>JAGFBZ010000381.1:1376978-2615728 GCA_018398805.1 Hirundichthys speculiger | reverse complement strand
TTCACGTTGATCGTCAGAGGAATGTGCATATTCAAGCTTGTTAGTGTAGACAAAATTGTTTCCTTTTTTCTTTGAAAATATTTATCTGTTAAGTGAAACTTTAATCAATTTGCATGTAGCCTTTTCGCTTCTTTAAGGTATCTTGTCAGCATCTGTCTCCATCGCCCTGACCATGCCACAGAGTCAGGATTACAGGTATTCAAACAACACAGACTAGGCTTCCTGCTCTCTAAAAAGCCAACTGCACATAACCCTCTGAATTGATGCTTTATCTAGGTTGAATGCTGATTGTTTGAAAGTTTAAGGTATCATGGGCAATAACAATTGATTTCATAACAAAGATGACGAGGCAGGAAAAGCAATGAAGAACAAAGCAGAGTGAGCGATTGATGCACTTGACAGTTTTCCTTTATTTTAACTTGTAGGTTTGAGTCTACTGCAGAGCAGATCATGGTCCTCTGTGGCTTCTGTCTTTTCCACTGCAGAGTAGCAACAGTAGAGCAACACAACCAAGCCCCGTCATATTGTTCCAGAAATTTCTCAGAATCCCCCCAAGTGCTACTAACACACTATTTTAATTAGTAGGAGTGTTTATGAAACACTAACACACAGCATTTACTGAAGTGTGCTCAGTTTTTTTTTTTTTTTTGAGTGTTTTATAGCGCTTTGACCCACATGAAGAGTTTAACAATGGACTACAAATGCACTGGTTCAATATTCACATAAATGCATAAGTAGAACCAAAGAAAAACAGTTTCTTTCCAGCCTGTTGCTGCCCACAAGAAAAAAACAAAGACAGGAATTTTGCAAACCCTCACATTAGTTAACCTTATTTATCTCTGAAACACACGAAGAAAATCACTCTAATCTTCAATGATCCAGTGAAACCAAACATGTATAAAACTGATAATAGATTTCATGTTTTTAGTTGAATACGGTGCAGTGAAAAGCCAACAAACTAAGTGTCAGAACTTAGAAGTGGTCTTTAGAGGGCTATTGTGAACTGCTCAAAGCTGTGAAATGACACTTTGCTACTTGCTTCATGGTGTGTGGCTGTTGAGGGGGTTCAGGATGTTGTGACTCATCAACATTAACGTTCTTTCTCAGTCTCTCCATATTGATTTTTGACTTACTTTGCTCCTGTTCATATGCTTTTATGTCTTTGCTCCAGTCACTGGAACTCTGCGAGCACACACTACGTTATAAAAAAAAGAAACTGGGCATTTTGGCTCGCTCAGAGAGCTGAGGTCATAACTGTTTTCTTGAAGCGTGTTTTTGTGAGATATTTAAACTTGCATTGTCTAAATACCTCACCAGTCCTTCAGGAAACTCAAAGGTCCTGAGCTGCTGCTATGAGGTGTGGCAGAGATAAATCTGTCAAGGGCTCAGATATGGAGAGTTGGCTATAAATCAGGCTTGGCAGTCACTACTACAGTTGTAGATGGTTAACCCCTCTTTGGTAGCTGTAGAAAGGAATTCCTTTCCCACCCTGCTTTTGTTTTTTTTGGTCCTTGGGGGTTGTGTATATAGTGCCACTATCCACTTGACGATTTTGTGGACCACCCCTGTTCTTGGTTTGGGAAGACTTAAATCTCCAGACAGTAGAAACATGAACTTGAACTGATTGTTAATGTGCACAGTTTTTACTTATGAACTCCTGTATATAAAGCCTTGACAGCGAAGGTAAATCCATCAAAATACAAAGCCTCAGTTCAGTTGAATTTTTATTTTTGGAAAAATTGGAATTCCTGCTTCTTCCTCTGTCACTCTGATGGAAGCAGCACAAGGCCGCCACTCAAGACAATGAAGTAACACTACAGAAGGGCAGTCATGGTTGAACAGAGAGATGTAAATGTTTGAGTTTTGCAATCTCTGAAGTTGAACATAACGTGGAGAATATAAACTTTCTGATATTCTGTTGGAGCAAAATGTACCAGCATGTCAAACCTGTTGCTGCACCAGAAACAAACGCTGGAATGAGAACAACGTGTGCTTAGCTGGATCATTTTCAGGTGTCTCCTTCTATGATAAGAAAGTCCACCAGTGGGAAGAAGTAAGAAGTTGTTGGGGTTTCATTTTTAGAAGAGCACCATGCACTTTGCTGAGTTAGCGTTGGTTCTTTGGTTCTTTTAAGTGAATTAGTTGAATATGGAGAATTTGATTCTCATTGCTATTAGTAATATGAGTTTTAAAGTTGTCTATAATGCTTTGTTTTCATATATCAAAATAACATTTTTTTTTTTATTTTGATTAATCATTTTGTTCAGGCAAAAAACAAGGAAGAGCAAACATCTTTAGTGTAGTACCAGCTATATATACCACACCTTTAAAATAAATCAGACAGTGTTAAGGTAGCTAATCATTTTTGTACTATATTTGCATTCAGATATCAAAGTTTAACATCAACAGTCAGGCTTTGCCATGAACATTTATTAAACACCAAGTATTAACATTTACCTGATTGCTGATAAGTGTCTGATGTGGCTCATAATTTGATCTGCTCTCAGCGATTTTTATTTATGAGGGTTTTATTGTTATTGAGGTGTCTAGTCAGAATGAGTCAGTGCAGATGTTGTCACATCCCTGAGTAAAAGCTTCAGTGTAAACAGCTGCTGTACTTGATCTTGCGTCATTTCATTTCTGAATAGATTGAAGCAATATGGACTCAGTCACCGTTTCCCCTGATCTGTCACTGTGGTTGAGGACCTTCCTTTAGTCTCTCTTTCATAATCTCTCTTCCTTCTGCCTCTCCTTGTGTCTGTGCTTTCCTTCCTTCATTCATGTTTCTCCTGTCTCTGTTTCCTCCCTCGTAATAATGCAGGAATCCATCCACCGCTTTCTACCAGGCTTTCCGGCCTAGCAGATTACGAGGGTCAAAGCCCTTCAGTGATAGGTATGAGTTTGGCTGTGTTTACATGTGTCTGTGTGTGGCCTGGACTGGCTGGCTAAACCAGAGCCTGCACCGCTTCAGCCTGTGCACCTAACAAGAAAATGCCCATCTTAAGTAACAGCGAAGAGCTCAGGGAGTCCCACAAGTTAACTTTTTTTGTTTTTTTTTTAAGTAAATGTATCAATTACTCCTTTCAATGTGAGGCATTGTTATCGATTTTCAGTTTAACATTTGCTTTGATGAAATTATAATTCGATACATTTAATTTCAGTATTGAAATTACTGGAAGATTATTTACATTTTTTTCAGTTAAACTCAGATGTCATTGAGGTTCCTTTTTGGCTTAATTTTAGAGATGTATTAATTTCAGTCGATTTATTATTCTCTTTCTTAAAGCATTATTGCGGTGGATAGGCTTGATCTTAAGAGCCTTTCAAATATTTCTGCATTATCAATTTTTAATCTCAGGAAATATTTTAATTGGGGACTTTTTAAACCGAGGTCCATTAACACCAGGAAACAATTTACAAATTAATGTACCGGAAAATGATCACAAAAACATTCCATCGGCAATTTGATTTTTTGCATTTAAACATGAAGGAAATTATTTTCCTTCTGCACAAAGGGAAAAGTACCGTTCTCTGGCCGCCAAATACATGCCTTGCCAAGCTGGAAATCTCAGCAGGTGCGAGCGTGTAAAGCATGCAGAAAGCATGCCACCGGAGGAGGCGTCGGGTTGCACATTGGGACCCTCTTAATTGGCCAGTAACATTTGACACCATCAGTATCCACAGTTAGCAAGTCACGAGGATTTAGTGCTCAGGTCTCTCCTCCTCCTTTGCGTCTGTGGCAAAGTTCAGGAAGGTTTTAGCACTGCAAATAGCGCGTCACACTGAGGTAACATGACAGAGGCTGTATTATATTATGCCATGTTCTCTGAAGCCTGTCATCTATATGCTCAGATTAGCGTGTTTATTAACAGCTTGGGTTTGTTGATCCTGAGAAGTGTTTGTAATATTCATTCTCAACTTTTTTGTTCTCTTAATAAGTGCAAGAGCCAGAGCTGCATTTACTAACCGGCTATATCTGGTCTTGTGTTTTCTTTGAGCTAAATAAAATCAACCTAACATGCTAAATTAAATCAGCATTTACTGTAAATCCCACCATTTAGTCCTCATCTAGTGACTTCAAAAATGTATTTACTTAGAACTGTTTTTTGTAGCATTTTATCTTTTTACATATATTTACATCATTTTTAAGCATTTGTGGGCTTAAGCTTCTGTGCTTTTAAATGAAGAGCAAAAATTATTCTGACAATTGTATTTGCAGATTAACAATTATGTTAAAAAAAAGTAAGAAAACAAATCCAAGGTAAGTACCACCTCAGATGATCAATGTGTGATATTTTACATCATGTTACTATTATTATTATTTTTTTTTTTTTAAGAAATTGATTGTAAATTGAAATGATTTAGTAAAGATGTAGAGAAACTAATAATATCCCTGCTGCTTCCATAGAGGCTGCTAATTAAATACACTTTATGAACTGATCATCAACTAGTGTGACCAGGTCTATAAATGTTTAAAATGTTTATGGGTCTGGAGCTTTCAGGTGTCTTTGAACATGTTCATCTCATTTCCAAAGAGGAAACACATCAGAAGCCTCAACAGCAATTGCTACTGTCCATCAATCTGAGATGAGTTACCAGGCCAGTTCCAAACAATTTGGATTCATGCATTGCTACATTGAGAAAGATTATTCACAAGTGGAAAACATTCAAGACAGCTGCCACTCATCGCAAGAGTGGATAATCCCAGTAAGTTCACCCCAAGGTCAGACAGTTCAACGCTCAGAGAAATTGCGAAAGACTCGAAAGTTAGGTTCTACGATGATGGCTTTCTGTATAAAGACAGTGGACAAGTGGTCAATACTTGTCTTTTCTAAAGGACTTTTTTGACAATCAAAAGGCATTCTTTGGCAAGAGTGATCTCCCCTGGTATGCTAAAAGGTTTAGTGTCCAACTTTTCTGACAGCAGCTAACAGGTGCTCTCATTACAGTTGTCTTACCCTCCAAGTCTGGTAAGAGCAGCTCACTCATTGACAACATAGAAAATTCTCTCCTTTCTGCTACAACAACTATCTCATTCTCAGAGCGGTCCGATCATCTAGAAGTCCAATTGTTAGCCTAGCAAAAGAGGAGAGTTGTACCATGTTGGAAGTAGTAGATTGTGTTATACTGCAACCTACATAGTTTCAGTTTGATACCTCTGTTCCTTAATATAGTTGACAAGCAACAGAACATTTGATAAGGAAACGTAAAGTTCTGTTAGCATGGTCAGCACCAGCACAACCTTGCCGGTGTTTCTCACGGCCATGCCAACTCAGGGGTGATGCGCACATTCTGACGTCAAACCAGGGAAATTGCAGAGCGCAATTTGACATACCCAGCTAAGCTGTCATCAAAAGAAAACACTCAAATATCTTCCTGAGTGGACATTTAGGCTTAATGCACTGAAATATCTGCTTTCATCAAAACAAATACCTGTATTTGGGTTGACCACTCATCAGACTCTACAGGCCTTAGTGAATAGGTTAAAGTGTCAATACATTTTGAAAAATGTTGCTTTTTTTGCTGTTGCCAAAGAGTTGCAGAAGAAAAGCTCCTCACTCTCAAAAGAGCTTTACATTTACATTTAGTGAAAACCAAACAACAAGGCATGCAGTTAACCATGAACTCCTCTGAACACCAAATTACACTGGAGTGAGTCCCACTATCTGACAGTTGGCCAAAATTGGGTTTAACAACAGCAAAATAGTCTCAAGGACCATCAGTAAACTATTCTCAATGAACTGAAGCAACGTTGTAAACAAGTATGCCAGAACTCCTACATTATCATTATTATTATTATAAAAAATGTTCTTTATTAAATGTTCATACTAGATCTGTTATGTGTTGTTTAGGCGGTAGTAAGAGTACCTGTTGAGCAGCTTAGGTGGTATTTAAAAATGAAACCAGGTTGGGTTTTAATTAGATGATGAAGAGTTTTTGTCAGTCACTAACCGTGTTTGTTCCCGTGTGCTCTCCCATGGAGGCTGCGAAAAAACACCAGCAAACCAAGTTGGGAGTAGATGTATTTTTTTCATTTGAGTGCTTTACATTGAACCTTTGGCTTGTTACAACATGAACTGATATGAGAATCTCTCTGCAAATGCCTTTTTAAGCAACAATTCCCAATGTGGCTCAGAAAGTAAAGGGATTAAAGCATCTACAAGTAAATTAGTGGCTTTAATTTTGATTTACTTGAAAAGCCAAACTGAGCATAACAGTTTAACCTGTGACCCTGTGAAAGAGCTTTTTGATTGAAGTTAATCCTAATATCTTTTTTTTTTTTTTTAATCCAAGCGCCTGGAATAACTTTTTCCCAGGAAATGCAATTCAAGGGGAAATGTTTATTTGTTCCATTAATACTCTAGTTAATACTATGGCTGTTATTTCACAGGTGAAATCAAAAAGACCTATATCAATTATATAAAATTCAAATCAAATTTATTTATAAAGCCCTTTTCATACACAAGTAACACAAAATGCTTTACGTAATAAAAACAATAATTAAAAACAACAACAATATGATTAAAATAAAATGGATCACTCTGTGACAAACTACATGCTCGTAGTTTGTCAACACTAAAGTGAGCCTGTTTAGATTTTCAAGCAACACCTAATAAGAGGCTGTTCTGGCATGAAGACATAAGATCATTTATTTAATGTTACCATTAAAAGCTATCCAGATAAGATTTTGTTTATACAAGAAAAAAAATGGTAGCAGTTAAACAAGTGTGTCCCCTTTCTGCTGGCAAAGGAATCGGCAGCTTTGTTTCTTCTTCATCCAGCTCTTGTTTGCCTTTGGGCTCTCTAGCAGTGCAGATTTATTCAAAACTATTCAACTAACCGCAGATCAACCTAAGGGAGAGACCTCATTCCTCCTCCCTTTGTTTTGAGCCAGCTCTCCTGCAAGGTTGGACTTGTTGAAACTGAATTGGGGATTGCTCGCAAACAGTTTGAGCCCATAAAGGAGCATTCCTTAAAAATTAAATTCAATATTTTATTCATCCCAGAAGGGAAATTGTGTTGTTGCAGGTTTAAATAATACAAAATATAATGAGAGCAAATAGCCGTAAAGTAATTCTATAAAGAGTCGTTGTAAAACGTTCAAGCTGGAGGAAGTAATGGCCTCCTGTACTGGACCTTACTGCAGTGAGCCTGGAGAAGCCTCCAATCACTGTGCTGCATGGAATATCTGTAGTGTTATCATTTATGTTAACGACACATTCAACATTCTTTTTGAATGGTTTGTTCAGTTTCTCCGAGTCTCTGGCTGTTACAGATAAAGTTGGACTCTCTATAACAGACCTATAGAAGATATGCAACATGCTTCTACAAAATGTTGAGGGACCTAAACTTCGACGGACACAACTGTAAAAACTGAGTTGGGCTATGGGTCTCCTCGTCTGCAGTATTTAGTGCAGCAATGTTTTTCTACACAGTGCAAATCAGAATATGCTTGCAAGTTTGTGTTCTAAAAACAGAAAGTGTTCTAAAGCAGTTTTTGAATTGAAAGTCTTTTAAAGTACTGATCTTGGTTGATGCATTACATGGTGTAAATAAGGACATGTTGGTGTTAAAGGAGTGTCTCTGCACCCTGGATATTGAACCACTGGTTTGGAGTTTCCCTCCTCATCTGCTGAGAGAGTTTACTGACATTAACCATAGATGCTACGTCATCAGTTCAGCTACAGATTCAAGACCCTAATAGATTCATGGCCGATCTCTGGAGAATTCAGCCATGTCTCTCTGCTTGACTTCCAACTTCCCAACAGTTTAACCAATTTTAATATTTGTATATTTTACTCAACTGTTATTATTATTGAACCATTTTTAAGAAATTTTCTGAAAAAAGTCAACTCAGCTTAAAGTTTCACTTAAATCTGGAAAACAAATATCTTGATTTATGCAGTCATGTTGAACGTGTGGTACTTTCCCCTAGACTCATAACTTTAGAATATCTTGAGTGGATCCCCCACCCTCCTATACTAAAACTTCCAACCTTGATCTGAAACAGTCCTATTTAAATCTCTTCCTGATAATGGTTCATCATCTTTTAGCTGAACTAGATTGCCAGTTACATTGAACATTTGTAAACATTTCCGGAGAGTGTTTGTGTGCTCAGTGGATTGATTGTCAGGTTCTGATTTGACAAAAGTTAAGCAGCAGCCGCAGCAGCCCTTAAACTACCCTTTTTCCACAATGACCAACTTTTTGATTATGTACAATAAAGAAAAGACAGGGTTATATTTGCTTTGAGGTAACTTCATCAGTAGCTGCATGCTTTGCCATGCAGCATTATTTGATCCAGACCAGGTCTGTGACCATTGTTTATGACACAGAAACAAACATTCATTATGTAGGCGAGGAGCAGGAGGAGCAAAGTTAAACATGGGAAAGCTGAAGTTTCCTTCTTGATGGCCTTGCTTAGACATGACTTTGCAAAATGGCTCCTTTATCACCTCGGTTTTACTTTCTCTTCTTTTCCAAAATCTGCATTTTTGTGTGTCTTTTGTAAAGCATCAACAGTTTATTCTTTCAAAGCTTTTATTTAACTCTTTTCTTGGCAAAGACTCAGAGTCACCTTCTCTTAATATGAAAACATACCCACACTCAAGAACACATTGTAATTGCTAACAGACTTGGAGACATTCTCAGAGGACCTAGCCCATTTCTCCTGCAGGGTCATGCTGTTTAGTGAGAGCACAGCTTTGTACGGATAAGTCAGCAGTTGCATAGTGGACCCCCACCAGCAAACTCTCTAGGAGCTGAACTTTGAAAGATCAGCCACAACTTATCATGGTCCAGAGTTAACGAGGCCTTTTTAAATACTAGAAAGGAATAGATGGATGTCAATCTTAAGCATCAAAGATTTTTCCTTAACAGACCACATGTCTCAATGATAATACTGTTGTGTACGGTGGAAATGTTTCCACTCAGAGTTTTATCTGGAAAACTTAACTAAGCACACATGGACCTTTTCACTGTGGTCTTGCTCAAATAAAATGAAGGACATTCAGAGTAAGGAGATGCCTGATATAACCCATGGAATTTATTGCATACCATTTAATATAAAAAAAAAAAGAAGAAGAAAAGACTGGCCTAGCAGGTGGTCACACTGCATACATGCTCAGCCCCACAGTATGTGATAAAACTTAAAAATTAAATGTATAACCTTTAACTCACTTGGGGTTACTTTCAGGAAGTTAGGACTAATTGTTTGATAATTTTTCGATAACAACCACCATCATCACTCAAAGACAGTGAATTACAATTTCACTTTTTCTTGCGATACTGTTAAAATGGCTCAAAAGGTGTCAGTAGAAGGACAAGCGATTTCTTATGTTGGTGTTAAAATGTGTCCTGACCTTAACTTAGTGATGGCAATGGCTTGATTACACCTGACTGATCTGTGACCATCCCTGCCATATCTCCAGACCTTGAGAGGGGCTCACATACTCCACACTTACCATTTCCCTTGAATGGGATAAATGAGATAAGATAATTTTCTGTTTATCAGATAGTTGGTTAATTGAAACTCAGCTGGCCGCCTCCAGCTGCAAATCTATCTTCCAGTCTTTGTGATAATGTTTAAGCTGTATTCAGGTCTACATAATAGCCAATCGTGATTGAAAATGTCTTAGCTTTCTGAATGGTCACATTTAAGCCACAGCCATAAACATGTGCTAAAACATGCAATAAGATTACTGCTTTTAAAACATCAGGCCTTTTGACATTTATGCAACTCTATTCTCCAGAAAGGATAAGTCCTTGATCCCGTGATAAGTACTCTGCTGAGTACAGAGGCTCGTTAACGGAGAGGTGCCAGGATTCTCTATTAAAGCATCAGGAGTATTTGTTTTACTGTTAACACATTCCAGTGGAGTCTTAAAGCAGATTAAGGCAAACAACTGGCATAAATGCAAATTATTCAGGAAAAAAAAAAGAAAAGGTGAAATTTGATATCTCTACCCAAGATCTGCTTTTAGCTGAAAACCATCTTCTCAGGGATTATATAAGACTCGATGACCACCGCCTTAGATACCCACCCTCTAGGTTGACATAAGGAGCTTGATGCTTTTATTACACAATTGCACTTCCTAATTTCTGCAGCTAGAGGTGGCAGCTATTATCAACCATCCCTGCTGTCATTTATTTCAGCCCCTAATCTGGTTAAAACAACAAGACCTACCGTAAATGTCTCAAATTAACAATAACAGATAAAGCTTATCCACTGTCTCAAGAATAAAGATCTTATCCTTTCTGGTATGAAACCCTCAGGGATTTGTCTGCTTCACATGCTCTCTGTCATCCGGTTCCTCCTCCTATATGTCCAATGAAGTTGTCCATCTTTGGAGAGGACAGCCTTGGTGCCTCCCAGTATGTCACATCGAGACATAAGCTCTATAAGGAGCTGCCTGTACATGAGTCTGGCTATTACGCAACAGACGAGGGTGTATCCTTTCGCCTGTTTACGGGGAAGCATGAGGGCAGCAGGCACACCTCCTCGTGACTGTGATTTAGTGCTAGAAAAATAAAACTTCCCTGATGTCTGCCTCATTTTGTTTAGTCTGCATTGTGTCAATGTGGACCATCTTCATGTCGATTCCACATCCCGGCAATACAGCATTATCAGGATGTTCAGAGACCTTTACTAACAGACTTCAAGCATCCTGCAATTGTAACCTTCCTTTGAACGTTCACAGTGCAATAAGCATGGGACTGTAATTCAAGATTTTTTTTTTTTTCCTATGACTGTGTTATTTCAGTATGCATTGTTTGTGGTTTCATGAAAGATGAAAAGAGCTGTTATTCAAATTTTGGAGAACTGTGAGAGCTTCTCTCTGTTGCTTCAGTGTTCAGGCTCGACACATTTTAATCAGGTGATTGGTTAACGGAGTGACATTTGTTGGCATCTAATTTTGCAGTTCAATGGCAGCTTTATTTTTGAGTGAAAACCCTAATGTTTCTTGGCTACAGTTTCTCACATGTTGTGTCATGTATTTTTTGGACTTGCATTTAGATAAATAAGTGGGTTTTTTTTTGGATAGTATTAATGGCCTTCATTTGAGTTATATAACCGCATTTGAGTGAAAAATATTACAACCAGTGTATTTAACTAGAAAATATGATTTAATGAATAATCTGTTATGAAAAAAAATAGTGTGAAAGTTGCAGTCCCATAAAAGTTTACACAATAGCTATTAAGTTTTCTAAAATATGTAATTTAACAATAATGATACTGCCTTAAGTCTGAGTTGTTGTTTCACAGAGCTAGACGTGAATTATTTAGATGGTTAACGTAACACCCTCGTCTAAAAACAATGTTTTCCCTCTTTCAGAAAAGTCCATCACTAGTTGCACAGTTTGGTGTTGAGAGGCTGCCTTTATTGGTTCCTGGAGATCTTTCTCTGGTCATTTAATGAAGAATAAACTGATAAGCTTAAATGGACTAAATGGATTATCTACTTCTATATTTTTTAAGAACAAGGACAAATGTTTCAATTCCAACTTCTCAAATGAAAAGAAACAACAACTCCTCTTTAAGTAATTTACTGCACAACAATGAATACATTGATGATAATGATGATAGTAAAATGAATAGATGGTTTTAAAATAAGGATAGTTATATTGCCCATTAAAACAAGTCAAATAAATATACAGTGCAAAGAATTGTTGAAACATATAATGACGGGTAATGTATTGAATTAACAGGATGTATTCATCAAATGGGAATTTCCAGTTAAATTCCGTCCTGAACCATGAACTCATTGAAGGAAGTCATGACTAATTATTGTTGCTTAAATCCTTTTCTTAATCTATGAGTTTTGTCTCAGAGCCAGTTGGAGACTATACTGACCCCTTCTGGTGCCAGAGCTGAACTGCACCTTTAAAGTCAACTTAAATGATAAAAGCTGTTTTTGTATTTGAAAGAGAATCACAGTGAGTTGTCAATGAGCACTGTCATCTGTTGTTGCCAGCCCCAATTCTCCAGCTATTGTTTTGAAACAAAGTCACTGGGGGAAAGGGAGAAGGATTGCGGGGTTATCACTGTAAGCCTGAAGTCTTAATTTATTCAGCTGCCTCCCCCCATGGTGAATGTTTGTGTGCTTTTGATGAAGGGGGTGCATGCCAGTGCATCTGTGCCTTAATGGAGAACTCACTGATAAATTCAGAGAGCTGGAACTAACCGCATTTTGTTTCTTCGACTCTTCTCCGTGACTCTTACTTCGTATGAGTCATGTAGAAATTCAGAGATTCGTGGTGAATGGATTATATGGTCGGAAAGGGAGAAATGTTTGATACCATACCAAATACCTTGTGGTCAGAGTGTTTCACTTCCAGTTAACAGTGAGGAGCTGAGCGCTGTCCCAACATGATGGGGGCTCTGGCTCTGTCACAGATGTCTGGGTTCTGGGGCGTTTGGCTCGGGGGTCGGAGGTGTCCTGAGCTGGAATGTGCTGCGTTGTTATCCTGGAGACTTTTGGGGGTGGACAAGTGCATCTGTACACTGCTGCAAGTCTGCAGGGAAGGTCCACGTGGAGGTTAACACAGCAAGTTCTTCTTATGTAAAGCACCACATGTCTTCCTGAATAAAATGTACAATTTCTAGTGTTTTCCTTGGACACCGAGGCAACAGCTTTTTTTTTTTTTTATCTCTCCTTAATATTTATTGCAACTCCTCCAGGACAGGATCTCTGTCGCTCAACAGGCTAATCTGATTCAACCTTGATGCTTCTTATTTTTTTTATTTTCTTATATCAAATTCCAGCCAAAGCTCGTGGACATTCTTCTCTTGCACCGACCCAGATGTGTTGATGTCCAGTTCAAAGGAGCAATATATTTTTCTGGCACTGTTTATCAGCGTTGATATCACACATCTGAGCCAGATGCTTGTTTTGGTAGGTTGCTCTCTCACACCGCTGTCATCTCATCGCTTTGGATCTGACGTGCTCGACATCGTTTCCCAACTGATGTGAAGGCACATTTTTAGCTGCTGGTTAAATCAACAGGAATGCAAGAAAATTAGCTGGAATTTAAGAATCTTGCTTCACATCACATGTTTTGCTTTGCTGCAGGAAAAAAAAGGCTCTGCCTTAATAAGTTTAATTTACTGCCAGCATGGATCTCATCACCTCCAAAATACATAAATATTAGAAAAAAAAAGTGCCATGTTACCTCACTCGCCTTTTAAAGTCGTCATAAAAGCTCAATTCATTATTTTTTTTTGTTTCTGGTCCCCTCTGGGGTTTCACAATCCCACACAGTTAAGTTGCTTTTTCCTCGGTACTCTAGACTTGACATTTAAAGGGGAAAATGTGGGGAAGTGACCATGAAAGTCTAAAGGTGGTAGAAACAATGTTTTGGAACATCAGCGCCAATATTTACTTCTAAGGGAAAGGACAGACCCAACAAAATCCGCTTTGCCTGTACACGCAGAGCTCCGTCTCCTTTTTTTTTAATTAACATCGAGCCCTTGAATAAGTCGTCCTGTGCCTCTGGAGGTTTTTTTTTTTTTTTTTTTTGGCGCATGTTGGCAGTGAATAAGTTACTGTTGCAAGAAGCTTTCCTGGGCTAAATCAAGTGCAGGAGGAGGAAGCTAAGCTCCGCCTCCTCCGTTTTCTCACCACGTGACCGAGCGGAGTTTTAAGAAACACTCGGCTCGTATTCAAGGTAGAGCCGTCCGTGAGTTTTCAGTGGACTAGTCAGTCAGGAATAAAGAATAAGAAGACATTAACATGCGCTGTAAGATGAGCTACAGGCTGCCCTGCTCACCGATAAGTTCACCGCCGCATTCAGGCCGGTTGGTTTCCTACAAAGGCAGATGCGTCAGGTAATGAACTTTTCTGTGCTGCGTCGGGTTTTGCGTGTCCGTAGGGAGAGCGGTTTTATCCCTAGTGTCTTATTAAAATAAGCTTTTAAACCGTTTCTTGTTCTTCTTTGAACTCTTAATCTCTCCAGTGTGTGAATCTTCCTGCACATGGCTGAAATCTGCTCCGTCCCCCCGCAGCGCTTCAACTATTCTGCCAGCAGCTGGTTGTAATATGGACCACGCTGTTTTCTCTCTGGCTGTGGCACACAAGCCCGTTTTCTTCCTCAAATGTGGTATCTGTTTAGTGTGTGTTGATTGTACCCCCCCCCCCTTCCCCCCCACATAGGAGCTGTACGTGCTCTCCAGCACGCTCGACGTCAATAATGGATGCACTCAGGGGCGTTTTTGTTTTTGTTGTCAGGTCCACATGTTGCCTCGGCCTTCTGAAATAACACGTAGTTATGTGCTGATATTTTAGTATTTGAATGGATGCTATAAAATCGATTTTTTTTTTTTTGCTATTAACTTCAGTTTTCATCATTCTACTGTTCAGTTGTTAAGATTAAAAGACGTGTAATTAAGTTCATCTCTCTTTAACTGCGTTTTCTTATTAGACTTATTGCATTTAAAGTAAATGAAATAATCAGAAACTTTCTGCACATCACGTTCCCTCTCTGGGCTCCTTCCAGCAGCCTGAAAACTGCGTCAGCTCCACGGCGATGGTTGTGCAAGACCGTTTGGAAGGATGTATGTGACCACTAAATGGACTTATGAGTGTATTTACATGGTGATCGGGGGGGAAAAAAAGGAGAAACGTGCGTCGTTTTGTTGTGTGAGGATTTTGAGCTTGGCCAAGTTGGAGAAGTTTCATTTCATGAAGCGTTTTGTTGCTTCCTTCAAGGAGAAAAACGGATGGAAAACGAGGACGCTGCACTTCACTGGAAGGACCAGATGATGTTTTTAACTAAGCAGGGCGAGAATAGAGGATGAGAGAGCGCGTGGAGTCCTGCCAAAACATGATCAATGTATTTCTAAGGAAAACGGTAGAGTTTAATGATGTCATCTATGGTGGCACCAGCTCCATCTGGAATACATTCCCGTCTGTTAAACTTGCTTCATCATAGGGGGAGTCATTCCTGCACCCACACAGGACTGTTGTATCTGGATTTGAACTTCCCAGTACTCATCATCAGTATACATCACTGCAGGATGTATTATGCATTATGCAGCTAATCAATTACAAGAGAAATCTTCCTCCTTGTTGTCGGACATGAAAGGCAGTTATATTTCACTTTGGTTGATGATTTTAAGATGTATTGCTGAACCGTTTGAGCTGCTGACTGATCCCAGAGCAGTGCTCGTTGAGTTGTGACCTCTTTCTGGTGCTTTTTTTCACTAAAATCTCTGTTATGGTCGTTTTGTTTACTTTGAAGCAGCTGAAAACATCGTCCTGTGTGTAATGCACTGTCTTGCTTTTTGTATCTTGAAACAGCAAATCACTTGTTGGGCTGCAAAGAATTTAAAACACAGAATGAATGTGCTTATCTCATTTCTCTGGTAGCAGATTTGACTGTTAATCTACATGTCAGGAAAATGCCTTGGGCTTTATTTCTCTTTCATCTGTGAAGTTGTTAAAAAACATCTTGCGTTGTGTTTTCTATAATTGGCATTTAGTGAATGCAAGAGAGCTGATCTCTATCTAAGGCATGTTGGGTAAGCGAGATGGGTATCTTATCTCTTGCTCATTCTCTCCACAGTGCTTCGGGTGTCAGCATTGTTGCCATCGACAACAAGATTGAGCAGGCAATGGTGAGTTTTCCGTACAGTAAAAAGCCAACAAACTTTATCTGCTGGTCTCAACTACATGATTTTTTTTTTCTACTGCTGATATAATTAACACACATTGAACGTAAAACTGACTTCAGAGGATCTTTCAGTGTAATCATTTTTCTATGGAATTGTTCATAAAGGCTCATAATTGAGCTCTTGAACAACCAAGATCCATAACAGAAACAGGAAAATGTTAAGTTCCTCATTGTTGCCCAGGATGTTTGACTAACCAGATGATATCTTGAGGGAAGCATGCTGCTAAGAATGCTGACAAAAACACATGTACACTTTACCGCTTTTAGCCCTGACCTGATTTTGATTTAGATTTTTTTTTTTCCCCTCCTTTGAGTAATCTTTTCCTAAATACTTAATCTTTATGCCCCAATTACATTTTACCCTCTCTTGTCTCTTTCTTGGCTCGGTCAGGATTTGGTGAAGAGCCACCTGATGTACGCTGTGCGTGAGGAGGTGGAGGTGCTGAAGGAGCAGATCAAGGAGCTGTATGAGAGGAACTCGGTGTTGGAGCGCGAGAACGCCGTGCTGAAGTCGCTGGCCAACACGGACCAGCTCAGCCAGCTGTCGAATCAACTCAACAGCACATCGGCGCCACTGCAGCAACACCTGCACATCGCAAACGCCCCCTCTCTGATTCACCATGAGGGGAGTCAGAGCGTTCCCCATCAGCCAAACATCACCTCGGCGTGAACCCCCTCCTCCCACCATTTTCCCTTTTAACATGCAAACACACACCTCCCATGGACAGGAGTGGAAGATCCTGTTAGTAAAAACAACTACTACTACCGTCCCCCTGACCCCATAAAGCAAAAGGCTTGGCTTTGCTCAGTGTGCTCCATTTTGAATAAATACAAGTCAACAACAGCGACATCTTTGTTTGCCACCAAGAGCCATTGTTTAATGTGTGTGCACTGCTGTCACGGGGTCTTTACTTTAAGACATTTACCAGCCCTCAAAGTCTTATCCTGGCCCCGCGTTTGGCTGCAAGTGAAGGAGAAAAACGACAAAAAAAGAGAGAAAGAAACAGAGGAGCCAGTGCACACCATAAAACTGAACGTTGTACTTGTGCAGGAGAAGGGGTTCACGAGCATAACATCCTCGATTTGTTGGGACAAAAGTGATGGAAGACGATGTTGAAACCCTGCGAAGGACCGTGGTGACGAGGGTCCCGTCGAACATCCAGCATTGACTGTCCTGACTGTCCTCCCAGTGCCCTCCCCCCCCCCCCATCCCCCCAAAAAATAAAAATCACTCCAGGGCTGGAGGAGGCCAGAGTGCAGAGGTAGAGGTGGGAACGAGGAACAATCCTCCCCGAGTGGAGGACACCGCCAGCGGGTGCCTCAGTTTGAGAGGAGTGAGCCGAAAGCCTCGCTTCTTATATGCTGCATCAAAAGCTTGTTTTCTCAGAGCCACCGTACTATGACATGAATCATAATAAATTTTCATTAGTTCAGTTTTAGTATTTGCATTTATTTATTTCAGGGCTGCTATTTTCAGATGTAAATGAACAATGTCACAGAGATGCTTATTGAAAACAAACAAAAAAAACTTTCCTTTTTTTCTTTTGTTTTATTTTAAAATCTGTCAGGTATAAAATTTGCTCATTTCTTGCAACAGGTAGATGTCATTAAGTAGGCAATAAGTTCTGTAATAGAAATTCTTCTCATGAACTAGTGCTAACACTAAAGCTGAGCTTTCATTAGGTGAAATCCAGGTTGAATGTATATTTTGTAAAGTATTAAGAGTGGAGGGTTTGTACTCAAGAACACCTGTTAAGATATGGAATATGTGATGGGATGTTTCGATAAAGAAACTATTAATTTACTTTTTCTAGACTTTATCAAAACGAAAGATGGAAATGAATTTTGGGGTTTGGTTGGGAGGAGGGATGAAAAGCTGTGAAAATTGTTTGAATTACTTTATAACCAAAGACTCAAAGATATGTTCATTTTTCTTTTTTTTTTTTTTTCATTTTTAAATGCACACATTTTTCTACTGTCTCCTTCCCTATATATTTTTTTTCTTTTGTGCTGTTATGCATGTTCTGCACGATCTGTAATCAGACCACTTTCTTACCTTGTTTTTATTCAGCACTCTTATTTTTCTGTCAACTTGTTAGTCTGTGAATGATTGCAAGAAGATTTATGAACGTGAAAGGGAAATGTAAAGGAAAGAGGCTGGAGTAAGTGGTTAAAGTAAGAAATGAATGAAAATGTGTCCGAGTGAAGGGAAGGGTCTTGCTCGTAACGCGGAAGGAACCACCTTGGTTCTCATGGAAATGCTGTTTCTGATTTTATGTGCAGAAAAGGGGTCGTTACCTTGAACATTTTGCTAAACAGCGGTTAGTTTTCAATTACAGTGTGCAAAACTTTGAAAAGTGAGATGGCAATATCTGAAACAAAACAATACAAACTGTTAAACATTTCATATATTAAATCTACATCCCATTCAGTTGCTGATGAGGATATTATGGGCTGTATTTCACATCATTGTGCCTCTTGTACCGATGCCTACAGATCTTGGGCGGTTCGGTTTCTTTCTCCGTGGCTTGGAACCAAACCAAACTCCTTGTTAATTGTACAATCAAGCATCTTTTTTTTTTTCTTTGCAAATGGGCTTCTTTCTTTTCTCTTTTTTTCATTCATTTGAAGGAGATGCCGTGTACATGCCAAATGTACTGTATGAAAGTGATCACTGAGCCTTGGAGAAAACATCTTAACAAATGCCCTTGTAATGTGCTGTTGAGATGATTTTAGTTTTCAGTCAGAAATAAATAACTGTTTTATTATGAGTATTTTGCCGTGTGTCTTAATTTCCCCACACACTCCTGCTTATCGCGGAAAATCAGTCAACATGATTGACTTCTTGTAAACGAAGGACGAGCGCAGAACATTTTCAGTTTGTCACATGCTGGAATTTTTCTGTTGGGAGTGTTGGCATCCATTCATTTTCTTCTTAAGATAACAGATTTGTTTTTGTTTGTATTTCCCCCGTAACAGTCAAAGGTAAATAAGCGTGTGTCATATGGAAAAACCTGCTGCAGGTTATGCAACGTAGTAAAGAACCTAACCTCACAGCAGTGTGAAAATGACCTATTTTAGAGCAATATATATCCGATTATATTTTTGACAATACTATCGCAGAGAAAAATGTTCAGTCATTCATTTATTACTTTTTAGCTGGACTATTCTTTCTTTACTTGTTACGTTCTACCAGGAATCCTTGAACAGGCCACAGCTGATCTAAAATGCTGAAGTATGATTCTGATTAGAATTTTCAGGGAAATCTGTCTCCCTCTATCTTAGACCATCAGACAGTGGGTGGTAGTTTTTTTTTTTTTTTTTTTTTTTGGTTTGTCATTTGTCCAATAAAACCCCAGCAGGACACTGAGCCAAGTTCTGCTGCAGGTTAAATATCCCATTCAGATTTAATTTCTACTCCTACTGTCACCACGTGCTTGCTCAGGTGCAATCGTTGAGTACCTTTTGGCTGCTTATTTACTATGAATTGGCCCCTTAAAAACAAAACTGAATTATATTAGGCCTTCTAACTCTGACCTCATAATATCTGAGCAAATGATTTACACAGGAACTCAAGTCTTTCTCCCAAAATACCTCAGAAGTAGTCACTGATAACGCTCTGATTGCATCTAACTGTTTACTGGCAGTAATTTGTTTTTCCATGTTGGAGGTTTTTCTCTCTGCATCAGTTAGAAAACAGTCAAAGCAATCTGCTTATTCAAAAGGCAAAAGGTAAGATGGCACCTGAGCATTCTGACGCACGTGCATAATCCTAGATGAAGCACAAGTCCTTTTTTCATCTGCCAGCCATCTGTCACTAAAAACAAATCCGCACTTTACAACTGTGAAGACAGATAGTTATGATCAACCCAGCATTCCACCTGACGTCCTTTGTCAGCTGATTTCCAACTAGGTGATCTCAGTATATTATATATTATTATATTTTTTTTTTCTCTTGTATTGAATTCTTTAAATAAACATTTAATTTGTTGCCCTTTTTACTTCTTGGTGAAGTGGTCTGGAAGCTCAGTTTTTTGTAATTTTAATGTAATGAATAAGACCGTTTTCTTAGGTCTCAGTTGATTTTATTTAACGGCTTTTAATAATACAACTTGTCTGAGTTTCATTTATGAAACACGTCTACTCCTGGTTGCCTAAAATCTTCAGCACTGTTCATTTTGCTCTGTACGTGCTTGAGCTCATTTCTCGAGGTGCTGCTAAAAACCTCTGCTGACACGCTGCCGTGTTTGCCAAAGGCTGACATGTGTCACGTACTCAAACTGTGAATGTCATACTTGCTTTCAGTAAACACAAATCATGTCATCCGCAGCGACTCAGAGATAAAAGGATATTGGCACCGCAATTCAGAATATTTTACATGCAAACCATGTCAGTATTTTTTAGATGACCTAATTCTGTCATGCAGTTAATAGACAAGTAACAGCCACATTATCAGGAGGGTCATCGTGTCATAGCAAATATCTTTAAAAAAAGTTTTCCAAAGAAAGATGTAGAATCAACTTCCAAATACTATGATAAATACTTTTCAGTGAATATAAAATTGCTGTAAAAGACATAATGGAAGCAGAAAGAGAAGAGGAACTCCTCTATCTGAGGAACTCAGAGTTGGGCCAGCAGGGTGCTGAACTTGTTTTCACTCCGTTGAGGAAAACACCAGCTTCACTGGAATGCCAGCCTCTATATTTACAGGTGCCGTCATGTGAATCCTGTTTCAGAGTTTTACAAAGTCACATGTAATCTGATCAGGTATCATTTGGGTCAGATGAATTCTTTCTGCTAATTTTTACTTCAGTACCCAGGCTGGCTTTTGGACGGTTCATTATAAGTTTGTTTTCCTTCTCTGCTTTGCTGAATCACAGTTAAAACTGTGTTCAGAAAGTTTGCTAGGAAGCTAATTTGATGAAACTTTACCTTATATAACATGAACAGAAGAGACCTTAGAGAACCAGGACTTTTGTTCATAGATTCTGTGTGACTTGAATGTACATTTTTGACTAAATTTATTTAAATTCCATTTAGTTTTGTGAACACAGCGTCAAATTGCTGATGCCATCTCACGACATGAGAGCGAGACCCAACAATTCTCTTTGAGCAGGCGCTTGCTGACAGTTAAACTCCTCTTTGACAGGAAGAAAGCCCCGGCAGAAACAGCCTCAGGCAGGACGGCCATCTGCACAGACCAACTGGGGTGAGGGGATTATGAGAAAGAAAACAAGAACATTAAGGAACATTTGAGATTTAAAACAACCCTTTGTGTTTTAGTAGACGATAAAGAGTGGAAACTTTCATTAGGGACCAAAATAACATGAAATGTTAACACTGACAGGACTCTGACACGACTCAAAGATGTTAATCCACTTAAGTGATAGTGTGGACAGAGTCCCTACTGACAATCCCAAGCTCATCTGAAGCTGTGTTACACGAAAATGTATGATATGTATAAAACATGTTGGCAGGCATTACAGTGCTACTACCAGTGTCACAGAAAGTACTGTCAACTGACACAAGGGAGAGAATTCATGGCCTCTGCTTCCATGGAACTGGATTTGTACTTATACATTTATGACAAAAAAATGAAACAGTTAGCAACAAAAGCCATGAACTCTCCTCACTTTGTGTCTATTGACAAGAGTTTATGTGGCATAGGTCGTCATCTTACACAGATTTATGACAAAGCAGCAAAGAGATGGAGATTACTGAACAAATAGTCCTCTATATACACTTTATACACACACAGATTTACAATCACGTTAATTTGTCTGTAGGAATCCTATCCACTCACTCACTAACATGGACATTTTTGAGTGTTGTCAGAAGGTTTGAATAGCAGTTTATTTTGACATAGGTCAATTAGCCTAAGAGCTAACATAGTGCTAACATAGTGCTGACATAGTTATATTCCAATCCAACTCAAAACTGCTTCGATTTATATTGGTCCCTAATGAAAATGTTCACTTCTTACTGTCTAATAATAGACCTAGGATTGTTTTAATGTTTTAATGTTCCTATAAGAACTGAAAACAAAAGCTTTTCTGATTGCATCTACCAAGTTTAACTCTTTGTATCAGACATACACGTATGCCGATGCTGAAAAAAAATAATACAACTCACCATGAATAAAATAATACAACTGAGTGTGAATGATGCCCCAGAATTGGCCCAAGGACAATGGCTCAAGTCCATGTGCTGAACCTGGACCAAGTGTGCATCTTGCTCAAACTTTCCACATATGGTACATCTTTGGCCCAAATGTGGCTAAACACAGCCAAATGTGCCAACAGTCTGGCTCAACTGATCCCACTGGCTATTCGAGACAGCATAAAAGATCAAAATGCAAATGCGTCATTAGGCTCCAACTGGCTCTCTACTGTAAACGTTCAAACTGGTTTAACCAGGCTTTGCGTCAACATGACTGATTTTCATATTCACATATTATCTACAGGACATGTGTATTCATGTAGCACAAGGCTGTGACTCACTCCATAGAAGTTGTGAAAGAAAGGGGAGTGTTTCTAACGTCACTATGACCTATCTAGTTAAGCAAATTTAACCCTATGAATGAAATGTGAAATCAGTGCTTCTTATATCTATGAACATGTCTTGACATGCTCTCATCCCTGACATACTTTTTTAAAGGGCCACAAAGCAGAATCTCTCTTTTCTTTTTTTAGGGGCTTGGTCTCATAAAAAAGATGACTATGCTAATATTCTGAGGAGTAACGTACAAAACACCGCTGGGTCTTCCAACAATTCAATGACCCAAAACATACATCTAACTTTGTCCAAATGTTTTGCAGGACGCCAAAATCAAGGTCCTGGAGTGCCATTTACGTTCTCAGATCACAATCCCGCTGAACATCTGTGCATGGAGTTCAGAAACCACACAATTTAGATGGGCTGGAACAATTTGCCATGGCAGAATGGGCTAAGAATCTCAAGAGACATGTGTCAACTTAATTAGGACCTACCAGGAGATTTTTACCAGATGTAAGTCACAAAGGCTATACTTCATTATTGTTAGATGGTTGATAAGTTTTAACTTGCCATTCATTTTGTATTATATTGTACTTAATAAACACATTAGTAATTTTTGGTTATGATCATTTCCATACAAAAGTTAGCAAATTCCATAAAGGGGGCAAATAATTTTGATCTTCACTGCATATACAGCAACCTGCGAGTTAAACAACCCTACGAAATGCCAAAGATTTTCTATTGTTGTAAAATGTACATAGGAAAGAAAGTTTCTTCAACTTGGTGACTGATTTGTGCTGCTGACAATGTATATTTGTGTGTGATTATGTGTATATGCGTGTTTTATGCAAGAACAATTACTCACCATTCAGTCATCTACCACCACGCCCAACAAATATGTGCTGCTGTAGAGAGTAAAAGTCTGCTCTGTCCTGACTCACCACTGTTATCTGGTGATGCAACTGTTTCCTTGTGTTTATGGTATGACCGTTACAGTTGAGGATAATAGTGCCATCATGTGGTATTATATGAAAGCAGCATCTGCTGTGCTGCTGACATGATTATGAATGCATTATTTTTTACAATGTTCACTCATTGTTGCGGAAATAAATACAATAAGAAGATATATTATAAACCACAATTTTTTTTTATTGATAAGTTTTTAGCTCATATATATATATATAATTTTGCCTGAACAGAATTTAACTAAAGCTGAGAAATTGGTCAAAATGAGTAAAAACAAAGATGAATTCTTGTGTTCAATATTAAGGGCCCTCAGTGTTTTTATTATTATTCTGAAGGATCCTAGTTCTCTACATTATTGCACACTGCTGTACTTCACTGGAACTCTTAATGGAGTTGAGACATTTAAAAAAATGTGGAAGTATAGAGTCTTTTCTGCTTTGACTAATTTAGATGCCTTCCTAACGGGCTTTATAATAGCTTAGTTACTTCACAATGGGCTAAACTAAACAAACCCCAACCTTAAAAATAGCTCAATAAATCAGAAAATAGCACTTTTGAATGTTAATAGTTTCACATCTATGCTTCAAATACCATTACAAGCCATGCTTTTTGCTTTGAAAAAATTATGCACACTGCTAATGTAAATGGCACTATTGGGAGTTAGGGTATATATATATATATATATATATATATATATATATATATATATATATATACACCACGCATACATATGTGCCCCTTTGTGCTCATACATACTGTATGTACACATATGTGCACCTATAGCAGTAATGCTGACAACAACAATGATAAACAATGATAGTAACAATAATAACAATGATAATATTAATAATGTCAACAATATTGTTAATAGTTATAATTCTAAAAGTAGTAACACCAAAAATAATTACAACAATGGAAAAAAAAAGAAAAATACTAACAGTAACAATGATTGTCAATTATTGTCATCATTATTACCTCCGCCAAGGAGGTTATGTTTTTGCTGGCGTTTATCTGTTTGTCTGTTTGTTTGTTTGTTTGTCTGTGTTCAAGATAACTCAAAAAGTATGGATGGATTTTGATGAAATTTTCAGGAGTTGTCGGAAATGTGAAAAGGAAGAACTGATTTCATTTTGGGCTGGATTCTGGATCACTTTCAAATTTTTCGATAATTGTTTCGATAACATTGACCTGCTAAGTAAATGCCTTAGGCAACTGAAAGTTGACATGGAGGAGGAACCTGGGGGGTTATCATGGAAGGACAAGCCCCTCCATGGTGTAGTCTGTGCTGAGTATGGGTGGGAGACACCTTCAAAGGTGACTGAGAGTGAGCAGGTCAAGATCCTGTGAGACTTCCACATCTAGACTGACAAACAGGCTAGAAATGGACTGCACTTGTATAGCACATTCTAGACAGTATCATGGTTGCTGCCAGGCCAACTGGGGGCAAATAAGGATTCAGTGTCTTGCTCAAGGACACTTTGCCATGTGGACAATCAAAACCAGGATTGAACCGCCACTGGACAACCTGCTCTACCAGCTGCTACAGACACTCGCAAGAAGCTAGGAAAATACAAAGGGCTGAAGGAAGAGCTGGAAAAGATGGTGGTGGTGATGTTGGTCAGCTGTATTATAAGGAAATGAAAATGTTTGGGGATGACAGCAACTCAGCCACAAAGTGGTAGGCCACATAAACTGATGGACAAGTGGTCAGCAGATGCTGAAGCGCTTAGTGCGAAGAGGTCGCCAACTTTCTGCAGTCAATCACTACAGACCTCCAAACTTCATGTGGCCTTCAGATTAGCTCAACAACAGTGCACAGAGAGCTTCATAGAATGGGTTTCCATGCATCCTGCACCCAACTCTGAATGCTTCAGCATACTAAGACATTTTAGACAATTCTATACTCCCAACTTTGTGGGAACAGTTTGGAGCTGGCCTCTTCCTCTTCCAACATGACTGTGCACCAGTGCACAAAGCAAGGTCCATAAAGACATGGATGGAAGAGTCTGGTGTGGATGAACTAGACTGGCCTGCACAGAGTCCTGACCTCAATCCGACAAAACACCTTTGGGATGAATTAGAGTGGAGACTGAGACCCAGGCCAACATCAATGTGTGACCTCACAAATACACTTCTGGAAGAATGATCAAAAATCTCTATAAACACACTCCTAAACCTTGTGGACAGCCTTCCCAGAAGAGCTGAAGCTGTTCTAGCTGCAAAAGGTATATAAGATATTATATATTATATTTTAAGATATAACCATATACTGAATATTTATTATGTTTATGTCTGATATTAATAATATGATATTATTATTATTATTATTGTTATCCATCCATCAATCCATTATCTATACCCGCTTAATCCTCTGCAGGGTCATGAGGATCTGCTGGAGCCTATCCCAGCTTTCTTCAGATGAAAGGCAGTGGTCCACCCTGGACAAGTCGCCAGTCCATCGCAGGGCCACATGTAGTCAAAAAACCACGCACACTCACAATCACTCCTACAGGCAATTTAGAACTACCACTTAACCTAACATGCATGTCTTTGGACTGCGGGAGGAAGCCAGAGTACCTGGAGGAAACCCAAGCAAACAGGGGGAAAACATCCAAACTCCACATAAAGGCCCCTGCTGAGGTTTGAACCAGGAACCTTCTTGCTGTGAGACAACAGTGCTAACCACCAAGCCACTGTGCTGCCCTATTATTATTATTATTATGATTATGATTATTATGATTATGATTGTTATTATTATTATAACCATATTTAAGATATCATCAGATACTTTGCCACATTTTTTTATTTCTTCAAAATTCTTGTCTGCTGGATCAGAGGAGTTATTTCAATCCATAATGGGCATTTTTTGTAGTATATTTATCAGTGAGTGAATGCACTATCATTTACTACAGACAACATCATTTTCTAACAGCAGGTGTCAGTATTGAAAAGAATTATAATAATCGTCTAGAAAGCTCTATTCTCACGAGCCACCTCAAAGTTTTCACTCTCTGTTTTATATACTGCATTCCCACTAAAACAAAAATGACAATAACGTATTACTCAAGAGTATTATCCGATAATATTTACTCAAGAGTAATTATTGGATTTTTTTTTGTAATCGCACAAGCAGACGCAGCTGGTTAAAAGTGGGCAGAGCAGGTTGACTCCGCCCACTCGCTGAGTACAGTTGGTCATGCGGCCTCCACTGTTTTGATTCACACTTCGGAAAGGCAGGGCAGACATGGCGGAAGGCTGGAATTCCGGGTGATTTTTCCCAGCCAACCCGGCTACTGCGAGAAAACGCCTTTTTTCATATTGTAAGACGCGAATTACCGGCTAAGCTGGCAGCTTTGTGCGGTACGCGGTTCCTCCCGGAGGACATGGAGGTTACGGCGGAGGGAGAAGCGGAGGAACGCAGGTGAGTGACAGCCTGGGTAGGGCTGACTTCCGGGCCAGCGTGGTTGATAGTGACCGCCGCTAGATTAGCAACGCACCTGGGACCTTTGAGATTCCGCTCGTTTATAAGTAATAGACAACGAGCATTGCTCTTGGAGTGGAAAATCACTGATGAGAAGCCACTGGGTTTCTCACTATTCCGCACAAACACGCAGGAGAGTGGTAGTTGTTTGGCTAGGCTAGGCTAATATGACATGTCAAAGCAGTGAAGATATAATGCGAATAGCTGCAAGTTTAGTTTCATCAGTAATATTATTTGTAGTTACTGAAAGTTTCTTAACACTGAAAACATCTCGTACTTCGGGTAACAACAGAAAGGACTTTTAGCTGTTAGCATCATTAGCTGTCTGCTCAGTTAGTACCAGCAGCTAATGCTAGCTGTCAAATCATGTTTTCGTTGCTCTCTCCAGTTGTAATGTGCTGCATTTTACACAGAAATAGCTTCAAAATTCGTAATTAGAGAAGCCAAAACGCTTCGGCTTTTATACGTGTTTCCTTTAGACACTTTAACCTCCATGCTTATAGTCTGAATTATAGGCAAGTTACGTACTTGCTTGTTTTTATTTTATTACATTGTGTATGTAGAGCAGAGGTTTAAAAGCACACTTTTATACACAAACCAAACGGTGTTGAAGTAATCTCAACAATCGCGTTTAGACTTGAGAACTTTTATTTCATGACACCCAGTCCGTATTCGCACCCATATAGTCGTCCCTCTGTTACTTTAATCCATTATGCCCCGAGGAATGGGAAGAATGTTCTCCCAATTTAAGCCAGTTATATGATGTAATTTGATTAGTAGCTCACCACCTGATTCTTCTCAGTACAACAGATGCTTCATTTGAAAAGTATTGTGCTCACTACTCACAAAAAGTTAGGGATATTTATCTTTTGGGTGGGATTTACAGTGATATTAAATCATGAAAGTGGGGCATTTAAGTCGAGGCATGCAGTGGTAATTTCTTCATCTCAAATAGTTAAGTGAAGCAACAAAAAATGCCTGCAAGGTACTGTTTCACTATGGAGTGGTCAAAAAGGATGTCCACTTTTATGCCTTTCTGTGACTTTTCCAGTCTCTCTGATGACATTCTCAACTCAAATGGCAACTTTCCTCTGAGAAATCCTGTTTAAAGCCTCACAATGGCCAGATGCTGTTGATCAATTATGCATCATCTTGGTCTCGTGTCCATGGGAACAGCAAGATGAAGAGGACTGTTTAAATACAAATTGTCATTGAACCAGGACATTCATAGATTAGACACTTATCATTTTTGCGGTACATCACCTTCTTAGAGAACAGTATGTTAAGTCAAAAAGTACTGAAACACTGAACAGTTGGATATGTGCATTCAAGTTAAGTTAACTTATAAAGGTTGTAGTGTATTTTAGGTGCATTTGAAATTGAATCTTAAAGTGGGAGTTTTTTCAGACTTTTTGTGAGTAATATAAATGTAAATATTTCAATATGCATCACATGCTGAAGGGTTAAGAAGTGGATGGCCAGTTAGGCTATCCTGTAAACAAAATATTACAACCTCAGGTGCTGTTCAAATGGTGGAAAACATACTGAATATTAGCCAACTCTACTCTTGAGGGAATATGACCTGGTATTATTTTGTTTCCTTTTCATTCCATTATCAATAGTATTTGACCAAATCAGAGCTTGGGCCCCTATAATTAGAATTTATTCAAAATGTGAGATGACTATCATGTATCATGTAACTGATTTGACATTAATGGGTGAAAAAGGTTAGAGTTTTATTTTTCCATCAAGTCACTTCAGCTTTGACTTATTAAATCATTTTTATAGGAAGAGTGTGACTTTATATCTATTTATGTTAAAATGTAATGATGCTACTAAATTTTATGACTAGATATTCCTGTTTAATCACTAACTTGCTGATGAGGACAGTTTTTCTTAGTGCTGGGAAATGTTTTGATTCACGTGAGCCATGATTTCGGCAACCACACTGCTGTCACCAGCACTTCTTTATTTCCTTACTCATTGCTTAACATAACCCCTTTCTCCTCATCCTTCCTCACTCCTTCCTGACCTCCTGTTTGCTCCCAGGAGGGAACACTGGAAGCTGTTGTCCAGCCTCAAGACCACAGTGGAGGGCCTAGTGTCCACCAACAACCCCAACGTATGGTCACGGTATGGGGGCTTGCAGCGGCTACATAAGGACATGAACAACATCCTCAGCCATGGACTGAAGAATGAGCAGGTCAGATATATATACACATATATACAGTTAACTTTTGGCACAAAATACAGTCAGCTCTGGCAGATTTGTAGGACAAAGTTAGCATGGTTAAACTTTGACTATAGAATCTATATAGATGGACCAACTGAAACAGTGTCATCTGTCATGATGCTAAGTTCGAAACACGAGGTATTGATTGATGGTAGTTGTCTCTCAGAACCTCATTTTGTGCAATATTATCAGGTTGAGACATGTTTTCACAAAAGTGTTTTTGACCTGATTACATATAATTCCAACCACCTGATCCTGTGCTTTATGGATAAAGATGTTATCTGATTTTATTTTTTGGTATCAATATTGTCATCTAAGATTGACATCCTAAAATTTAATGAACAGACTAAAATATTTTGCTTTCCATAATGTCTGATTGTGTTTGAAGCTGATGTTCTGTATCAGTGAGTGTCCAAGCAGCTGACTTTCTTTTGCAGGTGTACTACAAACAAAGAGACTATTGGCCGTTTGTTTGGTGTGTCCGCTACATCAGCCCCCATCTTGCCTCACATGTTGAACAGGTGAGGTCTCTTTCAAAGGGATTTTTCTCACTATTTGTCTTTCATTTTTGTTTGTCTTGTACCAAAGCTTAAACCAGTGTTGGGCTTTTTGAAAACTTTACAGTAAATATGAAGGCTGAGAAGGGGGCTGGGCTGTTTAATTTCTGTAATTCATATTCACACGCTTCTAGATATGTAGATATCTTGTCATAAATTGCCTTACAATCTGCTTTCTCATTTGTGGTGATTTTATTGAGAGAAAGTAGTCACCTAATGCAAACATAAGGGTGTGTAATATTTTCTTTGGTTGTGGAGAACAAATAACAAAATACATGTGGCATGGACTGCAGGACAGATTTGTGTAGGCTGCAAGATTAAATCAAATGTACATTTGGAAGTGACAGGACTGTGGTTGACCTCATCACTGAAACAATTAAGGTTGGACATCCTGGAGATTTAAAAAAAAAAACAAACGGAGGCTTGATTAAGGTTCGGTTACATAACATGGAAGAATATGCTCAGTTTGCAAATATAATTTTCTCCTAGTTGCTGTCTTGCTTATGGCCACATCAGTTTACCATTTCTAACATGACATTAAATTGCAGTTTTAAAGAGTCCCCCTCAGTGCAGTCCCCTCTGTGAAGTGTTACTGGGATTGTGCAGTATCAAGGGAATATCCTTATTTTGTTCACTGTTCCTGAGCAGCAGGTGTTAAAGCTCACTCAGCTAGAATTTAATGATCATGTCATGACCTGTTCTTACAGTGTTGCCTGTCGTCCTCTTTTTGTGCTGGTGAGACAGTTTTAGTTAGATCGGTGTAATGGCAGATGTCAAATGTTTTCCTCCACTAATGCTCTGAATCTTTTCGGTTAAGCTCTTTTGACTCAATATGCATCTGTTTTATTTGTCTTTCTGTCCATCTTCAGTTTAGTCACCTGGAGCCAGTTCTGAGCAGTGGGAATCAGAGTGCTGGTGAAAGCTACAAAGCTGAGCGTTGGCTACTTCATAGCTTACAGGTTCACATGCTCTCAGCTCAGCTCAGACCTCTGCTCAGGCATTTGGGACATACTCGTAAATATTACAATGGTGAGTGTTACCCTGTTAATCCAGTTTTAAAGTTGAAAAATATATTTGGTGTACATGAACTTCCATCTGTTTCTTTCAGTTCCCCAAGTTCCAAGGGTTTTTCTGTTCTGTGTCTTACTTATCTTTTTGGCTTTCAGATGACGCTTTCCTCCTGAGCGAGCCTCATGTGACTGCTATGTTTCAGTGTCTGGAATCTGTGGAGCAAAATAATCCCAAATTGCTGGCCCAAGTGGACACAGTTGGAGTGGGTTTCATACATTTAAGATGTATATCCCAGCTTTCTATGTATCGCTGAAGTCATGACATTATATGCTTTATAAGAATATAAATTATAAAGTCAGACTGATTTGAATTGTAAGAAGTATAACAAGGATTCACTTTGAGTATTTTTTATTTATTTTTTTCACCTGTCTTTTCACCTTGCAGCTGTCCCCTCTGAAGGGCTCACCATATTTGGGTCTTTTGAAGAGCCAGAGCCTGTGTTTGCTGCCAGGGGCTGGTGGGACCTGTAGGAACGCTGACATGGCTCTCAGAAGAGAATCGCTGAGCCGCAGACTCACCTCGTCCAACTGCTCTCTGCGAGAAGCAGTAGCCACCAATCACACATCTGCATGCACTACTGGAGCTAAACCCTCCAACAGCAACAACACAAGTGAGGAAAATGTGCAGATTTTAAGCATGTTTGTGGATATTGTGTTTTTAATTTCCCATATCCTTATTCCTACCATTAATGTGAAAACAAATGTTATGTATTTTTTGCCTTTTATATTTAATGATGACTGTAAAATATTATATTGGCAGAAGAGTAAGTGTATGTCACTGAGCGAGTGTACATATTGAGTTAAGTGTGAGCAGAGTCTTGAGAGTGCAAATTGATTTTTTATTTGAATAGCACAGAATAGACTTTTCTGTGCTCAGATTGAACTGCTGTTTACTTAGGAAAAAAATATTTTCAAAATATAACACGTATTCTTGCAGATACATTGTATTTTATTTTTTTCTTCCCCCCAGTGGTCAGAACGTTCTGTTGCTCACTCAGGATGGAGGCACAGATATTACACCATAGTGCTGTGAATACGCTACAGTTGGTGTGTGAATAGACTGGGCTAACCTTACAGAGGACTGATTGTTTGTGTATTAGCTTGGTTGTTGAGCAATGTTTGATTCAGCCCACAAAACACAGTGTGTTCAAGTGAATGTGATTATTCGATTGGATTCAGTAGTTTTTCAAAGCATTTCGGTGAAATTAGTTTAATTCAGATCAAAATTGGTCTCAGCTGATTTACAACCTGACCTCCTCTGTCCCAATATCCTCAGTTTGTAAAAAGAAAATAAATGGATGTGAAAAACATCTTGTCAGCATATACAGACTCAGAGTTTCAGTAATATGGAATGATCACAGTCGAAAGATTCTCAACATAACAGACACAGGAAAATGTGAAATTAAAGGAATGTTTTTCTGTTTTGGTAAATTATTGTATGAAGTCTCATTCTTTCCACTCTGTGTTGTAGACAGTACCTCTGCAGCCAGCAGCCTGGGAGCTCCCTTGGTCTATGTGTCCCGGCCAGGGGAGAGTGAGCGAGGTGTGACACCCCCTCCTGGGCCGGGGTCGATCCCTTGCATCTCTCTAACAGAATCCCCCTCGCAGTCTTCCCTTCAGCCTGAGACTGGTGACTCTTGTGAGGGTGACTCTGATGATGGTCCTGAATATCTGGCTATTGGTAACCTGGGGCAACGCAGTCGCCCTGACTCCCGAAGCTCCAGCTACAGCAGTGAGCAGGGAGAGACCAAGGGACAGTACCTGCAGCAGAGTTCTCTGGCCCCGGCCCCACCCAGGCGCTCATCTTTTTCAGAAGGCCAGAAGGGACCTGGCAGGGGGTCTCGAGGACACGCTCGCTCATTTTCGGACACAGGAGTCAATCAAAAACTCAGGAATGGTAAGTGAGCTTGCCAGATTTGTAGAATTTTGTTATATAATGGAAGGATACGTTAAATAAGTCGGGAAACATTTTAATGTAGAAATCTGTACACATTATTTAATGAAATGGTGGCGTTTGGGTTCAGTTGGTTGATGGTACGCTTCTTTGTTCTGCATTGTCATAGATTATAACATATTGGCATTACTAGGAGGATTTGTTTGCAGCTCTGTAAGATGCAGTTTGTCCCTGTAAAGAGTGCACATTTAATGTCTGATTGTTATTAAAGTTTGCTAAAATAGCATCCTCTTTTTGCTGAGACTCTTGCCCTTCTTAGCTTGAGTTAAACTTCATTGCTTCTGTTCTATCTCTCTATTTTCTCCCCTTTACTGTTTGTGCAAAGGAGGGGGCCACAGAAAAATCACCATAATAATAGAGGATCCGGTGGCAGGTTGGCAGTGCAGTCTCACTGTACTCCATCATTTGATCCCTGTTCAACCCCCGTCTTTATGTTTCTCTGCATGATTTAAAAATGTTCTCCCTTTCATTTCCAGCCATGTTTTAGCTCATCATTTGTGCTTTTCGACTTTAAGGCTTTGTTTGTTTTGATTACATATTTAAATCAGGTCACATTATCGTAACTAAGCCATGAATGATCACTTGCATTGCTGAATTTTGTTCATGCACCCATTTTTTTTCATTGCCTATCAGTTTTTTGTAAGAAAAATTGAGCATTCAAGTGTTATGTTTTTCTATTTGTGTAGCAGGTGAATGCAAGCGTGCGTAGTAAATAATTACTTTTAATTATAAAAGTTATTTTTGTTTATCACTAATTTATTATAAATTATGCAATTCATGATACTGTGATGGTGGTTAAAACCCGGCAGCCATATTTTTGTTTCCCAGTGAAATAAAGCAAACCCTGTTCATGAATGTTATTATTTATAAGAAAGATAAATAGAAAGTCAATGCATTTTCCCAACTGCTTTGCCAGCACTTTCCCATCAACATTAAATGATTCAGTGTTGAGCTTAGTGAATCTGGAATTTTTGTGGATTTGAAGAAGTTAACATTTGGTGTGTTTGTCTCAGAATTGGCAGATGAAGACTGCTGTATGAAGGACTACAGTCCTTTCTCACCTCAGCGCAGTGATTCCAGCACCTCCAGTTCTCTTTACATGGACTCTCGTGAGTTTTCTGTTTTTCAGTACTAAATAATGTGCTTTGACATTTAAGTGTCTGCTACTTGAAAGATGTGCAAGAGTTAAGTGTTTTTAATATTAAATGATTTATTTTTTTTATTTAATATAGAGTTAAGAGGAATTTTGGCAGGCTTTAAGTGTATAATTTTGAATTATGCAAAACTGAACTTTTCATTTGTAAGCTGCAACAGGTGTCAAACTTCCAACACCACAAAATTTACATGCAAAGCTTTTTTAAAAAAAAATTTTTTTTTCTTTGTGCTGGTGTAAAGTTCAGTATATTTTGGTTGCTTCAGATGGGTCCCAGTACAACGATGTCCCAGACAGGATGTTCAGGAAGCCGTCAAAGGGGCAGAGCCTCATCAGCTACCTGTCAGAGCAGGACTTTGGCAGTTGCGCCGACCTTGAAAAGGTGAATGCTTGATATGTCAGTTTGGTTAATGATAGATGTATATAAGATGGCTTAAAATGGAAATGTTTTATTTCTGATCACCTCTGTGTTTTGCAGGAGAATGCTCATTTTAGCATCTCCGAGTCCCTTATAGCAGCCATCGAGCTGATGAAGTACAACATGCGGCGTCAGGAGGAGGAAGGTGAAGAGGAGGGAGACAGTGACTCCGAGATTCAGCAGCTCAAGCAGAAGCTCCGCCTGCGGAGGCAGCAGGTCCGACGCAGCCGTCTGCCGCCCTGCACGACTTCCCAACACAGTAAGACAGATTTAGCATTTCAATGCCTGTTCCTTCAAATGTTTCCTTGTTGAGATTAAAAAAAAAAAAAAACTTTATGACCTTTAAATGGTAGAAAATACTTTTTAGTAAATAGATAAATAAAACTTGCTTGTTTTATTTATTTATTTACAAAATGACAACAAACTTATTCATATTTACAAAATTCATTCTGAGATTAAAAGGTAGAGTTGGTGACATCAAGTCTTAGAACAAAACTGGCGAGCTCGCTCCGCCCTTCTCCTTCCTCCAGTGCTCCCCAAGAAAACACACCCCATCATGAATGTGCAAATTCATGCAGATTCAGGTTGGTTTGTGCCAAGCAGAACCAACTGCACAAACATCAAATCTCTCCCTGTTGGTGACTTGCTAGAGCAGTGTTTCCAGTTTATGGAGCCAGAGCTCCAATTTATATTATTTATTTAACTAACAAGCATGTGTAAGGATGGTTGTTGTTGTTGTTGTTGTGTGTGTTTTTTTTTTTTTTTTTAAACCCCGTGTACTCATGAGATGGGCAGTTAGCAGATTGTAAGGAAATACCAACTGAATGTCTGAATGTGACAAAAAGTGTTCTGAGTTAGAAATGGTGTAGAATTGCTTACCCTGCCTTTAACAGGTATCTTCATTTGTTTCTTTTAACTCCTTTCTTGCCTGTAGATTTCCATTCCACTGACAGTGGAGGCTCCAGGAGGAGTTCTCAGGACTCCTACCAGGGACTGTCTGATTCCGGCTCTGCTGAGGAGGTGGAGGAGTGTGAAATACACGGTACAGTGAGTGAATGAGGGAATCATAGGGAAACAATATTATTGTTTTATTTATGATAGGCTGTGAATGGACTGTATCTGGTATAGTGCTCCGTTTTGTTGACAACTTGATGCTGTACACTACAAGTCATGTTCACTCATGATTAGTGTTCAAACATGTTGATCATAGTGATCAGTTAGTAGCCTACAGGGGTTAGCATTTCTTTTTTACTTGATTACAAACACCTACAGAATGATGTGCTATACTTCAGCGTCCTACTTTTTCTGTCATCGTTCTGAAATGATCACTCTGGCAAGATGGGCAGATGGATGAATGTGCTTTAATGATCCCAGGCTGGGAAATTGTTTGTGTTATTAAAGTACATCCACCATTAAATTATATGTAGCTGTTTAGTAAATAATTCTTGTTTTTTGTTCATAATGCATTGGAAGCTTATGAAAAATGTGTTTCAGTGTGTATGAGTTGTTTTCTGTCACTACTGATTTTATTACCTCATAACCACATACACTGTCTGTCATCCATGTCACGTTTCTTTTTATAAACCATAAAAATGAACTGAGTATGAGAGTCATGTGTTTGTGCACATGAAGGATCTATGTGGTAATTAGTTTTCAAAAAGCTAGGTTTGTTGGAAAAAGCTATTGTAAAAAGGCTCTTCATTCCTTGACCAAAGAGGAACACTTTACCTGAGCATGTCTTACTTCTAGACTTGGTTTGCAGCTTACTTGTGTGCATGTACTTTGTCTGTTACACTGTCGGAGTGCGTTAGTTCAACTGGGTTTGCATGTATATGCAGTTCTCAGTTGTGATTACTACATATTTAAAAACATGTACTTCTCAATATAGTCATGCAGTATGTGTGCCTGTGATGCTGACACACAGCTACCCGCAGCGCTGAAATGTGTGTGTATGTGGTGACGGTCCTGCTGAGTTTTAGTTTCTGTCTCTCAGATGGCTGTGAGGGTCAGTCCCTGCTGGCGGTGTCTCAGAGTGGCCTCTCCCTGTCACTCGCCTCCCTCTTCTCAGGTATCTGCAGGCTGAACTGGTGGGCGAGGCTCCACAGCTTCATACAGACACTTTACTGTGGTCATGTTCCTCTGAGAGGAAGCTGGTGGCTCTGCTCCAAACTTAAAAATGCAATGTTGAATCTCTCAAATGTATATCTTATATACATTCTTTTATAGCTTATTTAGTTATTTTTATGATATTCTTATGTCAGTTTTAATTTACATATTCCAAATCAATGAGTAATTTTGCTTTAATTTAATTTCATTGTTTGTTGGCTCAGGAAGCTCATGTTGAGTATCCATAGCTGGGTATTTAAGACACCGTTTCTCGCCAAAATTATCAGTGTGAAGGTAAAGATAAGAATATTGGGGGGGGACTGTGGAAAGCAAATATGCAAGATTGAGAATATATAAGTTGGAGCAATTGCTGTACATTCATGGTCATATTATTTAAATAAACAGTTTATCTTCTTAATGAATATCTGCACTAACCAAAATTCAACAAAAAGAATCTTGCTGACTCTTTTGAGCTTGGACATGAGCCAGCTGCCTCCTCACCAAAGTGTCACTGTGTAGCTGGCCGTTTGTGTTACTGCTCATTTCTCAGTGCTTCAGGATTTTGGTGGTGCAGGAAGACAGATGTGTCTGTACCTGTTAGAGTTCAGGAAAGCTCATGGAAAGAGACCAGTAAATCACTGTGTGGCACTGGCATCCTTCAGTGACCCTAACCCTAACGTCATTAACCATCACCGTTCATTCACATTTCTGATTCATCATGTTCATTAACAGTGATGTGAGATTGCTGTAACATGCACAACCTTCTACTTTTTTTTAAAATTCATTTTTGTCCCTGTTATTATCAAAAATGTGTTTAGTATAGTGAATAGTCAACAATGCACTACATCAAAGAAGGAGAAGCAACACAGAAGTGAGCTACATTCATCAATGAATAGGGTTCACATTTTTTGAGTGCTTTTAATTTCAGTGTCATTGTGTTTTTTTTTTCTTCTAAATTAAAATAGATTGATTAATTTTTTCACACAAATTGGCAGTATGCTTTATGTATCCTGATAATGTCTTTGGATATTTATAGTTATGATGTTGTACTATATAATATCAAGTATTTGCGTTATAAACTGCTGCCAGCCAATGTCAGCATTTATCCATTTACTTTTCTCCTAATGTCTTTGATTACATGTAGTATACTTAATGCAACTACAAGTCAAATAAGGCCATTCTTCCCTGTTATCAGGTTGCATAATGAGTCATAAATGGTGAGTGTAACAACCAGTTTAGGGCTCCCTCTTAACCAGCAGATACCGATGTTATAAATCTACCGTCTGATAATGCTGCCTTAAATTAAAAAGACAATACACCACCCAGCCCGAGCCTGTACTGTCGCATTGTACTCAACAATCAGCCCAGTAATTCAGTACCATCTTCAGACACTTATTGGATTAAATCATATCACTATGGGTGTTGATTAACAGGCTCATCCTTGATGTTCTGTTAAATATTTATTGATTTGTAACCCTGAGCAGTTTTGAATCTAAAGTGCACTGCATTCTAAAAATAGAAATGCTGATCCTGTGACTAAAAAAGCTGATAGAAAGCCTACAGGCGGTCTCCTGTTCTGCCAAACCTGTCCTGTTTATGTCCTTGCTTACATGTTGTTTGTGGAACATGTTTACTAGATACAGCTTAGTTTTCTCACATTGAATGCTGCTTGCCCGCAGCAAATGGTGTCACCTGACATGTTGTGGGAAAGTAAAAGAACACGAGCACTAGTCTGCTGCTTGTGCTTTTTTTCTTTTTTTTACCTCTTTATTTAAATGTAATAAATACAGCATTAATAGTAAATGTTTTTTGTAAACCCATAACTGTTATTTTATCATACATGTATGTAAAAATTCATATATGTATGAATTTAATGCCTTCACCTCTACAGTCTCTGTTACAAGGTACTCAAATCTTCTGTTTTACTATCGCTGTGTCTTCTAGATGCAGATATAAAGCGCAGTGTAAGTTCCAGCAACAAGTCTTTTCTCAGCTCAGAGTCAATGTGAGTAGCACTTTTGTCTAAATTTTGCTTGCTAGATTTTTATTTTATTTTTTTCTCCCTTGACATCTTGGTAACTGAATGTTAAAATAAATGGATCTTTAGGATGACCTGGGACTTTACAGTAGTAAAGGGGGAAGTACAAGGACTCTATTGGGGACTTTCCTCTACTTCTATTTTACTTTATATTATCAATAGCGTGAACCAAACTGAAGATTTTTCATTTGTTTTTCAAATATACTGCAGTTTTATTGTTATTAGAATATGTTCTGTTTGTGTGTGTTTTTCAGCTCTCCCTCCTACCTCCACTCTAACTCAGCTGAGTCAGTAGCCATGGGTTTACTCAGGCAGTTTGAGGGCATGCAGCTTCCTGCAGCCTCTGAGCTTGACTGGCTGGTTCCAGAACAGGATGCTCCACAGAAGGTACATCTCACTTTAGTTCTGAGCAGAACTCCAGTTCACTACACCTGCTGCTCAACATGCTGTAGATAATTAGAATGAAAACTTTGTCTAACACTTGTCTAAACGTGAAAATCAGATCTGAACTTTGTTCCCATTGTTCTACAGTTGCTACCTATTCCCGACTCTTTGCCAATCTCTCCTGATGATGGTGAACACGCAGATATCTACAAGTTGAGGATTCGGGTTCGAGGCAACCTTGAGTGGGCACCGCCTCGACCGCAGATCATCTTTAACATTCACCCTGCCCCCAAGTGAGTTAACATCAAGCTCTTATTGTCCTGAAAGTTGCCCCCCCAATGTTAGGCCAATTTTTGGTGTCATTATTGGTTTTACAATGGTTCAGCAGGTTTGGCCTGGATGCAACGGACTAGTTCTCATGAAGTCAGAAGGCTTATATGTTGGTTTACTTTTCAGGAGGAAGGTAATTGTGGCAAAGCAGAACTATCGCTGCGCTGGCTGTGGCACTCGCATTGACCCAGGTATGAAGAGGAGCTACCAAAATACTCCTGATGATTAAAAATGGTAGAAAAGGGTGTTGCTCCCCCCCGCTTTTTGTCTAAACACTGGTTAAAGAATTTTCAGCATAACTCAAGACTTTCAGTTCCTATTTTTGATTTGCTTTCAAAATCAGAACTTGCAGCTGTAAGACTTTGGCTTAAAAGTAGTCTCATTCCACCGTAGACAAATCATTCTCTTCCGGTAATTTTTTTTGCTATGTGTAAACCAAACAGAGAGATTGTTGGCATTTATTTCTCAGATACAGCTTCTCTCCTCCTCTTAACACTGCTTCCTTATGTTTCACCCCAGACTACATTAAGCGACTGCGATACTGTGAATACCTCGGCCGTTATTTCTGCCAGTGCTGCCACGAAAACGCTCAGGCGGTTGTTCCTGGTCGAGTGTTGAGGAAGTGGGATTTCAGCAAGTACTATGTCAGCAACTTTGCCCGGGACCTGTTGAGCAAGATTGCTGGAGATCCGCTGTTCAACCCCAATGACATCAACAGTGGCCTATACAAGAAGATTAAAGCCCTGGAGTCTGTTAGAGTGAGTTGAAAGGAAGCAGAGGGATGCGAACTGTTGGCAGGATGTTTCTTGAGAGTTCTGTGTTTACAAAAATTAAGTGATAGCAGATACATTACAAAAACCCCACAGTAAAGTGCTGAACAGTAAGTACCCTAAAATGTAAAATGACAAGCTTGTGACTAGTTGCTATTTTGGATGGAAACCAGAATGAATAGAGTAATTCATGACTTTCAAAGATACAATCGCTGACTGCTGCCACTGGCCCTGCAGGAGTACGAGACAGTACTGGAACAGTAGTGTGTTTTTTTTTGTTTTTTTTTTGAGTGCAGTTTCAAGTGTGCTAATACAATCTTATACAAATATGTAGTTTATTTTCTTAAAAAGTGAGTAATTTTAATTTTAATTCAGAAAGCCTATCCTGGTAGACTTGTGAAATTTAAGGAATAGTAATAATAATAGGAAAGAATAGGCTTTAAAAACCTTCATATAGGTAAAGATACTGGTTCAGAATTTTTCCTAAATAAGAGTCAGAGCAGCTTGTAGTTGTCAATCAGAAAGATTTTTGCTTCTTGCCCACATCAGCCAGCTTGCAGGGACACTGGATGTTAAAGCGCAACCTGGATTTGTGCATGTATGTCACATAAAATACACAGATTAATGGCCTTTCAAAAAACCGAACTTCACAAAATACTACGTTTATTCTTTGTGTATGGGATGAGCTGCAAATCCAATTTGCTTTTTACCTTACATTACCATCTATTGAAATACAAATGCAGCACAAACCACAAACATTTAGCCCTTTTTTTTAATTTTTGATTTCAAGCGCATATCTCTCTCTCTCTCTTTCTCTCTCTCTCTATCTATCTAGCTATCTATCTAGCTATCTATCTATCTAGCTATCTATCTATCTATCTAGCTAGATGGAGGGACCAAAACAGTAACTCTTGCTAATATTTGATTACATTTTACATTCGCGGAAGTCCTCATAACTTTCGTTTAAAGAAAAAAAAATGTAGAGCCTATTTGAGTTGAGTGAACACAGATAATAATGCCAACATGCCTTATTGTTTTGGAAGGTTTAAATTCAGTCAACCGATTACCCAGCCAGCACGTCCATGTGGGCCCCATCTGGATTAAAAGTGGGCTCCTTGGGTACAGAGCGGCCTTGAGTTAGAAATGGCCAAATGTCCCATAGGGTTTCGAATGGAGGGCTCCATATATGGAGCCCACGAGGCGTGGAAGGGAACTAAATGGGCATTGGGGGGAAAAGGGCAAATTGTGTGGGTCCCATGTAGTTTCAGTAACTGTGCCCCACATTAGAAAATGAACCAGCAGGGCCCCTCCTTAATCTAAGTAGACCCCTGTCTGAGCCTATATGGGCAGGAGTGGGTAGGGCCATCATAGAACTTGCAGACAAACCCACGTGGGGCCCATTTTGCAGCCCATTTTTATCTCTTATGGGGCCCACATATAAATGCTGGATGGGTATATGTAAGAGCAGCAGTCGAATCAAAGTTTGATCTTAATTTTGTCTGCCGAGGCTAGCCTTTTTGTCTCCATTTTTATGTACTCCTGTCTCTGAACATTTTTAGTATTTTGGACTGAAGTAAATGTTTTGTTTTTTTTTTTTATCTGTTTTTGTTGTTTTACATCTAGGTTTTGAGAATGCAGCTCTTCCACATGAAAAATCTCTTCAAGACCTGTCGCTTTGCGAAAGAGTAAGATTTCCGTGGATTTAAAAAAGAAAAGTTTCACTCTGAATATTTGTGGCCAAAATAATGCTCCTTACTCAAAAAGATAATACTAATCTGTCTTCCTCAGAGTACTGGACCAATTTGACTGCCTGCCAGGCCATCTGACCGAGGACCTTCACCTCTTCTCTCTCAATGACCTCACTGCTGTGCGCAATGGAGAACTTGCTCCCCGAATGAAAGAGCTTGCTTAAGCTTGGTACCTTGCACGTAGCTGGCTGTGTGGTAAGATAGGATGTCATGCTGTATGAAACTATACGTTCAGCTAGATTTCTGAAACCCAGCCAATAATTTTCCCCGTTTTCACTTTTTATTTTCCTCAGCTGTGTCAGGCGAAGGGCTTTGTGTGTGAGTTCTGCAGCAACGACAAAGATATCATCTTCCCCTTCCAGCTGAACAAGTGTCAGCGCTGTGAAGGTGAGCCTCCTACGAGAGCCCCCTCCTCTCGCACTTCCTTTCCACTTACCTGGAGAGACTGGAAGCCTCGTAGACTGGCAAGGGTGCTCTCCAGAGGCAGAAGAGAGGGAGAGGGTGGGGAAAAGGATTTACGGCTTGAAATGGATCAGGAGGAGGACAAGTGGAGAGTCAGAGGACAGGGATGAAAGAGGAGACGAGTTGAGGGGCACTGCTGAAGTGAGACTTGATAGAAAGGGAATATTTCAAGCTTTTACTTCTAGAAAACTGATTAAGGCTTTTTCCAGGAGTAGGTGTAGTGAGGAGGAAGAGGAGATGACAAGTGCAGAGTTGGAGAGCGATGAAGAGATGGAGAGTAACAAAGGAGAGAAGGAAGATGATCAACATGTGGAGATGTACAATAAAGGGAGTGTTAAGGACAAGATAAGTGGAGATGAGCATGCAGGGAGGGAAAAGGGCAATTTATTAAAGGCTCTGCACATAAACAGATTAAAGAAAAGCATCTCAAAAAAAGACAGAAGTAGTGACAATGAAACATGCAGTAGCTTGGAAAGTTTAGATGAAGTAGGACAAGAGAGTAAAGGACATAAGAGGGTGTTGGGGTTAGCAGGTCGAATCGAGGGTTTCTTAAAAAGAGAGAGTGAGGATGAAAAAGAAACAAAAACGAAAGAGGAAGGTGCAAATGAAGAGTTTATAAAAAGATCTTTAGAGAAACCAGAGGAGGCAGCTGAGGAAGAGAAAGCTTTGACTGAGGCTGAAGCTGCAACAGGAAAAACTGAGAAAATTCCTGTCTTGAAATTACTGAAAACTCGTCAGCTCAGGTCTGTTTTCTCTAAAAGGAGAAGCAAGGGAGAAGAGGGTAGAGGCAGTGGTGAAACTGATGCAAATAAAGAGATAAATACTCATGGGGAAGGCCCTGAGGGCCCAACAGTTAAAGCACAGACTAACTGGAGAAGTCGGGAAACCCGCAAAGCCAGGAGAGGAACCAGAGGCAGGAAGATGAGGGGGAGAGACGAGGAGGATGAAGAGAGTAGAGGGGAGAGTGCAGAAATGCATGACGAAGATAATTGTCCTGCAGGGCGAGAATAAAAGTGAAGAAATATATTTGAGGGTTCAAAAGAAGCAAAGCTGTCTCTGGATAGGAATTTGATCAGAAAACTCAGGACAGCCAAGTTAAAGAACAATAAATGGCTGAAAATTTAATATTTGATTATCATGACTTAAAGTTTTACAATGGCTTTATGTTTGCTCTTATTTACATGTTTGTGCAGTGTTATTATTAGATATTTTTCCTTATATTAATATTAAAGTACATAAAAGTTGATCATGTCAGAATAGGAGTATTTTAGTAAATAATGCTGTCTATTTTATTTTCTCTTGCCTTTTTAAATGGAAGGCAGCAGTCTGTGTTTAGTGAGCTGAGCTCAAACTAGAAATTATCTTTTGCCTCTGAAAGAAAATCAGTCTAACAACTATTTAACACCCAGTTATGTGGTATTTGATGTAAATCCATGTAAAAGTGAACTGTTAAAACTGTAATTTGAGGCTTTAAAGTGATACTAGGAGGCCATAGCTGAAAACCACCTGATCTGGCTGTTTTTAGCTACAACATCCTGAAGTTTTGGGCAGTTGTACCTTCTTGCATTGCTTTCTTATCAGCCTCTTTCTTGCAACCCTTTTGGTGGAGTGAGACAACCCTATCCCTATCCCTATCACGCTTTTCTGCCCCTTTTTGTCCCTTGTTCTTGTCTAATGCACTGCTATGGTATCGATATGTTTTGGTTTTTCACAGTTGCACATCTGGTGGAGGGTAGATACTTTAGCAGCCGCTTGGTGGTCAAGATTAAGTTAAGGTTAAATATTGCAAATAATTAGATGAGAAAATAGAAACATTCTTATATTTGTTAAAGTATCTTCAGTTGGTTTGTTGTGGACAAAGAAGAAATTGGATTTCTTGGCTTCGAAGGAAAATCAGCCGAGTAACTATTGCAAACTTCTCAGTTAACATGTTGCCTTCAATTTATACCCATGCTAAACCATGAGTGTTAATTGTAATTGTAGGTTTTATGAGGGATCATGTGGGGGTTAGCTGCATGCCAACAGTCTTTCCTAATTGCCTTGAACTTTTCCGTTCGTTCAACCTCGTTCAATTGTCAGCACGAAGACACTTTGGCACTTTCTTCTCTTGTTCTCTTGAGTTCATGGTGCTGGTTATACTTCGCCTTTTAAACTCTCACAGCAGGTGGCGGGTAGATATTTTGGCAGCTTTATGTTGGTGAATGTCTGAGTTGTGGCTCTGGAGGCATTAATGGTGTGCTTTTCTCTTTTTGGCTCTTTACCGTTTCTGTTTTGGATGCTGGTGTCACCAGAGAGTGAATGCTGCTAAATGATGTCACTAAGGTGCATTACTCCTAAACATTTGAATTGCATGATTTGGTCATGAATTTCAGCTTGAAGAGTTGGTTACCATGTTAGATCATGCAGTCATGCAGACTCTTGTTCCAGTTTAGATGAAGCCTGACACTTGTTTTGTTGTTCCGTCTATTCGTGCTGTAACGTATATATTATTGATTGTTCATTGAAGAAGGAATGCAGAAGTTTGTCAGATTGTTGTAATTTATGGCTTTTAGTTGTTTCTACTTTTGCCTTCTATTATTTAAGTTTTATTTTCATCTCAACATAAAATAAAAACACATTTCAAAAGTTACATTTCTTGTCATTTCATCAATTCATTCATATGTCACTTTTTCTTTTTTTTTTTTTTAACAGAAGATGTGTTTTTCACCTGATTTGAACATTTGGTTGAAGGGTTGCAGACTAGTAAACCTCTGCTGGCGTGCTCTGGAGGAACAGGATGGGTCTGGACAGGTTTAGGTTCGGGATTGTCCCTCCTAGAATGTGAGCTGCCTCAGACCTGCTCCTCTTCATCTGCTGCCCTGCTTTTTATACCTCTGGCTCCTCCCCCGTCCTCCCTCAAGCTTCCTTGTGATTGGCTGTTCTGATTGTACATTGTGTGTCACTGTCTGCAAACTGGTTAAACTGGTTCAATGCTGTATTGTTTGCTCTTCCCAACAGGAGTTGTTTCTCCCCGTGAGACAGTTATATTCCTTTCTTACGATTTTCTTTTTTTTTTTTTTTTTGTATATGTGGAATTGTAAATTACTGACTCATTTAGTGATGCATTTTCCCTCCTCAGAATGCCACGCGTGTTACCATCGCAGCTGCTTCCAGACGGGTAAAGACTGCCCTCGGTGTCTTCGGCTGGCAGAGCGCAGGGAGAGAATGGCGCGCAAAAACATGGAGGAACAAGAGGATGAGGGAGGTGGGACCTCGTAACGCGTGGGACCCTTGAGAAAGAAGACGCGCACAACACGACCATGATTGTAGACACTAGCTCACTTTGCGTTGCAGTCCTCTCAGACCTTGGTGATGGTACCCACTGCTGAAATATCTTTTTGATCGGTTTGCCAGATGTGCACGTTTTTCATCACTTGTCAAGAGGATAAGTGCTACTGTTGATTTTCAGATAAATATTTTGTTTAAGCCTCTTTCAGACATGCACTTTACTTTTTGAATTCATCCTGCTTAAGAAGTGGGTTGACAATTTCCAAAAAAAAAAAAAAAAAAAAAAATCAGTTTCCTCCTCCATGATGCAGATGTTATCCCATAAGTTTTTTTTTTTTTCTTTAAGATTCTGGATGGATTCCTTTTAATTATTTTTTTGATTGTAGAAAGTAAGTATCACATTCAATGACAAAGGAAAGCTGCTGCAATGCTCTTAAAAATATACATCTTAAAAATCTTATTTCTGTTTTTTCCATCCTTCAACAGTTGTGACCTTCCTTCATTTCTCCTCAAAAATAATTTCTCTATATGAAAATGTGTGAATGATAAAAACCTGCTAACTTGCGCGGTTATTTGATGCTACCCAATTTCCAGCTTTATGTGCAACTAGAGCCAAAGACTGTCCTAACTCATCAGCACTTGTCGGTTATTCTTATTTTAAGTAAAACTTAACCAATTAATTAAAAATAAGGATTTGCTCAGACTAACTGGGGTTGGTGCTTTTCCCTCCCTACAACAGTTGGCAAACGCTAATTTGTAATTTTTTTTTTTTTTGTTTCCCTTCTTTTGGTGTGTGTGATTGAAAATAGCACTATAGAGTTGTATTGAGGGATGAAACTGGAAATTAAAAAAAAGAAATCTTTATAATTTGACTGACACTGTATTTGAATAATTCTAATACTTTATTATAATTTGAGTATTCTGAACATATTAAAGCTTTGCTGTCTTTTTTTTCTTTGCTCCTTATGTTTCCTCTGTTGTTTTTTTTTTTTTTTTAGCCACATTTTTGTGCCTCTGGGACCAATGAACTTCAACTGGCAGGGATAGTGAAGTCTGACTTTGCAAGACTTGAAATTCAGAAAGGGGTTTGTCTTGCAAATATTTAAATGAAAAAAAAAAAAAAAAATGTGTGTGTGTTTGTGTGTGTGCGCGCGCTGTGCTTGTGTAAATGAGTTTCCGTGTGTGCGAACGCACGTGTCTGCCTACTGTCCTTGCAGTTATGCACAAATGCTTTACACCAGTCTAATTGGCACTTAGCTGTTGTGTTTTTTTTTTTCTTTTTTTTTTTTTTTTTTTAATTAAACATTATTTCTTTTGTAACAGTTAATTGCACTGATCTCATGTGTCTGTGTTGGGGTGAGGTTTGGATGCCACCATTGTTTTTCACTGAAATTATTTGGGTTTGCCCCCCACCCCCCTTCTCTTTTTGAATCCCCTGTCTTAAGGCTTCCACAACATTCTAGAGGGTTTTGAGTTTCATTCCACACTTTAATTTGTCACTTTGTCGACTAAAATTGTTATTTTATCTGTTGCAACCTGTTACAGATGAGTTTTGATTTTGTTGAGGCTGATTTAAAGGCTTCAAGTCAAATTATTCATCTGGGGTTCAAAAGTATTGTATTAAACATGTTGGAAAAACAAATTTTATTTCCAGCATCGACATAAATATGGATATAAAATAACTTCTCCAGTGCATTTTCATCCATAAGATACTCATGTGTGATGGAGATTAAACCATAATTATTTACCAAAGGCCACTACGGAACATATATATTTTTCTTTAATATTATAAAGAAACGCTGAGGTTTTCAACTCAAAGGTCCTGAAAGAAGTGACAAAACAACTCCATTCAAAACCTCCTCAGTTTAGCGTTTTGTTTAGTTTTTGTTTTTGTCCTTGGACTGCCTTTTAGTATGAAGGAGAGGTGATGTATCAAGTGCACTACAGATTAAAATGTCATATTAAAAATGTTAAATGTCAATGTCTTAATGTACTTACTTTAAATTTGTTGACAATAAATGACTGGCAAGACTGTTAATAAGTGTCTGAGTGAAGTTTTATTTTTCTTCTTTTTTTTTTGTAGAAATTTGATTTAATTTGAAATTAAGCTTTAAAGGAAGAATGCGACGTCGTGATTTGCCCTTTAAGGGTCACCAGCTGTTTCCAGCTTACTGTCTTGTATGTATTCACTGTTCCTCCTCTTACTCCATCTGTTCCTGTGATGTGTCCATTTTGAATCCTATCCATCCTTGGCGGTACCAAAGAAATTCTCAGCACCTTCGTCTCTGCCACCTCCAGCTCTTTCCTGTCTCCTGATCAGAGCTGCTGTCTCCAAGCCATGGAGGAGTGTTGTCTCGCTGCCATCTTCTAAACCTTTCTTTCTACTCTTGCCAATGCTCTTCCATCACATGTAACTCCCACCGTTTCATATACGCTAATATTCTGTTTTCCTGCATTCCTCTTCTGTGTAGCACATGTATGGTACACCTCTCCAGGTTTTCTTCCACCCCCTCCCCAGTCTCACTATGGATCATGTCGACATCCACAAAAATCATAGTCCGTGGAGACTCTTGTCTGACCTCATCACCATGGAAAACAACAAGAAGAAGAAGAAGGTGTTGATTCTTGATGCACTCCCGTCCTCTTGAAACCATCTGTTACACCTATTCCACACTGTACAGCTGTCATGTTGCTCTAATGTTTGTCTTGTATCTATCTATCTTTGAACTACTTTTATCTGAGGGTTATTGTCAATTATTACTCAATGTCAGTTTATTTTCACAACTGATTTTTGTTTAACTGATTTTGCATGAGCCTGAAGTAAAAATCAGAATATCAAAATTTCAAATACAATGTCAATACAATTTTTCCTTTTGATTCACATTTATTTTCTTTAGTTCTTTAATTTGCTAAAATTTTCCATCACCTTCATTTTTCAATAGATTTTTTTTCTTTCACCCTTAGACCTTGAAATGCTCCAAAATGAAACTGCTATGTGTGTGTGATACAGTGAGAATTGCTTCCAGGTAGCACAATATGTGGACAATAGTGCCATCTAGCTTTAGACCTTCAGATGGTTTTACAATCCCAAGAGTATCTCTAGCCCCATCTATAGCCTGAGAAAGGCTTATTGGCTATTTTTGCATGCACTGTTAGGGCCAGCTGAAGAAGAGAAGGAGAAAGGAGGAGAATCTACTTTGTGTGTTTTGCACTTATTACACATCCCATTCAAAGATGTTCAACTATGACAGAACTGGATTCAGTTTATTTGGAAATATGATGGGCCTGCAGCCTTCACTGTTTTTTTAAGTTTCACTCCAAAATCTCTGGGTTTTGCCACGATAATATTACTAGCATAATTCAATTATTTGTTTTTAGAGGATTAAATCACATAAATATATTTTAGAAAGACCCCCCTAAAGTAAAATCAGCAGAAATATATTGCAGTCCTTCACAATGTCAATTTGCAGTGTGAAAGGTGATTGACTTCAACATTCCAGTTATGCATTTAACCCCCCAACCCTTCATCACTCTGTGTATGTGTTATTCCAGATCCAGATCCCCATGATGGTGATGAAGCTTGCACCAATGAAGACAATGTACAAGCCAAACAGCAGGCGGTCAACTACCATTCCTATCATTTGCCATTCCTGTGAGGCCTCGGACCCCTTGAAGTATTTATCCACCTGAAGACGAATGGCTGTGAGATCTCTGCTCAGCTTCCTCAGTTCATCCACAAATGGCTCCGGAGGGGCCGCAGTGGGGAGAGGGGTCTTCACCGGAGGTTTATCATTCAGAATAGTCTGATGCTGACTCCCTGTGATGCTTATGGAGTTATTTATTGTAGGCTCTATCAAAATAAAACAAGACAAAAAAGGATTTCTCTACTGCATGTAAAATATCTTCTTTATGGGACTTGGGGCTTCAGAAACATCTAGATTAATTGAATAAAATGGAGAGTTACAGTATCGGTGTATATCAAGTTTCCAGATAAATAATGATGCATTGCATTATATCTAATCTATTATTATGCTTTCACTTTAAAAAAGACATTAGGCAGAAGCGAGATTTAGCTGTAACTTTTTAAATTTAGTCCATCAAGTGTCATTTTTTTTTTTCAATTTGCAAACTTCCTTTTATCTGTCATTGAGAAGTTTAATGTCTTGTTGTTATAAGTAAAAATATACCTTTAGAAGACTGGTTGAAGCAGACTGTGGTTCGAGTTGCTCTTCTCCTTTGGAGGGAGACAAACTAGAAGAGCCAGATAATGTAGCACAAGGACGCTGAGCCAGTAAGGCACTGCGCTGTACTGTCTGGAGCTGAACTGGATGTTTGTGATGAACACCGTCTCCAACAGGCTGGCCACCATCAGAGCAAGGCTGATGGAGAAGAACACATCTGCAGAAATCACAACAAGCAGGACTATGTACAGTTGATTTGCATATATGCCATTATCCTGCTATTAACAAATGAAAGTGTTGATCAAGAAATTATGTTTACATAGAAACAGGAAAAGCCTGCTGCTCATCTCCGTGACAGTTGGACGGTCTGATCATGTTGCTGGCGGTGTATCTTTGATACTCAAAGCAGAGCATCACCAGATTAAACAGGACTCATTGAATTGTTTTTGCAGAGGGTGGAGCCCAGCGGGAGGTTTGCATCTACAGTGGGTTGTAAAGGTCTTATTGAAGATCCAGTTTTTTATAGAATTGTGAAAAAAAAATTGCAGAAAGAAAGTTTACATTAATTTGCTGCCACAATATAAAATAGGGTTGATGCAATGCAGATTTTGCTGCTCTTGCCATTAAGATGTGTCAAGATTGATGTGAATGGCAGTGGAGAAATAATTGATAAGAAAAAATATAATACATTTTAAAAAAAAAGTCATAATTAACCTATGGTGCCCTTGCTAATATTGCTGCTGTGTATTTGCCTCCTCTTGTAAAAACATATAACTGTTCCAACATCAAAGCGAAATACTCCCTCGGAGAGAGAAACAGAACAACACTTGTACAAAGCTAATTTGGCCTCTTTTTGCAGCTGCTTTAGTCAGTTTGATCTCTTTCTGAGGGTTTTGAGTTGCTGTAGTTTTGCATGGATGTGTTAATTGTGTTTATCAAGTGGTGTGGATGGGGGGGTTACATATAACAATACAACACAAACCACCACACATCCATCTATAATTGCTACGGTACACCACACAAACACCATGGCCATTACTGCCTGTCTTCTGTCTTTGTTCATTCTGTCCAGTTCACTTGTCAGTGATTTTAGTCCTCTGTCAGATTCAGGGTTTTGGAAGTAAATAAAACATGTTAGATTGTCAAAGAGGGCTGGTGAAGGACACATTCACATTTAGACACAAGAAAACTAAAATCGGCTGCAAGATTGAATTGCATATTTAATCTGTGTTCTGCAGGCATTTTGAATGCCTTGGTCATTTCTGTGTTTGGTATTGGTCAATTTGTGTCTCCTTTTTGTAGAGTCACATGTGACATGGCTGCTCTTTCATTTTTTATTTTACCTTTGTATTCACTTGAGTTTATTTTACAGTCCTTAAAGTAAAGGTACCCATCATTACAGTTAATTTTTTTTAATGTCTTTTTTGACTCTATGTCTTGGTTTTCTTTGTATTTCTGTTTATTAAATCCTTGTGCTTCTGTGTCATTGTGTTTTTTTTTTTTGTTTTTTTTAAATATTTTTTACTTAAATATTCTCTGAGGTTTGTGTCTCTTTGCAACTTGGAATTAGTACTAGTCTTATGTTTCTAGTTGCTCTTCATCTCTGCACCTTAGTGTTGTTTTAATCTGTGTTTGCATTAGATTAGACAGTTATCTGTGTTGGTTTAGCATCCTTTTGCTGTTGGATTTGCCTCTGATGTTGACTCATATCTCTTTGTGCTCATTTTGTGTGTGTTTGCATCCATTTTTAATCTATTTGTGTGTCTTTTGCCTCGTTTTCATTACTTTACATGTTTGTGATTCTCTATTTTTTTTAGCCTCACTTCATTGAAGTGTGGCTTTTAAAAAAAAATCTATTTCTTTGCCAGGCAAATTGATGCCATGCATTTAATCTTTGTTTATATATAATGTTATCTAATGTTTCTATAGGAAACAACTCGGCTCATGGGCGCATGGGTCTCTTGTTGCCTTATTCTGCTAAAAAAATTAATTAAAAAAAATCCTCTATATAAACTTAGGGAAATAGATACCCAGATGCTGAAATGGCCACAAACATTGTATCTGTGTACTAGTGTGGCTATCACTCTGACCATTATCACTTTAACCATTACTAGAAATTAGTGAGTTCCTCTAATTCACCACTGGAACAGTGACAGTCATAGTGATCGTGGTCAATCACGTTTCTGTGAAAGAAAATGAATGAAAACCACTCACTGATGAGAGGCGTTGTCTCCCCGGTGACGGGCAACAGGTCATTCATGATGAGCAGAAACACCGTGTAGCCCAAGATGAGGGTCATCTTGAAGGAGGACCTGTCCACGCTCTGTGGAGGAAGCAGGAAACTGAAGAGGTCCACTGTGATGAGGAAGCAGCTGGGGAGCAGGAGGTTTACCACATACGCTGTTGGTCTCCGTCGCAGAACAAACTAAGGAAGAGACACACTTATTCTTTCTTTCTTGCTGTAGTAAATACCGTCTTCTTTGACATTTTTCTTTAGCCTCAGGAGGTTCAGCCATTTTGTTTTGATTCACCCTTGTGCTTAAAAACACAGGCAGTAATTAAGAAGTGTAGAGCTTACCCAATATTTGATCTCAGAGTAGCTTCCCTTCATCTAATGCCAGTGTAGAAGGAGCCACAATGATATCTGCAAGCTCCCACTCCCCGTTGGTCTGCAACACGCTCCTAGATTCCTCCAGGATCTCTTCACTTGTGGCGCCTTCAATCATCCTGATGTCTGTAGCTTGAGAAACATTTATTACCATATTTTAGTCTTCAGTTATGAGATGACCAAAGGGACATATTACATCAGTATCCACACATAAATGTTAACAGAAAAACAAAAATACCAGACTTGTCAAATGACCTCCACACACACACACAAAAACAATCCTACAGATCAAAGATCAGACTTTCTGAGAAATACATGTGGCATTTTTTTTTTTTTTTGGCTCACCGAAGTGTAGATATGATCCAATGGTCAGGGAGCAGTTTTGGATATCAAAGGGGAAAGTGTAGATTCCTAACTGGCACGAGCTGATGACTCTAATCGGCTTATCATCAAATACATGACCTGTGTTGTATAAGTACACATAGGAGTTTTGGGGGACTTGTCTTCATCCATGCTGCAATTTAAAAGAATACAATGTGAAATTACATGTTTGAACTTGTCAGTCATCAGTTTATTGATTACAGTTAAAAACGCTTTTCAATTTGGATTTAAATGTGATTTTATGCATCCAAATGTTGTGCAGTAAATATCCACAACAACCATTGTATAATGTGACCTATCTCTTCTTTCTTTACTATTACTTTGCACAACAGTATGAAAAAGTTCACCAAAGCATCACCAAGATTTAAACGTACAATTCCAAGATGTGAATGTCTGGAACCCACAGCTTTTCCCGAGGGACAGAGACTCTTTCAGCTCCACATTCCCTCTTGTCCCAGCCCAGTCCTGCTATTTGCCACTCCTACGTTGCACAGAAAAAGCAAACACTGTAATGAACGGCTCAGAAAATGCCATTTTCACTGAGACTGCTATAACAGGGGAAAACATTCATTAAGTCAGTTATAAGATTAAACTGATTAAACTCTAAAGACTCTTGTGCACCTAAATGACACATTCATGACCTTTTTCTCAGAAGTTCACCTAATTTATTTTACGTCGAACTGAAATGTCTTTCAGTTGACCCTCCATGTCCTTTGCAGCAGAAACTAACATATTAACAGCCTGGTTCAAAAAGGGTTTTGGTCTCTCATCTGTGAATGATTACCTACGAGAGCATAATTATTCTTTTTTCAAAGATAATATGGCTTCTTGTCTGTTAATGGGCAGACTGCAATGGCTTGCTTTGGGTTAATGTCAAAAGGTTTGAGAGAGAAGGTTATATGTATATGCTTTCAACTTCAAAGAAATTGTAATTAATTAAATGGTTATATGAAAAATTTAATAGTTATCAATCTATTAAATTAGAACAATTCTACTTTTGTCTGCAAAAATCACAGTTTCCTGATTTTTCTTAGAATAAACATACCCAGCACCAAATTCTCAAGTTAAAAACAAAATCTGATGCAACTGGAATAACAGAAATGACATTGTATTACATTACAAATGTCTGTACTTATGCTTATAATTTTTTTCAAGCGTTTGAAAACATACCAGGACTTGCCATATAACTGTCGTCAGGGTTTGAGCTTTTTCATCCTGTAGATGAGATCCATTCAAAGGTTAGAGACAGAAATTATACATTTGGATAATCATGACTGTTAAAAACACTAGGTTGTCTATAAAAAGATGGATGCAGCCCCTGAAGTAGTTTTGGAACAATTCTACAATCTTTTACAGTGCATGTAGATAATATATGGGCCAAAAAATATATTTTCTTCAAAATGTGATCCAAAGTATGGTCACCTGTGAATCCACAAAGCCAACGTTGACAAAATCTAAATTATCATACCATATGTCTGAGTGGCTATGTGTAGTTCTTACATACAGTAAAATTTAAAAAATGTTTTTGACATGCATACTTACCACGCCTAAAATCCCCACCAAAGTGATGCCAATGCTTATGTTAATTGGTTCTGAAAGGTTTGCCACAGGACGCACCAGTTTTTTAGGGAATAAATTCTTCTCAAGTTCATTAAATAGTGAGTCAGGACTGGGGCTGCTGCAGTTCAGTGCGTCTACAAAGTCTTTCAAAAAGAAGATTAAAAAAAAAATAAACAGAAAACAATTTTCACAATCCCTTTTAGATCCCTGTGAGTATACACCAACAGGCTTGACTCCTCAATATAGCAAATATCCACTATCAGGTGATCTGGTAGTAATGAGGGTCAAAGCAGTTTCTTTTACCTTCTTAAAATAAACATAACAAGTCAGAGAACTTGTAATACAAAAAATGAAATGTCAAAAGTCAAATGTCTTGTCTTACTGTGAAGAAGCATGAAACAGAAGACGATCAGCTCAGCAACTTTTATCCCTGCCATTTTCAGTGTCCCGTTTAGAAACCTTCATAACTTTTATGACAACTGAAAGAAATGGAATCAGATTACACAGAACGGTTTGCCCCATCAGACATCCTTCAGAAGCTAATATTGACTTTGTAATATTATACTTTTGGGCATGGCTTTAGTCATTCAGTGTATCTGTTGAGACCTAATCATCGATTGAATGTATTTACATAACAAATGTTTGGATTTACAACTAGTTTTTAACTCTTCATCACATGGATTTTGACATGAATCACCCACAAACAAGCTTAGTAAAAAAAAACACAACAAAAAACTGTTGCAGTTAGTCATACTGGGTCTTTACTACCTTGAAATTTTCTTCTGACCTTTTTTATGTTACAGTGTATATACATCTATATAACATTAAAAACAATGAATAACTAAGGCTGGTGGTGAAGGCATCTGGTAATAAAGAATTATTGCAACAATTGCAGTTTCAAAGTGTGACATCACGTGATGATTATAATTAATCTTGAGAAGGAGCGTGACAGTCTGAGCCACGTTTCATGGCCTGAGAGGGAGAGAATCAACTCAATTCAGAGAATCAACTATATCTTTATATTCCTTTTCTTTTCTTCATTTCTACATTGTTGCAAAAGATATAGATGCTATGAAATAACACATAATGGAATCGTGGTGAACCAAATAATTGTAAAAACAAATATTTTTCAAAATATGATAATAATAGCTACTTTATCCTTTCATTAAAGTTTTTGACATTTATTTGCATTCTCAACCAACTTCCTAAGGTGACTGACTGGACCACTTTTCCGACAATCCCAAAGGACTTCCTACTTATGTGGATCACTTGTGGGCTTGTTATCTTCCACTGCAGTTCATGGCATCCCAAACCATTGTAACTGGGTTTTAAGGCATTTGTGTGGCGCAGGTCGTTTGGTTCTCGGGGTGTGGTTTTGAATCATCGTTATATTGATAATCTAATGACGGTTTCGTGAAACTCAAACCAGATGAGGCGACAGAATCCTTCAGTACTGGAGGTGGTTAAATGTGCGTTCAGTTTTGAATGAATCGCCAACAGTGTTGCCAGCGAATACATCCCCAAACCATCACATCTCCTCTTCCATACTTCACAGTAGAAACCAAGAGTTCAGACTTCCTCCATCTCACAAAGTCACAGGGGTTGAAAACAAAAATAAATGACAGTCTGGAATCATTAGACCAAAGTATAGATTTCAGTTTATTAAAATGTCCATTCCTTTGTTTTGTTTTCTTCCTCATCTCCCACAGTACTGTGTTCTTTTCAATAATCTGGTGTGGTGCCCTTGTTCCCTTCTCTGACCAGTTGATGTTTAGTTGTGTTTTCCACTTAAACCCTGTGATGCTCTGATCTGAGGTGAGGCCTTATCAGTCATTTTGGAGGCTTGTAGTCATATGAACTTAAGCTCACCTGAAAAAGTTCCTGACCTGGGGTGGCTTTCATGAAACCCATTATGATTATATCAGTCTGTTGTTTTGAAAAAGTCATTCATCCATATATCTACTTGTTAGATTTTGTATTTATATATGTATAAAGCAAGAAAATCCAACAATGTTACGATATTTTGGTATTTTCTCATGAGCTCCTTTTATTGGTAATTGTTTTACAGAAATTACATCTGTATCATTTCATATTAAACTCCATTTATATATTGCTCTATTATCCTAGAACTTCAGATCATCAGGACTAAAGGTGCTGGGTACTTTGCTTTAAAAACACACACACACAAAAGGGTTAGTAGTACTGGTTATATCTGGTCCACTTCCAGTTAGGACTGGCTGATCCAGATGCACCACATGGTGATGATAACCATGGCGTAGCAGCTGATGAGCAGCAGGTAGATGCGGAAGAGCAGGAAGTCAAGGACATATCCCACATGACACCATTGCTCCTGCAGTTCACCTTCCTTCTGCATGGAGGTGAGGTGAGCCCGAAGATCCCTCAGGTACAGACAGATCTGTTGTAGCTCAGGCAGAGAAGCTGCACCTAAACAGAAGAGTGAGGATTTACAGTTAACTACATTAAATCAGGTGGCACTATACTGAAAGACTCTATTATTACAATGTATTTACCATATTTGTATTAGTCTATTATCTCACTTTATCAAGCTTAAACTGCAAACCTTCCTATCACACATTCTTTCTTGTATATGGATATATTTAGGCCTGGATGATGAGTGTTTTGTGAAAAAGCTATATTGGCCACATTGAGGAGTCAAAAATATGGATCATTATTTGCTTTTTTTGTTACTTAGCTGCACACTGAGTGGTTACCTCCATTGGTGGTTGGGGGCCTGTCATGTGCTTGGCTGCCTGGTTGGATGATCCATGGGCCTGGGCTCTCAGGTGAGCTTTCAGGTTCATCTTCCTGCGCTTTCCTGGGCGCCCTGGACGTCTTTGGGCCAGCGGTAACAGATCAAGTTAGCTATGTATTTGAGGATCACCACTCTCACCCAGGTCGGAACCTGCTGGTACTTCATGGAGCTGTGATGGAGCACATTGGTAATGATGACCGTCTCCAGCAGACTGATGACCATGAGTGCCAGACACACTGAGAAATAGATACCTGGGGAGGAGAAGAGATTTAAGGATAAAGCACACACATTTTAGAGGACATCAGTGAAGCTTTTAAGGGATTGACACAGTTGTTCATGGATTTTTTTTTGGAAAGGCACAGAGTCTGTGCAGAATTGTTTGTTGCAGTTTATTCGCCTTCACATTACCTATAACACCTTCCCATTTTCACCACTGGAGAAAAAAATATCTTTTGCAACCCATACCTCAGTTTATCTCAGCACATGACATCAGCACCTCTGACCTATAATGGGAGTGCCGTTTGCTGTGCTGGGCAGCAGGTCATTCATGATGAGCAGGAAGACGGTGTAACCCAGGATGAGTGTCATTTTGAAAGAGGCGCGGTCAACGCTGTGGGGAGGCAGGTAGAAGGACAGGATGTCAATGAGCATGAGGAAGGAGCTTGGGATGAGGAGGTTGACCACGTAGAGCACCGGACGCCGCTTTACGACTACCTGGTGAACAGAAGAAGTACATTTTACTTTCAGTGCATGTGAAAGAGTTTGTTCTCACTTAGCTTTGATTTTGGTCTGCACCAGCTTCTGAGATAAGTCTTACTGGCTAGCGGCTACGATTTGCACCATCTACTTACCATATATGTAACATCGGTGTGTCATTCATTTTAATGTTAACTGAAGTGATCTGAGCATGTGAGTGAGCATGTGAAGTATTCTCTGACCCAGAAGGTGATAATGTCCCATTCGTCGATTCCAAACTGCAGAATGGAGGTTTCTCCCAGTATGTCCACCAACTCCCACTCTCCACTGGCCTCCAGGTAACGCTTTGAGTTTCCAGACATTTCCTGAAAGGTCAAGGCTGGACTGACCCTCACATCACGAACTATTAAAGTCAAACACAATAAGTCAAGTTAACTTAAATGAATACATCAGCTCAAAGCTAAGTGAGTCTTATTTAAACATTTAGATCTTCAGTCTTTTTCTTCTTTTGTATCCATTAATATTCTATTTGCTCTTCCATTATTGAATTGGCCTTTGTTTTAAATTTGTTCAAATCACTCTTCTTGACAATTAATGACTGAAACAGATGACTTCCATCATCAGTTTGCCAGAATTTCAATACATAATATTTATATTTATTTTCTTTTTATACATTTATATATTTAATTCCTGCCTCATGGGTACTTTCCTGAAATGACCCCTTAAACCTTATGCTTGTGTAATTGTATTCATGTTAAGAAACTCTCTCTTACTGGTGTGCATGTATGAGCCAAATGTAAATGTACAATTCTGAACGTCAAAAGGGAAACTGAAGATCTCCAGATTGCAGGCTGAGACGAGTCGCAACATCCTGTCCCAGCGGATGTGACCTGTGTGGTTCACGTAGACGTAAGGACACGCCTGGGAAACGTCATCGTCCACACTGAGAGGGATGGAGCAGGCAGTAAAATAATCAGGAGAAAGACAATGACAAACTACAAGGTCAGCTTAAATAGACAGCCTTCTGAAAGAGATAAAATTACATCATTTGTAGCCACCTAAGCAAAGCCCAAACAGATTCTTTTGTAGGGCCCTCAAAAAAGCTAGAAATAGCCCTGCCTGTCAGACCAACAAGTGAGGAAAAATAATGAATTGGCCTTTTACCATTACTGTGGACTCATTTGCAATTCAGAAGCTATTGTCTTCAAGTCACTCACACACTTCATTATTAAAATACTTACTAATTTTCAACTTCCTATTCTTAGCTGCCATCTCAGTGGACACAGACGCAGCTGAGCCTTGCAGTTCAGGCCAGCACATTTAATTAATGGACTTAAGCTCTAATTACAACTATAGTCTGCCTGTCAGCAGGAAAAGGCTAAAGCTAATCGCAAAAAACCTACAATTCATAAACAATGATGTCCGGAGACCAGAGTTCTTTCACAGGGAGAGAAATCCTGGTGACGCCGTCACACTCATCAGGGTCCCAAACCAAGAACTCGTTGTGCCAGAACTGCAGCGAGTTAACCAGAAATTAGACACTGTTAAATTTCCAATGTTTTACCTGAGAGTTTGTCAGTTCAAAATACGTCCAGTTGTATCCAGTTACATTTATTTACAGTGAGGCTGTGGATGTCCGTGTTACTCACCAGTCTCAGCCACAGGAATGTAGTGAGTATCTGGGCTTTCTCATTCTGAAATACAGTAAACATGAGATCTCAGATGGCTGCTGCCCCTCAGATTAGGTTAGAGTGAAGCAAGCATGCCGCAATGTACAGCAAGACATTTGGTGTGTTTGGTGCATCATTTTAAAATAGACACGTACCACCCCGAGGACTGCATACAGGGTGAAGGAGATGTTGGTGATGGTGGGGTTACTGAGGTTTACAGCTGGCCTGAAGGGTTGAAGGTCAAACACAGCCTGCATGGACTCGTAAGTTGGACCACTGTGGCCATCGTTACAAGTCAGTTTACTCTGACCTTATGTACACTGCCCAGAAGGAGAAGGTGCATAAAAAAAAAAATTATATCCCGTCCTTAATTTCACCTAAGTGGCATGTTAATTCTTCTAGCAAATAGAAACGAATAAAATATTAATACACAGTTAACAGATAAAGGCTGATGAAGGAAATTGGACTTGAATATCAGAAGACAAAAACCACCAAAAATATTTAAAAAAAAAAAGATGAAGTTTGAATGATTCATGAAACATAAGCTTGGATCCCACAAAGTCAGATTCAGAGAAATATGTTGATATTGAAAAATCCATTTACTTAATAGATTTGCTTTGATCACTTGAACATGTAACTTCTGAATTAGCAGAAATATTAAATGGAATTCATAACACAACAGTGAAAATCTGTTGCCTGTATGAAATAGAAAAGATTAAATCAATGTTTTTCTACAAGGATGTCTTCACACTGAAATAGACTAGATTTAGCTGGAAATTAAACTCAAACAATAACAGAGAATTAAAACAGGTTATTACCTGATGTTAAGAGCAACCCTAAGATGAGGCTGAAATCCTGCTGAGACAGAATCATCCTGGAAGCTTCTGATGAACAAAATACTCTCCACTACAGGTCTAATAATGGGAAAAGCTCCTCCTGACAGCGTGAATGCGCTCACATGCACACACTTGTTTGTGTTACTGAGAGGACCATGATCATAGACCAAGATTCTCCTGAGGATTACCTTCACATCAAGCACAGACTCTACCAGTCTCAGTGCACAACCCCAAACACAAATTTAAATCAAATCTAAAAACCTGCAGAACCTTTAAGTTTTATCTATTTTAGGAAACAACTGTCACATATACAAACATTTTTTTCTGGTCCATTTACACAAAATATACCGTATATATTTAATTCTCTTGACAAAAATCACATTTGTGGATTTCAATTTTATCCCATGAGCTACAAACACGCTCTGGCACACTGTTTCTGTTAGTTTACGAGCAAAAAGTTGTCATGAGTAAATGGAAATGAAAGACATAGCTGGGTCATAAACATACATAGAAATTGTTGTTTCACACTTTCAGTAACCATTCACCCATTTTATTTTTCAGCACCTCCACCTCTGGGAGTTACAGAGGTGGAGGTGTTCAAATTGAATTACAAAAAAACAAACAAAAAAAAAAAACAGGATGTCTTTAGTTCTTATTTCAAGTTTAAGAGATTCTTAAGATATTTGTATTTTCCTGCAAGTGGAAAGGAAGCCCCTTGTTAATGTGTGAACATTTCTAAATTTTTTGTTGGACTGATTTTGGTTTTGTTGATCTTGAGTTTTTTTTCTTTGTGAAGTCTCTGTCCTGTAATATTACTGTTCTGTCCTTTTCTTCTGTAGCCACCTGTGTCTCCTTAACCCATGTGACTGTGTTTGGGGGTACATATGTACATATCCCTTTGTTTTTTAGCGCTTATCTTTTCCTCTGTGAATAGCCCTGGTAGTGTTTTGTTCTGAGGTGTTTTTTTGGGGGGAATATTTACCATTATCATTACCCAGACTCTAATTCTCTTCAGCTCAAGTCCCACTTTAGCAGGGAATAATTCCATAAAACATTGTGTTCCTGAACTGCATTTTGCAATATTTAACAAAAAACTCTTATGACTTTAAAATGTCTTGATAATGTTAATCCACCTGCCAGCAGATTGCACTGCTCTTCCCTGTCTCAAGTCTGCTTACAATTCTTATAATAATATCATTTGGCCAGAACAGAACCAGAGAACAATACTCAAGAGGAAGAGCTTTTTCACTGATGTGAAAAAAACTATTTTTGTTCCAGTTCTAAAGTTTTATGTATCAGGACATATTACAGCAAATCTTTATCAGCTCTTTAAAATGGCTAAAATGGCAGACGTTTTCCAAAAGACTGTAATTATACAAGCTTGCATAGATGTAGAAGTATCAGAAAAGTAATGTAGTCACTATCTATTGTCTTCAGTTGTATTCAAAACAGTTTTGTATAATAAGCTTTGGCTTAACAGCATTATCAGCTGCTAAAGTGATGCTAATGCTAGCTAAGCCATCCTTAATCTCTTCCTGCATGCATCTCTCATTTCAAGAGGCTCAAGGTGACTGTTAGTTATGCACAGGCCACCGGTGAGTCTCTTATGATAATTTAATCAGTTCGTCATAGCGCTTGCAAATTAGTCTAGCTACTCAAAAAGTCAGGCTGGTTCCTTCAGTCTTCTCTGTGGTTTGTAGCCACTGGGTTTCATTCATGAAAACATCAGCAGAAAAAAAGTTGCAAACTTTTTAAAGGCATGAACAAAATATACGCCCTGCTTCTGACCATGTGGACTGAGAGCTTGTGTAAATGAGAAGTGCCCATAAATATTAATTCTCAGACTTAACATTAATCCATAATAATATGGACCATTATCCTCACGATATCTTTTAAAAAAGTGTAGTAAACCTGATAATACATTTGAAATATATGTTTATCAATCAGTCAATGGGCATTTTAGGTATTTAAGCTTCAGACTGTGTTTCTTATAGTGTCAATGGGGTTGTTTAAATGGACTTGATATGCTTGATATGATGCTTGATATGACATGACACCCACGCAGTGATTCAGGCAGGTAGAGGGTGCACCAGTGCTGTCATGAAGCCGTGGAGGATTTCTGACAGAAATTTCTCTGATAACAGAGATGATGAAGTTGTTGTCTGCAAGAGAGTTTTTCTGTTGTGAAATGTGTGAACTTTTCCTTATTTTTTTCATCCAAAATCATATCAAACAGTTTTCACTTCACTTCTTGAATACTTAGACAGAAGAGATGGCTTTAAATATCTACATAAAGTACCTGTGGTACAGGGAATGGATGTTTTTTTTTTTTCTCTGACCTTCAGTCCTGGGGGAAGCGTCTCAAAAGTGGAGCACTTGGTATGTAATCATTTGAAATTCGCTTAACACATGTTGTTATGAAAAAATACATTTCACAGCATACATGAATCTGGAGTAGACTTTTATTGAAGAAGAGATTTATGTGCAGATCTACTTGCAAGACTTACAAAGATTTCATGAATAAATCAGTCCACTGTTTCTTTATCTTTTGGTACTGTAGGTGCTTCTCCATTGTTTGAAAGCAGAACTTATAAACATCTTATGTTGTTATTTTCTTGTTTGAATTCTATAGCATGCTGTTGGAAAACAGTTTAAGGTTAATCTTTAGACTTGTAAGAGATTTTGCTTTTATATTTGTTTCAGATATCTAATGTCAAAGAAAAACAAAACCTTATTAATAATTTTTTCTGTTACATGATATTTTAGGCTCTATCATACACTGATCAAGCATAACATTAAGACTACTGAGCCAGTCTTTGTGCTCTCAAAAGAGCTCTGATCAGTAAGGATCTGGGGTAAATCTTGAGTGTCTGGTACTGGGATGTTATCAATAAATCTTTTGGGCCCTGTGAGTTGTGCAGTGGGTTCTCTTTGGAAAGGACATGCTTCTCACAGATGCCATCAGATCCCATCAGATAGCTGTCTGTGGAGTTTGAAAACATGTTACCATATTGAGGGAATAATTGGTCTGAAATTTTTTTTCTGTTGGTACCAAGTGCCAAAATAGCATTAATGTGAATACCAGGATGCAGGTTTTCCCAGCAGAACATCATACTGTACGAGATGAGTACTTTTTACTTATGTTACCTGTCAGTGGTCATCATTTTATGCTTGACTGGTGTTTATTGGTTTCAGTACCATAAATACAAGTTGCAAACAAGGTCATTTGAAATGAAAGAGAGTGACAAAACATATCAGTGAGGAGCTTGAGATGTAATGGAAATATTTGAATAAATAAATTAAAAGAAAATGCATAAGAAAAAAACCCAGGAAAAACTCAGAATGAAATCATGTTGTGTTGTATGAATTCCCCCAGATGATAATGATGGTAATGAAGCTGACTGATAGGAAGAAGATGTAAAAGATAAATAGCAGGCGGTCCATGATGAGACCGATCAGGATCCACTCCTCTGAGCCGCTGCTTCCTTTCAGATGCTGCACCACCTGATGGTGGACGGCTTGGAGATCCTTGCTCAGGGTTCTCAGCACCTGCAGGGTCTTGCCCTTACTCAGCGATTCCTTCTGCTCTGTCTCTTTGTCTTTCACCACTAGAGAGAAATCCTTCAATTCTAGTGCAGAAAAAAAGGTAATTACAAACCTAACATCTTAACTAGAGCAAAATACAATGCCGCTTATACAGATAAATTCAAAACTATGTTCTGTATTTTACCTTGTACATCAGGGTTTTGGATCACCACGTCTTCTTGTTGCCTGGGCTTTGGAAGAAGTCGTACCAGTCGGCCCAAAACGTGAAGAACAAACGATCTGAACCAGCGAGGAGCTGGAGTATAGTGAGCAGAGCCACGCAGGAGGTTGGTGATGAAGATGGTCTCCAGCAGACTGGTTACCATCATAGCCAAGGCACAAACACAGGAACACATCTGGAACAATTACAAGAAAGAAAAAAATAAAATAAAAAAATCCTTCATACTTTAAATAAAAGGAGAAGAATCTAAGAATGAAAGCATTCACCATATAATTGCCTCTTAAGATTAAAATAAAACAGCTGTATATGATAATAAAATACAACACTGTCCAAATTTAAATAGCCCACTATGAAACATAATGGGGCAGCACGGTGTCTTGGTGGTTAGTACTGTTGTCTCACAGCAAGAAGGTTCCTAGTTTAAACCGTGGCAGGGGCCTTTCTGTGTGGAGATTGCATGTTCTCCCAATGCTTGTGTGGGTTTTCTGCAGCTTCCTCCCACAGTCCAAAGACATGCATGTTAGGTTAATTGGTGGTTTTAAATTGCCTGTAGGAGTGTTCATCTAGATGTGGCCTTGCAGTGGACTGGCGACTTGTGTACCCCTACCTTTTGGCCGAAGAAAGCTGGGATAGGCGTGACACTGTGTAGGACTAAATGGGTATGGATAAGTTTTAGTGTCAAAGTTTGAGCTCCTTGCATATCATGGTGGCAATATTTGTGGTTGTTCCTTCCAAAAACTTGTTGCAGCTGCAGCTGGAATTCTTTGATTCTAATCTTGCATAATAGAACAGTTTCATCTTCATCGGTATTTACCATTTGTTTTTTGTTTGTGAGCTTATACCCAGTTATATCTGATATTAAAACCATCTTTTGATACACTGCTGTACTAGGCTGGTCAGCCATCTAAATAATTTTCCTTTTCAATATAAAAAAAATTAGTTTGGTTCCTGCTTCCATTCTAGTTTCCAGGGGACAGTACCAATAGCTGCGTATGGATGAGTCACCAGATCCTTTACATGACACAGAAATTGTGAATAGGTATGACTGGCCAAGTTAACTTTGTCTAACACTTGTTACATTTGGTGCTGGGAACATCGTATGTGGTCCATTTTTTTTAGAGCTGTCAAATAAGTCATTTTGTTAATGGTGCTGAATATTTGTTTCATTTTTACAAGTTTAAAAATGAATGTGTACATATGAAGCTGAATTCTGGATGAATCTGAAGGTGAAGCAGCATTCAACTCAAAACACGCCATTTTGGGAACAAAGAGAAGGCTACTGCAAACAACAAAAAGTATCAGTAGAGCAGTTTTTCACTGACTTATGAGAGGTATGGTGTTTCCAGTGATGGGCAGCATGTCATTTGTGCTGAGCAGGAAGACAGTGTAGCCCAGGACGAGGGTCATCTTGAACAAGGACCGGTCAATGTCCTGGGGAGGCAACATGAAGCTGAAGAGGTCCACTGTGATGAGGAAAGCGCTGGGAATCAAGAGGTTCACGACATATGTGGTAGAATGGCGCTTTACAGAGATCTGCGGCAAAGTTGACAGACATGCAGCACATGGTGAATCTTTCAGAGAGGCACACGGTACAGTATGTACAACTTTGATAGCAGCTGGTGTGTTTTCGCACAAAAAAGCCAATCAAATTTGGGCTGTAAACAAGAAATTCACTTTTGCTGAATTTTACACAGTTATATACTCTATAAAGTGTTTTCACTAACATTGACGCTAAAATACATACTTTTTTTTTCATGATTGTGACTTTTTAAAAAGCCTTAGTATCCTGTTCTGCCTTTATTGCCTCCCTCAGTTTTATATGATGGAATGACTCAAATATTAAACTTGAAAAAAATAATTGATTGCAACAATTTCTTACATAGAACTTAAGTTCGTCGTACAATGTCTGATCTGCAGAAATTATTACAGATTTCTTTGCTGTAATTTCAACTAATTGCCATTCACCCATAGTTGACATTGCTGCTTTTGATTTTTGAAGTATCTCCTCTGCAGAACCTGAGAGATCAACCTGGATGGCTTTCGCTGAAAGGTAAACAGTTCATGTTCTGGATCAGATGAAGCTGCTCCTCTTAAGTGAATATGTTTAAATTTGATGGTTTAGAATGAAAGAGAAAAGGTTCGTTTTTACTTACAAAGGTGTCTGTAAGAGTTGAAGCTAAAAGTACAGTTCTGAATATCAAATGGAAACAAGTAGATGTCGAGACTGCAGGAACTGACAACTCTGATAGGCTGTTCATCGAAAACATTCCCCAAAGAATCAAGGTAGGTGTATGGGACAAATGGAGCAGAGTTTTCTTCCATGCTGCAGGAAAAAAAATAAAAGAGACATACAGTATAATTAATTAAGTGTAACATCGCAATGACTGTGTAATCTGGTAGATAAACAGAAAAGATGTAGTTGTTTGATAACAGGATTAAGGTGGTGATGACAGCTGACGCTCCAGGTTTTATGAAATGTGTTGGACTAATGAGCCAAATAGTCACCAACCAAACGTACAACAATGTGATATAAATTCAGTGTCTTTACTCCTGGAGGAGCATGATGGCTGCTAATGTAAACTTAAAGTTTCATGCCAACAAAGGTCTTATTTCACAACAATGAGATAAATTATTATTGTCAAGAGGGTCTGTTATCAAGTCAACTTAAAGTGAAAGCTGTGGTAGTTCAGCAGAGAAGATGTGAACTCACAATTCATTGATGACAATGTCTGGTACCCAAAGCAGCTTTCTTGGGACTATGATCATTGATGAACCACACGTAGTTGGGTCCCAGATGGAAAATTCATTTTTCCATTTCTAAACACAACATACAGATACATGGTTTCTTATAAATAAGAACTGTCAAAATTGACAATGAGCAGCAATAAATATATACATACATATATATTAGGGATGCAACAGTATTCGGTAAAATACCGAACCGTTCGATACAACCTGCACGGGACAATACGCTTTTATGTCCCGCGGTATTTATGTTCCAATAACTTTGCATTGGTCTTGCTCACTCACAGTGACCAGCCGAGACGCAGAAAAAAAAAAAAAACAAGCAGGCGTGGCCAGCGGTAGCAGGGAAATTGTAAAAAACTTTTTTTAATCACCGGTGTGGGAGCATTTTGGTTTTGCTGTTGAATAAACCGGCGAGGGAGTGAAAACAGTTAACAGTTAACAGAATGCAATCTTCCACCTCCCTAAACCCGGATCTTACCTGCGTAAGATCCAGTTGTTACCAGTTGTGCGTCTTAGCGCAGCTGATGTGTTTTTTAAAATACTGCAGAACGAATCGTTGGATGCGCATTTAAAGATCACGAACAATTAATGTTCCTGTCCCTCCTCGACCACCAACAGTTTCAGACATATCAGAAATAAATTCCCGCATCCAACATTTTACAGCATTTACAGCACAACATTTCAAAAGCCTGTTATTCTATTTTTTTATATACGCTATATCATGCATGACATTGGGACAAGCTATAGGCTTTGGTAACATTTTCCATAACCCCTCAGTACCTTATATCCAGAGAGGAACTTTAGATTGCTAACTTCAAATTTGATAACTTGGTGTTTACAGAGTTTTTTTTTTTGGCCAGAATAAAAAAAAGGCTGTATCTCTGAAGACATTTTTTGCGTGTTTTGCTATTTGTTGACTGTTAGCCAATCAGAAGTGAGACCTTTGCATATCATTAAAAATCATGAGAGTCCTCTTGTACTATCCCCGCCCTCATTTTCACCTAATGAAAACAGCTTGAAACAAGACAACTGTAGCATATTTTTCATTGAAACCAACTCCTCACTGCATTATTTCAGACTATAAGAATCAGAATGAAAATGATAGTAAAGAAACCACTTACTGTTCGTTGCCAGATATATGTTACTAGGACCTGGGACTTCTCATCCTGAAAAAGTAGAAGCATGTTAGGCATGACCTCTTTACCTTCACAGATGTTTTCTTTTATAAAACATTGATTTGACCATCAAAAAGCCAAAAAAACATGACAATTTTGAGAGAATTTTATTGGATCTATCAAGAGAAAATGTTTATCTTAAAGAGCAAGTACACCGTCTTTCACAGCCGGCCTCGCATTTGAGTCCAGAATACATAAATATGCAGAAGGGGTTCAAGGTTTATTCAGTTACTGCAATGTGTACAAATCCTGTGGTTGCAAAACACACCCTAATTGTCATTCTTCCACCACCATGCTTGACAGTTGATATGGTGTTTTTGTGCTGATATGCTGTGATTGGTTTTTACCAACTGTGGGGTAAGCATATTGTGGTTAAACATGTCCAACTTAGTGTTATTGGTCAAAACAGAGTTGTTATGTAAGTCTTGTGGTTTATTTAGATGGAGCTTGTAAACTGTACTGCCATGTTTGTTTTTTAGAGTAAAGGGATTTTCCCATGGAACCCATCCAAACAAGGCATGTGGATCATGCAGTCTTTTTCTAAATGTACTATCATAAACTTGTACATTTAATGTGCTAAAAGAAGCCTGTTGGGTCTCAGTTAAATTTCTTTTGTTCTTTCCTGGCTGATGAGCTGCAAGAACTGCTGGAGTCTTTTGGTATCGTGTTAACACACAGATGAATCCTGCAGATCAGAAAACTGTCAAAACAGCTGCTTTTATGGAAATAGAAAAGGAAACAGAAATTTTATTTAGAATAGATTCATATATTGTTTTTTTTTTTCATGAGTATGTTTGAAAAACCTTGTTTTAACAGTAGATGCTATAAACTGCAGAAGAGTTGCTATACATGGTCTCAATTTGGCATCATGGAAGCACCTTACTAGTACTAATACTAGTGTATTCTTTAAACTTCGGAGTAAGGACTAGAAGATTTTATTTTATTTGTGGATTTTAAATTAACTGTCATGGCCTAATATGTAAAACCTTAAAACTGAAAAGTGTTAGTTCTTTTTTTAGATCCTTGGAAAGTGAACCAATTATTCCTACACAAGACTTTCCCTTAAACTAACTTTAATTTTACATTAAAGACGTCTCTCTTACCACTCCCAAAATACCAAACAGAGTGAAGGAAATGCTGACGTTGGTCGGGGTTGACATATTTCTAACAGGTCGAATGGGCCTCAGATCGAAGACTGGCTGGAGAGCCATCAAGAGCGAAGGCGAATCAGGTTGAGAGCAGTTCAGCATGATGGTGCTGCATGGGGCTACAGCTGAGAGGAAGAAGAGATGCCACATCTTAATTTGTGACTTTAAACTAGTTGCACTAACATTGGGAAATATGACATACATCAAGAAGAGGAATAGTCTTAGTTGGACAATTGCCTAATAAAACAAGCTACATCATAATTTTACAAGTGTGTGATACTTGACTTTGTTAAAGTTTTAGTTCATTGAAATACCAGAAACACCAGATATACCAGATCTGTGCTCCAGTCGGAAGAAAGAATAGAAGAAAGTTTGCATAAAACATACTGCAATGCTTCTCTGTCCTAACTATGAGAAAATGAAAATAAAAAAGAAGTAGGAGATTCTCAAGTAGTTGTAAGAAAAAGTGTCTTGTGAGCGTTGTACTTACCATGCATGAGCAGAGAGGTGAGGATGAACAGAATCTTAGAAGGCTTGATTTTCATCGGGCAGCACTAAAAACATTAACATTAGATCAACAGTGGTTGTTAGGCTGTCCTCTGATGTTTCCAGGACTGTTTTTGGGTGGCACTCCTTGAAAAAGGTCATTTTTAAGTTATATTACGATCCAAAGATAATGTATATTTTTTCTATTTTACTTGTTCAGACACAAGAGAAGTCCGTTGTGTAATTTAAAGATATGAGTGGAGCCATTTCAAAATGCAAAGTCCCAATTCATCCTGTGGGAATGAGGAGGCATTGGTTCCCATGGTCTTGTTGTCCACAAATTTTTGACAATGTCATGTACCATTTTCTTTTATAGAAGTTTTGTTAATTTGTTATTTAAGGCTGATCTTCATCAGGCACCATTGCTTTAGTGATAAACTGCAATGGAACTTATATAAATCCTCTGGATGTAATTATAAAAGACGCATATATTAAGTGTTTTCTTTATCACCATAATCATAATCGAGGAAGCTGTTCAGTGTTACATTTGGCTCTCAAACTATTGATATATAATAACTACATCTTTAGAACATGTTAGCTCAGCTTTACACATGTTGGAGATAAATCTTTTTAACATCACAGCTGAAATTGAAATAAAAAAGTAAGAATAAAAATGATTGGAAATAAATGTCAATCAAAAGCTTAATTACATTTTCCAAGTCATTTTATTTTGTAATTTATTTTTGTATACAGTGGATTTCTTCATTTCAAAGTGAACAGTATAACACAGACTATTTCAGATTAATCTATGAAATACTTGAATTCCAATATAATAATATGACCGTAACAAAGTTGTCAAAGTACCGTAACTCTATTATATCTGCATTTTGTTTAACTGTGTCGGCTCCAAGAAAGCAGCTTTTGATATCCTCTAGAACAGGTTGAACAATTAGGTCACATTTCAGCAGACATTTAAATATATTAGCTCAATAAATGGAGCCCAATCAAACATACATCTGCTGTCTACTAATTATATGAGTTCACCCAGATAATGATGATGGTAATGATGCTGACTGATATGAAGAGGATGTAGAGGCCAAACAGCAGGCGGTCTATGATGAAACCCACCTGGATCCAGTCCTCTGAGCTCTGACTCCCTTTCTGCTGCTCTTCCACCTGAGAGCGAATGGCCTGGAGGACCTTGCTCAGGCTCCTCAGCTCCTGCAGGGCCTTGTCTTCCACATGTGCTCCCTTTGTCTCTGGAGGCCCCTCATCAGGCTTCTTATTTGCCACTACAGTGCCAGTTCTTGGTTCTGTTTTAAAGTGAGAAATGGTTTAAATTTATATTACCAGTCAGGAAGAACTGATGAGATTTTTTTTCACTTCACTTCTTATAAATGTGTTGCCTATATTTAGAAGTGGTATATGTTGGATAAATATCCAGTGTGAAGGTTGAGTTTCATGTTTTTCCTGGAGGTTACTAGTCGTCATTAAGATGTCATTCAGAAATTTCTGGATAGAGTCCAAATTTACCACCTTGATTGCATTTTTTTTCTCCCCAATTAGTGAGCAGGCCATGAACCAGGTTTGTTGCTTTCAGCACATTCTGGTTGTGGGGAACAGCGACTGTATTCTGAGTTCTTCTGACCAATGGTGGCTAAACTCTTGCTTTGTTCATATACTGATTAAATTGGCTTGTAGCTACAGATCGATTATTCCATACTCCTGGAGCACACAATGCTCCAATGGAGTCAGTAAAGCATCGCTAAGTCCACAAACACATGTTGACTGGTTGTGAAAACTTCCATGCTCCCTCCAGGACCCTTGTGAGGAAACAAGAGCATTGCGAACCCTGGAGGGAGCCCTTGATGGAGGTTCAACTATAGACTGCTGCAGCCCAAGACAGTGGATTTGCAGGACTAGTAGAACTGCAGAACAACTGAAATGCATTGAGTACTGCCACAACAGCAGCCTCAAATGTGCAGGTAATAAAAAGACTGGAGCAGATGCTTAATAGTAACTGATCTTTCCATTTACAAATACATGCATATAAGCTCCCTTCATGATTGGATATAAATGTCGACATACCAGATTCTCTTGGTTTCTTTCGAGGCATACAAACAAGAAAACCCAGGATTTTCAGAACTAGCACTTGGATCCATTGAGGGACAGGAGAGAGGTCAGCAGAACAGCACAGGAGGTTGGTGATTAGGATAGTCTCCAGCAGACTGGCCACCATCAGAGCAAGACAGAGAGAGAAGAACACATCTGGAAGAGAGATTTGAGAAGGTTCCATGCTCTGTGACTGACAATTAAGACTTTCAATTTGAATGTGAAAAACAGCTCTTTCTTAAGTCAAATCTAAGGAAATAATTTTTTTTTCCATGCTAAAAAAAGTCAACAAATTAAAGGAATGTGAAACAATACTTTAAACTTGAATTAAATTAAATAATATTTCATTTTGTACTCTGTTATGAATGTAGTTGTTGGTCAACACTAGACACACACAACAGCTCCCACTCAGATTTATAACTGTCACAGGCACTTATGAACCACAACAGGCCATGATTACTGATTTTCACACTGACTTATGAGAGGTATGGTGTTTCCAGTGATGGGCAGCAGGTTATTCATGATGAGCAGGAAGACAGAATAGCCGAGAATGAGTGTCATCTTGAACGAGGAGCGGTCTGTCGTATGTGGAGGAAGCAGGAAGCTGAAGAGATCCACCGTGATGAGAAAGCAGCTGGGGATCAGAAGGTTCACCACGTACATTGTGGACCGGCGCCGGACTCTGATCTAAATAAAGGAAAACAGAGGAAGACAAAATACGGTCAGGTAAATTTAAGTTGTGAAATATTATTGTCCTGATTCAGCCAGATGTCTTTAGTTTAGAGGCATGATAAGGATTTTTGTGGTACTAGTGGCCTTTGTAGATAGTGAAGACAGACAGGAAAGGGGGCAGAGAGAGAACGAGGAGTTGAACCCGCGACCGCTGCGTTGAGGACCGTAGCCTCTGTACATGGACCGCCTGCCCTAACCACCATGTCGCACGCATGATTCAAAGTTTAACAAAGCTATTACAACTCAAATTCAAAAAAAAGTTGGAGTGCTATGAGAACGTAACTATGTAAAAACAGAATGCAATGATTTGCACATTTAACAACTAATTAGGTTAACTGGCAGCAGGTCAATCAGATAAAACCCATACACAAATCTGATATATGGCCATATATGTACATATAGGTGACATATTTGCCAAAATATTTTATGATATATGTACATATATGTAATTGCAATATTTGATTTAAACTTATATTCTAAAATACATGTGCAAACATGTAGAACAGGTATTTGCTTTTGAAATATATTTTTAAAATATATGGTAAAGTAAGTGGTCTAGATATTTGTATTTGACATATATTCCAAAATAATTGTTGGAATATGTAGTTTAGATATTTGTTCTTTACATATATGTCAGAATAAATGTGCAAATATGTAGTCTAGATATTTGTTTAGAACATATATTTCAGAATAAATGCTCAAACATTCAGTCTAGATAAAAAAAATAAGCCATCAAAAATATCTAGTCAACAAATTTTAACAATTATTTCAAAATAATTGTTAAAATTTGTTGACTAGATATTTTTGATGGCTTATTTTTATATACAAGTCAAATACATATAATGAGCAATATATTGCTATTTCATATACCAACATTGATGCTATACTAATATATGTGACATATATGTTTGAAAAATATATGTGCTGAATATGCCATACATATATGTGCCACATATATTTTCCATATATAAAAGGGGCCATTTTTGTAATATTTTAAAATATATGTTCCAAATATGTACCAATATATGAATATATGTTCACATATGTAAAAGACATATATGGACACCGATATTATATATGTTATTTAAATATATGGCCATATATCAGATTTGTGTATGGGAAGGAGCATTTTAAATGTAAAGATGGGCAGTTAAAAAGTGTTGGAAAAAAAAAAAATCTTCAACGTGAAATTCCAAAGACTTTAAAAACCCTACCATCTATAGTACAAAATATCATCAAAAAATTCAGAGAATTTTTCTGTGCGTGTGCGACAAGGACAAAGGTCAAAACTAGGTGCATGTGATCTTTGGACCATCAGACACTGCACTTGAAACAGGCATGAGTCTCTGCTGGACATCACTGCATGGACTCAGGAACCTTCTCAGAAATCACTGTGAACATGGTTCACTAAGCAATCTAAAAATGCAAATTAAAGCTGTATCATGCAAAGAAGAAACCTCATATGTGAACATGATTCAGAAATGATGTGTCTTCTCTGAGACAAAGCTCATATAAAATGCTCAGAGGCAAAATCTAAATGTGAAATTCTTTTTGGAAACATGGATGCTGTTTCCTGTTTCCGGCATCAGTGTGCGTCCACCTGGTCACATGTGGACTTGCACAAACGGCTCCACCTCTCGAATTAACTCTTGTATAAAAAGCGAGATTTGGCCTCAGTTGAACCCCTAAAAAAATAGCAGAGATCCTCTTAAACAGCTTGCTCGCCAGTTGAACCATAGACGACTAGAGCATGTTTACAGGGAGCGCACCAACTATCTGGGATTTTCAGGTAGCCGATAGGAATTGCCTGTGTAAAAATATTTTTATGTATATATCAGTGCAGAGGAGGAGGAAGTAAGAGGAGGAAGCTCTACAGCAGAGTCCCAGACGAGCTGCACATGAGAGCTGCTCCGATCTGGATAAAAAGATGCTCCATAGTGGTTTGCGGGTAGCGCAACCTGCTCTTAAAGGCAATGGCTGCTGACGCACTGATTGGTTTAACAGGTGGAACGCCCTAACCACTCCTATGCATAATATAGCGGCTAGCGCAGGTGGGATAGCAGGTTTAGGAAGGTGGAAGATTGCGTTCTTTGCAGGGAACGCCCCTCCCGCTACCCGCTATCCCTTAATACACGGACATCCTCTACAGGAAGGGCCAGAGCCGCCTCTATTTTCTGAGGTGGCTGAGGTCCTTCAACATCTGCCGGACAATGCTGCGGATGTTTTATGAGTCGGTGGTGGCCAGTGCCATCCTCTATGCTGTTGTGTGCTGGGGCAGCAGACTGAGGGTGAGGGACGCCAACAGACTCAATAAACTCGTCCGCAAAGCCAGCCACATGGTTGGGGAGGAGCTGGACTCTCTGACAGTAGTGTCGGAGAGAAGGATGTTGTCCAGAATAAAAGCTATACTGGACAACTCCTCGCATCCTCTCCATGAAGGGCTGGCCAGACAAAAAAGCACCTTCAGCAATAGACTCATTCCACCTCGATGCACCACAGAGCACCACAGGAAATCATTCCTGCCAGTGGCCATCAAACTATACAACCAATCACTCTAAATCTGTAAAATCTGTATTATCTCTGTATTATCTCTGTATGTCGGTTTACACTAGGTTACTTTATTCTTTTTTCTTTACTATTAGACAGGGTATTTTGAAATCCCTAATTTGTAATTGTAAATTTGTAATTTTTTGTACATTGGGATTGCACATGTGGGCCAGAGTTATTTAGTCTAATTTGTTATTCTTATATATTTAATTCTTGGTAAGGTGTAGTATTTAAAGTGTTAATTTACTTATTTTGTATGTAGAGTATTGTTGTTTTTATAGGATGGAGCACTGCGACGAAATAATTTACCGCAAGGGATTAATAAAGTATTTTCGATTCAATTCAATTCAATTAATAGCGGCTTTAGGAGATCTGGCGGAAGTTTGGGCCCTAAATCTCTAATGGTGTGGAGTTTCATTCATGCCTATGGCAACAACTTTTCTCATAAAAGGCTTATATTTTTATGCAAGTAGAATAACATAAGAACAAATGCACAGCTGATTTTCATCTGTGTAAACACAGAAATTGAAATCAATTTACAGCCTTCTGAATACTGTTTATACATTCAACCCACATGAAATGTAAGTTTGTCCGTGTAAAGGCCACTCTCATCATCTCTCACTGGTTTGTGGGCAGTGATATCGAGAAGCTCCCATTCACCCTTGGTGGTCATCACATTCCTTGAGGACTTTGTGATTAATTCCGTTGGTCTCCCGAGTAAAATCCTGACATCAGTCGCTGAGGAGATAAGGTTGAGAAGAGGTGAGCTCAGGGAAAGCCCTCATAGAGCTTATTGAGACATTATTATCCAAATACATGTGACTTGGTGTTGTGACTCACCATAGTAGATAAAGGAATTGAAGGTGAAAGTGCAGTTTTGTATGTCGAAGGGGAAGGTGTAGATATCAAGGTTGCAGGAGCTCACAACTTTGACAGGAAGACCATCATGCACCGTACCATCATTAAAGACGTGTAAGTACGGAACAGGTGGGGCTTTGTTTTCGTCCATACTGCAAAACCAGAACAAACGTGTGTGAAATGAGAGCATGCTGTATTTGACAGCAAACTCCAAACTCCAGAAGGAGTCAGTGGTTATATATGGAGCAATGACAACGAACAGCCACATCAAGAAGAAGGAACATGAAATGCTTGAAAATACCATAGGTTAGAGAGGAAGGTTAAATATTTTAGTGATACACCACTCAGGTCTGTGACCCCCAAACCAAGGAGAGTGGCTAAAACTTTCAAAAGCATACAATCCCAAATCAGTTTTTAATTTATTACAATTTCTGCTTTATAATGAGATCAAAGTTAGACCAAATCAAAGATGCTTAAATTAAATTAATTATGCACGATGAAGAAATCACATACAGACAAACTGAGCTAGGGTGTTCTCTGCGGGTGGTGCCCCCGGTGGCCAGCGACCAGGGTCCCCCCTGGTGTTGACGGCCCCCACATAGGGCCTTTTCATTCACCTACGCCTCAGTGCCAAGCCATGTCTCTAGTCCAGCATCAGCTACAGTAGTGTGTGTGGGGTTGTGAGTGTCCAAATCTGAGATGCATGTGTGTTGGTGTGAGTGTGCGAGTGCGCTTTGTGCGTTCATAGGTGGGGTGGGCATGAGGGGTCTTTCTCTTTTCCTTTCCTTTCTTTCTCTCTCTCTCTCTATCTATCCTATTGGTTTAATGCTATATGGATTCTTAACCTCTGTAAGGCACTTTGTGTTACACCTTGTGTATGAAAAGTGTCCATACAAATAAATCAAATTTGAATTTGAATTAAATAATTAAAATATTTGTAAAATGTGTGTTTTTGAAATTGTTTAGCCTCATTAAATGAAAATGTTTTAACACTAACTGGCTTTTAAGTTGCATTAATTGTGATTACAGAGAAACAATTTAAAAAATACCACTGTCCTGTTAATATGCTACTTACAACTCATTGATCACAATATCTGGAAGCCAAAATTTATCTTTGGGAAGATAAATGCTGTCGGTGCCACACTCATTTTGGTCCCAATTGATAAACTCGATCATCCAGAACTACAGAAACAAAACTGGTGTCAGTGTACAGACTGGAATATAATACCACAGGCTCACTGCTGACAAAGTGTTGTGAAATTATTACTGATTGATATATATTAGCTTACCAATAATTAGTGAGCTCTAGTGAAGTAGTTGAGCAACAATTAACAAAGCACTTGACAATAGGACAGAGGGTGCAAGTGGATTTAATCTCCATTTGTATACAAGCAGATATGGTCAGGTAACTCACATAAGACAGGCCGTTGTCACCACAAGACAATGAATCAAAGGAAATGCAGGGATTTTAACCACTTGTTATCAGTACATTAAACCTTGAGCTCAATTCCTCTCAGCTAGCCTCAGAAAATCATGCCATGGAGCATGCGCAACATGGATAAGATATTCTACATTAGACACTGAGAAACAGGTCATGGTGACCTCGGTGCCATTTTTAAACAACACAAAGAAAAGAAGGTGGTTGATTGTACTACTCACATAATGCAGCCAAATGTAAGTCACCAGCAGCTGAGCCTTTTCATCCTGGAAGACAGGTGAGTGACTGTAAGACTTCAAAATAATGGACACACCCCGTGCAATATGCAACCCTAAATCAGAAATAGCTCGGACAATTTGGAAAATATATATGAAAAACAACAACAACAACAAAAAAAACATCTCTCTTGGATACTAATAGCTACACATACCACTCCTAGTATCCCATACAAAGTGAAGTACATAGTGACGTTGGTGGGGGTTGTTATGTTCATGACAGGCCGTATGTTGCGCAGGTTAAAGACAGGAGTTAGAGCCTCCAGCAGGCTGGGTGGGTCTGGCTTGGAACAGTTCATCTTAATGGGGCTGCACAGAGCTAAGGAGAAGATTCAAAGCAACAGTGGGGATGGTAATGTTAATATATTTTGAATTCTGTGTGATTTTCATTCAAAAACTACAAAAAGGTGCATGTACAATAATATCTAGGGGATTGTTTTAGCATTAGCTCACACTATGAAGATATCAATGATTTTTGTTTCCAGTTTAATGATATATAAATAAATAAATAAAATGAATAATACTATTTTGTAGTGAAACGGAAAATCTAATGCTCATATTCTGCTACTCAAAAATCTCACCTGGTGTGAAAATAATGAACATAACCAGTATGGGCTTGGCTGATGGAAGGAGCCACTAGAATGAAAATCAAGTACAAATAGTGGATACATTATTTAAGTTTGAAGACTTCATTACTAATGGTACATTCAGCCTAAAGAATTTAATGACATATGGATTACTTAGCAAAGGAAGGATACTTTACCTTCATCATACTACCCTTGGGTATCATGGTGTTGACAGTGAAGTTGTATTTCTGCAGTTTACAGGTGGACAGTTTCTTCAGTAGATGTATTTCATGGCTAAAAATAACACAGAAATCACTTTAATTGGAACACTGCTTCATTCTGAACCTTGAAATGACCAGTCTAGTTGACAGCTAAAACATACCTGCTACTCACCTGGCACACCACCTCTTGCAAGACTAAAGTGAGCCTTCGTGGTCCATATATATATGGTGCCACCACAGACAGAGCGTGCTGTGGACAAACCCCATGCAAATGATGGGACTGAGAGAAAACTCCAGCCACACCAGCTGCTTTTCTTTTTGTTATCATAACGTGAAACAACCATAAATCAAAGTTAATATGATATACCAAAGTGTGTGACTTACAGGTGTTGAGCACTGACCACAACAGTGTCAAGAGTCACAGCTGATGGTTATAGGCAAATAATCAGTGGAGGCCATGTGAGACACGGGTGTCTGGTTTCAGCTCAAACCTCCTTCCAGGAAACTTTTTTTATTCCATTTTATATAACATGAAAATTAGCACTGGAATAGAAATGAATCATTCTGTTAGGATTTGAGAAATAGCTGAAAGATTTTGTGAACCCTTAGCTGGCTTGTTTTAAAAACAGGATGTATATCTCAGATTTCTGCAACCTCAGATTTAGTGTTTGGATCAGTTGCTTTTCCAGGAACAGTTTTGTTGATACAGCTGGACACCAGGGGCGTTTCTTGGGACTTAGAACATTGGGGGCTGAGCCCAGACCCTTATGGTTTTGGATATTCTACCCGGGAAATAAGCTCTATGCTTATAAGACATGTTGTGTCTTGTCTAGACCCAAATACTGCCAATGCGTACTTCAAAGTGTGTCAAAAATAAATGACATACCCATAATAGTGATAGAAAGAGAATAATGATGCCGTTATAGATAATCAGGAATTAAAAGGAATCACTGCACCTTCTCCGTCCTATGGCCAAGACTTTGGAATAAATTACCTGACTTTACTAGGATGTCTGACTCCCTTGCTGCTTTCAAAAGTAGCCTAAAGACTCATTTATTCGGTGTTGCTTTTGCATATTGATATAGATTTTCTTTTTATTCTGTTTTTATACTATAGGATTGTCAAGCCCCTTGAGAGGTCTCTGACTTTAAAGTGAGCTATACAAATAAAATTTACTACAACCATTATTATTATTATTATTATTATTAATAATAAAATCAATAAGTAACCAAACATTTTGTATTCTTTCTGAAGTCAAGTTAAATTCCCTCTAATAAAAGGTTACGATTTTCCTTATTTTTGTTTGCATGTTTGTTTGTTTGTTTTAAAGCCTACACCAAGTGAAAAATGTTGAGTGATGCCTCCAGACTATCAGGAGCTATATTCCTCCCAAAAAATCCACATGCTTCAGCTTTAATTTTACTTTGTCACCTCCACTCTCACTGTGTTGTGTTGCACCTCTTTCTCTGCAGCTCTCTTCTCTTTATTGATCATCCCTCCTTCCATCCTTTGAATCTGTTGCCAGAAAAACAAGGAAATGTATATTAAATGACAACAGAACATATTAAATAAACATTTTCTTATTTCAATTAAAACATTTTCAGATAATATCTTGCCATTTTACTGCACCTTTCACTTTTTCAGACTGCTGCCGTTGATTTATCAGGACTTATTCTCCATCACATGTCTTCAGAAAAAGCAAAAGTTGGTTGTTTTCCTTTATTCACTTGCTTCTTTCCCTCTTTCACTTGTTTGCTTTACTTCATTCACTTGTGTCTTTTTCTGTTTCACTTGTTTGTTTTCTTCCATTTCACTTGCTTCCTTCCCTCCGTCACTTGCTGCTTTCCACTGACTTTTTTGTTTTCCTCAATTCCCTTGGTTCTCCCTCTTTCACTTGCTTGTTTTCCTTCATTCACCATCCACTTGCTTCTTCCCCTCTTTCACTTGCTTCTTTCCCTCTTTCACTTGCTTGTTTTCCTTCATTCACCATCCACTTGCTTCTTCCCCTCTTTCACTTGCTTCTTTCCCTCTTTCACTTGCTTGTTTTCCTTCATTCACCATTCACTTGCTTCTTTCCCTCTTTCACATGCTTGTTTTCCTCCATTCACTTGCTTTTACCTTCTTTCATGTGCTTTTTTCCTTTCTCACCTGCTTATTTTCCTTCTTTCATCAATTCTTTTACTTAATTCTTTCCTTCATTCACTTTGTTTCCTTCACTCTTTTACTTGCTTCTTTCCTTCTTTCACTTTCTTGTTTCCTTCATTCACTTACTTTTTCCCTTTAACTTGATTATTTCCCTTTTTCAATTGCTTAAGATGCTTATGAACACAATGTGCACTGTGCAGATTCAGAAACTACAAAATATAATACATTTTTCAGAACAGAACATATCTCTTCTCTCTTCTGTTTGTTTTTTCTCCTCCATCATGAGGGAAAGTGGCTCAGGTTGTAGAGGGCCATTTATCATTCATTTTCATCTGGCCTCTTTTAGTGCTTTGAAGCAGAAAGTGTTAGGCTAAAACGCCTTGGTTTTAACTTTACAAATCTATCTATGACCTCCCTGTCGTCAACATCAGCAAGCATCTCCCCCTCAATTGACATTATAGCCAAATTACTGAACCGCTCTTGACCCATTGTGTTTCTCAGCCATGTGTGTAGTCGTCTGAGGGCACTAAAAGATCTTTCACAACTTACAGCTTGTGAAGGGAATTGTCAAGGCAGCTTGAAATAAGGCCTAGAGGGAGGGGAACATATCTTTATCCAAAAGGGAATATACACTCTGAATTGTGAGTTGGTCTTTTTTCCTTTCAAGGACATTTTTGGCCACAACAATTTCTTCAGGTTTAATGGGGAAGCTGTAGTGTTCAGATAGATGTTTGAGTGCCTCTTCCTTCAAGAAATGCTCTGAAGTTAGTTGACATGCCTGTACACCAGTCAAGATGCCCAACTCCAGAAAACCTGTTCTGAAGCTCCTCCACGTCCTCGCTGGATCCTGGTGTACTCCCCCACGTGGGGCGGATTGACTGCGCTACGCGCCACCGGCTGCGCGTGCACGGACTGCTTCGCTGGACACCCTTTCCCTCCCCCATCTGATGTCTTAGTATAAGTTTGTTATGCTTGTGCTGAGGTTTTTTTTTGTGAATCCCACAACATGTGCCTCTGATCAAGGACATGTTGTGTGAGACACCTTTTTTTTTTATCCTCTCCCCCATGAGATCGTATTTTCTTCTGATAAAAGTGCCCTGGCCGGAGGGTGGTGTGCTTGAGTGTACTACTCTTTGGTAAGGGTAGGCAGCACCGTTTCATGGCTGCAGCCACAGACACCGTCGACTCCTGTCCATATATTCTTTGTTTCTGTATGTTTTTCTTGGACGATTTACTGGATAAAATTTCGCTGTGTTGGGACGCTGGCTCAGTGACAATAAAAACCCCTTGATTCCTTGATAGCCAACATTCCTAAAAACTGTCATTACAACTGAGTCCGCATTTAGTTATCTTTAAGGTGTGATTTACTGTTTACAACTGAGATCCTGCCCCCCAAAAGTTTGTGGCTTGCACAGATAAACACATTTTGTTTATGATTCTCACTCCTGGACCAAGACAACGTAAACACACATATCTAGAATTGTGACGTGGGAGAGCTACACCTACCCTTTGGAGAAGAGGAGGTGGTGTCGGGGGCGATGCAAGACCCATGGTCTTTTGTGGTTATAAAGGGAGAGAAATCCAGGATACAAGCGTGCATTTTTCTCAGCAGCTTCATGGTGTTAAGAGTGTACCAACTCAGCCAAAAATATTCTGCATGGCATAATAAAGTTTGTATTAATCTTTATTTTTGGTCTCTTGACACCAGTTAGAAGAACACAAATATCTTTTCAAATCGGCTGTGGTGGATGCTCCCAGTAACCAGGTTTTGTGTTGTAGAGTCCAAACAGCTGCCCTTATGAGCAGCGGTCTGATTTGTGACGTTGGTGGCACTTTTTACACAACAGTAAAATATATGTGCACTTTGTGGCACTCAACCACAACGTGCAGAAGCAAGCACCTGCTTCTGTTAACTTCTCTCACCAGCGACCAAAAGGATAACCGTCTTTCCCCTCTCTCTACCCATGCCTGGTAACTTTCTTTTTTTTTAAAAAAAAAAAATCCTTTATCAATGAGCATGTTTCCCCAGGATTCATGATTTTACATCCTAGTTTCCAACGATACGTCTCTCTGTTGGGTCAATCGAGCATCTATGCAACATAGGAAGTCGGTTGAAGGACATTTTTCCAAAATCTGCCCCTGTTCTACATCTGATTGAGAAATGTTCTCATATCATTGGCAGATGAACTCAAAGTGATGTTAAAGCCCACAAGGGGGGTGTAACATAACAACCCAGGAATAAGAATGACAAAAAAGGTTTATGTGATTTTATTGACTGGTTCCTTTTAAAAAAAAAAAAAAAAAAGTGGATCTCAGCTGCAGGAAGGGACAGACATTTCTGCCAAATAAATGAAAACAAAACAAGAACTACCTAACCACTTAACCAGAGGTCAAAATCAAAGAACAAAAACCTAACTTGTATAAAAAGGTGGTGTACCAAAACAAATACAAAGGGTGGCACCAACCGCTACACTAGTGAACTAACCATAGATATATTACACCTGAGAGTGTACAGGATACCCCAAATATCTAGTCCACCTACTTCCCCCACATACCTGATGTTAACAGCATCCAGAACCAGTCTTAGAGCAGGACAGAGTTATGAATGAGAACAGCCAAGTGAGTGCAGAGAGCTGCCTTTAAAGCAAAGCTCCCAGCTGCAGCACATCTACACAATCAGGGGTCGACCAATGGCAGGATAGAACCACGACCTCCCCTCTAATCAACCCTCAAGCAAGAGACAAAGTGCCTGCACGTAATAGATATCAATAAGCCATTTTAAAAAATTTAATACAAAACATATCAGTGAGGAGCTGAGATGTAATGGAATATTTGAATAAATAAATGAAAAGAAAATGCATAAGAAAAAAACCGTGGAAAAACTCAGAATGAAATCATGTTGTGTTGTATGAATTCCCCCAGATAATAATGATGGTAATGAAGCTGACTGATAGGAAGAAAATGTAAAAGATAAATAGCAGGCGGTCCATGATGAGACCTATCAGGATCCACTCCTCTGAGCCGCTGCTTCCTTTCAGATGCTGCACCACCTGATGGTGGATGGCTTGGAGATCCTTGCTCAGGGTTCTCAGCACCTGCAGGGTCTTGTCCTCACTCAGCGATTCCTTCTGCTCTGTCTCTTTGTCTTTCACCACTAGAGAGAAATCCTTCAATTCTAGTGCAGAAAAAAAGGTAATTACAAGTCTAACATCTTAACTAGAGCAAAATACAATGCAGCTTATACAGGTAAATTCAAAACTATGTTCTGTATTTTACCTTGTACATCAGGGTTTTGGATCACCACGTCTTCTTGTTGCCTGAGCTTTGGAGGAAGTCGTACCAGTCGGCCCAAAACGTGAAGAACAAACGATCTGAACCAGCGAGGAGCTGGAGTATAGTGAGCAGAGCCACGCAGGAGGTTGGTGATGAAGATGGTCTCCAGGAGACTGGTTACCATCATAGCCAAGCACAAACACAGGAACACATCTGGAACAATTACAAAAAAGATTAAATTAATAGAAAAAAATCCATCGTATTTTAAATGAAACCATACGAATCTAAGAATTAAAAAAAATATTCACCAAATCCAATAATCGTCTCTTAGGGTTAAAATAAAGCAGCTGCATATGACGATAAGATACAACACTGTCCAAATTTAAATAGCGCACTAAGAAACACAACGGGGCAGCACGGTGGCTTGGTGGTTAGCACTGTTGCCTCGCAGCAAGAAGGTTCCTGGTTGAAACAATGGCAGGGGCCTTTCTGTGTGGAGTTAGCATGTTCTCCCAGTGCTTGTGTGGGTTTTCTGCAGCTTCCTCCCACAGTCCAAAGACATGCATGTTAGGTTAATTGGTGGTTTTAAATTGCCTGTAGGAGTGTTCATCTAGATGTGGCCTTGCAGTGGACTAGCAAAATGTGTACCCCTGCCTTTTGGCCGAAGAAATCTGGGATAGGCTCCAGCAGATTCCCATGACCCTATGTAGGACTAAAGGGGTATGGATAATGGATGGACGGACGATTAAAAGAAAAAAAAAAAGTTCATGCAGAATATGATTCATGTCTGTATGAATGAGTGCACCTGCAAAGCTAAAACTCAAAATAAAAACAAAGTCAAAGTTAAAACACCTCAATGAGCCCAGAATAGTGATATACCTACATATCAATACCAAGACAAGTCTTACTCCCTTCACCCATGAAGAATAAATGATGTAGCATCTTTTTAGATTAAAGATTTATTAAAGCTTGCATGAAAGTTGGGTGATGCAGTGGGAACTCACAACAGCCTGCTACAGCTAGACAATGCAGAGTTAACGACCTTTAACTTTAGCAGTTTAAAACAACATGTGAATCTCCTCCATTGGCTACACTGGCTCCACGCCACTTCACTGACAACTGACTTCTAACATAATTATTGCTTGTTTATTTGGAATCTTATTTGAGCACCGAGAATATTCAGAGTTGTATTGTGCAAATATGAAAAGTGACAAGCAAACAGAAATAGCAGATTGCAAAAGTATGAATTCTTTGATTTTAATCTTGTGTAATAGAACAGTTTCAACTTTATATATCAATCAGATTAGACTCAATTAAAAGTTACTAATGACCATTTGACTTTTGTTTGTGCGCTTATACCCAGTTATATCGCATATTAAAACCATCTTTTGATACACTTCTGTACTAGGCTGGTCAGCCATCTAAATTCTTTTCTTCCTCAATATAAAAAAAATTTGTTTGGTTCCTGGTTCCATTTTAGTTTCCCGGGGGCAGTACCAATAGCTGCGTATGGATGAGTCACCAGATCCTTTACATGACACAGAAATTGTGAATAGGTATGACTGGCCAAGTTAACTTTGTCTAACACTTGTTACACATTCGGTGCTGGGCACATCGTACGTGGTCCATTTTTATTTTTTAGAGCTGTCAAATAAGTCATTTTGTTAATGGTGTTGAATATTTGTTTCATTTTTACAAGTTTAAAAATGAATGTGTACATATGAAGCTGAATTCTGGATGAATCTGAAGGTGAAGCAAAACACGCCGTGTTGGGAACAAAGAGAAGGCTACTGCAAACAACAAAAAGTATCAGTAGAGCAGTTTTTCACTGACTTATGAGAGGTATGGTGTTTCCAGTGATGGGCAGCATGTCATTTGTGCTGAGCAGGAAGACAGTGTAGCCCAGGACGAGGGTCATCTTGAACAAGGACCGGTCAATGTCCTGGGGGGGCAACATGAAGCTGAAGAGGTCCACTGTGATGAGGAAAGCGCTGGGAATCAAGAGGTTCACGACATATGTGGTAGAATGGCGCTTTACAGAGATCTGCGGCAAAGTTGACAGACATGCAGCACATGGTGAATCTTTCAGAGAGGCACACGGTACAGTATGTACAACTTTTATAGCAGCTGGTGTGTTTTTGCACAAAAAAGTCAATCAAATTTTCACTGTAAATGAAAAATTCACTTTTGCTGAATTTTATACAGATATATATTCTATTAAAGTGTTCTCACTAAGATTGATGCTAAAATACATACATTTTTTCATGAGTGACGTTTTAAAAAGCCTTAGTATCCTGTACTTCTGACTTTATTTCTCACTCAGTTTTTTATGATTGAATGAATCAAATACTAAACTTGAAAAAAAAAAATGTTTACAACAATTTCTTACATAGAACTTAAGTACGTCGTACAATGTCCCGTCTGCAGTAATTATTACAGATTTCTTTGCTGTAATTTCAACTAATTGCCATTCACCCATAGTTGACATTGTTGCTTTGGATGCTTTAAGTATGTCCTCTGCAGAACCTGTGAGATCAATCTGGATGGCTTTCGCTGAAAGGTAAACAGTTCATGTTCTGGATCAGATGAAGCTGTTCATCTAAAGTAAATATGATCATATTTGATGGTGTAGAATGAAATAGAAAGGTTAAGTTTTTACTTACAATAAGACATGAAAGAGTTGAAGCTAAAAGTACAGTTCTGAATATCAAATGGAAATAAGTAGATGTCGAGATTGCAGGAACTGACAACTCTGATAGGCTGTTCATCGAAAACATTCCCCAAAGAATCAAGGTAGGTGTATGGGACAAATGGAGCAGAGTTTTCGTCCATGCTGAAGGAAAAAACAAAAGAGACATACAGTATAATTAATTAAGTTTAACATCACAATGACTGTGTAATCTGGTAGATAAACAGAAAAGATGTAGTTGTTTGATAACAGGATTAAGGTGGTGATGACAGCTGACGCTCCAGGTTTTATGAAATGTGTTGGACTAATGAGCCAAATAGTCACCAACCAAACGTACAACAATGTGATATAAATTCAGTGTCTTTACTCCTGGAGGAGCATGATGGCTGCTAATGTAAACTTAAAGTTTTTATTTCACAACACTGAAATAAACTATTATTGTCAAGGGGGTCTGTTATCAAGTCAAAAGTGAAAGCTGTGGTAGTTCAGCAGAGAAAATGTGAACTCACAATTCATTGATGACAATGTCTGGTACCCAAAGCAGCTTTCTTGGGACTATGATCATTGATGAACCACACGTAGTTGGGTCCCAGATGGAAAATTCATTTTTCCAATTCTAAACACAACATACAGATACATGGTTATATAAATAAGATAAATAAGAACCGTCAAAACTGACAATGAGCAGAAGAGAATGGATGGAAAAACATACAGGTAAACTAAAACAGACATGGAAAACGGTAAAGTTACGGAACATTCACATGGGCATTTTCATTTTGAAGTTGTCCCAGACAGCGGATTCAACAGAAACAAGGTTTGTAACAACTGCCAAGTTGAACTCCTCATTAAAAGTTTCTGCTCTTTCCTCAGAAATTGCCTGTTTTAATGTTATGATTGTGGCTCAGGATTTTGTTGGCCGGCTTTTTTAAATTTTTTTTATAAAAAACAGGATGACATTGATGCCCTGGCAGTGGCAATAAGCTTTATTTTATTTCACATGTTTTAAGATGAGGTTTACACTAAATATTTGTAACTGACAAGTGCTGATGTTAAAAGTGTTTGCCCAACAGATGTTCTGGCACTTTAGTTCATATGGCAGCAGAATATTTCAATAAAAATGCATTTGTTAATTTTAAAAATTATTTGACAGTTAATCTACAGTTAATCGTGATTAATCAGGGAAATCATGCGATTAGAGACCACTGCAAAATTAATGAAAATACGATGGAATGAGACCTTTAATAGAGATGAACAGACAGAATGAAACTGATAGTAAAGAAACCACTTACTGTTCGTTGCCAGATATATGTTACTAGGACCTGGGACTTCTCATCCTGAAAAAGTAGCAGCATGTTAGGCATGAGCTCTTTTTCCTAACAGATATTTTCTTTTATACAACATTGTTTTGACCATCAAAGAGCTAAAAAAACATGACAATTTTAATATGAGTGAAATTTTATTGGCTCTATCAAGATAAAAAAATATATCTTAAAGAGCAAGTACACTGTCTTTCACAGCTGGCCTCACACTTGAGTCCAGAATACATAAATATCCTGAGGGGTTCAAGGTTTATTCAGTTACTGCAATGTGTATAAATCCTGTGGTTGCAAAACACACCCTAATTGTCATTCTTCCACCACCATGCTTGACAGTTGATATGGTGTTGTGCTGATATGCTGTGTTTTTACCAACTGTGGGGTAAGTATATTGTGGTTAAACGTGTCCACCTTAGTGTCATTGGTCAAAACAGAGTTGTTATGTAAGTCTTGTGGTTTATTTAGACGGAGCTTGTAAACTGTACTGCCATGTTTGTTTTTTAGAGTAAAGGGATTTTCCCATGGAACCCATCCAAACAAGGCATGTGCATAATGCAGTCTTTTTCTAAATGTACTATCATAAACTTGTACATTTAATGTGCTAAAAGAAGCCTGTTGGGTCTCAGTTAAATTTCTTTTGCTCTTTCCTGGCTGATGAGCTGCAAGAACTGCTGGAATCTTTTGGTATCGTGTTAACACACAGATGAATCCTGCAGGTCAGAAAACTGCCAAACCAGCTGCTTTTATGGAAATAGAAAAGGAAACAGAAATTTTCTTTAGAATAGATTCATGTTTTGTTTTTTTTTTTTTCATGAGTACATTTGAAAAACCTTGTTTTAACTGTACATGCTATAAACTGCAGAAGTGTTGCTATACGTGGTCTCAGTTTGGCATCAAGCACCTGTGTGATACAACCATATTCTTTAAACTTCAGAGTAAGGCAAGAAGATTTTATTTTATTTATGGATTTTAAATTAATTGTCATGGCCTAATATGTAAAACCTTAAAACTGAAAAGTGTTAGTTCTTTTTTAGATCCCTGGAAAGTGAACCAATTATTCCTACACCAGACTTTCCCTTAAACTAACTTTAATTTTACATTAAAGACGTCTCTCTTACCACTCCCAAAATACCAAACAGGACGAAGGAAATGCTGACGTTGGTCGGGGTTGACATATTTCTAACAGGTCGAATGGGCCTCAGATCGAAGACTGGCTGGAGAGCCATCAAGAGCGAAGGCGAATCAGGTTGAGAGCAGTTCAGCATGATGGCGCTGCATGGGGCTACAGCTGAGAGGAAGAAGAGATGCCACATCTTAAATTGTGACTTTAAACTAGTTGCACTAACATTGGGAAATATGACATACATCAAGAAGAGGAATAGTCTTAGTTGGACAAGTGCCTAATATACCAAGCTACATCATAATTTTACAAGTGTGTGATACTTGTCTTTGTTAAAGTTTCAGTTCATTGAAATACCAGAAACACCAGATATACCTGATCTGTGCTCCAGTCAGAAGAAAGAATAGAAGAAAGTTTGCATAAAACATACTGCAATGCTTCTCTGTCCTAACTATGAGAAAATGAAAAAAAAAGTAGATTCTGAAGTAGATGTATGAAAAAGTGTCTTGTGAGCGTTGTACTTACCATGCATGAGCAGAGAGGTGAGGATGAACAGAATCTTAGAAGGCTTGATTTTCATCGGGCAGCACTAAAAACATTAACATTAGATCAACAGTGGTTGTTAGGCTGTCCTCTGATGTTTCCAGGACTGTTTTTGGGTGGCACTCCTTGAAAAAGGTCATTTTTAAGTTATATTACAATCCAAAGATAATGCATATTTTTCTGTTTTACTTGTTCAGACACAAGAGAAATCTGTTGTGTAATTTAAATATATGAATGAGCCATTTCATTATTTTAGATCAAAAAGAGAATTAGTCTACAAGCCTTTTAAGATTAAGAAGACTTGCTATTGCTAATTTTTGTTTTCTTTTCCAACTTGAGTAGAAATTTTAGTTATGTTTATCATTCTTTAAAAAAAGTCAATTAAGATTCACACTAATCACCCTATTAATCTTAGAATTCAAGAAAAAGAGTTTGCTTATTGCACACAGATATTCATAAAGACTGATAGGAAGGAAGTTAAAACTAAAACTTTGAATCTTCGGCAATGCTTCATAGCTGAACTTGAGAAACTATCAAAAATATTTCAGATGAAATGCAAAGTTCCAATTCATCCTGTGGGAATGAGGAGGCATTGGTTCCTATGGTCTTGTTGTCCACATATTTTTGACATCTTTAGAACATGTTAGCTCAGCTTTACACATGTTGGAGATAAATCTTTTTAACATCACAGCTGAAATTGAAATAAAAAAGTAAGAATAAAAATGATTGGAAATAAATGTCAATCAAAAGCTTAATTACATTTTCCAAGTCATTTTATTTTGTAATTTATTTTTGTGTACAGTGGATTTCTTCATTTCAAAGTGAACAGTATAACACAGACTATTTCAGATTAATCTATGAAATACTTGAATTCCAATATAATAATATGACCATAATGAAGTTGTCAAAGTACTGTAACTCTATTATATCTGCATTTTGTTTAACTGTGTCGGCTCCAAGAAAGCAGCTTTTGATATCCTCTAGAACAGGTTGAACAATTAGGTCACATTTCAGCAGACATTTAAATATATTAGCTCAATAAATGGAGCCCTTTCAAACAACCATCAGCTGTCTACTAATTATATGAGTTCACCCAGATAATGATGATGGTAATGATGCTGACTGATATGAAGAGGATGTAGAGGCCAAACAGCAGGCGGTCTATGATGAAACCCACCTGGATCCAGTCCTCTGAGCTCTGACTCCCTTTCTGCTGCTCTTCCACCTGAGAGCGAATGGCCTGGAGGACCTTGCTCAGGCTCCTCAGCTCCTGCAGGGCCTTGTCTTCCACATGTGCTCCCTTTGTCTCTGGAGGCCCCTCATCAGGCTTCTTATTTGCCACTACAGTGCCAGTTCTTGGTTCTGTTTTAAAGTGAGAAATGGTTGAAATTTATATTACCAGTCAGGAAGAACTGATGAGATTTTTTACTTCACTTCTTATAAATGTGTTGCCTATATTTAGAAGTGGTATATGTTGGATAAATATCCAGTGTGAAAGTTGAGTTTCATGTTTTTCCTGGAGGTTACTGGCAGTCATTAAGATGTCATTCAGAAATTTCTGGATAGAGTCCAAATTTACCACCTTGATTGCATTTTTTTTCTTCCCCAATTGGTGAGCAGGCCATGAACCAGGTTTGTTGCTTTCAGCACATTCTGGTTGTGGGGAACAGCGACTGTATTCTGAGTTCTTCTGACCAATGGTGGCTAAACTCTTGCTTTGTTCATATACTGGTTGAATGGCTCGTAGCTACAGATCCATTATTCCATACTCCTGGAGCACACAATGCTCCAATGGAGTCAGTAAAGCATCTTTAAGTCCACAAACACATGTTGACTGTTGTGAAAACTTCCATGCTCCCTCCAGGACCCTTGTGAGGAAACAAGAGCATTGCGAACCCTGGAGGGAGCCCTTGAAGTACTTTTAGAGAGGCACCAAAATGACCGGTTCACCTGGTCCGCATAATGAACCGGGCTCTGGGACGGTCGGCTCCATCGCTCGCCGGACTGAGGGAGCTCGGTCTTCCCAGAAGAGGCAGTTTGGTTCATCTGTGTTTCCTTCCCTCACCTGTGATATCTCACTTGATTGACCATTGTGGAGATATACTGGTTTTAACGGCTGTTAACAGGTTTTAACAGCTGTTAACTGGAGTTAGCAGTTGGACCACAGGACCGGGACATGAAAAAGGAGCGCTGGACGCCGGCAGCTCCTCAAGTACACCAGACGCTGCAGTCTGGTGTACTTGAAACTTGAATTTTCCCCTTGGGGGATCAATAAAGTATATTTGTTTTGTTTGTATTTGATGGAGGTTCAACTATAGACTGCTGCAGCCCAAGTCAGTGGATTTGCAGGACTAGTAGAACTGCAGAACAACTAAAATGCATTGAGTACTGCCACAACAGCAACAGCAGCCTCAAATCTGCAGGTAATAAAAAGACTGGAGCGGATGAGATTTCTGCTTAATAGTAACTGATCTTTCCATTTACAAATACATGCATATAAGCCCCTTCATGATTGGATATAAATGTTGACATACCAGATTCTCTTGGTTTCTTTCGAGGCATACAAACAAGAAAACCCAGGACTTTCAGAACTAGCACTTGGATCCATTGAGGGACAGGAGAGAGGTCAGCAGAACAGCACAGGAGGTTGGTGATTAGGATAGTCTCCAGCAGACTGGCCACCATCAGAGCAAGACAGAGAGAGAAGAACACATCTGGAAGAGAGATTTGAGAGGGTCCATACTCTGCGACTGACAATTAAGACTTTCAATTTGAATGTGAAAAACAGCTGTTTCTTAAGTCAAATCTAAGGAAAGAATTTTTTTTCATGCTAAAAAAAGTCAACAAATTAAAGGAATATGAAACAATACTTTAAACTTGAATTGAATTGAATTTTTCATTTTGTACTGTTATAAACGTAGTTGTTGGTCAACACTAGACACACACAACAGCTCCCACTCAGATTTATAACTGTCACAGGCACTTATGAACCACAACAGGCCATGATTACTGATTTTCACACTGACTTATGAGAGGTATGGTGTTTCCAGTGATGGGCAGCAGGTTATTCATGATGAGCAGGAAGACAGAATAGCCGAGAATGAGTGTCATCTTGAACGAGGAGCGGTCTGTCGTATGTGGAGGAAGCAGGAAGCTGAAGAGATCCACCGTGATGAGAAAGCAACTGGGGATCAGAAGGTTCACCACGTACATTGTGGACCGGCGCCGGACTCTGATCTAAATAAAGGAAAACAGAGGAAGACAAAATACGGTCAGGTAAATTCAATTTGTGAAATATTATTGTCATGATTCAGCCAGATTACTTTAATTTAGAGGCATAATAAGGAGTTTTATTTTTGTGGCCTTTGTAGATAGTGAAGACAGACAGGAAAGGAGGCAGAGAGAGAACGAGGAGTTGAACCCGCGACCGCTGCATGGAGGACCGTAGCCTCTGTACATGGACCGCCTGCCCTAACCACCATGCGGCACGCATGATTCAAAGTTTAACAAAGCTATTACAACTCAAATTTTAAAAAAAGTTGGAATGCTATGAGAACGTAACTATGTAAAAACAGAATGCTACTGATTTGCACATTTCATAAACCCATATCTTAATTCCTAATAGAGCATAAAGAATGGAAAATATAAGCTCATTATAACTTTGATGGTCGTAAGACATCTAAAAAAAAGTTGGAACACCGGCAACAAAAGGCTGGTAAAAAGTAATTTGTGCAAAACAAAAACAAATGGAAGAGCATATGTGAAAACTAATTAGGTTAACTGGCAACAGGTCAGTAAGATAAAAGGAGCATTTCAAATGTTAAGATGGGCAGCTAAAAAGTGTTGAACATCAAAAAAAAAAACAAAAAGTAAAAAAACTTCCTCAATGTGAAATTCCAAAGACTTTGAAGACTCTACCATCTACAGTACAAAATAGCATCAAAAAATTCAGAGAATTTTTCTGTATACATGTGGGACGAGGACAAAGGTCAAAACTAGGTGCATGTGATCTTTGGACCATCAGGCAGCACTGCACTTGAAACAGGCATGAGTCTCTGCTGGACATCACTGCATGGATTCAGGAACCTTCTCAGAAATCACTGTGAACATGGTTCGCTAAGCAATCTAAAAATGCAAGTTAAAGCTGTATCATGCAAAGAAGAAACCTCATATGTGGATTCGAGCCAGAAATGCTGTGTCTTCTCTGAGACAAAGCTCATATAAAATGCTCAGAGGCAAAATGGAAAACTTCTATGGTCAGAAAAATCAAAATGTGAAATTCTTTTTGGAAACATGGATGCCATGTCTTGCGGACAAAGGAGGAGAGGGAACATCCAGCCTGATATCAAGCAGACAGATTTAAAGCCTAAATCTGTAATGGTGTGGGGTTTCATTCGTGCCAATGGCAACAACTTTTCTCGTAAAAGGCTTATATTTTATGCAAGTCGAATAACATATATGAACAAATGCACAGCTGATTTTTATCTACGTAAACAGAAATTGAAATTAATTTTCAGCCTTTTGAATACTGTTTATACATTTAACCCACATGAAATGTAAGTTTGTCCGTGTAAAGGCCACTCTCATCATCTCTCACTGGTTTGTGGCCAGTGATATCGAGAAGCTCCCATTCACCCTTGGTGGTCATCACATTCTTTGAGGATTTTGTGATTAATTCCGTCGGTCTCCCGAGTAAAATTCTGACATCAGTCGCTGAGGAGATAAGGTTGAGAAGAGGTGAGCTCAATGAAAGCCCTCATAGAGCTTATTGAGACATTATTATCCAAATACATGTGACTTGGTGTTGTGACTCACCATAGTAGATAAAGGAATTGAAGGTGAAAGTGCAGTTTTGTATGTCGAAGGGGAAGGTGTAGATATCAAGGTTGCAGGAGCTCACAACTTTAACAGGAAGACCATCATGCACCGTACCATCATTAAAGATCTCCACGTACGGAACAGGTGGGGCTTTGTTTTCGTCCATACTGCAAAACCAGAACAAGCATATGTGAAATGAGAGCATGCTGTATTTGACAGTAGCAGAAATACTGAAGAGTTCAAACTTCTCCGCTAGCAAAAAGTTGTGTTTGTATTTTGGTTTCCATTTGTATCTTCAATCCACAAGAGGCTGCTCATATGGGCACGCTCATATGGGCACTAATCTTGGAACATTTTCACTACAGACCTCCAAACTTATGTGCCTTCAGATTAGCTCAACAACAGTGGGCAGAGAGCTTCATGGAATCGGTTTCCATGGTTGAGCAGCTGCATCCCAACCCATACATCACCAAGTGCAATGCAAAGCATCGGATGCAGTGGTGTAAAGCACGCCGTCACTCAACTCTAGACAGTGGAGGCGCGTTCTCTCAAGTGCCGAATCATGCTTCTCCATCTGGTAATCTGATGGAAGAGTCTGGGTTTGGCGGTTGCCACAAAGTTTGGTGGAGGGGGGATTATGGTGTGTGGTTGGTTTTCAGGAGCTGGGTTTGGCCCCTCAGTTCCAGTGAAATGAAGACATTTTGAACAATTCCATGCTTCCAACTCTGTGGGAACAGTTTGGAGCTGGCCCCTTCCTCTTCCAACATGACTGTGCACCAGTGCACAAAGCAAGGTCCATAAAGACATGGATGGCAGAATCTGGTGTGGATGAACTTGACTGGCCGGCACAGAGTCCTGACCTCAATCTGACAAAACACCTTTGGGATGAATTAGAGTGGAGACTGAGAGCCAGGCCAACATCAGTGTGTGACCTCACAAATACACTTCTAGATGAATGGTCAAACATCCCCATAAACACACTCCTAAACTTTGTGGACAGACTTCCCAGAAGAGTTAAACATGGGGTGGGTGTTCTTTTTTTGCAGCACTTTTTACAATATTGCCTGAAAACCTTTTCACATTCCCATTGCACCCACTGAAATAAAATGTTTGCAAAAAAGACGAAACATTTTGGTCCAGTCTAGAGGGTATAATCAGAGAAAAACTCTGACCAATCAATGTACTGATCATCTTTACATTTATTAGCTGCCTAATACGTCCATCAAATATCAATGCACTCCCACCCACCCCTCCCTCCCTCCCTGCGGTTCATGTAGTCGTGAATCGTGTGAAGGCGTGTTTTGAGGGGTTGGCTGAAGAGGAGGAGGCGGAGCCTTTGGGAGGAGGGAGGGAGTGTATATTTTCAAAATCTTACTTGAGTTGGATTGCTGGAACCGTTTTTTCAAAGAACACCCACCCCACCTTTAAAGCTGTTCTAGCTGCAAAGGGTGGACCCTCATATTAATTAGGAATGGGATGTCACTAAAGCTCATATGTGAGTCAAGGCAGGTGAACAACTTTTGGCTATAGTGTAATGTTTTAACCGGTGTACATTCCCGCATGGCATGAAAGTAGGTGTCAGCTACATTCTGTGTACAATGTGAGCATATTTTTGTGTCTTTAAAGCCCATTTTAAACATTTTTTTCCCCAGTAAAGTACACTCTGTGGATAATTTTATAATGTATGAGTTGTAGATTTGCATGAGCAGCTGAATAAAATATATTTTTGCAAACTTGGGGCCAGAATTCTTCATTAGTGGTGAGTTCTAAGTCCTGCTCCCATTTAATTGAAGGAACTGAAATTGTACAGTTGTTGAAATTAGTTTATAAATTTTAGACAAGATTTTTTGGTGAGTAGAGATTCTAGTAAATTCTATGATTAATGGTGGAAGACTGAGGGTAGGTGTTTTATTCATTTTAGTCTGTATGGTAGTTTTAACCTGAAGATATTCTAGAATTTGCTTTTGTCCATTGTTGTATTTCTGAACAAGATGAGCAAATGTGACCATAGAATTTTTTTTCATAGATATGATTAAGATGGGTGATACCCTTGTTAATCATGACATGAAATTCAGGGGTTTCCGGTTTATTTGGAAATCCGGATTATTACCAAATAGGTGTGTATTTACTTGGTGAGATGCTGGTATTAGCTATCTGGTGAAAATCCCATCAGGCTGTCAAGGTTGCAGCTATGATTGGGTTTTTAAAACAGGAATAGTGAGTAATTGAGCGACTTATGAAAGGCAAATCGGTAATGTTGATTTCTTTGCAAAATGATTGTTCATGTACCTCCAGGCCACCTTTAGATTTGGATTTCTGTAGTGTGGATAATTTAATTCGTGCCTTCTTGCTTTTCCAATAATATTGCGAGACTATAGAGTCTAGAGATTTAAACCAAGAGCTTGGAGGTTTGATTGGGATCATTAAGAAAAGATTTATCATAAAAGTTTATCATAGGAAGGATGGTCATTTTAACTGTGGCAATTCTGCCTCTTAGGTTTATTGGTAGGTTCATCTAACATTTAAGGTTTCCTTCTACTGTTTTTAATAGAGTATTATAGTTAAGGCCAACTAATTCTGACAATTTAGAAGATATATTTAATCCTAGATATTTAATATTGTCTGCTTTAAGTGATATTAAAGTGATAGTCTGGGGAAGGGATGTCGACAGGTTTTGTAGGTATAAAAGAATGTCATCTGCATATAAACTAATCTTATGTGTTAACATTTCCTGTCTGTATTCCTGAGATTTTATTATGTTTACGTACGGCTGCTGCGAGAGGTTCTATGAAAATAGCAAATAGGGATGGAGAAAGTGAGCATCCCTGCATTGTACCCCGGTGTAAAGTGAAGTGCTGTGACATTATGCCATTTGTGGTAACTGTTGCCTTAGGTGAGTTATCCATCCATTATCTATACCCGTTTCATCCTTGAAGGGTCACGGGGATCTGCTGGAGCCTATCCCAGCTGTCTACGGGCGAAAGGCAGGGGTACACCCTGGATAGGTCGCCAGTCCATCGCAGGGCCACACATACAGACAAACAACCACTCACACTCTCATTCACTCCTACGGGCAATTTAGAATTATCAATTAACCTGACATGCATGTCTTTGGACTGTGGGAGGAAGCCGGAGTACCCGGAGGAAACCCACGCAAGCACGGGGAGAACATGCAAACTCCACACAGAAAGGCCCCGAGGTTCAATCCAGGACCCCCCCCCCAACCCTAACCTTGTCAAATGCTTTCTCTGTGTCCAATGAAAATATTGCTGTTGGTGTGTTTGTTTGTGACGTATGATGAGTTAGATTAAATAGTCTACGTAGATTATTACAGGACTGTCTTCCTTTAATGAAACCTGTTTGATCTTCTGTAAGGTGAGGAAGGTTAATATCATTTAGAAATGTATCAATATCTTGTAGATTTGATTTATTTGGAGAGGAATAAAGGCTCTTATTGAAGTTCCTGAATGTTTTTGCCTTCTGGGTTTACAGTTGTGGATATTGTTGATTTTTCTTTATTCCTCTTAATCTGATTAGCCAGATATTTACTGCTGTATTCAAACTGCTCATGCCTAAGTCTCTGGATGAGAAATTTAGTCTTTTTATTTAAATATTCATTCATTTGTAATTTACTGTTTTGTAGTTCTGGCTGAGTTTGAGATGTGGGATTATTAACATCTGTTATTTCTAATTCTTTGATCTTTTTTTCCAAACTTTGTTCTTCTTCTTGTTCTTTCTTTTTTCTATAAGTCGAGTATGAAATAATTTGTCCTCTTAGCACTGCTTTCCCTGTTTCTCAAAGAAGTGAAAGGGAAATTTCTGGTGAGTCGTTAATTTCAAGGAAGGATGCTCATTTTCTTTTTAATATAATTATCGATGTCAGGATCATTCAGTAGTAACGTGTTAAAACGCCATCTGTGGCTGGTTTTGACACGTTTAGAATTATATTTAGAATCAAAGAGTGATCACTAATAATGATTGGATGTATTACTATGTCGACTGTTTTTGAGATAATGGGATGTTGCTAATCAGGTGTAATTGATTCGGGAGTGAGAGTGATGAAAATGAAAATTCTTTTGGGTGTTTTAGTCTCCAGTCATCTCCAAGACCCAGATCAGCCATGAACTGTTTAACTGTTTCTGAAGATTGGTAGTTATAGATTTGATTGGTGTTATTAGATTTATCAAGCACAGGGTTGAGAACTGTATTAAAGTCTCCACCTATAATTATTGGTGAGCTTTATAAATTGAAAATAGCCGTAAAAAAAGGTATGAAAAAAGCCGAGTCATCTTTGATTGGCCCATAAACGCTGGCTATTATTATCGGGCTGTTGTCTACTGTGATTTTAATAATTATAAATCGTCCTTCGGGGTCTGTGATTGTGTCATTATGAGTGAACAAGACTTTTTTTGTGGATTAAAATTGCCACACCCCTTTGAGTTGAGTTTGAGTTGAAATTGGCCATAAAAACATGACAAAATTGGGAAGTTTTTAATGTTTGATGATCTGATTTAGAGATATGCGTTTCTTGTAATAGACAAATGTCAGCTTGTAATTTATTTATATGGTCAAATATTTTAGGATTTTTTACTTGTGAGTTTATTTCTCGGATGTTCTAACTTAGTAACTTTAATGAATTCATAATGTTAGAGTTTTGTAGCCTGAATTCATGTTGCTGTATGAGATATGAGCATATTTATAAAAGCCTGAGAATCCGTTTGTCAGAAAATATAGAGAGGTGCTCAGTAAAGGTGTAAAAGATGGATATAAATTATTCTGTGGTGTGTTGTTTGTCTGAAAGAGTGTCTTAGAAAGGAAAAAGAAGTGAGAAACAAGGTGAGAGGAGAGGACATATGAAGGAAAGAAAAACAAAACAGAAAACACTGAAACACATACACGGACAAAAGAAAAATAAGACATAAAAAAATAGATAAAAAAAAGTGGGGGTGGGGGGGAGAAGGTGTTTTTAGTGACCTGGGTGCGAAAGTAAAATATTTTAGTGATTCACCACACAGGGTCTATGACCCCCAAACCAAGTGAATGGCAAAACTTTCAAAAGCATTCAATCCCAAATCGATTTTTAATTGATTACAATTTTTCTTTATAATTAGATTAAAGTTAGCCCAAATAAAAGATGTTTAAATTAAATTGATTATGCACAATAAAGAAACAACTTACGGAAAAACTAATAATTAAAATATTTTATAATGTATGTACATTTGAAATTGTTTAGCCCCTTCAAATGAAAATGTTTCAACACAAACTGTCTTTTAAGTACATGGATTGTGATTACAGTACACAATTTAAAATACCACTGTCCTGTTGAAATGCTACTTACAACTCGTTGATCACAATATCCGGAAGCCAAAATGTATCTTTGGGGAGAGAAATGCTGTTGGTGCCACACTCATTTTGGTCCCAACTGATAAACTCGTTCATCCAAAACTACAGAAACAAAACTGGTGTCAGTGTACAGACTGGAGTATAATACTACAGGATCACTGCTGATAAAGAAAAGAAGGTGGTTGATTGTACTACTCACATAATGCAGCCAAATGTAAGTGACCAGGAGCTGAGCCTTTTCATCCTGGAAGACAAGGTGAGTGACTGTAAGACTTCAAAATAATGGACACACCCCGTGCAATATGCAACCCTAAATCAGAAATAGCTCGGACAATTTGGAAAATATATATGAAAAACAACAACAACAACAACAAAAAACATCTCTCTTGGATACTAATAGCAACACATACCACTCCTAGTATCCCATACAAAGTGAAGTACATAGTGACGTTGGTGGGGGTTGTTATGTTCATGACAGGCCGTATGTTGCGCAGGTTAAAGACAGGAGTTAGAGCCTCCAGCAGGCTGGGTGGGTCTGGCTTGGAACAGTTCATCTTAATGGGGCTGCACAGAGCTAACGAGAAGATTCAAAGCAACAGTGGGGATGGTAATGTTAATATAATTTGAATTCTGATTCGTGATTTTCATTCAAAAACTACAAAAAAGTGCATGTACAATAATGTATGGGGATTGTTTTAGCATTAGCTCACACTATGAAGATATCAATTCTTTTTGTTTCCAGTTTAATGCACAATAAATAATATGAATAATACTATTTTGTAGTGAAACGGAAAATCTAATGTTCATATTCTGCTACTCAAAAATCTCACCTGTTGTGAAAATAATGAACATAACCAGTATGGGCTTGCCTGATGGAGGGAGCCACTAGAATGAAAATCAAGTACAAATAGTGGATACATTATTTAAGTTTGAAGACTTCATTACTAATGGTACATTCAGCCTAACGAATTTAATGATATATGGATTACTTAGCAAAGGAGGATACTTTACCTTCATCATACTGCCCTTGGATATCATGATGTTGACAGTGAAGTTGTATTTCTGCAGTTTACAGGTGGACAGTTTCTTCAGTAGATGTATTTCATGGCTAAAAATAACACAGAAATCACTTTAATTGGAACACTGCTTCATTCTGAACCTTGAAATGACCAGTCTAGTTGACAGTTAAAACATACCTGCTACTCACCTGGCAACACCACCTCTTGCAAGACTAAAGTGAGCCTTCGTGGTCCATATATATATGGTGCCACCACAGACAGAGCGTGCTGTCGACAAACCCCATGCAAATGATGGGACTGAGAGAAAACTGAAGCAACTCCAGCTGCTTTTCTTTTTGTTGTCCATAACGTGAAACAACCATAAACCACAGTTTTTGTGATTTACCTCAGTGTGTGACTTACAGGTGTTGAGCACTGACCACAACAGTGTCAAGAGTCACAGCTGATGGTTATAGGCAAATAATCAGTGGAGGCCATGTGAGACACGGGTGTCTGGTTTCAGCTCAAACCTCCTTCCAGGAATTTTTTTTATTACATTTTATACAACATGTAAATTAGCATTGGAATAGAAATGAATCATTCTTTCTGTTAGATACATTACCATTGTTATTTTTCAGTATGTTATCTGTCCCAGTGTAGTGCTGAGTAGAGGACTACAATGTTAATTATTGCTAAGAGCATTGCTTTATTTTTTGAAAGTAGACATTGTTTTTTCTTGAATGCCTCTCTGAATTATTCTTGTATTTATTTCAAGTTTTTAAAAACTGTACATGCAATTATTGCCAGTTAGCATTTGGGACAAATATAAACTACTTTAAGCACATTTGGTACACTTATGCCACTGGCAAATGTTACACTTGGTCCAGTGGTGGGTTATAGTTGGTTATGTGTTGTGTATACAAGATGTAGCTCAATGATCATGAGTGAGGTATGTAGGTATTACGACAAGTGATGTGAGAACAGGGCATGGTCTATAGTACCAAAGAAAATGCAGATTTGGACCATGTTTGGTGAATATGTGGAGAAGTTTCAGCAGCCACGCTTTACCCCGAGTCATCATTGTCAGTCAAAGCCAAATGTGGACCAAAGAAACCTGCAGATGTGAGGTATTTAATAAACATGACAAGCCAAATATTGTAAACGTATGTAAATTCATCACTTGTACTAATTAAAAGTATTTGGCATAGTTATTTGACAATTTTGATTGATGTATGAACGGTGTCAACTGCAAAAGAAATTCAAAACGATGAAGAATCCATCTTTTACTGCCTGCATATTCTCAAGCTAAAACTGACTCAGAGTATCCAGAAGGCAGAATGGACCATGTGCTGAGAAACAAGAGCTAAATGAGGCTCAAACATAACCAGCACTGAATAAGAGTCGCAAGCTGAGGTGTCAAGATTAAACCATGAAATAATTTCTGACCAAGTTTTCAAAGGTTTTATGGACACATGAAGTGAGAGTGACTATTGATGGAGGAGCTGGATGACCTGTTGCTGGATCACTAACCAACAAAATGGAGAAGCAGCACTGATATGGTCTGTCACCACCAGGAAGGGCTTCGTCAGATCTTTTGTTGGCTGACTGCAGATGAAGTCATAAGCCAGTGATCTTTACTGAGGATGAAGCTCTATCAAAGGCCAAGAAATCCTCCAATCCTTGGCAAAAATCAGAGGTTTACTGTAAAGGAAAACAATGCACTTCTTTAAATGGATTGTGAAATTGGCCCCTCCCATGGTGTGTCATGACTCAGAGGTTCATGGCTATTGTCAAAGAGAAGGGTGTTTATGTTTTGAAACCAAGTAAATGCTTAGGCTCTCGTTTCACTCTAAAGAGTCGGCATAAACAAGAAATTTGGGAGAAAAATGAACAGTTATTTTGCTACTGAATAATTTGGCATATTGATAGTTGCATAAGAACTGTGCACGCATATATTCCTCTGAGCAAGACAACCCACTTTTCCATTTGTTAAATATAAAGTTGCGTTTTGATTCCTGGTTTTGATTTCTGGCTTTGGGCAAGAGTCTGATCCCCACACTGCCTCTTTCATTGGTACACAATTGTGTATATGAAAGGAACAAAACACTGCTAGACTCAATACTAATAGAGTGTTGTTGACTGTGTGTGGGGATGGGTGAATGTGGCTTGTAGTGTAGAATAGCTTTGAGTGGTGAACAAGAAAAGTGAGAAATAAATGTAGTCCATTTACCATCCCTCCTTTTAAACTAACTCTTTACAGGAATGTATATCAAAGAGGAAATCTTTGTTCTAAGTTTTTTTTTCCTTTTTAAACATGGTGTTTAAACATGGTAGAGAATCAGACTTAATTACATGGGAAATTAAAACCTTTATTTTTATTTAATCTATGCCATTGGCCGACAAAACAAATACACAATCTCTTTGTTGTTAATCTATTTTAATACAGCAAAAATGCACCTAACAAACTGCATTCACGTCCATTCAGTTTACAGATTGATGAAGCTAAATATAACTTTATGTGCACATTTCAAAGATCTTTTTTAATCCTTCATGAGTATATAGATTATAATTACAACAATCCTGTTTGCTAATTAGCTCAGTCTCTTGTACAGATTCCTTGTTTGCAGCCTTCACAATGATTTGGCTCATGAGGACTGTTGACATCGAGGCTTCTGAAGTACCTCTTCTTTGGACCGAGGTTTTCATGGTAGCACTTTATTCTTATTTTCTCCATCAGGTTGTTCCATAAGGACTTCAATGTTGTCAACAGCAATGCTGGGCTTTACCATCGGAGCTGCGGTACACGTCTTGCAGTTCTGGCGGAACGGCCTCGCCTTGACAGTTCCCTGCCAGTCCATCAGCCGCATGTGGAAGACCACCATCACCCGGTTGGAAGGCCAGCTTCTCCCACATGAGGTGCACCTGAACCTTGAAGAAGGCACACACATTTCTATATTACAGCAGAGAATAAATGTAACATTTGGTGAATGTTATTTATTTATTTATTTTTTAAGTCTCAGTTCCTTGACCCTGCATAGGATTAAGCGGGCACAGATAATGGATGGATGGATGGATGGAAGTCTCAGTGGTCTCTTTAACCTGATGACAACCACAACTTGACAGTAGCTATAGATGGATGGTGGTTTGATGGATGGTGGTCACAACTGCAGTACACAGGCTAATATAACATGGCCTCGGCCCAAAGAGATTTAAACACACTATACAACCCTGATGGTAATAACTCGACCCTTCACTCTCACTCACATCCATGCACAAGAAAATTAACATCTGCTGCAAGATTAAAATGGATATATATCTGACTTTAATAGGTTTTGCCAAATTATGGCACTAACGATTAATGTAGTTGATTACCTTGATTACCCGTGACTACTATCTGTGATCATTCACACCAATCTACATGATATCTATGCATCACATAGGATATAAAATCTACATTGATCTGTTACAATCTTAAAACAAATCTAAAAAAAAAGAAAGAGAAGGAAAGGGGTGTTTTTTTTATTTTTTTATTTTAACAACAACCATGTTTATAGACTGTTGTCTTACAGTTTCATAGTTTTGCCAGTAGGGGGTGCTCAGGACTCCTTTTCTAGTGATTCTGAGTATTTCAGATCCAGATACTGAAGATACGCAGATGCTTCAAATTGAGGCGTATCACAGACCTGTCCTACTCTCGCTGCACTGTGGCAGAACATCAGGCATTTAAAAACTGTGGGGTGTTTACTACAGGGAAGCACACAGACACCTTACCTGTCCTGTTATTGTTGTTTTGTTTGTTTGTGTGTTCTCCAAATACAACAAAAACTCTGTTGTAACTCAGTTTGTCTCATAAAAGGCATGAAAATAACTATCATTCAGTATCAGCTAACATTTATTTCCTAATCACAAGGGAATTAATGATGTTTTTTCAGTTCATGCACTAACACTCTGACATAATGCATCTATAATTGATCTCAGCCTGACAGATAAACAAACCAGATACAATAATCAGCAGTGATCCATGACACTAACCTGGCACTTGTGCTCCTGATGTACTGCTGCCATCCCATATTTGGAAAGTTAGGCACAATATTGTCATCAAACTCCAGATGCCAATTGTGTGCTTGATTGAGTATCTTTGTCTTATTCTGAAAGATGCGTGTCCATTCTTGTGGCTCCATCTCTGCAGGATCAGTGGGGCTGTTGGCTAAAGTAACACAGCTGATCTGCACAGGGTATAAATATCTCTAAGAATGACTCGTCATGCTGAGGGCGGAAACTTTGGCAGGTGGCACTGAGGAAAACAAAACTGAAGCGCTTCCTTAAGTTTCAAAAACATCTGACTGAGAATGGAAACTGAATGAGATGATCACAGCAGAGGACTGAGGGAGAAACGAAACATAAGGGACTTCTGCAACACTGACACCTTCTGTTCACATGCTGCTCTTCACTGTGGTGTCTGTGTTGGGTTTAGGAAGCATTTACGTATCTAATCTTAATATGATTTAATGTGATTGATATGATCTAGAAATTACTTTTACCCACAACACAGTGAGTTTGTTTTGCTCTTGCCATCAGTCACACACTCATCACAAGCCTAGATTGGTAGTTTTAAGAGACTCATCTCAAGAGAGCATTTTTGAAATATCTCCATCATATAGATTTCATCATATAGGATACTTAGGAAAGATCATCACCAAAATACCCACATATGTAAGGCATGCAAAGATTCTGAAAATTAACACCAGACATCATGTGTTTTTTTTTGTTTGTTTTGTTTACTGTTCTTTGTTTCATTTCATTTTTGTGCTTAAGTTTTGCTTTCACTTTCTCCTTGGTGACGTAGGCACTTTGTTGAAATACATTCTTTCACTACTGGACCTTGCACACGTTACAGAGCATTTTCCCATATACAGTGTAGATCCTTCATGGTATATATGTAAACACCTAATTTGATTTAATTTACTGAAAGACTATAGTAATACAAATTAGTGAATATTAAATATTGCAATGATTCCTGTTACGCACATTTTAAGTAAGTTTCATCTGAGGGACATAGTTTTCAGAAGGTGTTTTCATAAGTATTGTAATACACAGCACTGAAGAGACCTGCTTGAAGAGTTTTTTTAAATGTGAGATCATTATAAATATAACTATACAAAATTATGAATGAGATCCTCAAAAGATCCTGTTCTTTTACCCTATCCATGGTTTCTGTCTTTCTAGCAGTGCATTCATTATAAAAAGACATGAATGTGTAATTACTAACACCAAGACCACCCTTCGTGATGCTTTGAATTGAGGATGTACAAAAATAGAAGACACTTATTTGTTCACTTTAATTAAAAAAGAACTTACGGCTCATTTAATCTCATTTGCATACACTTTGACATAGTGCAGCTATAATGAGGTTTAATGTTTAAAGAAAAAGCAATTAAACTCCTGCATTTTGTCATTTGCACTTAATTAGTGGCCTAAAGATAATTATAATCAAAACTGAAACTCATGTGCAACCTTTAACCTCAGCATTGAAACACATGAATGCAATGCCCTCCTTCCCTAACTGCACAATATTTACTCCTCTGGCTTTTTAATACAAGTCTAATCAATCTGAAATTCAAGGACAAGTAATCTATCTGCCTGCACATTTTAAACAGCATTATTAGAACTGTGTTATTTTGACTGTTGCTCTCTACTTCCTTCTGTGCTGCTTTTACCAAATTTTGGCATGATTTACAGGGTTGAAGTTGGTTTATATGTAATACACAAAACAATACTTCTGTAAAAGTTTCATGGCAATAATCTGAGACATCCAAATTCACTTGTTTTAATTCAGTGTGGAATATTCTTTATCCTTACTTCCTTAAGTTGCATGGCTTGAACTGAAAATCTCTTCGCTTTGGCGTAAGTGTGCCAGAAAACCACCAGTACCAAAGTTGTAGAACTGGTCTTTGAAACCAATGAAATTTTAAACTTCTACAATGACTGCAGTTTTTTGCTATTTTCATCTGATAAGTGAAGCCAAATGGTACATGTGATTTAGTTTCAACTGATGGCATTGTCTGCAGATACCAGTACAAAACTTGAGGAAAAACAAGACAGATTTTTTTTTTTAATTTCTTATACTTAAATAATGAGGTCATAAATGCATATGAGGATGGTGAAATTAAGATTTGACAGTTGCAGTTGAAAGTTTACATACACTGTCTGACATTAAATCAGACTAAGCTTTTCCTCTTCTAAGTCATTTAGGATTATTAAAATTATTTTTATTTGCCAAATTCCAGAATAAAGGAGAGACATTTTTTTTTTACTTTCAGAATATCAGAAAACAATAACTTCCACAAGATTGGTTCATCCTGAGTACAGTCACTAGATGCCTTAAGGTGCCGCGTTCATCTGTTCAAACAAAAACATGCAAATATAAATGCCATGAGAATGTCCAGCCATCATAGTGTTCAGGAAAAAGTAGGTGTGAGCCTCAGAGATGAATATGCTTTGGTGTGAAATGTGTGTATCAACCCCAGAATAAAAGCAAAATACCTTGTGAAGATGCTGATGGAAGCTGGTAAGAGAGTATCTTTATCCACAATGAAACAAGTCCTGAACCGAGATGGGCCACAAGACCAATCAGCGAGGAAGCAAGATAAAAAAAACAGATTACAGTTGGAAAATGCACACAGGGACAAGGACCTTAATCTTTTGAGAAATGTCCTGGGTCCTGACGAAGCATAATGACGATCTCACTTGGAGGCAAAAGGGGGAAACTTGCAAGCTGGATGGACACCATCCCAACTATGAAATACAGGGGTGGCAGCACCATGTAGTTGGGATGTTTTGCTACAGGAGGGACAGGTGCACGTCACAAAACAGGGAATCACAAGGAAAAAAACATTATATGAAAATAGAGCATAGAAATATTGAGGAACCATCTCAAGATATCAGTCAATAAGTTAAAGCTTGGGCACATATGGGTCTTCCAAATGGACTATGACTCCAAGCATACTGTCAAATTAGTTTTCAAAGTGGACAAGAAAGATATTGTTTTGGAGTGGACATCACAAAGCCGAGATCTCAATTGTTCGGCAGAGCTATAGAGGTGTGTGTGAGCAAGGCAGCCTAGAAATCAGTTACACCAGCTCTGTCAGGAGCCATGGACCAAAATTCCAGCAAAAATATTGTGCTTGTAAAAAGGAATCCCAGAAAATTTGATCCAAGTCTTCCAGTTTAAAAAGGAAATGCTACCAAATATTCTGACTTTGAAGAAAGTCATTAAAGAAAATCAAACAAATAAACAAACAAACAAAAAACAACTAGTATTTTTCTGGAATTTAATGAGTAGAAAATATTTTTTTGTGATTCTAACTGAGCTAAAATAGGAAACGTGTAGTCTGATTTAATGTCACATAGTGAGAAAAAGGAAGATTATGTGTTTTTTATACAGTGTGTGTAAACTTCTGGCTTTAATCGTAAATTTTAGTTCAAGAGGTCAATATTTGTCCATACTCTTATTTTGAAACAGGAAACGTGGATAAATCGTCGCCATGGCAACTTTGTGAACAACTGTCTACGTTTTTATCTACGTTTTTTTTTTGGCTATATTAATAATCACTCACTTACCATGGAAGGGTCTGATGCATATCTTATACGACCAAACTATCAGCACAAGTGGGTTGGCCAAATTGGTAAAAAACAAAATATGAGAGTGTTTTTTTGTGGGTGCCACAGTTAGCTTACCGTTAGCTAAAAGCTAACGAGCGTTTTGTTAACCGTAGCTCGGGTCTTCGACCTCAGGATCCCGATCAAACTTTGCGAGACAGTATCCAAATTATGTATGAGGGACACTTCGCTTTAGTTTTGTTGCGCCACTTGAATAATTGCTTCAGTTTACATTATGTAGTTGTTTTTTCCACATAACAGTATGTTGTGTGGAAAAAAACTAACGTCTGCTTAATTGTTTACTTGGGTGAAGGGTTTCAGTACAGACGCCTGGAGGAATTACGGTAATATAACCAGACCTTTGCTCACTTTTTAAAAAATGTAATCATTTATTTTTTATCAAAATATTTTCAGCTAAGTATTAAACGAATAGTGAATGTGGGCTAACAACGCAGATTCTCGGATTTAAAATTGTTAACTCTAAAATAATAATTCTACTCTACCACAGCTTTCTTCAGTTAGTTTCGAATTCTGCTCGATTGAGTTGAGATCAGATAATTTACCCAGGTCATTGAAGAACATTTTAACCTTAAAGGCCATGGGATGCTTTCTCTGCATCTCAGGTCTTTGACCATTTTTCTGTGAAGCACCTTACAAACAGATTTGATGTATTTTCCTGGCTCTAAATACACAGTATATTCAAAGACATTAACAAAAACTTATTTCTGTCATTAGTTAGATCAGTGATAATTGTGACCATGCATGCTCATAACAGCTGCCACAGTTGTTTTGTGTGGATGTATAGACTGTATTTTTTCCTTAACTTGCCACAATGCTGTTTTTTCTTAGAATGAACTCAACGGTTAATCAGACATTTTTTGGGGGGGATTTTTGATGGATTGTTTTTTTTTTTTTTTTTTTTTTATGGCTGAGGAAGACTTTTTCACTATCAAAATAAGGAACCACATGTTTTTGGTTACACCTGGCTTCAACTACCACTCTATTACCTGCTCTGTTGATGTAACAGAATAGCTCACATCTACAGTTTAAGCAGGTTTTGGATCTTTTGTCTCACTATTATATTTCTTTATCTTATCTTTCTGCTCTCTCTCTTTCCAGGTTTAAGCCTTCCATTGTAAAGGAATATATTCGTGAAATTGTGAGGGAGCAAGTTGTCCGGAGTGCAGTATGACCCAGAGAAAGTGCCTGAGCTGAGTCGTTCTCTGGCAGGCTGTATAAAAGACAAAGTGAAGAGTGAGTGTTTTCTCCCTTGAGTTCACCCAAAAATTTCAAGATCACAAGAGAATCACATGCTGATCTACTACTTTAAAGACATATTTTCTTGCCATCTTCTGCTTTTCTGCTATCATACATACTACAATAAATATATGCTTTTCAACTTTTAAAGTGCAACTCTTCTCGTATGTGGTTGAAATCTCTTTTGAAACCCTTAGAATTGCTCAACTGCAGTATCCCTTTGTTAATGTCATGTTGACGTATGAGTCAGAGGCTGCTCATAATATTTTATTTTGGAAATTCACCACATTCTTTATGCTATTCTTGAGTCTGACTTCCTGTATCTGTGATTCTTCCCCATGTAAATGGGCACAGATTAGCTATGACCGAGTATAAAAATAGACTCAATGTGTCTCTTTAGCAAAGAAGAACGTAAGTTGTTCTGGGATGCTTGTAAATGACACCATGCCACTTCGGGTGGGACCACTCCCCTTTACTGGGACACAGTATAATCATTTCAGTAAATGAGAGCTACAGTATATGTACATCACATAGTGAATGTATCACGCTTTCTTTCTGTTTGCTTTCTTTGTGCATAGATGCGGGCTTTGACAGATATAAGCTTGTTGTTCAAGTGGTCATTGGGGAACAACGGGGACAAGGAGTGAAGTAAGTAACCTGCTGCTGCCATAAAAACTTGGTGAATAAGTGACATCATGCTCAGGTATCCACAAATACTGCACACGAAATACACAAGTGGCAGAGCCGGATATCAGGGAGGGATTTTGCCTTGCCGCAAATACATACTCTCAGTCACGAGGATCAATACAAAACAGTAAAGTTACCAAAACTAAGGTGAGAACAGCCACAAACCCAGCAGATGAGGCAATTTAATCTAGTTTTGAACTGTCAACACAAAATAGATGCCCCCCCCCCCCCCGCAACCTTTATCTACAGCCTCACAGGTTGACGCTAATGAAGCAATTAGATCCACACCCATGCACTGCTGTCTCGCAAAGGCAGCAAAAATGCAGAGAGGCGTAACAATGTTTTTCACCCTAATAGAAGGCAACCAAATATGTATCCCAAAAATGTGTAGTTTTTTATATATATATATATTTTAATCAGCAGTAACAATAATTAACACTAACATTAATCATCTGACATATACTATAAATATTACAAATAAAAATGTAAATCTGGTAAAATTGGAGACAGTGGCTGACAATGAATATATTTCCTAATATGTCCTTAGTCATACTTGCTGAGTAATTGAGGTTTCGCTGTGGTGTATTTAGTATTCAAGCAGTTTTTTTTTTTTGTCTTCCTGATGACTCCAGTGTTTCAGATGTCAGCCTTAAATCAGACGCTTCAGCAGGGTATACCATTTTAATTGGCGCTGCTCTTACTAGATTAATATTTGCAAATACTCATATATAAAATTAGTTATTGATGCAAAATGTCATGGTGAATATCCGGAAAAAATGTGTTTTTAAGAGATCTTTAACTGCATTCAGCTGTTTTCCATGTGAAAGTACTTGCACCCCAAATGTAAGTCCATGTGAGCAAGTATCATAATTATGTCTCTTTGTATTTCCAGGATGTCTTCCAAGTGTTTGTGGGACACTGACACAGACAGCTACGCAGAGGACGTTTTCATGAACGTAAGTGTTCTGTCAGATGTAATAAGGGGGCAGAATTCTCAGACCATTTTTTAAGTCATTGTGTTTTTACTCTGTAGGACAGTTTGTTCTGCGTGGCGACTGTTTTTGGAAGCTTTAAGTACTGAAGACCTGGATAAAATCAATTTTCATATGAAGACACATGAAGTGACCATCTGTGAGACCCCTCACTGTTAGTATTTCAGATTATAGACCTACTTGAATTTTGCATTTGGCTCTGTTAATCTCAGTGGGAACATTTCAAATAATTATACAAAACCAGCTATGAATTCATCCTGTTAAAAAGTAATTTAAAGACAAAGTCTGCACTGTCTATTCTCATAACCACATGCAGAGACTGAGTGGATGTATTGATTTTTTTGAGAAAAATGTCTTCTCTGGAGACACTACTTTTTTGGTGTAAAACTAGCGGACGTATCTAAATGCTTATCCTCCAGAGGTGCCTTAGCTACAAACCAGTTTATGTATTTATATGCTCCTGAAGTTGTTTATGTCTTTATTTAATTTTAGGTTAGTACTACCAGTTGTAGCTGTTGTTAAGATATATGACAAGCTTTATAAAATACATGTGATATTTATATTGTTTAATTTACATAATAACATGTATGTATGTGTATTTTTGTGACCATTGTTGATTTTGTTCCCTTTACTCTCTCTCTCTCTGTCTCTCTTTATATATATATATATATATATATATATATATATATATATATATATATATATATATATATATATATGGAGATGGAGATATTTTTCTATATCACCCCCCTTTTTTAAAAAAACAAAACAAATAAAGACCTAACAAAAACCTGAAGTTGTTTTGTTTTTAACAAAAAAAACAAAAAAAAAAAAAAATTAGTGCCCATTATGATTTAATTAGTCTGTGTCCTTCCTTTATAATGATTATCATCCATAATAATTACTATCCGGCAGAATTAGAAATGCAGTCTGTGGAGGTTACCTTTATTATGAATGCATTTAAATTACGTTAAATTAATCACGATATTTGGTTCATTTAACACTATTTTTAGTGATTAAATGCAACAGCTTACATTCATGTGGGTTTCAGCATTTAAAACTTACAGTTACATGAGAAAGAAAGTACACCACTTTCAGTTTCAAGAATTAACAGGTTATAAAGATTTGGCATATTCAGTGTCAAATTACTTTGTTCACATTATTTAATTTTAATTAAATACATTTTGATTATATGAGCCTGATGCAAGTAGAAGAAACAGACTTAAGTAAACAAAATTCCAGATGAAAAACAACATGACATATTACAGTGTCATTATGCCCCCTACGAAACCTGGAAGTTGGTGTATGAAAAAAACAAAATTTCTGCTTTCATAGAAATTCAGAGGTCAACTAGCAGCCAATTGCAGCTCACCAAATACAATTGATAAATTGATGTTATACTTTGTTTTTCACATGACTGCAAGTTTAGGGACCAAAAAACATGATTTTGAGAAGAGGATTATCAATATCTATACTGCATGAAGGAGACTAGTAAGAGCATCTAGTAAGAGCATGTGACTTCTTTTCACACACTAATATCTTTTCAAAACTAAAGATTACAACATATAATAAAGATGAAAATGACTTCTTGTTGCTCATACAACAATAATCAAACCCCCTGTTAGTAGTTCTATTTATAAATTAGCTATAATTACCAGTGTTGATAATTTGCAGTCAGTAAAGGCATAATTTTCCATGATGGCTATTAACTTTGTTGTCTGCAAAATTATGGAAAATAATTTATTACATTTTATATTTTCTTTTTTTTAGTCCATCTAAGATGTGCTTCTTTTTCAATAACATAAAATTGCAATAATCATTTAACTTGAAGATTACTTGCAAAAATATGTTAGCATTATTGTCACACTTTGTCATCTGAGAGCATGCTGAAATACATTTTGACTTAGTATCACAGTGTGTCACTTTGCCCCTCATAGAAACCTGTCAGATAATAATTCATTTATAGTTTAGTGTGTTCATCTTTACTCTATATGACAAGAAGACAACAAACTGTGCTTTCAAGATAGATGCCATAAAACACCTTGCATGTTTCATCATTTCTTTTAGGGGATAGGCTGGTGGTAAAATACACTGGTTTAGATATTGATAAGAAGAGATGTATGCACTGGACTATGTCTTAAGCACTAATGCAGTTTCAGGATGCTCTTTATTTTACGTGTTTAAAGGTGAACACATCTGCAGAATACAAAGGGTAATTATTAGAAATCAACTTTACATGTTTATAACAAGTGGACAAGGATGACTGGGCCCTTCTGGGAAAAATCGACAAAATCAAAATTGTTATGGAAAATATCATGGTTATGACTGGTAAGGTAATGAAAAAAAAAAGAATGAAAAATGAAAAATACTTTATTAATCCCAGAAGGGAAATTCAACATTGTAGTAAGGTTTTTTTTTTTTTTTTCAACAATAAATGAATAACAGCAATAATAATATTGAATTAATAATAGTAGGCTGTCTTGTTGTGGAGGCTGATGGCTGCTGGCAGGAATGATCTTCTGTATCTTTTTGTCTTGCAACAGACCTGAAGAAGCCTCTCACTGAACATACTCTGTTGTTTGATCACTGTGTTGTGGAGAAGGTGTGAAGAGTCCTCCATCATCTTCATCAGCTTGTGCAGCATTCTTTTTTGTACAATCAGCTTCCAGCGGCTCCAGAGTTACACCCAGCACAGATCCAGCTTTCTTGATCAGTTTGTTGATTCTCTTCAGGCCTTTCTGGTTCTGGTGCTGCTGCCCCAGCAGATGGCTGCAAAGCTGATTGCACTTTCCACAACAGACCTATAGAAGATGTGCAACATCTTGGTGCAGACATTAAAAGATCTCAGCTTTCTTAAAAATTAGAGTCTGCTCTGACCTTTCTTGTAGATGTATTCTGTGTTGCATTTCCACTCCAGTCTGTTGTCAAGCTGAACTCCAAGGTACTTGTATTCCTCCACCACCTCCACCTCCTTTCCCAGGATGGAAACACTGCTGTGTTGATTCTTGCTCCTCCTGAAGTCGACAATCATCTCCTTAGTTTTGCTGGTATTTAATACGAGATGATTGTTACTACACCATTTCACAAACTGACAGATCAGTTCTTTGTACTCTCGGCTTCTTGTCCGTTGCTGATACACCCAACAACTGCAGAGTCATCAGAGTATTTCTGCAGATGACAGGACTCAGAGTTGTACTGGAAGTCAGAGGGTGTAGAGCGTGAAGAGAAATGGTGAAAGAACAGTTCCCATATAGCAAAATATGGATGAATCAACGTTGAAAGAGTGTCAGCAGTGATATTGATTCTACGTTGAAACTTAGCATTGAAATTGTACAGAAAGCGCAAAGGAATTCTACCCTTCTTCAACATTGAGGTTTCAACCATTCACTGACACTATATCAATGTTGATTCAACCTACATGGTAATCTGCAGGCACATTGTAGCTGATTTTTACATTGAATCAACATCAGGATTCAACCGTCACCTAAATGGTAATATATCTAAATGCTTTATATATATATATATATATATATATATATATATATATATATATATATATATATATATATATATATATATATATATATATATATATATATATATATATATATATATCTATATATATCTATAGATATATCAATGTTGATATAGTGTCAGTGAATGGTTGAAACCTCAACGTTGAAGAAGGGTAGAATTCCTTTGCGCTTTCTGTACAATTTCAATGCCAAGTTTCAACGTAGAATCAATAATCACTGCTGACACTCTTTCAACGTTGATTCAACCATATTTTTCTATCTGGGTTCCTTGTGGTGCTCCAATGCTGCTGACCTCCACCTCAGACACACAACCTTTCAGTCTCACAAACTGCAGTCTGTTTGTGAGGTAGTCATAAATGCAGGAGGTTGTGGAGGAATCCACCTGGAACTTATGGAGCTTCTCATGTAACAACGCAGGCTGAATTGTATTAAAAGCACTTGAGAAATCAAAGAACATGACCCTCAAAGTGCTGCCTGATTGGTCCAGATGAGAGTGATGAATGATGAATCCAACAACATGAACATGGGCAATCCAATCAGGGCAGGCCTTGTGTGTTACTTCCCTTTCACATGTGTGGCAGCCAACAGGAGATTTTTTTTTTTTAGACATTTAAGCCATATTTTCACTAACCAGTACAGCTCATTTTGGATGGTGATGGTACAGTTTTGAATAGTGAGCCCTGATCTAACTTTAGCGTTTCCATCATAGAAGAAGAACTTAACTCAGTTTAAAAAAAGGACAGCACTGAATGGAATCTAGCACATCATATTCTCTTTTCTCTTCAGGAAGCTGAGCTTTGAATAATATATGGTGGATCTAGTTATTCTCGCCATGTCACATGGTAGAATCGATTCTTTGTCGACTAGTCAACAGAAGGGTGCTTAAAACCAGTACAGGTTGCAGCTTTTGATGATAAAAACAATAATTTCCTACCACACTTTACTCAAACGTGTTGAAAAATGCCATTAATTACAAGTATTTATTTTTTGAGAGGTGTACATGTTTTCTTTAAAAAAAATAAACCAGCTGAATGAACATCATCCAATAGTTGTGATTCTTTTTTTCTTCCCCTTCGGGCTTTGTATGCTCTGATTGGACTGAATGGTACTCTTTTAATTCCAAAATTAAATTACATTTCCAACTTGAAGTCCTTGACTGAAGATATTGTGGTGTACAATCAACTCTAGGGGCCTCAGATTATTAAGGCTTTAAATTAAAACTTAATTTACTTCATTTCAATTTTATAAGCTTAGTAAAGCTCAATTCAAATTATTGTTTATGAGGCCTGGTGTACACAACTTTATGACAGGGCTGCTTTCATAGGTTCACAGCTTTCCTTATAATACACGTGATGTGTTTTATGTGTGTATATTTGTATTTTTTATGTATCAATCTATTTGTGCAACCTTTCTGCTGACAGGTTTTGAATCAAAAGCTGCTTACCCTCGTACGCACATGTTTTTTCTGAGATGTTCATTTGTACCTTTAGAAAAGTATATTGAAGCATTGTAGCTCCTTTTTTTTATTAAGCAATTAATTACTGTGCTATTTAAGTTGAGACACCAACTGTTCCAACTGATTAACCAACTGGTTTGCTGCCAGCATCTTTGCTTCACAAAGATGCTGTAAATCTGATTTGCATGTACTGAATCAGTAGCTGATAACCTGATAAGCAAATTAATATGATTTTTTATATTTAGTCTACAAGTGAAGCTCCTCTCAAACTCTTTCTCAGTTTCTTGTAATTTTGTAAAGGATTTCCATTTTAAGAGGCAGATATATTAATTTAACTCATTCCCCTCACTTTTTTTTCTTTATATTTTGAGTGATGCCTAGACTGGTGCAAAATGTAGTTTGACTATGAACATAGACTTCCCACAAACATACTGTAAACCAGGACCTTAAAATCACAGTAAATGTGCACTAGGGTTTTGCACTTCTTCCTAGCTGATTTTTTTGGCACTAGTGGCCTTTATTCACAGTGAAGATAGAGAACAGGGAGGGCATGCAGCAAAGGGTCACACGGACTGGGAGTTGAACCCGTGAAATCTGCGTTGAGGACTGAAGCCTCTGTATATGGGCTGCCTGCCCTAACCTAACCTGGGTGGCCTAGTCTTGCTGAATAATTTAAAGTGATGCAGGTTCTGATCCTGTAATGTAGCCTGGAATGAGAATTAACAGGTCTGGGTTTCCAGTGTCACAGTGATTAAATAACCGAAGGCACTGGTTCATTGTACATCACCTGGCTTGAAACTACAATGACAGAGGGAGTTGAAATGTGTGCCTTCGCACAGAAGTCCATCAGAAACATTTCAGTCTCTTTGGTCTGATTGTCTTTATTGCTGCTTTGGTCAACAGTTGTCCACAAAAATTACGTTTACAACCATTTCAGGCATTTAATCTATTTTTACCTCCGCCAAGGGGGTAATGTTTTCGGCGGCGTTTATCTGTCTGTTTGTCTGTGTACAAGATAACTCAAAAGTAATGGATAGATTTTGATGAAATTTTCGGGAGTTGTCAGAAATGTGGAAAAAAAAAAAAAAAAGATTTCATTTTGGGTGTGATCCGGCAGAAATCCTGGATTCTGAATCACTTTCAAATTTTCGATAACATTGCCATCAATGGGGCCGAAAATTTTGTTTCTCAATATCTCCGTTAATTATTGCTGAAAACTCATGACATTTGACTCAAGGATTGACAATGGGAACCTCTATCAAATTTCAAAGGCTGATCCAGACCTGATCCAGAAGGCGGATTTTATCGCAATCTGTAAATTGCTATATGGGAGAACTGTTGTGCTTGGTGGAGGTCTGCGCTCTCCGAGTGCTTTTCTAGTTTCTATATGTATTTTTTTATTAAAAAAACAAACAAACAAACAAAACAAAAAAACAAACAAATTCTGTGGCACATTTTAAAGCTGAAAAGAAGGTGGTGCTTGAGATGTTTTTTTTTTTTTGCGGGTTCTCTACCAGAGACCTGGGAGCCTGAGGGTTCTGCGTAGGATCTTAGCTGTTCCCAGTAATGCGCTCTTCTTGACGGCTGGACAGAGATCTCAGATAATGTTCCTGGTATCTGGTGGAGCCATCAGTCCAGCTTGGGGTTTACACCTCCCAGTGTCCCGATCACTATTGACATGACTGCTTGTCAATAGCAGTCATGCTATATTCTATTACTTAGATTTTTTTTTTCCACTTTACTTTAATTTGGATTTGCTGTTTAGTTCTGTGTAGACAATAAAATACAACATTTCTGAACTGAGTGATCACAATTCACCTCTGATAATTGTTTTTAATCTTCTCAAAAAGATACACCAACATTTTGGGAATCAACTGCCTTTCATAAAAGGTTAGAAACTGTTCTCTTGTCTGTGCCTCTGACCAAAATAAACTTCCTAATAACTCCAAAATGTTCTCATTTACATGTTTGACTTGCACATTTATCTTGTTTAGAAATAACTATGTAACATGATATCCCTCAAGCTCATAAATGGATACATATATAAGGAGTTGTATTTTAGTGATGCTGCATGACTGATAAACTGGTGTAGACAGTCAGTCATCCAGGTCACGGTAGCTCCCAACCCTTTGAGAGTCACCACTACTGATGTAGCTCAAGAGTTGTGACTTCACGTGCATCACAGGAGTGAAACTACACCATCAGCAGAGGCACAAATAAAGGAACTAAACAACTGTATAGACTCATGCTGAAGTAACATGAAATTAATGCACACAAGTAATATGAGCCTTTGACTTGAGAACACACCTAATAATATGCTGCTGCAAATTTACTTCAGATAAACTATATTCCTTGGTTCACAAGCCCTGAAAAGCGTGTTCTATTCAGAAAGTTAAAAGGATTTCACATGAAACCCCAGACAGTTTGAGATCTGTTGGCTGCCTTTATTCCACTGCAATTCTAAGGTGTGAACACTCATCTATTGTGTGGATTTCTTGCTTCATTAAGCTTCTAGGTAGCTTATTGTACTATCGGTGTAGTAATCATGAGGGTTTCATCACTTTGAGCTTCACCTTGAGACACCAAATGTGGCTCCACCAGAGGCCCCTGCTGCTCTGGCTGCTATAAAAGATAGAAGCCAGTGAACTACAGGCCATCTCACTGGCCATGATTATCCCTTAGGCAGAAGCCTTCAGCCAGAGGTGAAGACAGCTGCTTCTAGCTGCTTTAAGCTTTGCCCCTTGACCTTTCCAGGTCAATCCAGAACTGGTTGTAGCAATTCGGTAGTACAGTTACCAACACAATAGGAACCTGAATTTGTTTTTTATTTTTTCCTCAGTAAAATTGAATGCAGCTCTCTACAGTGCCAACAATCAGAAAAAGAAGTACATCCATTAACAATAAGGGAATAGTAAAAAAAATAAAAATAAAAAAGTAGTGAAAATAATCAGTACAATCTTTTCCGGATATTTACTGCACCGTTCCCAGACCTATTCCACAGGAGACAGCAATATTGCACAGTTGTGTGATTGTCTGTACTTATTTCACAGTATTGAGTGCTTGAACAGCTCTGGGAGGGAAGCCGTTCTTCAGTCTATTTGTTGTTGTTTTGATTGTTCTGTATCGTTTGCCTGACGGTAGCAATTTAAAAAGAGAGTGGCCTGGACGAGATGGATCCTTTTATTTTATGTGTTTTTGAAAGTGAATGGGAGCTGTGGAGCTCCTCCAGAGTAGGGAGAGGGCATCCGATGATATTCTGGGTGATGGAGCAGTGATAGAAGGTCGGCAACAGTCTCCCAGATGTTGTTCTTCCCGAGCACCCTCAGGAAACAGAGTCTTTGTTGTTTCTTCATAATGAGCTCCTTGTTGTGTGCCAGGTCAGGTCCTCCTCAAGGTGGACTCCCTGGAGGGGAAAGTATGTGACCCAGCTCCATGCAGTCTCCACCAATAGTTAATGGGTTGATGTTTTTTTTTTTTTTTTAATCCCTCTTGATGTCTGTGATAAGTTATTTTTGTCTTGGATGTGTTCAGGGAAGGTTGTTGTCACTGCACCACTCAGAACTGATGCTCCACCTCATCCCAGTAGCTGGACTCATCTCCCCCAGAAATGTGCCTGACCACTGTGGTGTCATCAGCAAATTTAACAAAAACCATATTATCTTTAAAATAATTGTGATTAGGCTCTGTTGAGTCGTTTTTCACCAGTTCAGAAGGGAAGTTCATCAGAACTGCTAAGTAGCCAAGGTGATTGCTCGCCATTTGACATCATAGACTGTCAGTCAAAAAACAAACCAACAAATAAACAAAAAAATGCCACTAATTAAGGTTAAATATAACTTCACCATATTCATCACACTTGTCATGGATTTGAAATCTAGCTATAGAGACTAAAACAGCTGTTTTTGTGTCAGTCTGTATATGTTTATTTCTGCTGTAAAGTTGGACATTTTAACCAGGGGCTCAGCTGATTAGGTCATTCAAGAGACTGCACTTCCTGGTTTGCTTCAAAGAGGAAAAACTGGATGTTGCCCCTTGGAAACTGCACTGACCACACATTTTAAAGTCCCCATGTAGGTTTTTTTTTTCTCTCACAATGCATAAAAAATGGCATCAGCCTAACAAGATTGCTGCATTATTGGTGCAGTTGAAAATATATTGATTTATAACCAGACAGACTGCAGAAACTTTGTGTACAGCTGAAAGGCTTTTAAGCATTGCTTGTTCATTTGTTTCAAAAGCTGTCAACAAAACTACTTGAACCTGTAGCTGATTATTGAAAGAGGAACATTTGAGCATTGCTACTATTTATTTATTTATAAACACAATTCCTGCAGCAAACTGAGAACCAGCCGCATTTATGCACTGTGTGAAAGTACACCATGTAAAGACTTAATCACAGGAATCAGGACAGACACAATGTCAAATCTAGCAGGTACAGCAAGTTTATTAACACACCAAGCACCAAAACCAAGCAGTCACCATGGCAAACTTCACAGCTGAGGGCATGGAAAAGAAAAATCCAGTTGCAAAACAAGGTTAAAAAAAATTCAGGAGTAAAACACGGAAACACTGAGAACAAAAGTTGTTGAGATGAGAATAAGCTCATTTATACACCTAACAAGAACATGCACAAGAATAAAGACTGGGGAACAAGTCATGGGACATGGACAATCTATCAGAGAGCAACTGAAACCCAGTGAGTATATATATACAAAGTACAAGTAGTAAATAAACAATACACCATAGAGGCCTAGTATGAAACAGGAATAAGTGGGTTAGCAAGGTTTGTTTGAGTGTAAAGGAAGATGATTCCCAGTGATGAGGACAACTATCTTTTATTTTAACCTGGCTACATCACCACAGAGATGCTGCAAACTTAACCTGGCATGACTCAGGTTATCTTCATCTTCATCTTCATCTTAAATTGGCTTTTTGGAGTAGATTCTCCTAAAATAGTATTGAGTCAGTTTTACATAGTATATCTTCCAATCCATTCAGCAGCTTTGGAATATGTTTTTTTTTTTTTTTGAGTGTTTTACTGATACCCTTGTTATAAAGCCAGTCACAGAAATTCTTTCATCACAATTAAGATATTTGGTCATGGGTCATGCGGTGTGTTAAGGTTATTTCAGAGATGCATTTTAAAATGTAAAAAAAAAAAACAAGAGATATTTTCATTCATGTATCATGACCTAAAGGCAACTCATGAGTTCAAGACTGAATCCTCCAGATTGACTGTTATTTGTCATAATACTCTGGCAATACTTCAGGATTTGATTGATAAGAGATAAATAATTATGATTAATGATTAATTACCAAATTCCCTAAATCTGCAATATTCTGCCAGCATTCTTTTATTGCTTGACTTGCTGTCACAGTGTTGCTATTTGTATTGACACTGAATTGAAAGTCTTACATGGCATAACTATTTACTCCTCTTGGCTAAAGTAAATCTCAGGCCTCCATTATAATTTTATTTTTGTCTTAAATGTTGCATGCCATGTCCCCTGTAATGGGAGCACGCACAGAGCCAGAAAGAGAAAGTCAAGACAAGCAAACTCAGGTGAATGATCACTGTTGTAGTTCCAATTATGTGTGATTGTGACTTTAGTGTTTTGCACAAGCCAGGTCTCTCTCTCTCTCTCTCTCTCTCTCTCTCTCTCTCTCTCTCTCTCTCTCTCTCCTGCTCTCTCACTTAAAAAGAACAAAAACAAATTCACCTTTGTAGTATACCACATATGTGTAAGGCAGGAAACAACAAACACAAGAAGTAACCCAACAAACAAACACTGGCATTGGATGTTCAGAATAAAACTGGTAAACTGCCAAACATCATATACTGCTCATTTGGATGCCTGATCACTAACTAACACTAACACTAACTAGCATTCTTGACTTATGCTGTTGAAAGTGTATATTGTGCTTGGTTTAAGTTAGTAAATTCCTGTTGAAAAATGTCAGTAAGAAACACAGCAGTGCTCATGACACTAATGTGTTTTTATCATCCAATTAATGGAAAGACATGCATGTTTGAAAGAGGCTTGAGTGTTAGTTTAAATCACTGTTCATCACTGTCATTCTTTGAATGAAAGAAAGTGATTTTGGTAAGTTAAGACAACATACGAAAGGTTCAGACAGTAATATTTTGCTCTACTCACAAACCATAGAACACCAAATAAATCCTTTTTTTTTTTTTTGTCTTTAACTGGATCATGTTTACGTAACCACAATCATCCTCAGGTTCTCACCTGAAAATTTTTACTTGACAAATATAATTAACTTTCTTATATTCTCATCAAACCCTAATTTTTTTTTTTATATTGAGTAAAAGAATAATCAGTTTTTAATGCTTTTTTTTTAAAAAAAGTATTATTTTTACTCTCTTTTTTCACATTGTTTTTCATTTCTCTTTTAAATTATCTATTCTAAACGGACACTAAGCTTATTTCCTATGTGCCTCCATGCAAGGGCAGAACTGTGTTATCTGGATGAGGTAATTCAAGCTTGTCTCTGTTCTGTGTTATGAATAATTAAAACATTTAGAATCTGGTTTTATCCCAAATGACTGAAAGTCTCCAATTAACTGATAAAATGTTGTATTATCCCTGGATGACTTTAGCATGCTTATGAGCTTTGAATGTTTGGGATTGTTAGCTTGTGAGAACTGTTCAATTCAAACTATAAAACACTGGGTTCTTTTCTTTTATTTGTTTATTTATCTATTCTTTTAAATTATAGCTTTGATGAATTATTACTAGTTTTGTTCTGATTCCGATACCGGTATCGGAAATTGCTCCGATTCTGCCAAAAATGCCGGTACCAGTAACTCGTATCAAGTATCAACTGATACCAAGTAATTTATATTTTATGATTTATTTACTGGTTACTTACTATTACACTACCAGCAAAAAGAAATACTCTTTAATTTTGCAATACTGTTTTATACTGTTCTATTTGGAAATAAATACAGACATAAATGGCTTGTATTTGCTGTATTTATTCAATGTTTTACAACAATGATAATTAATTACAGTTAGCCCAGTTAGCCCATTTTTAAAAAATGGGCATAACTTGGATCAATAGTTGGTATCTGCCAAATACCCAGAATCGCTCTAGAATCAGAATCGTATCGGGAGGGAAAAAAATGGTATCTCTAATTTTTACCCCCTTACTTACAAGATAATTGAAATTTTGCTATTAATGCCTAATGAGAGACAGCTAGCAAAGATTATTTTGAGCAAAATTAAAAGGGGCCGCCTTAAAAAACAACAAAAATGTACTACATACAATGTAGTCTAAAGTCAGGATTTCATTACCAGGGGCCTGGTGTAGTCTTACCAAAAGCCAACATTCCAACTTCTGGGTTGAAGCTAAAAGCAGTTAAAGCAGAAATAAGAAAGGTTGCAGGTCCTCAACAGACCACCAGGGGTTGGCTTCAAAAGTGAGTCAATGTCCGATGTAGTCCAACAGTTCCGGACTACATAGCAATGTCTCTGGCAACTGTCTGGGGGGGGGGAATTGTGCAACATCAGGTAAATTATACAAAGCAACAAATGTATGTATAACTGGGGGAATAATCTTTAGTTTGGCAACAGGCATAGCCATTGGATAGCTGTCATCACTTTGCTTATTTAGTGCTGAACACCAGTGGTCCCGAATCCCCGGGCCGCGGACCGGTACTGGGCCGTGGATCAATTGGTAGTGGGCTGCGCAAAAAAAAAAAAAATTTTTAAGTTTTATTTGTTATGACTCTGAATTAGCGTTTATTTTGAAAAATCTTTTATTTTGAAAAATTCTCTCGGTTACATCTCGGTCATTTGAGCGCCAAAATTTAACCCAGCTAGCAAAATGAGTAAGAACCGGACATCTTTGGCAAATTTCCTTGTGAAGGGGAAAATGCACAGTGAAGGGAAAGAACAGCCTATGACTTCCAAGAAAATGAAAGCTTTTAACAGACAAAACCAGGAGTCCTACTTGAAATATGGATTGATCATGACAGGTGATTCCCACGTACCAAGCCCACTCTGTGTAATTTTTTTATTTTATTTTTTGTTATTTATTTAATGGGTACAGAGGATGTTATACTCATGTTATGTTATTGTAGTAATGTAATGAGGAAGCCCCTCCGCTTCTGTGGTAAAATTGTCAAGAGTTGACCGGTCCGCAGTTACAAAAAGGTTGGGGACCACTGCTTAACACCATATTGGCTTCTGAGCTGTGAATGAAAACGTTTTCAGCCAATTTGCAATGAGGCACTGCGCAGTACGAGGAAAAGAGACTTCAAAAGCACTCTTCAGAAAACGTGTAGGTGATGTCCCAGGGGTTTGTCCAGTTCTTCTTGTGGTCTGACACTTAAGGGGCCTCAGCCATTGGTTGTTGTTTCTATTATCAGGACTGGCCCAACAATGAGAATTTTCATCAAGTTCAGCTAAACAGAGACAACTCCCTTCTTTGGGTTAGATTCTTAAACATTGGGCCTAAAAAAATTGCCGGGGTGGGGGTTGGTGATTGACTCAGTGCTTCCTGGGTATGCTGTCGGCAGGAGATGGCATTCAGCCCTCTCATGCCCCTTTTCAAAAACAAGCGGGCTTTTCTCATTCATTGGCACCAGTGCAGTAGAAGCAAATGTAGCAACCAAAAAAGCAGCAGCCATTTTATTTCCTTTCATGTGTTATCTGATACTTCTTGTTCACTTTTCTTCTTCTTCTTTTTTTCTTTTATAGCTGAGTGGGGATGGAACACTTACCGGTATTACAGTAAAGCGTGGTGAAGTAACATTTACTGTTTATGTTTGACTTCATCTCATTATTGCAGTCGATTACCAGGATATGTAATATCAGCCTCATTCAAGTCTCGCTTGCAAGTCGCGACTGACGACTGTGTCTCGCATGAATATGTAGCTTGTAACATAGCCATCGTAACGTAAGCATGGTGGAAAGTGGTGGTAGCGTGCAGGACATTAACCAACCCACTAAAAGGAAGGAAATCCGGAGGTCTGGGCATATTTTGGTTTTTTTTTAAGAATGCAGAGGGACAACTGGTGGAGGACAATTATCCTGTCTGCAGAGCACTTGTTTCCATTTTATTGTAATTTGTCCAAGTAACTGTTTCTTTATTTGCATATTTATACTTATTAAGGTTCAGCTTAAAATGCAAAGTTTATTTCATTTGAACTTGTAGTATAATTTTTGTTCCCTACTATGGATGTTAAAGTGTTCATTTAAACTTGCACCAGACAAATCAGCTTTGTTTCTATAATTAATTTTGTTCATTTAAAATAAAATCTCTGTCTGTGCCAGTTATTTGCCCTTTTAATGTAAAAGTTTCATTCTGATAAGATTTTGGCTTCTAATGTTTTAGTATGACAGGAAAATCACAAGATTTTGTAAAATTATTTGAATGGATGATCTTTTTGGACATTTGTACAGCAATTAAGAACGCCACGATAATATCGTAAGCCGTGATAATTTGGCCACTATAATCGAGCTTTTAAATTTTCCATATCGTTACATCCCTATAGCTGAGGCCAAAGGGGTGCATCAGCACCACCAAGTAGAATAGACTGCTAGTTTGCCAAGTCAGTGGATCCTAATGGGTCTCTTGGATTAGGAAACTCAATGGAGCTAAACCCACTTACTGCTTCAGCCTCCGCGTCAGGGGTGGGCAGGGGTGAGCAATCCCAGTCCTCGAAGGCAGCTGTCCTGCATGTCTTAGATGTTTTCCTGCCACAACACACCTGATTCAAATGAATGGATCACCATCAGCTTGTCATCAAGGTCTGCACCAGTCTGTTAATGAGCCATTCATCTGAATTAGGTGTGCTGAAGCAGGGAAACTTCTAAGACTTGCAGGACAGCGGCCCTTGAGGACTGGAGTTGGAGACCCCTGGTCTAGTGGAAACACACCTTAACCGTGACAGTTCAGTCAAACAATTCCATTCAAAGACTGTTCATTTGAATGATAATAGCAATTACACGACACTTTAAAAACATTTAGCTGAACCAGAAACTTACAAAAACTTACAAACACCAAATACAAGCAGTACCCAAACACTATTTTCTTACACAAACAGCAGTTAGTCACTACATATAAGCAAATACATTTAATTATGATACGCATAAATATTTACTGCTCATACAGTGCAGTGTACCTTTTTACGTGAATATAATTAAAATCTAACATTATATGTATTTATTATTGTTGTCGTTATCATTTATCAATGCGTTTTTACTGCATCCTTATTGTAGTCCTCCTTTTGTTTTTGGAAGAGGTTCATACATTCCCACTTGCAATGAAATGCTTAGTTTTAAATTAAACAGACGTCACTCTGGGAAACTGAGGCATTCTGGAGTACATTCACTCATCATATCTTAAATCTTGACAGATATATGACCTATACATTTTTCAACCTGTGTTTTTAAAAGTTTAAAGGTCATATCAAGTATGTGTGACTGGTGAGGTAAAGGTGAACTTCTCAATAATCGAGCAACAGATGCTGTCCGACAGCTTTGGCAGAATTGTGTGCTTTTTTTCGACAAAATTTCAACTTATTCATAGCATCGTTCTGACTTATTTGCACAAACTGGCAGCTGATGAAGCAAGACTGATGTACTGGCTCAGAACAAGCACATCCTTCTGTGGGGAATATTATCGTGCTAACAATGTGTTGGTTTCATGTAACCTCAAAGGTATTTATTTTATCATACTAATATATAAAAGTTGTCTCTTCTTTCATTCGCACTTCTGCGTCCTCTACCTCAGCTTCAACAACGGTAGCACCATTGCTGAGTGGTCCGTCACTCAGAGTGCTGCGAAGTGTCACGCGGGTGACGCTGAGTGAGTGTTTTCTGGGACTGATGTGATCTGGTCCATGGCACATGACCTCCTTGAACATTTCCCTAAAGCGTGTCGACATGAGGTTGTACAGGATTGGGTTGACTGCTGAGCTAAGGTAGAAAAATACTCCTGAGATGATGTGCACATACTCAAAGATTTCCCTGTGGTTGTCAGTCCAGTTGCTGATGAAACTCCACATGAGGCGGTCGGTGTGAAACGGGGCCCAGCAGATCCCAAAAACTACAACTAAAACAACTGGAAAACAGCAAGAGAAAAAAAGACAGTTACAAGTGCTTTTCGCCCACAGGAACCTTTTTTATTTTATAATTCTTCTAACTTTGAGATGACACTCCCCTCCTTCTTTGTTTTTGCACCCCAGGAATTATACTTCAGAGTAAGAGGTTTCCTAGCATGAAAAGAGCCATCTGCAAACCTGCCACTACAAAAAAAAAAAAAAAAAATCCACTCATAATAACTGGTAAAAGGTCAGTCAAAAGACTTTTATGTTAATCAATAAAATCATAATTAAAAACAGAGGAAAGGAGTAATGGTGTACCCCAAGGTCTTTTGAGCAACTATGTTAGAAAGTAGTAATTACAATGGGGTTTTCACTCATCTGCCTCCCACATGTTGTTCTGTCTGCTTTCATGATTTTCTGTGCAGGATGTCATTATCAATCTTGGACAGTGAGCCTTTGATTTAATTCTGTGCATAAGGTCAAGAGACATTTATCAATAGGAAGTACAGCTTTCGAAACGGTGCCTTATATCAGGGGTTCATTAAATATTAACACTGTATAGGTTTAATTGACCTCACTCTTGGTTTGATTTGTATTCAATAATAAACTCAATCCACTTACTGTTTAACAAGCAAAAACCTTAACAAATAAAATGACATGATAAAATGGGATTATCGCAGTCTCGCTGCCCTTGCGACCCACAGTGCAAAACTGAAGGTTTTTGTGGCCCTCTGGGGGGCGCAAGTTTGGGTTGTGGCCCTGTGGTTAAGAATCACTGCCTTATATGAGTTGTGTCCCAGTTCACCTCATTCAATCCTTCCCTTGGATTTAGAGAGACTCTCTTAAAAGAGTTCTGCCATTGATGTTGAGAGATGTGAGTGCACATATGGATGTCTATAGACATCAATGGCAGCCAGTAAGTGAAACACCAGTCAGTACTTGAAAGTGCCATATATCATAAGCAGAACATGTTAGAAAATGGATCTTTTCCCCACATTTTCACTTCTACAACTTTGGGTTGAAACTTTAGTGTACATCTTGAACTGGATACCATTCATCATGTTCTATGTGTAGGAATAATGCCTAGTTTTTCCTTGCTTCTCTGTTCTTGTTTAATATGCCCATTAGTCCATTCATTCCCATGGGAACCTCCGTAATTTACTGTATAACATAGTTGCGAAACTGTGATTTCCAACGGATTTCGAAAAGAACTTGTACTAAAATAACAACAGGATTTTGCAAGTTCTTTCAGATTGTAGTCAACTTTTTTTCCCCCAGTTTTTTGACAACATAGCGAAGTTTTATGGGTTACAAGTATAAGTAAGTTTGAAGCTGGACAATAACTTTCTCTCCCATGGCAGCAATGATTGATTGTTAGCATTACAATTGAGTCAAGCCATACATTAAAAACTACACTTGCTTGTGTTGAACACCAGGGGGACATGAGATGTAATGGAAATGAGGCATTAGTCACAAGTGGTGGTGAGATTGCACACAGAAACCAAGTGAAAAAATCCTTGCCTATTTTAATTAAAGAGAATTTATGGTGGATACAAAAAATAAAAAAATAATCTCCAGAGACAATTTTTGTCTTGTCCATACTTGGCTGTGAGAGAAACATGGGTGTTTTCCTCTATGGGAATGGAAACCCCACACAATTGGCCTAATTTTCATAGATAAACAAAAAAACATTTTTCCAAAAATAAATGCTGTTAGCTGAGTACACATATGGAATACACAAATAAAAAGCAAGAGAAAAAAAGTCAAGAAAGCTCAAATGAAAACAGAATAACAGATTAGCCAAGATATTTAAGATGTTGAAGGAATTCAAAACAAATAATTAATAAATGCCACCTGGAAATATAAAATAAAATAAAATAATATAAGACTCAGCATCCTACAGGCCTAGGGACATAGACAAATATAATATAGGGCTGGGCAACGAATAAAATTTTTAATCGCGATCAATCGCATGATTTCCCTGATTAATCACGATTAATCGCATTAATTACGCAAAATCAAATAATGAATTAAACAGTAGCGTCAAATGCACTTTTATTTAAATGTTCTGCTGCCATATGAACTAAAGTCCCATAACATTTGTTGTGCAAACACGTTTAACATCAGCACTTGTCAGTAACACATATTTAGTGTAAATTTCATCTTAAAAAATGTAAAATGAAATAAAGCTTATTGCCACCGCCAGGGCATTAATGTCATCCTGTTTTTAAAAAAAAAAAAAAAAAAAAAGTCTACAAACAACATCCAATAAAATGATTGTGGCTCAGCACAATCAGAACAATAAAACAGGTAATTTCTGAGGTAACAGAAGAAACTTTTACGGGGAGAATAACCTTGTTTCTGTCAAATCCTTCGTCTGGGAGAACTTTAAAATGAAAATGTCCATGTTAAAATTCAGTAACTTTACCAATCCATATATCATTCATTCTTTCCATTTTCAATTGTCAATCAAAAATTAAAAAAAAATAAAAAGTGACATTTTATTACGTTTTTCATTTTTTAATCTAACACAAGAAAACAAACAAAAAAAAAATGCCTGTTTTTTTTATATTTCAATTTTAGACTTGGAACAAAAATACGAAATTAAAAAACGGGCCACACAACTGAATTCTTTTAAAATCGAGGACTGAACTTTCTGTTGTCGTTACACATCTGTGCCACTAGATGGAGCCGCACTGAAGTAACCAGTAAGAGAACAGCAGGACAGTGAACACATGGAGCAGATCTGAGGTAACATGGAGGAATGACACGAAAGTTTTGTTGCAGTCCAGAATTTTTGTTTTCAAAGAGAATTGTTAATATTGCTACCTGAGTTGTACACTGATTTTTACTGCTCTCCATGTCTGTTTTAGCTTTTTCATGTTTACCTGCCAATTGTCTTCCGGTTCCAGCAGCCAGTAACAGACTTTTCAAAACAAAGGCATGTGAGCAACATGTGTTAACGCGCGATAAAATAAATGTCGGCGTTAATAAATGAATGCGTTAACGAGATAAAAACGCGTTAACTTGCCCAGCCCTAATATAATATAATGTAATATTTAATTTGTACTGAATTATACAAGAGTTTTTTTGGCTACTGAAAATCCTGAATTACTGAGTAAGGCATGTCTCCAAGCAGAGCCTTATTTGAGGTGTATACCAAGAGAGCTTTTCTGTAAAACGTTGGTGTTACACATGCCTGCTGGGAGGAAGGCGACCACATTCAGTAATAGACTGGAAGATGAACTGTACTTATCGCTCAGGAAGTGGTTTGTTGGGTTGTTATCTGCAGTGGAGATATGGCATCAGCGCTAGATAGGCTCCTTTCAGCTACACACTTTGTGTGTAGGACCAAAGTGTAATAGGCTGCACAATAGCCAGCATGGGTTGCTTTTCTTTCATTCACATTCACATTAACTGGAGACCAAGCAACTGAAAATAATCTTTGTGACAATTTTCTTTGTTGTTGCCTTCAGTTTGAAGTCTATACTGAGATCTGATTGTCATAAGAGAAAGACTCCTAGAAGAGTTGGGTACACAGCATTGTTAGATTAGACAATTAATAAGTTGATTTATGTCAAAATCTGAGTTCTTTTACAGACTGTTATACTCACACAGCATTTTTGTGACCTGCCTGCGACGTGCCTTCTGCTGCTGTGTGCGGATGTTACAGAAGCTGTCCTCCTCAAAGCCCGACTTGGCCTCTAGGGCTTGGAGCATCTTTTCACGCTTTAGCTGCAATCCGATGAGCATGTAGAGAATGCTGATAGTCAGCATGGGCAGAATGAAAAACAGAAAAGTGGTCAGCTGGATGGTCAGGTTGTATATCCAGCGTGGCTTCACCAGAGTACAGATGGCAGAGTCAGGAATCTCTACATTTACGCTACCAGCTGGGCCCTTGGAGCGAATGTGAAGGATGAATATCCCATGCAGGCTTGTATTAGGCACAGCGCACAACACCGATGCACCCCACACTGTGAGGATGACACGCTTGGCATGGGTTCGTGTCACAACATACTTTGCTCGCAGTGGGTGCACCACAGCAATGTACCTTTCAATGCTCAGTGCTGTCACGTTGAGGATGGACGCCAAGCAAACTGTCTCGAATAAGAAGGTTTTGAAGTAGCAGCCTCCTTCCCCCAGGAGAAAGGGATAGTTTTGCCACAGCTCATACAGCTCTAATGGCATGCCAAGGAGAAGCACCAACAGGTCTGACACCGCCAAGCTGAACAAGTAGTAGTTGGTCGGCGTCCACATGACCTTATAGCGTGCGATGACACTGCATGTCAGCACATTCCCCATGACACCAATCAAGAAGATGACCAGGTAAATAAGGCAGATGGGGAGAAACACAGATGATCGACGGGGGCCCAGATATTTTTCAAGATACCCTTCCACTGTCAGACATGCGTCATCCATATCCGTCTGACTACTATTCATTCCAGATGTCATATTGACACACTTCTGTTCTGGAGGACAAAGCCACTCTTCTTTTTCATCCAGTAGATCAACTGAGCAGTTTTGAGATGACATCCTGTGTAAGTAGTCCAGCTCTTAAAAAAAGAAGAAAGAAAAGAAAAGAAAAAAGGAAAGAAAGAAAACTGTTATAAGCATTGGATACCAGTGGCAACACATTATAATACAATACAAAAAAATGTGGCTGAGATAAAGAGTCAGGAACCATTTTACCATTATTGAATCATTAATGAGAAGTTCTTGGAAAACTATGATGAGACGTTTGTACAGCAGATAGGATTTTTTAGGAGCAAAACAATCATTGAACATACCAAAATCAATTTTTAAAGCAAACTGTTTTTAAAAATTACAATAGGAAAAACCATGCATTCAGCCTCTTTGGCTTTTCATGGGTACAGCTTACCTGTAAATGAAGAGAAAGCTCAACTCTGATTGGCCAATAGCACTACAAATGAGATGTTTTCTGGCTGCAGACTCAGGGGAGGTGGACCACAGTCTATGGAGTACCTCGGTCTGGCATGTTACCCTAACCTAACCCTAACCATATGGAAGTTGCATGTTTCCAGTTTAGAGTGAAGCTCCACTTTTTAAAATTGACTTTATTAGCCTATATTTAACTAGGCTATTCCCATGAAGATCACTTTTACAAGGGATACCCGAGCCTCTAAGGGCCACATATAAACCAACAACAACATACACTCACACTTAATTGGTGACAGTTGAGAGTCACCAATTAAACTTGACATACAAGTTTTTGGAGACTTTCTTCACAGTCTGCTGGTAGACTCTCTACGGCAAAGCTAACCCTTTAGAGGAATGCTGGAAATTAGAAACAGACTAGCACATTTTTAATTTTCACATGTAAAAGCATTTCTAATTTCACTCTTCAAATAGTGGGTTCATGTAAAAAAAAAAAAAAAAAAAATCTATTTAATGTTGTGCTATTTCAACATTGACCTTTGTGTTGTGCACTTTTGTAGTGAAATCATTTTATAGCACGTACAATTTCAGACCAAACTGTGCTTCAACTCATTTCAGTTAACATTAATTATCCCATCTGCACATGATTGGACTTTCAATATAACTTTATCTTTTAGCTAGATATGGATGTAAAATGTTAAGAAGAAAAATATTAAATGAAAGAAACATGTATAATTACAGTTTAACACTGTTAAAAGTTTTTGTCATTGCAATGGCTGTGCATCATCAGTAGAAAGGGACAGGGTTGTTTTGCATCTCATCATTCATCTCTTATAAATATATTTCCTCATCAAAAATGAAAACCCTTCATTAAATCATCTAGTAATGTTATTTCTGTGGAATTGAATTAGCTTTATTAGCCACCAGGTTCCCATGTCATGTAGAAAAGCTGAAAATCTTCCAAAGTTGTGATTCTGCGCTTCAGTGAACTACCATATGTAAAGTTATATGGAAACTAACTTGCAAAGTAACCGGATTAGAGTGATTACTGATGCAAGTAAAATACATTACACAGGAGCATAGTCTGAGAAGAGTTATAGGAGGGGAGAGGAACCTAATATTTCAAAGAACAAGGGTGGTGTTATTACATTTTTTTTGCTTGAATCTATGATACAAGCATGTTTTGTCTCTAAAGGTTAATTTTATCTGTTAATACAGATCAGGTTTTAGGATTTCAGGATTCCAAATAAAGTTTGGAGATCAAAACCATAACATTTTGTAACGTTGCCATTCCTTTTCACATGATTTAAAAGGCATTATGTGATTGATAAAACCAACTGATGAAGTATTTCAGGGGTTGTTTTGTGTGATTCTCCCTTTACACATGTCTGAAGTGTGCAGCGGCTTGCTGTCATTGCATTTTTTATTTGAATTTGTACACTCATTCTCTCTTAGGAGTGGGTAACGAAGTGTAGAGACAGTCTAGTACCTGAACCATGTACATCGTGTTTTTGGTTGTGTGCAGAATGTCCACAATCCAGCATCGTCTTTGCATTGCATTGCATAGTTTTGTTGAACCTCCTGCAGCAGGAAGGGTTAGGGTTAGGGTGTTAGCACCAGTAGTTTGGTCACTGGATTTGAAATCATCGCAGTGGTAGTAATCTAACACTCATAGTTTAAGATTTAACTCCAGACTTGAATGTTTTTTTCCCCTTAACCTTAACCCTTTCAGACCTAAATTTAGTGATAACTCCTTTGAAGGCCTCACTTTTATTTTGTCACTCAAAATAGTCCTTACTCTATTTCTGTCTGAATTTACAGATTTTTTTTTAAATTTCATGTAATGCTGAATACAACTATAACGTCTTTCTAGTGTGTGCCTTTAGCATTCATGAAGATGGGGTTCATTATTTGTTTTAAAATCATCAGGTATCTTTGGCTCAATGTTTTTTGTCTTTGTTGACACCTCTGTCCTGTGTCCTGACTCACAACTGGATGAGGCTGAGTCTGGTACCCCTGAACATCTGTTTCTGTTCAAAAGGACTCTCCTCTCTAGTGTTGCTCAGTGCATGCCTAGGAGGAAGAATTTAAGCAAACTGAAGATCCGCAATCATCTGATTGGATTCTGAGCTCAGTTTTTTTGTGAACTTGGCATTTTATAGATACAATTAGACTTGTCCAGAGTGCACGCCTGCCTTTTGCCCAAAGAAAGCTGGGGTGGGCTCTGGTGGACTCTAGTGAACCTGAATAGGAAGATGCTGGTGGAGATAGGTGGATAGAATTATACTGATCTGTACTGAATGAATCAAATTAGACATAAATTTAACTTGTTCAATTTCTTTGTATCTTGTCCTGAGATTCCTTTTTTTTTCTCTTTAATTTTCAGACTGGTGATATAGAAATAAACTGAATTGCTTTGAAAACTATATTGATATTTCTGAAAAATCTCTGTACTTTCCTATATAAATGGTGCCATGACAGAAATGTCAATGACCTTTGCTCGGGTCACTCATGGAACCTCATACCATCACAGATCATGGCTATAGATCCTCTGTACATGACGCGCCTGTTCATGCAAGTGAACTATTTGGCACCTCACGGATCTTTTGAACCTTTTGAACACGTTGTTGATGAAAGATAGAATGGAGAGAAGACAGAATTTTCATCTTTTGTCTGAAGCACACAGCATTCATTTCTTCCAAATAAAGTCTAAAATAGAACCCTTATCCTAACCCTGCGTCTGACAACAATACATATCTCCTTGCTCAGAGAATTCAATGTATGAATTCAACATGTTTACGGTTGGGCAGGTTAAATAGGGCCCGTTTTTTTTTTTTTGTATATATATATATATATATATATATATATATATATATATATATATATATATATATATATATATAGATAGATAGATAGATAGATAGATAGATAGATAGATAGATAGATATGCAATTTAATCTTGCAGCATGTATTAGTTAGTGTGAGTGTGTCCTTCACCAGCCCCCCTTGACAGTCTAATCTAACATGCTTTATTAACTCTTAAAATCCTGATTTTGTCAGAGAGGATTAAAATTACCAACAGGGAGCACAAAAGAACAGGAGGGGGATCCAGGACAGCACAAAAAATAAAAAATACAGGAACGATGAAGCTCAGTTACAATTGTGAGGTGCTTCTAATTAACTATGGATACAGCTGAAGGAAGAAGAGAAAAGGAAGGGAGAGAAGAGGGGTAAGGACACTGCTCAGTGGATCCTGTTGGTTTCCCCTTGCAGCATTGACGTAAAGCAGGATTATATATTATATATTATATATTATAGCAGTAAAGCGTTATTTAAGATGAGCCTGCACTTGTCTTTCAGTCAGTCCTATAACTGTAGCTATGACTGTTAGCCCAAATGCATTATTGTTTAGACTAACTATAGGTTTTACTAAACAGAAATGTTTTAAGTTTAGTCTCTAGGTGGAGGTGTGTCAGCCTTCTTAACCCAAATTGGTAGCGGGTTCTAAAGTAAAGGTACCTGACAGCAAAAGGCCAACCTACAATCTACTTTTGGATATTCTAGGTATGACAAGTAAACCTGTACTCCAACCCCTTATGCTCCTAGAGGAGCATAAAGGGTTATCGGATCTTGTAAATAACGAGGAGCTTGGCCGTCATGCTAATAACACATTACAATAATCTAGTCTAGAAGTGACTAACACATGGATTAGGTTTTCCGCATCACCCTGGAAGATGATGTTCCTTATCATGGAAATGTGATAAGGGGGGAAAAAAAGGCTGTCCAAATCAAATTTATATTCTGATTGAAAATAATGTAGCGGTTTCTCACGGTTGCACTGAAGGCCAACAACAACTGTTTTATGTGAACTTAAAAGCAAGAAGTTTGTGGACATCCAGGTCTTAATGTCCTTAGAACACGGGTCTGTTTCGTCTGGCTTCATGGATAAATGCACCTGTGTATAACTGTGTAACAATGAAAATGCATGAGGTGCCTTGGGTCATATTTCCCAAGGGCAGCATGCATAACGTGAAGAGGATTGGCCCGAGCACTGAACCCTGTGGGATGACAGAGCAGACCCTCCTCTGCGCAGAGAAAACATCATTAACATGAATGAGCTGGAACCTGTCAGATAGATATGATTTAAACCAGCCAAGTGCTCCCCCTTTAATCCTGATAATGTGCCAAAATCTGTGCAGTCAAATGCTGTGATCAATGGTATCAGAGGCAGCACTGAGGTCCAGCAGAACTAGTGTGCACACTCAATTTACTGTCTGAGGCCATGAGAAGGTTGTTGGTGACAACAATAGTTTTTTAGGCAAAGGTTTAATTACTGTGACTTTAAAAACCTGTGGCACATATTCTGATTTTAGGGAGAGGTTAATCTGATCTAATATTGGCATATCAATAAAAGAAAAAACATTTTAGCTTTATTGATGGCTGAGGTCAGCTCAGAGAAGAGAGAAACAGTCTAGTCAGGTCAGGAAGTCACTGAAGCTGTCGCATTGCCCAGAGTCATTGATGGTTGGGCTTGGTTGACTTCTTGGTTGACTTCTTCTCTTAATCTGATTATTTTACAGCTGAAGAAACTCAAAAAGTCTTCTTCACTGAGAGTTGCAGGAATGCACGGCTCAACAGAGTTGTGACTCTTTGTCGGCCTGGCTACACTTCTGGCTGTAGGGGGTTATTTTTGTTTTCAAGATCTGAAGTGAAAGTTCCCACCCCTCCTGTACAGTAGTAATGGATGTCAGATCTAAGAAGACCAAAATGCTTTTTGAACTAGGTAATAAATATGATTAGTTCTGTTGTACAGTTAAACATTTTCTTCACTTCTTGGTATGCATCTGACTAGCTAGACATTTGCAGGCTCTTGGTCCTCATGCTGGTCTCTATGACTCACTTTAGAAGCCAGCCAGTTGAGGAACCGTATTATTTTCAACTACCAGAAATTGGAGTGTTGGTGCTTGCAAACGAAGGTCTGGCTTGACTCTCGCAAGATCTGAGTTTGTCTTACTCTGATTAGAGAATAACTTTATTCACTTTTCTCTATGTATGTATGGTTAAAAGTACTACATAAGTGCAGTGTAGACCAAACGATAATATTTTGTAACTAAAACCACAGAATATGTTAAAACAATAAAAAAGAAAAATTATGACCCATTTGTCCTTCCACTTATGGGCATACAAACTCTTGAGCAAGAAACCAAATAAGCATATTTTGCAGAATCATCACTATCATCACTATTTCTCTACAGACATTTATAAAAAGAGTGCTGGTTCTATATCATCACTGCCTGGACCAGATTTATTCTGACAGACTGTGAATCAGAGTCTCCTTGAGAAGTACTGTCCCTGCATTTCAGATAAAAGCACATCAGAACGCACTTAATTCTTTATATGAAATATTTCATATATGAACCCTTTCATAAGTTCTGATTGAATAAAAGTAGATTGCTTATCAGATATGTATTGTGTAGATCAAGAATTTCATGACAAACCAGATAAGATGAAGGGATAAAAAAGAAAGAAAAAGAACAAATAAACCTTCTGCTGATGCTCAAAATGTCCCTCAAGAGTATTGGAAGCTCACAGATCTCTCATTTTTCTGTATAACCCATTAGCATACATTAAACATAGAATATAAATACCCTTGAAAAAATCTCCAGGTCGCATGATAAGCATATAAGTATCATACTAAGTCACTTAGTAACAAGCCACTTGTTACTGAATTATATTTTTAAAGCCTTTTAGATCATGCAGTCTCAAGGGTTGACAGCCTGCACTGACTTATCACTTTATGCCATTTTGTGTTTTCTGGTGTCGGTTTGTGAGAGCTGTCACAGACTTTGTTCACAGAAAGGCCTTTTGTCTTTTTTCAGGAATTATGTCATGAATAATCAAAACCACCAGTCCAAATAATTGCACGGCTGCCCTGGCAGAAGCCAGCAGAATAAAATAAAATCTTGATAAAATCTCCTTTATCAAAAGTGAAAAAGGTTGAGTGATTATTATCATGCTTTATTTATTTATTTATTCATTTATTTATCTTTCTATCTATCTACAGTCCAGAAGTGACAAGAGAGAAACTACTTGGGACTCAAATTAATATTGCTGATTTACTTTTTCATCCATAATAAACATGATGTAATTTTATCCTTCCACTTTTGCAGGTTTCAGATCTTTTGCTTCAGTGTGTCCCCCCTTCAGTCTAATTTATCCTGCAATGCTTTACGTGCTATTGGCTTAAAAAGACTGACATTACTGATAATCAATATTACAGACTTGACAGAGATCAAACTGGAGTCTTCATGTTTCATGAATGTTTAAAGAATATAGTGACAAAATACTGATACAGCCATCATTGAATATTTACTTTATCACTCGAGTCCACAATTAAGACATCAAGGGAAATTTGGCATTTTAAACGCAGCATGATCATCTGGGTCTTCTGCAACTGAGGAGCAATAAAAGAAGAAGGGATTCCTTTAGCAGTGTTTAGATGTACGTAAGTCATCTATCCCTGCATTGTGAAAGCTTTACAGAAAGAATAAATCTTCCTACCTCTGATGAGTTCCCTTGTAAAAAATCCTTTGCACAAGCAGAGATTCTTGAGTGTGAACAACAAGCTGGTCTCCGATCCCTCTCTCCTCTTCTTCTGTTGCTCTCTCCTCAAGGCTTGCTTGCAGTCATGACCATTCGTGCACTGCACACGCATGCTCTTGCTTTCTTTCCTCCTCCCTCACCCCCACCTTTTCACATACAACTGTATGCATTGGAACATGTGTAATTTGATCCAATATCTACACCGGAGCCACTGGGGATGGCAGATACTACAGGTAAGAATATTAGAGTTTGTCAAACTGAGGCTAAATACTGAAATAAAAATCATAATATTCCATTCATAATACTTCTGTTTGTTACATGGTCTGTATTATTTATCTAGCATTTCTTCTTTACACCAGTTGTGGTGGAGAGATTTCTTTAAAACTTGATGTGAGATTTGGGCATGGCTTTGGTTTTTCTCAGAGGAACAAACCAGCAGAGGATCGCATAATGTGACAGTCAGAGTGTAGTTCCTGTTGATGTCTTTTCATGTTCTCAACGGAAAGGCTGGCCTAACCTCCCAACTGAAAATATGCTGTGTAGTAGCTATTGGGGACAGACCCCTGTGTGGATCCACATGTCCCTCAAAATCAAAATCAGTGCTGTTTTTTTTTTTCTGTCAAGTGTTTTCATGTGCCTTTTCTTTCTCTCTCTCTCTCTCTTTGTTTTATTTTTCAATCAGTTGAATTAAAAACAGTTTAGTTTATTAGTATCTTGCCGGTTCACAATAAAAGCTATTTCAGGGCACAGAGACAGCAAGCAAGTTCAGTCAGTACAATTCAGTGCTGTCCAATTCAGTCCAGCCCACTATATCTGCTTTCATGTGATAATAATAAGCAGCCTAACTCGGGCCGCCTGGTGGCGCAGTGGTTAGGGCAGGCGACCCATATACAGAAGCTCTAGTCCTTGACGCAGCCGGCCCATGCGACCCTTTGCTGCATGTCCTCCCCATTCTCTTTCTCTGTCCTCCTTCACTGTGAATAAAGGCCACCAGTGCCACAAAAAAAAGGAAAAACAACAACAAACAAATGTTAATAATAATAATAATAATAAATTTTATTTATAGGCGCCTTTCAAAACTCTCAAGGTCACCTTACAACAAAGCAATTAAAAATACAAAAACAACAATAGTAAACAATAATAAAACAACAACAACAATGACGGGAATAATAATAATAATAATGATTAAAGAATAAAATAAATAAAAATAAATGCAACTGTAATGAGCAGTTACAGTATGTTAGGGGGGGTAGGCCAGTCTGAACAGATGTGTTTTGAGATGTGACTTGAAGGTTGACAGTGTTGTGAGGGACCGGATGTGGTGAGGGAGTGCGTTCCAGAGCCGAGGGGCAGTGCAGCTGAAGGATCTGAGTCCCATAGTGGTTAAGTGGGCAGAGGGGATGGAGAGGAGTGAAGCAGAGGAGGTCCTGAGTGCATGGGAAGGTGTAGGATTGGAGGAGTTCAGTGAGGTAAGGGGGTGCAAGGTTATGGAGGGCCTTGAATGTAAGGAGCAGGATCTTGAAGTCGATGCGGAGGTGGACCGGGAGCCAGTGAAGCTGTTTGAGGACAGGAGTGATGTGCTGTGTGGATGGAGTTCTGGAAATGATACGTGCAGCCGAGTTTTGAACTAACTGTAGTTTGTTGAGGGATTTCTGTGGCAGACCATGTAAAAGTGAATTACAGTAGTCAAGGCGGGATGTGACGAGAGCGTTGACCAGTATAGAAGTGGTATTCGGGGTGAGTGATGGGCGAAGGCGATTGATATTACGGAGATGGAAGTATGCAGACCGGGTGACGTTGTTGATATGGGCAGTGAAAGAGAGGGTACTATCGAGGACTACGCCCAGACTCTTGACCTGAAGGGAGGGATAGACAGTGGTGTTATCGATGAGTAGTGAGAAACTGTTTGATTTGGATAGTGTTGATTTGGTGCCAACTAGGAGAAATTCTGTCTTATTTCCATTGAGTTTGAGAAAGTTGTGAGAAAACCAGGTTTTGACATCTTGCAAACAGTCAAGGAGGGGGGGTGGAGGAAGTGGGGAGCCAGGATTGCAGGAGAGATAGAGCTGGGTGTCGTCTGCATAGCAATGAAAGTTGAGTCCGTGGTTCCGGAGGATATTGCCAAGGGGGAGTAGGTAGATAATGAAAAGAATGTTGTGCAATATGGCGTATAACGTGCTCGTTTAGTCATAAAAGGGTTATTACCAACTGTCTTGAGGGACAGCTGCTAATAACCAGAAGGGTATTAGCAAGGTAAATCAAATGAAACGGGGCACCACTTGATAAATCAGGAAAAAGGACTAAACGGCACAATCAGTCTCAAAATGGCTGTTGTTCTATGTGTGCCAGCCTGTGACCAGGTGTGGTGCTATAGAGCAACAGAGAAGATGTGAGTCCGAGCACAGACCTCTTCAACCAGCCAATGTTACAAAACTGTGCAAAATAACCACAAACAACTTCTCTCATTAGAATATATCAGGATTTATTAACACAAATATCAAAAGGAACAAACATTTGAATCAAAATCCTGATATTAACTAACTAAAAGACGACTAAACTAGACATAAGCAAATTAAACATTCAAAGGAAACCAGTGTAAACTTATATACATGTGTGCTAGAGTGTGTGTGTGTGTGATATTGTGAGAGAGTTGTCCAAGATGGCCGCCAGCTCGTGCGATAGGGCGCCACAAGATGGCGGGTGGGGCCACGCGATACTCTCGCCGGACCAAAGATGGCGAATGGAGTCACGCTGTGGTTCCGCCCTAACCAAGATGGCCGCCGACTCGCGCGATAGGCCGTCACAAGATGGCCGACGAAGTCACGTGGTGACGTCCCCACAAAGGTGGTTAGTAGGAAAGTAAATCAGAGTACAGAAACGGCAGGGTAAAATCAACAACGCGAGGGTGATTCCTAACTACCGATGCCGTGATCGCTCCGAGGATTTCCACAGAAGGGAGAGTGTGGAGCTCACTCCCGCACTCTCCAACTGATTGTTTATCTGAAACCATGGCGCGGTCAGCTGGTGGTGAGGAAACACTGCAATCACGTGGGTAAATACGCGCCGGCAGATCACCGGCGGGCTCAATCATAAACACTGTCACAGTAAGCACAAGAAAACTGAATTGGCAACAACTAAACTAAGCTCTGCCCAGACACCAAAAGCCTCTTACTTGTTTTTTTTAGTTTCTCGAAAGTGATCGATGGCGTTGTAGTGTCCCGGGAGAGTAATTAGACTTTGGGATACAGCTGTACCGCTGTTGGATTACGCTCCGTGGGTGTTCCGGAGCGGCTCTGCTTGTCTCTCTCCTTCGGCTTAAGGGGAAATGTAGGTTATGGCGCTTCAGCGGAACCGGGTCCTGTAGGGCGCGCGTGGAGCCGGGCGTCTTCCGTGGGGCACCGAGTCTCTCTCGCGCCGATGTGCGCGGTTCACTCGTGGTGCTGGCTGGACGGAGCGCGTAAACCGGTCTTCCTTGCCGGTGGCTGACTAGCGCGCTGCTGGATGGCCTCGTGGTTGCTGGCTGGAAGCAATGATGGGCCGAGGGAGGCCCAAGGGAGAGGATGCTTTGAGCGTGCGGATTAGATCCGGGCTGGAGAGCCGAAGGGTCAAAGCGACAGCGGAGTAAAGGCAGCAAGCGAGGTGAAGAAGCAAGAGAGGGTGGAAGCAAGAGAGAGATCGAATCGTGCTCTCTGAGTTTTAAACGGCCAGTCTGCGATCCGCCTCCGTTTGGGCACCACCACTGAGACCAGGGGCTCGCGGCCAGTTAGGGGCAGTGGGAGGCTGTGACATCACGTTCACACCTAGGTGTGAACTTGCAAGGAATGCTGGGGATTTGAGTTTTAAAAGATTTCTTTTGTCCTTCTTTGTCTCAGAAAACCATGCGGTCTCTGTGATCACATGTGTGGCCCAACACAAATAAACAAAAAAAAAGCAGCCTAACTAAAGAAATCAACACAGACCGATAAGTAGCTCGCTGGCCTGACATACACAGGAAGTGAAGAAAGTTGCAGTTTATTGTCTGACCACTTGGTGCTGGCTCCAAAAGTGAATCAATCTCTAATGTTCCCTGTAATAAATTGTCCAACTTTGCAGCAAAAATAAATATATTTGCAGCCTGGTTATGCTGGTAATGCTAATTAGCATCATAGGTAAGTGTGAGGTAGGAGCTAACATATCTAACTTATGGTAGCTGAACTAAAGGGGGTGTTACTCTAGAGGCCTCCAGGCTTGCTCATATGGCCCATTTGAACATTTATCAACTAAAAACCCGCACATTTGTGGAGATTGAAGATGGCAACCTTCACAAAATGAAAATCAGGCTTCAGACTGAGTCTTCAGAAAACCTATGGCTGACGTCACAGGGTTTTTGTCCAGTTCTTCTTACAGTTTATGATTGGGACGTGGACAACTGTGAAGAGGAACACTCTTTAAACAGGAAAGGAAATCAAGAGCAAAGTAGTTCTAATCATTTTTTAGCGCTATGGGACTGACTAATTAAACTCGGTTGAGTGCAATGAATTATGATGAGGAAGTGAATTGACAAAAGGTGTGCCATTCTGTTGAATGTGTCTTGTGCTACATGGTAATACACATGACTGATGCAGGGTGGAATAGGTTGTCAGCAGGTGCTGTATACCAAAGCTCTGTTGTAATCACTGTATTTTGTTAAGAGATGGTTTGTTTGAAGTTAGTTGGGAATTATCAGGTGATCAGAATATTTGTCATGCCCAGAGCAGTGGGGATCCAGAAAAACAACTCTTGCATTCCTACACTCAGAAGAACACAGTATGGGAGATAACAGAGACGGTGCTGGAAACAACAGCAGGAACACAATACAACTGTCTTCAAAGCATTTACAGGGTCATCAACAGACATCGTTATCCTTATCCTCATCCTCATCCTCATGATGTGACAAAAGGTAACACGATGTAAACATAAATGATCTCCCACTCAACAAAATATTAGATGTAGAGATTCTTCAACGGCAGCCGGTTTGCTGAGTTGAATTTGCTCAGCGCAGTATGACTTTATGCAGATTCAGAGCTGAGAGCACCCTCTACAGGTCTGCAGGTTTTTATCAGCTAAATGACTTACTAAGAAAAAACAACTGCTATGATGTCTACCAGTCAGGTTTCAGACAGCACCATAGCACTGAGACAGCTCTGACCAAAGTCATGAATGACATATGTCTGAATACAGACACTGGAAAAATATCAGTGTTAGTGTTACTGGACCAGATTTGTTACCTCTGAGAAATAGAGTCTCTAACCATAGGAGCTCAGCTCCCTGGTATAATTCACATATCTGCATGCTGAAGCAGAAAACCCGAAAAATGGAAAGGAGATGGTACTCCTGTAAATCTGTGGACAGAGTCACAACTCTGTTGGGCCGTGCAATCCTGTTACTCTCAGTAGTGAAGACTTTATGAGCTTTTTTAGCAGAAAAATAATCAAAGTTAGAGATGAGATCGGCCAAGCCCAACTGTCAACTGTGGACTTCCCTGCAGCGTCGCCAGGGCCGGCTCTTGGCATAAGCGATATAGGCGGCCGCCTAGGGCGCTATCTGCTGGAGGGGCGCCGCCATGCCGCCAGTCCCCCTTCGCCTTGAGGGAAAATAATAATAAAATGATAATTTTCTATGCCCACTGGCGCCCTCACTTAGTGTTTTCTGTCAACTTCCCTGACCTGCCCAACGAAGAGCTGAGACAACAATGTCAAACACTCAGCAGCACCCTAAGCTGTGGTGGGCAGTCAGATCTGGACTGGAAGGAACTGGTACAGGAACTGCAGAGTTTTCCAGTCCCGGAAAAAGCCAAATTGACAACCTTTGAACTTCTCAGTTTCCTACAGGAGAAGAAATTGAAGGAAGTTTACCCCAATATGTGGGTCGCCCTGAGGATTGCTGTCACCATTCCTGTGACAGTTGCTGCTGCAGAGAGGAGCTTCTCCAAATTGAAGCTCATCAAAACATACCTGAGATCCACCATGTCTCAGGAGTGTTTAAATGGACTTGCCCTGATGAGTATAAACCATGAGATGTCTAGGCAGGTGTGATTTGATGACACCATAGATGCCTTTGCTGCCAGGAAGTCCAGACGTGTAAACTTGTAGTCTTTTGTAGTCTTTAGTTAAAAGACAAGTTTAGTTGAAAGTAACTGTTGTTACCGTTGAGTTGTTACCGGGGTACAGGGCACCGGGGTGTAATCGCGCCTAGGGCACCAAATTGGGTAGGGCCGGCCCTGAGCGTCGCTAATTTCTTTTGGTTCTGATTTGACTCTGGACTGTTTCTCTCCTGTAGGCCTCTCTGAATTGACCTCAACTATCAGCAAAGCTAAACCATCTACGTGTCTGTTGGATCCCATCCCAACTCGACTGCTGAAAGATGTCATGTCCTTTATTGGTACGTTAATTTTGGATCAGATTAACCTATATCAAAAATTAGGATATGTACCACAGGTTGTTAGAGCTAGGCCCTTAATGGCCTAGCTCCTTGTTATTTACAAGACCTGATAGCATGTTATGCTCCTAATAGAGGTCTCCAGTCTCAGAGTGCAGGATTACTCATCGTTCCTAGAATATCTAAAAGTAGATTTGGAGGATGGGCCTTCTGCTACCAGGCACCTTTATTATGGAACCAGCTACCACTTTGGTTTAGGGAGGCTGACACCACCTCCATCTTTAAAACTAAATTGAAAACATTTCTGTTCAGTAAAGACTACAGTTAGTCTAAATTACAATGTGTAGGGGCTAATAGTTATAGCTATAGTTATAGAGGCTAAGACTAGAGTAGGCTCGTCTTAATCACAGCTTCATCATAGCTATGGTGCTATAGGCCTATGCTGCAGGGGGACGCCAACAAGATCTGCTGAGTGGTGTTTCCACCGTTCTTCTTGCTTTCCTTCTCTTTCCTCCTCCCTTTTTCCTCCTCTAGCCCATTCCATACTTAACTCATTCACTGCCACTGACGTCTATAGACATCAATTGCACAAAATATGTTTTTGAACGGGGGTTGCTAGGAAACACTGGCGGAGCTTCTCAATAAATATCAGTTCTAAGCATCGTAGTTAGTGTTTAGATCCTCCAGATGGCAGCGTCCACACTTCCTATAAAGTCTGGCACGATGCAGATTTGTCTGAGGAGAAGATGGCGCAGCGTGGTAGCAAGAGGCAGTACAAGCAGCTCACACTCAAACAGTGTGTCGTGTCGGTAGTTCGAGGAGTGAACGGAAAAAAGATGATGGAGGTGGTGGAGATCATGGAGGAGGATTGGAGCGAAGGAGAGGAGTGAAAGCCGTGGACAACCAAGCAGGTCCAAGCGGAGTTCGGCCGTGCTCACGGTAGACTTTGCCCATGTTGCCAGAGCCCTGCTCCGGAGAAAGTTCCGACGAATTTAGTGAACTCGACGGAGATTCATCAATCAAATTAATCAATGAATCAATCAGACTTTATTTATAGAGCACTTTTCATGCAACAGGAGCAGCTCAAAGTGCTTTACATAAAAACAATACAGCAAACAATAGACACAAATGACCCCCCCCCCCCCACCCACACACACATACATACATATAAAAATTCGTCGGAAGAATGGCTGCCGGTTGGATCGGCTGAGAGCAGCAGAGACTCCAGCAGAGACTCTTCGCCAGAAAGGCCAGAGAGAGGTAAGAAATAACTTTTTTTCTTTTGCTTTGTACCTGCTGCTCACCCCCCCACGCACCTGTTTCTAACTGTCCATGTTACGTGAGCGCCTTGTCTTCCCACCAGTTCATTTACTGGAATATCTAGTTGTGCCGAATCTAGTTATTACTTTTCACCAGGAGACAGTGGACATGTGTGTCTGTAATCTGAGAACCATGTTTGGTGGTGGCGTTATTCAAAAATTTTAGCCTAAAATGAGTTTGTGAACACCCTCGAGCACAGACGCGTGGCGCAGCAGAGGGAGAATGCAGGACGTTGAGCAGAGCAGAGCGAATTAGTCTTTTTTCTTTTTTCTTTTCATTTACTCATGATGCTGAGAGGTTGGTTTACCGTCCACAAGAGTACTTTGTCAGGTTCTGGCTAACTCCGATTACGAGGAGGAAGACATGCAGTTGTCTAGTGAAACAGAAACTGACGGTAGTGACGGTGAGGACGCACGCCGTAATCCACAATCAGCAGACAGTATAGCGGCTGCTTCGCCTCAGCGTGACCGGGGTGAAAACATTCTGCGATCGCCAAGCATGTCGAGGTGTCAGGGGGGCTCATAACACTGCAAATATGGAAAAATGTAGCAGGGATGAAACAGTTCTGGGAATGAGGGAGGAGCCGGTGAAAAAACACCGCTAATGGCGCACCAGAAATCACAGTGATGATGATGGTGGCAGCTGAGTTCTTAATAGAAGAGGAAGATTATCAAAAGTGGAGAATACATTTTGATGAGCCTGTTGGTTATCGTGGAGATGATCTGGAGATATTTTTCATTTACAGTATACCTTTATCTCAAACTGCTTTCAAGTTAGAGCCTTTTGAAATCTTGATATCAAAATTGTATATTTTCTTGAAAAAAATTTCAGGTCCTGCACCCAGCAGAGGTCCCAGTTCCACACCTGTTTGGCAGTGCAACAAAGAAAGGTGAGTGTAAAGGGGGGGGGGTATCTCCACACTGCAGCAATATTAAAAATATATTTATTCTGATTGTATATCTTTCTGTAATTTATAGGTTGTGGATCCAGGTGTTGTGAGGAAGACTGTCTAGCATGAAGATGTCAAAATGTGTTATATAATCTTGTATATGTGTAAATAAATCATTATTTTTGCCATCAAAAACCTTCTGCCTTTTTTTTCCTTTGGTTCTATAGAAGGAAACCACTGTTCAGATGTTTGAAGTGTCAGTAAAACAACAAATATTTGTGTTAAACTCATTGTTTTGCTTCTCTTCACAAAAAGCTTGTTTTCTCTATTGTTTGGTCAGAAATAGGTGATTTTGGTGAAATTTCCCCATGTTCTACTGCTGATTACTTGAGATTGGAAGAAGGTAGAAACAACGTTTTTTTCTCCTGATGAAAGAAGATAGTCTACCCTTTATGTTGGTGGTTTCAGTGTTCACAGAGTCATAGAACACAATATTCTATGGGTCTTGAAAAATCAGTGAAAATGCTCCAAAACGCTGGCAGTATGAGGCTCTCTGCTGTGCAGCTGTCTGGCAGTCAGTGAGTTAATTAGGAGCGCCTTGTCACTGTAACTGTGCTCCATTTTTTTTCCCGTAGTTTGTTGTGCTGATTTTCCCCCCTTTTTTCTCTTTTCTTTCTGTATGGTTGCAGGCCAGAGTTTCCTGAGATGCATGCTGACTTGCAGTTTCAGCATTTACCTCCACCTGTGTGTGTAAATGCGTTCGGGGTCCTGGCTGGCATGGTGACCGGGGACCTAGTCCTATGACCATCTCACTTCAGTGCTGCTACCTGCACCCGTTTATATAGTCATTTCATTCAGTCATTTGTGTGCTCTCCTCTCTCTGTCCGACATCCTCTCTCTGTCTTGTCTCTGCTCTCTTTTTCTGTCTTTACCCGGCTGGCCTTTGGCAGGAAGGTCCCCCCATATTAGCCAGGTCCTGCTCAAGGTTTCTTCCTTTTGAAGAGGAGTTTTTCCTTGCCACTGTTTGGCTTAAGTTTTTTTTTTCTCCCTCTGTGGGAGTTTTTTACTTGCCTTTATCCTTGATTTGGATTTAATATTATAATTTTACTTAATGAAATTTGCTCTGGGTCTCTGTAAAGCGCCTAGAGAAAATTGACATTGTAACAGATGCTATACAAATAAAGTTGAATTGAATTGAATTTTACTTTTTCTGCTTTCTTTTTCTGCAATGCTTTTAATGTTTTATGTAAAGCACTTTGAATTGTTTTGTACATTAAATGTGCTATATAAATAAACTTGCCTTGCCTTACTGTTATGTTGACTATGTTACCTTATCATATTCATTAAACAAGCATGCATATATGGAGATGCAGAACTAGCTCTGCCAGATCTTATCATACAGTATCATTCAATCATTCACCTTGTGAATGGGTCAGCTAGCAGTGAGCATACCTAGATCCTATACTCACCTTTCATGTGACTCAAGAGTGCAGACTGTCAATGTGAAAGGCTGCATGCCTTTCTGATGACTTTGCAAAAGGCTGCACATGAATTTGGTCCTTGTCTTTTCCACTTTTTGTATTTAAAATGACAAACTTGAGGCAAATTGCTGCAGTCATCTTCGACTGTGTCTTTGGTGAGGCGGCAACACATCAAAACAGGCCTGCAGAGATGTGAAGTCTCGTCAGAACTTTTTTCATTTTAAGCTCTACAAATTAATTATTTTCTGTCCATTTAGTGAACTATTCAGTTAGGTTGCTAACTACAGATAGTCAAAGATGGTGAAGTGGTATAGTGCGATGAGATGACTGTGATGCAACTAACAAAGATGGCAAATTATATTGCTGACGCTAAAGTGGTCTAGTGCAAAGCATGACAGATATCTGAATGACAGATAGTGTAGTGTGAGTGTATTTCAGCATTTTAACAGTTTATGCTGAGTTAAAGAGCCTGACAGCCTGGTGGTAAAAACTGTCTTTCAGTCTTTTAGTGCATACATTCAAGCTCCTGTACTATCTGCCCGATGATAGCAGACATAGTAGTCTCTGTGCTGAATGGTTGTGGTCTTTAATAATGCTGCAGGCCTTCCAGCTGTGATGAATGTCTTAGATAGAGGAAAGACTGCTTCTAGTGATGTTGTGTGCCATCTTTACTCCTCTCTGTAGTGGTTTCTGGCTGAGACTGGAGCAGTTCCCATACCACACTGTGATACAGCCTGTCAGCAGGCTATCAGTCGTGCACCTGTAGAAGTTGGTGAGGATGCTTGTGTTCATGTCAAACTTCCTTAGTCTTCTCAGGAAATGCAGCCACTGGCAAGCTTTTCTGACCACAGTATCTGTATGTAATGTCCAGGGCAAATCCTCTGTGACGTTGATGTAATTTGTGCTGAATGTGCATTATGTAACTGAAATAAACAAGACTTTCCCTTGAAAAGATCAGGACTTCAGCATGTCTTACCCTAAAACACTTGCATACAGTTTACACTATAAAAGTGTATGCAATATAGAGTATTAAAGAGACTTGAGTTCCTGCTCAAGATTTCTTCCTTTTAAAGTGGAGTTTTTCCTTGCCACTGTTTGGCTTAAAGTTTTTTTTCTCCCTCTGTGGGAGTTTTTTACTTGCCTTTATCCTTGATTTGGATTTAATATTATAATTTTACTTAATGATATTTGCTCGGGGGTCATGCTCTGGGTCTCTGTAAAGCGCTTAGAGAAAATTGACATTGTAACAGATGCTATACACCTTTTCGACTTGAAAATTGCAGACATGCGCCCCCTAGTGGCCCCGCCATAACTGGAGGGTGCGGTGCTCCACCAACTAACCCAAACACAGCAGCGTGGAGCATCTGTTACTGATAACGCAGACATGTCTTGGATTGATGATGTTAGGCAGTGGCCTCCAGTTACAGATGAAGGTAGTTTATCGCTGTTTTTAATGATTGGTTATGGAAATAGCATGATCTATTCCCATAATCAAACACTAAAAACTGTGGAACGCTGCAACGCTGGTTATAACTAACGTCAACAAGCCATAAAGATTATGCTACTGTAACGTTAACGCTAGCGGTAAATTAGGCTATGTGTTAATGTTATATTTAATTTATTTTATCATTCTCCTAAGTCACTCATTCATTCATTCATTCATTGATTTATAGGCTTGTGCTTGTGCCGAGGGCTACAGTAGCGTCATACTGCTGTTCTTTCGGCCAGAATCGTCCGGGACTCTCAGCGAGACTATGAGTAGTATGAGATTAAATGTTAACGAAAACTCACCCGGCTGTATTCATTTGGAACAAAGTCCTTTCTGTTGAGATTTTTCACCCACGTCTTCCTAACTTCTTGTTCTGCAAACAAGGCAGTCTTCGTGCAGTAAAGGCTTGTGTATTTCACATACTTTCTTCTTCCATTGTTGAATTTTCACACCATTGTTGGCACAGTTTATGGCGGAACATGTATTCCCACTCGACCGACTCGACATTATAAAAATATATATTTGTAGAAAGACAAAAACACTGGTTAATCTGCGAAATCTGTGAAATCGTCGCTCTGTGTCGCTCTGTAGCACCCTCCAGCAATGGCGGACGGGGTACTTCCGGGGGGCTGGCCCGAAAAGGTCTATACAAATAAAGTTGAATTGAATTGAATTTTACTTTTGAATGCTTTCTTTTTCTGCAATGCTTTTAATGTTTTATGTAAAGCACTTTGAATTGTTTTGTACATTAAATGTGCTATATAAATAAACTTGCCTTACGGTTATGTTGAATATGTTACCTTATCATATTCATTAAACAAGCATGCACATATGGAGATGCAGAACTAGCTCTGCCAGATCTTATCATACAGTATCATTCAATCATTCAGCTTGTGAATGGGTCAGCTAGCAGTGAGCATACCTAGATCCTATACTCACCTTTCATGTGACTCAAGAATGCAAACTGTCAATGTGAAAGGCTGCATGCCTTTATGATGACTTTGCAAAAGGCTGCACATGAATTTGGTCCTTGCCTTTTCCACTTTTTGTATTTAAAATGACAAACTTGAGGCAAATTGCTGCAGTCATCTTCGACTGTCTTTGGTGAGGTGGCAACACATCAAAACAGGCCTGCAGAGATGTGAAGTCTCGTCAGAACTTTTTTTCATTTTAAGCTCTACAAATTAATTATTTTCTGTCCATTTAGTGAACTATTCAGTTAGGTTGCTAACTACAGATAGTCAAAGATGGTGAAGTGGTATAGTGCGATGAGATGACTGTGACGCAACTAACAAAGATGGCAAATTATATTGCTGACGCTAAAGTGGTCTAGTGCAAAGCATGACAGATATCTGAATGACAGATAGTGTAGTGTGAGTGTATTTCAGCATTTTAACAGTTTATGCTGAGTTAAAGAGCCTGACAGCCTGGTGGTAAAAACCATCTTTCAGTCTTTTAGTGCATACGTTCAAGCTCCTGTACTATCTTCCCGATGATAGCAGACATAGTAGTCTCTGTGCTGAATGGTTGTGGTCTTTAATAATGCTGCAGGCCTTCCAGCTGTGATGAATGTCTTAGATAGAGGAAAGACTGCTTCTAGTGATGTTGTGTGCCATCTTTACTCCTCTCTGTAGTGGTTTCTGGCTGAGACTGGAGCAGTTCCCATACCACACTGTGATACAGCCTGTCAGCAGGCTATCAGTCGTGCACCTGTAGAAGTTGGTGAGGATGCTGGTGTTCATGTCAAACTTCCTTAGTCTTCTCAGGAAATGCAGCCACTGGCAAGCTTTTCTGACCACAGTATCTGTATGTAATGTCCAGGGCAAATCCTCTGTGACGTTGATGTAATTTGTGCTGAATGTGCATTATGTAACTGAAATAAACAAGACTTTCCCTTGAAAAGATCAGGACTTCAGCATGTCTTACCCTAAAACACGTGCATACAGTTTAACACTATAAAAGTGTATGCAATATAGAGTATTAAAGAGACTTGAGGTCCTGCTCAAGGTTTCTTCCTTTTAAAGTGGAGTTTTTCCTTGCCACTGTTTGGCTTAAAGTTTTTTTTTCTCCCTCTGTGGGAGTTTTTTACTTGCCTTTATCCTTGATTTGGATTTAATATTATAATTTTACTTAATGATATTTGCTCGGGGATCATGCTCTGGGTCTCTGTAAAGCGCTTAGAGAAAATTGACATTGTAACAGATGCTATACAAATAAGGTTGAATGGAACTGAATTTTACTTTTTCTGCTTTCTTTTTCTGCAATGCTTTTAATGTTTTATGTAAAGCACTTTGAATTGTTTTGTACATTAAATGTGCTATATAAATAAACTTGCCTTACGGTTATGTTGAATATGTTACCTTATCATATTCATTAAACAAGCATGCACATATGGAGATGCAGAACTAGCTCTGCCAGATCTTATCATACAGTATCATTCAATCATTCAGCTTGTGAATGGGTCAGCTAGCAGTGAGCATACCTAGATCCTATACTCACCTTTCATGTGACTCAAGAATGCAAACTGTCAATGTGAAAGGCTGCATGCCTTTATGATGACTTTGCAAAAGGCTGCACATGAATTTGGTCCTTGTGTTTTCCACTTTTTGTATTTAAAATGACAAACTTGAGGCAAATTGCTGCAGTCATCTCCGACTGTCTTTGGTGAGGTGGCAACACATCAAAACAGGCCTGCAGAGATGTGAAGTCTCGTCAGAACTTTTTTTCATTTTAAGCTCTACAAATTAATTATTTTCTGTCCATTTAGTGAACTATTCAGTTAGGTTGCTAACTACAGATAGTCAAAGATGGTGAAGTGGTATAGTGCGATGAGATGACTGTGACGCAACTAACAAAGATGGCAAATTATATTGCTGACGCTAAAGTGGTCTAGTGCAAAGCATGACAGATATCTGAATGACAGATAGTGTAGTGTGAGTGTATTTCAGCATTTTAACAGTTTATGCTGAGTTAAAGAGCCTGACAGCCTGGTGGTAAAAACCATCTTTCAGTCTTTTAGTGCATACGTTCAAGCTCCTGTACTATCTTCCCGATGATAGCAGACATAGTAGTCTCTGTGCTGAATGGTTGTGGTCTTCGACACCGTCAACCACTCTATCCTCCTCTCCCGCCTCGAATCCATCATCAACATCACCGGCACTCCCCTCTCCTGGTTCAGATCCTACCTCACTAACCGAAAACAGTTCATCTACATCAACAACTGCACTTCCCCTCCTTCCCCTCTGTCCCAAGGCGTCCCCCAGGGCTCGGTGCTTGGTCCCCTCCTCTTCATCCTTTACCTGCTTCCCCTCGGCAACATCATACGCCGCCATGGACTCCATTTTCACTGTTACGCTGATGACATTCAACTGTACATCTCCACAACCTCGATCACCCCTGCTACACTGTCCACCCTTACCAACTGCCTCAGTGAAATTAAATCTTGGATGCAAATAAACTATCTCAACCTCAACTGCGACAAATCAGACGTCATCATCATCGGTCCCAAATCCCTTACCAACACCACCCATAACTTCACCATCAACATTGATAACTCCACCCTCTTCCCCTCCCCTCACATCCGTAACCTCGGCGTCATCTTCGATAGTCACCTCACTTTCGAACACCACATCAATAACATCACCAGGACGGCCTTCTTCCATCTCAAAAACATTGCACGCCTCCGCCCTTCACTGTCCTTCGCCACTGCTGAAATCCTGATCCATTCTTTTATCACTTCCAGACTTGATTACTGCAATAGCCTTCTTTACGGTTTACCATCCACAACCCTCAATAAACTACAGTACATCCAGAACTCTGCCGCCCGTCTGCTCACTCACACCGGCTCCCGTGACCACATCACCCTCGTCCTCCAGAACCTCCACTGGCTCCCTGTCCCACAACGCATCCACTTTAAAATCCTTCTCCTCACTCATAAAGCCCTTCACAACCAGGCCCCGTCCTACCTCACTGACCTGCTCCACCACTACACTCCCTCCCGTTCCCTCCGTTCTTCTGACGCCAACCTCTTGTCCATACCACTCAGAACCAAACACCGAACCTGGGGCGACAGAGAGCCTTCTCCATAGCTGCTCCCTCCCTCTGGAACTCACTCCCCAAACACATCAGAGCTTGCACCAACCTATCAACCTTCAAGTCACTCATCAAAACCCATCTTTTTATAACTGCTTTTAATGTGTAACTAATGTCACGCTTTTATATGATGTCTTTGTTTAATTTGCTTGTTTTTATTTGTCTTTGTTTGTTTTTAAACTCTGTAAAGCGTCTTTGAGTTTTTGAAAAGCGCTTTAGAAATAAAATGTATTATTATTATTATTATTATTTAATAATGCTGCAGGCCTTCCAGCTGTGATGAATGTCTTAGATAGAGGAAAGACTGCTTCTAGTGATGTTGTGTGCCATCTTTACTCCTCTCTGTAGTGGTTTCTGGCTGAGACTGGAGCAGTTCCCATACCACACTGTGATACAGCCTGTCAGCAGGCTATCAGTCGTGCACCTGTAGAAGTTGGTGAGGATCCTGGTGTTCATGTCAAACTTCCTTAGTCTTCTCAGGAAATGCAGCCACTGGCAAGCTTTTCTGACCACAGTATCTGTATGTAATGTCCAGGGCAAATCCTCTGTGACGTTGATGTAATTTGTGCTGAATGTGCATTATGTAACTGAAATAAACAAGACTTTCCCTTGAAAAGATCAGGACTTCAGCATGTCTTACCCTAAAACATGTGCATACAGTTTAACACTATAAAAGTGTATGCAATATAGAGTATTAAAGAGACTTGAGGTCCTGCTCAAGGTTTCTTCCTTTTAAAGTGGAATTTTTCCTTGCCACTGTTTGGCTTAAAGTTTTTTTTTCTCCCTCTGTGGGAGTTTTTTACTTGCCTTTATCCTTGATTTGGATTTAATATTATAATTTTACTTAATGATTTGCTCGGGATATCATGCTCTGGGTCTCTGTAAAGCGCTTAGAGAAAATTGACATTGTAACAGATGCTATACAAATAAGGTGGAATTGAATTGAATTTTACTTTTTCTGCTTTCTTTTTCTGCAATGCTTTTAATGTTTTATGTAAAGCACTTTGAATTGTTTTGTACATTAAATGTGCTATATAAATAAACTTGCCTTACGGTTATGTTGAATATGTTACCTTATCATATTCATTAAACAAAGCATGCACATATGGAGATGCAGAACTAGCTCTGCCAGATCTTATCATACAGTATCATTCAATCATTCAGCTTGTGAATGGGTCAGCTAGCAGTGAGCATACCTAGATCCTATACTCACCTTTCATGTGACTCAAGAATGCAAACTGTCAATGTAAAAGGCTGCATGCCTTTATGATGACTTTGCAAAAGGCTGCACATGAATTTGGTCCTTGTCTTTTCCACTTTTTGTATTTAAAATGACAAACTTGAGGCAAATTGCTGCAGTCATCTTCGACTGTGTCTTTGGTGAGGTGGCAACACATCAAAACAGGCCTGCAGAGATGTGAAGTCTCGTCAGAACTTTTTTTCATTTTAAGCTCTACAAATTAATTATTTTCTGTCCATTTAGTGAACTATTCAGTTAGGTTGCTAACTACAGATAGTCAAAGATGGTGAAGTGGTATAGTGCGATGAGATGACTGTGACGCAACTAACAAAGATGGCAAATTATATTGCTGACGCTAAAGTGGTCTAGTGCAAAGCATGACAGATATCTGAATGACAGATAGTGTAGTGTGAATGTATTTCAGCATTTTAACAGTTTATGCTGAGTTAAAGAGTCTGACAGCCTGGTGGTAAAAACCATCTTTCAGTCTTTTAGTGCATACGTTCAAGCTCCTGTACTATCTTCCCGATGATAGCAGACATAGTAGTCTCTGTGCTGAATGGTTGTGGTCTTTGATATTGCTGCAGGCCTTCCAGCTGTGATGAATGTCTTAGATAGAGGAAAGACTGCTTCTAGTGATGTTGTGTGCCATCTTTACTCCTCTCTGTAGTGGTTTCTGGCTGAGACTGGAGATGTTCCCATACCACACTGTGATACAGCCTGTCAGCAGGCTATCAGTCGTGCACCTGTAGAAGTTGGTGAGGATCCTGGTGTTCATGTCAAACTTCCTTAGTCTTCTCAGGAAATGCAGCCACTGGCAAGCTTTTCTGACCACAGTATCTGTATGTAATGTCCAGGGCAAATCCTCTGTGACGTTGATGTAATTTGTGCTGAATGTGCATTATGTAACTGAAATAAACAAGACTTTCCCTTGAAAAGATCAGGACTTCAGCATGTCTTACCCTAAAACACGTGCATACAGTTTAACACTATAAAAGTGTATGCAATATAGAGTATTAAAGAGACTTGAGGTCCTGCTCAAGGTTTCTTCCTTTTAAAGTGGAGTTTTTCCTTGCCACTGTTTGGCTTAAAGTTTTTTTTCTCCCTCTGTGGGAGTTTTTTACTTGCCTTTATCCTTGATTTGGATTTAATATTATAATTTTACTTAATGATATTTGCTCGGGGATCATGCTCTGGGTCTCTGTAAAGCGCTTAGAGAAAATTGACATTGTAACAGATGCTATACAAATAAGGTTGAATTGAATTGAATTTTACTTTTTCTGCTTTCTTTTTCTGCAATGCTTTTAATGTTTTATGTAAAGCACTTTGAATTGTTTTGTACATTAAATGTGCTATATAAATAAACTTGCCTTGCCTTACTGTTATGTTGACTATGTTACCTTATCATATTCATTAAACAAGCATGCACATATGGAGATGCAGAACTAGCTCTGCCAGATCTTATCATACAGTATCATTCAATCATTCAGCTTGTGAATGGGTCAGCTAGCAGTGAGCATACCTAGATCCTATACTCACCTTTCATGTGACTCAAGAGTGCAGACTGTCAATGTAAAAGGCTGCATGCCTTTATGATGACTTTGCAAAAGGCTGCACATGAATTTGGTCCTTGTCTTTTCCACTTTTTGTATTTAAAATGACAAACTTGAGGCAAATTGCTGCAGTCATCTCCGACTGTCTTTGGTGAGGTGGCAACACATCAAAACAGGCCTGCAGAGATGTGAAGTCTCGTCAGAACTTTTTTTCATTTTAAGCTCTACAAATTAATTATTTTCTGTCCATTTAGTGAACTATTCAGTTAGGTTGCTAACTACAGATAGTCAAAGATGGTGAAGTGGTATAGTGCGATGAGATGACTGTGACGCAACTAACAAAGATGGCAAATTATATTGCTGACGCTAAAGTGGTCTAGTGCAAAGCATGACAGATATCTGAATGACAGACAGTGTAGTGTGAGTGTATTTCAGCATTTTAACAGTTTATGCTGAGTTAAAGAGCCTGACAGCCTGGTGGTAAAAACCATCTTTCAGTCTTTTAGTGCATACGTTCAAGCTCCTGTACTATCTGCCCGATGATAGCAGACATAGTAGTCTCTGTGCTGAATGGTTGTGGTCTTCGACACCGTCAACCACTCTATCCTCCTCTCCCGCCTCGAATCCATCATCAACATCACCGGCACTCCTCTCTCCTGGTTCAGATCCTACCTCACTAACCGAAAACAGTTCATCTACATCAACAACTGCACTTCCCCTCCTGCCCCTCTGTCCCAAGGCGTCCCCCAGGGCTCGGTGCTTGGTCCCCTCCTCTTCATCCTTACCTGCTTCCCCTCAGCAAACATCATACGCCGCCATGGACTCCATTTTCACTGTTACGCTGATGACATTCAACTGTACATCTCCACAACCTCGATCACCCCTGCTACACTGTCCACCCTTACCAACTGCCTCAGTGAAATTAAATCTTGGATGCAAATAAACTATCTCAACCTCAACTGCGACAAATCAGACGTCATCATCATCGGTCCCAAATCCCTTACCAACACCACCCATAACTTCACCATCAACATTGATAACTCCACCCTCTCCCCCTCCCCTCACATCCGTAACCTCGGCGTCATCTTCGATAGTCACCTCACTTTCGAACACCACATCAATAACATCACCAGGACGGCCTTCTTCCATCTCAAAAACATTGCACGCCTCCGCCCTTCACTGTCCTTCGCCACTGCTGAAATCCTGATCCATTCTTTTATCACTTCCAGACTTGATTACTGCAATAGCCTTCTTTACGGTTTACCATCCACAACCCTCAATAAACTACAGTACATCCAGAACTCTGCCGCCCGTCTGCTCACTCACACCGGCTCCCGTGACCACATCACCCTCGTCCTCCAGAACCTCCACTGGCTCCCTGTCCCACAACGCATCCACTTTAAAATCCTTCTCCTCACTCATAAAGCCCTTCACAACCAGGCCCCGTCCTACCTCACTGACCTGCTCCACCACTACACTCCCTCCCGTTCCCTCCGTTCTTCTGACGCCAACCTCTTGTCCATACCACTCAGAACCAAACACCGAACCTGGGGCGACAGAGCCTTCTCCATAGCTGCTCCCTCCCTCTGGAACTCACTCCCCAAACACATCAGAGCTTGCACCAACTTATCAACCTTCAAGTCACTCATCAAAACCCATCTTTTTATAACTGCTTTCAATGTGTAACTAATGTCACGCTTTTATATGATGTCTTTGTTTAATTTGCTTGTTTTATTTGTCTTTGTTTGTTTTTAAACTCTGTAAAGCGTCTTTGAGTTTTTTGAAAAGCGCTTTAGAAATAAAATGTATTATTATTATTATTATTATTTAATAATGCTGCAGGCCTTCCAGCTGTGATGAATGTCTTAGATAGAGGAAAGACTGCTTCTAGTGATGTTGTGTGCCATCTTTACTCCTCTCTGTAGTGGTTTCTGGCTGAGACTGGAGCAGTTCCCATACCACACTGTGATACAGCCTGTCAGCAGGCTATCAGTCGTGCACCTGTAGAAGTTGGTGAGGATGCTGGTGTTCATGTCAAACTTCCTTAGTCTTCTCAGGAAATGCAGCCACTGGCAAGCTTTTCTGACCACAGTATCTGTATGTAATGTCCGGGAGCGTGCCTATGTTCCCTCAGCCCTATGTTCCCTCAGCCCTATGTTCCCTCAGCCCTTTGTTCTCTCGGCCCTATGTTCCTTCAGCCTTATGTTCTCTCATTTCTAAGGTTTTATTTTTCTTTCCAAAATTAGGCCCTATGTTCCCACATTTCCTCTATCAGCAATTTGCATCAGATTTTATCCCCATTTCTGCCAATTTGGTCAATTAGTCAATTCGGGCAGCACGGTGGCTTAGTGGGTTGCTTACTGTGTTTCCTCACAGCTAGAAGGTTCCTGGTTCGAACCTCAGCAGGGGCCTTTCTGTGTCGAGTTTGCATGTTCTCCCCGTGCTTGCGTGGGTTTCCTCCGGGTACTCAGGCTTCCTCCCACAGTACAAAGACATGCATGTTAGGTTAATTAGTAATTCTAAATTGCCCGTAGGAGTGAGTGTGAGTGGTTGTTTGTCTATGTGTGGCCTTGCGATGGACTGGCGACCTGTCCAGGGAGTAGCCCTGCCTTTCGCCTGTAGACGGCTGGGATAGGCTCCAGCAGATCCCCGTGACCCTTCAGAGGATGAAACAGGTATAGATAATGAATGTCTGTCTGTGTCTTCGATTCTGTATGTTTTTTTTTTCGGTTTACTTTTTTTTAGTTATGCGCTTTAGGTTGCACCCAGTACATGTTTAAAGGGATGGTTCAGAGTAATTTCAACCTAGGGTCCTGCACCATGACCTCGTGCCAAATGCCCTCCAGAAGCTAGTTTTCCCTTGCTCAATCAGTGGCATTTTGAGAAAAATCTTGGAAATGAGGGAACAAAGGGCTGAGGGAACATAGGGCTGAGGGAACATAGGGATTAATTTTCAAAATTTTCAGTGAAAAAAAAATTCTTAGAAATGAGGGAACATAGGTCTGTGGGATCATTGGGCTGTGGGAACATAGGGATGACCCCGTGATGTCCAGGGCAAATCCTCTGTGACGTTGATGTAATTTGTGCTGAATGTGCATTATGTAACTGAAATAACAAGACTTTCCCTTGAAAAGATCAGGACTTCAGCATGCGTTACCCTAAAACACGTGCATACAGTTTAACACTATAAAAGTGTATGCAATATAGAGTATTAAAGAGAAAAGCTGCTGAATTCTGACTTGTAGTGAGATAATCCCGTTCTCCTGAGCATCACTTAAGCAGCTCTGACTGGGAGTCAGTGGTTTCCATGGTGACCTAAAGTGAAACATTTAATGGTGTCATGTGTATGACCACAGCAGCTTGCTGAGTAGCAAGTTCACCAAGTCAAATGACAAAGTTTTCAAGATGGCCATTCCAGCCTGTCTCTGCCTCTCAGACTGTGGTTGAACGCCTGGTGTTTTTTTGTTTTTTTTTCATGCTCTGTCTTCAGCTTGCTTGTCAGCTTTAGGTTGTATTGGCTTAAGCTTGCTTGTCACAGCCATTTTGGTGGGCTATCTCTCACTGTCCCTGTAACGGACTGATATGAACATTTGCTCAGAGTTTGCAGCCATCCTCATGCCCCAATTATACATTTTCGCATTGTAAATTCACACAGCACTCATTTTGCACCTGGTTTTCCTCTGACATTACCTCCTAAGAAAGAAAGACATGGCAGTGCGAATAGGGCTACTGTAAATAAAGTGCATGTGGAACAAAAGCGGGGAAAGTGCGGTAGCAGTAGTTTGGGTGTGGTACGAAAGACAGGCGGTAACTTGGATCTTGGGCTGATGAAGGTGGTAGTTTAACAGAGAGATGTAAGATGTGCCATGAAAGTTGCAGCAATGCAAAGTTTAGCTCAGTTATTGTGTTGATGAGGCACAGGATGTGTTGGTTGCGGTGTAGTGGAGCTGTGACAGACAGAGCCTGGGGTGTTTATTCAGCAGTCTTACTGCCTAGGGTAAGATGCTGTTTGCCAGCCTAGTGATTCTGACTCTGTATCTTGGCCCAGAAGGCAACTGGTTGAACAGATGATGTGCTAAATGAGATTTGTCCTTCAGAAAGTTATGCACTGTGGATGCAGATGCAACCAGCAAATATATATTTGAGGCTGTTCCCTGTTCCAAGGCAGTCTGTAGGTCATCACACTTCTGATTGCACTGTTACAAAGGTTCACCATGAGCCTCTGGGGAAAAAGAGACACTGCTGAGACTTCCTGACAACTGGGGTGACGTTGATGCCCCAGGACAGATCTTCAGTCAGTCATCATGCATATTCAATTATATCATACATATTTAATGAAAAAAACAAAACAAAAACAATTAGTTTGACAAATATCAATTTGTCTTTAAAAAATATATGGTAAAAACTATACAGACCGGGCCAAAACTACACATACAGCCCACCTTATATTTGGTTTAGTGTCCCTAAGCAAATTACATCTTGACCATGACAGCTTGTTAAACTGATCAAGGAATATATGTGAAGTTGATAATTTTTTCATTGTAAAAACCTTGGAAGATGTAGGTTTAATATTTAATCATAAAATTGGGAAGTGTAAGTTATTAAAACACCCTTGTAAATCACCCATTCCTCTTTATGCAGAGCCTCTGAAAACAACTAAGTTACTTCCCAGCAAGGATTTTACAAAGGTAGAAAAAATGTTTAATTTCCGATACCTACTGCTAATAAAGACTGAAAGTGTTCAGATTTGAAATGATTGACGAGCAGAAGCTCAGTATGAGATAATTTCAAGATGGACTTTCTAGTTTACAAATAAAATGCCAAACATGCCTATTTAAATATTTACTGTAGGATTCACACACAATTTGATCGGCTCTAATTTCCACTTCAGTGGTCAATTTGCCATTTACAAGGAATTTCTTCTTTTTTTTTTAAAAAAACACATTCACTATCCCCATTTAAGGTCAAACAGTGGCAGCTGAAAGGAGTGAATAATTTAAAAACGCAGAGGTTTCACATGGCATTTCTGTTTTTCAGGAGTGACAAACATCTCCTGAACAGATGGTAACCTACACCTGACAAGACTGATGCATGTTAATAAGGGATCATACTGACCTTTTACTCTCTTACAGTTTCATAGGGTGTTGAGAATATAATATTCATAAAATACCTGTCTAAGTTTTTTCAGCACTCCAGTGTTAGATCTGTGTAAAGATGATAAGGCTTGTATGAATATTCTTTTCAGTAATACTAAAATAGAAGAATTCATGGCTTTATATCTTCTAATCCTGTTTGACATGAATATAAAAATTGGTCATGGAATAGTTCACTAATTCATAAGAAAAAAACACACACTAAAAAAGATTTATGGTGTGGCTTAATAGCAACTTTTGAGCATCAGTTCATAGACTCTAAGGTCCAGAGATGCTCTGTTGGCTTCAGGTCTTCACTCTCACTGCAGGACATTTAGTTTTCTTCAAGATACTTTATAAAAATTGTAAAAAGGTAAGCAAGTGGCTTATTCTTTTTTTAAGAAAATATTCCACAAAGTCGGCTACACACCTGGAAGTCCATCCAATCCCCACAACCGGGTATGACAACAGCCCATGGCTCCTTAACTAATTGTCATTGAGCATCATGTCATCCATGAAGAACTGTACTTCCTTGGGCTGAACACTACAATCTCCATGTGTTTCTTACAGATAGAGGGAGGTCATATAGAAATGAGGCAGAACTGGAGGAACTGCACTGATGGTTCTCCCACAACAGAGGAACTTCCTGTAGAAGTAGGAAGGATCGCCCCTCATCTTGCAGTCAGTGTTGATCTGCTCCTTGCTGAACTGATTGTCCTTATCCTTGCAGTAAATCTGTGGTTTTCAAGTCAGTGGGAGTTCGCATAGTTGTTACAAAACCGGAAGTTTACATGACATGCAAAAGCCCCAAATGCAGTGGTAACGACCAGTTAGGTCACCCAGTTCATACCATTTATGGGTTTCCCCTATATTTGTTAACATGGGGCAGCTATTTAAGCCTCTGACAGGATTTAAAAAAAACAAAAATATGATTTTACTGGACTTACTGGAATTTCCAACATAAAAGTAGTGAATGAGCAAAGAAAAAAAACAATCGTATCCCATTTAACTTCATCATGCAGACATACTGTGAATGTCTGTATGATGAAGTTAAATTGGCTTTTTTTTTCTGATGGCTGCCATTGCTGACATACAATGTTTGGCAGGGATTCATTTTGCACTAAACACAAAATAATGGCCGTGTGAAACTTGCAACCATTTCTGCATTTCTCCTAATTACCAACCAAATATTGACGTTGTTCTGTCTGGTAAGTGTGACTATGTATACCATTCAAAGATCATTAAAACACAATTAATATTTGAAGAGAAGAAATCATATATTGCGTGCAACATGTCTAAAATCCCCCTTTTTTTAAACTGCATATGCAGTTTTACTAAACAATTGTGTTTCAGGGACAGGAGGAATGGAACAGTTTAAGATGCAACTCTCCTTTATAAATCATCTACTTAACATCCAAAAAAAAAAGACTGTCCAATGTGGTGTATTTGGGAGTTTAGTCATCTGGATCAGCATGTGTGTTTGCTTGAGAAATAAATGCTAATGTAAATTATCGGATAATCCCCAGGATCAAATATTTAAATCTTCCAGAATGGTGCTGTTACTATGTACACGTGGCCTCCTCTCAGTTTCCAGTCATTGTTATTCAGATTGTTATTCAGATGATCCAGCACACCATAAAACACTGCAATACTCCACATGAAAGTCTACACTCTTACTTTCTAAAATCAGATGTGAGAAAATGAAAGTGGCTGTAAGGTACTCATGTTAAAGTACAGTTGTTGTCGGCCTGCCTGTCTGTGAGCAAAGTTGTTCAAAAAATGTCAATGCAAGTTTCAATAACTTAGTAAAAAAAAATTCTGAAGCATTTACAAAGGCTCCAAATGTAAGTTTCAAAGAGCAAATCTAAATTTCCTTTGATACTTCAGTGGCTTGGTACAGCTTTTAAACTCCAAGAGCTACTCATCTTTACATGTCGCCTCTATACCAAACCAACTCCCATTCTGCATTCTCTCTTGGTGTGTGAGAAATCAATGATGACTGTGTAATTAAAACATGTCTTGTTGTTCTTCTTTGCTAACTGGTCAGGGGCTGGGCTTTTTTAAAATAACCTAGATAATATAGGTTATTATTATCTGTCATAGATAGATAATAATATCTGTCATAGATAAAACAAAATTGTTTTATGTGACTTGTGGATTAAATAGTCATGGTAAAATGTAAGCAGTATTGAAGGGATCCTGAAATACGATCCATGGTTGTCACTGATGATCGCTGGAAGATATTTTTTATGCAGGGAACTGCAACTGCTGCTTATGGCACAGCTGATCAAATGTGTAATGGTGCTGGATAAACAAGTCAAACATCATGTAAATATGGACAAGGTGGCATATGGAGTCTACAGACACAATGCATTTTAATTCTTGTTTTCTTTTTTTCCTCCAGGAGATGCTCTGCTGTGTAAAAGAGGTAAATTAAAGGAGCAGTTCACTGAGCTTGTCCTGCCTCTAAAACTGCATATGTTTTAAAAGTGTGATAAAATATATGTTGTAGAAACCAAGTCATCCATAAATGTTTTATTCTTTGCAATAATTTTTCTTTGCAGTCAATTTGAGCTCTGGCTAAAGAACCACTCTGTGCTTAAAGAATTATTTTTTTAACATGTTGCAGAGCAGCAGGTCTTTCATGAGATTAGTACGGATTAAAGCAGTGAATTTAATATGAAGTGAAAATATCTTATTCCCTGCATGTCAGTTTGATGGCACTTCAAGTCTGTGTCTTACTTAGTTGGTGTATATTACATCTGATAACAATCTGAAGAGGATTTACGACATTTTCTGAAATAAAAATTATCAAATGCCTAAGACCAACTAACATCATTACCGGTTATCAATCAAATGCAGAATACAGATTCTGAATTGACATGATCAACTATGTTCAGCTCACAGAGTACAGTCCTATTAACTTTACTCCCGAGTTTTGAAGACTTAAGGATCCACTTGAAGTCTCTGAAGCCAGTGAAGTTTGATTCCAGTTGTCTTGTCAGTTACCAGTAATTTCTTCATAAATATAAAGATTAATATACACCAGCAATTTACTATTGTTTTTTAAGAGCTTTAAGAGGGTGAAACATTTTGAATCAACATCCTCAAACCTGTTTAGATCAAATAAGATGGGCTGTCTTTTGCTATTTTTCCTGTCATTCGGTAGGTAAAATTTTTCCTCCCAATCTGTTCCTGTGATGAAGTCTGTGCACATCTAAATTAAGCACCAGATTTCCCCAGATGAAGGACACCTTATACCACGTATTATCCTAACCAGTTATTGCATATGCACACGCACACATGCGTCTCTGCACCACATATATTTTTCAATTGGTAATTTTGATTGTGCAAGGACCACTTCCACTGCTGTTTTCACTCTTATCATTCTTTTTTTATCCTTTTATATAGTAGTTTGTTAAGTTAAGGCCTATGCATATCTGAATAAGTAAAATGTGATTATTTAGTTTTACGGTAGTTACATTTAGTTATCCATTTAACTAAAAAAAAAAAAAAACTCCAGAAGAGTGTTTCTCAAGGCTCAAATCTGTCAAGCACTTCAAATGTGCGGTGGTGCACAGAACTTAATACCACATTCACACAGCTAAATATGTGTCTGGCAGGATGAATAATATATGAATCGTAATATGTTGGATCCATCTGTGGCTGCCATACATCCAATTAAAGAAACGTCTCCAGCTTGAGCAACTGTCATTGTTCTGCCTCTGCTGTTGTATTGGAGGAGAGTGCTTTGTGACAGTTTTTTTAGGAAGACCCCAGATGTGTTTCAGGCCAGTAAACCTCATTGCTAATCACTGAAATGCACACTGGATCTTGAACAGGATGCAAAAAAGATGGGAAATGGATTCCATAGATTCCTTCCATAGTGCATACATGTCTTTATGATACATCTATTCAAGTTTAGTCATTTAAATCTCTCTCCTTCTTCACCAAAGCTTACAATATAGACCAACTCTTTGGCCAAACTAAAGTACATCTAACCAGCCAATAATGGTGAAAGACATGGACACCTGCTGGTGTCTTTGGATTTTTTTGTTAAAACCTAGAATAGAATTTCAACAAACTTTATAGGTGACTTCAAAATACTTTATCACTATTAACATATTTGTGTAAATATTCTTTGGAGTTGAATTATTCCGTTCATAATGTTTTTTTTTTCTAGTTCGCCTCTTATGATATTATATCTTTCAACACTTGTGTAATTTTGTTTGCACTGTGTGCCCTTTCCTGTTGCTTTAACTCGATAGATTTCTCCATTGTAGGATAAATAAATAATTATTCTGTGGGACTGAAAAGCGTCTGCCAATGACTTCTGTATCAGGCTTGGCAGTCTGTCAAGGAATGGGGGATGTCTCTCCTCCTCTATCCGTTTCTGCAGCTCTTCGTTTTCTTGCGCATGGTTTTTCATGTGCTTAAATACATTTGTTGTGTTTCCACTGTATTTTACAGCCTTTTTTCAAACTACACAACTTGCCGTTGTTTCGTTTTTGGGATTAAAATACAGTGGGGCTAGGGGGAGGAGCCAAGCTGAGTCTACCTGCATGCTTGTTTGGTTGCCGTAGCTGAGCCAAGTGATGATGCAACGTCAAAAGACGAGACGAGAGGGGATGGGGGGGGGGGGACACAGCGATGGCATGTCAGAAACAGACTTCAATGAATTCACACTTCACATCAGTCAGTGCTTGTGGGAGAGAAAAAAAAAGCTTGAGGTTCGATCTATTTACACGAGTATCATTCGATACCAATACCAAAGTTGGTATCGATATTATCGATATTTCCAAGCTTTCAGAGTGCAGAATCTAATGCAGAATCCTCTTTATGGTTTGAGAAGTAGGACGGGGCGTGGTCACGTTAATGGGGCGTAGTTTGGATCGTCCTCTTTAAATCCGCATCCGTTCCCTTGATTCCACATTTTGGAGCCAGGGACTCTCTCCACGGTATGTAAACTTTTGCTCTTCCGCAGGCTGATGTCCTCTATCTACTTTTATCTTCTCTTTGTGTCTATTGGTAGCTGTTGTGGTCGTTAACCTACTCAGATAATAAATGGTTTCTTCTCCTATGCAGTGTGAATTGGAAAGCTAATTTTACATAACAGGCCAATTCAATTGAGTCTTGTCAAAATAAAATGCTATACATTTAACTTCAGCACTTGGAATTCCAGACTCTAATATGAACAGACAAATAACATTCCAGAAGAATATCATGACAACATCCACCAGTGAATGTTTATTGTTGAGTGTACATTATGCGTGATAGATTGGAGTACTTTTCTATAAATTCAAATCCAGAACTGATTCTGTGATTACATGTTGTTTTTTCTTCAGCAGAAATGTCAGTGAAGCTTACCAAGCCCAATTTCAGCCACTCTCAGGTGTCTGAGATAGTGAAAAGGCTCTTCAGGCTGACACCGTCAGAGATTCGTCCCCTACCAAGTTATGATGACCAGAACTTTTATGTGGCGCCCACTGAAGGTGGCGAGTACGTCCTAAAGATCATGAACTTAAAACACAACAAGAACGCTACCATGTTTGAGGTGCAGACATATGCCATGTCTTTCCTCCACCAAAATGGACTTCCTGCTCAAACAGCTGTGCCCACCACCTCTGGAGAGCTCATTAGTATGGAAAAAATGGGTATGATACTAGAACTTATAATGTTGTAAAACAGATGTATTGCAGTTTTAAGTTAAAGTGGAAAATAGGTTTGCAGCATAAGACAGCATTTGAGAGGACTCTATGGTCTTGTCAACCTGATTAACCTGATTAAAACATTATCTTTCAACACAGTAATACACTTGTCTATTTAGAAGCACACATATAAGCTTAATGCTGGACTGAAATCCACATAGTCAGTAGTTTTGAAATATTTAATGAAATAAATAAAATCAAATTCAAAATAATGTGTAAAATTATATAATCTTAAGTGAAATCCCTTATGTTGATATTCTTGATGCTTGATTTTATCTCTTCATGTTCAACAGTGTTTTTCCACAGAGGGTTAAAGAAAAGCTTCAATGCATAAGATGTAAAACCGGTTATGTGATACATGAGTACATGCTCTACAACGTACGTGTGCTATCTTGTAAAACAGGAAATAGCTTTCCTAAAAAGTGGAGGTGGTGGAATAATACATTCAACAAGGAAAAACAAATGTAACTATGTGGCTTCAGTCTCTCGCTATATAACATGTTCACATGTACAGTGGTATTTACTGTTGTAATGACAAATGTGCCGTCCAGCAAAGCCACATCACAAACTCATTATTCATGAGACATAAAGGAACATTCTGGAGATGAAAGAAACCTAGGTCTATTATTAGATGATTAGATTAATATTATTAAGTTCAAACTTTGGATTGGAACCAAACTGATGAAAATTGAAGCAGTTTTAAGTTAGAGTGGAAAAAAGGTTTGCAGCATAGTGACCACTGATGTTAACTCAGAGGATGATCTATCTACTTCAGAATAAATAGCTATTTTAAGCCACTGACAAGATTGAAAAAATATAATTCCACTGAAGTGAACAAAATCGACCGGGGGTTCTTTTAACTCTGGAATGTTCCTGTAAGATTTTGGTAAATGACTGAAACTGATTCAATTTTTATTTTTTGGAAGATTGCGGCTACGGCTGCCAGGAGTACGTGGTGCGGCTGTTGATGTATTTACCTGGGGTCCCCCTTTCTAAAGTTCCTTTAACACCAAAGTTATTACATGAAACTGGCAAGATGGCAGCCAGAATGGACGTGATCCTCAAGAAGGTATATCAGTAACACTTACAGATTTTGATTGTGTGCTTTCTTTATTGCATGCATTTTATGGATTGAAGATTTTTTATCAATGCCAATATTACTGGGATTAGTATTTATACCTATAAATATTCTTATTAATACTATACACATAATTTAAAACAAAACTGACAGACAAGGCACATAACTATGCAACCAAGAGTCCAATCCAATACTGAGCAGCTGGTAACTTGATTGACTTGTTATTTGAATTGACTGAATATTGACATGTTGGTTCTGACTTGTGGTCAGCTGATTGTGTTGAGATGATTATCGTTTAACGACAAAAAAAAAAAGAATCATAGATGATGCCTTTTCTGTCATTTGCTCTGTAATTACAGTGATCCTTTATTTTTTGCAGTTAATGGGGACCAGCGCCCCCCCGCGACAATCAAACTCCGCAAACGGGAGCCGGAGCCCCCCGAGCCTAAATAATGTGTTTAAAATATGTTTAAAAACCCCAAAAAAGTAGCAAGGCACTGCAGCGAAACAAGGACAAAGGCTCAACTGTGGTCTTTCTGTTTCCTTCACAGCCTCTGGTCTCTGAACCGTAGTAAAGAAACTGCTGGTATTGTGCCATTTTTGGCTCGTAATTAGCGGCTAACATGCTAACAACAACAAAAGAAAAAGTCCGGTTTTCTCTGCATGGAACGAGCACTTTATTCTGGCACTGCAGGGAACTTGTAACATCACACAGGTTGTATTGTTCGGCTCCTGTCGGTTAACAGAGAATGTAAATCTATACACGCTGGGCTGCTGTTTATGCTCACTCCACTTTTCATCTAACCCCATTGAGTTCTGCCGTCCCACAACACACACACTACATTACCCATAAGGCCACATCATTACCCATAAGGCTACCTTCTTAAAGGGGCCAGGCTGGCTCACAGCATTTCTTCACTGTGAGAGAACGAGCACAACATCCTGTGATCCGCGATTTCTTAAATTTTTTTTAATTATATTATATATTTCTGAAAAAAATCCGCAAATAACTGAATCCGCAGAACTTAAACCGCAAAGTGCCAAGGGATCACTGTACTTTGCTTTTTAAGGCTTGCTAAAAAAAAGTACTCATTAGGTAATGTTCCTGTTTATTTGTTTGCCTGTATTCACCTTTTTTGTTTTTAGATGGAACATCCTCGTTTAAACTCTCTGCAGAGAAAAGATTTCCCCTGGAATCTGTCAAACATCCCCCTCCTGGAGGCGTACCTCAGTGTGTTGGATGGAGATCCTCTGCACGAGGTTGTGAAGTCTGTCATTGACCAATACAAGACCTTTGTGATCCCCAAGCGCTCCAACTTCCGCAAGTGTAAGATGACATTAGCTTATCAGATTCTCCACTGTATACTTCAGACTTCCCTTTGTGATTTATTTTTATCATATTTTATTTTTCTTTGTTTTAAGGCATTAATCATGGAGATTTCAGTGACCTTAATGTGCTTGTTCAGCCTGATGACAATGGTGGCTACAAGATTTCTGGCATCCTCGACTTTGGGGACATGAATGATGGATACTACGTCCATGAGCTCGCCATTACTATAATGTACATCATGATAGAGCATCCTGAACCCACTGAGGTGGGTGGACCTGTCCTCGCTGGCTTTGAAAGTGTCCTTCCCCTCAATGACGTAGAAAAAGATTGCCTGTATCTGCTGGTGCTGTGCCGCTTCTGCCAGTCCTTGGTTTTACCTCGCCACGATGTGATGCTGCACCCAGAGAATGCAGAGTATCTGATGATTCCATCCAAAAGGGGCGTCCACATTTTACAGCAACTCTGGAAGCTTGGAAAGCAGCAGGTGGAGAAGATGTGGTTTGAAAGTGCTGCTAAGTTCAGTGAAAAGTGAAAATACTGTAAACGATCAAGGGCGGTTTCATTGAAGCAACATTTGTTTATTTACACAGGCATGGTTTAGTTGAGCTATAGCTTTTGGTTTTTTGAGGGTTTTTTGTCTTAAAGTACTGTACATGCATATCAATGGAATTAATTTACTGACAAAAGTACTGTTTCACACTCTGTCATGATAGGTGGGAATCGTGCCTGCTATCAGCTTGTTAGCATTTGGCTTTTCTAGTCAACCTTTTACACTCAAAAACAACAGTTAAATCTTAGGTCATTGGATAAATTGATTTTATAAAGCAAGTAACAGTTTTGTTTTTAAAATTTCATGTGTTTTGTTTTGAGCAAGTTAAAGATGTGTCAGGTCCTAACGGCTATTATACATAGTCTTGAATTTGCAGTGCCCTTTTTTCAGTTTTCTGTATCTGTTATCTGGTGAATAACAGATTTTTGTGACATCTGAGCTCCATGGTAATACATACCTTTAGAGTAACTGGAAAATATGCTGCTTCACAAGAGTTCTTTGTTTTATTATCTTTGTTTTACAGTATAATTTTGCTGTTTTATGGTGTAATGCAGCCAGTAGTTTTAATCTGCTTATAACTTTTCATGTCACTGGGCATAGACGGGTCATATTATTTTATTAAATATTGTTGTAAAAAACAGATTTTTTGAATGCTTTCAAACTTTTCCTGGGATGTAAGTTCTCTGAATAAAATATTGTATCATACCGCCATCATGTGGTCAAGCCTGGAAACTGCAAGTATGACGCAAGACAGTCGCACAGTCCTCACTGGGTTTATTTGAATGAATGAACCCAGTGCTTTGAGAGGACTCTACGGTCCTGTCAACCTGATTTACCTGATTAAAACCTTATCTTTCAACACAGTAATACACGCTGCAGTTGCAGGTGTGTCTTTTTAGAAGCACATATATAAGCTTAATGCTGGACTGAAATCTACATAGTCAGTAGTTTTGAAATATTTATTGAAATAATGAATAAAATCAAATTCAAAATAATGTGTAAAATTTTATAATCTTAAGTGGAATCCCTTGTGTTGATATGCCTTGATGCTTGATTTTATCTCTTTATGTTCAACAGTGTTTTTTCACAGAGGCTTAAAAAAAAGCTTCAATGTATAAGATATATATGTAAAACTGTTAATATGATACATGAGTACATATAAAAGGTTTTACATATAAACCGTTTATATGATACATGAGTACATGCTCTACAACGTCCATGTGATGCTGGAGGGATCTTGGCTAGCTGCTGTTTCACAGAACTTTTGAGGGTTTTTTGTTTTAAAGTACTGTACATGCACATCATTGGAATTTATTTACTGACAAAAGTGCTGTCTCACACTCTGCCATGGTAGGTGGGAATTGTGCCTGTTAGCATTTGGCTTTTCTAGTCAACTTTTTACACTCAAAAACAACAGTTAAATCTTAGTTTTAGCTGGAAAAATGGGGAAAATGGCCAACTGAATAGGGCAGACTTACATCTCTGGACACTTTGTTGGTCCTTTGTGCTTTAGCTTTATTTTCTTCTCTGGATCACTCAGTATGCAGCAGAGAACAGTCTGGCTGGAGACTGTAAAGTAGTGGAGCACCTGTCTAGACCAGAAACATGTGATCTCTAAGGAGCACCTTCCCTGATACTTTAACTTAACCCAGTGCCATGATGTCTCCTGAACCTTAACAACCTGACCTCTGGACCATGCAGAGCACGTAGGCCAGTTCTATTCTTGTTTCTCGTTACAATTACCGCTGGCCTAATGCAATAAGATTTTTTTTTAACATCATGTCAACACACTGATTTTTTAAATTTTTATTTTAAAATTATACCTTATCAGTTACAGTTAATCTGCCAAACATGACTTCCTCTGAGGTTGATCCATAGCTCTTTTCTCTGAATACCTGCTTATTCTAATCGTGACATTGGTTTAGATGACCACTTTTGTTTTTACAGTACTGAATTAATAGTAAAATAAAGCACCAAAAACCTCCTGTAAAATACCATTGAATTTACAATGCTTCCTACTTCCTACTACTGAATGTTCTTGTAAAGTCTTTTTGGTTTAAGTTGTTAACTTGATTGGTGTAGAAAAATGATCATAGAAATGGAAACAGGCCACCTGTCAACACCATTGGATGAATTGATTTTAGAAAGCAACTAACAGTTTTGTTTCTAAAAATTTTCATGTGTTTTGTTTTGAGCAAGTTAAAGATGTGTCAGGTCCTTACGGCTATCTTGAATTTGCAGTGCCCTTTTTCAGTTTTCTGTATCTGTTATCAGGTGAGTAACATATTTTTATGACGTCTGAGCTCCATGGTAATACAGACCTTTGGAGTAACTGGATGCTACTTTATAAGAGTTCTTTGTTTTATTATCTTTGTTTTACAGTATAATTTTGCTGTTTTATGGTGTAATGCAGCCAGTACTTTTAATCTGCTTATAACTTTTCATGTCACTGGGCATTGACGGGTCATATTATTTTATTAAATATTGTTGTAAAAAACAGATTTTTCCCTGCTTTCGAACTTTTGAATTTGTATCTTGGGATGTAGGTTCTCTGAATAAAATATTGTATCGTATCGCCCTCATGTGGTCAAGCCTGGAAACTGCAAGTAAACGCAAGACAGTCACAGCCAATTTAGCAACCCACTTCAAAAATAGCGTCAGTGAATGACAGAGAATAACATTTGAGAGGGTTATTTGGTCCTTTATAACAAGAGTTTATTTACATTCAATTTATTTAAATTGAACTTACCGTTACAATGAAAAATAAAGACTAGACCCATGAATTATCTAAATAGCCCCACGTGTAACTCCACTTTCTATTTCAAATGTGGAAATATGGCCCTTTGAGACTTGATGCCCGTCGGTTTAGGTCTACACGATTTGCGTTAGTTTTATTCTGAAAATCCAAACCGGATGTACCGGCTTTTATTTATATACGTTATCTTTTTAAACTCGATGACCTATATTCTGATTCGTTGATATACAGAATCCTTCTTATGGTTTTAAGAAGTGGGAGGGGATTTGGTCACGTTAAGGGGGCGTAGTTTGGGGTCGTTCCGTTGATTCCACATTTTGGAGCCAGGGACTCTCTCCACGGTATGTAAACTTTTGCTCTTCCGCAGGCTTCCGCAGCCGCAGGCTCCACTTTTATCCTCTCTTTGTGTCTATTGGTAGCTGTTGTGGTCGTCAACCTACTCAGATAATAAATGGTTTCTTCTCGTATGCAGCGTGAATTAGAAAGGTAACTTTACATAACGAGCCAATTCATTTGAGTCTTGTCAAAATAAAAGCGCTATGCATTTAACTTCAGCGCTTCTAGTTCCAGACTCTAATATGAACAAATAATATTCCAGAAGAATATCATGATAACATCCACCAGTGAATGTTTATTGTTGAGTGTACATTATGCATGATAGATTGGAGTACTTTTCTATAAATTCAAATCCAGAACTGATTCTGTGATTACATGTTGTTTTTTCTTCAGCACAAATGTCAGTGAAGCTTACCAAGCCCAATTTCAGCCACCCTCAGGTGTCTGAGATAGTGAAAAGGCTCTTCAGGCTGACACCGTCAGAGATTCGTCCCCTACCAAGTTATGACGACCAGAACTTTTATGTGGCGCCCACTGAAGGTGGCGAGTACGTCCTAAAGATCATGAACTCAGAAGACAGCAAGAACACTGCCATTATTGAGGTGCAGACATATGCCATGTCCTTCCTCCACCAGAATGGACTTCCTGCTCAAACAGCTGTGCCCACCACCTCTGGAGAGCTCATGAGTCTGGTAGAAATGGGTATGACACTAGAACACATAATGTTATAAAACAGATGTATTCCCTAACAAGCCTCTGACAAGATTAAAAAATGTAAGTGATCAAAATCGACCAGGGGTTCTTTTAACTCTGGAATGTTACTGTAAGATTTTGGTAAATGACTGAAACTGATTCAATTTTTATTTTTTGGAAGATTGCGGTTACGGCTGCCAGGAGTACGTGGTGCGGCTGTTGATGTATTTACCTGGGGTCCCCATTTCTAGAGTTCCTTTAACACCAAAGTTATTACATGAAACTGGCAAGATGGCAGCCAGAATGGACGTGATCCTCAAGAAGGTATATCAGTAACACTTACAGATTTTGATTGTGTGCTTTCTTTATTGCATGCATTTTATTGATTGAAGAATTTTTTTTTATCAATGCCAGTATTACTGGGATTAGTATTTATACCTATAAATATTCTTATTAATATTATACACATAATTTAAAGCAAAACTGACAGACAAGGCACATAACGATGCAACCAAGAGTCCAATCCAATACTGAGCAGCTGGTAACTTGATTGACTTATTTGAATTGACTGAATATTGACATGTTGGTTCTGACTTGTGGTCAGCTGATTGTGTTGAGATGATTATCGTTTAACAAAAAAAAAAAAAAAGAATTGTAGATGATGCCTTTTCTTTCATTTGCTCTGTAATTACTTTGCTTTTTAAGGCCTGCTAAAACAGTACTCATTAGGTAATGTTCCTGTTTATTTGTTTACTTGTATTCACCTTTTTTGTTTTTAGATGGAACATCCTCATTTAAACTCTCTGCAGAGAGGAAATTTCATATGGAATCTGTCAAACATCCCCCTCCTGGAGGCGTACCTCAGTGTGTTAGATGGAGATCCTCTGCACGAGGTTGTGAAGTCTGTCATTGACCAATACAAGACCTTTGTGATCCCCAAGCGCTCCAACTTCCGCAAGTGTAAGATGACATTTGCTCATCAGATTCTCCACTGTATACTTCAGACTTCCCTTGGTGATTTATTTTGATCATATTTTATTTTTCTTTGTTTTAAGGCATTAATCATGGAGATTTCAATGACCTTAATGTGCTTGTTCAGCCTGATGACAATGGTGGCTACAAGATTTCTGGCATCCTCGACTTTGGGGACATGAATGATGGATACTACGTCCATGAGCTCGCCATTACTATAATGTACATCATGATAGAGCATCCTGAACCCACTGAGGTGGGTGGACCTGTCCTCGCTGGCTTTGAAAGTGTCCTTCCCCTCAATGACGTAGAAAAAGATTGCCTGTATTTGCTGGTGCTGTGCCGCTTCTGCCAGTCCTTGGTGATGGCTCGCCACACTGTGATGCTGCACCCAGAGAATGCAGAGTATCTGATGATTTCATCCAAAAGGGGCGTCCACATTTTACAGCAACTCTGGAAGCTTGGAAAGCAGCAGGTGGAGAAGATGTGGTTTGAAAGTGCTGCTAAGTTCATTGAAAAGTGAAAATACTGTAAATGATGAAGGGCGGTTTTACTGAAGCAACTAATGTTGGTTCTTTGAAGGATTTTTTTTTTTGTCTTAAAGTACTGTACATGCACATCATTGGAATTAATTTGGCTCCAAACTGTAGAGTAGTGGAGCACCTGTCTAGACCAGAAACATGTGATCTCTATGGAGCACCTTCCCTGATACTTTAACTTAACCCAGTGCCATGACGTCTCCTGAACCTTAACAACCTGACCTCTGGACCATGCAGAGCACGTAGGCCAGTTCTATTCTTGTTTCTCGTTACAATTACCGCTGGCCTAATGCAATAGGATTTTTTTTTCTGACATCATGTCAACACACTGATTTTTTTAAATTTTATTTTAAAATTATACCTTATCAGTTACAGTTAATCTGCCAAAAACGACTTCCTCTGAGGTTGCTCCATAGCTCTTTTCTCTGAATACCTGCTTATTCTAATCCTGACATTGGTTTAGATGACCACTTTTGTTTTTGCAGTACTGAATTAATAGTAAAATAAAGCACCAAAACCTGTAAAATACCATTGAATTCACAGTGTTTCCTACTTCCTCAAGAAAATTTCAGCTTAATTAATGCAATAAGATTTTTTTTCTGACATCATGTAAGCACTGATTTTTATTGTATTTTAAAATTATACCTGATCAGTTACAGTTTATCTGCCAAAAACGACTTCCTCTGAGGTTGCTCCATAGCTCTTTTCTCTAAATGAGTGATTCTTAACCACAGGACCGTGACTCAAAATTGGCCCGCCAGCGCCCCTAGAAGGCCATAAAAAACTTTCAGTTTTGTATCTGTGGGTCGCAAGGGCCGCAAGACTGCTTTCAACCGCATCACTCAGTTGTTTAACAAGTGCCAATACACAGAGAAGAAGTGGCAAAAATGAAGAGGTTTTTAAAAAGACAAAATTGTTCTTTTTTAAATTAAAGTAAACTCCTAATATTGGTCTTTTGTATTATTAAATAGCCTGACTTGATCCTTGAATTTTTTCTTGTCACAGCTTGATTTGGTCCAGGAGTTATCAGCCTGTTCGGTGTCTTGATTCAGTGTGTGCAGGTTTACATACACATGTTTAATAAAAGTATTTGTGATAATCTCATTTTATCATATCATTTTATTTAATAAGGCTTTTGCTTGTTAATCAGTAAGTGGATTTGGTTTATTATTAAATACAAATCAAACTGAGAGTGAGGGCAGTTAAACATATACAGTGTTAATATTTGATGGGCCTCGGGCCACTTTGTACTAAAGAATTGGGCCTCAAGGTCAAAAAGGTTAAGAACCCCTGCTCTAAATACCTGCTTATTCTAATCCTGACATTGGTTTAGATGACCACTTTTGTTTTTACAGTACTGAATTAATAGTTAAAATAAAGCACCAAAACCTGTAAAATACCATTGAATTTACAATGCTTCCTACTTCCTACAACTGAATGTTCTTGTAAAGTCTTTTTGGTTTAAGTACTTGATTTCTACACTTGATTTGTGTAGAAAAATTATTATAGTAATGGGATAGATTATAGTAATAGTAATAAATTATAGTAATGGGAACAGGCCACCTGTCAACACCATTGGATTAATAGATTTTAGAAAGCAAGTAATAGTTTTGTTTTTAAAAATTTTCATGTGTTTTGTTTTGAGCAAGTTAAAGATGTGTCAGGTCCTTACGGCTATTAGTTTTGAATTTGCAGTGCCCTTTTTTTTTCCAGTTCCTGTGTCTGTTATCAGGTAAATAACAGATTTTTATGACGTCTGAGCTCCATGGTAATACAGACCTTTGGAGTAACTGGAAAATACGCTGATTCACGAGAGTTCTTTGTTTTATTATCTTTGTTTTACGGTACAATTTTGTTGTTTTATGATATAAAGCAGCCAGTAATTTCAATCTGCTCATAGGTTTTCATGTTGCACTTCCACTTCATGTCACTGGGCATAGACGGGTCATATTATTTTATTAAATATTGTTGTAAAAAACAGATTTTTCCCTGCTTTCGAACTTTTGAATTTGTATCTTGGGATGCAAGTTCTCTGAATGAAATATTGTATTGTACCGCTCTCGTGTGGTCAAGCCTGGAAACTGCGAGTATGACACAAGACAGTCACAGTCAGCCAATTTAGCAATCCGCTTCAAAAATAGCATCAGTGAATGACAGAGAATAACATTTGAGAGGGTTATTTGCTCCTTTATAACATAAGAGTTTATTTGCATTCAATTTATTTAAATTGAACTTACAGTTACTATGAAAAAAAAAAGACTAAGCCCATGAGTTATTTAAGTCGTCTAACGTGTAACTCCACTTTCTATTTCAAATGTCCCAAAGGGCCATATTTATGGCCCTTTGGGACATGATGCCCGTCGGTTTAGGTCTGTACATGACTTGCATTAGTTTTATTCTGAAAAAAAATTTTTTTTTTTTTTTTTTTGCTTATTATGTGCAATTTAGCAAATGTTTAGTTACTGCATCAATGATGATTGCCAGGATATATTTTCATATTTTCTCATGTAAGAACTTATGTATACATTTTATAATCACAATATTTTCCATATCATAACATGCCAAATGCTTGTAATGTCTTTTCACATAATCTCATATTTCCCATTCAACCTATCAAATAACTAAAGCAAGAGATATGTGAATACTTTTTTTTTTCTCTATGTGTGTCTGCAGTTGCTCTTAGTCTGTCTCTTCCCCAAGTATGAGCACTTGATGGCCTGGCTATTTTCTGGCTGGGTTCTGCCTGAACCAATACAGTGGTACCTCAACTTACGAACATCTCTACATACGAAATTTGCAGGTTACAAAACTACTTCCAGAACCAATTAATTTCGTAAGTAGAGGTACCACTGTACATTAGTTTGCCCTCCTGTGGGCTCACCACCTGCAGAGTTTAGCAGCAGCTGAAGGCGTGGGCCTTGGCGTGCTGACCTCTGGCTGCTGGAACTAACTCGGGACATGGAATCAGCTTTTATAAGAGTTTAATTAATTTTAAACTGAGTTATAGATTGCTGTCTACAGCCTTAAATGTTGCAGATTTAAGGCCGATTGCCTTTTTGCAATATTAGTTCCAGCAAGTAAACATATTTGCCACAGTCTCATTTTCTAACGAGCTTTAAAAAAGAAACAAAAAAAACAAATAGAAAGCTGAAATCAAAACCCCAAATGAATGCAGTTTTTGAACCAAAGTGCTGTTTTTCAGCCAAGCTGAACCAAGAAATATAATTTGCACTGATCATAAAGTCACCTTCCTTTCAAGGCAGTGCTGTTTTTCTTTCTCCCCCAATGCGCAGGACAAAAAAGTCTTTTATCTTCCCAAGATTGGACATACTTCCCAAGAAGTATTACTGGAGTTTCCACTTTCTCTTGTAAGGCATACGTGTTACTGTGGCCTTCATGGCACCAGAGGCTCACAGCCAGCTGAGTCTCTTGTTTGTGAAATTGTTGAGGACCATTTGAAGAAAGAGAAAAGCAACTGGGCCATCTGTAGTATTACGAGCATTGCAGGACTCAGCCTTCAGCACAGGTACGCTCGCTTGTCAAGGCTATTCACCAGCAAGACCTCAGTCAAGTCAGCTGCTTATCACAGAGCAGATGGTGATGTTTGGCTTATTAGGTTAAAGTTTGTTAAGTTTACGGAAAAGATTATGTTTAGACTTCAGATCACAGATGGTTGAATTTATTCTACATTAACAAGGTTTCAGTCAGAGTAATGATCAGCAGTACTGACTGCTGGTGCTATGGATGGAAAGCGCTTGAGGGGATTAAGAAATCAGGAAGTTCTCTCAGTGCTAGGCCGCATACATCTGTTTGTTTTTGCAGTCACTGCGTTTTGTGAGAATGTGGACATGGTCGAAAGAGTATCAGGGAAAAATGAAAAAAAAAAAAAAACCTTTTGAGGAGCCATAAAAGAGAAGGCTCATTGTAATGTTGGTACTTTCAATGCAATCTTAGATAAAACATTGCAACAGGTATTCTTAAAAGGTCAAATTTTATTGTCAGAACTTATTTTTTTCCTCCATGAACAAATACTGTTTCTTTTTTTAAAAAAAAATCTTAAACGAGAAACATACTGTGTGGATTAAGAAATTCTTTGTCTTAAAAGACTCGCTGCTGTCAAGAATAAAACTGAGAGCAGTGACAGTGATCCACTACAGTCTAATAGCAGATTGGAAAACCAAAAGTGAGATGAAAGAACTGAGGAGAGAACTTTTCCCACCCCTTGTTACTGGAGAATGTCTTCCCATTAAAATGATCCCACTGGCAGTTTGTGACTGCTGTGTGAAAAATGATTGTAGTCACCCAGTGTTAAAAATGAAGCCAGTGTGGCGAAGCCTAACAATAAGCATATTTAGAGGCAATTTTTTTCTTAGCAAGCCAACCTAATGTTTTTCCCTATTTGATTCAAAGAATTAGTCTGGTTCCACCGGATTTGACTTCCAGGGGGGACTACCAACACATTCAAAAGAAACTGCTTCTTGGGCCACTTGGGCTCGGTGGTACAGAGGCTACAGTTCTCCTGCAGCGGTTGCAGGATTGACTCCTGGCCCACATGTCTTCCCAACTTCTCTGTCCCTCACACTGTAAATAGAGGCCACTAGAGCCACAAAGTCTCATTTTTTTTTTTTTAAATGTTCTCTGGATGAGGCAGCATGGTGGCTTGGTGGTTAGCACTGTTGCCTCACAGCAAGAAGGTTCCTGGTTCAAACCTCAGCAGGGACCTTTCTGTGTTTCCTCCTGGTACTCCGGTGAGCTGTCTAGGCTGTACCCCCTGCCTTTCGCCCAAAGAGAGCTGGCATAGGCTCCAGCAGATCCTCATGGCCCTGAATAGGATTAAGTGGGCATAGATAATGGATGGATGGATTAGACATACAACCTATCAGAGAAATGAAGCATGTGATGTAGGCAGAGTGACAACCAGACGAGTGTAGACAGAAGGAATCCAAAGTGGCATGGAGTTTAGTACACCAGTGAATGTCTGATGTAAAAGCTTGTTTATCAACGGTGTCAGTAGCTATTCTGCAGCCATCTTGTTTGTTTTGAATAGTGCCTCTTGGATGCTCCTGTATTAGTTTTGAGATAAAGCTTGCCCCTGTCCTGTTGGGGTTGGTTTGGTAAATTTTGCACGGGTGGAAATTTTATGGAAGAGAGTGTCTGCATAGTGAATTGGTAATGCTGGCAATTACCCACATCTTGACATCATTTCCTCAGGTCTTAAATTAAATGTCTATGGGACACCTTGGTGAACAAAGTGTCAGGACTCTGCCCTGCATCTGGGCTTCGCCCCCTGATTTAGCTCCACATTTCTCCTAATTCGTGTGTGTTTTGTATGTGTGTGCTAGGCATGGCTGAGTGCTTTAGTTTGGTTTCCCTGCTTCTGCTTCTGTGGTTGTGCTCCATGTCTACTCGTCTGTCTGTAGTCTTCAATACCTCAGCACTTCGTGCTGTTTTGGAACATCATGTCAGTGGAAAACTGATCTAACGGCCAAGCTCACGACCAGTTGAATTACAAAGTTCATGTTGACTGGGTTCCTCTTTCTGCAAGATAGTAGGCTTGACCAGACTGAGAACTGGAACTCTTATTATGCACAACTTCCCATCTCTCTCCAGCTGGCAAGCCCACAGAGCCCAAGGAAAAAAAAAAAAGAAATCCATCCACCCAGCACTAGATGGCGCAATCAGCCCACTCATCCTCTATTCTACATTGTTTATGACTCTTGAATTATTCTTGCGACCACATACTGTTTTTAGTATTAAAACACTGGCAATTTATTCAAACAGCCCCGAGAAATGTGGATGGGTTTCATATCTTGATTTGTAATTTAAGAAAATAATCAATATGTTAGACCTGAAGCAACTTGGTGAAAAGTGTGAAAATATGCACATCTTTGTGGAGCAATGACAAAAATGCTTAAAAAACTGTCAATAATTGAAGGCAGAAATAATGAGGAGAATGTGGTTTATGATCTAAGATCTGATTACAAGTTTAACCCCTGTCACATTACCATTTATACGCCGAATGATAAAACCTTGAGAAAGGCACAGCTGCATATGACTGTGTGGTTTTCTTTTTTTTCTTTTTCTTTTTTTTTTTTTTTTAGTCTTTTGCTGAATCACACCTCCAAGTGCTGCTGTGCTGCAAACACCTCAGCCAGAAACTGGCTTCACACACACTTGTCCTGTACCTACAACTTCCCACCTCAAAGGCACCATCTGCCCTCTGCCCCCACTGCAGCAGCTCGCAATCTGTACCTCCAGTCATGCAGAAAAAGTCACAGTGTGTGTCTGTAAATGTCTGCCTGGGTTCACGTTTGTTTTCCGTCTGTTTCGCTGTAGTTCACCAGCATTTGAGCACAGTAGGCCCAAAGAGGGATCTATCTGAAGCTGTGTGCTGGAGCCTTTGTAAGCTGCAGTTGCTTCGCTGTCTCATCTCTCTTTTTCCATTTTTCCTTTGTTATCCTTTTAATCCATGTTCTTCATATCATGGCTACAACAGAAATGACAGCACCCGAAGCACTTCATACACCAGCCCCACTTATCAATGTCACTAATCCTCTTGGCATTTCAAAGTTGAGCTTCAGGTTCATGCAGCACCTTTTTAAAATACAGAAGACATTTTTAATTTGTAACCTAGGGACCACCAATCTAGGCTGCTAATGCCAGAAATGACTGATTAAAAAAAAAAAAAAAGTCAGGCTTCCTGAATGGTTTTGGCCTGCCTTTGGGAGAAAAACACAAAAACATACCAAAAAAACAAACCAAAAAAAAAAAAAAAAACAGTGAAATTTCAAAAGCTATGGCAAGTGCTGAGATGTGAATTACAAATGCAATCTCAAACCTGAAAAAGTTGGTATGATATAAAACCAAATAAAATGTTGCATGTTGTCCTTGTGTTGCTGCATATGATTCCAGTTATTCACAGGTATACACTGTAAATTATTTGGTTCTTACTAAGAAAAAAAAATTACAAGCGTTAGATATTTTTTCTTGTTTTAATAATTACTTTCTTATTTTAAGTCTCAGTATAATCTTATATCAAGTAAAACTTTACTTCTTGTCTCAAACAGGCAGGGAATCCTAAAATGAGAGAATTAACACTTAAAATAAGATGTATTACCTTTTTCCTCCTCCTCATTTCCTCTCCTCATCAAAATAAATCTTGTTTTAAGATTCAATAACAAATTGTACCTTTCATAAATCTAGAAACAAGTGTTCCTACAATCTTAATTTAAGAAATCTTACCAAGTGAATTTATCTTGCTGCACAGAAGGATTTTTTTCAATTGTTTTGAGTACCTTTTTCCTTAGTTGTAGTGTTTTTGTCTTGTTTGAAGACCCCCCCCTTTTTTTTGCAGTGTATGACTACATTATGCATTTTCTTTATTCCTTCAGCATTTCAGGGTTTTGCAAAGGATATAATGTCTCCAAAGAAAAACTCGGAAAAGCTGCAGGAGGTAGCCCTTCTACCTCCCTCTCTCCAGCACTGCTGTGGGCTTGTTTTGTTCACTTGCCAGCCATAACTCTCCTCCAATGTTGAGCTCAGTCTTACTGATTTCCATTAAAATGTATTTCTGGGAGTCCTCAGGGTCAATTTGTCAGCTGTTTTTGAAATTTTTTGACCATGCAGACATTTCTGGAGTGAAAACAAATCTGGGACTCCGCAGTTGGTCGTAGAGAGAAGAATATTGTTAATGGAAAACTATCCACATATGTAATAGTACGCTGGTACTATAAACTGTTCCTCTTTGTTGTAAATGGAGACATTTTACTGCTCTACTGTCTACCAGGCACCTGCAGATTCAGACTCCATTGTAGCTGCCAGAAATACTCGTCTAGCTGGTGTTTCAGTGTCTGCCATCATGCCATTTCTTACTTGTGTTTCTTGCCCACTTCTTTTGTTTATATGTCTACCTTATGTCTACTTTTGCCAAAGAAATTTGTGCAAATATAACATGCAAATGGAAATAATGAGGGCTGGCGATGCGTTCAGGGTGTACTCCTGCCTCTCGCCTGAAGTGAGCTGGGATAGGGTCCAGCAGATCTCTGTGACCCTGAATCGCAATTAGGAGGTATAGATGAAAGGATGGACATGATGACTGGCTTCAAATTAATTTTTAATTCTAGACATTAAAAATTCAGGCTTTGTCCTAAAACAAGTATCTCACAGCAAAACTATTAATCTCCTTTAGCTGTGATAATCTGAACTACATTTCATTGCAGCCAAAGTTACTTTCAAGGAAAACTTTTTTTTTTTTTTTTAGTTTTTACTTTTCAGTAATGTTATTCTTGGGAACACCAAAGTGACAAAATGTTGTCTTGTCAATTTTACTGCTTCGCATTCCCTTCCAATAAAACAAAACTTTTTCAACCAACATTAAATAGCCTACAAACCATATTTAATCATCTCGTGGAAGATAAAAATCTTTGCCAACTGCATTAAAAATAAGCCTGTTGAAGAGCAGACCTTTCATATCTGAAAATTGTCCAGCAAATACTGAAACCATGTGCAACTGCAGAGTAATGGAGCCGAATCCAGATGACAGCTGACCAGCTGACTAGTTTCCTGGAAAGACAGTCTCTGAATTTTTATTTTTGAATCTATATAAAAAGAAGAAAGAAGGAAAAAAAAAAGAATGACCTACAGCATCTGGCAGTTATTGAGACAGTGACCTGGATCCTGACCAGCAGGCTACATCCAGCTTGCTAGACAACCGTGATCCCAGAAGTACAGAAACGTGCAGTTCATCAACAGACCACTAGTGGTTGGTCAATAACCGCTGACCACCACGCTCAATATTCCCTGTCTCACAGCAGAAAACAGAATAGAAAAATCTGTTTTGCTTTCAGATTCATATATAATTAGGTTTGTGTGTGTGTGTTTTCTATTTTTTATTTTTTATTTTTGAGAGACAGAGAAGTTTATGGTAGAAGTTTTAACTACTTAGCATTTTTGGTAAACTTAGCTGTGAGTAAAGACCTAAAAAAGCATCATCATTTTTATTTTAAAAATAAAATGGCTTGTTGTGTAGTTGATTGCACTAACAGACACTCGCAACCAGCTCGTGGTTGGCCTTGAAGGGTGAGTAGATGAAGGGTTGACCTGGAGGATGGCTGTCCCAGCAGAGATCCTGCTGGGGCCGAGCTCTGATGGAGCCCCGGGGCCTCCATAAGTGTAGTCAGTTTGCTCATCGTGTGCTCCTTGAGAGTCCCAGTGGTTCCTGGTACTCGACAGGAGCTCCAGCTGGCCTTATTTCAGCTCCGGCAGAACTTCTTTCAAATGTTGTTTTAGCAGCGACACCTGAAGTGAAGATGAATGGACAGATTTGATTAGAATGAATGTAAAATAATGCCAATTAGCACTATGCCTTGGGATAAGCTAAGCCAAGCTAAAATATCTAGCTTGTGGTGACTGACATTAGATGAGCATATCCCAACCAGTTACCGGTCTTGTTTGTTCCACCAGCGGGACAATATTTGGATAAATAAGTGTTAGGTAGATTCATCTCCTGCCAATATGGAGCCATCTGGGGGACCGAAAAAAAGGCTTCAAACACACTTTTCATAAAGGCTGTGGGCGATGTCACAGGGGGTTTCTCCAGTTCTTTAGATATTGTCTATGATCCTTACCAATTCTTTTTCTGAAAACTTCACCTTTTCCCCAAGTTCCATGAAATAATCCATCTGACAAGCAAAGAAGCATCACATGAAACCTGTCTCCCCTCTCCAACTTGTTGGAAGAACTAGATTTGGCTTAAACATGCCGTCCATCATTACACAATAATAAAAGGATAAGAACGCAAGTCCCCTACTTCATGGCTTTGTTTTAAGCTTTATGTCCTTGTTTTATTGAAAACAACTCCAAGTCTCTGTTTTTCATAGAGATTAATCAGGCACACTGGTCTTGGATGCCGTGCCAAGTCTTAGTTGCTGCCAAGCCGACCTGTAGGATTACTTTACTTTCAGACTCTTGTGTAATGCGTATTAGCTTTGTGGCTGGATGATCTATCGTGGCCACACTGGCAGAGTCGCTACAGATCTAACCTGTTTCTCATCTGTTCTGTATCATACAATTTAACAAAGTCCACATAACATGATTTTATACAAAAATGTGCATCCATTAGTGTTGTATTGCTCTCAGAATGTGTTTCATTTTTGCTTTGCGTACTTGACGTAGATGCTTTTATCAGTGACATGAACTAATGAAATAAGCATTATATGTTATTATATTATATACTATATCTTATCACAGCTAAGGACTGAGAGGTTTTCTTTTTTTCTTTGTATTCTAAAGGAAAGTGTATTAAGATATATGTTTACCAATAAAGTGTAAAAATTGTTTTCATAATTAGGATGAAGGCTGAGGAGAACAGGGCGGCCTTAGTTAGTAAGCACACGTGGTAGTTTGTTTCAGATGAATGCTGCTCACAGTTTCCCGTCACGAATTGTTCTATCAGACTGACAAAACTCAGCAATAGGAGAGCAAATGAAAGCAACTGGCATGAATTCATTACAACTTTCACACATTATCACATGTCGCTTTTCAGTATGCGTCTCAGACGTTAATTTGCTGTAACAAGCGTTCGGGCGACCTATCTGCACCGAACAGGTGGGAAGCACAGTGGCCTCTCAGAGCTCCGACATTAGGGAGGTGCACACAGAGGGATGGCTAATCGATTAGAGACACACTGGATTCACTGAGCCAACTGAGTCTTGGGGAGAGAGAAAAAAAAAAAGAAAAGAAATCTGCTCGCACGTGTGCGTCTGTGTGTGGAAAAGGAGAATACCATCTGATTTTACTGGGAAACTGATGACGAGAATTATAAGACCTGTAGGTTTGAGTAACTTTGAGAACCTATATTTTACAGCCTTGTTTACAAAAGAAAAGCCCAAAAAGATCCTGTGGGAAATGTTACTAAAACTGAATGGAGTGGTTTACAATTCATTATTTGCCTTATTGGAAACTGTGCAAACAATATATATCGGGTGTTCTAGATGAAGACTTTAAAAATCTGAAAAGATAACTGAGTATTATTATTTATAAATAAATAAATTAATTAATCAAACAGCGAGACAGTGACTTTTTCAGATATGAATATGAGGAGGGTTCCCCACTCTGTGTAAAGTGTTTGTGAATAAATAATTTAATAATATTTTTAATGTTTCTTAAATTACTAATTTGATCATCGATGGTGTTTATTACTAAAAGACAAAACATTTAAAGAAATCTCTGTAGACTGGGTGCAAGGCTGAACACCAACACTGCATTGTTGTGATCATTGGGCAATTAGCCAGTACAGAAATGTGAAAAATCACTGCATCAGCTCAGGAATGCTTCTGAAAACTACTGGTAGTTAATACAAATGTCTTAGGTTGATTCCATGTAACTTCTATATAAAAAGATCTCAAGTATATGCATTTTATGGTTTCATGAAGTTAAACCAAACATTATGACCTATTCACGGAGAAAGAGTGACATGCCTCCGAGGTGGCTTCATGGTAGTGCTGTCTCCTACCACTTGGGAGGTCCTGGGTTCATAAAACTTGGCCAAAGCCAAACCAGTCATGCGGATTACTCTGCCGTGGTGACCCCGGACAGGGATCAGCTGAAATGGAGGAAAGAAAGAGTGAAGAGAAACCCAGGATGTAAATATAAGAATGACTGAATTATTACATCATCACTTGGAAATATTAATGATCAGGATCCGGTGAGAAATATATGGTTTTGGTGCAAGAGTGCAGTTTCAGTTGCTTTAGCAGTCATTTTTCATTAGATAATGATCCAAAACAGTAGAAGCTTTTAAGGCTCTTGAACTGTGATCACAGCGGGGGCTGTGTGGAGTGGAACCTGTAATATCAGCACACTGCCAGAACAAGAAACGATATATAATAAGGCTTTTCACTGATATAATCTCAAAATCTGGAGGTTTTTCCCTATATTTTAATCATAAAAGTAACTTTTAGTTTACTTTATTTTTCATAGGCAATATCTTAAAACAGTTGTTTTATAGTAGGCTTGTGTGCAAGCTTCACTTTATTGTGATAAAAAAAATTTATATAAAGAAAAAACTTCACATAGGATCATGGAAACATACAATAGGCACTTGATATAAATGACAAGTTAACGTCTTTTCTGAACTTTTTCCCAAGATTCACATTCTTGACACTTTGACTTGACAGTGGTGTGATCCACCCACACACAAAAACATATAGTGGATCTCAGAATATCAAAAAACATATTACGTCTGACATTTTTATTGAGTTTCAAACACCCCCACAGGCTCCACAGCTATATAGTTGAGTCATAACTCTCTAGTCAGTTGTGTCACAATATGGTGAACTCACACTACAAGATTTGTTAGACATGCTATTGTTCAAACACAATGAAAACATTAACAAAAAATATTGATGGAATTATTAATCAAGTTCAGCCTCACAGTTTTGGTATCTCTGTACACAAATAAAATTTGTACACAAATTAAATCACACAATGTTCAAAACAAAAACTACAAGCAAAAGTTGGTGATTTGTGTGGACCTTTCCCAGAAACAAGCATTAACTCTTTTTAAGAAACTGTCCCATACAGATGTTTGCAATAATACTCAATAGGATTCCATTCTATCTAAGTTTAAGGAGGCCAGGTTTATGTATTTTTGGTTTGTATTCTAAAGGCAGGGTAAGTGATTTCTGGATGTTTGAAGCAAAACATTAAAAAAAACACTCAGCGCTAGCCCCTCCCTTTCTCCAAAACTCCCAAAGAAAACAAGCTCCACTGAACTTTCCAAAGCTTCCTCAATCTCCCACATCACGAGCATGAGCACAAACTCTGGCCCCGTCTGTGACCATCTCAGATCCTTCCGTTCAAATGTTGTTCCACTTTGTTTTTCTTCTTGTATGTCTTTCGCGCTTTGATTAAAAAAACAAACAAACAAAAAAAAACAATTGTAGACTTTTGCACAGTATTGTGTATATATTCAAAAAACAATGAACCACAAATCTTGAGTTTTGTAAAGTACATTAGTCTTGTTTATTTCACACTTACCTGATAAATGTGCAATTAATATATGCTATTTCAGCCAATGTTTAGTATAAACCCTGTACAAGCTTGCTATTGAACCTGGTTAAGTTCAACTTTTTTTTTTTTTAAGTTCAACAGACTTTCATTCTATATTTCTAGACCAAATAACAATCATTTCAGGAATCAACACCTGGCAAGGTTTAGATTTCCTGGGTTTGTTCTCAGTTCACAGGAAATGCTTGGTATCATTTTGCTCAGGGTATGCATGCACAAAGCCACCCATGATGTAAAAAAATCTGGTGCTGTCATGTGGGCAGTTTGTATTTTGGTAGCAAATTAATCTCTATTATGGGATTTTTTTTTTTTTTTTTTTTTTTTGAGAATTTCAGATTTGTATTTTTCCAAAAGCAGCTTACGTCTTTGGACAGAATGACCTGTCTTCTTTTCCACTGGGTATTTGTATTCACACATAAAGATCTGAAAGATAATGTCTTAGAAGTTTCAGAGCAGCAGTGCACTTTCCATGTTTCAAATCAGTAAAACAAATTGAGTTTATTCCTTGCTGGATTTAGCTTAATTTCCACTGACATTGGAGTAACTTCGGCACACCTAATCCTTGAAAACTAAACAAATTAGCACGTTTCCCTGCAGGCTAAACAGTAGAAAAGCGTTCATATTATTTTTTGCTGTTGACCAGAGTCAATTTGCTATTTCCTTTAGTGATTTCAAAATGTGTTACCAAGACTGATTGGTGTGACAAATGTAACATCAGGGATACTAGGTGTTAGCAGAGGTGCAAGACACCTGAGATCCTCCAGCTAACACACAACATTGTGACATTTTTCAGTTAATATGTATAAAATAGCCAAGGATAAGGTTTATTACATACTACTTGTATTCATGTTATTAGAAGGAAAACCATCCAGACTTTGTTCCCTCATTTCCTCATTTGCAGTCTTCTTTCTCCCATTTGGTGGGATGATGAGTGGTCCTAAGGGCTGAGTGGAAGTGAACTGTGCTGAAGATAAATACTCCCTGTGAGAAGCTATATACGTTTCCCTCCAAGCAGTGCTAATTTTTGCTCCGTCTGACACTAAAGCTGCGCAGAGCACAACTCAAGTTTAGAGACTTGTTCAGCTCAAAGTGCCAAGAGCAGTGACCCTAGACACAACATGTTCAAACTGCAAAGAAAGTGTGAGATTGCAGGAGAAACACATCTGGTGTAAAAAGGGCAAAAGCAGAGCAGTATTGATGGAAAAAAGGAATAGAGTGAAAGACAGATGTATCGCCCTGCTACCTCCAGAATTTCAGGTCATTAACCAGCTTGTCTCAGACTGTTTGAGCAGACTGTGTAGGAGGAAGGCGGGCTCTTCATCTGGCTATATTTATTCTCAAACTGAAATAGTGTGTCGAAAGCGTAGAAGCAAAGCTTCTTTTTCACAATAACTTATGCAGAATTACTTTATCAAACTTAAGTGTAGTTTGTAGTTTGTGTAGCAAAATGATTTGCATTATCAATAACCAGATGATCAGATGATGACATCCTATCCATAAAGTAGGAAAAAAAAAGAAAAAAATAAATTCACTGGTGCGGTACAGATGCCGTGTCTAACCAACCGCCCTGCTGGCCACACATTTAAGACAGTAAGCAGCGGTTTATGGAGCCTACTCCTGATTGGTTGAAGAAAAAAAAACATTACAAAAAGAACTAAAATATATACATTAGGTGACCAGTTACACTGTTATGTCTTGAAATATTTTTGCGTAACCAATAATCATATTCAGTTCAATTAACTTTACTTGTTAGGGCAACAAAGTAATCTCAAGACTCTGTACAATAAAAGGACTCATGAATTTACAAAGTTAAATAAAGAACCCAACAGATTGCATTGATTTTTTACGCCAGTGCCATCCCCCATCCTGAGAGAGCACGGGCACTTTGGATACTCAGTGGCTTTGTTATGGCAGCTCAAGACTCATACTGCATGGGCATAGTCCGAATTGCTTGTTTGTATTGGAAAGCTACTTTGAAAGACCTCAAAACTATCCCAGCTTTGGCAGGATTGTTCAGTAGTTAAACAAACAGTGTAAATTTAAGATTGTGTGCAGCCCTGTAGCCGACAACAAAGTATGGAGGAAAAAAAAAAGAAAGACTTTGTTGGTGTTTGCATCTCTGATTGAGTTCAGGGACTTGACTCAAGCTTTGTTATGTTCTGTGTTGCAACAGCTGCTTTGCTCCCCCGCTAAACACAAGTTCTACTTTTCATCCACCTCCAGCCATTCCGCTTTTTTATTAAACAAATTGCAGAGCACCTGGTTTATGTCAAGAGGTTACTGCTGTGTGTGTGTGTGTGTTTCTGTGCTTGTGTACTCTTGTTGTTGTTACCTCTTTAGGACCTGTTCTGATGTAATCACAGACTTTGCGGGGACCAGAAGTCCTTATGGGGGCTAAAGCACAGTTCAAAGAAGCTAAAGTGTGAACTGAAGTCAAGGCATAAAGTTGTAATGACTGAGGTTAGAGTGAGAGTTTACACTATTAATAGGAATTATTGCAATGTCCCAATAAAGATAGCTGGGTTGTGTATGGACGCGTGTCTGCAGACACAAGAACACGAGGATGTAAACTTCAGAAGACAGGGGCTTGTCATCAACAGTATGTAAAGTATATTTATGCGTAAATGTATAGTATAATACAATGTTTACCTGAAAGTTAATTTGAGTATCATGTTAATGAGGTTAGTGGACTCTGAAATGACTGTAACATGAGGAATGGGGAATTCAACAGAACAGACTGCACACGTCAAGCATAGTTCATCATGTTCAGTACAATGTGTGTTTGTGTGTTTGTGTAGTGAAGGTAAGGTAGGTGGCTGCGTGGGTGGGTCAGCATGAGTAATATGACTCTGTGTGTAAATCTGGCTCACTGTAAGTGAAGATGGGTCAGCATGCATGGGGTGTGTGTGTGTGTGTGAGTGAGTGAGTGAGTGAGTGCGGCTACCATATAAATGCAGGGTGGAAAATTAGATGTACAAGCAGGCTGACAGTTTGGATGACCGACCACATTACGGGCTGCACTGGGAAATCTGGTGCAGGGAAAGTGGAGTTGTTGTATGGAAATACTAGTGTGATGTCAGGGCCAAAAAAAGTTATGTGAGCAAAAAAGCCATAATGTCTTGCTGAAAAGCGTGTTTATCTCTGTTCCTTTTTGACAAATGCAATCCATTAAAAGGCAAGCTGAAAAATTAAGAGAAAAAGCCAAGGGGAGGGAAAGCTATTTTACCGAAACAATAAAGCAATGTAATAATGTGCTGGGTGGCAGGAGTAGTTAAGCCTAAAAAAGGACTTTTGCCAACGCTACTAATATTTTGTCTCTGTGACAGTCCCTTTGTTTTTAGATTAAATGGGCTTTTAATTGAACATGTAATTTCCAGTAATTCTGGAAGAATCTGCTCAGTCTTTGAGTGCACAAATTGAGGTGACTTGGGGTTGATTTTTGCTTCCCAGCTGCTGCTAAGACTGAGAAAACAGAATTAAGAGTTGTCATTTCTGCTGTTGTCCATTAGTTTTTCACTGCTCATAATGGAGAACATAATATTTTGATTCTTTTTTTTTTTGTATTCATTTGGTGATCTAAAAAAATGCCGTCCATAGCAGATGTTTATGATCTTGATTTGATTTTGTGATGTTTGGCTGTGCGCATGTATAATTATAGACTCATATGTGTGCATGTGTTTACAGATAGATAGTCTGAGAGTAAATGGCCGTGGAGATGGAGATGGAAGGAGCTTGCCACCAGTGGGGAAAAGATGGCAAGAGATCAGTAGAAAAAGAAATGAATGAGTGGGAGGCGTAGACATCTGAACTGTGAAAAAGTTGGAAGGAGTGAGGGGACCAGCATGGCTCCTGATGATCACACACGAAAATCTACAACGGGCAAAATCCCTCTGAGGTCTGCTGCTGGCCTCCATCACTTTTCTGTTTCACCAGCATCAGAGAAGACTCTGAACCCATAAGGCCTTCCTGGGAAACAGGGCCCAGATCATGCAGCTTTGGCTCCACGACATTATCTGAACTACAAATAACGTGAATCATAGCAAGAGATTTAATATTCCAATGGTGTTTAGAGAGTATAAATGAAAACACATGGAGACCGATCAGTGATATCAGGACTCAGGTCATGAATTCAGAAAAACTAGGCAAATGCAGAAGAAAACATTCAAATTTGTTTCCAATTTGTGGTAAAACATCATATCATTGCATCAGATAAGTTACAAGACTGGTCCACTGGCCCCTGATACGTAAGATTGCTTAATAAGATTCCTTGTTGTTCAGTGAAATCAGAAGAGGGATGTGGAAGCCCTTGGCCCGTCAGCCTAGGGCTATTTTTGTGTTTCTTGATCTGTTCCAGAGCTTTTTTTTTGCGATTCTGTAGAGCACGCTATCATGGTGGAGCAGGCTGATGCTGCCAGGATGTAGTGTAGGGGCTGAGAGAAGTTCAGAAAAATGCGTTAATATTCTGCTATGAGGAAAGAAAGTAGTCAACTCACAGTCTCTAATATGAAGATTTTCATGTCTTACAAAGATCATTTTAGATAAAGAGCAAGTAAAACTGATAATAGCAAATCTTTAAGATAAAAGAGTAAAATGTCATAACGATATATTTATTTACACTCTCACTCTAGAGCACACCTGAGCAAAAAGAGGCCTGAAGGCTGGAAGTAGGGCCACGGCTCAGCTCAACCCAGCCTTTCTTGATTGAAAACAAAACAACATAAAGTTTACAGCGTGGAGTATATCTCCATCTAACTAATTGCACTGAAAAGTGACGTTTATGTTTAGATTGGACTATAAATCTTCTCTGCCGGTACCATGTCTGTAACTTTGCAGAAAAGTTTTGATGATCACAGACCAGACTTGGAATGACTACTTCCAAAAACATCGCACTCATGGCTCCATCTTATTTATTTGAATGTGGACCAAAGAAAGAAAAAAGCAGTGGTTTGCTATGATTTATTCAGAACATGAATGGAAAAATAAAATGCAAACATCTGGAAAGGAATGAATTAGCACATGCAGGTACCAGGGGTTGTCTGTTACAGAGAGCATGGCATTGGTTATAATTTAAAAAGGTTTTTACCTACTTGCACTGTGAAATGCCACATTGTTTTAACTTGAAAAGTTTACGACGCCTCCTCCTTTCTTCATGGCTTCTTCTTTCATGGCAGCACAGTCCATGTTCACTGGATTGAAGTCAAAGCAGGAATTCTGCTTTGAAGATCCTGATATGTGGAATGCTATGTGTCGATATCCGTCAGTGAGCAACACACTGCAGCGCATCTTTGAGTTCATGCCAAGACGTGGCTACTGCTGTGGAAATTCTGCAGTTGTCCTTGATGAGAAGTGAAATAAAAGTCTAGTGAAACAGTCAGTTGTCTTTGTATCTTTTATTATGCTATAGCAGGAAATTTGTTCAACAGAGTACTAGCGTCTGCAGAAGTTGTCTTATCTTCCTTTTTTAGCGGAGACATATTTACAGTGATCCCTTGCCAATTCGCACTTTAAGTTCTGCGGTTTTAGTTATTTTGCGGATTTTTCAGAAATATATAATATAATAAAAAATCAAGATTAAATCACGGAAACATCACAGGATGTTGTGCGCGTTCTCTCACAGCTAAGAAATGTGAGCCAGCCTGGCCCCTTTAAGAAGGTAGCCTCGTGGGTAATGGCGTGTGTGTTGTGGGACGGCAGAACGAAAATGAGGTTAGATAAAAAGTGGAGTGAGCATAAACAGCAGCCCGGCATGTATAGATTTGCAATCTCTGTTAACTGACAGGAGCCGAACGATACAACCTGTGTGATGTTACAAGTTCCTGCAGTGCCAGAACAATATCTTTTGTTGTTGTTAGCGTGTTAGCCGCTAATTACGAGCCAAAATAGCACAATACCAGCGGTTTCTTTACTACGGTTCAGAGACCAGAGGCTGTGAAGGAAACAGAAAGACCACAGTTGAGCCTTTGTCTTGTTTCGCTGCAGTGTCTCGCTACTTTTTTGCGTTATTTTAAACATATTTTAAACACATTATTTAGGCTCGGGGGTTTCCGGCTCCCGTTCGCGGATTTTGATTTTGCCCACATGCCTTTTGTCCAATCTAAAATCACAGTATTTTCAGTGGCTCTTTGTCCAACACTTCAGATCTATGTGTTTAATATGGAATCTTTTTCTTTGACATACTCACATTCCTTTGCTTGATTTTTCTTCTTCTCACTTCTCAGGTATGATGTATGTGTTTAACTCTGGTATAGTAGTCACAAATTACTAATATGGGTGTCAGTGCCAAAGGGATGCCATGACACATTTTAATTACAGTAAAAGTTTATTTTGCAACAGTTAGGTTAAGCAAGTTTAACTTTTAACTGCACAAAGTGGTCTCAGCATTGTTGTGAATTCATTATCACACAAAAGGAATTGTGCGTTGGAGCAACTGTCTATATATCATTTTTCTGTAACCCGTTTTGAAGAAAACTCTATTGACTGGACATTTTGATGGAGCTGTCTTCCAAAGGTCCGTGAGTGAACAGAGAAAAACCCAAGGGCAGATGTTTCAAAAGAAGAGCTCAAACTGGAGAGCAGAACACTTGTTTGAGCAGCATTGAATCTGAAGGCAGAGACACCGTTTGGAGCTGAAGCAGAGTATCTGAGCATCAGAGCACGAGCAGAGATTTTCTGAGTGTGAAGGCAGAGATTTGAGGGAGAGCAGTACGAGATCTGAACGTGAAATTAAAGAGTTGCACTCTCAAACTGAAAAGAAAAGCTCTTGATTAAAGATAGTTATATACCCCATAATCATTACCTCAATACTTTTGGAAATATTTTTTCCACTTCTTAAGGGCATGAAAACGGGGTGGGGGATGAGCTCGGTCTACATGGATGCTAAAACCCAAAGTTTCCCAGCAGAGGAATGAATTGTTAGATGATTAGTGTCATTCACTTGTGGTCTCCATGCTGTCTGCTGGTGTAAACAGAAGTCCATCTTTGTCAAATACCAAAGGCTGTTGCCTATTTCCTGCATTGACCTCGTTTTCTTTTCCAGTCTCTTTTGGTACCTGGTTTGATTTCTGCTATCGAAATGTTCATCTTTTTGCTCACATTGGAATTTAATCTGCTCTGCCTTTTTAATTCATCTCACTAAACATAATCTGTAACATTTAGACCCATATTTCTGTAAGTAATTACCTCTTTCTTTTGAATTGTAATCCCCCTCCTTCTCATTTTATCTCCTTTTTCAAAAAGTTTCTGTTTTTCTGATCCAGATACTCTGTTCATTAGTCCACCACTGAAACTGTTGTCTTTCATACTCAGCTTCAGTCTCCAACTTTCTCATAGTTACTTCCAAATTGATGAATAGTAAAAAAGATGAATGGATAGATAAGCAAACACAACTTGCTGTTTAGATGTTTATCTTTCAGGGTCAGTAGACTTTAATGAGTCAGAGCAGTTAAGACCATGTCTGATAATTAAGCATCTCATAAAGCATAATAATTGGTCTTAAATTCAGTTGAACCTTCTGGTTGTTTGTGTGATGGTCTGCATAAAATTGTGCCCCTCTTGCAACTATGTTCACCACAAGCTCCTCCAAAATTATTTTGCAGACATATGTGGCATAGGTCTACTACTATTGCACCAGCTATGAAAAACATTCTGCATCAAGCATCTGCTGATAGAAAGTGGAGGAAAAAAAAATTGTGGGAAAAAAAGGTCAGAGGTGTTGTTTGGCTGCATGCAGCAGCCTCATAAATTAGAGGCTGTATAAGCTGGTTTTACTGTGAGAAGGACACAGAGGCGTCTGTTGGCCTGCTGGATCAGAAGCAGACAAACAGACATAAGACCAATGTTTATGTGTGGCTGCTTGTGTGTGTGTGTTTTCTTATTTGCTGTGCATATAAAAAAATTCTCCACAGGGATCATTAAATCTCAATATGGCTGCCCCTGCGCTCAGTGTGCCTGCGTTTATGAATATGCATGCTTGTGTATGTATTTCTAATTGTGAATGAGCATCATTAAAATGGCTATTACTGGTGGAGTTTGTCATTCCTCTTATTTATCTTTGCCCTGATTCGATCTGAGGTATAATCTAGATTTTGGAATTGCAGGCCCCGTAATCTCTTGACTGATGCAATGCTAATGCATGCAGTCAGTTAATTTGCAAAAGGCAACCACTTGTAGTTTAATCATTAGTTTGTTACATTTTTGTCAAACTGTCATCAATAAAAGTTTTCCAATTCAATCACTTTTTTACATAGAGGCTTGGTCTCTTGCCTCCACCTGCGTCACGTCAGTGAGGCCAATCTGACTGCGGTTGACATCTATGGCAGAATATTTGCTTTTGTACAAGGTTTTACTCAAAATACGTTTTCAGCACCTGTATTCCATTTGCAAAAATCAAAGTAAACCGTGGAGATGCAACACATTCTTTTAGATTTCTTTTTAATAACCAGCCAGCAACAACCTAATGAATGTTTTGATGTGTTTGAGTGGAGTTAATGATTGTGACTAACTTCTGCTTACCAGGGAGGCCTCAGCTAAATTCTGGATCTAATTTGAAGTTGGATCACAATATGTGCTTACTGAGCCAAACAGAAGAGATTAAACCGAACAGGATGATGTTATTGGGAAACTCTACATCAATATGCGCAGGGAGAGGGAGCTGTTTGTAAAAGACAACAAAATGTTCTCTTTTTTATTTTAGTTTTCATTTTGTATTGATGTATTTCTATGAAATTCAAAAGTTGTCTTGTAGTGAAACTGCTCACTGGTCCATACCTAACCAGAAAATGGACTCAGAGGCATTTCTATTCTGTTTCTTTTTTCTTTCTTCTTTCTTTTTAAATATTTAAATGTAAAAAAAAAAAAAATTCCCTTTGAAAGAATCCAAGCTCAGGCCTTAATCCTGTCCAGTGGTGTAGCTTTGCTCCAGTCTTTATCACTCTTTTTGTTTCTTGTCTTGAATGAAATATTTTTCTTTGTTTTGCTCATAACCTTTTCCACTGATAATGCACTGTTGAGATGACCCTTAGCCATGGGTTTAATCCCCCAGCTCCATTCTCAGGTGGTTCAAATTACATACGAAACAGCATGGTGGATTGTTCCACATCTCTAAGGACATGATGCCACAGTGGCGTCTGTCATGTTCTTGAATAGCTTAGCTTGATGTGACCTCACAACAAGTGTAGAGTTGACCTGTGCTAACTTAAAATAAGCGTCGGTGGCATGAATGAGCTTTTGCGCCCATCATTTTAAATTGACATACTGAACTCGTCTGGTGACCACTATAAAGAGGCAAAGAGACAGAGCTCGGGTTTTTATGCAAGATGGGGGGAGGGCCAGTAGTGGGTCTCGTAATTTCAACATGCAAGATTGAAACTTGACGTTTGATCAGAATAAAATGCTTTTTAAATACTTTCAAAATTCTGAATAAACATATGTATAAAATATATGTACATACACAGAACAGTAACGATTGAAGGTTTATCTTGTTGACAGTATATCTAAACCATATATTAGGTCACTACCTTTACTGATTGACATTTAAACATGTAGCATAAAGCTGAAGGGAAAAGGAAATTGAAAATGGCTGTATGTTGTAGAGGGAATGGTGTCACATAAGACCAAGCACAAGATAACTTCTCATACATCAAGAGTGCTTTTGTTCATTAATAGCAGATATCTTAAGATTATCTTCAGTTTATCTGAATGAATGTAGCACCGTTTTATTACTAAGCAAGAACATTATCTGTGAAGTAAAATTCCACCTGTGTTTTACCCAAAGGAAAACATCTGGTTTTTAGAGTCCAGTTCCATGTGGGAGTAAGAACATTTTAAGTTCCCTGACTGACCACTAACACCTGCCTTCTAGAGCGAGCCAGTATCCATTGACCTCGATGCTAAAATATCCTACTTTGCCCCAGAAATAAACATATTTACAGGCTGTTTTCTTACTGAGGCCTGTGTCATTTCAGACAAGCAACGTCAAGTGACTAGTTCAGATCTAAGTGGTTCAGGTCTTGGTGCGAGGTTTTGACTGCAACATAAACCCCATAGGTTCAATTTAAAATGTGTGGTTGTGATGGAGGAGAGTTTTGATCAGCTGAGAGTTTGGAGAGCAAGATTGTTTGGAGAGAAGGATAGCTGCTTGGATGGACCTGTGTGGGAATACTTTATTTGATTGCTCCCACTAAGGTAAGCTAATGCTAATATCATTTTAGATCTTTAAGCTTACTTATCAAGAACTGTAGTTTTTTACGATTTCTTCTTTTATTCAACTAAGGGTTTTATTGTGTTCCAAGGAGTTGGGATTTAATAGCAACACTTCATCCGTGTTAAGGCACACATGGGATGCATTCACAATACAATTACAGTTTATTTTACATGCACGTGATACAGTATAATCACAAGGTACACACTAGAAAATACACTACACTGGTATAAACAAGTTATATGGTCATGCATTACTTTTTATTATTCATCGTCATTCCTAACAGCCATTACTGACATAAAATACAATTGATCACATATCATATACAGTAGTTAAGATCTCAGCTGCCTGTTGATGCACTCTGGCCAGCAGGTAGTTTTGTGTTTAAATGAAGCCTCGAGAAATTAACCCTTTCTGAACCAGTTTTCTGGAAAGCTTTGATGCTTCATGAAGCTTCATCTCACCATCATTAGTAATTGTGAATCCAGCTGCTGGGCTGTTCTCAGCAGCTGGAACAGTCAGCTCCACCAGCCAAGCCACCCTCCAGATTGGACTGCACACTGGACAGACTAACTCTGCTCGGACCTCCAACCCCACTGTAAAAAAGCCCCAAGGACCCAAAAGCCACAGTCAGTTAGCTGAATGTCTGCTTGTCAAGTGTCACAGTGGTGCTTATTTTAAATGTCATTTCGGAGCAACATCCAAAAAAGGATGTATGGACAGATTTTATCAGAATGTATGTGAGGTAACATTAGTTAGCATCATAGGCTAGTATGAGCTAACTAGCCAAGCTGAAGTAGCTAAGTTGTGGTAACTGAACTGAGGTGGGCATGTTTTAGCCCACTTCCATGCCTCTCTTTCAATATTGCACCTTGGAAAGAGACCAAAAAGAGACTTCGAAAGCACTCTTCAGAAAACCTATGGGTGATGTCACAGGAGGTTTGTCCAGTTCTTTTTATGTCATCTATGGATAGACGCTAGCTAGACGGAGACATTGAGGAGATCTTTTGTTTTAAATTCTTCTTTTTAAGATTTTCATTCTGTTTAAATTATTATTAATTGTGATATTGATGAGCTGATGAGATTTTGAATTTCCCCCTTTGGGGGAGGAATAAAGTACATCTCTAATCTAATGATTTTTACCTTGCTGACATTATAAAACTCATGTTTGCCATATTGCCATATTTTTTATCTCATGACTTTTTAACTAATGTCAGTGATACAAGTGTCTGTATCGCACACAAAAGAATAATAAAAAAACTCTCAACCTCTCAAAGATAAGATACAGACGTTTCAGAACTTACCAAGTGCTAATATGACATAATCACGCACTGGAAATTGTTCTTGCCTAGATTTAAAGATCTTAAATCTGAAAATTCCAAAGATTGGGACGCTGTGTAAGTAAAAAAGGAATGCAATGATAAGCAAATCTCTAAAACCCGTATCTTATTCACCGTAGAACATAAAGAACATATTACATGTTGAAACTGAGACATTTTACCATTTTATGGAAAATATTAGCTTATTTTGACTTTGATAGCAGCAACACGTCTCCAAAATGTTGAATCAGAGTGATGTTTAATATTGTGGAAAATTATCTCTTCTTTTAACAACTGAGCGCAAACATCTGGGAAGTGGGGAGACCAGTTGCTGGTGTTGTAGGAGAGGAATGTTGTCCCGTTCTTGTCTGATGCAGAATTTTAACTGCTCAACATTCCTGGGTCCTCATTGCCAGATTTTTCATTTATAATACGCCAAATGTTTTCTACTGGCGAAAGGTCTGGACTGTAGGCAGACCAGTTCAGCATCCAGACTATTTTCATGTGAAGCCTTGCTGTTAAGATGGATACAATATTTGATTGAGAGTTGTCCTGCTGAAATATGCAAAGTCTTCCCTGAAAGACACGTTGTCTGGATGGGAACATGCTCATGTAACCCAATACCATCAGAGATGCAGACTTTTGAACTCCCTACTGATAACAAGCTGGATGGATCCTCTCCTCTTTAGTCTGCAAGATACGGTGTCCATGATTCCATGAAGGAATTTCAAATTTTGATTCATCTGACCACAGAACAGTTTTCCATTTTGTCTCAGATCATTCTAGATGAGCTTTTGCCCACAGAAGACGGCAGCATTTCCGGATTGTGTTCACATATGGCTTTTTCTTTGCATGGTCCAGCTTTAATTTGCATTTGTAGAAAAAATGTGTTTACAGACAGTGATTTCTGGAAGTGTTCCTGAGCCCACACAGGGATGTCCAGTAGAGAATCAAGCCTGTTTTTAATGCAGTGCCACCAAACTGCACAAATATCACACGGATCCAATTTTGTCCTTGTCTGTGTGCCCTGCACACAGAAACTCCTCCTGATTCTCTGAATCTTTTTGTGTTATTATGTACTGTAGGTGGTGAGATCTTCAAAGTCTTTGGAGTTTTATCTTGAGGAACAGTTTTCTGAAATTGTTGACAGTTTTTTGACACTGTTTGTCGCAGATTGATGAACCTTTGCCCATCCTTACATCTGAGAGGCTCTAGAAATTGATGTTTATTTCTTGTTTTTTAGCTATTGTTTTTTTTGCAGTGCACTCTTTTCATACTAAACCAGACTGATTGTTTTGCCCCATTGAAGTCATTGATTAACACAATAAACAGACAAACAAACAAAAAAAATCCAGAAGGGTTACAGTATGTGTTTCAAGGACATCACAAATTGTATGTATCTGATACCACATCCTTGATATGGTGTATTTCTGTTAACACATGCATTCGACATTGTTTACGTGAACGTTACTGTGTCTTTCATTACTCCCTTTATCCTGTAAGAATTCATGCTCTGCTGTCCAAAGCTAGAAAAAAAAAATGCATCTTTTCTGATTCAGTGTTACAAATAAGTGACCAAAAATTTGGTCAGGAGTGCAAGAATCATTTTATGAAAGGAAATGATTTTGTTCAAGCATAATATGCAGAGATGCAGAATCCAAATTAATATTGAGTTCTATTCAAAAATACTGTATTGATCCCCAAAAGGAAATTAATTTGTTGCAGTAACTGTCATGATGTATGTCTCATCATGACTGATTATAGATGGTTATTACTGTGGGCAGGATAGATCTACCTGTAGTGGTTTGTGATGGAGCGGATCTGTAGAAACCTCTGACCGGAGACACTCTGTTGCTGAATCACTGTGTTGTGTAGAGGATGCTTTGAGTTGTCAATATTTTTCATTTTATGAAGTACCCTCCTTTGCAGAATCAGCTCCAGAGGCTCCAGAACAGTCCTCAGAACAGAGCCAGCCTTCTATATCAATTTGTTCAGTTTCTTTGTGTCAGTGGCTTTGATGCTGCTCCCCCAACAGATGTCTGCAGATAAAATGGAACTCTCCACAACATATCAATAGAAGATATGTAACATCCTGCTGTAAATAGTGAAGGACCTAAGCTTCCTCCAGAAGTAAAGTCTGCTCTGTCCTGTCTTATAAACAAAATCAGTGTTGGATCTCCAGTCCAGTCTGTTGTCCAGGTCAACACTGAGGTATTTATACTCCTCTATCACCTCCACTTCTTCCTCCATCACCTCCACTTCCTCTCCCATGATGGAAATGCTGTTTGACTTGTTCCTGGCTGTCCTAAAATCCACCATCATAGTTGACATTTAAGATGAAACGATTGTTTCAACGCCATGCCAAAAAGCGGTCCACCAGTTCTCTGTACTCAGTCTCTTGTCCATCACTGATACACCCCACAACTGCAGATTCATCTGTATCTGTATTTCTGCAGATGACAGGACTCCGATTTGTACTGGAAGTCTGAGGTGAACAGAGTGAAGAGAAATGGTGAGAGTACAGTCCCCTGTGGTGCTCCTGTGCTGTTAATCACCTGGTCAGACACACAACCATTCGGTCTCACAAACTGTGGTCTGTTTATTAGGTAGGTGATTGTGGAGGCATCCACCTGTGTCTTCTGGAATTTCATTTGTAGTAAAGCAGGCTGGGTGGTGTTAAACGCACAGACGTTGAAGAACATGATCTTCACAGTGCTGCCTGCTTTGTCCAGGTGACTGTGGGTTTGTTGAAGCAGGTGTATGACGGCGTCTTCATCTCCAACCCCACGAAGATAAGGAAACTGCAGTGGGTCCTGGAAGGTGCTTTTTTGCTTAAACAGCTGGGCAAGTAAAAGTCTCTCCAGCATTTTCATGATGTGGGATGTTAGGGCTACAGGTCTATAGTCATTAGGATAAGATAGATGAGATCTTTTTCTTACTGGAAAATGGCAGGATGTCTTCTACAGAACCGGAACCTGCTCCTGAGCTTGTCTACAAACGAAACATGTAGAAGAATGAGTTCTAATCATCCTTCTGCTTGAAGCCTTTGGTCTTCTTCATCCCTGTCCACACATATGATACGTTGTTCTGCTGGAGCTTGTTCTTCAGTTTTCTCCTGTAGACCTTCTTGTTGTCTTTAATCTTGACTCTCAGTTGTTTTTGTACTGACTTCAATAACAAAAAGTCTCCTTCCCTGAAGGCTCTTTTTTTCTTGTTGAGGAGCTCTTTTCAGGTCATTGGTGATCCAGGGTTTCAGTCACTATTGGGAAAGCATCTTGTAGCCTCACACCCTGTTCTCTGTGTGAGTCACTTTGGTCATGTCATGTTTGTTCCAGTTGCTTCCATGCTTGCAGAGAAGAGCTGAATGCATCTCTAATGTTTGCATAAAACAAGTCCAATGTTTTATTCTCTCCAATGGAGCAGTGGACAGACTACTGGAAAATTGGAAATGTGGCAGAGGGAGAGGGAGAGACGTGGTTTAAATCACCAGTAACGGCCAGGAATGCGCTGAGTTGTTGTGTCTATCGCTTAGCAACGGCAGAGCTGATGACGTCACAGGTAGCGTTGTCTCCAGCTGATGGCAGGATGTAAACTGCCACTATAATAACACTGGTGGACTCTCTTGGTAAATAATAAGGACAGGAATTTACTGCTAACAGTTCAATATCTGGGCTGCAGAAACGATGTTTCACAGTATCATGTCCTGGATTACACCATCTCTCATTGACCAGCACTGTAATTGCAGCACCCTCATTTTTTCTGCTTCCCTTCGTATCTCTATCTGCCTGTATTATCTGAAATCTGGAGTTGGGAGTCCTCCTGTAGCACACGTCTCGCTGAAACACATCAAGCTGCATAGCTGAAACTCCAGATTTGTCCTCGTCAGCGCTTCGAGCTCATACATCTTATTAGCGAGAGATCTGACATTCCCCATTATGATGCAGGGACGAGGCTGGTTTAAACCTCCTCTTTCTCTCTCACCACTTTGCCTCTGCCCTGCATCCGCGGTGTCTCCCCTTCAACTCATCGGGGATTTGGTGTCTTAGCCTGGATATTATTTGGCTTCTTGATGTCTTCATCAGCAGAGAGAAAATAACTCTCTCTCGTTGCTATGGTTACTCATCATAACAGGTGGTTAGAAAAAAGTAACCAAGAAAAATCCCTCAAGTAGCACCAGCATCCAAACCGTAACAAAAAATAGTCCAAAAACCAATATAATCGATGGAGAAGAGTTTGTTGAAAAACTCAAAAATATGCAAAAAGCTAGCAAAAGTTGACAGAGATACTGCAGTAAGCTGTCCACCATGAGTTGCAATATTCGAGAACTAGAATGAATGTGGAACGTGCACAACATGGGTTTAAAAGTGCAGTTTTGCATATTGGATGTCTATACTTGTGTTGACACAGTGCATTCATGTTGATTAAAGAGCTAGCTTTGCTTTATTGGTCAAAAATTCCAGTGTCCCTTTAATTTCCAGCCCAGATCTCTATCGCATAGCTATTTCTCTAGAGCTTAGAAGTGACTCTGGTGCCTCATTGGCATTTGTGATCGAGACAGTTTAAGTGTCGGTTCTTATATTCAACTTCCAGTCGGAGGGAAACACTGATGAGTAACAGGAAGGCACTGTGGTTCATTTTGGAAAGCCAGTTGGTGCCATTGACAATAAACTCCGGTAGCGGTTACATGATATTTAACCACACCACAAGCGCAAACCTCCCTTGGCTTTAAACATTAAGTGCATAATAACACTTGCTTGATCATGTTTTCTCTAAGTCAGACTCTGATGGATAATAAGTGACAAGAAACCACACACAATCCCCGCTTGCTCTTGCATGACTAAGTCTGCAATTTGCGAGTAGTTGGACGTGATGTATTTAATTTCGGATAAGCTAATGGCACTCACTGACCTGTGTATGTTTTCACTAGACATTTTTATGCAAAATTCATTTTAATCTTATATTTGGCACATTATCAGACAAATAGAGGAGAGTTTATTGACTGCATTGTTTCTTGTCTCCATTCCTTCGCCGGCTGCTCTGAGCCAATCTAAGCAAATAAATTAGTTTGCCCGTAAAGATGCTTTTGGAGTGTGGGAAAATTCTCTTGGTGAGCTGTATGGGTTTCTGGGACACATTATTTGGAGACAGAGACGGTCGCTTCACTGTCCTCAGCATGTGGGCGTGAGGAACCAATTAGACTGTCATTAACGGCTGATAACATGTGTTTGCTCTTCTGAGAGCAGCTGCAGGGCATTCTCATGACTCCATTTCTTTTGACTCGTTTTAGATCAGCAGTAAGATAGAATAACTTTCTTTAATTGCATCATTTAGGGAGTTGTGCAGATTTATGCACTCTGAAGAGAGAATTTTCCTGTTTTATCACTCAGTAAAATAAAATTCAACTTGATTTGGTGTTTAGTCTATGTTACTTAATTTCTATCTTTTTACTTTTCAAACTAATGTTTTTTCCATCTGCAAGACAAAGAGCCATCCAGCTGGCACGAATAAAAGTTAATTCATCAGCGATTTGCTTTCGATTAAATAGTTTTGATACTCTATCCATCTTTTTTGACAGGCTTGGCCAAAAATGTAGTACCACGTCAGGAAAATAATAAATCTCTGGGTAACAAGAGAAAAGACTTTATTTGTCTTATGAAATATGTTAAGCGATGGATGATGAAACCATTAAACACATGTGGGACACGCAGCACTACTGACACTGATGACCTCAAAGATAAGTGAGCAGGGAACACACCGGGGGCAGATAATGGGAAACTCAACCCGCTCCTTGAAAGCCCTGCTCTTACCTCGCCATTCGTGAACCAGGAAAATGGGCTCCATGAAATTCCACTTTGGCCCTGCGTCTGTCTCCCCTCCCCTCCTTTTCTCCATGGTCCCTTTTCCCTCTGTCAATCAGGATCAGATCCAAGTCTCCCCATAATAGCTGCCACCAGCACCAATCACTGCTCAAGCTACCATTTCCAACTCCATTCTCCTGCTGACTAATTAGTGTTATGGTTAGTTAGCAGCTTTGGCAGGCTGGGGCTTCTCTGTGACATTATGTCTAAAGCACTTGTCAAAACAGGGGTTGGTGGAGCCGTGCTGGGCCGCTGGCCGGGGAGGTGGAGACAGCGGCAGGGGTGAAGGTGAAGAGGATGCCAGGGAAATTGCGGGTGGGCAAAAGACGGGAAGAGATCCTGGCATCTTAGGCAAAGCCCTGACAGCTCCAGTCTCCAGGCCCTCTGCCCATACACAGCTCTGGGAATCAGAAAGACAGGCAGCATTAGCTGGGTTTGACTGGATCAAGCTGCAGCGTGCAAACATGTGCTTATGTCCCAAAGGCAATCCTCTCTCCTTACTTAGAAATCATTTTTAATTGATGGATTGCAGTATACAAGCTTGGCTCCTGCTGTCATTTAATCTCAGACCAAGAGAGGAGAAGACCAGGCTATCTTTTATTTTTCTTCAGCTCTCTGGTGTTTTTTTTCAAGTGTCTCCTGTTTATATGGAGTCGTACTTCCTGCTCGCTGTCCATTTACCTCGATCTTAAGTGATCCCCTGCTGATAAGCTATAATTCATTTCAAGAGGGAAACCTTGATGTAATATGGCATGTTATCAGAGTAGGAGTGCATGGTGGGCTCTGAAGTGGAGACAGCAGCTGAACAGTTTATGCATTACCTCGGCCAGACAGTTAGAAGTTCAAATGGAGCATAAAAGTAGTGTTGTATTCATCCTAGTACATTTCAAGCTGTGGTTGCACACGAGAGTCAGATTTCAAGAGACCAAATGAGCTGGATTGAATTGCTGTAAATGTTGTGTAATGGTTACAGCATTAATTGTGTAAATGACTTTCAACTTTGTGGTCCTCTTTGGCAGTCTACCACCCTGATGGAGAATCATTGCTCTGAGTGAGAAGTGAGGGTATTGCCCAAAATCTGAAAGTTTCACCAGGATTAACACTTGATATTGACTAATTGTAACTAATGATCACATTGACAGAGGTAGTAAATAATGTTTTCTCTGTATTAGACCCTTGGACAAGCCAACACGGTTCCTATTGAACAAATAATTAAGGCTTCTTTTATTTTTGCAAGTGACCATGTAATAAGTGGGATAATGCATGTTGAGGTATCCATGGGAAGGAATAATGTATTCAGTAGGATATATAGCCAAGAGCAGCAGAAAATGCATGACTACTAAAGACAACCAGGTTTGAAAGAAATAAAAAAGAAGCCTGTAAAATCAATTTCAAAAGAGGCCAAAAGTAGATCTCTTGATGTTTTAAGATGTCAAATGTAATTTTTTTTTCATTTAACAAAATGGACTGCTCAGAAGTTCCACCCTTTCTGCCTCAGACTCACCCTCTCCTTTCAAATCTGCTATTCATATGAAAAGTACTGTCTACTGTTGTCAATGTATGTCTTTCAAAAAGATGGGATTGTAGTACGTCTTTTAATCAAGGGCTTACAAGGTTGAAGTTTTGAAAAATAAAAATTAACATGTTATTTTTCTGCATGACCTACCTAACTGAACCCCAAAGTCAATGCATTTACTGGTTCACGTTCTTCGACCGATGTACAGACACGATACCTGAACACTGCAAACAAGAGATTTTCATTTGTCTTCCATTTAGCACAGAATGAGAGCTTATGTTGGCTTTAAAATCCTTAAAAAAGATTTCCCTCTTCCCTCAGGATATGCACTACGTACAGAACTGAGGTTTTACTCAATACGAGAAAGCCCTAAAAAGTTCTCAGGGAAGGTTTTCAGGAAAGAAGGCAGGTCTGTGTTTCAGTATCTGAATTTACATTACACGCTATTTTACTAAACAGCCATTCTGGACAAAGCCCAGGAGCATAAAACACTAATGGAATCTTTTTTTTATACTCTGACTTCTGTTTTTATCTTGTGAATTATATTCACGTCCATACGGTCTGTTAATATGCATGCAATGCTATAAATCTGTCTTGTACTGTATGGCTGCAGACTGTTTCACTTGAATTCACTGGCAGGTTCAGAGGCTGTCAGAGAGCTCTGCAGGGCATAGGAGCACATCAATAATGCAGCGGATAGGAGGTGATGACTGGATATAGCAAAGAGGTGCACCTGCCCTTAGGGCTCAGCAGGCCAGTCAGGTCCTGCAGGCAGAGTGATGAGCTGGTGCCCTCAGGGCAGCAGGCCACAGACACCAGCATTGCCTATGGAAGTTTAGAGAGAAGCCCTGCTGGTTGGATAAACTCTGCTAAAATCAGTGCATGTTTGTGTTTCTGTGCTTGCGCATGCCTCTCTGTCTGTTTGTTTTATGTCAAGAACAGAGTGCTAAAGAGCTCTGTCTTATCTGTGGCTCTGTATTATCAGTAACCATTAGCACCTCAGATTATGATCGCTGTGGTGCAGTGCTCAACAGCAGGCTGAGATGTAGATAAATAAACGGAAAGATTAATTGAGAAATACTATCATATGCAAATATGCACATGGATGAATGACGCCTTGTTGAAAAACTTGGTCATATGCCAGTTTGATGTTTTTCTTTCTCTCTTTTTTTTTTTTTGGTAGTTATATCCAAGGGTTTCAACCACTGTACAGTGTCAGACAGCCTCTACACACATGGAAAATTCATAGAAACTTCTAATATAGCTTTTAATCTCGAGGTATATTTTCTTTGATAGAGAATCTTAAAATACTCTGGATATTCTCAGCTGTTTCCACAGTTGTGTTGCATGCAAACCGCCGACTTCTTGACCATGCCAAACCAACTCATGGTGGCCATAAATCATACAGAAATATTAGCCTTGATTTTTCACGCTACCCACAGTGTTGCTCACAAACCAGACATCTCTGCAAACAGAAACCTGATCAACCCTCAACGTTTCCAAAAAAGGAAACCTGAATTCTTCACTCAGCTCTGCTGGTTTATCTTACTGAGGTTCTCTGCTCAGTGTGATTGCTGCTTGCTGTGATTATGACCAACACTAACCAGGATTAGGACGTCCACAAGAGGGTTGTGCAACACCGTGGTGGTTTGGAACCTTACTCCTCCTGACAAGCCTTTGCCTTAGAAAGTAACCTCAATGATCAGTCGTTCGTGTGCCTGCTTCCGTATGTTCCCAAATTACAGGAATGCTCCTGTGAGTGTGCTGACGTTCAGTTTGAGCGCCAGATTTTCACAGTTCAATCTCAGGCTCTGACATTGCTGTTTGGGGTAAGAGATGGTGAGATTTGATTTAAACCTGCAGGTGGTTACAGCGAACCGGCTGTGGAAAACATTATCACTGGTGTGATCCTGCTTTTGGCTGCTAATTTTTGTCACCTCCTCCCCACAGGCAGAATGACATTCATAGGGTCCCATGCAGCGGCCCGTGACCGTGAAAAACCACTGTTACTCTTGAACACACCCACCCTTCCTCCTCCACAGCATATCTGTCAGATAGTGACGACTGTAGGGGTGGAAAGTCTGCAGGGCAGAATGGTCCACTGGCTTGTGAGCGTGGCCTGCTCTAACTCAAAATATGGAAATAAGCTGCAGGCTGATTTCACACCAGTGACCTACAGAAACTACTTTTTTTTCCTGCTTCTCTTGTGGTCCTCTATGCCATGGCTTGATTTTGACAGATTTGTTTAATATACACAGACTTACTTCATACAATGGAAGGACCATGTAATAGGAGAACAAATCTTCACAATTACCAAATAAATCCATGTTGAGCTAAATTAAATACAACAGAACCTGCAAAACACATCTTTTCACTGAGGGTCAATCTTACATCTTGTAGTTATAAGTTGCTTGTAATACATGTCTTGGAATTCAGCCTGGTGATTTTTACAGTCTTTTTTTTTTTTTAAACACTTTTTAAAGACAAAAATCATAGCAACAGGTAGTATTTGCTTAAAGGCACTGTGTGTTGATCATTAATGCAACTTTATGCAACTTTTTTGTAACTGTAAGCTAATAAGAGTTGACAAAAATTAGAATAAAAAAAAAAGATCAGTAAATGGGTTAAGGTCAGCCTTTAAAATGATTATACATGATGACCAGGGTTGGGCAATGATTTCTGAATGCCATTAAATGAAAAGCAAGATCATAGTTTTACTACCTCCAAGAAATAAATAATTTTATACACAAACATTTAAAATAAATATTGAAATGAAACAAGCATTTATTGCTTCATTAATAATTTATTGGTATAATGTGATTCAAAGTTAATGTTAACACTGTGTCCATTTGGACTGTTTGACCCACATGGGAATGAATTTTCTGCAGTTGCTACTAAATGACATGATTTAATGATATTTCATTAGGGATAAATGTTATGGAAGGTTGAGTTTTGTACTGATTTAAACTCTGTGTGACACTGTTCAAGGTGCTCTGAGCCAGCTGCACGTATCAGTCTTTCACATCTATGGATATATGTTATCTGTAAAGTCTCTGCAGAAACTGCCTTGCATCCTCAAACTATCGGTCGCAGCCTTCAGTTCAGGATGTAAGATATACTCTGCAAGAATAAGGTGTACAACCAAATGACCTTTTTTACTTTTGGCCTCCCGAAAAGCAGCAAACATGTAATCACGCCCTGATGCACGTGTCTCCTTGATTTTAGATGGGACTAAAGGTTGCGGGCCCATGGGCCAGTGAACTCCTGCAGTACTCTGTTGAACCTGTTCCCTGCTATAGCATAATAAAAGATACAAACACTACTCCGACAGTTTCCCTACACTTTTATTTCTCTAATCACTAGGGACAACTGCAGGACTTCCACGACAACGTGAGCATTTAAATTCATATATACTTTATTGGTGAGCCAGTAGAAAATACCAGTTAACAAGGTGTTATGTTTGTGAAGAGTTTCCATTATTCATAGGGAATGAAGAGAGTTTTCTTGAATGATTGATTGGCTGGTTAATCTTGGCCACATGGCATTTATTAAAAGTGTAACCTGTAACTGCACCTGTTATTGCACAGGTGGCATCCTAATACAGTTCCACGTTGACTGATTCTTTCACAAATGTTTGTAGAAACAGTCTGCATGTCTAGGTGCTTAATTTTATACAGCTGCAGCCATGGAAGTGACTGGAACACCTGATTCTGATCATCTGGATGGGTGAGCAAATACTTTTAGCAGTATAGTGTATCTCACCGTGCACACTGATATTACTGTCTTGCCTCTGTGACAGTGTGGGGTCCTGTCACTATAGCTCCGATTGATCACGTGTCCTGGCTACTTGGCCAATGTGATATCCCTTTGGCTGACTGGTAAGCACACGTGACTTTCACCTGGGAGTCTTGGGATCAAATCCCCCCCGGGCCCTCCGTAGTATTCACCTTGCCACACCTCATTTAGACTCATGTTGGGTGTTGCCTCCAAAACAGAAAAATACATATGGTGTATTATTTATTCAGCAGGATCACAGTACAGTGTAGAAACAATTACCTAAAATAATAAAATTAAATGATGATATTTTTGCTAGATTTGGCCTGTTGGGGGGAAAACTGTGTCTTCTCTTGCCGTCAGATGATCCAGCAGGAGCAGTCACATATTCTGCCTTACTAGCTCCAGGTCTTGTGCAGAGAACATTTGGTCATGGAGTGTTTTTTGCACTTCAACTTTCATGCACATTCATAAGGCCTCTTGACGCTGCCGGGTCTGCTCAGAAAACCTGCTGTTAAATTGGTTCGTCATGGTGCACCATACCGCCTTATGTGTGGCTGTGGTCTCTTTTCGTGAAGCCTCTATACTCTGGAGGACACCGGTGATGCACTGAATCCAAAATAGCTTGTGGCCATTGCTGTAATATGCAGCTGAAGCCATTTCAACCAATAATTCTCACAGTCTCTTTCCAAACTCATTTCACATGAGCGTCAGTCAGTTAGGCTGCTCCTGTGCTCCTGACACTTCTGCAGCGACAGACTTTAATTACACCATGTGGTAAAATGTTTGATGTTTAACTTGTGTATTTATTTTTACATTCTGCTCACTGATGTGGGAACATAGGTCAGAGTTTCTCTCAAGTTTTCTGTAATGTGTTTTAGCATGCTTATTCTGATTTGCTTTTATGTTTGCACTTTTATTCATTATTTTAAATGTATTTTTTTGTATATTCAGATATATATTTCAGTCGATTGCTCCTCTGCTTGAAGGTCACTGGATCGATCCTCAGCCCTGTCACATTTTAAAGTATCCCTGGGCAAAGCACTGACCCCACATTTCCTCTGTTTCCCCGGCCACTGACAGTCCCAAGTCCAGATAAATTGGGAGGGTTGTGTCAGGAAGGGCAAGCGACTCAAATCCTATGCCAAATCAATATGCGTAATAAAACAATGCTCCACTGTGGCAACCTCTTGAAAGGAAATAAAATAAAAATAAATAAATTAATTATCATATTTGGTTCTGGAATCATATTTTCTAGCCCGCCTCAAAAAACTCCCTAATATTCTACACTATTCCTGTTCAAATTCATGCTACGGCACTCACGCTGAGTGTACATTAACATAAACATATTCAACAATCACTCTCCTCGTTCAACCCTTCATTCCTGCACATAGCAGAGATATACCCCAAAGTGCTCCTTCGACATTTGCAGATATTTATTTTACACTGTTTAAAGTACTGTATGTCAAAATCACTGAGGAAAGTGTGCTCCGGCATGTTTTTTTTAGGAGAGACATTTACATAGGCTGCTCTCCTTCCTCCTGCTTCTTTGTCTCCATGTTTTCCTCCCTAACCAGAACCACATTGACCGTGGCTCTGAAGCGCAGCACAGAGAGCAGAGCTGCGTGGAGAAATTAGAGGGTGCATGCAAACCTGGAATCAAGCTGTACTAATGACTGTAGCATATTAGCAGGTCGTCATGTTTTCACATGTAGTGGGCTGAAGTCAAATAAACCAGCGGTTTGCTATATGTCGTCCTGGTAAGATGGATTATTACCTTGTCAGAATTAATTGGGGTGAGTATTTATCAAACTGTTGATGAAGTTATAAAAAGGGCTCAGAGAGGATTTTCACGCTGCGACATCAGTTTGCCTTTTGATTCAACTTTTTACTTGTGTTAGAACTGAGACTATTAATTGTTGTAGATTTGCAAAAGAAGTCTGGGCAAAAGAAATAGATGCGGTTTCTGAAGCAAACCTACTCTATCTCATTAAAGACACGCTGCTGTGAGTCTGACAGAATGCAGTCTGACATTGTGCTGCTGAAATAACCACTTATCTTTAAAAAGACTTGCCTTTGTGAAGCATACGTCTCTTCAAAATTCCAATATAAGCCTCGGCATCAGTGGTACCTTCACATATATGTAAGTCATCTGTGTTTTTACAAAAAACAACCTGAAACCTACATCTCTTCTGACAACAGAGCACGTTTCCACCGTCTTTTTGTCCATCTGATATGGGCTCATGCCCAGAGAATTCTGCAGCTTTTGGTGACCACTGTTGGCAAGATTGGCCTCCTCTTTGTAGAATACAGTTTCAGGTTACATTTTGGGGTACAGCCAAAGCTGATGTGAACATGTGGCTAAATATTACTTGCTACAATGAATGTACAGCTGTAAAATCTGCACCCTGATGAGCTCAATTCATTGTCTCCTAAACAGATCTCCTTTATATAATCACTGGGGAGTAGTCCACATTATAGGAGTAGGTGGTAACTTTGGACACAGTTAAAGACTCTGTGTTTATCCACCCTCCAAAATTCCCTTGATGTCATCTGTGGGATGCAATCGCCGAGACTCCACCTCATTGGGACCAAAGGATCAATTGCAAATGTCCCAGTCAATGACGCTGCAGTGTGCCCTTACATGATCTTTGTCTTTGCCTTTTGTGTTTGGAGCTCTTTTGGCAGGTAAAGGAGAAACACGAACTTCAGACACGGGGTGATAATGTTATGGCTGACCAGCATATAACATTTGACAATTAATGTGGGACTAACTGCCATTGTCAGTTTTTTTTTTTTTTTTTTTACAAATACAAAGCTAAAGAACCAGAAGTATTTCCATTATATGTTTCAACATGCCTCGGTTGGATCAGAGCTTTGATTTATTGCTCATATGCAAAGTTTAGATGTATTTATTGATTTTCACTGTAAATTCTTAATCTATAAATTTCACGTTAAATCAAGAGCACTTCAGGAGAAAGTGAATATTTCTTAACTTAATAACAAAAGATTTCACTTCTCATGGAAAAATCTTATCAAACATTACATGAGGAGATTAAAGTAATGAATTTGTCTATTTGGCTCTGAACCATGACGTGAATAAATTGGAAAAAGTGAAAAAGTTCAAAGTAACATCCTTTGAGGCTGGAGTGGTTTGTCAGAAATGTTTGTGAAAACATTAGTCACAATTGTACAGTGTTTGGGACTTACATGCTGTTGTGCAGCTGAGTACTATCTCAGTATCTTCTTCCTCCCAGAAGTGAAGAAAACAAACAAACAAAAAAAAAAAAGAGCAAAAAAAAAAAAAGCCATTACGGCGCATACTGAATAGATTGTGTATCTTAGCTGTGCACTGGTAGCTACATGTTTTTTGTCTTCTGGGGAAGCACGCGCACTCACATGAACACAGCACTTATTTTGAATCCCAGTGTTTACTCCAGTCCTCTGTTGTTTAATGCACGTTGTCAAGGCACAATAAAAGTTTAAGTCAAAACAGAGCTTGTGCTTGGAGGAAGGTAATGGAAATAATTAGAAGACATCATTATTCAATATTTATGTGTGCTTGCTTGCGTGTCCGCATGAGTGTATCAGTATGTGGATCTGTAAAACCTCCAGTAGAAGTATTAGATTCTGTTAGACATGTGTGAGCCACGGTCACGCAAGGACACGTCCACATGCGACTACATGCAACCGCACAATCATTCTGTTTACAGGCTTTCAGACAGAACAGTGTCCCCTACTTCAAGCCATTACTCATTCCTTTCAAACTGTTTAATAGGAAGCTGAGTGAGATTTGGCTCGGCAGAGACTCATACACAGACAATAGCGTATTAATGCTAGCACCATGTCACTCCTGCCTTGTGACTCCCTCTGTGCCTCTAGGTGCTGACAGACTGATGGGTAGCTATTGTTACACATTTGAATCAGAGGAAGGCGAGCTGTGGCCTCTCCCCTTTTTTACCTCGCTGGTCACTTCTCTTGAACCCCTTCTCTTTATTCCGTACTTGTTTTCTCTATCTAAATCTTTCTCGGTGCTCTTTTCTTTTTATTTTCATTTCACTGATCTTCCCTGTTTGCTGCCCCAGTCATGTCCTGCTCATTTCCCCTTTGTGAGTCTGACTTCCTCGCTCTCATCTCGCTGTCTCTTCCTTCCCCCTGCCGTGCATCTGTCATTCCCACTCTCCCTCCCTTTTTATCTCCCTACTGTACATATCCCTCTATCCGGGCCTGGGATGCCACAAGCAACTTGGCAGGTCACATTCCCTGCTCTTCCATCTGTTGCCTTGATCTCCAATTTCACTTTATCAACATTGTGATCCTTTTTTACAACATTGTTCCCTTTCTGTCTTCGTCTCCTGCTCCCTTCCCCGTCCGTCTGTGTCATCACCTTCATTTGTCCGCAAATCAGTCTGCTCTCATAACCTTCTCCACCCAAAGTAATCCAAACGGGCTAATCTTTGGGGGGGTGAAAAGCATGTTCAAAGCAAAGTTTCCCTGCAGTGGAAATGGAAATGATCTCAATTATTATCTTGGTGCCACACTCTGATAATTGCTACAGCATTTGGCTCCTCAAAGTTCCTCTGGTACAAAGTTAAATCTCCATGTTTCTTCAAAGTACTTTGTCAAGGCAAAGCAAATGGAAGGCATATTTGCACTAGTTGGTTGAGTGCAGAGATGCTGAAGCGCATATATTATCTGTAATTTTTATAGAAAAGAATCTCAGACATTTTGGGATATAGATTTTACTCTGCCGCTGCAAATTGGGCCTTGTTCAGGGTAACAAGCCCAAAACCCTATGTGACCTTCTGCTTTGTGTCCAGATTGATTTTTTTTTGTAAAATCTTGTCAGCTAAAAATAAATAATTGAATTCTTGCAAACCAGTCACAAACCATGTTTCTGGGTGTTTGAAATGTCATTCATTTTCATTACTGCAGATTCATCACGGTCTGGAGGTTTTGGCTGCTCTTTTACTTTAATGTGTTTTTTTTTACATAACCTGCAACAATTACTTCATGACCAGTCAGAAGGTCAAAAACAACAGTTTGTGAACAGCCAGAAACAAGTTCCCAGCCGGGGCTTTGGTGGGAAGCTTAGGTACAGGAAAGCTGAAAGGAACAGGAAAGCTGTGTCAGAAGCACAGCTATGTAGATATTGGTATTATTTCAAAAATAAACGTGTTGCCAGACTGTTGTAAAGATTTTAGGCACAACTGACTTGAAGAGCAAATATGTGATACCAGCAGTGAGAAGAGTCCTTCACAAAGGATATCAATATTTATTTGAAATAGCTAACATGATTCCTTTCCAAAGAAAACAACTTATGCTGCCACCACCTTAACAATAAGCTCTCACTAGAGCGGCCTTGTTGCAATAAATCCTGTCAAATTGTGTCTGTCTTGGTTCTTGAGAGTTTTCTATGAGTTTTTTAGATGCCACAGTTTAGATGCTGTATTGTTGTAGGGATTTCTGCTATTACTTCTTACTCTTTTTAACATCAGTTTTGATGAGGAACTATGCCGACAGGTTAGATGTCTAGATATGCAGTGGTGGCAGACTGAGCTCTCAAACATCCAACAAATACCCAGACTGAGACCTTAAATCCCAGATGAGTTGAAGAGGAGACAATGCGGTTGTAGGGTAGGGGCAAAACAGTAGGAGAGGAAGGGGATGTTCAAACTTTTTCTTCCCTCATTGTCTGGAATGCAAGAACACTTGCAAATACTATGGATGGGCTTGAGAATCAACAAGAACAGAATATAGTGGAGAGACAGGAAGGTGCAAAGAAGCAGCTTAAAGCCAAGCTAAGAGACAATAAGGAAGGGTACAGCAAGCAGAATGCTTCAAGCAGAATGTGGATCAGACTGATGAAAGCCTGAAGATAGTCAACAAAGAGAATATATTTATCAATTTGTTCAAGCTCAGAAGGAAGCTCAGCATCCTCATCTCCTATTCCTATTCACACAGACCACACACACTTCCTGGACCTACAGTTTCTGTTACACCTCGACAGTCATCGTCAACCTTATTTTTATTCAAGCTCTTTGCTCATTTCCTCAACATCATTTAAACACTGAATTCCAGCGGTGTACGTATCTGGCCTGTCTGTTTCCAGCAGTGTTGTGAAGATGCTACAGGTCTGGATGGTATAAGCTTGAGCTCTGAAGGCTTTCTGAAGCCGTTTGTAGGTGATTCTCCATCACTTTTTTTAACATCAGCATAAGCCAGGAGAAAGTTCCAGTTCTGTGGGAGACATCTTGCTTTGGTTACAGAACCTCAGAATAACCTCCAGTAACTATAGACCAGTTGCCCTGACATTACACATCATCAGAGACTGGTACTAGTCACCTAAGTGAACAAACGGACACCTTTCAGGAGCCACTTTGTTTATCATCATAGTGTTGGAACTGAAGATGCAGTCATTTACCTGTTACAGTGAACCCACTCACTTCTGGACAAAGCAAAGAGAAGATTATGTTCTTAGTTTTGCTCGATTCAACTTGCCCTGCTACCGATACAACCACCTAAAATAGTCTCTCACAGCCAAAGGCCAGACAATTTCCAGCCATGTTACTGAGGGGGGTGGTGTTGCATCCTGGTTAGACCTGGTAGATTTCACCTGAATTATTGACTCTCTGACAGACAAAGAACATTTTGTGAGACTGAAGGGTTGTGCTTCCAAGCAGGTGGTCAGGAGCACGGGGGACTGCACTGTCACTGTTTCTCTTCACTCTGTACACCTCAGACTTCCAGTACAACTTAGAGTCTTGTCATCTTGAGAAATAACATCAGATGACTCTGCTATGGTGGAGTGTGTCAGCAGTGGACAGGTGACTGACTACAGAAGAACTCTTAGCAGCATGGTGTGGGAACAGCCTCATTTCGAACATGAACAAGACAGCATAGATGAGTGTGGATTTTAGGATGACCAGGAATGAGCCATACTTTTTTTTTTCTATCTAACAAACCCTTTGGTGCTCACTCAAACAGCAGACTGGACTGGAGATGTGACACTGTGACTTTAAGAAAGGACCATGCGAAGAGGTCCTTTGACGTTTGCAGCAATATGCTACATATCTTCTGCGAGTCTGTGGAGGTGAGTGTATTTTTATCTGCAACTATTTGCTTCAACACAGCATCAGATGGGCCAAAGAATCTGAAAAAAAAAAAATCAATATAGAAGGCTGGCTTTGTGAGGGGACTGCTCTGGAGCATCTAGAGATGACTGCGCAAAGAAGAACGGTGCACAAGCCACAAAATAATGGACAACACTTCACTCCGGGACTTTAAGTACAACTGACTGATGTACTACTGCAATTATATAATTTCTCTTTGGGAATTAAATTAAGTATTTAATTAAACTGAATTGTATGAAAGCTGTGATTGAGCTCTAGAGATACTAGTTGGTAGACTTAATTATCTTTTGGAAGAACCGAGTCACCTTTTTTCCTGCTGTCTTTTTTAATTATGTCAATCAAAATGAACCAGCTGTTGCCTGCACCTTTTTTATATAATGTGCTCATATGAGACAGAAAATGGTTAGCAAAAGAAATCTGAGAAAACTCAACAGAGAACTCTCCACTATTCAGTCTATTCTTGTTGCATTCTGGCATCAGTCCACTAAGTGGCAGTATTAGGTCATAGGTAATACAGACACACAACACATCTAAACAAACACACACACCTACACACAAAGCTCCTTACAAATCAATTGGACATATATATGGACAGAATGTGAGACCCTCCACCAGCACCGCCATGCAAACACGCGTACACAAAGCAGGCACAGACATGCAGCAACAGAACAATCTCTTCTGTCTTTGACAGCAGCAAGTGACACTTTACAATAACAGCAGTCTGAGGGGAGAGAGGAAGTTGACTTAACGAAGTGTCTGGGAATGAAAGGTGGCATGTCTCTCTCACTCACAAAAAAGGTCAAAGAATAGCAGCCAGAACAGAGGAGTCTATGAGCCAATGTATCATACTCTTTCTTTGTCACGTCACATGAAGAGGTGAACATTTGAGCAAAAGACAAATAAATTTTTTCCCCCAAAACTATGATCAACTAAAATCTTTCACATGGATTTTTAAATCTTGAGCACTCAAAAAAGTTATTTTTCCTTTAATCTTTTATCTTCCGAGTTCAGTAAGTTTTGCCTATGACAAGCTTTTATATTACTCCGAGTTGTATTTAGTATTTTGAAAAAGTTATGCCAGACAAGGGCTGGTTTTGCAGCCTCACTTTTTGTCCTTGGTGTCTACTTTGAAAGCAAAAAACCTTGTCCTCAGCATGTCTTCCCTTGCTTTATATTATTGTAGTTTATATATTTTCATGAATTACACACTTTCTCAGCAAAGCTTCAGGGCTCACTTGGCTTTTAAATCTGGATGCTCCTGTAACACAAACACATCACATGCAGAATTCTGTTAACTCGCGAAAGGTCCAATCTGTAAATACAGTCTAGTGTTGAAACTGCTATGAGCCTTCTGGCAGTGTTAAATAGTGATTTATCGCACTGAATACAATGTTTTCTGTGGAAGTTATTCCCTGCGCTTTGGATACAAGGACTCACAGGGTCTGGCAACTAAGCACAAGTGATGTATGTGTTTAGAAAGTTTACAAAAAATCTGCAGAACAGTGCAAGAATAAAGCATGTCCGTGACTTGGATTATATTAAGCGTGTTGCCACTGTACGGATAATAGTTTTATGCATGTTTACTGCATGTTATTTAAGTTTTTTCCAACTTCTAAAATGCCAAATAATGATCTCATAGCATGCAAATTTATTATATTCTTTGTGTAGGTGCGCAACTATGGGGAAAACTAAACACGATCCTAGTAAAGCATGAAGACAGCAGAAGTAAAAATAAAAGTGAAAGCAGCAGTATCATGTGCATCTGTAGCACAGATGTTATCAAACTAATGAAGATGTTTTATTTAATTTGCAGTGCAGCTATTTCTGCATGTATTTCTTTCATGTTAACATATCAGTTTCACGTTGTTTTTTTTGTTTTTGTTTTTTTCAGGAATATTTGATTACTTTTAGAAGTGTCGTCTCTTTCTCTGGGTCTTCTGTCCCTACTATCGGCAAAAATCAGTCAAGCTTGTCTCTTGTGACAACTGCATATTGCTTTGCGGCACTAGGATCACATATCAACAACAAAGAAACTAGCAGAAGCAGCCAGAGACCCAAGAAAGTAATGATGGAAGAGAAAATGAGAGCATGACCGGGGAAGAGACCAAATAAATCTCTTACAGTGTCATAAAAGCAACTTAATCTCCATGCCTCTAGGGGGACCTGCTCAGTTAAAAACTGTATGTAAAATTGTTCCTTTGTGCTGCTTTAACTTAGAGTCTGTTGAGCTTTCTTGATCAATGAAGATGTCAACTGAAAGAACATGCACCTCAGCACCTACTGCATTCCAGCCCACAGAACTATAAGAGAAGAAGATTCTCTCAGGGCACGACAGCTTAACACCTGAGGGCTCACACATCAATTGGTTTAAAAAAGGTTATGATATAACTTTTTCTTTTTTTTTTTTTAAATTCCCAAATGTTATTACACCAAATGAAACATTTTTAGGTGTGTTGGGCTTCTAAAAATGAATTAATCATTTTATAGCCACTCATTTTCCACTGATTTCTGTGGATCCTCGTTTCTCAGTTTGAAAGCAGAGATTATAGTAGAACGGTTCGGCCTCCATGACAGGCTGTTCCTGTGCCCTCAGGAACAGCACTGGGCTCTTCCTGAGGGCTTGTTGCCTGGCGCTTCGGGGAATGATTTAACACTAGAGCACAGTGGTAAACTATATGTACATTTTCTGACTCCCCTTAACCAGTCATTTATGCCAGTAGCCATATTATAAACATTAACTTGGTAAATAGTGCCAATATCTACAGTGAATAAGTGATCTTTATGATATATGCTGGATGGCACGCTGGTAGAATTGTGTTTTGCACACATCATGAAGGTTCTGGGTCCAGTTGTCTATGGGCGTGTGCTCCCCATGTACCTGGTTGGCCTCTTCTCCTGGTGCTGCAGTTACCTATCAGGGTCCAAAGTCATGATTCTCAACTGTCCCTGCAGGAGTGCATGGTTATCTCTCTTTGAGCTGCACCGTGAAACAGATGTAGGAACCTATTATAACAAGGCTTTGCTCGTCTCATGCATCGCCCTTCCCAAAGTTAATTATGTACTGTGTGTTTATAATGCATTCATCTTTCTCTTTAGCACTGTGAACTGACATGGAAAGGCTTACTCTTTGAGAAAGGGTGCAGTCCTGTGTTTAGAGCAGTCCCCCTGAGCCACCATGATGCTCTTAACCCCCCCACCCAAAAAAAAAAAAAAAAGAGAAAAAAAAAAAGAAAAATCTGTATGTGTGTGTGTATGTAAGCATGAAAATAAAGGAAATAACATGGAAATCATACTATAATACTTTGGTTGCACTGGGACCTAAACCTCTTCAGTTGATCTTCTGGACTGTCAGGCTGAATTTCTGAGATTGAACTCTGAGATTGAATTTAAATCAAACTGATCTTTCTAAAGAGAGAAAGATTTTATGATTTTTAAATTTATCACAACATTTGTAAATAAATTCTTGGAATTAAGAAAAAATATCACCACAGCAGAATTTGTTGAAAATCTGTTTTATGGGTAGGGTAACAGAAGATGACAACAACATCATGCACACTTCACGTGAACACAGTGAATTAACCAATTCAAATCTGGAGCCACTCATGCGTCAATTAATATGCCTTTATATATGTCATTTTCGGAGTAAACTACTGACAAGGCATGGCTTGGCAACGAGAAGAAAATGAAGAAAAAAACTTTTTACAAAAGGGAACGACTTCTGCTCTTCATTTTTAGTGGGAGCCCTTTGCTTGGTGGGCTGCTGCCAGCTTTTTCACGTCTGGACACATCGCCCTGAGCTTAAGCCTGAGTGCACCAGAGCTCACGAGGTCCAGACGGTTTCGGTATTTTGTCTGCATGTGGAGAGCTCGGCTGAATCCCTGTTCAGTAAGCCGAGTCTTTAGATGTTTTTTAGAAAGATGCTCCTGTAATCGCGACGGCTTCATGGCTTCATTGGAGAACACCTGCTTACATAGCAGCACATCGTACGGGGGGTACCGCCCCCATTGAGAAACCCTAGTTTAGAGTGTGAGGTGTCCATTTAAGAAATAAACTGCCAATACCATTTTATAAGCACCACAACAAAATAGACTCCTTACTTCTTACAGAAGTAAGACTTAAATCAATACCTAAAGACATTTTAAATCTTTTGAATGACTGGTCACAGGGGAGAAAGCAAAGGTAGCAAATGTGGTAAAACATGATAAAGGAGTAAGACAAGCTTTCAGTAGATGTGTGTGTTGACGTCAAACAATTTTGAGCGTCTGTGTGTGGAGATGGTCGGAGTAAAGGTTCCAGATGTGGAGTGGGAAACCTGCCCATCGGGACTGAAGCACAGGAACCTACCCCTGACGCCAGAGATTAATCAGAGCCAGGGGAAATCTCTACAGTAAGACAGGGAGGGAGGATGTGTTTGTCTGTTTGCGCACACGATAGTTCCTTTATGGCAGAATGAGGGCATTTTATATACATGATTTTGCATGTGAGAATTAACGTTCTGTGCAAAGGAATATCTTTTGTTCAGCTGATTTGTCAGCCTCAATCCTCTAAGGAATTCAACCTTTAGATTATTGATGCCCTTTGGGAAGAAATTAAATGCTATTACGGGAAATCTGTCATCATGCTGGCCTGTGCATAGTATTTACAAAACAACTAACAAAGTGAAGTATGATATTTTCTTCTGATTATTAATCAAATATATGTATACAATAATCACTCAGTCAAAACAAATTGACCACATCCTCAATGGTGGTTTCAAAGTCCTGTTAATGGAGCTCCACAACACTTCACCCACACAGTCAGAAGCAACTGAAAAAGGTTAGCAGTCTTTCTTGGAAGACTTCCAGAGTTTGTCATACTCTCGAGGGCTTGCTGCAATTTAAAACTCACTCTATCGCCCATCACTATCAGTTGAGGGCTTTGGTAGGTTAATGGCATTTCACTAACTTTCTCTTAATGCATTTTTCAGTCTTTGATTCACGCACCAGTGAGCTCTTTTGCAGCCCATCCATATTATCTGAAGGGACATCACGTCCTGGCGTTTATCAATTAATTGCACGCTGCTCCTGGGTGCCATTGTGAGCCACTGAGATTTTTTTTCCTGTCTTCGGTGAATGAGTGATGTGGGTCTTTTCTGGCTTCCCTTGATAGAAGACAGCAATTACTGGCAAAGCTCTGACCAGCTATGGGGGTCCTGTGGCAACGTATGCTGACATCAGGTCACATCAATGTACTGGGATGAGCAATGCTTAAGTGGTGGCCAGGAATACAATGTAATTGGGGCATTTGTCAGTAAACTATTTCCCTTTGTGAAGTTCTAGTGGCTTAATGTAAATATTCTAGGATAAAGGAGCTTTGTAGATGAGAATGCATGATCAAATTATCATATTATTACATGCTCACCAAAAATAAAATAAACTCTTGTTCATTATAAATACTTTGACTTGTCACAGCAGCACAATTCCAGGTGTAACGAATATTAATCATAGCATTATGGACCTCTGTTATGACAGATTTTGAATTGCCATCATGTGAAATACAGTTGAAACAAATTCAGTTCCATCAAATGTCCCAGACAGTCATGATATTATGGCAGAATTCATAATGCAAGGACCTCGGGTCTATCTCAGCTAAATGGAATGCAGTCTACTTTTTAATGTTTTCATACCTGTGCTTTTTCTTCAATAGCACGCCAAAATGTCTGCTGTGAAAATAATGTATTCCACTAAGGTCAACAGAAATATACAGCAGTGAGCCAGGATGTACAGTAACAGAGCCCAGGCACTTTCAGACTTGATTAAAATACAGACCTGACATATGCTGATGTTTTGTCAAACATATTTGAGAAATATTACAGATATGATTCCACATGTCTACAGGAAAACCAAATGTTCTATATTTCATTTACCAATGCAGTTATATTTTCTCAAATGCTAACAGTGTTAAAACCCTAAGAAATAAAATAATCGTATATTTGAAATTGTGCATTTTATTTTGGCTGCTTGCCAGACATGTTATCTCTTATATCCCATCTAGTCACAGAATTATAGCAGTAATTTACCATCCTTCTTTTTCAAACTTCAAACAGAGGTCCATTAGACAGCTATAGTCTTGAGGTTTATTAATATTAATCTAGCTTAACTGGAGAATTATGCCTTGCGTTCAGGGGGGAAAGTAGCCGATTCGATAAAAAATTTCTGGATGGAATGTAACAGAAGAGATTAGCAGAAGAGATCAGCTGCCTCTCCAAGCTCCACATCAAAACAGTAGCACTTTCAACATGAACACACATCTGCTAACATCTTAAAGAGCACAGTGTCTCTTTATTAACTGCCTCTAAGTCATTCTTGTCATCATCTTTCATTACAGGTGAGTGCTGGCTTGTTTTTTTTCCAGTCCTACGGGACTTTAGCATGTAAGTTTTTCACAATACCTTCCAAGCAATGGTTGTCATTGCCTATCGTTTCACCGTGTGGTAAGTGACTGGGCCATAAACACATTATCTGTGTGCATATTTGAATCAACGTAAGTCAGTATGCATCCTGAGGGAGCTGCTAACTGTGCATCCACATGGTGCAATATCATTTCCACTAAGACCAAACCTGTTAGCAACAGAGAAATTGTGTGAGTAAAAACAACATCAATATGTCAATAACACGAGCACTTTACAGATTATAGTCTGGAACTTACAGATCAGTGTCCAACACATACTGAGAAACTACACCCAACCAGCCCCCACCCTCTATAACTGATTTATTTATTGACTGATTGACTCAACAGTTGGAGCAGTTCTGTCTAGAAATTAAATCTACTTTGACCCCTGCTTGTGTCAGACATCAATATAATTTTTATTGCACTGTTATGAGGTGAAAATGTTCAACGCACTTGACTTATTCAATGGTAAGTTATAAACTAACATTATATTTGCTAATATTAATTGTGGTGTTACACTGAAAGGACATACATGACATGCAGTATATGTGACAAAATATGTCAGAGAAAGAAATTGACTCCCATGTCCATGCCACTTTGTTAGATTAGACAACTCAAGCTCTTATTACTCTCTTTGACTCAGGGTGGTGATGCCAATCTCCCTTTAAAAGTAGACAAAGCATACCTTAATGCTGTTTAATAGAAGTATATGTTGTCATTCTCTTAGCATATTTACATTACATTTTTGTTCTGGTGGTGCTATCCCTTTACATCTTTTTGGTTCCCTCAGACTTTTAACAGTCACATGTAGGGCCCGATCTTCTGCCAGATCTCCTAAAGCTGCTATTTAGGGATAGCAGGTAGCGGGTGGGGCGTTCCCCCACAAAAAAACGCAATCTTCCACCTTGCTAAACCCGCTATCCCACCTGCGCTACCCACTATATTATGCATAGGAGTGGTTAGGGCATGTTCCACCTGTTAAACCAATCAGTGCGTCAGTAGACCATTGCCTTTAAGAGCAGGTTGCGCTACCCGCAAACCGCTACCCAAAAAACCGCTACCCGCAATCTACTATCCGCAAACCACTATGGAGCGTCTTTTTATCCAGATCGGAGCAGCCTGTCTGGGACTCTGCTGTAGAGCTTCCTCCTCTTCCTTCCTCCTCCTCCTCCTCTGCATTGATATATACATAAAAATATTTTTATACAGACAATTCCTATCGGTTACCTGAAAGTCCCAGATAGTCGGTGCGCTCCCAGTAAACACGCTCTGGTCGTCTATGCTTTAACTGGCGAGCAAGCCGTTTAAGACGATCTCTGCCATTTTCTCAGGGGTTCAACTGAGGCCAGATCACACTTTTTATACAAGAATTAATTCCAGAGGTAGAGCCGTTTGTGCACGTCCACATGTGACCAGGTGGATGCACATTGATGCCATTTGGACGTGCTCTTGTATGCGCAGACATGCGGGTTGCGGGTAGCGGGTAGTGGATGGTCTGAAGCCTGATTTATACTCAGACGTCAGGTCGTCTGCGTCACATATGCAGACAACGCAAAAGTGACGGCGGCATCTCTGCAACAAGCTGACAGTGACATATTGCCGTGAGAGTATACACAGCCCTTGACTACTGGCAACCCGCAATCGCAAGATACCTAGTTTGCGGAAAGGGCAAAAAGACACACCCATTACCACACCTACAATGGGAGTAAGGGAGTCGGCATAGCGGGTAGCGGCTTTAGGGAGTGGAAGATTGTATTAGCGGTTAGTGGAGGTTACTATACCCACAATTTGCGGGTAGCGGCTAGTGGGAAGTGTACGATCGGGGCCAAGTCTGCTGTATGATACAGCAGACTTCCTAATAAAGCTTCTATTATTTACATGTTTTCTCTTTATGTTTCAAGAACACACAGAAAATCTGACAGAAATGCAGCCTATTAAGACTGTATATAAACGTGTATTTACCTTAAAAGCTTTTGAAGCCTGCTGCCTTACTTTTCTAGTGATTAATGTGTCCCTACAACAGGAGACATACATTAAAATAAGCATATAAAGATGTCTGAAAAAGACTTTAAAACTGAAAAGGTTCAACGTCTGCCTCTCTGCTCTGCAACAAGCCTCTTCTCCATTGCACAGAGATTCTATTCACAAACCAAAAAGTAACATTTGTAGTCTTGGTTGCTTTCTGTTGTCATTGTGAATGATAAGTATCCCAATCAGCCTGGCAAATCTGAAGTGACATTATGGGAGTGACAATGTGGGAGCTTGAAATATCTGACAAGCGTTGCACTCTCTGCAGTGTATTTATCAGCTTCTTTAATGGCATCAAAATCAGAAATATCTTCGATCAGAACATAACGGGAAAGTAGAACATCTTTGCGCAAATTTTACTATTTTTAGCTGAAGGTGAAAGTAAAATTAAGCTTCAAGTCCATTGTTAAAATCTTTAAAATTATCACTGGCTAATTTTGTGGAGAAAAGGGAAGTAGGTTGTATTGAAATTTAGTCTGCATGATAATATACCTCGATCCCATGACCCCAGCATTTTTTAAGCACATTATTGATTGTGTGCTGGGAAGAATGGGGGGTCCAGCAGGGTTTACATGTCATCATCAAGTGGATGTGAGATTTTCTGTAGACAAGAGTGTACCTGACAATTTGTGATAATCAAACAGGCTCACCCGCTGACTTGATTTGTTGTGTGTGGGGGAAGACAACCTTTCGAAGCCCCGGGGAGTGTGACTGCTCTTATTATGCAAACAGCATACATTATAATTCAATTATGACCTCAACAGAGTAGAAATAAACTCTCTGTATGCATCCAAAACAGGCTTTGATAAATGATATGCATTCAAGAGGCCTGATGAAAATTAAAAGCCAACATATGTGCTCTTGAACTAGTTGTTAAGGAAAAGCAGCACAGATTTTGTCTCACAGTCAGTGTAGGACCTGAATTTCAAATGAGAGGGCTACTAAAAGTAAAACTTGTCGATGTCTCATATATTAATGGTCTGCAGTTGTAAACAACCTTCTTAACCCTATTTGGGTTTACACAGTGCTTTACAATGAGTTTTCATGAATCCACTCACACAGCCACACTTATGAAGCACACACGGCAGGCCTGGGGATCGATGCACAGCTTTCTACTGTGAGGATGACCTCCAACCTCAGTTGTAGGATCTCACTTTAGCATGACCACTCTCAACAGCACTTGCAACCAGCGGATTGCAATTGAATCCAGCTAAGCATAAACCTTTAGCTTGAGGTTCCCACAATATCATCTTCTCAAAGGACTTTCAGACTGAAAACAGTCATTCATTCTATCAGCAAACTTCACCATCCACACAAATTCAAAATTTTAATTCCCGCCAAGTGAGATTTACAACACAGAACACAACTGTTCACACTTGTTTCCAAGGTGGACATGTGCATGATTAAATTGGACATTTTGGAAACAGTAACTATACTTCTAGAAAGGCAAAAATACTGCTGGCTACATGGTGCATAAAGATGAACTGATGTTTCTACAGGAGTACCTGCATGGGTGGCCTCTCTTCAGTGGCGTAAAGCTGCATATTTCAGTGATGTTATTTGCAGAGTCCTCGGTATTGATGACCCATATCTGGAGGATAGCTGTTTGTAATCGTGACCAAATACTTTGCAGGGAGTTAAAAACATAAGAAGAAAATATCCAAGTTATGAAGAAAATGTTTTAAAACATACAAATTAACCAAAGAAAAATTAAAAAAAAATCAGAGAAAATGTGATAAATCAGGGCGGCAGTGAAGCTGTTAGTATTGTGCATAAAAGTCTATATTCGTTTTCAGTAAGCGGTGATGGAATGTGGTCTTACTGGAAAACACTGGAAGCATTTTGTTCTCATTTGATCAGGGCGCCAGGTAGTTGGGCCTGTGTCTCAACTCTGTGCCTCATTTGAAACTATAGCAGTTAAATTGTGAGCCAAGGCTGAGAACCTTTACTGAGTTCTTGTTAAATAAGAATACGTTGACATATTTTGTCAAATTTAGTCAAAATAACTAAATCATATTTACTCCTAGCAGGGTACACTGGCCAAGGTTAAGATTAGCAGCAATTCCCCCCCTAGAAACCACGTATCTATGACCTCTGTGAACAGAAGCCCCAAAATCATCTCTGGGGACCTGATGAAGGAAAAACAAGCATAATCACCATAACTGGATAAATGGCTGAATATATTATTCCTGTTATACATTCTCATTACACACAGTTTGGATGACTATGACTTATGATGCCATAAAGCCCCCAACACATATCAAGGGCCTGAGTGATTATGGTAGTTACCAGTACACCAGTAAAAGATCAAACATGGTTCCAGTTACTTACTGGAATGGATGACTCTGAATGCCACAGGCCCTGTCTGGCTGCCGACACATCACAGGCCAGGACAAAGTCAATTACTTTGCTTCTCTAATTTTGCATTCTGACACAAATCTCATTTAGTTGCCAGTTTGTGTGAGATAAAATGTGACCATTCAAACAGAGCATTTTTAATTCCATTAAAATACCGCGAGCCACCAATCAGAGTCGTTTGCACAAAACACTAACAGGATACTTCAGACTGTGAACCAGGTATGAGGCTGCTGTTTGTGGTTTGTTGATCAACACCACATTATTAAAATATAAGGTCTGCATTTATTATTTCCGGAGACTTCAAATATTTAAAGGCTGTCGCAGTCTGAAAGGTTATAATAATAGTATCAACAATATTTCATTTGTATTCCCTCAGTGTGGATGAACGTGGGGAAGAAAGAAGAATGATACTTGGTCGATGATAGGCATGACCGCCTTGAAACGTTGGTGCCATTGAACCAAGCTTCATTAGTTGGAGTTCAGATTTTTCATTTTATAAGGACACTTTATTTAATTTTCATGGGTTTCATGAGTTTCATATTGTTTTGATGCACATCAACTGGGACAAGCCAATAAATATTAATCAACCGATCGTGTTACGACTCAAACCTTCATAGATATCTAACACTTCTAATTCCTTTTGCAGGATGTCAGAGGACTCATTCACCATCATTTTCATGGCTACAGTCTTCATGTCATCCACCCTCACACATTTTGCACCCTGAAAGAAAGTTCCATGCCATCTTCATCAAATAAACAGGAGACCTGACAGAAGGCAGCTTCTGTCACGGACAATGGACATTTGCTGCTGGGAGGTCTTTTTGCTCAATGACACCACACTGTCACGTTCTATAACAACAATTCCAGAAACATAAAAATGTTTTAAAATGCAATAAGACCATTAAAAAAAGTGTCTATTGAAGTGTAAATCTAAAATGGCTGATCTTTTTCATTGAATAAAAATAATTTGCGAGAAGTAACAGATAAATAAACATAGATTTTCACTTGAAAGAAGATGCCCAATATAACACAATGTCTTTTTAAAAAAAAGACAACATATGTGAAGCCATGCAAACATAAATCGACGCCAGGCTGGGGAGCCCTCATAAGCATTTTTAAATTAATGTATTATAAAAAACATTACTAAAACACCAGGGGCTCCATTTGTGAAACATTGCATGGTGTCCATGCTGAGAGTGTACACAGGCAGAAAAGCAGAAAATGATATGCACCAAAAATCAATAATTTATGACACAGTGCACATGCACGTCTTAAGGCTATGTTTACATTATAAAGCACAGTCACCTACAACTGCACACACGTGCACCAGTCAAGTATATCTCCCTCCGCACATCCACATTTAAATATTGCTTCTATACGAAGCAGCTCATGTATATCATTGGTTCATCGTACTAACAACAACCAGCAGAAGGCTGACGTAGAAACTGAGGTCCTCATGAGTCAGAACTATTTGTGGTTTCTCATGCATTCCTGATTTGTTCATTACACTATTCCTCTGTATGAATCTATTATGCAGTGTTTACACAGGAGCATCATTGAGGTATTTATTGTAGTAATCAAACTTATTGCATCAGTCGTGGAATCCCTCATATGGGGTTTGATAATGTAATACAATTTTGCTTTTTAATCCTACACAAAACTATATAAGAACTGAAAATGTTTCGTATCAGAAGATACTGTCTTCTGCAAATCTTTTGTGTTGTTTCACAGATCTGGACTTTAACAACAACAACAAAATCAGTTCATCGCATGGCCTAGTTAACACAATTTAGTTTAAAATGTTCTTTTTTACTGTTGATATTACGAAAACAAGAGAAGGTAGAATTTCCTGAATCCTTGTAAATGTAATTTGACGCCAGCTTTAGGCTGCTTACCACTGCATTACCTCCACTTTCCTTTTAATGGTGCTTTTAAAAGGTTTGAGGACAGAATGATAAGAGTGGCAGTTTTGTAACAGGAATATGCATCCATTCTTGTCCAGTTTTACTCATAATACCTCCTTTGCGCTGACGGGATTTTGTTTTTCCTCTAACCCAGTTGATCACATCAACTTAAAACTAGTCTGGATCTATTTTTGTCATTTGTCAAACCTTGTCTTTGAATAAACCACATCCTAAGGTTTTTAATCAAATCAACACAATGTTCTACTTACTTCTGCTGGACTCCCTTGGGATGTTAAATACAAAGCTTCTGACTTTTTGTGACACACTGTGTCCTTGGCAGCCAGGATGATTTCAAATATTTTGTCAGGAAGGAGGAAGTTGTTAGTCACACATGTGATGTCAAAGTCCCTCTTCCCTACAAACTTTACAGATATGAAGATCCCAGCTTGAAGACATCTGGAGACAAAGATTCACTTACAGTGACAGTGCCACCTAGTGCTAACAGGAAGTAACAATTATTAGTCAAACATCATTTGAGTGTGGTTTACAAATTACACAGAGCAGCATCAAACATTTCAGTGGGTATTCTCTAATGCCACGTGGCAGAGACAGGAAGTGATGTGTTTCTATATATAGCAAAGACAAAAGGATGCTCACGTGTCTGTGACAAGTCCCTGAACTGCTGAGACTGTTTGATGTACATGGAGGTGTCAGGGCCCAGTGAAGTAGTGAAGTACTTTCATAATAGTACTAAAACAGTACATAACTTAAAATATAAAAAAAAAATCAAAGAAGGTTCAGATGTCAGCCTTTGTTTTAGTTTAACAGGGCCTGTTGATTGTTTAGTATCGTTTCTGTCTCTTTTGTGTGGCCCAGTTTTTCTGAATGAATGCGTACTGTAAAACTTTCATTTCTTGTTCACTCAGCATGATATTTGCATTTTAATGCCGTGCTGATGTTACAAGATTCCTGTAGACCCTACTGCATGTTGAGGCATCCTTCGAGCTCTTGCCTGCCCCCTTACAGAAAGTTTCCTTGGATAAGGGCATCAGTTGATGTTTAAAATGCAGATATATTCAAACTAGCCCAAGGTAAACTGCAGTATAGCTCTTTTTGTACTTGGTTTGGACGGGTGGGGGTTATGTCAGGCAAGTGGAACTGTGTAGAAAATACTGGCGCAAGATGAGAAGCTCTCTGTCGGTTTTTGCAGTGTATTATCTGGCAATGTGCTTGATAAAGCCTGCAGTTGGATGAGTAAATAGTTTTTGTCATACTGTAACTAGCTGGTGCTGAAAGTTAAATTATTCACATACGGATTATTGTACAGCTTACTGCAATTACAGTCCTTAGCTGAAATAAATTGCAAACACACAACAACAACACATGTCTAATACAGTAACTTTAGTAAGCAGGCTACAAACATCATCTTTTAACTTTTAAATGTGTCCAATCTCCCGTCTCCATTCAACACGATCACCATTATTCTAGGTCTCCTGTTGTTCTCATGGCAGCTTCATGATATATCATCTTTTTCCAAGACGGATGCATAGGATTATTGTAATTACATGGATGCCCTATCCTTACCAAATTGGGGGCATTACATTTATGACCCCTAAAATAAGTGAGCAACTATTTCTCAGTAACCCTTGCTAACAATAAAGCCATCCTTGTCAGAAGGGCTCATGTTGGCATGCTAGTAAGGAATGTGCTTTTACTTTAATCCTGCCTGCAATTTGCATTTCATTTAGGCCGCTGGAAAATAAATGTAGGTGCCAAACAGATGGTTCCAATTGATAGATGGAAAAGTTTATCCTGAATTATGGTAACAGAGCCAAACCTTGTCTGCTTTTGGCAGTACTGTAAAGGCCGTGTGTAAAAATGAAGCTAAAGTCTTGAGAAAAAGAAAGTTCACCTTTCAATTCTAAGATTTTATGTATCAGGATTTAGTATAAATCTAGATAAAAAAAAACAAAACAAACAGAACAGAAAAAAAACATCTGGTCCTTATGAGGTTGTAAAGTGAGGTAAACCACCAGCAGACCGTGTGACATTACATAATGTCATTATTTATTTAACAAAGCTAAGCCAAAAGGCAAATGCAAAGTGTTTGAAAAAAAGTACATCCTAGCTGCTTTTGCAGAAGAAGAATAAGTATCAGCCTTGTCCTGTTCATCAAATACACTTGATTAACTAATCATCATTAAGTGTGAGCAGCTCCATAAAAGCAACAGCGGTCTGGAGCATTCAGAAGTGTGTTAACACAATGCTAAGGAGGAAAAACATCAGCAATTATCTTAGAAAAGAAACTGTTGCTGTCATAAATCTGGGAATGCAAAGCAATTTCCAAAAGACCGTGCTCCACCTTTCTACCGTGAGAAAGATTATGTGCAAGTTGAAATCATTCAAAACAGTTTCCAGCTAGTTCACCCTAAGTCAGACCATGTAATGCTCAGAAGAATTGACTTCATCCTCTACAGGTCTCAGTTAGTTTACTAAAAAAGAAAGTTTAAAGCTATTAGAAAACATTTTTTTTTAAATTGCAGTTATAAAACATTAAGTTCACCCCAGTACTTTTGAGACAATATCCTTCAGTATGATGAGACCAAAGTGGGTTTTTTTTTCCTTTTGGTGAAAAACAGAAATCAGCACAAACACCTCACAGCACTTGTCAATCACGGTGGTGAAGGAATGATGATTTGGGCTTGTTTTGTTGTCACAAACCTGGGCACCTTGTTATCATCAAGTTTAAAATGAACACTTCTTTATACCAAAGTATTTTAGAGTTAGATGTGAGCTCATCTGTCTGACAGCTACAGCTTGGCTGAAACTTACCAACGCACCACAACAGTGACCTCAACCTCACCTGTAAAACTGCAACAACATGGCTGACAAAGAGATGATTTAAGATTTTGGAATGACTCAGTTCAAGACCAGAGCCCTTTGCTTTCTGCATTTTGGCTTTGTTTCTGTTCAATAAATGATAACACAATGAAACATTTGGTGTCGTTGTTCATCTGAGGTTGTAGTAACATTAACAGGGCTGTCTTTCTTTGTCTTTTTTATTTTCTGAAATGTATATATAGTTGATAATGATTGTGGTTTTCATAAATTAAAATGATCTTTCCCCAAAAAAGAAACAAAACAAACAAACAAAAAAAAAAACCCCCCCAGCAATTTTCCAAGATTTGGGTGTTAAAAAGAATGTTTTGTTTTAAATGTATGTGGTCTTGTAAACTTCCTCTCAGCCTCCTGGTCTACATATATACTCCAAGGAATTTTCCTTTAATGCTTATACACTAACATTTTGGACAGCTCAAACAACCAGGCCAGGAAGTTCAAACAAGCTCCAGACTCTAAGTTAGCTCCCTGAAGGAAACCCTGGGATTCGACGTGTCTGCATTTCTTCACGTTGCTTGACTGTGCTGCATCCCATCAAAAATATGTCACATCAATGATGCTGAGTCAGAAACCGAGCAGAAGCAGGATCATGACGGATCATAGGATCATAATTTTGCAAGGCAGCACAGGTCCCTGGTGTGCAGTGGGAGGGGTCAGAGGTGGGCTTTCTGGGATTAGTTCTGTTCTCTGGGTTTACATGAGGTCTTTACATGTATATGATGTCACAAGAGGAAAATGGAGCTGTGGAAGTCATCTTGCATTGTGTCACATTTTGGGTTTTTGTGAAACCTGTTCATTTGGGTTCTTACAAAGGGATACTATAGGAATATGTGTAATGATGTGTACATAACTGTGCAGTGAATAAATTAATTAATACGGCATTATTACAAACCTGAAGCTTGTTCTTTGGGGTATGTATTGCATGGCACTCATTAGCTACTAATTTGACCAACCTTTTCAAATGTTATGAGAGGATTAAGAGGGGTCACTTCATTAGAAAGATTAAAGTGCTCTTGCTTTACAAGTGAAGCGCTCTGATTTCTGTCTCTGAAATACTTTGGTCTGTGCACCACATGCTGAGTCAGTCAGTGATTCTCAGTAATGGCTTCATTTAGATGTCCCTGCTCCCGTTGGCAGTCGCCCTCCCTCCTCTTTGACCACCTATTAACAAACATGCTCAGGTAATGCAAGTAAATGCAAGTTCCAGTAATAAAAGGGATTTATTCAGCGCTTAAGGGGGATCAAGGAGATGGTTTCTCGTGGTCATATAGTTGCATGCTGATTAATGGGTGGAGGTGATTTTATCTGCTTAGTTATTAACTTCTCTCCGCCCCAGACTCCTTTGCTTCCTCTCCATCTCCCTCTCACATGTGCCCAGCGTCGCACCTAACCTAATGAAGTTGCGCCACTAATCTTTATTTAATGTCCCGCCTTTTCTTTTTTCATGAAATAGCTCCTCTGATGGCACTTATTTCTTGTTTGAAGTTACTTAAATGTGACGGTTTAAGCTGTTAGAAGCAGGAATATAGGACGTTTTTTTTTTTTTTTTTTTTTTTAATGGGTGTGCATGCATGTGCACACCAGCAACAGTGAGCATTAAAATCTTTCTTCATACAAAAATTATACTGGGGGAGGAGGGAGTTAAATAGTTGCAAACCATATCATTTCACTGTTCATAAACTAAGGCTGATCTGCACAACTGACCCTCTGTTATGAATGAAGCAGCCTGCAAATCAACCTTATGATGACAGTAAGACCTTTATGTTAGTCCACCTTCTGATACATTACCACGTGTTTCCACTGGACAAGCAGGTTGTGCATTCCTACCCTCATGTGTCTCATGTGTCTCATGTGTCTTTGTTCCTCTTGCTGCTGAGCTACGCTATTCTCCACCATATCACCCAATATATCACAGTGACATTTGCATAACGTTGAAGCTATGTTTCAGAGCTACCGCTTCTTTGGAAATTTATGGCCGATGAATGTATAAGGTAATGATGTTATTCTGCAAAACTGTTGTTCCATTAAAGCGATGCAAAGACCATTCTTTCACATAAACTGTTTGTTACAGTATACTATGATTTATATTAACTTATGTGTAAGCAGCAAACTCTTGATTAAGCCACATTACTATACCAATTTATAATCATTTTCATCCACATCGCAATACATCTTAGATTCCAACAATTTTCACATTTTCTCTAGCTTTGTCCTGCTGGTTTTTTTTATGCACTTTCATTGTTTGTATATTTCTTGCATAATATGTTTATTTTATAAACATATTTTAACTTTACTTTCCATAATATTAAAAGGAACAAAGTTGTGAAATTGTAAATGCAGGCGTTTACTGGACAGCACAAAATGGATCATCCGCTCGTTCGTACAGTTAAATTTCAATTTCAGTTCAAATGTCTCTGAAAAGTATCTGTTGGTTGGAGTACAAAAATTACTCGAGATCACGAGGCAGGGCTGAACCCCTGATGATACAAGACACATGTAATCCATGGTTATAAGCACAGACTTTGCTTGAAAGATGGATGTATTAAACTAGTGTTAATACTGAAGCTAATGTGGAAACACCTTAATGTTCCATACCAGTGATGGTCAATAGATACTGGCTTTAAAACATGTCTGGCTCCAGTAGACCTCCATTCAAAATATCTAAACTTCAGCAAGTGAAGAATCAACAGATGGATGTTGAGGTGGTGTTTCAGGGCAGTGGCAAGCTTGGCAGTTGTGCATCAGTTGAGATTTCCTGCATTTGGCGCCTCATTTCAAAATGAAAATGACCTGCGGTCTGTCATGAAGGTGAGAGCAAACCACATATGACAGGACGAACCATCTCCCTGCTCTGAAGATGGCATTGCCAATCCCAAGAAGTCCCCCTCATTTAACATAAAACGAGCCTCCTGGTGGTGGCATCGCTTCTGGAAGATATTGACACATTACAGATTCAGACAGATTCAACTACAGCTTCCAGCTGTGAGATTGAGTTGTGATGAGCTCATTTATTCACAATTCAAAGTCATGCATCCTTAGTTAAGGTGCTCACAGGTGGAAAAACAAGGTTACACAAAGAGAGCACTCGTAAAGAGGCAATGTAAAAATACAGCTGATTCATCATAAAGCAGCAGTTAAAGTGGACATGTGTTTTAAAGATGTGTTGACATGGAAAGAAATGAAAGGCTGTGCATGACAATATGCTTTTGATGGAACATTGGCAGGAAGAGCTATATATATATATATATATATATATATATATATATATATATATAGATATATATATATATATATATATATATATATATATATATATATATATATCCCCTTTTTGCTGTAGTGCTTTTCCCTATATGCTACCACTCAGTAAGTGTTAAATTAACATGAATATTATTAGTCTGATGCTGACGATATGAAATTATGAAAATAACTAGTTGTCTATGGAAGACTTACAGAATAGCAGATTCCTTTAACGTTCCTGTCTTTGTGGAACCCAAACCCTTCTGGTTTTCTTGTTTTTCTTTGCAACTGTGGAGGTAGCAGATCGTCAGAATCCATTTTTGGGCTCTGGATACAGCTGGGGAGTGTAAAGTAAAGTCAGCCATATATTGGATGTTTACGTCTCATCTGAACAAAACTGCAAATGAAAGTGTTTCAAATGGACATTTGCAAATGAAGAGGCCCTGTAAGTATCGTATAGTGTCATTACTGAATATGTAGCAGTGAAGGGCAACACACACATCTAATACATCTCCTGGTGAAACTTTGGTGGCATCTCCCAGCCTGCGATGCAATGTGTTACCTTATTCGAACACTCGGCTGCCCTGTCCTGCAGTGCTCCCATAACCCATCTCATCACAACCGTCAGTGTCTTATATGTCTCCTGTTCCTCAGTCATCTTTCACCTATGCTTTTCTCTCCAGTTCCTCTTTAAATTAAACACCAGATGTTGCATTAAAGATGTTCGGATATGTGATAGCTTCAGTCTCATTTTGGATTGTACATGTAAATAAGTGTAATAAATCATTCGAAATCCATAGACATTGCAAGCATTTCATCAGCTCCTCTGCTTTCACATGTCACTGACAGTGCCATGACAGACTAAATCCCATCCATCTGGTACCATGAGGCATGTGTAGTAAAACTTGTCAGTTATTTGCAGATAAAGTATTTGATCCACCTCTTCATGCTGCCATGTGGTGTCATCTGACTACCTCTGGACACAATCTCGCTGTCTTTCTGGCTGTGTGTGAGTCTTTCTCTCTCCCCGGTTTTGTGTCTTGGGTTACAGGGTAACTGGAGCCTTGTTATTGTGTGGCGTTCCTCAATTCCTGTGGGGAATTCAGCTTCATGTAATGGTTTCCATCAGTGTTGTGTATAGGTGTCCACATGTAGATAGGTGTGTCCTGTTTAGGGTGGAAGTTTATTCAGACTGACAAAGACTGTCCTTTTTTTTTTTTTTTTTTTTTTTATTAGTTGTTATTCGCTTGTTTTACTGTAATAGATGCTGGATGTTCCTGACAAATGGTACATATCAACATTCCGATATATCCGGGATATTCCATATAAAGAAATGACTTCAGTTTTTAAATTTACTGCACTTAAATCTGACCAATGACATTTTCCCTTGACCCTTTTTGGATTGAAAATATAGTAAAAATGGCTCTGGACTCTGTTATATGGAATCATGTGTGAAGCATACAGTCTGCCGCCTAATATTTCATAATGTTGCTGTTACATTTTGAAGGGAATGTTATCCACCACTGAACTCAGGCTCCAAGTTAATGTTGTACAGTGGATATTTGGGCTTTTCAGTCACCCTCAATAAAACATGACTCGTTGATGAAACAACAAACAGAAGTGAACTTTGACCTATGCTTTCAGCAGGCTGAAATGGTATGAAAGGTGTGGATCTCACACATGTTGGAAAGTTACAACTTCAGCCATTGTTGATTTTAAAATATGCAGGGGAATAATGTTTCCAGTTTCACTTTATAGCCAACCCCGAGCTTTAAGTAAACCCTTATGCACTTATAGAGAAACAAAAGAGTTCAATTTCTAAAAAGTTGTTTTGATGTCATAAAGCTACAAAATAATAAAATAAAAAAAAAACTGCAAATCTCAAGTCACAAATGCAGTAAAACTACTTTTATTATTATTATTATTGTTTTTTTGACTGTGTAAAAATGTTCAATTTTTTTCCCCTTTAGTTGGTCAAGCTCCCAGTCCAACACCTGCCACTCAACTTCTCAACTATACTCAACTATACTGGTAACCACATATCAATTTAAGTGATCGTTTTTTGGCAACAAAACATCTTAATGGAATAAGTGTCAGCGAGATTTAATCATGCACACGGAGATGTTGAAGAGACAAATTTATGTCTTTAAGGTAGGTTAAGGGATTTCTTGATGATGTCATGTCTTTTAATATTTAAACAAAAAAATCAACAAAACACAGAGAGCTTGCTTCTTGCACAAGTGCTCCTTGAGAAAACACACCGTGCCAAGAACGCTCCCCAACTTCACGAGCACGAAGAATCCACTTTTACAGTGATCAGCTGGTTTTGGGTGGCAGGCTGCCTACATTCTGTTTGTTTCCAGTTTATGTCACCAGTGCTTTGTATGGAAGCTATTTTTATTTACTTTTTTAAATGTTTTACAGTATATTCACAAGATGGACAGATATATGGTGAAGATACATTCATTGAATGTGACAAAAAGTGTTCTGGTAAGAAATTGCATAAAATGACTTACCCTACCTTTAAAATGGATTCTTCACTTTTATTATTGGACTGTCAGATTAAAACTCCAGGTCGTATTGCAGTGGGTGTTGTTTTATGAGAGTGCAGTGAAAACTACCTGTGTGGTGAGTCAGGATGATTTTAATTTATATTTTGGAAATTAAAATCAAAAGCAAAAAAAAAACAAAAGAAAAAGTAAAATATTAAAAATAAAATCAGAGATAAGATAAATGCAGAATCATATTTGTTCAGAGAACATTGAACACACACAATTAAAATTGCTGGAAGGATTGGACCAGCCATGAAAGGTCATGAAGAGAGATGAGTAATGTCCAATCGAATTGGGACACTAAATGGGAAAGGTTATGTTGGGCCGTTTTAGGCTGTGAAAGTAAGAATCCTATTCATATTTTCCAATAGAAAAAATGCTACACAGCTGGATAACCTCAAGGGCTTAAACTGTTTTGAAATTCTCCCTGTTAAACAGCGTTATATTTCAAAGTAGTTTGTTCTTGGCAGCGAAGTTGAAGGCCCAGTTTGAATACATCAATTTTTCAAGGGAGTGGTGCAATTTCTGTTTGTTTTTATCATATTTTGTGTTAATGGCAACCAAGTTCAAAAGAAATATGAAAACGTCCATATCAGGTTCAGTGGTGAGTGAAGAACAGCTCTTATTTAAGTTAAAAGGGCCACCGTAAAAATACACAGTCACAAGAAAAAGCCCTGCATCAAAAATGTTATTTAGCTCAAAAAAAAAAAAAAGTATCATGATATATAATGTCATTAAATTATTATTACTTAGGCTTTGCTGTGACAGGAGGATTTTTGTGTAGTTTGTTGAAGCAGAGCTTGTTCATAACTACTTCAAATCTAATTCAGTTTATTATTGTTTTAATTTTGGATGAGTCTTCGGAGTTTTTTTTCCCATTAAAACACAGTTGACTATGTAAAAATTCAGAAAATAGTGAGAAAAGTCATCTGAAGGCCTTCAAATGACTGTCCTGTCTGATGGATTACCTGATAAATCCTTCTAATCATAATTGTATTACGTGTTTTACTGGGTAATGTAATAAGTTTAAGTTTCATAAGTTTAACTTTATCTTGGTTCCACAAAGTGCTTTGCAAAGTATTTCACCCACTCATGCATATTATAGATATGCACTCTACAGATTATTCCCTGCAAACACGGCTGATGAACATTTTGGGGGCAATGTGGAGTTTAGTTTGCCGACTGGCCATGATTTGACATGTGGAAGACACTGATTTTTCAATGAAGTATCACATTTGATTAGTATGACTTTTGTGTGTGTTGAGTTGAACAGGATTCTTCAGTTTTCTGGGAGTAGCTAGGGCCTGCTGGGGACCCAAAGACTCTGATAACCGGATATCTGTTTGATTATGTGGCCATCCAGATTCTGGATTCTGTTGGCTGCATCGTTCAGTGTTCACGCTCACCGGTGGCCAACAATGTCACCTGCAGTAATGCTTCCGTTCATCTTGACTGACGACATGCCTCAGACCTCTGCTGAGCTGGCAAGTTGGTAAATTATGAACCCCTTCCCGCCTAAGATTGTTTTTTTCACTGTCATATTTCATGTATCACACTTCTGCTGCACACTCCTCATCTCGTGTGAACCTCCATTGCCTCAATGCTGCACACGTGTGAACCACAGTTTCTTGGTCATGCACAGGTGGGCTGCACTGGGTTTCTCACGCCATGAATGTCACCCAAACTAAGCATTAGAAGTTTGATATTTTGTAACTTTAGTTTTTCAGAAACAAACAGCTTTAAGCTTGGCAAAGTGGGTTTGGTGGTAATTGCAAATTTTGTTAATCTCACGAGAATCCAGCTGCTTTCTGAGATAAACCCTTCATATTAAAACCGTTTATTTGCCAGCTGACCCGGTTGACTTCATTAACCCGCTGACACCTAAGGCAGCTCATTACCATATCGGCTCCCGTGATTTGAGGGCACCAGGGCTGTAATAGATTACACAGGTGAATAATTGCAGGGCACTACACGCTGTAAACAGTTATCTGAGCACTGTGGAAGGAAGGATGTGTGGCTACTATGCCAGCAGAAAAGCTGAGTTTGCTTCTGCACTACAACAGCACAGTCAGGGACCTGTTTACTGGATTTGGACTTGGCTTTATTTCACATCCTGTGGTAAATATCTGTTAATGCGCTGCTCATTCTTAAATTCACATCACATGCTGTGGCCACATTTTATTAGTTAATTCTAGGTTCATTTTTGCAGGCTGTCCTTTTGCATTTCAAATTCAGTTTGCTTGAATGTCACATGTTTCACATGTGTGCTCATTATGCTGAGCTTTTGGCAGCTCAGAATACAAGCAGCTAAACTTCCTCTGCAACCTTTGAATTCATTTGCATTGGCATTATTTATAAAATGCTGCTGAGCAAATTTCTTGTGGTGATATATAGCCTGAGCTTCCTTGATCCTTGTGTCCAAGGGGATCATTTTAATACTGCTTTAAGGGCTAAATTGGCCTTGAACGTGTCTTAATGTGGAATCAACTGTAGGAAAGGGGAGGAGTCCTGGCTTCCTCACTGATGAAAGTTTTCAATGTATATCCATCAAAATAATCAGTCCTAATGTTTTTTTGTTTTTTTTTTAGAATTCGATTTTAAGCTTATTTGCGCAACCCAAACATCGCAACTTGGCACATTACTTCTCATGATGGTTATGCCTTTCCATTTTGTAGTCACATCATCCTCAACTGTCCAGATGTCCTCACAGTCCTAATGGAACTTTTACGTTCATATATATATATATATATATATATATATATATATATATATATATATATATATATACACACACACCATTTCTAGAAACAAACAAACATTTATTAAAATGCAGCTGACTACTGTCAGTGATTACTGACTAACTTTACTGCATTTAGAAAACACAAACAGTAGAAAAAAAAAGAGAGGCAATGAATGCAGATTAATTGGTGGAAGATGAGGGTGTCAGGATTGGGTATAAAAGGAACATTCCAAGCAAGGATGATACCAGACTCACCATTTAGTGGTAAACATTATTTCTTCATTCTTTGTTTTCAATGCAAACTCATATCTCAGTGCTTAAAAGCATGGGCTGGATATTGGATATGTGTAATGTTTGAGGTGACACTGCATGAGAAAGGGAAATGCCCCTGTGTTCAATCACCCAACATCATCAGTCACCGCATCAGGAGATGTAGCCTGAAAAGGAATTGGATCAAATTAAACTAATCTCAATAATGCTTCATGTAACCCCAGAGGCAGACATTTTATAGTTGCTGCATATATTTTAGAAGGATGAAGAAGAAGAAGAAAAAAAGTGTCCCCATAATAATACAAGGAGGAAGCCATATATCAACTCTGCTGTTGAGTTGTCTGGGCATGAGATTATCTCAACTTGACAGAAAGACAGTGTCTTGTGGTCAAATGAGTTTCAGTTTGCTTTTGGGAAAATGGATCTTCAATTGTATGCGCAAATGTTGAGAAAGACCATCTACAGCATAGCTTAAAACCAGCGTCTGTGGTGGTTTGGGGGTGCACCGGTGGTCAGTGACATGGATGATTAGCAGATGATTAATGTACCATTGATGCACAGGCGGATTTTGTAATTTCGGAGACACAGATGCTATGCTCATTATGCACGACTTTACATCATGGTGCGAGAGCTTGACCGGTCTGTCTGAAGCTAAAATCTATCTCCTTTTGAAAATGTATGGTGCATCACAAACAGGGAAATGTTTGACAATGCCTGTGGGCTGTTGAGAGACTGATATTTAGTGGTGAGCAAGTATGTGTATAGATTACAGTGGCAAGAACTGTAGTAGTTTCTCTCCTCAGTTCCTGATTAACTACTGAAATTTGAAGAAAAGGCTGTTGTAACACAATGATAAAAGGCCTTTTCTTTGTTCTCTAAAGAAATTGGACTTGGTCAGTCAAGACATTAAAAATAGTTATTTTTATGCTTCTGTCTATGAAATAAAAGTGGAAATGGGTTAACAAATTACAGATTTCCATTGATATTGGATTTTAGAAAGCCTTTTTTTAATCTGAATTTTCAATTTTTTTTTAATGTTTTTAAGCACAACGTTGTTGCACCCACAAATATATAACATTTTTAAATCAGTGAGTATATACACTATATAATAGGATATCAGATTTTATATAGATGATTATCTCCTTGAGGTGCCTTTGACTGGGCTGAAATGATTTCGGTGTTGCCATAGTCTTAAATAGATTAACAATATGTTCATACATCCTTTATCCCAATCCATTTCTTTAATGTTACTATTATTGTCCTTGAACGTGGTGTTACATTGCTGAATTAATAGGTTGCTATTATATCTGAGACACTTGCAGCACATGAAAATGCCTTAAATCCTCTGTGATGTCAGCCTTACATGACCTACATGAACTGAATATGACAGCAGCAGATTTGACCCTGACAGCCTGAGCGGCCAGGTTTATTGTGGTCACCGTTGACAAATCAAAGTTCTCTGTTAAGTCTGTGGTTCACAAGGTCGAGGCCTTGACTGAGGTTACTCTTTCATTGGATCTAGAAGGCAGAACAGGGCTCCTTGTTTTTCAAAACTGATGGCTTGCTAATCTGAGAGACCCCTCTGTGATCTTGTGATCCACAGTTTTAGGGTTGACGTAGCCGGCCACTGAAAGGCTGCTGATTAAAATAAGTTTAACCTCACAACCATTTGTGCAAAGTATTACTTCCACTTTATCTGCTGAGTTTTTCTCATTTTTACACAAGGCACCTGGTACACTGGAGGTCACTGGAAAATGTGTTTTCTATTATCTATATTGGTGTTGGACATAGTTAAGGAGATACTGTATAATGGAAGACAACATTATGAGGATTCATTGACACAAAAGACAAAAAGGAAAAATACTGTAATGATAATGATACGTTTTGTAATCTTTACTGTATTTAGAGTGATTCCTGGGTGTCACTGGGGGAGGAAGTGCCACAATTTTGCCACAATTCTGCCTTCCAGTCTCATCGGAACAATTTCAGAAGCAGAGTAATTTGCAGAGCTGCCTGTTCAAATAGATTTGCGAGATTATGAGTTTACATAAACGTTTCGAGGTTGTGGGAGAATCGGGCACTAATTTGCTTGTTGATAGAAAACAGCAACCAATAACAAATTGCAAGATGTAATGCTTTTTGACTTTTAAAATTATTGTCTCCTCATTCACGGTCAAAATCTTATCTAAGACTCTGGGACTTGCCTACCTGTGATATTCCTCTACTGGTTATGATGTAACACTGATGAATGTGTATGAGTCTGTTTGTCAAGTTTTGTTGTATTTTGATTTTTGATTCTTTATGCTGCTCTGTTCTGTGTCTTACGTCCTGCAAGTCTGATCTGCTGTGTATAAATTAATGCAGCTTAGCCATGACTGAGCGCTGCTATGGAGTCAGCATGTATCTTTAGAGGAACAGAGCGGAGATACTTCTGGTGGGACCTCTGTCATTGATCAGAGTGGTCGTGATCCACAGGGGTTGGTGAGGTGCAGCCTCCATGCTGCAACTCGGGGTTGTGATTATAAGATGTCATGAAATGTAATCAGTATTCGATACATACTATCTCATCAATGAGAATTTTTAATTTTGATTCTTAAGTGTTTTCTAAGTAAAGGAACTGCAGGATTACAATGTACTCTTATTCTCATAATAAACCTATTGTTGGAAATGGACAGCTAATGGATTCATTTACTTTGTGATGCATTGACCTTGTTTGCAGAAGTAAGAAACGGAATAATACAGAACAAAAAATAATAATAATACACGAGTTAAAAGTAAACTTTTAATATCAAAATAATAATATGCAGCCGAGAGTATTTTATTTATTTATTCGCTATTTTTTTACATTTGATATTTTTGTTGTTCATGCTGTCCTAATTTGACATGATCACCCTCTCTCTACACACACACACACACCCACACACACACACACACACCCACCCACACACACACAGTTTTTTCCTGTGTCACTTCACTAAGAGGGTGTAACTGCAGATTTCCTATATTCCCCCAGAACCCTGCAACCATCTCATAAGGCAGTGGAAATCAGAGTAACATATGTGGACATGTAGGTACAAGCACAAGATAATGCAGCAGGTGTTAAATCCAGGGTCTCTGCTCTACTGAGGGAGGAATCAACCCGGCAGCCTGCTGGGAACCCCTTAATCATGGCTCTGCTCTTTTGGATCCCCTAGTCACTAATTCCAAAATCCAAGCTGGAAAATTATCAAGGCCTTGTCATTGTACAGTATTGTCTCACAATGGTGGGCTTTTCACTGGACAGCTGTACAGTTTTACATAACTACACATCCAGTTCTACAGATAATGACACTCCTGCTCTTCACAAGATGTTTAATGCCATGAGGTAATGTAATCTTTCTACAGACAAACAGATGTTGACTCAGTGGCTGCATATTCACAGCGATGACTGTGAAGATCCATCAACCTTTGTCACATTGCTATAATTTATAAATGACAGTCGATAAGGGATGTGGCAGTGTAATTCAGATTCCCCGAGGTCACTGGTAATGTCTCTGGGAGAGTTTCATCTTTGCAGATTTTAGAAATGTCCTTCAGTTGTACTTGAGTTGATGTGCAGGAGAGAAAGAGAGAGAGAGAGTGTGAGAGAAACTGAAGTGAGCAGAGGACAGTGGAATAAAGACAAAGACTAAACTTGGGGGATAGATAACTTTCTTGACCCCTTCTGTTAATTCTAGCATTGCAATTAAATGTTTAATTCTTGATTTAGAACATGCAAGCTTATCTACCTGCCTTTCTTATTGATGGAAGCTACAATTGTTTGTTTGCTTTGTTGCTCTGTGCATGAGGTGGAGGGCCACGACTTTATGGTTAGCGATATGTTTTGTTTGCACATATCTGTGTGTATCTGCCCAGTGTTTTTATGAGGGAGGAAAGAGGAAAAGATTTGGTCCACTGGTGCAGGGCAGCCTAATTCTTTCTCCTTTCCTGGGCTTGGTTCCCTTTGCCTCCAAGTGTGACTGCAATTTGCACACTGTCTTCACGTTCAAATTTACAACCTCCCTTGGCTTTGCTGAACAAAAGAGGGGATTGAAGGCAGAAGGATCCACTGGGCCCCATCAAACCCAGGTCTTCTCAGCACCACTTAATTGATGCCAGATCTTCTCAGAGGCCAATCCTAAACGCACCGCTGAGAAGGAGGAGGATCACTGCAAAGGAGCATTCTCTGTGCGCTCGAGATGCAGAATTGAGCATTCGCATGAAGAGTCCTTCCTGTCCCCTAAGTATGGGCCTGCTGCATAGAGACAGCCACATAACACTCGGGTGCCCTAATGTTGGTCTGCACATGTGTATGTGTGTTCATGTGCTTGACTGTACGCAAGAGCTTTCTCACAAGTGTCAGTGCCTCACTGTGGTGTGAGTAAGTAGGGTGTTGACCCCATCCATCCCTGGGGAGCATATGGATGCAATCACACGCAGTAAAAGAGAGGGAACAATTCTAAGAGCTTGAGTAAGAGGCGAGAGAGAAGAAAATTTAGAAATAGAGAGAGAAGAAAGGGAAAAGAAAGTGGTGCCTGGCTTGTGTGTTTGGAAGAAAGAAAATCTGTCTAATTCCCTCGTCTTCCATCCTTTTATGGATTTGCCAGTGGAGGGTTTTCGTTAAGTCAAGCTGTGATGGTTTCCTCACCAACTCTTGTTAAGAGAGCAAGGGATAATTGTGGTCACTTTGATTTTTCTGTTTAGACATGGCCAATGGCTAATCACCATGAAAACAGCTTAAATCCATGCTTTTTTCTGAATTAATGGAAACAATTATGTTTTGTGGTGCAGTGTGTATCACATATAATGAATGAGTGTTTATGGGGATCTGGTTGTTTCAGGGAGGGCCAGCCCAGTTGCCAAAGAAAAGCAGTGCCATTTCACAGTTCTTAACCCATGTATATGGGTAATGTCCCATTCCTTCACATTTTCTAAAAAAATACTTAGAGTCCAACCATGATGTTTTTTCTACCCCTAACCAAATTTGCTGCTTAAATTCGACCAATTTTGTTTCAAGTACCTAACCAAACAGTTTGCACCTAAACCAAATTGAGTCATTATTTTACTTAAGGTAGATAGGTTGTTGCTGCTTCAGCATAATCAAGTTAAATAGGAGATGGAATCCAACAAAGCGGATATGGTTTAGCACACTGAAATGTCAGATTTTACTTTAAACCATGTGATTTTTCTGTTTTGGTGCATCAACCTAACCAGCTTTATTGCATGCAGTTGACTAAGTGGAGTAAGTTATGAAATCTAACTAAGTTGTTTTGGTGCCTTAAACCAGAGTTTTACTGCTGAATGCTAATCAAGTTTGGGTGCTATTTGCTTTTTTTTGTGATACATATTAGCTGAAAAATAGGAATGTTTCAGAAATGGGGAAAGATGACAACATCTGTCTAATAGCTTTGATTGCTCCAAATGATTTGCTATAGTTCTACTTTAATCTTACTTTAATCTATAATTTCATGGCAAGATTATTCTTAACTGGGACTCTTCCCGGCTTGTTGTCACACACACAAGAAGCTGTCATTCCCTTGTGCGATAACGTTCATTTAGGCTGATAAACATCTCATCACTTTCAGAGTCCATTACTTGCAATTTTCTTCTCCCCCTGACAAGAAGACACTGCCAGTTTGTACTAAAGCCAACGTATTTGCTTGTCTTAGGCTGCAGGCTTCACAGTTTCCCAGAGAGATGTTGTTAATTTAACAAGCTAAGTAATCAACAGAGATACCTTAATTAGTGTATCAGTGTAAACATACCTAAAGCCAGTTATGCTTTGGGATCATTTTGTTACATTAGTCAAAATCTCTACATTAACAGTTGGAAATGTACAATTATCAAAATACCTGGAAGCTTTTTTTTATTTGCAATCGTTCAGCCCAGAATCCTGATTTGCCTGCATAGATTGCCTCCAGTCATGTCCTTTTGCATCAAATTAAATTCTCGATTTCTTTTTCAACCCACATTTGTAGCTTTTTCCGAACAAGAAGAGCTAAAGCGCTGAAGTACGTCAACTCATAAGACCTCTTAAAAAAGTGACTGGATTTTAGGCTGCATGTCAGAGTATGTGAAGAAAATCAATGATGCTCATTAGTGTTCCAGAGGCAGAGTTTGCTGTGTGTTTATTACTCAAAACAAAATGCCAAGGGATTAGGGTGGACTTGCCTCACAGACTTAGGAGGTGGAGGAGCTATTAATTAGAGAGCAGTGTGTGTTTGTCCGTGGGAGCTGCTTGCACATGTGGGTTTCTGAGAATCTTCCATGTACCATCTTCAAAAAAACAGAACCCAATAAACACTGCACCACACCTACCTCTTCTCACGCATTTTCTACTCATTGCAAACATTTACCTGTTAAAACAGTGGGGTCAAGCAGGATGTTCTCCAAAGCACTGCTCAGTAGGAGAGATGTGTTTAGATGTGATTATCACTTTGACCCCTCACCCTACACTGAGCCATTTGTAATACAAACGAAAGTAGGCACCCTGCAGACTGTGCGGCGTGTCATGTCGCACCTCTCAGGAGTAAATGGTAGGGCCGGCTTCTTTCAAAGCACCTTGCCACTCTGGAGGTCACATGTTTCCCATTGAGAGCATTTTACGTCCATCGGGACATATTTCCGTAAGCCTTTGATTCAAACCAGAGACAAACGAGGGTCTCTCTCTTATTCTGGCATATCTTTCTTTTCAAAACCCTCCATCCTGAAATGATTTCCATCAGAAAGAATTTCTGTGTTTTTTGTTTTTTTTTTTTCAGCCAGATACCTCAGTAGACTTCCAAAATGGTGCATTGAAGGTTATTTTTACACTTCATTATAACTAATGGACCCCGAAAGCATGACATGTGTGGCGTTGCAGGACTGGCAATGAGAGGAGGCATGTTTGCTTTACAGAGTAGGGTTGGCTTTACATATTTATTCCTGCTTGCTCAAAACCAGCCTGTATTTAAATCAGGCTTGAATTTCACAGGCCGCTTCACACAACCATCTGTCTGTCCATTTGAATTTGACAAGCCATAATCATCCAAAGGTTTGACAGATCTGATGACGTTTCTTTAATGAAATGCGATGTAGTCAGATGTGCACTTCAAAACTATCCCTTTCATTCACACTGCTCATTTCTTTTTGTTTTCTATTGCCTGTCATAGCAGTGAGCCACAGGCTCGCTTCATTAAGAAGATGCAGTCATTCACCTTATTTCAGTATTGACGACTCCAGCAATGGCTCATGCACCAACATTACTTTAACAATTAGTACCTATGACTTTGAAAATGTTGGTGTGAATGTCCACATATCTTTTGCATGCAGATGTTTCTATGTTTTCTCCCATAGTTCACATATATTCTTGATGCAAATCTTTATTAAAAAAAAAAAAAAAAAACAAGTTAGTCAGTTGTTATTCGGATTTCATGATTCTTGAAAAAACAATCAATTCTGATTTAAAGTGGAGATGCAATCGAGTTTGTGAGATGCATGAGCTTGCAGAATGTAAAATGAAAGACTTGATGGAAAACCTGTTCCTCAGCCAAAATTCTATTATTTTTTTTCCTGCTCAGTTCTGCTGGATTATGAAAATAAATTAAAATTTAATAAATTGCCTGTAGCAAAAAATTTGATCTTTGTCTAAATAGTTACATCATGTTCAAAAAAGGCACCACGCATGTTTTTCTTCATTTTAATTGTATTTTATTGATCCTCGATTAATTCCAGGCATTTTAAAATCAAATGTCTGAGAAGTCTCAGCCAGACTGGGTGTTACATGTACTTCACCCTGCAAACTTGCAGTTCATGTTCTGACTGGGTTCATTTGTGAACAGAGACAGTAACTGTCAGTGCTCATGAGTTTTGTTGTTTCATACTCTTTTCTGCGCTGCTTTTCAGTGCTCAGTCCATGAACACTGACATTCATATCTAACTGATACCAACATTAACTCAGTGGCTTCATCTGCAATCCTCAATATTCCAAAAATAAAACATTGCAATTACAGGTATTTTTTTTCCCCATTTTGCAGTGTTTCCCACAGCCTCCTGTAAGAGGAAACATTTGCTATGGACAAACTCCTGTTTTCTATTATGTAAATGAAGGGCAACTGCTGACAGTTTACGCATGATTCTCCTGACTGTCCTGAGTTCAGCTATGAAAAGGGCAAGCGAGACAAGACATAAAAAATCCAAATGCAGCATGGAAGCTTGTGACCGGCTCTCAGTACAGCAGTGTGTGATAAATATTTATTTTTTTCTTTCATGTGCATAGTGCAGACCTCACGTGAAAAAAAGAAACCGCTATATGTAAAGCTGTACAGTCACTGTCATGAAATCACAATCTGTGCCCTTGGCTTTTTGGAAAGCATCAGAGGAGGAGGAATTGCTAAAAGGTTTAATTTGATTTGAGCACTGCTGCTTATTTGAAAAGTACATTTCATACACAAAGATGACTCGAAGTGCTTTTAACAAGGCCTTAAGATGAAAAGAACAGAAAATGAATTAAATTCATTAAAAAACAGCATAAGAATGCAAATAAAATCCAAAATAAAGCCACAAAAAAAATAGAATTAGACAAAAATAAATAAAAAAATAAAATCAAATTTAAATTAAACAAAGGCACAGGAAAACAGCCGTTTTCAGTTTATCTTTAAAAGTGGCTGGAGTTGGGGGGCATTTAATAACAACAGGAAGTTTATTCCATCTGTGTGCAGCAAAGTAGCTAAATGTGTTTTCACTCTGGTTCTGACTCCAAGTTCTACCAGCTGACGCCTCCCAGAGTTTCTCAGAACTCTACTCCTTTATACTCTACACTGAGATCAGAAATCTATTCTGGCTCTGTGTTATTTATTGATTTGTAAACTTACAACAGCCAGAAGCCAGACTGAAATCTGTCTAAAAGGCTGTTTGCATTTAAAAAATTGTTTACCTGATTCTATACAGCTTTTTCAGTAATATTTTTTTTTCCAATAAAGGTAAGATTAGAGATTGACCTGTAACTGTCTAATAATGCAGGATCCATGTTTCTCCTAATCTGAAGGGGCTTGACAACTGCAATTTTCAGAGATCTGGGGAAAGTGCCTGATAAGAACAATACACTGACAATTTTCAGCACGTCTGTTTCTAGAAAAGAAAAAAAATGTTTTGCAAAAGTTGGTTGGTAAGATGTTTAAATGGCATGTTGGTGAATTTAGGTCCTCAGCTAATTCCTCCGGGGTTTTAGTACTGCTAGGACTAAATGTTGACAGTCAAATGTTTGCTGTGTGGCTGCAGTACTATAAGAGGTCCAGTGTTTGGTGGAAATATTTTAATAGCAAGTCTGAATGTTTTCAGTTTTTACATTAAACTCAAAGTTATGAATGGATTTTGATGAAATTTTCAGGAGTTGTCAGAAATGTGAAAAGGAAGAACTGATGTCATTTTGGGTGTGATCCGGAAGAAATCCTGGATTTGTAAAAAAAATTATGTTCAAATTTTGGGGGACTTAGAACGGATTAGGGGATTTACATGGAAAACGCATCTCTACTTACGAAATTTTCAGGTTATGAAACTACTTCCAGAACCAATTAATTTCGTAAGTAGAGGCACCACTGTATATATATGTATATTTTTACTTTTATAGGTGCAATAACATCAATATTTTTAAGATAATTTATGAACAAAATTATGAAGAAGCTTGCAGAGATGTTGTTACATAAACTTGTCACAACTGGAGCAAAAACAATTGTAACGTTATGGATGTAGTGTTGGCAACGCTACATCCATGTGGTCTAGCTGTTCATGTGTGGGAAAAATCCTTTTGGACGTAAGTCTATGGTTCTCTCAATTTTTCATTTGAGTAGATAAGGAGTTGTCTGTGGGTCTCCTTGCATCTACATTCTGTTGTAAAATGCTGAAGCTACAGGGAAGTACGCTGATTTGTTCTTGAAACTGAAGACCTTTTATTACCTTCAGCATCCTAAGACCTGTAGTCGGAGAGAGAACATTTAAAGTACTTTCATTCCTCATACTGGGGTTGTTTTTCACAGCTGCTACAATTAGATTTTAGAACACAAAGCTAATTTACGAGGATTCACAAAAGTACAGTATTTTCAGAAGTTAAAATTAATGTGTTTAGTCAAACTAATAAAACCTGTTTTAAATTAAACCATAAAACTGCCGCTGATGAGAAAACTAAAGTAGATCATCCATCTTTGAGCTCACCTGTTCTTCTCTGAGTCTATGGGATTTTTTTCAACAGGCAATAAATAAATAGATAAATAAACAGTTTGTTTTTTTTCATACATTTTATCAGAGAATTTTACACCATGGTAATCCCTTTGATGATTTTGCAAATATTTTGTCATTATGGATCAATTTTTCAATCAGTTTCATAGTTAACAGTGGGGACCTCAGCTGCATTTTCAGTTCTTACTCTAAGTTGAGAGGAATTAGACAGTAATTTGGGGAAGGCTTGGTGCATATTAACTCAAATCAAATTACTCCCACGATCCCTCCAGGCATCCCCCCCACCCATTTAAACACGAGGCACTACCACGTTTGCCATATGTAGAGGTCCTCTTTCAGTGGATGGCTTGGTGCTTATTCAATAAAGCCTCTATTATAGGCTTACGAGTCACACACCCCTAATTGTTTTCACCCTGCTTTAATAAAAGATGTTATTAAAAGGAAAAACTTGTCTGAGTTGGCGGCTCCTCTAAAGGGATATGTTTACATTTTGCTGAGATGGTGGAGATTACCTCAGAGGGCACTTTTTAACTGAAAGCCTTGAGACGATATTCCAATTATGGAAAACACAAAGGGAGTGAGGGAACTGAGACAAGGATGGAACCAAACTGCGACTATTTACAGAGGCTCACGTTATGAAGGCCACCTGGGATCTATGGTAAACTCGAGTAGATCATGTGTAAATGGCGGGGCGGTATAGAGAGTAATATTTATAGGCCAGAAGAGAAGCACATTTTGTGTTGGTGTTCTTCACACAGCAGGTTGCCATCCTGAGATTGAGATCATGCTGAGGTGTTACTCTAGATCTCACCGTGTATGTCAATTTGATGAAACCATTTCCTGCTCTTTCAATAGTTACTTTTTTTTTTTCTGTATCAACAAGGAGCTCCTGAAAAATCCAAGGCTGGGGCTCTTAGAGATATATGAATAAATTGCCCTTCAAACGCTTTGATGCATTGAAGGAGATCATGAATATACAGCAGCAAAGTGACATCCTGAGGGACATAAAGCCAACACAACTCCTTAACCCCACTGCCGTGCTGATGAAGGGAGGTGTATGTACGTGTATGTGTGTGTGACTTGAGTGGACCAAAGTGGCGTGGCCCACCGTCAGGTCACGGTGTGTCTCCCATCAGAAGATGAAGGCAAGAAAAACAAACAGAAAGAGAGAAAGATGAGGAGGGAACCCAAGGAGCATTAGCGGACATAGGGGGGAATAATAGTTTTTTCTGGATGTTTATTTGAACATGGCATAGAAGAGAGGGAGGTCACTGTGAGATTTAAGCGTGAGGAATAATAAAGTCAAGATGCAGTCAAAGCCCCCCTGCTGATGAAGGTAATTTTGCCTCAGCCCCCGGAAGTGAAAGAGGAGAACACTATTTATCTGTTTGCACACATGCAGGAGAAAGCTGGCCTGCCTCTACATTATCATGAAGGCTTTGTTCAGAATGTACGGTCACATGTAAAAGAAGCATTCCCCCATTTGTAAGGCTTTTACATATGAGGACCAAGTTTTTTTTTAAGGTTTTAAAATGAGGTAAAAAGAACATCAGATGAACAACAACACGTAGCACATTTCTCACGTATGATGACGAGACTACAGGAAGGTATGTGCTATGGGATTCATTTTAAGGGCATTTCCTAAAGAATGATAAATATATTAAGGCTGGATAGAATGAAAACTGTCTTCACCTATCGCTCCTCTCCACTCACCAACAAAATTCCCTTTTTAAGGCTTTTTCTTTTGATTCTTAGCCTTGAATACATATTAATAGTTTTCTGTCTCTATGCCTTTCCCGTTCACACAGATGACAGAGAAAACGGTCTGACTGGAATCAAAACTGGGCTGCTGTGGCGAGTAATTCAACTTCAGCTCATGTATATGGAAATTTTCAAGCACAAGTGGAACACAAGGAAAAAAAAAAACAACACTTTAAAGGACACAAACATGGAAAAAAAGGAATTTATTGAAGATGAGTGAGTGTTACAGTCCCTAAAAGTAAATTGTCAAGGAAGAATAAACAATAGGGACATTGAAAATATAAAATCATCCATGTCATCCATGTTACTCAATATTTTTTTTTTCTCTTTTTTGGGGGGCTAAGGCTAGGTGGAAACAAAAGTAGCATATGACACAAGTAACACATTACCTTCTTTATCTGAAAGTCAACTAATCATTTTGTCCTCCACTGGTGAAACTTAGTTAAAAAAATAAAACAAAAAAAGCCATCATGCAAAATACATGCTAATGTTACACATTATTAAGATGATGATAATAATAATAATATATTATATTATTATTATTATTATTATTATTATTATTATTATTATTATTATTATTATTATTATTATTATTATTATTTAGCCTTTGCTAGTAGGTCTTTCCTTATGGAGGGCACAGGTGGGATTATTACCTGATGTATTACCATGACATGTAGAACATACATTCATGGGGATAAATTGAGGATAAATTCTTTGGTGACCTGGCTTCTGATGTACAATTATAAGCCATATGTATATATATATATATATATATATATATATATATATATATATATAGATATATATATATATATATATATATATATATATATATATATATATATATATATATATATATATATATATATATATATATTATATATATATATATATATATATATATATATATATATATATATCTTAATGTAGTCGCACAGCCTTCAGAGCCAACAACAAGAGTTTCTACTAACTTGAATGCCCTTCATGGAATGTCACTATAAGGTCAATATTTTGTTTTATCAACAATTATAGTTTAGATCAATGCTTTGTAGGCTGTAATCTGTTTTAGCTATGCATTGTGTTTGGTTTTTATGAGCAAAAGATAATCACTTTAAATTTTAGTGTCACTGCTTATTTATATCAGGACAATGATGGATGATATTTCAGCGGGACTTTGTCACACAAGTGCTGAGGCTCATTCTAAGAATTGCATTGATTCATTTATCTCTCTGTTCACTCAGGACAGCTCACTACTTAAAATGCATGTTAATGTTACTATTCAGCTCTACATTTCATCTTCAACACCCTGTTCTCAGACTGATAGGTGGAAATAACTGCATTAATAATCACCCCTATTAATCAAATGCCTTTTGCTTCATCTGCGGGCTTCTCTGTTTCCACTTCCATTCAACATATATTCAGCTCCCTCTTCTGAAACCATCCGTTCACCCCTTTTTGCCTGGAGCTCATCTCATGTTTTGATCTAGGGTGAATGCATTATTTATCAGATGTTAAGGCCTCAATTGCGAACTCTAAGTGGCAGTGTGTTGTACTGGCTTAATGAACAAAGTTAGGGGGGATCAAAGCTGGCAATATGACAGATGAAGGGGAGGGGGGAGATGCAAAGATTTGACTTGTGTGATTTAATTGCTGCCTTGGAAGAAGGAATCTCATGATTCGAAATTTTAATAATTCATGTGCTGCTTCACACTGTTTTTTATCATTAATATTATCATCTTTCTACTAATTGCTTTTTTCTACACAAATTTAGCGTAATTTAACTTAAATTATTATTATAGCTATTATGATCTCTCTGTCGCATAATCTGATGATTTACAAGAGTCTTCTTTCTTAAAGCTAAGGGCTTATGAAGTAAAACATTACATTTAGACTCCATCAATGATATATTCATATTTGATCATATATACATACAGAGGCCGAGAGTGTGACAATACCGTTCTTTAATTTCTGAGTCTTTGCATTATCCTGCCTTGAAAACTGTAATTGCTCTCTTTTTTTTTCAGTTGTGCCAGTTTGAAAACTTCCAAGTCAAACCGCAACTATAGCACGTAGTGTTTGACAGTGTAGATTTAAGTCTCGCATGGCCCTCCAGCAGTGGTAGAAACTATGGCCTCACGAGAATAATTCAGTAGCTGGAAAAAGTTTTCCCTGGATTTCACTCTGGAAATCCCTGCCTGCATGGCGCCTCAGATGCTAGCAGGCTAGCTAGCCACGCCGCTTTCTTCTCTCCACAGATCATTAGCAGTCATGCTCCGACCCTTTGAAGTCAGTGAGGTCTGATGTGTCTGTCATAGCCATGCAAATCCAGGGGACAACCCCAGCCACCTGTTCCCAGAAACATCTGTCCACGGACTGAGGCTTTGCTCTGCCAGCGCTCAGCTGCCTCGCTCAACTCTGATCCTCAAAGAGCTGGAGGATGGCACAGAGACTATTTTTAGGGGCCTGCTTGATATACTGGCGCAGATTTTGTGCTCCCTCATGAACATACATTTGTATGAATGGAAGTGAAGAAGAAATGTTTTACTTATTTCAGTTGGGACTTTTTAAAAATAAAAACAACAACAACAACAAAAACAAAGAAACAAAAAACAACTTTATTGATGATATAACATATCCTTTCTTAAAGAAAGAAACTTAGTAACACTTCAGTTCAGAGTAGCTCCTCATTGTTGCTTTTAATGTCCTTTTAATGTCCTAAAAGTCCTTTATCTGCAAATTGTGAGCAAATTTCCAGCCTCTCTTTGCCTTCACCTTTCATGACTCCTGAAAATGTTGTCTGTCTTCATTTATAAAAGGCTAAAAGATAACTACTCTACTTTCTGTGAACCCCCCAGTTGCAGAATAATGACAATAATCTAATTTAAAAATTTTTGTAGTGCTCATGATTTTGTGGGGAAGACTTTCTTTCAAATTTAAAATCCAGTAGGAATCTTAAAAAATAAAATAAAATAAAACAAGCCTTCTCTGGAGATATAAACAGGAAATATTTGACTTCTTAGTCACTCAGAAAATATGGCTCATGGCATTTGTGATTAACTCATGATCAAGTATAAAAGAAACTAGGGAAGAATGAATGTAAAAACTGGGTAATCCTTCTCAGAACAGTTGGTTGGACAGTTTCTACCAGGGGACAGATTGTTTTACATGTGCTTTTCTTTCATGGAAAACCCTTTGTGAATATACTATGGGATGTGGACATAGAGCTGTCTTATGAGTGGCTGCCAATGGGACAAGACTATGTTGATGATTGTCCATCATGACTTTCAAGTTCATTTCACACCAAATTTCCTAAGACACAAACAAATATAGGGTGAAATATATACACACTCTACACCTTTTTTCCACCTAGAATGACGTATGCACTACCGGAGCGTGTTCCAACATTGAGGAAAGCATTACTGAATAAAAATTTGCCAAGGAGGAAAAAAAAATACCATAACAATAAATCCTCTACTTTAATTGTGCCTGCAATCTGGCACAATTAACACAGCAAATATCAAGCATTTTTCAGCACCTTTTGCACAAGGCAGAGATAAACTGTTATTCTGCAGACCCCGGAGACTCTTGAGGCCAGACACAGGCACAGTGGATTGCTGGATGTGCTGAAACATTGCTGGTGCTCATTTACAGTATTGGTACAGCAAGAGACTGTATGTGAAATCTTAGGAAAGTTAGCAGCTGTGAAGCCTCTGCCTCTGCAGGGAGACTGAGATCAGTGAAGTGTGTAAGAGTAGATGTGCATGAGGGGGAGACCTGCTGATCCAGGTGCTGAATGCTGGTTGGCACTCTGACAGCTCAAGTGAAAGAGAATATACGCTTTAATGCACATAGAGGTATTGTACAGATATGTGGACACATGGAGTCCACAGGAAAACACACATGCAAGTGTTCGACACACACAGGCAGAGTTGTGCTATATTGTTTCCACCGGATGCATGCTGCATTATCCTGCCAACCATTCATTTGGAAAAGCATGAGACAGAAATTCCCAATGGGTGCTGTGCCAAGGTTTGTATCTCAACACTGTACAACTGTCCTCTGTGTCTGTGGTTTGAGCCACGATGATGGGTTGAATCAAAGCTCAGGCAACACCCCTCTGAAGTTAGCCCGACAACTCATAAAAAGCAGACTGTTGTGTTGGAAGCCAATTACAAAAATGTGCCTCAGCCCATTGTACATTCTCTCACAGCTCAAATTTGTGAGGAAAAACCCATCGACCAATAGCTAGCTGCATCTCTGGCACCACCCATGAAAAGTGTGACAATGGCTCAAAAGCAACAGGCTTCACACTCTTTAAAAAAAAAAAAAAAAAAAAAACTTTGGAAAATTGGTGCTTCCTCAGCCATAACTGTGTGGGATCATGCAGCTCCTCTAGTACAAAACACTCTCTATTTTAGGTACAATGTAATTGATGTGTTTTCAGTTTGAGCTTCTTTTTAATAATTTCAATCATTATTTTAGAGGCAACAATACGAGTTTTTCTGAACGACAACAAAAAGAACAGAAAGAACTAACGTTTTAATTTCCTACGTCAGTGCAGCAATCACTTAATCACCAATCTGTCACCAGTTTGTCAGCCAATTGGTTAGAAATGGCAGGGTGCAAGTGCAACACAGGTGCACATTATATGTTTAAGATTTGCCAAGCTAACCACTAGACAAGCATCTTGCAAATATGTTCCATGGCGATGTTGAGCAGAAAAGGAATTTACTCCTGAAAGACATGCTTGAAAAGAGGCATTTCAAACACCCTATGGTGTGGACTCCATTTATATATATATCCTTCACAAAACATCCTGAATTTTCAAATTTAAAAACCTATACATTTTTCAGTGCCCAATGCTCCATTATAGTCGGGTTAGCAGGCTGTAATGCAGTTCATTCTTTACACATGTATGACCACAAACGGATTGTTCTTTTCATTTGCAATTAAACAGCAAGTCAGAGCCTTTCATTTTAAATTATTTCCTGACTTCATTTTGATCTCTTAATGACTCTGTGGGATGACCTCAAACTCATTACAGTTTGCTTTTCAGGATATTACAACATTAAATTACATTTAGCAAGTCCTCCATATTTCCAGATTATGTTGTCCAGATCATGTGAGGTGATTGGAAGGATTGAAATAATACATGGACACTTTCCGATTGGGGAGCCTGCTCCTTCCAGACAACCAGTGTGATGAAATCCATCTTTGGCGAGGTCATCTGTTCGCTCTGTACTGTAATTGCACACAAACAAAAGATCTTTCACTTGGATCATTACACCATTCAGTTGGTATGCTTTTTGAAAAGCCATCACATGGGTGTATGACTGCTGGTAACAGTTAAGGAAACATCAGCATTCTTCCAATCAATCCCTCGAGAAAGGACAACAGTGATTTGTCTGTGGGCATTTTACCTGTCAAGATGTTTAACTTCCTTGTGAATAAAAAGCTCTTGTACTGCGGGTAAACAGCCATTACTAGCCTGTTTATTTGGAAGGAGGGGTTCACTGTGGATCTGACCTGGTTTTCAAATGACAACTCATACTAGAGAGAGAGATGAAGGGATGGGGGAGGGTGAAGGGGGGAGCAAGGAAGAGAGTAGAGTGGAAGACCCAATTTATTTTGAGTAATTGGCTCCACTTGAGCAAACACCTCTTGCTTGCCCAGTGGCCATCTCAATCCAAGTCTGTGCCAACAGCAAAAAAAGAAAAAAAAAAATCCCATCATATTTTCAGCTACATGCAGTAAACCTTTGAGTTATTATGATTACTCAATAATCAGTAATAATTTTCTGGTACAGTGCCCAAAGCCCTCCTGACACTATGCAAATTGACATTCTGGGAAAAAAAAAAGAAAGAAAAGAAAAAACAACTTTCAAGAATGAACAAATCTGCTTTAAAAGTAACTTCAGAAAGACTGTGGCAGTATTATCCACATTCATTTTGCTCATTTACTCTTTATGCATTATTACTTTAATCGCAATTGTGATTCAGGATAACCACTAATGAAACTTGACACCTGGAGATAAGTTAAGTGGCCATGTATAACTTGAACAACACACTTAAGAAACAGATTTTCCTTTATTTCCTCTGTAGTCAGAGAGAGGAAACAGCAACTGTGGCTGTGCACCGCCTCTCCTTGGCAAAAAAAAAATAAAATAAAAATGATGAAAAAATTAATCAAGGCTGATTAAGCTAGGGCAAATGCCTTCAGCAGTGCAGTGGAAAAACACACTCTCGGTGCGTCCCATTGTCAGAGGACATGCTAACTGGCAGGGAAAGTCTGCCTATTTTATTTAACCAGGTTCACCTTTCACACTCCAAGTGGCCCTTGGCTGTTTGATGGCCCCATGGTGCCCCTCCAGCAGATCTGTCCTTTTCAGGAAAGAGGAAGCCCCCTGAAAAAATACACCTCGCCTATAGATAAGTGAGACATCTCTGGGCCCCGTGACAGATTACACAGAGTCAGACCGGTTGGGGGCAATAGAACGGAGACGCCTATGGGCCTGTGGGGTGACACTGGGGTGATTCAGGGTTACGCTGGGTCCCCTGAGAGGGTGTCACTGACGGGTCATGTTGCTAAGTTAGGCGATGTGAGTACTCTCAAGCATGTTTGGATGTTCAACATAAAATGTGTGTGCTGGACAAGTGATCTGGCATGTGTGGACACTTTTTCTATTTATGTGCTCTTGTGTGTACATCACAGTGGGTGGGTTGAAGTTTGTCATGTGACTGGTCTCTATGGCACAGCGATATGAGACAGGCTTTTGGTTTTTCCTCCCTGAGGGTGCCTCAGATGTCACATACCATGTGTGAGAAAGATTGTTACATTGGCTTTAAACCAAACACGCCCAGCTATGTTAACTTGCACCAGCAGGATCCTTTCTATTTTCTTACGTGTTCACTAACACATATACAAACACAAGTACATATAGAGTTAACTACATCCTCAAACCTTCTTACAATTCTTTTCAGTAGAAATCAGGGGCAGGTACCCTTACACCTACAATTTTGACAAACTGTTGACATGCTCACCTCATCACTCTGTTTTTCCATTAAGAGTTTGGATCAATGAAAACAGGAGGAATTGTTTTCTGTGGCTGCATGAACAAGTTCACGGGGCCAAGTGGCCCTCCCAAAGGCACAATTAACAGCCAAAGTTAAAATGAAGACAAATGCGTCACCCTAATTGTTGACTGGAACCGCTCATGAGGTGCTAAAGCGTGTCTTGTAGGTGCAAAGGAAAATTTGAAAGGCCAGCTACTCATTGTAGTGTGTCCCTGACTCTACGTGTTTCCACATGTGAAAAAAGAAAAGCCCAGCTGAGACGTATAGTATAGTTTCATGTGGAACAACGTGGTCAGTTGGGCATGTCAGTGACATTTGAAGGAATAATGTGGAACTTTTCTCACTTTCAGGGGAGATTTTAAGTCAAGCAGCTCCAGGTGAAGTATTGAGTTCTGTGGAACGATACCAGAAATTTGGTTTTTGGCATAGATGTAGTGTTCTGTCACTTTTTAGTCCAAGTGTTCAAAACCACCTTGTATATTATATCCAAAATTCATAAACATATCTGCACTGAGCGATCCAGTCATCATTAAACATTTGTCACACGCTAGAGCCAGTATTGTTAAAACCAATGGAACGGTTAAAGCTGTCATGTTTTTATAAAAGGTGGTTGATTGATTTAACACATCACGTGTATGTATTGAGTGACAAGTAAAAGAATATCCCACCGAAAATCTGTCAGAAGGTCTGAGGGCTTGCCGTTTCACTCAGTGTTTTTTGTGTTCAATGAATATAGATGGAAATGACAGCTCTCATTTCCTGTCATGGCTTTACTGGACAGAGTAGTCACTGAGAAGTCATGTTTAAAGGTTGCTGCATATTTCAAAAAGCATTTATTATTTTCTTTTATTCAATACATCTAATGTGTCAGCTTAAAAGATGATAGTCGTGCTTCTCTAATTGTCATTTGAGTCAATTTAAGTTCTTAAAGTCAGCTGCATTTCTGATCACATCTGTGTGTGTAGATGTGTTCGGGGTACTGACTGACATGCTGACTGGCGATCTAGTCCTTTTGACCATCTCATCTCTGTGTTGCTGCTTACATCTGTTTATATAGTCATCTCTGTAGTTCATGTAATGACAATGAACCATTCAGAATATAAATGCTGGAATTCTTAGTACTAGAGCTAATGGATAATAATTATTTATGCATTTTGTCTAGTGTTGTGTTGCCAGGGTGTATGTGCTCTCCTCTCTTTGTCCTCCATCTTCTCTTTGTCCTGTCTCCCCTCTCTTTTTCTTACTTTACCCTTTACCCTTATGAGCCAGGTTCTGAGTAAGGTTCCTTCCACAAAGTGGCGTTTTTCCTTGCCACTGTTTGGCTTAAAGGTTTTGTTTTCTCCCGCCCTGGGAGTTTTTTTGTTTTCTTTGTTTTTTTACTTGCCATTATCCTTAATTGGGATTTAATATTATAATTTTCGTTAATGATATTTGCTTGGGGGTCATGCTCTGGGTCTCTGTAAAGTGCCTTAGAGACAATTGGCATTGTAACAGATGCTATACAAATAAAATTGATTTGAATTGAAGGTAAATATCCACTTATGTCGAATAAATAGTATTGTCCTTATAGCATATTAAAGAGCATACATATACCGTAGGAGTGGTAATGAGATGGCTTCGTGATTATGGCAGTCTCCAAGCTGTGTGAGCCATTGTAGACAATAAGAGGTGCAAAATATATAAATAGTTTTCCAGCCCAATCACAGAAAGAAGCAATATGGTTTTTACATGTACACTCGTACCTACAGTTCTTTAGCTTTAACAAGTAGCGTTTCACCACTGGCTGTGGGGCCAGTTTTATTTCAGTTTTGTGTTTCTTTGCAGCTAATATGATATGAAAAAATAACTGATCAATGATACTGAGCCTATTTGAACCCCAACCCTTTTAAAAGTTTGGCCCTGGTCATCTTTATGCTTTAAATAAATATACCCGATGTGGTACACCCCCTCATACAGTTGTCATGGATGTCAAAACTAACTATAGACACCAATACTTTTTTGCCAAATTTCTGTCCAAAAGTATATTTATTTCTGCTGCAGCGCTGGGCATTTTAACATAGGAGTCAATGGGGATTTGCTCTGTTTTGGTGCCAGCACCTAGTGGTCAGTAGAGTCAGTAGAGGTCAACCCCCGAAGTGGCTGAAGCCGCTTGGTCGCACTCCTCGTGACAGGTGGAAATAGCACCCGCTTTCAACTTGTCAGCATGGACCTCTTCTGGTTGACCTGTTGCTCCACACCAAACTAACAGCTAAATCCTTGCAGCAAACTGGAAAAAAAAGTCCAATAGTGAATTGGACAGATGTACACCCCTTTAGATTTCAAATGCACTGCGTTATTTCATTTCTATTTTCTGTGTCAGTTTCTTCCAGTACTTCCAGGTCAAAACCCTAGGAACTGTGGAGCATGTGCAGAGCGTAAAGAGCAGTTTCAGTCCATTTCAAATGTTAAAAAAACAAAAAAACTATGAGCTGTTTAGTCTAATTTAATTTCAGTTGGACAAAGGTGTTTACATGAATTTTAAAAAAAAATGATATCAGTCCAACTAATGCAATACTTTAAAGGTTTTTTTTTCCCAACATCATGTAAACATGCTGATTGTAGCTTACAGAACAAACATCAGTTTTCTCATCTAACTTTATAAATTCAAATCATTTGCTGTTTATGATATAACTGACAGTGTTTCTCTAATAACTGTATTTTCATTATAAAATGTGACATCCACCAAGGTTTTACTGCTGTTAACAATCAACACAGACATGATAAACCTCCAACATTGCTCTACTTTCTCCCATCTACCTTTCATCCCGAGGCACACACAAATGCTCTTCATAGCCCCACAAAACCACATGGTCAAACCAGATGTCTTCTACAGAGTTAACTCCCATGAAACTTTCAGTCATGACTGCCTCAGTTTTGTCCTCGTTGTCAATCAAAGTTACATCTTAAGTGGGGCCTATGACAGCACGAGACTTTCCACACTGTATACCACCCTGTACTTTCATTTTACGGCTCTTACTCTGCTCACTTGGTGTGTTACTGTAAAGTTAATAGGCCCACTGCAGGATTAGTTACAGCTCTTTGAAACCGTGCTGTTCTTTACTTGAACAGAAACAACATGAACAAGCAGAACCTCACTATTATTCTTGGACGTGAAACTAACTGCCCCCCCCCCCCAGCCACCATTTAAAATTGGGCTCTACAAACATACCGAGAAGAGGTTTGACGGCTATCATGGGGGCACAACCCTTCAGAGCGGGGTCTTATTAAAACAGGTAAAAATATCAGCATAAGGATTTTGCTCCACATTTGCACAGGCCAAATAGTGAGAGGAATGCGTGGATAGAGGTGGATTCTGATGCATGGTGTGGTAGAATGTGTTTATAACTGTGGGATTATTTCAGCAACACAGTTCCTTCACTCCATGGCTCACATTTGTCTGTGTGTTGTCATTTTTTGGGTGATTACACGAGCCATCGTGGCACAACTTTGTTCCCAGACTGCAGCACCTCAGTGTAGAGAGCTAGCAGGTCATTGGCTGCAGGGTCATCAAATGACATGACATCTTGATATTTTTTTTGAAATTGTCTTATAATTACTAGCACAGCTTAGAAAACTGTTGAGAAATAACTCTTCAAACATCTGGGAGTTTTTTTTTTTTCTTCTTCTACAAGTTCAGCATTGGAAGATCGAGTGGTCATAAACTGTTCAAGTGTCTGAAGATATGATTGATAGTATTAGAGCCTGTTGGCCTGTAAAAATCTATTTCACTGATGTCACTCCAAGGCTTTTGGTGTGAATGTGTATGTGGGCTCAGTGCCAGAATACCGTCACCTCAGGACAATTGTCTCTCCTCAGCGCCTTCGGATTGAAGTAGTGTGTTTTGTTTGGCAGAACAGATGAACTGCAGCAGACATTAGTGATGTCACTGCGAAGACAATGGCAAGGAGAATTGCTGCTACAGGAGCATGGAGAATGCTCTGTTACTCATTTTCACCAACGTGAAATAGAACCTGTTCCAGCCAGTACACCTCATTTCAAACCATTTGGAAGATTTGAACTCAAAAAATGAATATATTTGGTATCTGATAATAAGATAAGATAATATATTCCTTTATTTGTCCCACAATGGGGAAATTTACAATCTCATTCCCAGTCCAGAACTATGAAACAAGAGGTTTTTTTTTTTTGTTATTTTTCTGTAGGCACATTTGCAAATGGTTAAAACAACATTTTAATGCTTTTCTGGATTTTGTATTATAAACAAGCTGCCAGTGAGCTGCAGCTGCAGCTAATGCTGTGTTCAGTGACCGGCATTGAGTCAGAAATTTCCAGACTCTCTCTCTCTCTCTCTCTCTCAAAAAAGACAACTTTACAGATAGATGTCAATTCTGAGTACTTTTTTAAATCATTTCCAAGAAAAGGCGCCTTACCAAGCACATAAAAATATTTTCATGTTCTTGATCTAATAAAACACAAGTAAAACACCATTTTCATACAAGCAAATTTAGTGTTTGATGCCAATTTCACACTTTAAAAAAAAGTTTACAATTATGTTACGACTGTGTTATAGCATTCTATTTTTGGAGGTTGCCAGATGACTTCCCTGCTCCATCATGTGCCAGAGTGTCCATGGGCATGACATTGAACACATTGAACCACCCCCCCCCCCCCCCCCCCCCCCCTGCTCCCACTTTGCCCCAGTTGCTCACAGTGCCGAGCCAAGCCTGGATACATGGTGTAGTTGTATCAGGAAGGGTATCTGACACAAAGCCTGTGCCAAACCAGCATCCAAAACACTTTGATTAGCTGTCTTCATTGTTCATGTCAAAGCACAAAAGGAATCCTGTAAGCTGCCATTGTTATTTTCTCTACTTTTCATGAAATGCAGAAGGATAAAATGTCGTCATTCTGAGTTCCTCCCACTTCTGAGATGAACTGAATCCAGCCCAAGGTCTGAGAACGTACCAGGTACTGTCAAACAAACAGCATCACTTACAGAATCCAAATTTTCTTACTTTATTTCATGTGGAATTTGCTCTAATGCATTTAATAGATATATATTTTTTAAAGACTTTTTAAATACAGTTTTAGTTTAGATATCTTTTTTCTATCTCTTTTTTCCCCATGATATCTGGTAAAGAAATTTCTATCAGCATTTTAGCTAAAGTGCCCTCAGTGAAGACAAACAGATACTGTAGCCTTTGCACCTCCACACCTCTACTGATGCTTACACTGACATTACAGACATTTGAATTCAGCAACAGAATACAGACTTGATTCAAAAATGGTGACATCTATCTCTGTGACCCCACGCAGAAATAAGCAGGTACAGATGATGGATGGATGGATGGTGACAATACCTCTGTTTTTACTTTGCTTTTACTTTGTAAAGCATTTGTGGTGGATTAAAGTGCTATATAAATAAAGTTTGATTTGATTTGATCTCTGTCTTTGAACAAAAATCGTTCTTCGTTGTAATTCATTCTGTGCTATGCTATTTTTTCCAGAACAATTCAGAAAAGGAAAAGTGTGGTGAGAGAACATATGGAGTTTGCACTGCAAACTGTGACTGGATTAGACTGAGATAAAAACAGAAAAACATGCAGAACAGATATATTCTAATAATGGCTGCACTGTTAATATCTTAGAATAGAATTGTAAGTTTGGATTTGAATCCAAAGTACCAGTGCCAGCTGCATTCTCTGAACTTGTTAGGAATCTTCCCACTGGTATCATTTAGACATCTTTAACAAATTCGACTTTTATCATATCAACAAAAACATGTCAACTTTTACGTTAAATAATTGAATAAATAATTGAAGAAGTACATGGCCTCTGGTATTACCTTTGAGTCATTATAATCTTATCCTCAGAGACATAAATATGACAATTTTTAAGGTTTTCAAGTTTTGTCTGAAACTAACAATCCGACTGCTAACGCTATACTAACTCAGCCAGTTAATGTATGTGAGAAATCTACAGGGCACCAAGCTTCCTTCCTTTCCTATCATCACTATTGCCTTCTCCACAAGCATCCTTCAGAAGCTGCAACTCAATATTTCCTGACATCAGACGAAACTGTGATACGCCAAAACTTTTTTTCTTTTCTCTCAGGGCCTGCTTTTATCTGAAGCACCACCACCAACCTCTTTACATGACAGCGAGCTAATCAGGCTGTGGCTGGGTCCAGGGAGCAGTGCTGGGTTTCAGCTCCTGTTCGGACATTGTGCAGTTCCCTACTGAAACCTGCAGCTCAACATTGACCGTGACGCGAGAAGAAATTGGGTTTATTATTTCTCTTCATTAAGGAAATTAGAGCACGGTGCCTAAGTTTGTCAGCGTGCGTGGAGGTAGCAGTGAGGAACAGGGTAGTAGGAATTTACATAACTAAACATCCTCATGTACACAAAGAAGGAAGCGACATTTAAGTAGAGGCAAAGACCATCAAACAGTGTTTCCTGGCTGTCCGAGGGGGTGAGGGGAAAGAGGGAGCCTTAGGAGGTGGAGAGATGGAGGAAAATAAAGGCTCCTGGGTTGCATGCAGTGAAAGCATGACCTGAAAAGAACAAGACTTGACTTTCAAGAATGAAACAACACAGAGTCAACTGAGAGGCAATACTGAGAGTCAACTGAGTTCTCAGGTATTCACACTCTGCCTTAAGTCTCTGAAATGAGTCAGCAAGATGTTTGCAGCAAGATTCAAAGGGGCTGGAAGGTCTGCTTCCAGTCATGTGTTTTAATTAAAAAATCATGTCAAGCATGGTCTAAGTCCTTCCTGGAGGCCGCGGTTAGGCATGCGAGGAGAGCAACTGGGTTTGAGTTCCTCTTTCATGATGCTGCCTCAGCCTGCTGTCTTTTGCCTCTTAAAATACTGTAGTTCATTACTCAGCTCCAAATGAGCTGTATTCATCTCAAAGCATTCGTTGAGAACAAAGTTAAGCAGCAGGCAAAAAAACAGCACCTTTAATTTTTCATTTAAAATGCAGAAATCTGGAGGACAGTCAAGGGTTCCTGGAATGTGCCTTTCTGTTTTGATATCTCCCAATAAAACAGTAACGATATACTCTCCCCATCTGGATCCAGTTGCCAGCCTGCGCCAGAAGTAGACGTGTCAGTTGTTATTATTATTTTCCCTGTGTGATGTTTAGGTCTGGTCACAGTTTAAGGAAGGTCACTAGGCATACCTTGCGTGCTCCTTCGTAATTATGGAGTCACTTGTTGAAGGTCACATAATATGGCTTCATAGGGCAACATGTGCCCATGCTGGGTGAAGTTTCTGAACATAGAAAAAAAGCTGACATCAATATCTGAAATCAAAAACTTACAAAGAACAAAAAAAAAATCAAAAACAAACAAAAAAACAAACAAAAAGAAAACACTGAGTCTTTGGTCCCTTTGGTCTTCTCCCAAAGGGCACTAACATTTTGGAAGTGAGGCTGTTATTCTTTATTGTTATAGATATCATTATTATATATTTGACAATGATAGCCTTTTGTTTTATTACTTAAATGTAGCACAAATTCCATTTAAATTTTGAAAGTGTGTTTCTGAGGAAGTCTTAATGGGCTCTTCTTTTCTTTTTATTGCTTGTATAACATCACATGAACATGGGCAACAGAAAATGTTAATGAAAAAGGACTGCACTTGTTTCCTTTTTTTACTCAAAGTTCTGACTGTGAGAAGCATGTACAATTACATACTTTATTAGGTTTCTTTTTTTTCTTCTTCGTGGAGTTCATTTTCCCAGGAGAAGGCAATCCCAGCAGGAGAGCCATATTCCAGTGACAAGGCTGTCTGCCAGCCTGCTCCATGATTGTTTTCAGACAAGTGCAGTTGCCCTCTGGACAGCACATCTCTCAGTCCTCGAGTAATGGCCAATTACTAGGAGACAGTTTGTTGAACGGATGCTGCCAGGAACTACATCTGCCTTCAAACAGCCCTCAGATCCAAACATATGCTCTGGAACAAAGAACCTTCAAAGATGAAGCGCATTGAAAATAGCCAAAGCTGCATCCAGAGCACCATGTGAGTGAATTTTCAATTATCTTAGCCAGGAGCTACACCACCACATATTGTTTACTCGGATTGCAATGAAAAAATGAATTTCCCCAAAAGGGATTAATGACTTATCTTGTGATTTGGTTGATGAAAGCATTTCGATTGAAATGAAGTGTGTGTACATGATTCAATGGACACTTTTTTTTTTCAGTGTCTGTTCGGGCTAAAATAACCAGTTAAATGTGGAGTTTGATTACAAAACATAATGTGCTTCCACACACACTCAAACCTGAAGTTGCATTCATAAATCAATATTATATGTATTTGTATTTGCAAAACACCAACATGGAAGTTAAGGAGGACTTTCTCTGTTGCTATTGCTTGTAGCTGCAGTCTTCTTTCCATGCTTCTACAAAAACCAAAAAAGAAATCAACTTAAGAAAACAACAGGCGTTCCAACCAGCTTCTTTTGTCACTGTCTTCTCAACAGCCAACAGCTCAGCATATCGGGCGGTAGACCAGCTGCTTTCACAACCACCCTAAAAGCAAAAGGCAGTGGAAGAACCAGAAAAAAGAATTAGTTGGGGTCTCTGAAAGAAAAAAAAAAGGAAAAAAAAACTCTCAGCCATTTTACACAAGTTTCATGGTCCATGTTGGAATGCTGTCTACCAGATGTTTTTCAAAAGATGTTGATACTGTTCTGATATTTATAGAAATGATCAAGAAACTTTACTTTAAAACTGCAATAAAAGAGTAATCCAATGCTACCTGACTTCCCCATAAAAAATCATAAAAATTGCAAAATATTTGTTAAAAGTTATACCATTGTAGGGTTAAACAAGGAAATTTTTAATGATTCTAGCAGGCAAATTTAAACATGCACACACATATGAACATACAAACAGCATCTGAAATGAAGAGATATGTTTATTTTACGATCCTCACAGTAAAAAAAAAAAAAGACGGAGTCGAGATAATCTCAGTCAAGTTAATGTCAAAACATTTAAACGACTAATCATTTTTGACATTATGAAATGCATGTGTATGCAGGAGACAACAACAGCTCAAGAATCACTGAGCAGTTTATGAAAGTAATAAGGAATCTATCTCTTTAACTCTCCTGGTATCTGTGCCTTATCATGTGTATGTATCTTCTCAGGATAAATTTTGTAAGACATGTCGTGTTGGATTCAATGAAAGGGCTCTTTGGCCTTTAACCTTGTCATTATATCGACTGCTGTGTTATGAAGTGAAACGCTGCACCACAGCTGCTTCCTCTTACACATGATACAGAACAGGTGGAGACATGATTGATTTGCAGCCAGACATTGACCTATCAATTATTATATTGTAGCAGTTCTAAACATTATCCTCCTACATCTGAGTGATGTTTACATAGCCAGTGCACATAAAATAGATTTAGGCTTTTTAAATTCATAAATGCAAAACATCATAGATATGTCAAATATTGAAATAAATCAGAAGGAGGCCCATGCTAACAGGATACCAGTGACGATATTCAATGACATCATTCCATTAGATCTGAACTATTTTTAATTATTAAACATTTATGTTTAAGGAAACCTGATTTCTTAAAATAATCCAGTGTGTGCTTGACTTCATCAAGAATAATAACTTTTCTGTGAGTGTCTCCTAAAAGAGGCAATGTTTCTCTCAAATCCAATCAGCATTACCATGGAAAGAGTTTGAGTTCATTGCCTCCAGCACCAATCATGTGAAACCGTTACATCCTTGTGGACGCTGCCGCAAACCTCATAATATTTTTTCCATATTTTACATGGAGCTTTGCCACAGTTATATTATCTGCAATTTCCTTCTCAAACAGCCTCGCCTGTGTGATCCTTTTTACCACAAATTTGGACAAATTAGGAGCCTCCTTTAATCTCTTGATTAGGTCCTGTTGTGATAGTGGATATCCGTGGAGGATGAAGATTGATTGACTCCTCCAACAGAGCTTGTGATAAACCAAACAGTCTCATTTCCAGTGGTGATGTCACGGCGTTAAAACCAGGTGTAGAGCCCACCGAGAGCATCAGAGAGGCCCACTGTAATTCAACTCATGCTTTGCAGCTAGTCAGTAGGCCTCAATGTGATCCTTTAGTTTCGTACAAACGTGTTAAGTTAAATTCCTTGAGATCATGTGTTTCAAATTCAGACAGCTCCTATTCCAGTCCTCTAATTGTCTCTGCACCTTTCTGTCAGGATTTTGGTTCCTCTCTTGATGAAAACAATATGTTGTCGACCGTTCAAAAATTTTTTAAACTGAGCAAAGGGGCCTGGAGGTGAACTGAAACTTCTACTCTCACATGCATGCATTGCTGTGTTCTTTTGATGATTTTCCACAGTTATTGCTACACCCAATCAGGAAGTGAGAAAATAAAAACAACAGCCAGCACATGAAGCTTTCTGTTTTTCTGCCATTACTGTTCTAAAATCCTGTTTTGTGTGTTTCAGGTTACTGTTTTAGATTCAGAAAGAGCTTAAGGTGCACCATACCGTACTACAACCCCAGTTTTTCAAAACATACATGGAATTCATTATATCTATTTATATCTGATTCTCATACACAATTTCAACAACACTTTATGTATCTAAAAGCTCTTTTCATTTTTCATTCATTTTTTTCTCTGTAAAGCTTAAAATGGAAATTTATTTTCAGTTCAATAACAAACGCTACAAAAGATGAAACATTTCAGTATGTGTTGTTGTAAACAAAATCAGCTAAAACTCCTGAGAGGCATTACAGAAAGTGTTCAGCATCCCTCATACCAAGCTAAAGGCTAAAGACTTATGGCTACCTTCTGTAAATACTGGTTGTGTATTGTGTATAACTCCTTCCTATATTTTGGGGTCAGCTTTATTCCTATTTTGCAGCAACAAAGTATTGCTAAGGCAAATTGCGAAAGGTTCATCATTTGTGCTTCTGAGTGACTTATTTTGCATTCCAAAGCCCCTGAGGTTATTGAGCACCTTTCACAACCAAGAGATCTATCCATGTATCCATCCATCCATCCATCCATCCATACATCTACACACACACACTCAGGCCGCTTTATTAGGTACACCTTACTAGTACCGGGTTGGACCCCCTTTTGCTTTCAAAACTGCCTTAATCCTTCGTGGCATAGATTCAACAAGCTACTGGAACATTCTTCAGAGTTTGGTCCATATTAACATGATAGCATCACACAGTTGCTGCAGATTTGTCAGCTGCACATTCATGATGTGAATCTCCCGTTCCACAACATCCCAAAGGTGCTCTATTGGATTGAGATCCTGTGACTGTGGAGGCCATTTGAGTCCAGTGAACTCATTGTCATGTTCAAAAAACCAGTCTGAGATGATTCGTGCTTTATGACACTTCCTGCTGGAAGTAGCCACCAGAAGATGGTCCACTGTGGTCATAAAGGGATGGACATGGTCAGCAACAATACTCAGGTAGGCTGTGGCGTTGACACGATGCTCAATTGGTACTAATGGGCGCAAAGTGTGCTAGGAAAATATCCCCCACCCCATTACACCACCAGCAGCCTGAACTGTTGCTTTCATGCTTTCATGTTGTAGACGGCGAATTCTGACCATCTGAATGTTGCACCAGAAATCAAGACTCATCAGACCAGGCAACGTTTTTCCAACCTCCTATTGTCCAATTCTGGTGAGCCTGTGCAATTTGTAGCCTTAGTTTCCTGTTCTTAGCTGAAAGGAGTGGCACCCGGTGTGGTCTTCTGCTGCTGCAGTCCATCCACCTCAAGGTTCGATGTGTTGTGTGTTTAGAGATGCTCTTCTGCATACCTCGGTTGTAACGAGTGGTTATTTGAGTTACAGTTGCCTTTCTATTGGCTCGAAACAGTCTGGCCATTCTCCTCTGACCTCTGGCATCAGGAAGGCATTTGTGCCCTCAGAACTGCCGCTCAATGGATATTTTCTCTTTTATGGACTATTCTCTGTGAACCCTAGAGATGGTTGTGGTGAAAATACCAGTAGATCATCAGTTTCTGAAATACTCAGACCAGCCTGTCTGGCACCAACAACTATCCCACGTTCAAAGTAACTTAAATCACCTTTCTTCCCCATTCTGATGCTCAGTTTGAACTGCAGCGGATCATCTTGACCATGTCTACATGCTTAAATGCACTGAGTTGCTGCCATGTGATTGGCTGATTAGAAATTTGTGTTAACCAGCAGTTGGACGGGTGTACCTAATAAAGGTACCTAATAAAGGCTGGTGAGTGTATATAAATATATACTCAATAAGGTTTTCAAAATATTAGGTAGCGTATATCTATATCTGGCTATTTCTGGCTTGCTATTCTCACTGCAGATACCTATATGCAGTTCCTTGAATGACCACTAGGAACTACCTCCCAAAGTTGGCCAATATCCATTACCATCCATTTTAAAATGTCCAACTTTTCAGAGGAAATAAACATATTTACACCTGGTAAATTAGCTTATTAAATGGACACATTCTTTAGCGCAACAGCTCTAAGGTCATGCAGCCTTTCCCTCAGATCATTTCAGGACCCTTGTAGATTAACTAACTGGACTACTAATCAATAATGGTGAAGCTCGGTTACCTTGGCTGCTAGGGAACTGAGAGACTGTGGGTCCCATCGGAGCTTTACCGGTCTGTGTTTCAGCTCTGATGATACTTGTTTTGGATGTTTTTTTGGCAGCAATATCCGACATGAGAATGTATGGACAGATTCAATAAGAGTGAATGTAAGTTAAGGTTATTTAGCTTCAAAGGTTACCATAAGCTAAGTAAAAAAAAAAAAAAATTATGGTAAGTCAGCTAAGGTGGGCATCCATGCCTGCTATTTGCCCATTTTTGGATTAACTGGGGTTGGGCGGAGTCAGCTCCTGCCAATATAGTGCTGTGCAGATACAAAAAAAGAGGTGTGATGTGACATCAGGGTGATGTCACAAGGGGTTTGACCAATTGTTTTTTATATAGTCTATGATAGTGTTTAACATCCATCTATCCATCCATCCATCCATCCATTATCTATACCCGCTTAATCCTCTGCAGGGTCACGGGGTAGTGTTTTAACAAAAAAAAAAAAAAAAAAAAACAACCAAAAAACAAACAAAAAAAACTGGACCAGGTCCTGGTCCCATTCCTCCTAAAATCCACAATCATCTCCTTTGTCTGGGATGATTGTTCCCACACCATGCCATATGTCTACCAGTTCTCTGTACTCAGTCTCTTGTCCATCACTGATACACCCCACAACTGCAGAGTCATCTGAGTATATCTGCAGATGACAGGACTCCGACTGGTACCAGAAGTCTGAGGTGGACCGAGTAAAGCGGAATGGTTGAAGAGTACAGTTCCCCTATGGTGCTCCTGTGCTGCTGACCACCCAGTCATACATACAACCATTTAGTTCCATAAGCAGTGGCCTGTTTGTCAAGTAGTCAATAACCCAGGTAATTGTGGAGGCATCCACCTGTCTTCTGGAATTTCAATTTGTAGTAAAGCAGGCTGGCTGGTGTTAAATGCACTGGAGAAGTTGAAGAACATGATCCTCACAGTGTTGCCTACTTTGTCCAGATGACTGTGGGTTATTTGAAGCAGGTTTGTGATGGCATCTTCAACTCCAACCCTACGACAATAAACAAACTGCAGTGGGCCCTGGAAGGTGCTTGTTGACTTATTCAGGTGAGCCAATAAATATCTCTCCGTGATTTTCATGATGTGGGATGTTAGGGCTACAACTCTATAATTATTAGAAAGAAGATTAATGAGATGTTTTTGGTACTGGAACAAGGCAGGATGACTTCAACAGCACTGGAACCTTCTCCTGGGTCAGGCTGAGGTTGAAGAATTGCTGTAGAATCCCACATAGCTGGTCCACACAGGCTTTAAGGACTCAGGGGCTGAGGCCATCTGGACCAACAGCCTATTCAGTCTCTCCAGCTGCCTCTTCACCTAACAGATGGGAGGGGGAGGTGGAGGGAGCCCCAGCATCTCCTGATGTGGTTGGAGACAACTATGATGCAACAGCAAGATTAATGACTGATGTGGAAGATGAGACAGCTGAAATGTGACAGGAAAGCTTTGGGTCAAGGGAGAATGGGGGGTCTGTTTGGCTGGTGGCAGGAGACAAGGATGCTGAACATGTTTCTGAACTGAACCTGTTGAAGAATGTGTTCAGTTCATTTACTCTGTACACATTTCCATCTGTCCAAGCCTGCAGTTTTCTTCATCCCTGACCACACATCTAATATGTTGTTCAGATGGAGCCTGTTCTTCAGCTTTCTCCTGTACATCTCTTTGTTGTCTCTAATCTTGACTTTCTGTTGTTATTGTGACATCAGTAATTTGCCATCTTCTTCCCATCTTCTTTTTTTTTTTTTTTGAAGAGCTCTGTTCTGGTGGGGATGGTGTTGTCCACACAGAAGTTAATATGGTCAGTCACACTCAGTCATTGATGTCATCTCCATGTGGCTCACAGAGTTCATCCAAGTCTGTAGCCTCAAAACACCCCCACAGAGTTACTTCAGCTTCCTGAGACCACCTCCTCACAGCCCTTTTGGTCACAGCTTGCCTCTGGACGATGGGTTTATAGATTGCGGAGACATAAAACAGATTATGGTCTTGCCCAGAGCAGGTTGTGCAGATGAGCTGTATGCATCTCTGACATTTGCATAAAACAAATACAACATTTTATTCTCTCTGGTGGAGCAGTTGACAAGCTGTTGAAATGTTGGAAATGTGGCAGAGAGAGACACATGGTTGAAATCATCAGTTAGCGGTGGGTTGTCGTGCCTGTAGCTTAGCAACTCATGTTCTCTGGGACTTCGGCCTGGTAATATGATCTCAAAGTTTGTTTTTGACGTGTACGAGTGACTTAATCATCCCTGTTCAGAGCAAATGTTTTTGTGTGCCACACTTCTGGTTAATTTGGACTCTATAGTTCTGTTGAGCACATTTTTTGTAGGCATATACGTGAGCTATTAATTTCACAAAATATGCTAGGAAGTTGTGAGCCACCTGGACTGTGACTGATTAGAAGGAAGGGATTCAAAGATGGTCATCCTTGTTTGCTGTTTTATCTTTAGCAGCCCCTGGTAGTCAAGATTCCTCAGCTGTAATTCAAAGCGCTAAATCTTGTTGAGCACTATGACAAACAGAGGTTAATTTTTCAAATCTTAACCTTCCGATTTGAACTCTCTCTGATTCCTTGTCTCTTTTGCGTCCTCTTAATCTGTCTACCACTGAAAGTTCAATGGGTTATTTCTCTGTTTTATAGACTTCTGTTTCATCTCCTTTTAATGTTCATTGTTGGTGGGGGAGACTGGGAAAATACACCAGTGATGGGTTGAGGCTTTTATTCTATTTAAGTACCATAATACCTCTCACAGGCTCAGATCTGGTTTCTCCTTGGCTGGTTTCAATTCATCGGCCGTAATCACCATTCCTGTGGAGTTTCCACTTTATGTCCCCCTGTCCTCTTCCCTTCTGCCAACAACAGCAGGTATTCTCATGCAAAAACTCTCATAAAGAACTGATCGGATTGTCTCATTTTTACTGTAGGGAGAACAAATTGATTTAAGAAACACAAGTTTAGTTCTAAAATAAAATTTTGAATATCTGTGTGGGTTTCACAAGCAAGGCGGTCAGCTATTTTCTATTGATTCTCCAAAAGCAGTAATCAATGAATAGAGATGGGAATAATGGGTCACATATGGTAGACGTTTGCATTGGAATGAGATCCTTGTGCAGCTTAACAAATCACTGTCTTGGGGAGCATTTATATAGTAGGAACACATGTAGTTTCCCTTTGTTATTCAGGTGTGTGGCAGTGAAAGGATCCTTTATTTCAAAGGATTTCTCAACTTTACTGTATTGGATTACTGCCCCACTTACCATGTGTTATTATCAATTTAAAGCTTTGTCAAAGTACAGCTTTCTGCTATCTTGATTCATTATATTATTATATCAATCATATAATAAGTTTTTTATTTTCTATTTAAGACTGGGCTAGGATGTAATCAAGCTACATGTGGTTTGAAGACTACAGTGCTTTTGTCTGGCATGGGTTGATTGGTTTCTCAAGCTCAGTGTAAACCCTCATGAGTTTAAAGGGGACACTTGGGTCTTTGAAATGAAACCAGCCATTTGTAAAAGTGGCGAGTGATGAAAATTTTCCTCTGATCATTGGTCACCTATTTGTCACTTAACAAGACTCTCAATTTGGGACCCTTTCATTACACTTTAGAGGTTTAGCCAACCATCAGAGCATATACGTACTAGCTTGTGTGAGCATATGTGTACCCTTATGTGCATCAGAAATGCTGGTGGGTGGTTGAGCGAGACCTAACGGATCATTGGCTTGCTCAGCTGTCGTCCTCTGTTTTATTTGGAAGTCAGACAAGGATGACTTCATTCCCTCTGACTTTTTCAAGGTCATCAGGCTATGAGGACTCCCTGTGTTCTTTCACTTGTTTCCCATACAAAGATATCCTGCACTCTATAAGCATTGAGATACCTGCAGAGCAACCTTTACAAGTGGCCAATTAACAGGTCTCGCAAAACTGCTATTTAGGAACATTTTCACACCGGATGCTCCCCACAATGCCAGTCCCTTGAAAAAAGAAAAGGCAAAGAGCAGCAAATAGAAATGGCACAATAACTGCAGTAACTTGAAAGTATTGCTTTAGAAACACTGCAGTGAAATGATACAAATAAGCCTATACTTTCCTGTGGGTTGAGGAATACAGAGTTTTAACACTTTGCACTTGAATAGGTATGCAAAACAGATTGTGGAAAATTACTGGCACAACGTGAGGCTGCTTTTATTGTCTTCAAATGTTTTCAAAAAAGGACATTTCATTAAATTGTTTAACAGTAAATTTTGAAATTCAATTAAATACAATTTTGAAAATGCATTATTTAGCCAGCTAGTTTTGTCATAATTCAATGTTTTCATAGTCCTGTGCTGCATTGTTTTTTTTTTTTTTTTTGGGGGGGAGGGGGGGGGGGGTGGGTGGGGTTGAATGTCTATTTAGATATACAACAGGAGCAAACGATAAAACATTCAATTAACCCTGTAGTTTTCTACTAGACTTCCCAGATTGAGTTTCTATGAAGTAGGTCAAAGAGCAGAACTTAAAATCAGGATCACTATGTGAGCCTTATAGCTTCACTCATAAAATATAAATACAGTCCTTCACCCTGCCAGGGTCTAACATACGCAAGGAGGCTTAAATATTACAGCAACATTACTTACCAGAGTAATGGTCAGACATCTAAATGAGGGTTGTAAAAATAACAAGAGGCTAGGTGTCATCCAGAGGAGCAAGATTACATTTTTCACAATTGCTGTTGGGAATATCAGGACACAAACCAGTTAAAATGTGGAGGGCCAGAATATACGATGAGGCCCATTAGTGGCTTAGCTGTGGTATCTGGTGTCTTATGCATTCACAAGGATCTCTGTGTGGATATTTATGCAAGTTTTCTTGCTTAAGACACCACCGAAGCGTACATTTCAAAGGCTTTCTCCCCTGTGGCTCCTGTCTCTCTGAGTTTGTTGTGGAGAATATGCAGGTTCTAAGGAAAGGCGGACTCTAGGATACTGAGAATACTTGAACCAGACTAGAAATTAGCTCATGTCTTTGATGACCACTCAGAAAAGAGCCAAAAAAATCAGTCTGAGAGTAGAGCCCAGGGAAGTTATCTCTAATTGTTCAGGAAACTAGGCAATAATTTTTTTACTGATTAGTAAACCAGCTGAGTAGAAGAACCTTTCAAGGAGTTTTTCACTATTTACTCTCTCAGACCAACACTGTATAACAGTTTTAAAAGATTTTCCCTTTCATTTTTGGTCAGTTAATATACAAATCTTCCACCCATTATTAAATAAGTTACACAACTACTTTATTTTTATGGCATTATGGTTAAAATGTGGCAACAGTTCATAGACATTCTATTCCTACATGTTGTCTACTAGGCTTTCCTAACAGATTTGAATCAAGGGAGAAAGACCAGAAGCTGTGACATATAATCTTGAAGACTTTATTTGGTTTGGGCCTTGTTCAGGCTCCTAAAGAGACCGTCTAGTCCCCGGGACCCATTCCTTCTGACATTTTCATCTGCTCCATTCTGGACCCCAAACCCCCAACCACACTGATGGGACATTCAGTCCATCTGTGGTCTTTACTGAAGGAGGGATTATGGAGGGGAGACTTTATCCACTCACCGTCTCCATGCTGTATCTTACCATGACATGCAAGAAATCATTTAGCAGCCTCTTTCTGTGGGGATCCATGTACATGTGTCCATACATTTCATGTCATGTCTTGCCTTGTCTAAAATCTTGAATCAGACTCTGTCTTTAAAGAAGACCAGACCTAGTTTTCTTCAGGTAAACAGAGTCAGTATACTCATCTTGAAATATAGCACCTTAGAGAGAGGAACTTAAAGCTGATAAATGCCTCAGGACCACAGTTTGAGCTGTGATTTAGCTGTGGAAGGTTTTGAGTTGTGGGAGAGTTTCAAGCCCATATGTGAAACGTTGTAGAATAGAAAGGTCAGCCAGGGTTGGATTAGGTGTTCTGAACATTGTGTGTATTTTGAATACATAAGATGCCAGTGAAGAAAGTTTTGGAATTCATGGTTTGAATTGTTGTTTCAGTTGGAATAAAAGAAAAAGCAACAATAATACTAACATTAATAATAATCATAATAACATTATGTCGCGGGGTTATTCTTTTTGTGTATTTGTGTCAAAATGATGGTGCAGTCGCAGGTCGGTGATGGTTTGACAGTTTATTGTGCTCACCTCCTCTTGTGCAAAGTGAACAAAAAATATTTACAATGATGTGGGACAAAAAAAAAAAAAAAATACAAAAATCTATACAGCAGCACTGCTTCACTCAGTGCCCGTCAATCCCAAACACAAGAATTGCAGTTTTCTTTACTTGCTACTTTATAGCTGTCCATGTCCACCTCCATATGAACCCCTTTCTGCCTTACAAACACTCTTTTTAAAGGCATTAGCCCCTCCCACTGGGCTAACTGGTCTATGGAAATTTACCAGGCTTGTACCCTTTATCGCACAACTATTCTACACAACATCAACATCAAGCTACATTGACACTTTATTTTCACAGCCTCCCATTTACAAAAATAAAGAAACAGAAAATAAACAGTTACATGTAAAAATTAACCTCCTTGTATTGGTGACGTCACTTCCTGTTAGAATGGTGTGTGGAGGGTGATTGGTTTATCGCCTCTGTTTGAAAGCTGGAACACTATGCTGGTGAGTAACAGAATTAAATCAACTAAGTGTGCACCCTTAGTAGGAAAGACCTTTGAAATGATATTATAAGCCTGCTGTGGTGTGAACAGGAATCTGTTGAGTGTGACTGAAACTGAGGGAAAAAAAGAAATAAAGAAATGAAAAGAGGGGCTCTCCTGCAACCAGTGGCGGGCTACTCCGTCACACATTGATAATAATAATAATAATGATAATCTTCCAGTCTTGATTAATATTCAGTAAATGATTCTGTGGTTCATCAAGAGTGTTAAGAATTTTATTTAAAAGTGTATCAGTGGAAGTGATATAAAATTCACAAGAATGTTTGACGTCCAGCTGAAAGTAATTTGGAATCTAAAACTCTTGACAGTAAGACAGTTGAGTAAGTTTGTGTGCACTATTGTACTCTAGTGTGCACTTTTTTCAAATAAAACTTGGCATACAAGAAACGGCTCATAGTTCAACGAGACCTTCTGGGCTTTGAGATTTGAGGAAGTTATATCAAACCTTAGCGTATGAGAAATAAACACAGCTTTGCAAAGGCACATACTAGTTGAGGGCTCAGCAGATTTATATACACTGCAGGCTGCCTGCCATCAGCAGCTAAACATTGCGTACGGGTTCATGTACCTCACTCTTCCTGGGATTCTGCGACTTTCTGGGTGCTTTTCCTCAACGATGTCATTGTTTTGAATGAGGCTGCTCACTCAGATAGATCAGTTGGTTAAAGGGTGGAGTGTAGATGTTTATTATTATTATTATTATTATTATTATTATTATTATTATTAGTTATTATTATTATTATTCTTATTCTTATTATTCTTCTTATTATTATTATTATGATTATTAATAATAATAATCATAATAATAATCATAATAATAGTATTATTACTCTGACCTCATCACTTCCCACAGATTATAATTGCAAATGAGATATTAGAAATAATGAACAACAACTGAGCTCCCATCCTCATCCTCATCCTCAGACTGGAAGCCTGCAGGTGGATGCTGGGGATCTGTCGGGAGCTTCAAGTATCAGCTTACTTGGCAGTTGTGCATTAGTAGACAAGCCTGGGATAGGCATCGTTCCTCTCCTTTAAACAGACCAGTGAACCAGAGGGTGTAATTGGAATGAGCCATTTAGAGACGTTTAGGTGAACACAGGCTGATGCTCAAGTTGTTCTCCCTGAACTAATTTGTAGGCATTGCCACACCAGTTAAATATTTTGTTTCTCTTCTTCTATTTGTGCCTTTTCATGAGTTTTAATACTGATAACATATGTTATTGTGTTCTGCAAGACAAACCTGATTTCACTGTGGCCTAATGGTATTATAATAGAATTAACAGAATTAAGCAATCTCATATTTAAGTTATGCCTCTGTGCCCTATCAGTGATTTCTTATGTGCTTTTTATTCATGTCTATCTGTGTAATATAATTGTAAATGAACACTGCTGAGCATGTTAAACAGATGCTTTCATCGTGCAGGGCAGTTATGTGCAGACTGTGTGTGTGTGTGTGCGTGCGTGTGTGTGTGGGCTTGACTCTGTCAGCAGGTCTGAAAATAGGGTCTGACTTAAAAGGTTAAAAGAGCGCCCTTAACTGGTTTTTAAGTTTAATCATGCAAGCTTGCCTTTTGAAGGAGTTCTCTGTTTGACTGAAAAGCTTTCCTCCTCATTACCTAAAATGGAACAGCTCACAAATCACTTGTGGCAGACCATTTTTTCCACATATGAATGGAAAAGGTGTACATTAATTAGGTTGTATTTATTTAGCTGGAGGGTTTCAAAATTCCATAGTACAACAAAACACTCTTCAGGGAAGTAAGTTATATTATTCTATATACATGCTCCTTTCTGTTTCAAACTAAAACATCAAATAGTAATAGAAAAAGAAAAAAAACCTGTCTTCAAACCTACACTACATGAGGATATTAATGGAAATGTTTTTTTTCCACAACACTTGAGCAAAGAGAAACCAAAGTGTATAAGATTAACTGAAACTCTGAGTTAAAATAAAATAAAATAAAAAAAAAACAACCTTGATTGGTGATAAATGTTATAGAAATCAGAAAATAAACTGTATGTATTTAAAGGAACTCTGTAATTAGATATATCTGTCATTAGGGACCAAAATGATTCAAAGCAGTTTTGAGTGAGAATGGGATATGTGTTTGCAGCAAAATGGTAGGGGGCAATGAACCTTCGCCAGAATGAATTTGCTTTATATGGGCTTCTGACAAGCCTCAAATATGCTATTACACTGAATTGATAGTGTGGACAGGGTCCTTACAGAGAAATTGTGCTCATTTTAACTATGTATGTGTACAAAAAATGTAATAAAAATGACTGTTTGTACAGACATCTCCATCTGATCACTGCGACCTTGTTACAAGTCTGTACAGGTCCACTACCAATGTCGCTCAAACTGCTGTCAATAGATGCTAAAAGTACGAGAGTTTATAGCCTCTTCTTCTAACTATTGTCCATTTTGTCATAAATAATTAAGTACTGATGCAGTACTGATGTATAAACACAGCTGTGTATATATATGGTTGAAAGGGACGTATTTGTAATGTAATCCTGTGGTAGACTGACTGAAGCCTGTCACATTTCCTTAATAACTCAGGGCTGAATATTTCTCCTTCAAAGCTTATTTAGAGGAACCAAAACAACAAAGCTCAGAGTTACTGAAAGCTATTTTGAGACAGACAATGAGAATCAGACAAGAGATAAAAGGAGGATAAGAAGTGGCAAGTATAAAACACCTCATTATTACAATTCTTCACCACTTCTTAGAAATTTTGAAATTACATTGGAAGGTTTCTATTTCCCTCTTGTCTTCTCATTGGTGAGATCTAAGTCTGAGTGTAAACAATGCAATCAACCTTGTTTTACTGACTCGGGGTGAGCCTATTATTTTCTCTGTTTTGGTCCCATTTTGCCTTGAATAAGCAGGTCAGAAGGGATTTGAACATTTCTTTCTTTCTTTTTTGTTAATGACCTTCATTTTCTTCCAGTTCTGCTGCATCAACTAAGTGCACAAAGCTTTCAAACATGGACAGAATCTTGGCTTCTGTAATGTTCTCTGTTGTGGATTCAACTTAAGTGCCAGTTAGTTCAGACAGGATTAAAGTGTCTTCTTCTTACAATGAAAACAATGAAATAAAAAGCATTACTTGTACAAAAGAGTTTATATTTAAATAAACATCGATTAGTTTTCTAATCCCAGTCCCTAAAAAGAAATGCAAAATCATTCATGAACCATTTCCAAAACGCAAACTGATATTGAGAAGAATGTATGATTTGTTGAGCAATTTTACCCTGATATGGTGACATGGAAATTAAAAAATGAAGATAAGACCATTTACAATAAATCAAAACAGAACATTTTATGGATCTTGCTCTTTGAATCGCAGTTGCTTTTTCTTTTTTCTTTTTCTTTTTTTTTTTATTAATAGATTTTATTACATAGTCATGGATAATTGTGATTTTTTTTTTTTTTTACAGTAACTGCAGCAGAGCATAATGGTCCTGCATGTAAATGCCTGCCCTGGTGGACCTTTGTTAAGCAATTTTGAAAAGAGAAATGGTTTTCAGAGAATCTGGAGATTCCAGTTTTCACGCACTACATATCAATTGGTTCATGCACTGCTTTAAGCCTCTTGATCACCAAATATCACAAACTGTATGACAAAATGAAATGATGTTTTTTTTTTCTTTTTTAATTTTCAGAAATCATTATTTCTACGTTATTACATCAGCAGTTGCACACAATTGATTTCTCTAAACAGGCATATTTTTGATTTTGTGTTAATACAATCAATTAACCCATTTGCCCAAAAGGTTGGATTGTTTTTTGTTTTTTTTTAGACTGAGATAGATTAGAAGCTCTGATTAGAAACCAGTAGACGAGTAGAGGAAAAAAAACAATCCTGAGGGGTAAAACAAATGATATTCTTACATGGATCACATCATAACTAGCGACAAGTGTAGGGAAGCCCTTAAAGAAACAAGGGAAAAATGTCTGTTGACAGTTTCATTAAAGTTACCTGGTTTAGGCTAAAGAGAATGAAGCAACATCTCCAAGTCCCTGAGGCTGTTTCTCAGGATGACTTCCTGCCTGCACTTGTGTTCTCTGGGACTTCTTAAACACCATCAGTCGCAGCCCAATTACATTTCAAATTAAGAGAGTGCAGAGTCTTGCCAAGTAGGGTCAAAATCCCCAGATGTGTTCTTTTTCTGCTCCTTTTAATGAGGATGCATCCAGTGGAGACTTGGAAATGAGACAATAGAATGCAAAATAGAAGATAAAATAGAATGCATTTTACATCAATGAGATGCATAAATACAAAATCAGGGTGGTAGAGAAGGTTACAACTTTGAAAATACTATTGTTGTTGATGAGATTTTTAAATAAATCTGTTGTTGTATAATGGAGTGTAGTTTTCCTCAAATAATACATCTCTTCTTACTTCAAATTTGTGCTTAATTTATCAAAATAGAGGGTTTTTTTTATTTTATAATTTTTTTTATTACTCCAGTATTTTCAGAGTTGCGTGGGCCCAGCACCACCTGAGCCATGATCATAGCCATATCACTGAGTATCAATATTCCAGTAGCAGAAGACCAAACTGTATCCCCTCTTCCTCTGACCTACATTGTCCAGAGGTGAAGTGGCAAATATGCAAATCCAAACTTGGAGTACTTGGCATTTAGAAACTTGCCTGACCACTTCTCAATTCCTGGCGACTGTTAGCATGAAGCCAAAGAAAAGCTGATGGCTTAACATAGCTTTGAATATGAATTTGCAGTCATTAGCGTATTACTTGATTTGTCATATGATTAAATGATCTTTCACTTACAATTTACATCTGTTTGATATCATTTGATACAGAAAGATAAAATGCGTTACACCTTAGTGTCTCCACTGCTTGTATGGCAAGCTGTGGAGACACCATGGAGTTTTTGTAATTGTTGTAAAAGATATGGTATGGTTGGTATTCCCCTTTTTAAGCTTATTATCTATAACCCAAAATCACAAGCTGATGCCTGTGGCTTTGAATCTGCCAAACAGACTCAGTTCATCTGACTCTCTGATATGTGTTTTCTTTTGTATCCTCCCCAAAATGTCAAACTATTCCTTTAAGACTAAACGCGGCAACAAGACACTGTACAGTTGCTTCTGCCAGACTCTTCTTCCAGTACGGTAAAGATCGAGAGGATGAGCTGCTCTCTGAGGGAACACCTGTTATCTATTTAGGGAGCATTTTATTGTGTATGAGCAATTCAGGCCAAAGAAGGAGGTAGAGGGAGCCCTGTCAATGTCTGCTCATACTTGTTTCTGCCATTTTGTCTTTTGGTTTTACTGTAAGAAGGTTGATCAACACAATTTCCAAAGATATTGTGATCTCTGAAACTGCTGAATTTCTCTCTGCACACATTTATGCACATTAATTAGCCTTGAACTTTCAACTCACATCTTTCCTTTGGTAATAATGTTATGGCTATGTCCTTGGTGGATCTGTCTCACTGGAAATGTATCTGGTTGTCTCGTCTGTTCAAGGAATCTGCTTATCTCATGTTGACTTCCTGAGATCTTGCCTGTAAACAAACCTGAACACCACTCCTCTGTCTAAACATCCCCACCAGATCTCATGGGTGAGTGAAAGAGGAAGCTGAAAGGAAAGAGGCAAGATTAGGGGAAAGGAAGGAAAAGAAGGAAATGTGAAGCCGGGAGATGAAACGAAGTTTTGTACAGTTCAGTAAAAACTCTGAACAGCAGGTTTTTGTTGTTCAGGTCAGAATGTGTGTTTCCTGAGGCAAGTTTGATGGACCATATACAACAATAAATCTCACATTACTCCTCATCTTCTCCTTCTTTCTTCTTTCTTCCACCCTGCAATGATGCGCTACTCCAACTGTGGTTAATGTTATTAAAGCTCCAGCTATGGCCTCTGTTCCAACAAAAATAAAACAACAATGCCTCCAGCCCTGCAGAAAACTTACAGCTGGTCCTCGAGTAACTCAAGAATGCATAACTCTGTCACTGCTTTCCGGAACATGTTACACTCACCTTGCAGATCTGCTCCAGACCCCTTGATAATCTGAGTCTAGTTATGCTAATAAAAAATGATGACACTTTGGGGGAGTTGGAAAATCTGCACTTTAGTTTTGTTTTTTTTTTTTTTTTTCAATAATAGTAGTAGATTCACTGTTACTGTTCAAGTCAAGCCTTAAGGGTAACCCCCCCCCCCCCCCAAAAAAAAAAAAACAACAAACAACAACAACAAAAATCAGCATGACTTCACATTCTCCTCTTGACTCCTTGCTAAGTGGAGCAAAGAAGGAGCTGTGGTTGCACGGGGAAGTTTGTGTGACAGAGAATGGTTTGAATGTGGACATTTCATTGGAGATTTAAATCATTTCTAAGAAAAAAACAACATGATTGTGTTTATTATAATGCTTGCAGATCTGCATTAATTCTCATTTAGGAGCACTGAACAATTACAGTTTAGAAATGCCATCTACTAAGCTCAACACCAGTAACAATATGGTGAATCAGATTCACGTGCTGGAGAAACTCTGTGCTTAGTTTAGTGAACTATATAACTTGGTTTGAAAGACTGAACAGGACTAAGTGCTGAGCATTATTATAATTACTTCCCTGCTTATTGTATACTTTGTCTTTGCCAGTTGTAGAGGATGGATAAATGCCCAATGTTAAAAAATGTTAATCTCTGATCTCTTTGACATCTTTTAAGTCTCCAGTATGGGAGCACTTTCCCCACTGATGACAGTCAGCATCTAACCAATGCATAGCCACTATTCTGGTGAGATGTACTTCAGGCTTGGCTAGGCACAGGTTAAGCCATAGGTACCCAGCTGCTGGGGACATACATTAAATCCTCTGTTTGGGTTTTTTTTTTAATCCTTATCATGGATGATAACATCTGTTCTTGTGCATTGTTTTAAGTGTGCAGTATTTAGGTGCATTACTTGGATAAATGCTAATATGTATCTTAAAGTGTCTTAAGTGGCTGAGGATCACAGGAAGGTAAATGATAACCTTAGATTAAGCCACATGTGTCAAACACAAGGCCCACGGGTCAAATGTGGCCCGCCACGTCATTTTATGTGGCCCTCGAGAGCTTGTGCACTATTGGCTTAAATTCTTAAACCAATATTTTAAAACTTAAAATAAGCCTTACACCACTTTAAAGCGCATATTGACAATAAACTACAGCTCCCATAATGCAATACAAGTTTGTATCTCAAGGTGGAAAAAACAGTATATCTTTTGTGTTATGAGGTGGTGTCAGTCGTGAAAGAGTATAATCTACGTCGGCATTATAATATATATAATAAGGTGTAGTTTAATATATTTTGATTTACATTGCATTTTGTTACATTCATGCAGTCAATCTGGCCCTTCGAGGGCAACCATAATGCTGATGTGGCCCTCAGTGAAAATGAGTCTGACACCTCTGGATAAAGCCATTCATATCCACATAAAGCATGGTGTCAGGAAGGGCCTCTGGCATAAAACTTGTGCCAAAATCAACTCACTCTGCTGTGGAGGGAGTAGCCGAAAGGACAAGAAGAACAGTTTAAAATACACTCATACAGGGCACTGTGTGTGTGTGTGTGGGGGGGGGGGTCCAGTCCTTGAGGGCCAGTGTCCTGTACGCCTAGATGTTTCCCTGCTTCAGCACACCTTATTCAAATGAATGGTTCGTTAATGGTCTTACGCCGGCCTGGATGACAAGCTGGGAGTGATCCATTCATTTGAATCAGATTTGTTGTGGCAGGAAAACATCTAAGACATGCAAAATAATGGCCCTTGAGGACTGGTATTAACACCCCCCCCCCTAAAAACCTAGTTGACAGTCGGATACACATTCCAACAGAAATATAAAACAATACTCAAACAATGCTGGCGGAAGGGGTGGTCAGCCTCATCCTATCAGCTGGTCTGCAGCTGTCTGTGTCACTGGATGAGCAGTCACACCACATCATCCTGTGTGCAGAGCTAATCGCAGGATGCCCAGCAGCAGCCAACAGGAGACCATTAATGCTCAAGGACATCCCTCTGCAGTATGAGAGCTGCATTCAGCGCAGAGCAGGTATGCTCATGACTAGCACTAACAAGCCCATTCATGTTCCTATATATGTGTTTGCATGAAGTATGGTTACAGGCCTACACATACAGCACAAACAGAGAGTCTGCAGTTACTCAAGATTCACATGCAGGCAAACCTAAGCACTTGTTCGGCGACGCTCCAAGAGAGAAACTGAATAGCTTTAATCGTGGGAGAGCGCTGAATGGCCGGTTGATTTCAGCATGTGTGCTCATTTCCTGACCATCAATCCCACAGTCCATTTGGCTCAGCACCCACCGGTGATTCTAACCATGCAACTGGAGAAAACCCAGTATCCTCCTTTTTTAAATTACACAATTACCATTCAAGAGGGAATTACAGAGAAACACCAATGATTAGCTGTTATTCCTAATTCCACAAACACACGGGGAATTGTTCCTTCCAGCGAGCATTTTAAATTTGTGTTTAGTCTTTTGCTCGTATGAAGCCTGTGCAATTCAATTTTGTTTCAATGTTGACTTCAAACACAGCAATCAGTTAAACCAACTAAAAACACGACTTGCCAACTGCTTTCTTGCTGTTGTTCAAAATACCAGACTAATTGTGGACAGATAGGAATTTTAATTAATACTTAATAATACTTAACATGGCTTTGATAGGACTACTGGAGTGATGCTGACTTTTCATTGTTCTCATATGCTGCAAGTGTTGTATAGAATATTCTTTTGAAGCGTTTCTTTGAATAAAGTATTACATTTTATGCTAATTTATTTCCTAATTAAGGCCTTTTTGTTTATGTCTGTTTTCCTTCAAACTATAAAGAACACAAAAATGCACACAATATCAAACAAGCCATTTAATGACACACTGTCAGAAGTGTTTAACCAATTTGTCTTTAGTTTTACATTATTCTCTTAAGAAAAGAGCAGCACATCCATAAATGCTCTTTTTTCCCATTTTATGCCTTATTGTTTATTAATAAAAGAGAGGAGAGAAGAAGGCAGAGACGAGAAAAAAAAAATCAAGAGAGAATTTTTCCTGATATAACACAGTGGCTTATAAAGGATGTCTTTAAACTGCACGTTTGTCAAACTTTGTGTTTTTTTTTTTTTTTTTTGTGTACAGCTGTGTGCATATATATCAATGGTTAATGCCATAATTTGTCAAATATATTTTCATTTTAATCCTGCAGCAGATGCTACTTTTCTTCTGCCTGGATATGGGTGAGAGTGAATGTGTCCTTCACTCGTCCTCTTTAACAGTCTAATCTAACATATTTTAGAAACCCCTGAAACCTTGATTCTGTCAGAGAGGACTTAAATTGCCAATAGTGAAACACGAAAGGACAGGACATATAAAGTGACAAGACAGTCGTGGTGTAATGTGTGCAGTATGGTGACTTCTGCAGTGTTTGTGTGTTGTGGTGTATGTAAATGAATGTGTGGAGGATTGTGATGCAGTAAAAGTACAGACATGTAAATGTAAGACAAACAGATAAATACCAGTAAATTACACAGACAGTAAAGAAAACTGGACAACAGGAATGGGGAGATGTTTATGTTTTGTTACACAATTTGACTGTACGTGTCTGTGAGTATGTGCATCCATATGAGATGTGTGTAAGTCTGTGTCTAAGTCGGGGGGAGGGTCGTAAGGATAAATATTAAAAGATATTATAAAATGGTTAGACACAGGTTTGGATACACACCTTGTTATATATATTACTGATTAGTTACAGGCTCAATATTAACATTTCAGTGATTTTGAATTAATGATAAGTCTTATGCATTTCCCAGTGAAGACAAACAAGCATACAAACAAGCAATGTGAATACATATATACTTTTATATCTATAAAATCTTTACCATTAATATATATACTGTAGAGTGCATACTGTATAACAATTCATGGTTAACGTAATAATGTTAAAATATTTATACATACACACACACACACACACACACATATACATACATATATATATATATATATATATATATATATATATATATATATATATATATATATATATATATATATATATATATATACAGTCATGGAAAAAATTATCAGACCGCCCTTGTTTTCTTCAGTTTCTTGTTCGTTTTAATGCCTGGTACAACTAAAGGTACATTTGTTTGGACAAACATAACGATAACCACAAAGATTGCTCATAAGAGTTTTATTTAAGAGCTGATATCTTACCATTTTCCATGGTTTTCTTGATTATAACTAAATCATTTAAGTTTTTACATCAATAGCTATGGCGTTGTACTGCCAAAAACACTGCTTTTATGCATTCAGTGTTTTCTTTTCTGTCTGTTTTAGTCACATGATGACGTTTAGTGGTACCAGTTATTAAAATGAACGAGAAAGTGAAGAAAAAATGGTGGTCTAATAATTTTTTCCATGACTGTATATATATATATATATATATATATATATATATATATATATATATATATATATATATATATATATATATATATATATATATACATACACACCTACACTCTTATATATGTACCCACAGATACACGCACAATCACACCCACCCATGCACACACAAATATTGGAGTCATATGGGCACCTACACAACTGCAGCAGCAATAATAATAATAATGATAACAATTGTAGCAATAATAATAAGTAGAATGATAATGACGACAACAATAACAACAACATTAATAATAATGCCAACAATAGTATCAATAGTCATAATGCCGATAATAACAATACCACAGATAATATATATGCTAACAATAACTATGGTACTTATTATTATCATTATTACCATCACCATGCTCAACTGCCCAGGGTCAGCTGCCCCGGGTCCCCCCCTTGGGCATGTCAGTGCATACGCACTACAGCAGGGCAGACGAGCCCTAGAAGCACCTCTGGATCCAGGGTCATCACCCCCATAAGGCCAGATCTCCACCAACAGGAACCCTGGGGACAGCCCTGGAGACAAGGACAGCGACAAGGCCGCCCCACCCTCCGTGCCCCCATCCACAGCAATGGTGCCGCCAAACTGTCTGTTAATGAGCATACTTTGTACAACACTGTGAATATAGTACTGTATCCTGAGTAATGGGAAGAAACAGGAATTTCTTCTTTTTAAAAGAAGCAGTAAAATGTTATTCAAATCTGTGGTGAAATTTGCTGATGTTCTGTATTTATATATTTGTATTTTGTTATAGATTTACTCAGTTACCAGGAAAATATATTGTGGCCTTTGTAGATTTTTTACATCTGCTTGTAATTTACACCATTACATTTTTACTCAGATGACATTAGCAATTTTATCAACAAACAAACAGTCCAGTTATTATTAGATATGTCGAGCAGCAGATGACTCTGACACATCCACCTTCACCTGTTCACCAATGCTGTTTACTGCACTAATCCTTACTGAAACTCTTCAGATTACATCAGTCCAAATGGTCACAAATTTGATGTGCATGCTATTTTTTTTCAACTTTTTTAAAGTCTGTTTTTGATCATTTATGAAATAAAGGGGAAATAAGATATAGGTAATATTATTTCTGTTTTGCCACATCGTAAATCCTATCATTGTCATGCATATGGAGCAAACCCACTTTGCCAGGTTTAGAAAATTAAGTACACATTCTACACATTAGTCTCAGTGGAGTCAGGAATTTACATATTATACATAATTTTGGTTTTAAGACGGTAACATATTTTCCTGGAATCTCCACTGCATCATGCAGTGTATCGGTAGGGACAAAATGCCCACCTGCCTTTTAATATTACATTTAACATTATTATTACATTTTCTTATTTCTTTTCTCCAAATATTGGTGATAACTTAATATATTACGATGACTTTCATAGACTCTTTCTTTCAGTTTTGTAATTTTGTGCCCTATTGCAGCTATCTCTGTTTTGCTTCCTCCTCCACTCCAGTCTGTGTTTAGTTGATCACACCACAGTTCTGTTCTCGGAGTACACACCTGTCTATGATCAGTCATCCCTCTCTCAATACATACGTATATTACAGATCTTCTTCAGTCCAGATTGTCTCTGTTCCTTGGTATTCATCCTTCCAGCTATGTGTTTTGAGTCTGTTACTTATTGTGTGTGACCTTTGGCTGATACCCGATGTTGCGCTTGGCTTATCCCTGCCAACATTGTCATGCTCCTGGACTATCTGACTATTTCCATTTTGATTCTCCTGTAGCTTACTCCTTTTAATTTGTGTGCTTCTCTGGCTGCACATGTCTGAAGGCTGCTCTGTTAAATAACCCCTACATGTTGGACACGTTAGTTTCTATCACTGCGTCTGAGTCCGTTCTTCCTTTCATGTTGCACATATATGTATTTTAACAGCATGGAATATATCTTAAGAGTGTTGGTTTATATTACAGGAAGCCACTGATGATGGAAGTACTCGTGTTGGTCTGCTGGTAAAGGATTAGATGCCGTTGAACTCTTTAAACTAAGACAGCAAGTGTAAAATTAAAACAAAATAATACTGCGATCGGTCATAATGAGACATTTCTCTGAATTAATCAACTGAAATGAGAACGTTTCAGTCACGTATTGAGCAGTATTGTCTAGGGTGATAATGTTTCTATACCATTGGCACATAGGTGATGATTCAGTGGCATTGTGAAGATAACACTGATATCATCCGTATGGTATGCTGTCCCCAATTAGCCAGATGCTCTGATCCCAAAAGAGCTTTTAAGAGCAAATTTTAAAGGATGAGCAATGCTATTTTCCAACAACACTGCTCAATTAAAGGGTTTATATAATTACTCCAAGCTGTTCAGGAGTAATGACCTTGACTTACAGATCAACCACAGCATTAAAACCAAGCAAATAATCATTATCTTCCATAAATGACACCTGTAAAGGGGACATGTTTGACAGCAATCAGTTCTTGAAGCTGATCTGTTCGAAACAGAAAAAAATGGCAAAGTGTTCTGTATGACTTAGCCAAAAGTCAAATTTTGATGACTTTATGTATCAAAGTATTTCTAAAATATCATATGAAACTAGTGACAGGTTCACAGAGGAGCTCAGGACTCCCACTGCTGCACATGTAGGGAAAAGCTTCTGGCCTGATTCTGTATAGAAGAACAACTGCTGCACAAGCAACTGGAAATCGTAATCATATAAAGTGTCACAACTTGTTGTGAATGGGGCTCCATAGAAACACTGAAGGTGTTTATGCTGACTCCTGGGCAAGATGGAAGAGGTTTGGAAAACAAGCTGGTGTTAAGGAAGAGGCTTTTTCACCAATAAGGCAATGTTTTGCTGGAGAATCCTTTACTTCTGGCCTTTACATTTTTTTATTTCGACATGTAGTGCCCACCAAAGCACTATAGCACCCCCCATGTACCCTTCTCAACCCATTAAGACCTGATCCAGTCTCTCTTTTGTGAGAGCAGATCAGGTATTTATGATTAAATGACAACATTTTTCCCTGATGGCATGGCCTCTTTCAGCACAATATTACACCCTGCCACATGATAAAAATGATTCAATTACAGCTTGAAGAATAGGCCACAGACTTCAAGGTGTTGACTTTGTTTTAAAATCCCCAAGGCCTCAATTCCATTAAGCATGTGTGGGAATAACAAGAAAAGGTCTTAAGGTATTGATGGATATGATGCCACTGGACACATCTTAAAGTCTTGTGGTGGGTTAGTGTAAAATATCACTATAAGATGATGAACTTATTATTTTGACAAACATAATCTCCAGCTTGAGAAGCTATGAAGAAAATGCAGAGAAACTGACATAAGCTAAAAAATTATGGAAAGACTTTTTCTTCGGTTTTAAAGATCACAGCATTCCAGTAATCTCTAAAGACCAATGTCATGAGAGGGATTGCATTTCAGCTTGCACAAAAAATCTCTGATCAAAAGCGACTTACAGTTGAGAGATTGGTTTTGCAATCTCAGTCAGGCTCGGGCGGCCGTGGAACAGTTGGCAGAGTAGGTCATCCTGGAAGCTTGGAAGACAATACCTTATGTCTATAGCTATAAATTCTCAGCTGATCCTGGAAACCATGCAAAAACTATATGTCTATTTTTGAAATTTATCATCAGCCACCTTTCATTTAATTTCATTTTCATTTTATTGATTAATTCCAGACATGTCAAAACAATCTTTTAAAGGATAGACAATTTTAACATTGTCATGAATCTATGTATCTGAAAATAAATATAATATATTTATAAAATAAAATATATAAGAATGCATAAATCAATATACACTGACGCAGGTGCATAACCATAAATTAGAAACATATAGAACCTCTTGTACATAAATCTAAATATTAAATGGACATATTCCCCCCAAAAAAGAAGAAATAAAAAATAAACAAAATTTATACCTAATGTATACACACCAACCTATATACATACACATACATACCAATATGCAAAACACATATCTGGTTTAACATGTCTGAAAAGGGGTAGGAAGAAGTAAAACTTATTTAATCCTACCCCTTCTCCAATGTTACATAATTACCCTTAAAATGTATCCAGTTTTTGTGGCCTTATCCTAAATTTTAGATGTAATTTCATATCCAAATAGACAGAGACATTTAACTACATACATACTGATACACACACATTCACACTACAGTACATACTACAATATATACTACAGTACATATTAGAGTATATACTACAGTACATACTACATATACTTCACCCTGCACAGTCACACCCACAAAGACAGTGCACCCCGAGAGCACCGAGATATCTCCCTCATTCCACCATGCTGCACTCTGACACAAAACCCACCCGAGACCAGTCCCCCCACCAACCCCCCATAATGATGGCGCAAGAGCAGAACCAAGAGGGTCCCCGACCCGGTTAGCCCACATAAGGCACCACATCAATACAAGCACCCAGACCCCCGACAGCAACACCCATGAGCCCGCCCAGGCACCACCCTCCCCCCTCCGCCAGCCCCAGCAAGGGCGAACCCCCGCCATGCACCTTTGATGGACTCAGTTGTTAGCAAAAAAAAAAAAAAAAAGATGAGGGCAATTTGAGACATAAATCTAAAATCTATTTTTTTTTCCTTTCTACAAGTCACTGAAGATGGTCAGTTAGTGAGCAACCCAGTGGAGAGGTATAGCTGCAGGGGTTGATCGACAATGTTCCAGTCCTGCCATCGCTTTGGTCGGGGTGGAGCACTTCACTCTACATTTCTCTTTATGCTTCATTTCAGCAATATTTTTCCAATTGCTTCTGTTGAAGATTTGGTGACAATTGAGTTCACTGAAGAAAACCAGAGCAAAGAAGCATCGTTAACATCATGACATCGTCAAGGAAGCCAGATGCAAACTTCAGGGGTAAATAGGAACATTTTATTTTCCATTATTCCTTATCAATTTTGGCCAACCTCAAGGCTCTAGTCATTTTTGCCTCCTCAAGCTGTGATGTGACTGAGAAAATTCACTGTCTGCCTTTTATTTCTTTATCTGCAACTGTCTTCCCCCTTGGCGTTAAGAATAAGGCACTTTAGTCTTATCTGTTATTAGCATAACTTATGGGATGGAGTCATTGATGTGTTTACACTGTGGCTTTAAGAATGAGGTTTGGGAAGATGTGTGTGAGACGAGTATTTATCTGTTATTGCTCAGACACTGGCTGCTTCCCAAGAAAGCAAGGACAGTTGGACCATGGGAAAAGGAAGAAGGCCTTCCATATTTGTCTCAGATGATCTTACAAACACTCACACTGTTGAAGAAAAAAGAATCACAGAAAGAAAGGGAGCCATTAACAAATACTTGCAACCACTTGCCCAGGTACTCAACTGCAGACCACTGAGAAGCTGGAAGCAACAGGAAGCAACTGATCTACTTGTTCAAATTCATTTTTGATTTGAAGTACTCTACAATTGTTAGAATGACACATTTTTAGAGAAAATGCTTTTTTTTCTTCAAAAATGAGATTCTTATTGCTTTTTCCACCCTGCTCACAATAGGTCACAAAATCTAATTATAACAAAGGTGTAAAAAAAAAAAAAAAAAGAAAGAAAGATGTATAATGGCCATGTTTTGCTGACTGCATTGTCTCTTTTAATATGAAAACACAGCTTCCTTCTCAGGCGATGCTGATGTTGAGCATATTACTGGTATTGTAAGTGATGGCTTACACATTCAGTGTCTTGTTGCGGGATGATGTACACAATAGACATCGTTTATGGAACAAGAAATAAAATAAAAAATAAAAAGGCTGGACAAGGCAAACAGGGTTCTTAGTCTGAGGACACCCATGCACCATAGTTCAATACCCATCTCTTGCAGCAGTTTCTTTCCAACTGCCCACCCAAGTTGGGACTGATGTTCACTGCACAGTGGTGTGCATGTACAGATATGGTATTGGCATGTATATGTACGTTTGAGCCAGAATGGAGGATTACGTGGCTCTTACCAACAGCAATGCTGTCAGTGTGATTCTGTGATGACTATTTACTGTGTGTAGCCACACACCAATGATGCTCTGAGTTGTCTCTTTTTCTCTGTAGGGATTAACTAAAAGGAAACAGACTTTTTAAGACACCTTCTTTGCTCCCAGTATAGCTGAGCAACTGTGTGATTAGTAATGGTATTTTTCATAATGCATTTGCTTGTATATTTCTCTCTCCCAAATGATTAGGGTTTGGTTTTACAAATCGATTACGATTAAGTGCCACAAAGAACATGGTTAGTGTTAGCTAACTATACATTATTCACTTTTCATTGTTCTTGTTTAGATGTTCCTGCCATGTCACGCTGATGCTTCTCAACAATAAGAAAAATAAAATGTAAACAAAAGACAAGGTTACGTAGCTATCTTATCATTTATGACGATGGATTGTTACCTTTAGTTTTGTAGCTGTAGATGAAAGTGCCTGTAACAGTGCCACGAAAAAAAATAAAAAAATAAAAATGAGGAATTTTAAATACAGTATACCTAACCCTTTAATGGCAGCATTTCAAAATTTGTTTCAAATTCAGAGTCATATGGCAATATGCTGTATGTTTGCTTAAAAACCCCTACAGCTTTCCAAGATGCACATTTTTTTTTTATTTTACTTGAGTCATTTTAAATTTGTACAGCATTATTTCTTCCAAGTCTGGCTGGATTCTTGCCCATGGTTTTAATCAACCTGCATGCTCATCCACGCTCTCTCAGCATCATGTAGGAAGAGAGCCAAGCGTCAAATGATGATTTTATTTGATGTCTTAATCTATATTGTATTTTACTTTGTCCCAGGAAAGTTGCCAATTTGCGAACCCAGCAATCCAATATGTCTGGTGAACTTTAGAACAGAACCGAGGCTGCCAAGAGCCATTTTCCAAAAAAAAAAAAGCTGAATTCTCAGGTTTACCCACAGTGGCAGCTTCCTGTCCCACACCCACATAAATGCCCTCATACTATGATCCCCTTGCTGTCGTCCTTGGATTTTACAGCACTTGTTAGCCACAGCTATGGCTTCCAGATGTTGTAGGAAAAGAAAGGAATTAATCTAATAATTAGGGTGGGCAGTGCAGGATAAGCCTGGAAGGTACAGAATAATATTAGCACATCTTAATAAGTCAGAGTTCTGGGTCCAAGATATATTTATGAGGGTGCCCAAACAACCTCAGTCACAGGGAATTACTGGGTGTGAACATACAGAACACAGACTGTCAGCAAAAATCACGCAAGGCTATTTCTTTTAGTGAGAATGATTCAATTATAGAGTATGCTAAAAGAAAACCAACACAAATGCAGTTTGTGCTGATTGCTGTTATCAGTCATCAAATCATGAATACTCAAAACCTCTTTTCTCCATTGAGCCAAAGTCTTATTTGGAGGCTTTCTCCCAATCTTTCCCCGAGATATTTTCCTAGACCCACGGCTCTTTTATCTATTGACAGACAGAGCAAGTTGTACGTATTTATTCATTTATTTTGGGGAATGGTGTGGAAAATGGTGCTTCCGTGCTAATTTAACCAGTTCAAAGGGATCAATTTGAGAAGAGAAATTCCCAAGAAAAAAAAGCTTTAAATTTTCTGAATGAGCACAATCCTTATCATGCAGGCTTTGGGCTGTGTTACACACAATCACAAGCAAAGTTGCATCAGAAACTGTGAGTGGAAGGCTTTGAGATTAAGCAATATCACACTAACAAAAAGAGGTATTTTTTCCCTAACTATCGTGTATGGACTTAAAACTTAAGATGCTGTTTAATTGTGTTGAGTGCAGGGAAAGCTGGGATATTTATAAATACATCAGTTCTTCTGATCTGTATTCCTTTGCGGTAAGCCTGAAGGACTGGCTTTGCTGGGCTGAAGGCTCCGTGCTGTCAAGGTGTTATGTTAGAAAGCACCAAAGAGAATCATTGAGATTCAACAGCCCAGCTGAGTTTGTCATCTAATTCTTTTCTTTTCTTAAAAAAGAAAAAAAAAGAAAATGTCTCTCTTACACTTGCCCATGGGAAGGCTTCTCTCCTGGGGCTGTTGAAGGGGAAAAGTGTCAGAAAATCACATGAAGAAAAAGCATGCATTCGAGATAGACAGGATCCAAAAGTTATCCTGTGCCATCAAAAAGACGCAGCTGTCCTCACCCACCGCAGCTGTCATACTCTCAATTTCAAATCTTTAAAAACTTCTGGCTCTGTCTCGTCCTCTCCATCTTCCTCACTCTCAGCCAGTTCCCCTTGCAAAACTCTTTTCTGTTACTGCCTTAAGTCCCTCTCTCCAATCCCCCCCCCCCTTCTTTTAGGCTCCAAAGGTCTTTAACACCAACCTCCTCTCGTGTCTCTGCCTCAAAGTTTCTTCTCGCAGAAGTAGAGCTGTGCAGCAGTTTGTGAGAGAGATGCTTTATGAGCAGGTGGTGTAAACAGGCACATGGCCATCCTTTCACATAAACACAGGAAGACGTGTTGACACCAGGGCCAAATGGACTATCAATACTGTTTATAGTAATCACCTGAAGAGCTGATTAATGTTTGCGTTAATCAGTGGAACAGGAAGGTATTCAGCTGTGGGTGTATGAGCAACTGAGAGGTGGAAAAGGACAGATCTGTATATCAACGTATGAAGTGAATTAGGATGCGATTGATATAACTACACGGATCAAAGATGTCACCAGTAATGCTTTTTGTTTGGACTTTTCCAACTTCCACAAGTGTAATCTGTCCAATTTATATCGGCAGAATATTGTAAAACCTATTAATGAATCTTTTTATGTTTTTGTGATTATACATGTCAATCTTCAAAGCAGATTTGTTTGAGTCATTCTTTCAGTTGTTTCACGTAGGAAAGCATGTTCCATCTGTCAACCTGGTTAGGTAGCTTAATGATTTACGTTACATCTGTTTTCAAGGCTTTTATAGCTGAAAGTGTTTGGATTTTTTTTTTTTTAAATATACTATCTAAAAGGCATCTTTCTGTGTCTGTATCTCAGCTACCAGAGAGAAACGGGGAGGACACCCTGGACATGTCACCAATCCATCATAGAAGCTATTACCATTTATTAAAACCAACATGCTTTTCTTGACAATAATTTAAGCATGAATGGAGCCAAACAGAGTCCCAAATGTTGAGGACTTTGTTACAAACTATGGCAAAGGTTGTTTTTTCACTGAGTAGTCAAATTTAAAATGCATTTCCTGGTTCTGGCCACAGCATGGCACTCTTCAAACTGTAATGTGACCTCTTTTCAAACAGAGCTGCTCCTCGCTGGCATTTCTGAGTCAACTCTGGGGCATCTTGTCATGTGAGACCCTCAGCACTTCACTGCAACCTGTGCCTTGTATTTAGATTTCATGATGAATCCCAGCCGTGACAAACCAATCACACATGCCCATCAGGGAAGGGACAGTGCTACAAGTGCTCCGTGGGGTTTAAGAAGAGCTTTCTTTGAAATCAGAACAAGTCTTGAATGAAATTAATCCCCTTTTCTGCCTACTCCCGTTTTATCACAGGGACAGTCTCCTGAAGATCCTCACTAGGCAGTCGGTCCTCCCTGCCTCAACGCTGAGATCAGGGCAGTCATCTCATTACTCTCCAAGGGATCTAGGAGGTCAGCGCTATCAAGTGGAGTGGAGCTATAAAATAAATTGAATGTTCTACTGAGGGAAATGTTGAAGGTGATGGACAGAGAGAGCCCCTGCTCAGAACCACAGCTCTCTCCAGCTCCCCAGGGTGCTACTGACTGGGACCTGGGCTCAGCAGACGGATGACTGACTGGGTAGAAAGGTTGCAATCAGAATTAAACATGAGCAAACCCGACAAGTGTGGTATGTTGGGCATCCGTCATTCTGTGCGGCATTGAGAGGCTACCTGTGCACGTTCAGTGGGTCTGTCAGGTATTGGAACGGTCACACTTGGCTGCACAGACGTCGAATCAGAATTGCAGATGGGGTATGAGAGGGGAGAGGAGAACACAGCCAATCAATGTGAAGTGAGCAGCTATGGTATAAAGCCACAGAGAGATGGTATTTATTTTAACTGGTGCTGGCCAAGGATAATGTTAGACTACAGTTACACTTGTCATTTCAATCCTATCTTTGGGTTAAGCTTTTAAAAATCACGGCTTATGACACTAAATGACTTTTATTCACCACCGCACTTGACAGTCTTCTTTGTGTAACGGTCTAAAGTAGCTCTGCCTCATTTAGATCTGTATCCTATTAGAGCTTTTACAAAGTCAGGTTTTTCAGTGTCTGTGGTTTGTCCAGAGAATGTGGTCTGCATGGATGCCTATAGTTAGAGCTTTCTTACATTTTCTGTATACTTAGGAAAAACATCCTCTGGCTATTTTTGTGATTAAACAGTACTTACAATATGTTGCGTGTTAATACTAGTGGTGGCTTTGATGTAAAAGGTTGAAACAAACAATGTTATTCCAAAATTACAGGGGGAAAATTGTAAGGTTACGTTTCCATTAGGAAAAAAAAAAAAAGAAAAAAAAAACTCTGCTCAGATGCAGATTTTGGAGAAGAACATTCCTTAGAATTTCACTTCTTAATTCAGTGATCTTGCAGCCACAGCAGTAACACACAATTAGCCATGTGTTCAGATAAAACACCATATTTTGTTCATAACTGACCAAAATATCTAAATTTTAAAGAATGGCATTATCCAAGAGGAGGGTTCTTGGATATTCCCATCGGTTTGCAACTCACTGCTTCTTCTCCTCTCAGTTCTAAGATACAAAGAAGATGCACAGAACTGCAAGCAAAGTCCATTTTTGTTTATGTTCACTACACACAAAGCATCTTCTGGATGATGTGAGACTGAAAAGTTGCTCTTGATCATAAGCCTGGAGCAATTATTTTCTCACAAATGCAAATCAGAACTGTCAGTGCTTTTTTTCTTTACTGCCAGTATTTTTGCAGTGTGAGCGATATGTTGTCCCGATTCTGTGAGCTTCTAAACTAACCCATTTCATTTTCAGAAACTGTGAGGTTTTTTTTTTAACAAGCCACGTACTGTGTCATATTTATACGTTTTCAGTATAAAGTGCTGTAAATAATTCATATAAGATTGTGCAGCAAAGAGACATCTTTGTCGGAAAAGAAGAAGGCCTCTAGTGTAGTTTCAGATTTGCTTGTAACAGCCGGTACCGCAGAAGTGTCGCAGTGACTTGTAGGCTTGGCACAGAGACATTTTGAAATGCGAGCTCAATTATATGTATTCATGCCCTCATAAATGACATATGTTGTAAGTAATAGGGAGTAACTAGTTCAAACATGGATATGTCCTGACAAATGTTTAAGCAATTATTTGGCTGTAATGGCTAAAATGATATTTGATGAGATGGACAAGGTGTGTGAGAAATTAAGAGAAAAGAGTGGATGGTTCAGCTTTATACTCTAAGGATATTTTTACACAGACTGGCAATCACGGCAACAAATGACTAGACTTTGACATACAAGTGTAAAAAAAAAAATGCATTAAATCTCTTAAAGAAGAATTTGGACCGCTCGCTGGTTTCTATTCACAACTGACTATCCTGCAGCGAACTGCAGTAGAAGCAATTTGTTGAGAGCAGTGAGTCTATTTTGCTCCATTCGAAAGGTGGCAAGCAGATTTAATTGAGGTCTCTGGCTATATTCTAAAGGAGTAAATAATTTTTGGACTTACATGATTATTTCTACAAGGCTTTGAGCGACAGCCTATACTCATTTGCATCTCACAGAAAGAAAATGAATGCTTTGTCAGGACCATGTTACGTTGATTTTGAACAGAGCACTTTCAAAGCATCACTTATGCAGGGTTTTTGAGCTGTTGATATAATGAATGTATTACTATGTTCAAAATGTCACTGAAGCCCCCAACTAGTCAAGACAATCTGCCTCAAATGCGGAATAGTGAGAGAACAAGATAAACACACCAACAAAGACACTAGACCCCATGTGGGTTTACCTGTATTTGTACATGTGGACCCTGAGTGGGATCTACCTGGATCTTAGGTGGGTCCATGATTCATTTTCTAATGAGGGCTATATCTTCCTGACAATATGAAACCCCCACACTTGCACTTTACATAGCCTATGGCCATTTAGTACACTTGTATCCCTTTAACGGCCCTATATACTGTGTATCGTCCACATAGACTTCCCATTTGGGTTCCAAGGTATTGCAGTCATAAGGGACTCATGGTATATTCCTATTTCAAGCCCAAGCCCATTTACAAACCAGACGGGGCCTGCGCGGAAATGCCCTCCAACAGTCTAGGCCTGTAGCAGCGTAACTTAAGGGGTGCCCCATGGACAGCCAGCTCAGCAGCAAATATAATCTTTGTCAAATAAAGAAAAGGTTAAAAGCTTAATCTTAGAGGTAGACCGAATGTCTGCTTCCCGAACTGAAACTGGGAACTAGAGGAGTGCCTGGTAATTGAAGCCTCCTATTCTACTTTTACATGTTGCAGCCGGAGTTTCAGTTACTGTTGAAAACGGATAACTGACAATATGCAGCTGCAGAGCAGGTCCTTGCCCATCTTGACGTGAAAGTGAAGGGGCAGCTGGAGCCTATTCCAGGCAGGGTACAGGTTGCTAGGCCATCACAGTAATAGCTCAACAAGTTATTTTAATTTGTCGCTTCCTCTGCGTCACAGCGGAGAAATATGCTCGCAAACTCTCTGAGGTACATGCAAACACCAAAACACAGTAACTACATGAAACACCTGCCTGGAGGCTCAGATTGAGACGGTCCAGAGCCAGACAAATATTTGGCTCATTTCTTTTAACACCGCAACGGGAACATTACAATACAGCACTCCTGACCTGAATGCCATGGGACTGCTATTTAATCGTGCGGTCTTGCCTACATTATTCAGTGTCTCTGAAAACTATGAAGGTTATTTATCTTCAACACACCCTCCTGGCCTCCCTTTTTACTTTATCTGGTATTTTCTGATATATATGTCGCCTCACTAACATATTCTGTATTTTAGCCCAGTATTTTTGATTATGTTTTCCATCAGTGTTTTTCTAATGCATCAACTTGTAAACCAATTTAGCTGCTGGCGCCCTAAAACTATTCTGGCATGAAAGAGCTATTGCAGCATTTAGCTTCTTACCCCTCCTTTTTCCTCCACTGCCAGTAAATGTTTAAATATGTTGCAGTTTTGTTTGAAGGACCGTGTCACTGCACATGGCCAGTCAGCAGATACCTCCAAGATAAGAGAACTCCATTTACTTTGGTAATACTCGCAAAGTTTGTTCCAGGTTTGTGGTCAGACCAGTTGTTGGTAAAAGACTGGAGCTTTGTGCTGTGGAAAACACTCTTCCAACATAGATAATGAGGGCACACTTTAAGATTTTCTTTTTTTTTAAATTTAATTTATGGTAGTTTAGCTACATGACAGGGAGTAGTTACATTTGAACTAAACTAAACTTCATCCACTGTGTATTTGGCTGTTTAAAAAGCCTTCACTGATAGTAACATGTTGATGGCAAGGGTCCACAGCTGGATGCATGGACAGAAGGAAGCATCAAAATAGTTTTTTTTGATTACAGTGGTACCTCTACTTATGAAATTAATTGGTTCTGGAAGTAGTTTCGTAACCTGAAACTTTCATAAGTAGATATGTGTTTTCCATGTAAATGCCCTAATCTGTTCCAAGCCCCCCAAAATTCGAACATATTTTTTTAAAATAAATTATAAATAATACATGAAATGACATGAAAACATGTAAGAAATACACGTTAGAACTAAAAAAGCACTCGGAGGATGCAGACTTCCACCAAGCGCAACAATTATCGAAAATTTGAAAGCGATTTGTAATCCAGGATTTCTTCCGGATCACACTGAAAATCAAATCAGTTCTTCCTTTTCACATTTCCGACAACTCCTGAAAATTTAATCAAACTCCATCCATAACTTTTGAGTTATTTTGAACACAGACAGACAGATTAACGCCGGGAAAAACATAACCTCCTTGGCGGAGGTAAAAATTGTTCGTTTACCTGGGTTGCTGAGTTATGCTCATACAGACAAGAGGCCCTCCTAGCCAATGGGATGCCAGGAAGATACTAAGCGATAGCCAATGGCAGAGCAGCTCAGACGCACCACTTTCAAACCAAGATACAGGAGCCGACAAGTATGTTTACGTTCTGTAAACTCTGGGAGCTGCGAGTAGCAGCGCATACTGTATTTTTGCTTTTCGTATCCTGAAATTTCTATCGTAACTAGAGGAAATATTTTCCCGTTGAAGCGTTTTGTAACCTGAAAATATCGTATGTAGAGGCATTCGTAAGTAGAGGTACCACTGTATCTTCGTTTCAGGGATGTTGAAAATGAATTCTTCTCCTTATCAGTATTTTGATTTTTTTCCCAATAGGTTTTTCAATTTTACTCTCTGATTTTCTTTTTTCCTCAGTTTCTTTCAAGTTTTCTTCACTTTGTTGAAAAACGGGATAAAAAAAAAAGTGTGTATACAGTATGGCACCAATGCAGAACCCCCCCAAAAAAAAAAAACTATCTATCATACACGACTGATGATTATATGGCTTCCTTTTACTTTTGCCTTTAGAACCCCCATTATCTCAGGACCAGGAAATGACAAGTGGCATCTTCCAGTTAAAAGGGCAGCTACAGCTGAAGTCGATCAATACAGTGAGACAGATGACACAGACACGATCCAGACACGAAGGGTTTCTCTTTGTTTGGAGCCGTACATACCTGTAGACTTCCATCTGCAGCCTTCTTCTTTACAAGTTCCAAATGTCATCCACTTCATCACTGACACCCTTTGATTACTTCTTTCCTATTAGTCCTTCATCTAGAAGGCCATGGCACTTCAGTCAAGTGTCATTATTTTGACTCCAACATTAGGATAATCTATATCTTGACACCATACCTTCCCAATGTCAGTGATTGAAGTCACAGGTATAGTGGATTATCTAGCTGGGGGAAGACATGACTGACAAGCAATAGGATAAGCACTTTTCAGGCTCCCAGACACTGACATTGTCCCATTACTTATTCTGGGCATCATGAAAAATGGACCAAAGTTCACACTGTGCAATCCCAGAAATAACAGATATGGTGACATTTTATTTTTTGTGGAACATATAAAAAAATTAAGACATTTTATTATAGCCTCTCATGGGAGAAGAAATCAAATGAATGAAAAGCAGCACCAGGGAGTCAGTTATTGAAGAGCATGAGCCACTGCTGTTGTGACACCTCGAGCCTACGCTTCCTACGACAGGGCATCGACAGGTTGGCTTTGGTGGTTTGGCCTCAAATGGATGACTTGGAGCCTGGTGAGATGGATTCTATCTAGACTAAATTTTGGAACTCTCTTGAGAATCCAACCACCTAATATCTTAAAATATTTTCTTCTCTTCTTTTCTTTTACTTTAATAAGGAATTTATAACCTACACAGTGGATGTTAATCATTTAAAAATACTGTGGATCATATTTTTGTGAATTCTTTGATGCAATTTCACCTTGGAGCATGTTAAAAAAAAAAAAAAAAAGAAAGGGAAAAAAAAGTTTCTTAAAGTTAAAACTTTAGCAGCAGATTTTCTTTTTTAACTTTTTGGCATCAAATCTGGACACCAATAACATTGCATTGATGTTACTTGCTTTCTTTGGTAAAAAATGATGTGTTGCGAGCCCTTTGTCAGCACGTCCACAGAATGTGATCTATTAAACTTCAAAAATACTTTGTAGACTGCTCATTGACTGCAACATTCTTGGGATGCCTCGCCTCACCTGGTTGAGCAGGTGCTCCGCAGTCCTTAAACAACTGGCCCAGGTCTGAGTCCCTGACTTGCCCCTCCTTCTCTGCCTCCATGTCCTGTCCAGCTACTCCAGAGCCACAAAATCTTGGGGAGAAAATAAAATAAAAAAAAATTAAAAATCTGAGATTCTTTTGTATTCCTGGTTTTATGCTGCATTTGTATGGCCGTATATCAGCGTCTTTGATCAAAGCTAGAACCTTCTTTAGAACATGAGTCATATTTTTTGCACTTAGATATTGTTGTGTGCTCTCACAGACTACAGACTATAACCAATAGTTTGCTTGCTTCTAATGTTGTTTGCTCTTGGTGTATACTTTAAATCATTTATTATCTATCAAGCCTCCACACAGCACCATTTAAAGTACAACTCATCTGCTATATGTCCAAGCTTTAGCCTGTGCATTTGTTCTACACATATGCCATAGTATACAGTTTTCATTTCAGTTTGTAAGTTTTATCCTATGAATGATGCATTTAGTAACTGTTTGCTTTTATTGCTCTGGATGCTGTAGCTTTATTGTTAGCAGAGCTTACCTCTGTGCCTTTAGCTGAAAGCCCAAAGATTTTGTCAAAGCATCCAGTCTTTGCGTCAAAGCAGACATAATGGAAAAAAGAAAAGCTGGGAGAAAGTCAGAAATACAGAGAAGGCTAAAGGGTAAGAGAAGGAATGCATGAGAGGCCATGAGTGAGACTGATTGCTTCGAGTAAAGCAATACCACAACCCTGCAACACACACTGTGGCTTGCACAAATGCATACGCAGAAGGCAGCACCCTGACTCACTAATACCTCCCTGTCATCTAGCAACCGCTGCCTTGATCATGTAGTTGTAGGAACATAAAGTAAGCTCATACTGTCCTCCGCCTCCATGTCTTCTCAGGAAGTCACCTCACTTATTATCCAGCAGCACCTGCTTCTCTGGAGGCAACGGGCCGGGGTGCTGGGGGAGATTTAATGAAATGACTAGGGTGGGTCTGGCATAGTCATCATGTTTCCCAAATTACTGTAGATATTGTAAAAAAAAAAAAAAAAAAAAAAAAAAAAAGTAGGGAAAAAGAACTGTATTGGGATGGATTCTAATGATATGGGTCTGCATATTCAGCAGGAAAAAAATGCTTGTAATGATTAAGATGTCATTATCTGACATCACTGACATTAACTTAAGCATTGAGAAATCGTAAAGGCAATTTTATTTTCTTTTGAGGTTTAAGCTTGCAATTTAATGCATGACCAAGCATCTTAAGCTGATGCTTTCTACTTCATTATTAAGTCATTTTCTGCAACTTGCCTGATTTGATTTCCCCCATTTTCCTTGGTGGATTAATCTTTTTCTTTGCATTCAGAGAAAAACAGTCACTGGTTTAAATAAATCTTCTGGTCACTGCAGTTCCCTGGGATGGGGATGATTTAATCCGCGGGCATCTGTTTGATTTCATAATATTAATTATTTTCTGTTTTTTTTTTTTTTGTTTGTTTTGTTTTGGTAACACCAGCAGGAGGTTAATGTGTTTTAGAGCAGTAGTCTGGCTAGATCCCGTTTTTACAGTTCGAGGTTGTTAATCACATTCAATTTTAGCACAGAGACGATGTTTGGTCTTATCATGCTTTTGCAGAATATGGCTAATTTGAGCTCACTTTTATGGAGGGAGTTATTCCTGGAGTACAAATGCAGGAGTACAAATGCAATGACAGCATGTGCTGTCATTGCATTTGGGTGAGACTCTTTTCTCAACTTTGCTTTTCCAGAAAACCTACAATCCATGTTATGACAAGATGTATCTCCTCGAGCAAATGGGGGACTTCTTCAACCAGAGCAAATGGAGAAGTTTTCATTTTTCAGCTTTTGATTTCAGAGATGCCATAAGTGAAAAATAAACTCTGCACCTCAAGCTTGGGCCTTGCACGGCATCGCTTCAAATCCTCCACAAGCTTGTATGTTGTTGAAAGCAAGAAATGGGTACCTCACCGAAGATTTTTGATTCTACTTGGCAGTCAAGCAGCACACATTTCATCACAATGGCTTAAATTAGATTGGACTTTTCCCCCAAGTGTACAAAAAAAAAGAGAGTCTTTCATGTGGAAGGCATATGCTTTGCTATTGCCACCACTGCTTTCCTCATCTCTCTCTTCCACACGCAGAAAGCATAAAGTGTTTATGACCCCGTGTTCCAGAGGTCACATTCAGCCTTTATTCATTACTCCGTCACGTCAAGAGACTCTATCAGCTTTCCCCATCCCATTCATTTATGCGACTGAGGTGGTTAAACAAAAATGCAATGAGAGTGCCGACCCTGACTTTTGACCCAACAGAAACGTGCATACAAATGTCAAACCAATAACCAGCTTCCTCCTCAGACCAGCCTATCACCTAAACAGGAGCCTTTGCTTACAAGTAATTCATTGGCCACAGCCACTTAGGACAGGAAGAAAGGCATAAAACAAATGGATTGCTCATTTGGATTGAGTAAATGCAAATAATAAAACAGTGAATGGGGATTCTTCATAAGTTTGTGCAGTCAAAACAAGGCCACCAGGGCCACATAATTCAGAACATTGCTGTGCAATAAATAAGAGCACATGCTTTTTCTTCAGAAAGGAAGTTGCTTTTCCTTTTACTGTTGCGGCCCATTCATGTGCAGCTGCTGAAACCTGAGAAATCTGGCCATACAATCAAACTATTTCTGACTATGAATGAGAACTGAACCTTTACAGAAGATAGTAACACTTCATTGTTTCTGCTTGCCGTTTCCAGTATGAGGACCGATAAACAAATTGCACATACAAAATAATAACATATGCTGGTATAATTTGTAGATTGCAAATGTGGAAGCAAGGAAGAAATGCATTTTTTTTAAATGCATCCCGACAACCCACTTTGAGTTTTTGAACACGGTTGTGGCCAAATGATCATATTTCAAGTCTTTGAACCGTGTCGTTCGAGGTATTTTAAACTTTTCAAGGGGAAAACCGGCGGATGCTTATGCTTGTTCCATTAATGTGGAGCTGGCTTTCTAATTCACTGTGGGCTGTTGGTGGGGCCTAAGCAGGGAGTGAGGGGGCACTAAAACATGCTTTCTCCAGCTGGGAGAATGAACCCTGGTCTGCTAGCCAGAGGCACAGCGTATCTTAGTTGTTCCAATTTAAAGAGATTTATATATTTTCACATCTAAGTTTGTAATGTCTGGTTTGCATTTGGAAGGTTAGTGGATAGGCTTACCCTTTTGGTTAATGTACTACTTTATTAATCCTCACAGGAGAGCATAGTGTATAGTCCACTGAGGAGAAAATGACAGAACAGATAACGTTGCATCATAAGTCATCACTGAGGGAGAGGTTGGAGAATAGCCATATGAAAAAAATATTGTTATTTTGTTTTCCTTCTGAACATATAATAATGTATGCTTTAGTGTTCACGATGTAGGCTTAGATCTTTAAAATTTGGTCACATACCATGCGTCACTTGATACCTCATCAAGTGAGGCTTTTTTTTCCCCTTACAATATTATTTCTCAAAAACCAATATAATGTTAATTTAGGGGCAGCACGGTGGCTTGGTGGGTAACAGTGCTGCCTCACTGCCAGGGGGTCCAGGGCCAAGTCTTGGCAGGGGTTTACGTGTTCTCACCGTGCTTGCCTGGGTTCTCTCCAGGGTCTCCGGTTTCCCCCCGCACCCCAACGACATCCACATCAGGCTAAATGGCGATTGTAAATTTCCCATAGAACTGAGTAGATGGGTGATATTTTCATTTTGAGGAAAATTTTCAGGTCCAGTGCATGAGTAGATGAAGTCCTTCAAAGTGGTACCCACAGTATTTCTTACAATAAGTGGGCAGCCACAATGCAGGAGATACTGGGATAATTGCACTGAGTGAGCTGGTCTGATATGAAAAGATGTTTTTTTTTTTTTTTTCTCAGATTTGTATGGCAGGCAGAACGCCACCAGCATATTTACCATCTGGCATCATGTGAAATTATTGTCAATTTTATTCTTCACAGGGATTCTGTAGTCTTTTTTAATCAGCCCACTCTCCATATTTACTGTATATTCATGCCTCGCAGCTGCCGAGTACATCTGCTTTGTATGTTGCCAGCGAGGGAAAACTCTACCACGCTGAAGAGCACCTGAGCAAATCTCAGAACTTTATCAAACTCAACGTATTGACCTTTTTTTACAGTGTAACAGGAAATCTTTATTCAAAATGGCAGGTTTTGGGGACACTTTGACAAAACATTCTGTTATCAAAAACAACAAAAGAAAATGGCGCAACTGACAGTTTTTGCTGAGCATCTTGTTTTTATATTTTCAACTACTGTGTGTGGATTATTGTGAATACAACATTCCTGTCTATCAAAGGTTTCACGGTTTGAAATCAGCAAAACTTTCACATGGAGGTCAAGAAGCAGTTTAATTGACATACAGCCTTCCATTCGCGCTCACTTTGCAAAAATTCTCTCTGGTTTTTGTTTTTTCTGGTTCTGGGTCCAGTACTCCTCACATTCACAGCCACTTTCTACCTGTGGAAAATGTACCCATCTGTGTGTGTGTGTTTTTCTCATATAGGAGCTAGGGATGGAACAGTTACCGGTATCACGGTAAAACGAGGTGAAATTTTACACGATACCGATTACTGTTTATGTTTGACTTAATCTCATTATCGCGGTCGATTACCGGGATATATAATATCAGCCTTATTCAGGTCTAGCGAACGACTCGCGACTGTGTCTCGCGTGAATATGTAGCTTGTATCATCGGCATCATAACATAAGCATGGCGGAAAGTGGTGATAGCATGCAGGACATTTACCAACCCACTAGAAGGATGAAATTTGAGGTCTGGGCATATTTAGGTTTTTTTTTAAGAATGCAGAAGGACAACTGGTGAAGGACAACTATCCTGTCTCCAGAGCATGCAAGAAAAAAGTTGAGAATGAAAAAATGAACTAAATAGTTCATTTTTAGTTCATTAAAAAAAAAATAATAATAATAATGTTGCTGCGAGCAATTATTTGTCAAAATGATTGCCGCTGCCCATATACTACACCACCACAAACGGCAATTATTTTATCAATTTTTACTGTAGAAAACTATTGGTCCAATTCTGAATCCTGAACCAACCAGCGTTCACATTAGCATTGAAGGGACAGCCCATGTAAAACTGTAATTTCCGTTTCAGCTTCTCTCTACAGCAGCCATTCCCAAACTTCAGAATACCAAGGCCCAATTTGAAATGTGAAAAATATCCGCAGCCCACCTAAACCTTTAATCACAACCGTGATCAACATACAGTAGGAACCATGGATCCGATATTAATGTAAGGGGTCAACAAATAAGGTGACACTTGTCATATTAAGTTAAGATGACAGTTGAATAACACTTAACTGGTTTGTTTTATTACTTCTTAATGTTTTTTAATAATGTCATGAATATTCTACAGTAATTAAAAACATATTTAAAAAAGATCAATGGTTTAAAACACATTTGTTTAATTTTAGTGACCTCTCACGGCCCACCTGCAGTCCCACGATGGCCCACCAGGGGGCTGCGGCCCACACTTTGGGAATCACTGTTCTACAGTATATTAAAGATATGTGGAAAAACTAGCTGCCAAATGGTATTTATTATAAAAACAAAAACAGGTACTTAAGGTGCAAATGTTTTTTCCCCCATTTCAATATTTCAATCCCCCTGGGAGTCAGGCTGCTCCTCCCGCTCTGGGCGACTGCAGCTTTCATTTACCTTCATGATCGTTTTGAACGTTTGATGACGCAATTGTTAGCATGACAGAAGCGACAGCCCGTGTTGCCATGTTTGATTGCTTTCCTCAGATACATATTAGCCTTGTTTGTAGTATATTTTAAATGGGGTTTGCTGGAAACCTGGCAAGGTTTTGACCGTGTGTTTGAAAGAGCTTTGAAAGAGCGTTGTTCACAATTGCCCAAATGAACTCGTTCACACCCCACATTCGTGAAGTGGAAAGTGAGCGCGCTCAGTTCACATTTGCGCAAAGTATGAACTAGTTCGTAAACTTTCGTTCAATGAACGTGTTCAGGTACAACACTGAAAGCACTTTCACAACAAAACACAAGACCCTTTAATGAAAACGTATACTCAGTAAAAGCAAGTCCATTTAAAAACAGACAAAATTAGTCCATAGAGATAATATAATTATAATCCAATTATATTCTAATTAAATCCGATTTTTTACACTCTGTTTATACTCTATTAATAATCCACTCTCTTCCATTTTCATCCAAGTCAAGCACAGTATAATATCCACAGTATAATATGAAGCTAAATGGGAAGACAGATCGTATAAATATTACATAACAACCAGTAGCACAATGTAAGCGTTGTTCCAGCAGCTGGGTAAAAGTGATGATGGGATTTTCATCTATTACAACAGACTGCACATAAATGATGGACTGAGATGCAGAGATGTCAGTCATTGCTTTGTGGACTACCACCCTGAATCCTTTAGTTCAGTGTTTGGTTGTCATGCTAATGGTGTTTTTGGAGCAAGGAGAGGGACATGAGAGAAGTTGATCCTTTTTGAATGGGAGTCTATTGATGCAAGAGCTGTTTTGGTGCTGCTGCGGAGCAGCTGTCAGCAGTGCTGCACCTCTGCATCAGTTTCATTCCCTACCGCGGATGATTCAGTTCAATTTATTATTACGGTAACCGTTTCTCCCAGGACGAGAGATTGGTGACTCGAGATTTGTGTCATACATTTTGACAGAGAATTGGCATTTGGCATTTACGAGAACACTAATATGTCTTGAATCTCCAAAGTAGAAAATACAGACGTCATTAGTTTATTCTTCATTCCTTCCACTTTGAGAGTGACAAATGCTGACCAAATGCCAAACTTTCAGAGTGACTGAGGGTTGTGAATATTGGATGCATTTTTTCCCACAAGAATAGATCGACACTTATCATCAAAAAAGAACAGCTCCTGGAAATCTGAAATCTGAAGCGTAACTGTACAGTGATCCCTCGCCAATTCAAGTTTAAGTTCATTCCAACTTTAAGTTCCATGATTTTAGTTATTCGTGGATTTTTTAGAAATATATAATATAAAAAAAAATCAAGAAAAAATTGCGGACTGTGCGCGTTCTCTCACAGTGAAGAAATGTTGTGAGCTGGCCTGGCCCCTTTAAGAAGGTGGCCTTATGGGTAATGGTGTGGCCTTATGGGTAATGGAGTGTGTGTGTCTTGGGACGGCAGAGTGAAAACAGGGTTAGATGAAAAGTGGAGTGAGCATAAACAGCAGCCCAGCGTGTATAGATTTACATTCTCTGTTAACCAACAGGAGCCGAACAATACAACCTGTGTGATGTTACAAGTTCCCTGCAGTGCCAGAATAAAGTGCTCGTTCCATGCAGAGAAAACCGGACTTTTTCTTTTGTTGTTGTTAGCGTGTTAGCCGCTAATTACGAGCCAAAAATAACACAATACCAGTGGTTTCTTTACTAGGGTTCGGAGACCAGAGGCTGTGAAGGTTACAGAAAGACCACAGTTGAGCCTTTGTCTTGTTTCGCTGCAGTGCCTCGCTATTTTATTTGCGGTTTTTAAACAGATTTTACACATGCCTTAAATAACATTATTTAGGCTCGGAGGGCTCCGGCTCCAGTTTGCCGATTTTGATTTTTGCTGGGGGGCGCCGGTCCCCATTAACCGCGAAAAATAAGGGATCACTGTAGTAAGCTGCTTACCACAGTTGTCAAAGTCACATATTGTATTTTAGCATATGTCAAACCTAAAGGAAAGCAGCGCTGTCCAGTTTTAGAGTATCTGTCCTCTGGGAACACGCAAAGGCCTACAGTCCTCCGGGAACCATAACACACTCATCACCTCTGACAGAGCTTTACTTAAGTCAAATACTTTCCCAAAATGTCCGAAACCAGGATTTATGCGTGTGTCTGCTTTCATCTTGGCACGTGCATGACAGTACCAGTATGTTTGCATAGGAAGAAGAACAGCGATGGGAAAAAGGTATGGCTTCACAGTGCATGCCCATCTATTGTAATATCAGCCACGCAAGGTCAAGTAATTTCAAATTCTCTGCATTTAGTAAAGTGCGTAATGATGGGGTTTGGATCGGACTCAGGACCTCATCCTGTTCAATGCTTCATATTAAAAAAAGCTCATTGAGGATTAGCTGACATTCTACCCACTCCAGTAATTGACATTTTTATGCTTTGCCAATAGCCAATATCCTACAGTGTCCTGGCTTCACTTTTTCCTGATAGATACAGTATTTATGTTGTGTGGCTGGTATTAAGTAAGATTTTGTCCTGTCTGCTGAGAACATGAGGGTACAGTGCAACTATTGAACTCCTCAATCCAGACCTCTCTTTTTTAACCCTAACCCAAGTAAAGGACAGAGTAATGACTCCTAGCCTTTAGCTTTTAGTAGGCAGGGTGTTGTGAGCTAAAGGAGTGAAACGCAAGGGTTGTAGAAGACGTTATGAATTCATATACCTTGTATGACCCGCTTGGATTAAAGCTTACTAAATAACTTATATGCTCTACAAATAAAAATGCTGTGGTATCATGGTACCGCATCTACAAGTCTAATTAAGTGTTTCACTCACAGTGATTTGACTTTTAAATTAATAAACGCTGCACAGGCATTTCTTTTTAACTCATGGGAAGCTACAGAAAAAGGAGATGACAAAATGCTTTGTAAACAGCTTTAGATGAGTTGTTTTTCATCATCTAATAAATACATAATTGTCTCCCTGTTGTGAAAAATGCTGAATATTTTACAGTATGTAACTTTCTGTCGCTTTGTTGGTCCAGCCTCCAGGAGTGATGAATGCGTAATGCTGATATATTTGATGCAGAGCAGTGCCAAAAAGAAAGCACAAAGACAAAGCCATTATAATGAGGATTGCAGAGAACCTTGAGTGTACTGAAAGTTCACTTTAACACTTCAATTCATCTTCCATCAGCTGCTTCCTCATTTATTTCTTTTTTTCACTTTCTCAAGCTCCATCTCCATACTTGTTATGATTTGAGAAATCCTATTATTATGATTTATGCAGTTCAAAAATGCCTCCTCCTTCACAACCTGCCCTCCCTCTTTTTTCTTTTTCTTTTTCTTTTTGGATATAACCAGATTTTGACATATTGTTTCCTGTCTCAGAGGCTCCTCATAAACACTGTCAAGTCAGAATTGCCGAAAAGTTAGTACAGCTGATGCAGATACTTTATAACGTATTTGCAAAACTTCCTACTTGATGGGAAAAGCTCCCTTGGCTATAAATAAAATACAATTTGAAGCCACCAGTGGTAGAAAGCAAAAAAAAAGGCATCAGTGTGTCAATGCGAGTCCTTCTCAGGCGCATTGATAGCATTGTTGTGTGTGTAGTTTTCTCCTCCAACACCCACCAGCTCTGCTGCCGCAGTCACATCCACATGGGCTTGCTTTCATGTGGCCTGGCTTTGCCCTTGTAGCATCCCCTCTTGCCCTAAATGGCTCATGTGGTTTTATAATAACGACAGGGGTTGGGGGAATGAGAAGCCACAATGACTGCTTGGCTTGCTATGAATGTGTTTATTCATTATCATACGCCTTTGTTTACAGGCGCATGCTTCAGGGTGAAGCTCAGCCTCTTGTCTCAAAATCAGTAACTGCTTGCGGTTCTTACTAATGAACAGTAATCCCCCACACCCCTCTTTACAACTATTTCAATGGTTAATTTATTTGAGAAATTTTAAGGCAAGGCCGAATGTGTGTTGGGCAAAAAAAGACTGAGATAGTAACTGCTTTACCTCCCTCATACGTTGGTTAGCAAGTAAAGTTACTTTCTAATCGCTTTTTTAAAAAAATCATTTTGCAGGGTTAAACACTCAAATAATGAAAAAAAAAAGACAACTCTGACATAAAAGACTAACAGTTATGGGATCGTTAATTTATTAAGTTAGCAAAACATCCAGAATCATTAACCTTTTTGATTTAAAAAGTTTATTTTAAAAGAATGAAAGGTAAAAAAAAAAAAAAAAGTATTCATATGAAGCTAGCAAGGAATAAAAAAAAAAAAAAACATCCAAAGATACGGGCTCCCAGAAGGACTTCATTTTCACATTTATGATGGTCTTTTAATATATTCAAAGTTCCACTGAAGTTGAGTAAAGTGTTCATTTGATCCCCATCTGCTATTATTTTGTTCAGAACTGCAGTGTTTATAGGGTTCACTTAGAAATCAATCACAAGATGTTTGTGTGCAAGTTGGTCTGCGCTTCAGAAAAAGAGTTGCAGACACTTCATGAAAGTCTGAAATGCATAAACAGATTTTAGTGGACTTCCATTTGGTTGATTGTGTAAAGGTATTGATCTGGAAGTGATGGCATTTTTTTTCTTCATATTTGCATATCTTTGTTGAAATATCCCTTTCTCTCTTTTTTTTCTCCAATACCCGCTCCATTTGTTTTTTTTTTTCTTCCTCTTTCATTCCAGAAGCCTGATAATTGGCTCTCATTGGCATTGGAAGCTCATTAATATCTCGTCAGCATCCAGGGGCTGAGCTCTTCATCGATTAGATTCACACCAAAGGTAATGACAGAGACCTTCAAACGCTGTTCCTTTCCACATCCCTGATTGGACATTAATGAGTTGGTGGAAGGCAGCGAGAATTTGCTGACTCTATTCCATGCTTGGAAGATGTGAGCCAGCTTTGTTGCTAATTGCTTATTTACCCTTCATCACTCTGAGAAAGCTTCTAAGATGCTACGGAGACATACCACAAGAAGTAAGCCTGTCCTAAATATCCCTTCAAAGCAACAGAGAGAATCTTAAAGACGGAAGATGACATTTAATTCATGAAAAATGTTAAGATCTAAAAGTAGGATCATAGAAAGTAAGTATTGCCCAGAAGCAGACACAGGGTACAGATAGTTCATTTAGTCTTTATCAAATACTCTTTAGCAGTATATTTAGCAGGATTTCCCTCAGTGGACATGCAGAAATGAGCTTACAAGCTACTTTTCTCAGACCTTAAAGATCTCCCAAATCAAATCCAAAAATCATTATTTTTAACCTTGTTATCATACTGATGAAATTTCTATTTTTTAATGTGCTACAAGGAATGTCATGATCAAAATCAGCTGTCAACTGAGGGATTGGCTGGCTGAGGGATTCTGTTTTGAATCTGCAGAGCACCACCTCCACTGTCAGAAAGGTGAGGTCAGACAGCCCATATATACCACTTAGCAGATTGCAGGAAACAATCCTGACTACTTGCATGGTGGGTTTTTACATCTAATTTGCATTCACTTTGAAGAATAAATGAAATGAGAAGTTAGTACAAGATAGGTGGGACAGTGGAGGCTGCTGGGTGAAGCTATGAGTATAAAACTTAAAACAGTGAGATGCAAATGACCTTCTCTCACCTGTGTAATATTGTAAAAATGAGGAATATCCTGTCTGAGTGTCATACAGAAAAAAACTAGTCCATGCATTTGTTAATTAAAGTTTGGACTACCGCAGTTCCTAGGATGTCCTCAAACGACTCTGTACAGTCTCCATCTAATCCAAAATGCTGCAGCCTGAGTTCAGATGAAGATCAGCAGAAGAGATCATGCTTCCCCAATCTTAACTCCCCTTCATAGGCTTCCCGTAAAATTAAGAACACAATTTAAAATTTTCTCCTTGAGTTCCTAGAGATTCCAAAAGTAGACTGGGAGACAGACCCTTCAGTTATCAGGCTCCTCTTTTGGGAACCAGCTAGTGTTTGGAAGCAGGCACTGTCTCTACATTGAAGACAGTTTACACTGAAGTTAAGATTCAATACATATCATTAGGGATCCTTAGTGAGGCTGTTTTCTTTTTTTTTTTTTTAAAGAATTGTTATTAACTCCCGTTAAGTTTTGGACTCGGTTGGAATGAATCAGATTGGATTGTGAATGATATCAATTAATTCAATTATATATTTGATAAAGTAAATTCAATCAGCTAGAGATATCCATTGTATCATTCTGTCCTTGAATAAAGTGCCGACGTAAGCTCTCAATTGGAAATATGTGATGGAAGTTTTTGGAAAATAAACTGACTGACTGCAGTAGCAGAAAGCCACTACTAGGTACATGTGATTTACCGTTTATTTTTAATGGAATCCAATGTTTTTTGGGGAAAAATTTGGGAATTTTTTGCCATGGAATACGGCTATATTATTCCACTATGATGCCCTCATCATGAGAGGTATTGTTACATAGTGTACCTTTAAAGCCCCAAAACAAAGATGCTTGACATTTGTCACACTTACCCCCTACACTGCTGGCCCTTCTGTATACGTAGTTTAGCCCACTAAATGTTTAAAGACTTCTGTTATACAACCTACCTCTTCCTACATCTCATTCACACACTCAAAAACACAACGCCACTTACAGACTTACACATTCTACCCTGAAGTAACATCATTTCCTCTTGCCCTTTCTCGCCCCCGCCTGACAGCCTTTCTTCCTCACCCGCTTCATCTTCTACTTCCTCCTCTCCTCAACACCACCTCCATCTGTATTTGTGCGGCTATGTCTTATTTATCCATTCCTCTCAGATGAGGTCTCGGGAGATGAGAGACATCTGCTGAACGCACTTTGAAGATGCATTACGTTGCTCAATTACGTGTGGTGCCAAGCTCTCGTTGGCATTCAGTGACATGGAGAGTGCAGCGCTAACAGGTGGTGGGATAGGACATCCACGGCAGACCGTTTGATAAATAAAATATATTATGTTAATGTCAGAGAGCAAAGGGGGATGTGTGACTATTAGTAAATTGGCTTGCACCGCACCTGGAGTCAGAGATAGATGGATCTTGATGAGGTTGGATGCTGGAGAAATGCGTGCACACACTCACAAGCACTTAAAAGATAAATACAGTGAAACATAGCCCCTTGTAAATGTGTGCATATGTTTGTCCTTCTGCAGTCAGCAGATTTGCATACATGTCTGAATACATATTCAAATATGCCTTTTTTTGTGTTAATGAATGCAAATCAACCGCGCTGTTGATGGACTGCCATACGAACCAGCGATACTGGCTTGACTGGTGCTGGCAGATGGAGGCTTGCTTCCTCTGTGGGTGTATCCTGTTACTTCTCTCAAGCCCTGGGTCTTGTGCTGGCCAGAAGTTGGACGGGCACTCTACCATCAAGCCAAATGAAGAATGTGTGTTTAATGAGGAGGGGGGTGCAGGGGGTGAGCGATGAAACCAACATCTTCAAATCTGTTACACATGCAGGCATGTGGACACGTACAGAGACACAGGCACAATGACCACAGTTCAACCTCTCTGCAAAATGCGCACACATGCAAACACACACAGTCTGAGACGCGACCTGAGGTCAAAGATCTTCGGACTGGAGGGCATCTCATCTGAAAAATGGGGCCTTGCAATTCATCATTCATTAGGTCTCCTGACGCACGTTATCGGCCTTATCAGCAATATCATCAGCAACAAAGCTTTTACTTTTTAGAGAGAATATAAAAAAAAAAGCACAACTACACAGTCGATATAGTGCAGGTGGCACGGTTTTTTCATTACATAGTAGTAATTTAGAGCATTGTGGTGCAGTACCATCAGCATCAATCTCTTTTTTTTTTTTCTGCTGCACTTAATGGTAAAACAGTTAATCATGTTTATTAACCTATAACTCAATGCTCAATCATCTTTTCCTCATTCCAAAAAAAAAAAAAAAAAGAAAAGATGTTCTTTTCACTATCGTGATTTGGTTTGAGAAGATTTCACGGTGAGGTTGGCATTTTGAGTTGTCAATCACAGCTCTAATGAGAAGGGCACGGTGAGGCTGGGATGGGGTTAATACATGACAAACAAACAGGAGAGAAGGGGGCCCTCTGTTCTGCCGCGATACCTGCCTGCTAGTGGGAATCAGGCCCATATGTGTTATGGGTAACTCCTGGTGGAAGCGGTGACTTTGAGGGTCATGCGGGGGCGGCTTCGTACGCTTTTCATTGCACACAGCTGTGCCTGCCATGAAGAAACTCCTCACCTCTGACCCAGCGACCGCCTGGTACACCTTTGATAGGAATGTTGGGTGATTGGCTACTTCGCTCCCCTTTTCATTTCCTGTCGCTTCAGTTTTCACTAACAGCGTCAAAAGTCTCTCGGCGACTCCCCTGCTCGTGCCATGAAGGGATTTTCTGAGGTATCAAGGACAGCCCTGCAGCTTAAATAAGAATTATGAATGGATTTGAGACTAACAGTAAATCAATAAAGTCTGCTCAGAAATGCCTTAAACTCATGCAACTCATTATTCAGTAGGCGATAATGACGCCCTGATCCTGTATTTATATATTTGAGCACAGTCTGATTTTGAAATTAAAGGTCACATATGGTTCAATACCAAACTAAAAAGGATTAAAAACTCCATTTAATATCAAGGATTTCTATTGAAATGGTTTCAGATTGGATTTTGTAAGACAGTAGCTTGGTACCACAAAAAAGTCTAACCGTCCATAGCTTGACAGATTACTGTGTTCTCTGCTAGGTCAGCTGGATTCAATAGTGTATTTATCTGGCGGACTTTTCAACATGCACTTGAACGTCAGTGAACTCCAAAAAAAAAAAAAAAAAAAAAAGAGGAATATTGGTGGGCATCTGAAAAACCTTCACACTTTCATCTTTTTCTCAGGTGAAAAAAAAAGTTGAAATCCTACATTAGAAAAGAAATAGTAACTCAAAATAATAATCTTAAGCCTTTTTTTTTTTTTTCCGTAAGTTCCTCAATTCCATTCTCCACTACTTTATAAGTGGCCCTGAACCAAAGCCTGCCTTGAATTTTGGATTTAATCCTGTCTGCCCCAAGTGTTTTAGAAATGCTTGATTCAGCAGTTTGAAGGATATCAGTAAAGAGAAACACATGGTTACGTGTCACAAAGGTTGTTTGAAATTTTATCGAAAATCTGATAAAATATTTCAGTCAGATGGAACGACGCAAGGTTCTATTAAAAGGTTTTCGGCCCTAACCCATTATGAAGCAAAGTTTTTCTTTAGGAATCCCCTCCTCATTACAAACTCTCCTCTTAAGGGGGATGGAAAGATGGGGATTTAGCCTGCCACAGATGATGGATGGATACTGTGGTGTAGATTAGGTGAGATGTGAGACGTTTGCTCCCTTTTCCTTTTTGTCCCTTCGGGGGCTAAATGAAGATGAAGGAGAGAAGCGTTTAAACTCTCTGCCTTTGTTTTTGGTCCCGTTTGAGGCCAGGTTCAGTTGTCTCCTTGGACGCCTGGGACAAATCCATTAGCTCTGCTGTATCTTGACTCCAGCAGGCGTCACCTTCATCAGGTGTCCCTCTGAAGGCAAGAAAGTGAGACGGACATGAATAAACTGAGAGACTTACAGAAGGAGTTATTTAAAAAAAAAAAAAAGAAAAGCACATACATGTGCTGATGTTGGCTACTAAAACTAGAAATCACAAATTCTGTGATTAATTACTGCAGACTGCGTCACTGATTCAGAACTAAAATAAATGGGCACCAAGCACAGACACAATGGGCCTCATTCATGAAGTCTCTGTAAATCTGTTAGTAGGCTTGTACGTGGCATCTCCTTACAACCTTATACAAACCTACACCGGTTTCATGAATGCTGTGTAAAAGTATCAGTGTGTGTATGTTCATGAATGCCAATCAATAACAAACAGGCAGCGCGTTCCTGCTGCTTATTAACAAGCAAACACCCCCATCCAGGCACCAGCATATCAGGTGACGCTTCATACGTAAAGGTGCATCCTCAGCCTGCATGTGTAACTGGGGGCGTGGCACACTAAAAGGGTAATGGAGGTGCAAAAGTGGAGCAAAGGAAAAATATTTCATTTTGCTCTGTCTCTATGGGTGTGACAGGAACAGGCCAGCGAGAGAGGCAACAAACGCAGTTAATGCCGTGTCTTCTCTCCACTAAAGCATTCAAGAAGGGGAATGAAAAATTGTTTGAACTTGTATGCCTGGAGCTTAAATATGAGTAAATGTCTGTCAAGTAAAGATAAACGTGTTATATTTATAATTTGTTCTCATGTTTAAAATATTTTAAAGGTATCGGCATATCATTAAAAAACAACAGACCATATGATGCATTAACGTCGCAAAGTCAGATATTGAAAAGCGATATTTATTGACACAAGCTTCACGGTGCGGTCAGAGGCAGGAGTCAACAAATGTTTTTAAACTCCTTTAATTTTCATGAATGCTGAAACACATAAATTTTGCTCCGCAAACAATTTACGCATAAATTGCTTCTGCTCACGTTTCATGATTGAGGCTCAATAAGAAGGACATTTAAAGGGATATTATAAAGGCCAATATCTGGTTGTGTAAAAATCTTTATTGTGACTTTTAATATGTCCTAAAGTAGATCCTAAGATAACTCACTAACTTGTTTGTTGCTTAATGTTGAAAAAGGGAGGCTTGAGCTATTCCTTAATGCAAATGTTGGTATTAAGTTTTATTATGAGCCAAACAATATCAGCAAAAGTAAATAAATGTCTTCGTAAAAGGGCTGAAAAGACCACATACCCACAGACAGAAAATAAAACAGATGTGTTGCCTCCACGAAAGCCCATACACTCTTCCAATACAGTAAAAAAAAATTAAGTGTACATTAAAAGTGAAGGGACGTTTCACTAGTTAGTGAGTTGACATTTACAGAGGACCAGAGTGCTGTGATGAATTCCTAGGTGCTACATTAGTCTGTTACAGAGTTAATGTAGCCTGTACTTCTCCTGTAAATCACAGCTGTAAAATGGAAGACTCTTGTAGGACTGTAACAATGCTTTCCAGCATGGAAAGGAAATTTATCCACTCAGCAATTAACCCCTTGTTGTACCATGCGACATGAATGTGAACTACCCACAGCCAGGAAAACAACAAGATACTCATAGAGTTTAAATAAACCTAACCTTTCGTCCTGTTGTGGCAACTGTTATGGTAATGAATGGTATGAAGGTTGGGAGAGGGAAAACAAGGGGAAATATTTGAATCACATGCCAGAAATTCTCACCATCCCAGTTCATATTCCCCCCCCTCCTCGAGATCTTTTCACAGAATAAGGAAGTACTGAGGTGTCGAAAGGTTTGGTGGAAGGAGAGAGCTGCAGGGTTACACTAGAAACAAGTCAGAGACTGGGAGGGCGGTCCCTGAAAGCGTGGGATTGCTGGTTATTATTTTGATACTGGCATTTACACACATGCAACTCTGATATTATGATCTCTCAGTTAATATTACCCTTAAATGGGAGCATTTCGCTGCTCAGATTTATCAAGTTAAATGAGACATTTTCTTCAAAAGGATATGAGACTGTTTGAGGTATTAATGACATGCTTTGGTCAGAATACAACACAGATACAGAGCACAGCTCCTTTTGTCCCTTAGAACTATTAATAACAGTAAGGCGTGCCTTTTTTGAAAGGCGTGTTAAAGTTTTACACTGCCCACTTCTGAAATACAGTGAATGCAGCAGAGATGGGAAATTAGTTAGAGATGAAAACAGGGAGGCTGTTTTTCAGTTGTGTTTGAGTTTAACTTCAATCATCCAAATATATTCTCTGAAGTATAAAATAAATATTTGTCTCATTGTATGTGCCTTTTAAAGTTTCGTCAGTAGTAGATGGTCTGTACTTATGTGGTCCTTTTTAACATTATATAAGTTTTACAGTCTACAGGCCTTAAACCTGCATGAGTAGAATTGATACAATGCAACCAGACCTGTTTTTTTTTCTCTTTTTTTTCCTGGACCTTAAATGCCATTACTAGACTGTAACAAGTCCAAGGTGTCAAATCTTTTTTGTTTTTTTTTTGTCTGCACTTACATTCATGGTTAGTGTCCATCATCTGGCATAAGCAACTAATGTATGTATGCAATTCAATCTAACATGCTTCATTAACTCCTAAAACCTTGGTTCTGTCAAGGGAGGACTTAAATCACAGACAGTGGAAGTACTAAAAAACAGATGAAGACACTAAACAAGGAAGAAATAAAACAGGTCAAATCTATTATAAATCTATTATTCCTTATATATTGGACTACAACTAGTTATTTCATTACTGGACTTTCCCTGGGAGTTCAATCTGGGTAGTGATTCCTGTTCTGCAACAGAAGACAATTTCTTCAGCAAACCATAATTAAAATCACTGTAACACTATTAAGGGAAAAAAAGGGAAAATTAAATGAGCAACATCACTCAGTTCTGGTCTCTCTCTTTTGTTCCTCTTTCTTTTTTTCTTTTACCAAATACCACTCAAAGTTTAAAATTACAACTTTGCCTTCCAACTTAATTTTCAATACAAATCTTTAAAAAAATGTATTATCTGCTAGAATTAATTAATCAGTTTCTGTGGTGGCAGCACACCTCCCCAAGAAACAGGCGAGTTTGTGACTCTTTCCCTGAAGTGGCGTCTTCACTTGCAACATAGTCAAACAGGTTTTTTTTCCCTACCAGCATCAGCTCTGCCACAGGGAAAAGTATATACAGTGTTCCTTCTGTGGTTGCCAACAAATGTCCTGGAAAACATTCTATATATCTATATATGACTTGCATGTGTCTGAACCAATGCTTTTTGATTTGTACATTCCAGCGGGTCAGAGAATCGATCTGTATATAGCAGGCTGCTGCAGAAGACAATTTGACGAAAGAAATAACCGAGCATGCATGCGAGGAAGAGTTAGAGGGAGATAAGAAACATAAATCAATGAAAACATGTGTTTAGAGTAGTTGTTTCATAGAATAAAAGTCCTTGCAACTCTTGAGAAAGCAGATGTTTTGTCTCCCAAAAGCAGATGGCTGGAACAATAACTGCCCAGTCTGTTGTGTCTAAGTATGAAAGGTCATAAGAAATCATTCAAAACCACATTCAGTAAAATTCCACTACAAGTGAGCTTGCAGTCTGCATCCACTTATGACTGGATCGATCAAAGGGGATGTGAATACAAGGTCTAAACTGGACCTTCCATTCACACACACTACAGCCTACAGCAATTATACAGTTACAGTGCCTTGCAAAAGTATTCAAACCCTTTGAACTTCTCAACCTTTTGCCACATTTCAGGATTCAAACATAAAGATATTAAAATTTCAATTTTTTGTCAAGAATCAACAACAAGTGAGACACAAGCGTGAAGAGGAATGAAATTTAATGGATATTTTAAACTTTTTTAACAAATAAAAAATTGAAAAGTGGGGCATGCAATATTATTCGGCCCCCTTGTGTTAATACTTCGTAGCGCCACCTTTTGCTGCAATTACAGCTGCAAGTCTCTTGGGGTTTGTCTCTATCAGTTTAACACATCCAGAGACTAAATTCTTGCCCATTCTTCCTGTAAAACAGCTGGAGCTCAGTGAGGTTAGATGGAGAGTGTTTGTGAACAGCAGTCTGCAGCTCTTTCCACAGATTCTGGATTGGATTCAGGTCTGGACTTTGACTTGGCCGTTCTAACACCTGGATACGTTTATTTGTGAACCGTTCCCTTGTAGATTTGTCTTTATGTTTTGGATCATTGTCCTGTTGGAAGATAAATCTCCGTCCCAGTCTCAGGTCTTTTGCAGACTCCAGCAGGTTTTCTTCCAGAATGTTCTTGTATTTGGCTCCATCCATCTTCCCATCAGTTTTAACCATCTTCCCTGTCCCTGCTGAAGAAAAGAAGGCCCAAACCATGATGCTGCCACCACCATGTTTGACAGTGGGGATGGTGGGTTCAGGGTGATGAACTGTGTTGCTTTTACACCAAACATATCATTTTGCATTGTGGCCAAAAAGTTTGGTTTCATCTGACCAGAGCACCTTCTTCCACATGTTTGGTGTGTCTCCCACGGTGGCTTGTGTCAAACTTTAAACAAGACTTTTTATGGATATCTTTGAGAAATGTCTTTCTTCTTGCCACTCTTCTATCAAGGCCAGATTTGTTCAGTGTACGACTGATTGTTGTCCTCTGGACAGACTCTCCCACCTCAGCTGTAGATCTCTGCAGTTCATCCAGAGTGATCATGGGCCTCTTGGCTGCATCTCTGATCAGTCTTCTCCTTGTTCCAGATGAAAGTTTAGAGGGAGAGCCGGGTCTTGGTAGATTTGCAGTGGTCTGATACTCCTTCCATTTCAGTATGATTGCTTGCTCAGTGCTCCTTGAGATGTTTAAAGCTTGGGAAATCTTTTTGTATCCACATCCGGCTTTAAACTTCTCCACAACAGTATCTGGGACCTGCCTGTTGTGTTCCTTAGTCTTCATGATTCTCTCTGCGCTTTAAACAGAACCCTGAGACTATCACAGAGCAGCTGCATTTATACGGAGACTTGATTACACACAGGTGGATTCTATTGATCATCATCAGTCATTTAGGACAACACTGGATCATTCAGAGATCCTCACTGAACTTCTGTAGTCAGTTTGCTGCAATAAAAACAAAGGGGCCCAATAATATTGCACATGCCCACATATTCAGTTTTTATTTGTTAAAAAAGTTTAAAATATCCATTACATTTCATTCCACCTCACGATTGTGTTCCACTTGTTGTTGATTCTTGACAAAAAAATTGAAATTTTATATCTTTATGTTTGAATCCTGAAATGTGGCAAAAGGTTGAAAAGTTCAAGGGGGCAGATAAAATATTTTTAATCACATGATTTCCCTGGTTAATCTTGATTAATCACATTGTATACGCAAAATCGAATGATGAATTCAAAAGCAGTGTGCACTTTTATTTAAATGTTCTGTGAGCAACATGCAGTAATGCGCAATAAAATAAATGTCAGCGTTAATAAGTGAATGAGTTAATGCGAATAATAGTGCGTTAACTTGCCCAGCCATTGATGTATGGATGGCTGAGGATCAATCAACTCTTTATTGGAGGATGACTTATTCTACCGGTTGTGCCATGGCCACCCCAACAACCCAAATCAATTCTTAAATTATATTATTTTACATTACATTATTTTGTACCTTATAATAACTGTAATCGGAAAAAAAAAAAAAAAAAAAGTCCAGCTGGGACTGCAAGAAGACGAAAACACATTGAGGCACTACTTGATTTTATTCTGCTGCTTGAGCTAAATTTTAATGTTACAGCCAGACACATTAAATACCACAGCATGTCAGTGAGATAAAGAAGAAAACATTAAGTGAAAGCAACATGTTGCTCACCTTTATCAGCTCAATTTTGTGGTCGTCTCAATGTCAGTTTCAGACTGTGTGATATTTCAACTTCAACAGCTTCAAGAACATTTGTAGATGGCACTTGAGATCATGTTTTTGTACAGAAGTGAGTGTTGAGGGAATTCCTTTTACATTTGACAAGTCAGATCAGGTCACTGAAAATGAAAATTAATAATGGTTTGTGACATCTTCAATTATAACTCTGTTTATCATCGTAACGCAGAGAAAAAAGCTATTTTTCAGGACCACTTCATTTGTCATGCACAGCTTTTCCCTCTATCTGCCTCCATTTGGCCAAAGCCACAGTCTTCTCACATCCACACGCACAACTTACAATAATATACAAACACTAAGAACTTTATCTGATTGTTATCTGCTCTGATCTGGGGTCAGAGGTCTGACTGAGGTTGTAGACACAAAAACAACTCTCTAAAAACAATTAATTTCAAAGAGGTTTTATACCTTGAGCTTTGAAATCTAATAATCTTGACCTGGAAAGGACCTCTGCTTTTGTTCTTGACTAAATACCCTAAATGATCAATTCAAGACAAAGTAAAAGCTTATCAACTCAAACCACTGCTGGAGACATTGTGGCATCCCATGATTGCCCTGAAATGTTCTGTAATTTCTATTAAGTCATTATGCATGCATGCCATGGCAGGCCGGTCTGTGCAAAGAGGTTTTTCTGTCATTTGTTTAATGGAAGCAGTCCGATGGAGTTACCAGTCACTATAATCAAGAAGAAGTTCAATCACTCAAACTCTGTCAGCAGAACGGTCTAGTTGAGCACTTAAGAAGACTCAAACTGTAACACAAAATTGATGGTATGATTTTCAAAAGGACCAGTTTTTCCTTCATCCAAGTTTTTACACCGACTTTTAGAGGGATATGATTACTTAAACTATTTGCAATATTTCTCATAATCACGCAACCACTTGTATTCATTTTGCCAATAAAAAGAAAAAAAAAACAAACAAGAAAAAAAGCACACGCCCACACAGAACAATAAATCACACCATTGATTTTATTTTCCCACACTCTTACAGTGTTTCCACTGCTTCCTCAGACTAAAAGGTTCATGTTTCTTGCAGAGGTACCGTATCTACTGACACAGTCCCCTTGCTCATCTATCCACAGCCATGTTCTTGTTATGTCTGATACTGAGACTGCACAAATATGGATGCTCTCCATCCTGTCACAGATAAGCTTTTTAGTTTGAGCTTCCCAACAATGTGCTTTATCTCAGCTGCCATAACTCCAGTGCCCAATGTTTTCTTTTTAGAGAGAAGGTTGGATACGGCGTGTTGAGGTAGTCACAATACAACCATTCCAGTGATTGATACTTCCCGCAAAGCCTTCTGGGATGCCGTGTTTTCACAGAAGGAAAAGGGTGAACAGTTTTGTTTCTCCAAATGAAAAACAAATGGGGCTGGATGGAAAATTGCAGAGAGATGGAAAGGGATCACTACTTTTGTGGTTCCATGTCAACCGCAAGGTCACATACCAGAAATCAGGATCCCCCACAGAGGAACCAGCATTTCGTTTCAACGGCAGCACATTTCAGTGCTGTCAGTGTTGCCATAATCATGGAAAGTGGCCTGTAAAATATGCTTGAGTTGCTCCCACTGGCAAACGCAGCCTTAGCCATTCATGTTGCCATAAAAACTTTCTTTTTTTGTTGGTTTTTTTTGTTGTTTTTTTTAATTCAAAAAAAATGACAAAAGTCAGGATGCTTGTAGCATCTTATATGACAAGCTAAGAATCCACGATGTCCAATAAAACCAAGTAGCATGTAATTTTGTGTTGAAATTTAACCACAATAGCATGCCATCATGTGGCATTTTTCATTGGACCCCAGAGACACTGGACCAATTACCTCATTAAGTAATGCGTCTGCCTAAGTGAACTGGTCTGCTGAGCTGGAGACAGGCGGAAAGAGGGGGGGGGGGGGGGGGGTAGGAGACATTCAGAAATAAAGGAGGGGCACGAATGAAACTGTGTGTTGTAAAATGTGCAATCTATGGGCTCTTTTTTAAACTATCCAAAACAATGTTCAATCGCTACCAGATGGCTGAGGGAAAATACAGTAAGGGATCTTGATTACCTCTAAGCATTTTCTCTTCATTTTCTTAAGCTCTGATGTTCTTAAAACCATGAAAGGCTGTATGTCTTTACAGCATATTATAAAATAGGCGTATAAGAGCCATAAAGTGCCCCATCAGGTACTTTATACCAGCAAAGTGATTTATTGAATGAAATAATAGAATATGGCTCAAGTGAGCTGGTAGTCTTTTAGAAAAAGAGCAGTAATGTGCTTCAAATAATAACATCTCCAGTGAGTTAACCCTTTTGTTGTACAGCTAAATGTGTTAATATCTTACTGCTTTGCATAATTTTGGTTCTAGAGTACCCCACTGGGAAGATAAAACCATTTCACCTTCAATCAAAACTTCTCTTTCTTCTTAAAATGCAGAGTAATGGGGGCAAGAGCCTTTTCATCACCTTGCTTTATGAATGCATTGATGCATTGACTGTGTTAAGAGGTAATTTCCACTTCCTTTTTGCCGTATGAGAGTGTGCCCAGGCAGCTTTGGCAGTCAAGGTTAGTGTGAGCCAATGACAAGAGTCAGAAGGATGAGGTCATAAGTCAGAAAATGCTGGAGGATCTCTTGGGTGTCCCATATATGTCAACAGGGGTTCTGTAAACCCAACACTTCGCTGATAGATCCCCTCTCCAACAGAGAAAATGTTTTAAAGGAAGTGCTGAGTCGTTGATGGAGAGCCTGCCACATTACTGACAAGTCCTCTCCACAAAATTGTCTGCAGCCGAGCATCATGGACAAACAAAACGACATCTTTTCTCAGTCTCTGGGGGGCTTTTTCAAAATTTCCACAAATGGAGGTTCAGCGCAAGAGGTGAAACTCCTACAGCGGTACAACTGATTTGATCAGACATATGGACCCTCTAAACTGTGTTTAATTATCCAGAGTGCTCGCCCCGTCGTCTCGTCACAGTAACTGCTGTGTGGCGCTCCAATTGCTCCTGGCTGCCACGCTGGCGGTGTCAAGGAGTCTGCCCTCAACCTTGTGTTTCAAACAAAAGTCAAATATGCCAATTAATCTGGCGAGAGAATGGAATGAAGATGGAGATTGTTTTGCTTGAGTCAAAATAAACATAGTCCTTTCCTTTTTGCATTGCACAGATTACAGTTAATGAGCACAGGTATTTGCATTTTTGACTATTTCAGCGGGATAAATGTGCACATTTAGTAGATGGAGATCATGTCATGCATTTTGTGCTGGCAAGATACGTACAAAGCGTGTTTATACTCTGAGCCTTGAGCTCTCGTCTGGTATTATCAACTGCAGACAAAGTGAATGGCTGAAGACAGACTTTGAGAATGAGTTGTTGCAGATGGAGAGGATTGCATCTTCAAAGGGACAGAAACACAGTTTGGTTTGAAGCACTTTTACAGGAATAATGTGTTTTAAATAACCTTCTAAGTAGATACAGCATAAGAATCTAATGCTATAAAAACAGATATAAAAATAATACAATAAAGATGATAGAGGAGATACGAAACATGCTTGAGACAAACATTCCTTACGCTGCTCTGGTGGTGTTGGGATCCTGAGCATTTTATTGGCTGCATTTTCCACTGAGCTGTACAGTGTGTGCAGGCCATTGAGAGATGGTGGTTTACTGGCCAGGGCATTTTGTCGACCTTTCTTGGAAAACTCTTCAGCCCAGTCTCACTCAATCTGAAGACAAAAATGATGCACATTTTCTGACAGGCTGATGCGTAGAGCGCATGTGGCAGCAACTGTAAACCTCAAGTGAGCACAAATGTAGGTTCTTACTATAGCCAACATATGTGAGAGTTACTTTTAATATGCACTTTTGAGTATATGAGTACTCTATGTATGCAAATTACTAAAAAAAAACAGAATTGAGGTTGACATTCATAAAATATTTACTTTACAGTAGTGCTCTCGCTATGGCCCATTACTCATGAATTATAGACATTTCTCAGAGAGCAGAAATTTGATATTCCTGTCTCACTATCTGGTTATAAATATTTCAGAATTGTGTGACTCAGTTAATTGATACAGTGTAAAGCATGCTGTTTATCTGTAATGCATTTGTCTCTATTTCTTAGAAAGAAAAGGTAATTAAAAATTACTCCATTCATCAGTGTTTCATAGGACTCCTAAAATAATCCAAATCCCATCACATTTCTCTGACGTCTGTGGTTTGGCTTGAAATATTTAAAAGATAAAGAGATCTGTGAAATTAAACTCCAGCTCATGACCTTTGCTCTCTCCCTCTGCAGAGAATCTCCTGACTTTTGCGAAAAGCACCGCAAGTTTCCTCAGCTGTTCCCGGGTTTCTGGCCGTCCGATAAGTTGATCTGGCAGGCTCATTCCTGCCTCCCCTTCTCCCTGACCCCTCTACTTTCATTGTAATTGCCTCAGAGTTTGACGGGGAAGTGTCTCTGAAGCAGCTGATGTCTCTCTGCAGCTTGTGATAACAGCTACAATCCCTCTTCCTCTGTGACCACCACAAGACCCCTTCAATGAATATGTTAACGTTGGTGGCAATGGAAGTGCTTTAGCCATCTGCTCAGGAAACAAAGTGTCTGTTACCAAGTTCCACAACGCTCTGGTTTTCATTTCCACTTGGGAGATAGTTTCAAGCTTTCCATCATGCACCTTTTACTAGCACTTGCAGTGCATGGATTCAGTATGTGGCCCGTTACATGCGGGTTTCTGTTAAATACAGATGTCAAAATCCTTATCCCTCTTGTTGTGATCAAAAACGTCACAGAGTCCGCCTCCCATTAGCAGAGCATGTTTTTGTTTTACACTGATGGCTAGCAGGATCCTTCCAAGCTCTCTGTACCAAATATGAGAACATAACTTGATGTCCATTATTTTATTTAAGTGACAAGACTGAGGTTATTAACAGATCTGCATAACAGAGCAACACAGAGGCTTATGAATTTGATCAGATAGGGGCTGAGACAAATCAAATGCTGGCAAAATAGTAAAAAGCCGGCAAATGTCTGCGAAGCAGGATTTTGATCCAGCTCAAAGGCAAAAAAAACACTTTTATTTCCTTATCTTTTGTTTTGAAGGTTAAATAAAACCTTCATTCAAACCATCTGGGTGTTAATCAACTGAATGCAGATATTTAAGTCACATTTGGAGGAGCACTGAACAGACATGGACAGATTGATTGATGCACAGGCGCTGAGTCATGAAATGCATGTGCAGGAAGGAGTTTAGCCTGTCTGGCTCCTGGACTGCCCCTGAGCCACGGTGGTGACGGGCAGGAGGGTGGGTGATAGATGAAGATGTACGACTGCAGATAGACCATCAGATTAGTGGTTTGTCATACCAAATGTTCTGGTGCAATCAATCCTGTTCACTTCCTCTCTGTCCCCTGCTTAATGGTAAGATCCACCATCCCTGGATGTCCCAAAGAAACAAGCTCCACACTCTTAATGAAACATCTGCACCATCATCTACGTATCTTTTCATCTCGTTCCTAAATGTCTTTCTCCTCCTTGCAGTAGAAGGCAGCCTGTCAGCTTATCTGCTTTGTTACACATCTTTTCGTGATTATTTCTATCCCCTTTCTTGGAAAACTTTGCATTTGAAACTTTTCATAACCCCAGGGTGCTTGCCAGTTCTGCTGTTTTCCTTTGCGATGAAGAACTAATTGCTGATGGTACAGTTTCTAATAATTAGATCAAAACGTGTGAGGCACATGTTGGAAAGAATTCTAGAGCCAGAAAAGTTTGGAAAACAGCCTCCGCCACCTACATAAATGCATCCCCAAGATCTTGCATCGTTGCAATTACTCAACGCTGAAACGAACGCCCAGGCAAACACAGAATTAATTAAAACCCCAAAAAGAGGCTTAAATTTCTGGTTTTAACTCTGTCACAAAGAATTACAGCCTCAGAAATCTTAATGAACATCTATCTGGTTTTAATCGTGTACATCTTTTTTTTTTATTTTTATTTTTTTTATCTTATATCTCAAAATGTTCCCATTCCCCTACCATCAGTATGGAAGGCAGTGTAATATGAAGTGAAGCAGACCTCTGTGATACATGAACTAAACCTTCACAGACTGATGTTCTCATAAGAACTGTTCTGTCAGCTAATGAAATCCACGAAGGCTCAAAAATCATGATTTTCCATGAGCTGAGTTGCTTCTGCTTTTACAAAAACATGAGAAATCCACACAACATGCCAGTGTGCCTAACCAATTAGTGTCTGTTTTCCAGACTCCAGGAGATGTCTTTGACTTTGTTGTCAAGAGTTGTAGTTGCAGAGTTCGACAGAACTAGATCTGGCAGATAAGACAGGTAAAAGAAGAATAAAGCTCTCTTCCACCATCAGAACTAATATGAATAAATGGTTTACCTGAGCCAAGTACAGCAGACTGCGTTGTGTTAAGACCACCCAAAGCTCCCTGTCAGTGTTGGACCTTACATGGCTCTTTTACCGAAATAAACACGTCTCAATTCCAAAGTGTTTATGTTTTAGAAAATAAGTTTATTTGCTGAACTGGCAGAAGTGAAACAGGAGAAAAGAGAAACACCTTAAAGGTGGTTGATCACAGTCAGCTGGTAGGTTTGTGTGTCTGTGTGTGTGTGTGAGTGTGTGTGTGTGTGTGGTGGACAGAGTAAGAGCATCTTCACATAGCTGAGATATGAAGCAATGTTTCCTGGCATGACTTCTGGGGGATTTGTTCAATGTGATACACATATTTGGCTTAAATCATTCCAGTAAATTTGAGTAAGATTAGCCAAAGTACCAGTACTAATTAATAACACATTAGACTAAAGCTCAGTCATTGGGGTTTGGGAGTGCCATCCTGAGGTGATGACACTGGGGAACATCTTGCAGTGTTTTGTGGTCTGGGAAAGACTCAAACATCTCCATCCATGAACCAAACCAAATGATTAGTTCCCCTCCCTTTAAGAAAAATTCCAATGAGGAACAAATGTAAAAGAAAGAAAAAAAAAAGAACCAAAAAAAGAAAACCAACAAAAAGTATAACAAGCATGGGGCAAACAGCTTCTATGGTGAGCACTTAATTCGATGCTCCGGCGGATGTGATGGTGATTGGAACCAGTAAGGACTGGCGAATGAGAGCATCTCTCTGTCAAAGAAACTTCTAAATGTCTGTTGGAGAGACAGCTGCATTAAATTATTCAACTGCTACAGGAAACTGGTGCTTTATTAAAGGCATAAATACGTTTAATTTCAGTGAGGTGGACAAAATACCACTGCACACTTAAATTTTAAGTCTAATGGAACCCTTTGTGTCTACCTATATTTACTAAACCTTCCCAAAATTATTTATTTATTCAATATAGGCTGCAATATCACTTCAGAGGATGCACAGAATAGACAATAGGTGTTAATAATGATTCAAATAAATGCTTTGGGGAAAGGGGTAAAATAATGAGCTTTATTCTTGTCAATACATTTAGAATGCAGGGTTATTTCATTTATTGATGTTATGGTAATACTCTCCTCTGTTTCAGAAGGATCAGCTGTATTTTTTTTCCAACATTATCTATTCCATAAATTATTAATTAAAAACTTAAATATTGTTGTAAAAAAGTTAATATTTTCATTAAAAAAAAGTTAACAGCAGTTAGTTTCCATATCTTTTCTAGGCATCTTTATTTCTTAATTCTTAAATTACGTAATTAAATTGGTTTCCCTTCTGTCTCCTTGTCAGCTTTACTTCTTGTTGTATTTTAGAAAACCTCAATGCTTTAAACATTTTTTTTCTTTTTTGCTTTCTCTTCTTGTTTAACACCTTCTTTAGTTTAGTCACTGATAACCACACACCTGCAGCGCTAGTTCTTATTCCTTTATCAGTTTCTTATCATGATTCTTCTTGTTTTCTGTGCCTGGTCTGTTCTGCTTGACTTCCTATTTTTCCATTTGGATTTATGTGTTGGAACTACCTGCCTGTTCCGCACCTTTGCTGTTTTATCATTAACATTAACCTTTTGTTCTTCATCTACTGTACAATTCCTGCTTCCCATGAGTCCTCAACTAGACACTACTGGGATCATTTCCATCTGCTTGAATGAAACAGCTACAACATCAACCATCCTTGTTCTAAATCCTGTTTTTTATTGTCTTTTTTTTAAGGCTGGGGAAGTCAACGCGTTATTATCGTGTTAACTTATTAATTTATTAATGCCGACATTTATTTTGTCGCGTGTTAACGCATGTTGCTCACATGCTTTTGTTTTGAAAAGTCTGTTACTGGCTGCTGCAGAACCGGAAAACAGTAAACATAAGGAAAAGCTAAAACAGACATGGAGAACGGTAAAAATCTGTGAACTTTACAGTTTGGGTAGCAACTCAGGTAGCAATATCAACAATTCTGTCTAAAAAAAAGATCTGGACTGCAACAAAACTTTCGCGTCATTCCTCCATTTTACATCTGATCTGCTCCATGTGTTCTCTGTCGTGCTGTTCTCTTACAGGTTACTTCAGAGCAGCTCCATCTAGTGGCACAGATGTGTAATGACAACAGAAAGTCTGATCCTTGATTATAAAACAAATTCAGTTCTGTGGCCCGTTTTTAAATTTCGTGTTTTTGATTCAAGTCTAAAATTGAAATATTAAAAAAAACAGGCTTTTTTTTGTTTGTTTTTTGTGTTAGATTAAAAAATGTAATAGAATGTCACTTTTTAATTATTTTTTAAATTTTTGATAATTGAAAATGGAAAGAATGAATGATACATGGATTGGTAAAATTACTGAACTATAACATGGACATTTTCATTTTAAAGTTCTCCCAGATGGAGGATTCAACAGAAACAAGGTTTTTTGTAACAACTGCCAAGTTGAACTCCCCGTTAAAAGTTTCTGCTGTTACCTCAGAAATGACCTGTTTTAATGTTCTGATTCTGCTGAGCCACAATCATCTTTGTTGGATTTTGTTTGTAGACAAGTTTTTTTGGATGACATTAATGCCCTGGCAGTGGCAATAAGCTTTATTTTATTTCACATTTTGTAAGATGAGATTTACACTAAATATGTGTTACTGACAAGTGCTGATGTTAAAAGTGTTTGAACAACAAATGTTATGACACGTTTACATTTACATTTAAACATTTAAATGAAAGTGCAATTTATACTACTTTTGACTTCATTATTTGATTTCCCGTATACAATGCAATTAATCCTGATTAATCAGGGAAATCATGTGATTAATCACGATTAAAATTTTTAATCATTGCCCAGCCCTACTTTTTTTCATAATGTGGTTAAACTGAGATTATTTTTAACAAATGCTTGCATACCCAAAAAACGTGTAATGCACAATCAAGTTATATACATCCTTTTTTTTCAGCACAGACTAGAGTACAAACACATGAATGCAGTGGGCTAAAATGAATGTATGAATAGCTACATGGCTATAAAAACAAAATGAAAAATGATGCTGAGATCAAATCTGACATAGCTTTATTCAAATCCAAGAACCTTTCATAGTGAACATGATTTTTGGCTTTAGGAGATTGTTCTCAGTTCTGGCAATCAGAGAAATATTAAATAAATATTCCAAGTAGTGTCACTTACAATGAAAAACACTGATTGCGTTTCTCTGCTACATTATTCTGAGAAACCTTGGATCTTGCAGCCCAGCTGCCTGAATAATATGTTGCCATGGTATGTTTTCAGGAAACCACAATTACATGTAATGTCTGCATACCTTCCACAGCTAACTTGATTTTTGACAAATAAGCTTCATGTGTAGTCACTAGTTGTATCAAGCAGCCGATGGGAACTTGTTAGGGGGGCAGCTGACATTAGTTTCATTCTCAACAATCATTTTCACCTGAAAGACTAGAGATGACTACTTCTAGGAAACCATTCTTCCAGCCATGTCAGTAGACAGACATGTTGAGGAGCAGTGGGATAATAAAAGACATGAAAAGAGTCTTTTAAAACAGTTTTTTTATGTAAAATGTAATAAAAGTCATCATTGTGGGTCTTTGTATGCAGCAAATACAACGTCAGACAAACAACATGATTTTTTTTTCCCCCACTGCACCATAAAAAAAGACCAAAACAAAAGAAATCATGTGGGCAATAGTGAGAACCCCCTTACTGCTTGCGTAGGATTTTAGGGTGAGTTGTTCCCCAGTGCTGCTGATCATCAGCCTTTACTGAAAGATCAACAGCGGCTGTGCAGAGCTCCATGAAAGAGGATGTTTTGGCCGTTAGCTGGCCCGAAGCATCCAGGTGTGTGCCACAGGAGCATGCCTATGTTCCCTCAGCCCTATGTTCCCTCAGCCCTAGTTTTCCCATGCTCAATCAGTGGCTGAGTTACCACTATTAACCTAATGGCTTAACACAGGCACTAACGTTACCAAACGGCTGTGTTATATTACCCCACTAATAATGTCCAGAATGTTACCAAACTTCTACAGTAGTACAAATAGTGTTAGTACTCATAAAATGAGGTGTTAGAAAGTTTGTAAGTACACCAGAAATACCAGACATTATTAGTGGGGTAAGGTCATGGTGCAAAAGACCCTAGGTTGAAATTACTCTGAATCATCTCTTAAAAAGCGACATAAAACTAAAGATGACTTGACTTAGAGTTGCATTTTGAGAAAAATCTTAGAAATGAGGGAACATAGGGCTGTGGGAACATAGGGATGACCCCTGTGCCACAATGCAAAGAGACAAAGACACAAGCACAGCTGTCTAGAATGAGCTATAAAACCCCCTCTAAACAATTAGCAGTTCAATGTTATACAGTGAGAAAAATGATTAACAAGTTGACTGCACCCAGGACAATGCCAGGACAATCGACCATATTCCCAGAAGTTGGTGCCCTAGCAGATTTTGGACCCCAAGGTCCAAAAGAAAAAGCTTGTTCAATGTGAACGTCCATGAAAGCACAATTAGAAGAGATGTGATCAAATGCAGTTTGTTTGGAAGGACGTAGAAATGAAGTTAGCAAAACTGAGTCTGAACAAATCTCAGGACTTCTGGAATAATGTCCAAGAGGACAGATGCCAAGCACCATATTTGTCAACAAGCAAACAGCATTTCAAGAGAAACACCTCATAGTCCACAATCAAGCATGGCAGTGAAGGGATGATGATTGAGGGTCGGTTTACAGCAGAGCCACCATGCTGGGCCCAAAATATACCAGAGTATTCTACAGGAAAATAGGCCTACAGGCCGTTAGGCTTTCTGCCCCAGAGCTAGAGTCTGTCGGACAGAAGGGCCTTGTCAAAGCTGAGTCGTGCAGCAGGACAATGATCCGAAGAAGAACCCACACAGTCTGGCAGTCTACATGAGAGTGTCAGAAAAGAAAAGGAATCAATGTTGTGGAATAGCCTACAGAAAGTCTAGATCTCAGCTTAAATGAAATGCTGTGATGGGACTTAAAGAGAGCTGTGCATCAGCAACCCTCAAAACCTCAATAAACTGAAGTAATGCTGTAAAGAAGAATCGGTCCAAGTTCCTCTGAAGCAATGTGAGAGACTTGATCATTTCATGGCTACTTAAGTTATTGCTCCTAAAGGTGGATCGACAAGCTGATTCAATCATGAGTGTAGTTAGTATTGCCCACATGAGTTTTAATTTTTTTCTTTGTGACATTTTGTTAAATAAATAGCACAGACAAAAAAGCTACATATTGTCATTCAAGGTTTGTAGCCACTAAATCCAAACATTTAATTACAGATCAAAAATTGACTAACACAACTAAGTTTTTTTTTTTTTAAAAGACCTCAACTCCAAGGTTTAGACCACACTGCCCCAACTACCTCTTAATTAAGATCATAACAGTACAAACAAACCCGATAGCTGCATGGATTAGTCTCATTTACCAGGCTGTGCTGAGGAAACGAACTGGTGCAATGAGTCGGTACGATATCTACCATAATTCAGTACCCACACCTCCAGCCTCTCAGCAGTCTGTTTGAAGCTGTGCTCCATTCCCCAATCAAAACCACATGCGCGAGTTTAGGGAGAAGTGAAGAGAGGACAGAAAGAGAGGGAGGAAAACACAGGATGGAGAACAAACAGCAAGAGTGCATGTGAAAGATATGGAAGGAGACTGGTTTTTGGAGAGAATCTGATGTTTGAGTGTGTCCGATTAGAAAAGTGGGTGGAGTGCAAAAGGGGATAAAGATTTGGGAGTTGACGAGGAAATGTATGGGGATAAGAGGAAGAAAAATGGGTGTGTCTGTAGGGGGCTGCCAGGAATGAGTGTTGGAAAAAAAGGGAAAAGGAGGGAAAGTTCTTGACAGGAGAGAGGGGGAGCTGGAGGACTATGACTGACTCAATATTCACTCTACAGTTAAAAAATGTCCTACTTTAGATTCCCTTTGTTTCGGATGTGATGACGATGACGCAAAGTTTTCTTTTCAGCTTTGAGACATAAATCTGCATTGCACAAAGGCATGCTTAACAAGACAAAAATAACATTAGATAGCCTTGGAATAGTTCTGTCATCATTCAGTCGTGTCTCAATGGTCTTCACTCAGATAGCGAAAGAAAATATGCAGTTGAGAGTCCTTTTATGGCCACGGAAAAGCCCAGAAACAAAATGTGAAGACAACATGAAATGCATGTATTCACCTTTTCATCTTGTAATAATCTTGAAATAATAAAATATAAGAGAAAGGCTTTTGATTGCCACAGATGGCAAGGAATATACAGGTTAATGAACATAGTTGTCGATTTTTCTCTCCATTGTGTTCATGACCTTATCATTCATGTGCCTAATGGAGACAGAAATCGACAACTATGTTCATTAACCTGTATATTTTTAATCATCTTTCATAAAATAAAAACAGCGACACACATAAAGTGCATCACCTTCTTAAATTACTAGGATTTGCATCTTTAAACGGATAGGTAACACTGACATGTCAATTAAATAAGAAATTAATCATCAGGAAAACTGGGGGTGAAAATAATTGTTAATTGGGCCCTTGCCAGGGAAAATTTGCATATCAGCAGGAAAGGACATGATACCGTTAATCATTAATCACTTAAAACCCAGAAGAAAACGTGGCTCAGACTTTGCTGGTCACATAATAAAGCTTGAATGTACTGTAGAGCAGCTTTCAGGCGTATGTATCTGTCAGACTGTAAAGAAGGAAAAGAACAAAGGATCAGGAAGAGTGAGCAATGTATTTACTTTTTAATTTCTTTTATATTTGTAAGCCAGAAAAAAAAATGATACAACCAATTATACATAGAAACGTATCAGTATGACTTTAGATAGCCTGTTTTCACATGCAAAGCATTTCTGTCTCTTCCCTTTGATTGCACAGCCTCAACCCCCATCCTCTTTATGTGTCTCCCAGCAACATTTTGAGCGACTATTTCATACTTGCTGTGTTGTCTGATAATATAATGTGTGTGTGTGTGTGTGTGTGTATATGGTCGGGGGGGGGGGGGGGGGGGGGGGGGGGGGGGGGGGGTGGGGGGGGGGGGGGGGGGGGGGGTGTGTACATGCAGAGCTTTTGGAATTCGACTGCACTGTAGTGCAGGAAAGCACATAGAGGAGAAAAGCAAACAGATGTTAAGGGCTGACACTGGCTGACAGTTGGCAGAATGCAAATGCCGAGTACAACTCGTTCTCATTCACCGGGGTTTCAAAAAAAAAAAATTTTGTCAAAGCCCTTGCTGTTTCTGAGATATACACAAGATGTCCTGTGATATCGGTGCACTGACATGCTGCTTCTGGCAATCTTAGTTGCAAACAAAGACTCAGCAAATGTCATTTTCAGATGATTACAGACTAAAAGCTACGTATTACCTGGATGGAGGGGACACCTCTCAGTAGCTGCAATGCTTATATATATATATATATATATATATATATATATATATATATATATATATATATATATATATATATATATATTATATATTTATACATGCTCATCATACATACGTGTCCGAGTGAAATTAGTGGAAGACTCCACCCGAAATAACTTTTGCTGCAGGACGCTTTCAAGCTGCGGATGTCGGCAGCTGAAGCGTTAGCAAATGTAAACTTATTAAAAGCAGACCAACAGCTGATGTGTTTCTGTCTCCACATTGTTGTTTACACTGTTGTTAAGGAGCATCTGTGTGTTGTTTGGTCATATTACAGGCTCGGCACATCAGGGACGGAAACACAGTGACCCAGAGGAGCAACTCATGAAGCAGATCGATGCATCACTTCAAATGCATTTGGATTTGCCTGTTAATATTTTTTTGAGAGTCAAACTCAACAGCGTGGTGTTGATGCCAGTTGCAACAGGAAAAGAAAAAAAAAGAGATTTTATGTTTCAAAATCTAAATGTGGACGTAACCTAGCAACTACAGGTGAGTTGCAGATTTTTCAAACAAATTTAACCACAAATACAGCAACTAGAAAAGTCTGAAATATGTAGATGGGAAATCTGTTAGAGACACTTCTTTTGTGCAGTTTGTAATTTTTTGCATTTGTAAAGACGCTTGCTCTGTGATAAGAGAGGGAACAAATGTAACGGACTAATTATGATGGGCTCTGGGCCATAAAATGTTTAAAAAAAAAATACTGGGCCTCAGTACACATGAATAGAATAAACAAAGTAGTAAGCTTTTTGTCATGGTTTAGTATTTTGTTGTTTTGAATTAGTTTTTCTATTACACAGCTTCAAAATGTGCATAAATAAAAAGAGATGGAATGATGCTAGGTCCTTTTGATTTAAAAGATTGTGTTATTATATAAACAGTTAAAAATCCACAAAAATCCAGTTGTGATTTGTGATAAAATGTGCTTTCTAAGGCTAATATGGTATCCTAATATCACTAAATGCTCTTTTAAGTAGATAATAGATATCAATATCATTCATTAAACAATTCCTTACTGAGGTGCTTATTTTTTCCCCCACTTTGAAAGAAATCCAGCTCTGTCTTTTCTTGGTCATTTTCAAAGAGGCAAACAAGTACAGTCTTTTGTTTTTGATAAGCAGTCTGTCTTATCACATCTTTTTCCTGGAAGACTGAGATACTAAAGATGATGGATCGCAATTAATTTAGGTTTAAGAGTGTTAAGCCACCCAATTCCATTTTCACGTGTATGCAAGAGTAATGATAGCTCTCCCACTTCTGCATGGGGATTCATAATTTTCCAAAGAATTTACGCTCCACTGATTTACTGATTATGCTTTTCAGGGCAGTTTGAATAATCAGCTACTTGCAGTAAACACTGAAACTGCCTGTGTTACCCTTGCCTCCTCCAGTACCAGTAAATATCACCTAAATGCAATTACAAATTAGATGCAACTTGGCATGGTAAAATGTTAGAAGAATTTCACTTTTATGTGCTAATTAAATATACTCTTCGAGGCTGGTAGCTAAAATTGGAGAAAAAACAGACTCTTAGTTGTCTCGTGAATATGACCTCTTAGGTGTTATGGTTGTGTGGGAGAGTCTGGATCACTTAGCGCTAATCCATCTGAGAGTCATCTGTGCTTTTCTCTCACTCACCTTTGACCTTTCTCAAGCTCTCTGGTCCCAGTTCCACTGCCGGTAAGGAACTGATGAAGGGAGGGGAGAGTTGCAGGGAGAGTGGACATTTTCCTCTAGATGTTTCCTGTGGTTCTGAGTGTTCGTAAACGTTTCCAAGCCTTGAGGTCTCAAAGGGAGTCTCCGGCAAACACTTGAGGGTGAGCAGTGAGCACATTATTTGTTCCTGACTGACCACAAAAAGAGAAAAAGGCTCTTCTTAACGATACTAGTAGCCACCAGAGGGGTTGTCACATATTGTGGTAAAACCCCGAGTCAAAGAGCACGGTTATCGCTTTAGCATTACAGGAAGCAGATATTCTTCATATGTTACATAGACTTCCCTACAACAATCTCAAATTTTTGACTTGTATCACTTGATATGTTTGTATTGTCTTTGAAGGACGGAAGGAATTTGAAACCAAAGCTGACCCACCACGCTGTTTTCAGAGGGGGTTCCAGAGCCAGAAAAAAAAAAAACGGACAAGAAGATAATTGAGTGGTAAGCATGGCGGATAGTTTGCAAGTGGCCCAGGGGCTTTTAAATTAAGACCTAGTTTGACACTTTAGAGGGAGCCCAAACTGGTTGTGAGAGTTAGAAAATCCTGTCTGGGGCCACATCACACTCTAAAAAATAGATGACCAGCTCAACTTAAAAAAATTCAGGTAACAATTTGCATCAATCTTTCTAAGTAATTCCAACTACATTGATGTTGAGTAAATATACTGAAACTTTTATTGTTGGGCTAACTCAATAAGTTTAATACAACCAACATAATTTGGTTTAATCCTTTACATTGAAACAACTTGATTTTAATTCAAAAGTATTGTTAATATTAGCAATTCTACTATAAACAGCATTTTCTAATTTTAAAAGCAAGTCTAACTCCTTTGTTTTACATAATTTCTACTGAAAAAAGACATAACATATTTTACTCAGTGTGAGCAACAAACTAAATAAAAAAACAAAAAAAAACACAACACATAAATCAAAATAGTCAATTTTCATGCACTCTGTACTAGATTAAATTAATAAAAATAAATAAACAAATGAATAAATACACATTTTCATCAACAAATTTTTAAAACAATGCAAGAAGGAATAATGCTTCAAATAAAGACAGTAAATCTGGTAGCAGTTTACACGTTTAATGATGCAAACAACTTATCACATTTTATGTGCAAGTTGACTTTTTAAAGACATCATTGTTGGTCTAACATTCAAACCATCTTGAAATGCCTTCTGGATCATTTGTAAAACTGTTTTCAGTACCTTTGGGTATCAGACGTTTATAGTAAATGTATGTATCAGTCCAATAAGTGAGGCATAGGGTCTGCATACTTCCAGGTCTTGGTAGATTTCTATTACCTCAGTCATAACTGTTGTGGCCTCTTACAGCCTTCATCACTTCACAGGTCTTAATTTTTCTCCAAAGTAAGTCAGCAGAGTAAATATCAGTGTTTTAAGGTAAGATAGTTAAAATTGTATTAAAAAAAACTATCAGTACCAAAAAATACAGCATGTGACCTAACACAGCTCATTTAACTACCAAGTTCTCCTTTCCTAATTTTCTTGAAGATGCACCATTATGGGACATATAACATTCTCTAACATTCTCTCCACAAAATAATCATGTAAAGGACAAAAAAAATACATACATACATACATAAAACATTCTCTCACCTGCAGCACAGTACCGGCAACTGACCAACTACTTTAAAATCATCTTCATGAAATTTACGTTTTTATTAATTTGACATCTATTTTTTTTTTTTCATACCTGTAGCAGCATGTTCTCCTTTGGCTAAACATTCTTTTTTTGTGTGTGTGTGGCTCCTCCTCTTGAGTGGTCCAAAACCAGGTAATGTTTCACAATATGAACTTAAATCCATAATTATCCATTACTAGTTCAGTGTCATCCATCCATCAAATATGCCCGCTCAATCCTCTGCAGGGTCATGGGATCTGCTAGAGTCTATCCCAGCTCTCTTTGGACAACAGGCAGGGGTACACCCTGGGGTGTCAGTTAAAGTCATTTGGTGCTACTATAAAACTAAAACTTAAGGACGTACTTTGAATTCACTCGCTAACTAAAAGCCTGTTGACTCTCTAGGAAGCTAACTGAATTAGCTTCGAGCTCTATAAAGATTTATTGTCATATGCGTGATAAATAAGTTCTTTGTTCAGTGTGTTGAATCAGTTGGAAGCTCTATAGCAAAACAGAAGAAGAGGTACTTACCAGACAACGGATCTTTATAAAACTCTGTGCAAATGTGCTTGTGCTGTTCTCCCTCCTCTTTTTGCAGGTGTGGTCTGACTGCAGAAAAAAAAATCACTTCGCTCTCGCTCTCAGGTTTTTGAAGCACGCTCATTAGAAAAACAGCTTTCATGAACTTAAAACGTATCTGTTTTTAACTAAATGAAAATCTATTTTTTGAAAACCTGTTTAATTATAAGTAAAGGCATTGATTCAACTTTTTTTTAGATTTCAGCTTAGTTTATCAGATTAGTTAACAAATTTATTGATGAGCGTAGATGTGGGAGATGTATTATTTTACGCTGAAAATATTTTAAGCTTTACAAAAAACCCCATGAATCATTTTTTAGAGTGCAGGCAGGAAAGGGGGGGTGGGGGGATTGGAGGGTATGTGGGGGTGACTGAGAGTGGCTGATGATGGTTTCAGTTTAGATGGCTGAAGTGACCTCAGCACCTTATTACTACTACCTATGACCCTCCTGTGTGCTTTCCATGGGGAGGGAAAGTGAAAGCGGATTTGAGGAAGTTTTGGTAAGGCCTGGGGAGGGAAAGGGGGGGCTTGGAATACAAAGTGTAGATTGGCACAAGTCAACATCTCCATTTAGGGTTGCCTGAAAAACAGCTGCTGTTCTCTCTAGAGAAATCCCCGGTGGCCCATGTAGCTTGACCAACACTCCAACTCTCTTCCATTCGTAAAGAAGTGACTTTTTCTTACTAATTTGTTAATTTTAGACACCTTACTCACTTAGAGCACACAAAGACACTCAAAGCTGTTTTTTTTTTTTTGGAAAATGATCTTCCTTGCTGTGCTGATAGTCATTTATCCTGAATTTCTCTGTTAAATTCTTTATATCCTTCTTTCTTTAACTTTCAACCTTTCCACTGCTGTGCAAAAAGTCAGTTCAAGAGATCAGCAACTCACTGAATAAATGGAGAGTGTGGACCACCGCACCTCTTGTCAGCTCTTTTCCGGAGCCCCTGTGTCTTAGAAAAATAAACCTTCGGCGATTCAATGACGAGCGGCTTTGGGATCTTTTCCTCTCTCTATAAAAGAATGAACACTGATGGAGTGCTTGCAAATGTGTGGTGTGTGAATGAAAATGATCCTGCTGCTTTCACTGTGTTATATATGTTCACCCAGAAGAAACGCATAGAGATCTTTGTCATAATACAAGATCCTGCTAGTAAGTAATGGGATTTATGGCACCCAGGTACCTCTATGGTGCAGTTCACCGCCCTGCACTCCAAATAAGAAAATCACTGAGCTGTTGCAATGCTGCTTAACAATCTGTACAACAAATTTATCATGTATGATCATTGTGTCACTTTAGCTTTTTCTAGTGGTAGTTAAAGTGATACAAACGTCTGCAATTTTAGCTCAGTCCCCATAAAGGTGTGGAGATTAAAATGGATGAAAATTGAAAGTCGCTTTGAAGCCATAGTCTGAGATTTAATCTAGTTTGGTTTCTCTTTCTCTTTCTCTGTCATTTTCTCTTCCATTTTTACATTTTTTCCCCTCAACAGGAAAGGAAGATTGTAGGGGTCGACGACAGTTCCTAAAAGTAATCAAATATTTCTTAAAGTAAAAGGTAATCTGATATTTTAATGTAAATAAAAATGTAATTCAGTTAGAATTAGAAACTATATAAAAGATCTTCATAATATGGCTTATTGGTTTCAGGAAGTACAAATGAGTGCCAGCAGATCACTGCCTGCACTGTGTTAGCGGGAGAAATATGTAATTTCCAGTGATTAATTTCTAACTTTTTTTTTTAGCTTCTTTCCAAGCAGCTGTTTATTTTCAGAAATAGTTGCACCCTAAGATGGTCGAGACGCTTTAGCATACTTTTAATCAAGATGGATGCTTGCTTTTATTTCCCTCAACACTGATGATTTTTCTTGTTGATTTTAGCCTGTCTCTTAGGAAAACATACAGCATATATTTCAGCACATCCTTCAGATGAACATTTGTAGCACCGCAAATCGGAGTCCCTGAGCCTTTCCAAACTGTTTACTTAAATTAATCGTCACCCTGGTAACAATGTTTGTACTGTTAAGATGGAGTTGGACTGTATTTTTTAGGGCAAGGGTAAGAGCTAGGGACATTGGAAAGAGGAAAGAGGCTTCATTCACTGTCTCACCACTATGGATTCTGTAATTTCAAAACCGCAGTAATGTGCATGGAATATTTTGAAACAATAAATGCATTATTTACCGTGTACTGAATTTGGAAATCTCATTCATTTTGGTTTCAAAATTTAGTCAGTATTTCTAAATGCAGCAGGTAATTTCAGGTGGTTAAAGTGGAAATTTCAAATTTCATATAAACTCAAGGTGTGTTCTGCATAAAGAAGAACAGATGTGGCTACCATGAACCTTCAATGGGACCCACTAATGGAGATATGACACAGAGATCTGCATATTCAAAACCAGCGCTGCTACATTTCCACAGAGGCTCTGACCTAATTCATATGGATCACAGATAACATGATAATTATGCTGAAACAGATGTGTGTTAATGTTTTGTGATCCGAGTACATACTCAGAGGCATTTAAGGTATTTCCCCTTCAGTCCCAGTGGTTTAACTTCATCCTCTCAGGTTGAAGCGCAGCCTTTAAGTCAAGCTCGTTCATAATTTAACTCCACACCACGTATCAGTATGGTAATGCTGTGTTTATGTTGGAAGCAATTAGGTTTGAAATTGTTTAGGGGGGGGGGGGGACTGGCGACAGAAGCAGAGCGTGTAATAGAAGCGCCGGGAAAGGTGATTTTCGTTAGTCCTCAACTCGTGAGACAGGAAGTAGATACTGTTTTGAGGTCAGCAAGCCACGAGGCGGCGAAGATGCTGTGAAATCCACGTGAATGGCTGCTGTGAGGTGTGAGTGAGCATTTCTAAGGGAGGGACAATTCAACCTAATCTCATCACCCGCAACAACTGCAGTTAACAATGGCGTGAACACTGATACACTTTACAGAGCTTTGCTGGTGGTCCTCTGCAGAGGGTCATGTTAACATACTGTACAAATAGCCCTTAGGCCGTCATTAAAGAAACAACAATGGGTTTTAAAATGTGTTAAATGAAGAACGACTTATTCATTATCATTACGAGCAATCGCCTTTTTTAGCTAAACAATATTGTTAAAAATGTCTGTGAATTTGGGCGAATAACAACATTTTTGTGGAAAACAATCACAGCACAGTCACAGTGTCTGAGCATATGATTTGTCTTCAGTCCCAGCCTCATTATGAGCATATTCTCTGCTGTCTGAGACCATTTCAGGGCAGAGTTAGTGTTGTGTGCACACGTCGTCAATGCCAGCAGTGAGTAGTGATGCTTTCCAGATTCTGACTGACTACTGACACACAAGCGAGCGCACACACTCGCACACACTCGCACATAATCACACGACCACAAACTCAGACCCTTTCTCTCTCACACGTGTACGCTAATTTTGATACACATTCTTCAGCCCGCACACACATCCACACACACACACACATACCCAGACGGCCGTGAAAAAAAGTGCACCGAGAGCTGTGGTAATATGGAGGACATTTTCAAGGCACTCACCGTGTCCTCAAGGAGAAATCCATTTCAAATGTTCCCAACCTCATTGATTTTGAAAGTGGATTCAAGCCGGCAGTTGTGTTTTGTTTATTGGCGAGTGATGCAACCACTCTAGCAATTCACGACCATGAGGCCGCGGATGAGGGAAGGAGCGCTGAGACCGTTTGAAACAGGACCTTGCTGAGGGTGGGCTGCGGGTGGAGCTGTGTGTGAATACAATTATGATGCTATCGTTGCTTTGGCAGGATAATACTAGCCTTTCGCTTTGCTGACTGAACTGAAGAAAAAAACTGATTAGTTTACAAATGAAGCAAAAAAAAAAAAAGGAACAAGGATTGGGATTAATAAGTGCAATTCCTTCAAGTACAGATGTAGAGTGGAAAAAGTTTTATAAAAAAGACAAGACTGAGAGAAAATTGCAATGATGAAAATGCAATAAAGAAAAAAAACTCATAATAAATACATTACATAATAACAATAATAATGATGATGTAGAAAGTCAGGGACTTGGAAAAGAAAATTCGACACCAGTTTCTTCAGCTTGTTTTATATAACTGCAGACCCAATGCCAAGTCAAACACATTCAACTCCCCCACTATTTACAGCACAAAGAAAGAAGTCCATCTGTCCAGTAGTATTTGGTGTAGCAGCTATTGTGAGCTGCCCTTCACTAATCAAGTATGTCTGCGGATGGCCAAGCTTTTGATCCTGAAACAGGCGTTTACAAATTCAACAGCGTGTGTGGGCCATGGCCACAGCACAGCCATGCACACTCCCACACACACACACACACACACACACACCAGAGTCTGCAGTCACCAAGGCACCTTCCCACCGTAACTGCACAGCACATGTTGTTAGCTGCATGACTGGTAGCTCAATCAAGAGGCCATCGGATTTTTGTAACAGCTGTGCCAAACCTCCATGCAGATGTGACTGCCATGTGAGCCATATTTGTCATATTCTCACTTTTATTTATCTTATTTATTTTTTCATTTTTCATTCTATAACCCACTTCATCCTGTGCAGAGCCTGCTCCGGCTCTAACCGAAAACATGCACGTTCATACCCTCTGAGAAGTACAAATCATCTTAACATACATGTTTTTGGACTGTGCGAGGAAACTGGAGTACCCAGAGAAAACCCACGCACATGGAAAGGCTGAGGCCGAGATTAGAACCTTCTTGCTGGGAGGCAAACGTGCTAACAACCACACATCCGTTCTGTGTCAGTCATTCATCCTTTCATTCAGTGCCATCAATGAACAGTTGATAGCAAAATGGCAAACAATGTCAGAAAAAGTCAAATGGCATCCAAAAACCACACATCTAATTCTCCCAGTTTGTCATTTTTACTCTGAAGCGGCCTCAATGACTATCTCTATAGAAAATCAATACCCACATGAAATTTCTTAATGTTAACAGTCTGTGATACCCTTGTGGTACATTCCACAGACTATTATACGCATAATGACATGGTTATAGCCATCTAGACAGTCTATTTCTGCTCCACTGCTTCTGTGTTGCCATGATCGGTCCAGCAGTAAGTTTATATCATAAGCATATACAGACAACTATTTCTGCAGGTACTAGAAAAAGTCAGGAAGATATCCAAAACTACAAAAAAAAAAAAACATTCAGAAACAAAGCCTACAGTGTGCATCTCTCTCTCTCTCTCTCTCTCTCTCTCGCTCTATATATATATGTATATATGTATATATATATATATATATATATATATATATATATATATATATATATATATATATATATATATATATATATATATATATGAAGAGGGAGAATACTGTAAACATATCCCTTTTTAAAACAACAATCTAGTTTTAACAATCAGTCTAGATGCAACACGGAGAAGGATGAAGTTTTTAAAAAAGGATAATCTAAGATTCCTCCAGTCCTACTTATCACGCTCTGAATGTGACACCGCCACCAAAGTTGATTTTGGCCTCTCGGACAAATGTTTATGGATCCCTTGCTCACGGCGACACATTTCAGAGGACTACCATGAGCAGCTCACAGCTCAGCTAAAAATATATGGCGGGTTCATTTTGATCCTGTCTGTGAAAGATCAGCCAGGCAGAAAGCTGGATTTAGGAATCCGCTCTGCAGTAAGGTCAATTTTCAACACAAAAGCGAGCGCATGTTGCAAATGTATATTAAGTAACTGGATCAATTTTATTGTTGGTAATGGGCCGGATATTAACTAACGATAATATGAAGTATAGTAGTTGAAAAACACGTTATGTTGCATGACACCTAAAAATTATTTTAACAAGAACAAAATCAAAGAGGACATGGCCTGAAAATGAAATGCTGGAGTTTTGGGAGAAGATGAATGACTCACTAAGTACTGTCAAAATGTGTGACAATACTGTATACAGTTTCTGCAGTCAAGCAGATAAAATGATGGGACTTTAAAAGTAAAGCCTGCAAAATTAGATCAAACTTGACACTAATTCACATGTAGAAGTCCTAACGGGGGAGCCACTGGCAAATCAAAGAGCTGTCATTCACAGTTTATTCAGCTTTCATAAAGCCATGTCAATTTGATTTTTACGCTGAATTTATAGTAAGATGTGTGTCCTCATAAGCATTTGTATTTGATATCTCAGGTTATCATGTCCCAGTTGCACAGTGTCACTGAAATACGTAGTTCCCTACCAGCGGCCATTTCCCTCTATACAGCAATTTTAAAATATTGATGCTTCTTCAAAAAGACAGAAAAACTGAGCAATCACAGTCAAACAACGCCTGTGGCACCTGTTGCTGACTCTTGATAGCTGAAAGCCCTGGCTGGAGGACCTGTCAAGCAGCTCCTCTGAGAGTGAGGGATTGGGTGAAAGAACCACGGTCTGGTGGGTGTGACTGGCTGGAGATGTAGGGTTGACTACGAGCTGCCCCTGTAGCCTTCTGCACCGTGTTCCTGTCCATCCTTCTTATGAAAATGGAGGGGGAAAAAAGTATATTTCCTGCTTGACTCGATGGTTCATACCGCCATGCTGGCTGAGCCTTCATTTTGTCTTTTGACAGGTGTCATGGTCCAACACCACACTGCCATTTCCCCACACCTGTGACTGACCACACTAAGGAGCTCCCTCTGGTTTCAATAAAACAGAAAAAAAAAAAGTAAGATAGAAAAGGAAAAAGAAAACTGCAGAGTATGCTTGTTGACTTGAGTTATTGGGTGTGATGCTGTCTCTTCCTTTATTTATTTTTCAACCCTGCCCTTTATTTCTTCTTCTTCTTTTTTTTTTTTCATTTGTCATTTTTACCCCATAATAATGATTCTAGTAAATTCAGTGAAGCTCATAAAGGCTCCCTGCCAAAACAAGTGGGAGTTGGCATGCTCGCTGGGTAACATTGCCAATGAGGTGACATGAGTTGATGGATAATTAAGCACAAATCCTTGTACTCCTGTCCCTGTGGCTCCATCTTCTCTCGGCTTCAGTGTTCCTACTGTGAGCTTTTAAACACATCCGTCCATTTATAACCATCGCATCCTGTTCAAAAGTCATGGGTAGGGGTTGGGGGTTTAGTTGGGGGTTACTCCAGCCATCATCAAGTTCGAGTCAGAGTACATCCTGGGCAGGTCACTGGTCTCTCACACTGCCAGAGATAAACATTAAAAACAACAACTCTCTCCTACAGTCAGTTTAGAATGACAGAAAGGAACCCAGTCAAGATTCAGACTGAGATCCTTCTTACTGCTAACCATCAAACCATCATGCAGCCAGCATGAAACACAAAAGGCCTGTCAAGATTAGTGGGGGTTGGGAGTAGTTTTACAGGTACTAAAAGGCTGATGTGTGTCCCCATTACCAGGAACAGCCTCGCAATGAGAATTTTGAGAATCTTTATGGGGCTGAAACATGTCCCTGCCACGGGTTATTTAGAGTGGCCCTAAAAAAACTGCCTCGCGTTAGAGAGGCCGGGTGAGATTTTGGGGTGTAGACTCGGTGCTGATCGGATATGCTCACAACATGATCTCACGCAGCCGGGTCAATGTCCTCATTTCTTGTTCGGCACCATTTCAGTGTACAGAAACACAGCTGTCATCTCACTTCCTTCCCCTTTTCTTCGTGTATTTATTGGAGATTAACAAACAGTGAAAGTGTCGCCACCAGGTGGCAGGGAGTGGTTGTTTGCTTCGTGTGTGGATCTGTCACTGTAAATGAAGACACAACAGCTGAAAGGACTGAGGAGGGGGTCGGCACTGTTAGATTTCTAGCCTCCCTGGTTTTACCTCGGCCCCACGCTTAATGGGAGTGTAGCTATATTAGAAGAGGTGCTCACGTTGGCTTCATATCTGCACCTTAGCTGTTATGATAGTTTACAGGCATTAAATTGGGATTTCTTATCTGGAGGAGTTTTTAAGGTTGTAGTGTGTGAAGCATGTGTATGCAGACTACAGATTCAGATTAACATAGTTTTAAACACTGAAAAAATAAGGTGACTCATTCACTGCTTTGCAAAGGAGTCAGTCTTTCTAAATGGAGTTGGCAGTGTGGAGGCTGATTACAACAGACTCTTGTCAATAAACATGATTGTCTTTTTCAAATGAAAGCTGTAAATAAAAGTAAAAAGAAAAACTGCTCTTTAATTGTTACATTTAACTGGAATATGTTTAAATCCTGAACTACTAAAAAATAAACAAGTTGTAAAGGTTCATTTTATTTTATTTTCAATGCTTTTCATGATTTTTCCAAATCCCATAACATTTCGGGATGGATTATTTGGAGATGCTTTTGAGTTCTTTAAAATATAACTAGTATAAATCAGAAAATAAGGTCCTAATCCCCTGATTCAGTGTTTTGATCTGGACTCATGCTATGACTCTTTTAGATACCACTCCACCACAGCCTTGGGCAGAGTCAGGGAACACGGTCCAAGTCAAGTGTTGCATTTGCAAGCAGTCATGAGAAATTCTGGTTTTGTGTGCCTGTTGACCTGAAAAAACGTTGAAATATGTACATGGCTGACGACATTTCAAAGTCTAGCATCCCTGTTGACAAAGCATTTTTGTCAGGGCTGATCCTTAGAGGTGCCCAAGCTCAATTTAATCCCCGACATTATATATTCTTTCGCATATGTCAACTGTGTTTTAAGCCATTTTACTCAGAGAGCATCATTCACATTTCAGCTGTAAATGTGCTTGTCTCCCTTTAAGTGAAAAACCTTAGAAAATTCATGCCAGCTAACAAGAAAACCTGCAGGATGCTCCAACAGAGTAGGTTTTTTTTTCTATATTTTCACTGTTAATCATCCTGAAAAGCAGTAGGATGGCTTACAATGAGCACAGTGAGTTATGCATATTATACCAGTAAGCTGCTGCAGAGTGCAGCTGAGCTGTCTGGCAGTTTTTCCACAGAAATATCAGTCAATATGATGACAAGTCCAGCTAGAGCAACACAGGAGGAGATCATTCAGGGGATGTGAGGTTTTATAGTCCGTAGCTGGAATGTTGGTTCGCAGACAGGCTTGGCTCATGCAGATTTGGTCAGCATCACGACCAGACGTATCTTCTGGGTAAACATGGGACGTGTGAAAAAGTATTATTAATGGTTAAGAGAATTACTCTGGATTCATTCTCTGAGTTTTACTAATTCTGAAAGAATGTAATTCTGTATCTCTCTCATAAAGAGAGCTGGGTTACGATCCACACCCAGTTGTTTGAACAGAATGAAGGAAGAATGGAACAAAATATTGAGAACACGCTCTAATTCAATCTAATTCAATTCAGCCTCTAATTTAATTAATTAATCATTAAATTCTTCTGCTGAGTGTGATGCAAGGATGTAAATAGCATCCATTCTTAAGGAGCATCCTACAGATGTTTGGCTGTGATTTGGAAAACTGTCATGACTATTGATTTAGAGTCTTGGACAACATTTTGTTCTTTGAATCCATGGACAAGAAAACAATAAATGCAGGTATGTTTAGTTTTCAGAGGCTAACAAGTCTGCATTAGGAGGGTCAAAGGAATAGTGGTGGTCCAAATCCAAAGACTATGACCATGAAACGTTAATATTTTTTATTCTTCAACCCGATGAAGATACATTTGTGCTGTTTCATTCTTCTCTATAACCGACTTGTACAGAAGCCAATAATGTGTCTTTTTTTAATTCTCTGAATGTTGCAGGAAGAAAAAAAGTAAGTTTAGTTCCTTTTCTTTGTTTTCTAAACTCATTGTAGATGGAAAAAAACAACACAGCAGAACCATGGCTGCAGAAAGGAGACATTGGGTGGCTCCTCCAGTTTAAGCATTGCAACAAAGTTTGATGAGTAGCTAGGTGCCCGAAGTTGGGTGATAAAGTTCACAACATGGCCAGTCCAGCCACTCTCTGTTTCTTTGACTACTGGGGTTGAAAAGCCGGTGGTATTTCTTTTCTGCAGTGTCATTAGCCTGCTTGTCACTTGGCGAGGCATCCTGGCAGCAGGCCTGAATGTCACTGCCCCTGCGGCGGACTGCGGCGGACTGACTTCATCTTCCGTGTGGAGTTTGCACCTCTATGTGAATCACAGCGGGGTGATATAAAGGCACTCCAGGGCTAGAACTGACTGACTTTGTGAATGAAGCTTTAGTGTCGAAAATTCATCAAAATGTTGCAGTTGGTTGAACATTTTTGGTCAGCAAGACTGTACAGCAACCCAGGTACTTTAATACTATATTTTTGGTCAATTATAAAATTGAATCTAACGACTCAAATGTACTATCATCTTCCCCTGCAGATTTATTTTCACTTGCTGTTCACGTGTTTGCTCATACTCTAAGAAGAACATGAATTCACAAATTGACCCTTTGAGGAGTCTGGTCTGTTGCATCTTTTAAACCTCAATTTTCAACCTCAAATGGGTGATGGGTCCTTCCCCATTTGCATGTGATGCAAAACAGGCTGTGGAAATGATGAAAGGAAATTCTCACTCAAGTACATTGCTTTGACAGATGTGCTGTTCTGCAATCTGTATCCATTTGCACAAATAACATGTTTGCTATTTTTATGGCTATTTTGCAGTTTCTTGAGACCACACTGAATGAAATGCTTATCTAAAACAAACATGAGAAAGAGAGAAGAGGCAGAAGTGACCCTTGCATGCCAACTCTTTCTTCAGTTTCTTTATCAGTTTCACTTGACAGGCTGGAGTGAGTAAGTTTACAGCGGCAGTGTCAGGAATCTTTAGTCAACATCCCACTGACGTCTGTCTCCCATTTTCACTGACAGCCACGATTATCGGGAAATTTCTGTCTTCATTTTTCATTCCAGATGGATAAACATGGGCACATGAACATGTACGGCCATGCACGCAAACATAAACACACTTTCCTTATGGGATCACTTTTCCATTTTTCTTTCCTTCTTTATGTGTTTTCTACAACATCAATCCCAGCCTTCCCTCCACAAACCTTTTATTTTCCAGCCACATTAGGAAGAATCATTGGAGGAACACAAAGGGAGCAGCTGAATAGAGAGGAAAATCAAGGACACGGTCAGTAATTATGACCAGAGGGGAGGAAAAAAACCAATGACATAAACAAAAACACCAGAAAGCATGAAAAGTTGTTAACGGTTCCTCTTTAAAAGTTATGTACTATTGTCTGGATGTCAGCAAAGTAGTGCTCTCTGTCAACACTACACAGAAAATTATAGTATTATGGAAACCAAAGAGGAAATGAGAAAAGACAAGAGTGCAAACAGAGATTGGTATGTTTATCTGTCATGTGAAGAAAAACTGCAGTTTCAGAATGCTGCACAGGCAAATTAGTCTTAGCCTTCTGTGTATTTTAAGACACAGCCCAACACCATATGAGGAATATGAGCCTTTTTAGGACAAAAGAGCTACAAGACTGGCACTGCTAGTTTGGTTTTTGAAAAGCCTGACTTTTCTTTTTGTTCCCTTAGCTAACTCAATTAAATTTGAAGTTTCTCAACATAGTAAATCCTGTTAATTTCTAATCCCGGTCTTGAAACCCGTTTTTCAAAACCCCACTGTCATCTTTAAAGTGCCCATATTGTGTGTTTTTGTGTTTTCTGACTTATTTATGGTCTTATAATGATGAATAATCATCTTAGATGTTACCAGAGGCTCAAAAAACAAGGTGAATGTATATTATAGTACTTCCCATGCACAAAATATTTGTTTTTTAAAGTGCTCGATAGAGGTCTTCGGAACAACCCGACAACCCGAAAACTCAAGGTTCCGACCCGACCCGAATCAAGTCTCGAGTCGATTCAAAAGACGTGACTCCGGGTTCGGGTCGGAATCGGTACAGTTAGTCTCGGGTCAGGTCGGTGCTCTCTGACAGGCTGGGTCCGCGTTTACTCGAGAGTTAAAGATACTGGCGGTGGCAGCTAATGTCAGGACTCGGGGCAGTTAAATTATTATTCGTTAACGTGGCGTATTTGTCATGAAACAATCGTGTTGCCGTAGCGTGTTGTTACCGGTATACCCGGCAGCTGTAAAGCACAACGGATCGCCAACATGACAACGCTGCATGAGAGAACGTATTCACCACATGTCCTGACCGGTGTAGACTATTAGCATTAGCAGTTGCTACCAATAGCATCTGTATCCACAAAGAAAATAATGACGTGGATTTATTGTTTTTTACATCACGTAGCCTATGCAGCAACTGAACCGGGTAGAAGAAGACAATGTTTAGGTAAGAAAAAGTTTTATTCAACGCTAGACAACTTTTAAAATGAGCAACTATAGGCTGTATTGTCTCAGGTTCTATGCGGGTAACTCGGTTCGGTTCGTGGTCGGAAACTAAAGACTCAGGTCGGGTCGGTTCCGGGTCCAAATATTGCGGGTCCATTCGGGTTCAGACTCCCGAACTTATGATAATAGGTCGGGTCGGGTTGGTTTCGGGTTGAATTTTCACAGGTCCATTCGGGTTCAGGGTCCATGAAAGTGGACCCGTGAAGACCTCTAGTGCTCTATTTTATAACATTGGTCCTGTATGATATAATTAAGAGCAGGATTTCCTTGTATGTGGTAGGACAGAGAATGTCTACAACTTCAAGACCTCCAGTGCTTATTTTAAATGAAGTTTACAATTCTGCAATCATGATCAAATATGGTTTTTTTTTCTTACCAGTCAATCTGCTCATTCTGCTAACTAAGCATTTTGTTTTATTTTTCCCAAAATGTCTCCAAAGAAATGGGTTTTTGGTGGTGAGGGAAAAAAATTGGCTCAGTGGATGAATTTTTTTTTTTTCCAGGCCATCAATGTTCTTCCTCACACTTCACACAGCAGTATTTTACGAACATTGCCCAATATTTGCTGCAGTGTCTCACATTTTTATGCTGCGTCTTTATGAAAAAAACAGAAACAAAAAACAATGCACTTCCAATACCAACTGTCTCGAGATGTTAAAGAAAAACATGCATTCACATAGAGAAAGAGCGTTGCACGATGCGCAGAATTTGCCTCCGCCCACATGTTCCAGCATGTGTTGGTTCACACATGCGACACTGAACTAGTGAAGTCCACACGCACGAGACCAAGCAGCTAAAATGAACTGAAGCACTGCAGGAGGTGACATTCACGGCCACCAGTGAGTGAGAGCACTGCAATGTTGCAAGGAGTTGTTTGTGTCATGACACTTTAGCTCTGCCCATCGGCAAGCCTCCAGGAAACTGACCAATCGAAAAACACCTCAGGAAAAGCCTGTCCTTGTGAGTCTCAGTTTTTGTCATTCTGAAGTGATTACTATTTTCTAGAGTTATGCTGGGTGCAAAACTACTCTGGAGGTTTCAGAGATTAAAATTAATTGGCATAATATGGCAGATTTAACCATCCTCTTTATTCTGAATTTATGTATTTGAACATTTCCTTCAGTTTTACCCACTGTTAGAAAGCTAAAGGACTTAACTTGCGCTCACAAGCAAGTCTTACTATAAGCACAATATTCCATCTCTCTCAGATGGTCCTGTATGCAAAGGAAAGCCTGCTGCCTTTGTGCATATTTCAGAGTCTGTCAGAGGCAGGATTATTCCCCAGCCGTCTCAAACAACACCTGCTAGACTAGACCCACTCTCCAGCAGTGAGTGGAAGTGTCCAACATAAACGCTGTGACCCAAAAGAACTCTTAGAATATGCCCTAACACTGTCTTAATGCACCTTGCAGGCATAAGACAAGCTTCTTTCATCACATTGTTTGGCAGCAAAGTTCTCTTGTGGAGGAGTCTCAAAATGTGGGACTGCTTCGTGTTGGATTGATACCATTCACAGACCTGAGGCGTTGGGTTCAGACCCGTTGGGAGAGCAGCAGCGGGTTCAGAATGAGATTCAGCAGACTTTAATGCGGGTATTTTTAACTTTATGCTTTTCAGTGGGAGAAGCAGCTGAACAGCTTGACACATAAGAAACTGAAATCAGCTCGTGTCTGGATGGCTGTTCCACCAAATGTAAGCAATAGCTGGATCGGAAGGCACATTTGGAGGAGCAAGGGAAATCGTCTCAGGTTTCAGCTGTCCACAGGCAGCCCTCTACCACTCCGGGGAATGAACGTGAGGGGAAGGCTAAAATGTGAGCCACCCTCACACTCGGAGTGCACATGAGAGCCGGCGGGTTAATCCTGTTTCAAACAAGCTAAGTTTAACCCTTGTCAACCTTACCACCAACACTGCTGGTCCCACCACCCAAAGTGACAAATCAGAACTTTTCACAGATACACATCTGTAGATGTTAAGTGCACAATAAATGTATATAGCAGCACATACTGACATACAAACTAGCTCGCTCTTTTAATAGAATAGAGGACTTCAGAGTGTTGCTTGTTTGGAGCGCTCCACATATAAGCAGCTGTGTACATGGTCATGCAGCAGTGCTGACAGCTGAAGGCCTGTTGTTCCATAAAACTATTGATGCAGCCTTTCACAGCTCTATAACTATTATGATTTACTCACAAACACACACACACAGCAGGTGATGTGCGTGGGGGGAAAACGTTTCTGCATTTTTGTCATGCACGTCTTTGAACTTGCATACATGCAAGCATGTATATGTTACCAGGAAAGTCAGTTGGCCTTTGCTGGAGCCAACAGCCCGTGAGTGATAGTTCACTCCTCCCCCTACCTTACATCCACACACTCGTAACTCTTTAATAGAGCCACTGGCTTCTTGAAAAATAAAAAGATGCCTTGTTTGGCCATGTCGCTGGAGAACTAGTATAACTCTCTTTATTTGATTTAATACAACTTTCTGGTAAATTTTAAAACATGTCAAGAGGTCTTTGCTTGTAACTCTCTGAAATATTCAGTTTCACAGTTCCACTGTTAAATCAAACATGAGGAAAGCTCCAGAATGTTGAATGAAAAGTGACCCTGGGCTTACTGACCTTGCATTACGTCTCTCTGAATGTATGTTAGCATAAGTTCTACTAAACTGTTTAATTCTATGAAACAAAAAGGGACTCTGTTCTGCATGCATTTTGCATCTAACAAATTAACATCCCTTTCACTTAATCTGGTGAAATCCAAAATTCTGCTACACCCTTGAAGGGCAAATATGAAAAAAAGGCAGATTTATATTGGATCTGTTTGTAAAAGACATAATGCATATGAAGTAGTTGAGAGTTTGAGAGTAGCTTGAGAGAAAGATTACTTGTGGAACTCTGTTTATGCAGCAACGTATCTATAAAAATACATTAAAAATGTGTTTTACATTAATATGGTGTGTGAATTGAGTTTCTGTCTTTCAGATTCTGAGGTAGTGGAATTTTGTATGTACCAGACTGTCTTCTTCTTCCAGACTGCTGGCCTGTGCATTTTGTAAAAGCTGCAGTCTCTCATTCTTTTCAAAACTCCTTGTCACATTGTTTCACATGTGTGCAAAAGATAACCTGAATTTCAAACAAATGGTGGAACTCAAATGAGTTTTGGAAAGATTAACGTATTCCATGCATCAAAGCCACTTCGATTCAGTCCTGAGTGAGCGTTTCTTCTAATATGCTACATCTTCCAAATTGTAGCTCTTTAAGTTTTCCTGGGGACATAACGAAAAAGGTATTTTCGGGAACAAAGTTAATAGTTTCTCTATGGTAAATCATGAATGTTATATTCTCAAAGCTTTCAATAATCACCAGTCTCCCATGTGGCCTGACTGCACACAGATAATTAACAGGCCATCTTCCATTTTGGCTTGAATGGAGAATTACATTAATTTTCTCCATCCATCTTTCATTTTTTTCCACTTTTGTCGTTTTTCACAATCTGCACAATGTTGTTCTTCACCCACTGCATTGATAGGAATTGCAGTATTGTATGGATTAAATTTTCATGCAGCTTACATTTTATTTTTAATGAAAGATAATAAACAAGCTCGCAAGGTCATTGGTTATGATACAATTTCCCAATTAGATGCTTTTTTTCTTAAATATCCCATTCTTCCGTCCGATGGTGAGACACTGAGCATGCTGGTGTGGATTGCCAACCATCATCACAAGAAGCCATTTTAGGAAAATAACATGTACTCATCAACTGTGAGTCACAGACTGGATCACAGTTGATGCTGGCATGTTAGACCAGTGTCTTTCAGCAGACCTCCACCACTGAGTTGAATTTCCTGTTAGGCCCAAAAGGAACCATCAAGGGAGGACAAGGCAAGCATAACAAGAGCACAGTAGAAACAGGGGTATGGCATGAGGGCGTGGGGGCCTCTTGTCCCTACACCTGCACCACCACCCCAGAGAAGAAAAGAGGTGGACATCCCAATCCCAGAGGAAACAGACCAGGGAGGAGGCACCAGACCCTCGCGGAGGGCCCCAGAGTTGCACCAAGCAGGACCCCTCAGTTGGCAAGATCACCATGTCTCATAGGGATCCAGTCAAGAAACACCGTGGAAGGGCCAGGAAGCCAGGAGCCAAGCACCCCTTAAAAACAACCTAGGCATGCCTACAACAACCCTCCCAACAATGCTGTCTGACCCCCCAGAGTCAGCAACACACACCCCTGATGTCACTTCAACCGGACGGGTCAATGCCATACGTTGTCCTCGACATTAACCTATGCTGTGTTGGTGAAAGTGATGTATTCCAACTACCCTATCAGAAACCAGTGAGTGCTACCAAATACCCATGCTGTACTGAGCCTCAACTAAAGTGTTGGATAGGTGGTTGCATTAAGATTAGAGGGCAGGAGTGGATGGGGAGGCGACAAGGAAGATTGAAGCACATTCCTGCACTGCACTCTGCCCGACACACCAAGCCAGCAACCTCCAAAACCTCCCATGAACTCTAGTGGGAAACCCTTGTGCACTAGTGTTCTAGTCATGGCAAGAACTCAGACTGAAGATGGTCAACAGGGCAGCGTCCAGGTCATTCAACCCCACATCACCCGGCCTCAACCCAGCACACTAGGGGAGCATAACCTCGAGCAGCCCAGGCAGGGAGGAGTGACCCGTGAGAGCCAGCAGCGGCTGCACATGAGATACAAAGGGATTGCAAGCCACAGCAGGACAGCGGGAGGCGCCCCCACCCAAACCATTATAGGATTCCTTCTTATACGGTGTGACATTTGTTTGTACAATGTCAAGGACAAGGACTGGTAACAGGTGGGTAATTCAAACAGTTTTGGCAGATTTCTCTTGGTTTGAAGATCGATGGAAACATTTGCAACTATGTTTGCACAGAAGTGTCAGTGTATTGTGTTTTATTCATCCCACATTAATGAAAGAACAAACATTTTTGCATGCAGCTTGGCGATGTCGGATATTCAATTGCACAGAGTTAAACACGCAGCATTGATTTTGCAGTGGTACTTTGTTTTTTCCTTGCATTTGTGGCCTTTATTTAAAGTGGAGAGGAGACAGGAAGCCAGGGCAGAGAGGGTGGGAAAGACACGTATGCAGGTCTGGAGTCAAACCTCATAATACTTGCGAGGCATTGTCCAGTGGAACCGCACTTACAGTGAGACAAAAAAAAAAAGATTAAATCAAAACTGCAACAAAACAGTATTGGACAGCTTTAGGTAGGCAAACTGTGCAATCCCTCAACTGAAGCTGGTCATTTTGAGACTAATTAGGATTGTGTTGTGGTACAGTGTGAAGGGCTTCCCTCTTGCACATCAAGACTGCTTATTTGTAGTGAAATATGTGGTTTGACAGCATGAGACGTGTAGATGAATGTGTCTGCACAATAAAAAATAATTGTGTTAATAAAAGAAAAATAAACAAATGAGAAGATTAAACTATGGGAATCAAGGCAGGAAAGAATGATGCAGTCCAGCTGCAGTGAAGAAGAGGAGAAAAAAAGGTTGGTGTGGGAAGGTTAATCAGCTTTTTGTGTCTGTCAAGGTGAACTGCACCTTCCAGTAACTTCTGCAGAGGTTTATCTTGTGGGTTTTGAACTCTATAAAGGTGACAAAAAAAGAACCGCCACAATGTAAGATCAGCTTTCAAGTACTGGATGTAACTGTGTTATTGATTTAGTGCAGAGACGTCCATTGTGTTTCGATTCTGTCACAAACGTCTTCATGCTCTTGTCTTTTCTTCCACCACTGTAGTTTACAGCATCTCATTTAAAGCTATCAAAACAAGTTTGGAAATCAGACACAACGATCTGGAACAGGTTGCCCACTTTCTCTCACCAAGTTTTGCCTCTTTGTCAGTCAAGGAACAGGCCACATTTGGAGGTGTGATTTTGAAATACTAATTAAAGTGACTAATAAAAAGCTATCTAATTTTATTAAAAGGTTTGTAGAATTTTTACACGAGATATATTTTTCTAATTGATCAAACTTTTGCACCAGAACTAACAGACCTGAATTAAAGCAACAGGCTACAAAAAGTCATTATAAGTTACTATTTTGATTTCAAAAATAACGCACCTATATTGTTAAACTATTATTATTATTTTTTTTTTTTTTTAATTTAGGGGCATAATGAAAAAAAATGCTAACATTTGCATGCGTTTGCCTCAAAGACTTTATATTTTATTTTTTATGGTATGCCATGCGTGAGGGGCTGACGGGACAGCCTGCTACATCAACCAGCTGCTGTGACCACCATACTGGATTTGAACCAAAAATGTAGGCAATACCTGCAAGCTACTTCAGGAGGAAAATTCCAGCAGCTGTCTGTGCTATACATGGTTGAATTTTAATTAAACCCAGTTGGTTCATTGGGCTATTAAGTGACACAAAGGACCTTTTGCAAATTTTAGCTCAGAGGGTCCCCCCCAGGCATGAAGGTTAATCTGTTTTTATGACAGTCGCTGAGAGTCTCTCATTTTCACTTCTGTCGATCTTAAATACAACCTCACTTCCAAAAAAGTTTAGACGGTGTGTAAAACGTAAATTGAAAACAGAATGTAATAAGTTGGAATTCTCAGAAACACATATTTTATTCCCAATACAACATAACATTGAAAATGAGACATTTTGTCGTTCCATGGGAAATATTAGTTCATTTTGACTTTGATGGTATCAACACATGTCAAAAAAGTTGGACAGGGGGAATAAAAGGCTGGAAAACTAATTGGTCCAAAACCAAAAACAAATGGAGGAGCATTTGACAACTAAGGGCCTGATTTACTAAAGGTTTGCGTGCGTAAAAACGTGTGCAAACTTGACACCACCCGCAAACCAATGCGCAAGCTGATTTACTAACAGCGTGCAAAGAGGACTGCGCCTCTCAAATGAGGAAAATAGCACACGCTGTTCATTTAGTACTTTTGCTCTGATGAATAATCAATATGGGGCGTACCCGCCAGAAAGCGCAAAATACTGGGAGGGGAAAATGCAAATAGGTTCATTTACCACGCGCAATGAGATTTACCAACCCTGAAAGTAATTGCGGGGATTGTGATTGTGAGTGCGTCTGTATTTAATACGTTCGAAAGGAAGGTGCTATTCTGTCCAGCATTACGCACCGATGGCTGCTGTTATTGTGGCAAGGAGGCGACATCGCCAAAATCAAAGAATACGCAGAGAGAGTCTTTCGGACTCGTGTAAATTTGTTTGGAATGAATGAAAACCAGATAGTTGAAACTTAAGGGCTGATTTGGAGCCGGTCACAAGCACATGCAAAAGGAGAAATATTTTATCTGAATGTTAAATCGAGTATTATTCAGCAAAAGGTTGCCACAGGAGGCACATTCATTTTTTTATTTGTGATAATAAATAAATCACGTGTTTTCATGGAGAAAAAAGTGTTTCTTATTGTGCGCCTACCTTGTTCTGCAGTTGGCTCTAGCGTGTCAGACCCCAGTATCCCTGTTATCTGCTCCTCCAGAAGGTGAGCTGCACCTGCTGCTCAATGCTGGTTAGAGGCATCTCTTCCCTCCACCTGTCTGTCTTGTTTGCCGAAGTTTTATTAAAGGCCACTTTTTCTTTAGTTCCTCGCCTTATATCTTGCCACCTTCTTTTAACCTCATCTACCGTTCTTTTTGTCTTACCAACTGCATTTATTCTATCGCAGATTTTCTCCCATATTGCGCTTCTTTTGGTGATGTTTAAATGTCTTTGCTGTAGTTCATGAATGTGTTTATTTGCCTCTTCCACTAATATCTCTAACTCCAACTCGTCAAATTTCATTTTGCGCTTGCGTCTATCCTGCTTTCCATCCAGACTCTCCATGGCGCAAACCTTAAGACACGCAACACCTCATTTAAATACTGCAGTTTGCACCCGTTATCAATTGCGCGAGCATTCTTAGTTGATCACCCGCAAAACACACAACAACAGCACGCGCAAACTTTTTCAGTGCACACGCAATTTAGTACTCTTTATTTAGGATCTTAGTAAATCAGGCCCTAAGTAGGTTAACTGGAAACAAGTCACTAACATAACTGGGCAGAAAAAGAACATTTCAGAGAGGCAGAGCCTCTAGGATGTAAATATAGGAAGAAATTCTCCAATCTGTGACAAACTGTGTCTAAAACTGTGGAACAATTTCAGAAAAAAATGTTCCTCAATGTAAAATTTGCAAAGACTTTGAATATCCCACGATCCACAGTACATAGTATTATTAAAAGATTCAGAGAATCAGAAGGAGTATCTGTGCGCACGGGGCAAGGACAGAACTGGATGTGCATGATCTTCAGGTCCTCAGGTGGCACTGCATTAAAAACACGCATGATTTTCTACTGGACATCACTGCATGAACTCAGGAGCACTTCCAGAAATCAACACAGTTCACTGCACAATCCACAAATGCAAGTTAAAGCTGTATTATGTAAGGAAGAAGCCATATGTACAGGGCAGGAATTTCGCGGCGGCCACGGCGGCCATGGCCGTCGTAGCCCTTCTTCTTGGCCGTGATGCCCTTCCGAAAATTGGTTGCTTAACGGCCACTGTGGCCTTGGTGCCCTGCTCTCTCCCGTTCCTTCGGCTATCATCAAGTTTGCGCCGTAGTGCCCATCGGTAGGTCTACCTGTATTAAAGCTAAACAATCGGAGCAGAGGTGTGTCCTACTGCGGGATCCGTCCATAACTCTACAGCCGCACAGCCTTCTATTATCATTAGCGTTCTGTCTGTGGGATTAACAGCACAACGATACCACGAAGACGACATTAAAGGTAAGTGTTCAAAAAGCCACCTGTTTTCTAGATCAAATAGCTTTTCATTGAGCATAAGGGACTTTAAAGATTGAGCCCGGGACTATAAATCGTAATAAATTGCTCCCAACTTTGAATTGATAAAGAGTTGCTAGACTTGGTATTAGCAGTAGCCTATTAGCCTCCCTGAGGGGGACCTAGCTATCCAACAAGCTAAATCAACACTTCTGTAAATCGTTCGTGTCATATCTTATTGCTATAGCCTACTAATAATTTTTAATGTTTCAATATCAGACGGAGACTGTCATGTCTCACTACTGTAGCCTTCTGAGCTGTGGTTGCTAAGGCAACCCAAGTAAACGGTCTCCTGCAGTCAGCTGTTTTATCGTAAACTAAAGCCTCCAAATAATCCTTTTCTCGCCAAATCAACTTCTCTGACTCTCTTCTATGTGTGCAGCGAAGCTTTGCTTGTTAGTCTTCATTTCATCGCCAAAATCAGGATGTTATTAAATGGAATTTGTTTATAGAGAAAACATCTGTGACTAGAAAACACATCATAAACTCACGATTGACATATAAATCAACAACAACTCTATCTCAGCAGGATGATGATGCTGAGATAGATTAATTTAAACTCCGACATTCCTGTTCTATACATGATACACTTCTGAGACTTCAGGTGCGCGAAAGTGAAACCTAAACTCTTTAACACGTATCATTACAGAAATACGCTCCGGGGTGGCTAAAGCGTTTGAATAATCAGTAGGCTACGAAAATGTGATAATATTATTTAAAAATATTTAACATATTCACTCTAAACTTTTTTTCCTCAGAAAGAAGAATGCCAAGACGGGAACTAGTCGAGATTAGTCGCAAAAGAGCTTGAAGATGCAGCAAAAAACTGCCAAAATATGACACCTACTTCAAAAGGTTATCATGGAATAGTTAATTGTTAGATTCTTCTTATTTTAGCCTAAGTTTATGTGGTACATTTAGGAAATAACATTTGGTAGGAATTAATACCCCTTTTCAGACATGTTAAACCAAATATGTGTTTTACATATTGGTATGTATGTGTATGTATATAGATCCGTGTGTATACATTGGATATAAATTGTTTATTTTTTTGGGGGAAATATGTCCAATTAATATTTAGATTTAATCATAAGAGGTTCTATATGTTTCTAAATTATGGTTATACACATGTGTCAGTGTATATTGATTTATGAATTATTATATATTTTATAAATATATTTATTTTCAGATACATAGATTCATGATAGTGTTAAAATTGTCTATGATTTCAAAGATTGTTTTGACATGTCTGGAATTAATCAATAAAATGAAATGAAATATATTAACTAATTGTGCCACTTTGATTCATCATAAAACTGTTTTAAATTTTTCAGCCAGTGCAAAAAAGACAGAGGGAGCATAGAGACGTGGAGGCCAACTGTTTTTCCTTATGTGCCTAGGAAGACCCCAGGTTCTCCATCCCCATCATCAGATGACGATTTAAATTAAATTTATGGATGTGTAATAACCTGATAAAAATCAATAACATTGCCTATTTTGTTGTCTGTTTCCCTTTGATAAAAGTCCCAAAGTTGTGGTAGCCTATTAAAAATATCCAAGGTTCTGAATTCAAAAACTGTGTTCTGCCGTTTATTAGCATATATTGTGTTTTTTTTATTATGGCCGTGTTGCCCTGACATTTGGCCTTTGTGCCCTCAAAAAAAATGCCCCTTTGAAGGCCAAGTGGCCTTGTCCCTCAGATCACGAAATTCCAGGCCTGCATATGTGAACACAATCCAGAAACCTCACGTCTCCTCTGACCCGAAGCTCATCTAAAATGGTCTGAGGAAAAATGGAAAACTGTTCTGTCGTCAGATGAATCAAAATGTATAATTCTTTTTGGATGCTGTGTCCTGTGGACTAAAGTAGAGAGGGACCATCCAGCTCGTTATCAGTGGACAGTTCAAAAGCCTGCATCTCTGATGGTATGGGGTTGCATTAGTGTCTATAGCGTGGACATCTTACACATCTGAAAACTCATGATCGATGCTGAAGAGTATGTAGAGGATTTACAGCAACGTATGTTCCCATCCAGATGACGTCTCTTTTAGAGAAAGTCTTGCATATTTCAGCAAGACAGTGTTAAAGCACATACTGCATCCATCACAACAGCATGGCTTCACTGAACTGGTCTGCCTGCAGTCCAGATGTTTCACCAACAGAAAACAGTTTGATGCATCATAAAATGAAAAGTCCTGCAATGAAAGTCCAGGACTGTTGAACAGCTAGTATCCTGGATCAGACAAGAACAGGAAAACATTCCTCTCCTAAAACTCCAGCAACTGGTCTCCTCACTTCCCAGATGGGAAGTGAGGAGACCAGTTGTTTTTAAACTTCTTCTAACAGTTGTTAGAAGAGGGGATCTTACACAATAATAAACATCACCCTGTTCCAACCTTTTTGAGATGTGTTGCTGCCATCAAAGTCAAAATGAGCTAATAGTTTCCATGAAATGGTGAAATGTCCTTTCAGCATCTGATATGTCCTTTATGATATATTGGGGTAAAAAAAAATGGGTTTCTGAGAAATTCCAACTCATTTACATTTTCACAGTATCTCAACATTTGCTGAATTATTTCTTTAAATGACATTGAAAGCAGAACAAAATACTATCATCATCATAAAATATCAGTTTCAACTGTCTTATAATCAAAACATTTGATTATTTTTAAGAAAAAACAATTGAGGTCCCAGACCCATCCGGGCCTGCTGTCAACTGAAACCAATAGAACAACTTCTGAATCCCAGGACGGCATGTTGTCGCGACAGCTGCATGTAACTTCTCACCGCTTCCTCGCCTCAGTTGAGGCTAACTCTAAAACTAGTTCAGTTTTGCAATGACAAAGGGCAAGAGGAAGAGAAATCAAGAGCGACTGAACAAAACAAGCCAGCTCAGTCGACGTCTAAAGTTTTTCCCTGGGTTGCCAGTCTCCCTGGTTCTATTTACCAGGCTTCCATGTGTAAAATGGTTCACTGTTGAAAAAATAATAATGAAACATGTTTTCATTTTGTGGGAGTTGACTGACCAAATTTTAGTCATATTTAGACCAAGTCATCTCATTTATCAAAAAGATTTCATATTTCTAAGAAATGAAAGAAGATGTAACAACGACTGTTTCTTTTTCACAAATACTTGCATTATTAAAGTAGATAATTAATGTGAACATGAATGTTTTCTTATTTACAGGTTTCTTTATGGCAGAATAAATGTATGAAAAAAAATGTTTTCCATTGCAAACAGTTTTATCCTTTAAAAGTTCTTGGGGTTTGTTTGTACTTTTACGGTGCATCCATCATCGGGCTGCCTGCAGGGGATCTATTATGCTGCTCCATATGCTTCTCACACTCAGATGGTTACAATGCAGAGCAGCCCAGGTTCATATCCTCTTCTAGGCTTTGATCTCTTTCACAACTTTAAAGTAATCTCACGCAGACCACATTAAAATCTTAGTAATGTCAGCAGAGGGAGGAAGTACCGTCCGAAAGTGAACCGCGCAGGACTCTCATATGTGCATATATCAACACAGAGTGAAGATGAAGAGCCCTTCATATTCACTTTCCTACTAAAGGAGTGAGTGTGATGTGTGGGTGCTGGATGTGAGCAGGAGGAGGGTGCAGCAGGAACGCACTTTTTTGTTTTAAGTGTTTTCACCTTACAGTGACTGCTCTGTTAAGTCACTGGCTTCAAACCAACGTACATGGTGACAATGAAGTCGAAGGAGAGATGCCGTAAATTCATGTTAAAAAGTTGTATTTATTTTGAGTTACGGTGAAAACGTGGAAAAGCCCACTTTGGCAGATTATATCAACACGTATTTGCAAAAATCATGGAAATCTGTCCAGATCGTGATGTTTTCATCCCTAAAAATAGCTGCTGTTGCGTAGATTTCCTGCCTTTTTATTTGAACAGCTTATGTTTTACCACAGCATGGCTCACTGCGCATGCAATTTATGAAGTATTAGAGGCTCCGGGGCGAACGCTTGGAATGCCAGGTGGAAGGAAGTCACGAGTAACTCTACTTTGGTTCACTTTTTTTTTTTTTTTTCCCCCATTTCCATTACATGTATTTGCAGACTGTCAACGTGCCTGGGTGAGTAATTTCTGGCACACCATGCTAAAGCGGTGAACTTCCTTGTTCCTCTTATACAATGTTATTCTTTTTCATTGTGGGCTTTTTTTAAATGGCAAAGAAAAATGTTTAATTTCCTCCCTCAACCTGTGGCAGAAGAAAAAAAAAACATTTACATGAAAGATAAGGCTAAAACGAGTGCCGGGCGATGATTTGGAAATTTAAAATGCTGACTTTACTGAAACATCACTCGTAATGTGACAACTTGTAAATCACGATATTGCAAAAGTGAATTAAAGCTTCTCTGTAGCTCACGTACAGTTCAGGTCATGATTTAGGTACATTTATTTTTGTTTTTCGGGATAAAGAATTTCCAATATCAGCTCATTTTTTCTGTACGGGGACGATTGCATGTTACTGTGGATGTCTTTAACAGTTTGCATCAGTTACAGTGGTTTAAACAATATATATAACAGAAAAATGTAGGGTTTTGTAATATACACAATCATTTTCTGTTATTTGCACAAGCTGTTGTGTAACAAATTAGATACAAATAAATAAATAAATAATTTGCACTACATGTCCAACTGGAAAAGTGAATGGAAAACCCCCAACCCCAACAATTTACGTAAGTTCTGGGGTGCATCCATCCATCTACAAATCCATCCATCCACCCTGGACTGGTTACCAGCCCATCATAGGGTCAACACAGAGATAAAAAAAAGCTCAAAGAAATAGAATGAAAAACAAATGTGACTTAAACTAATGTTTCACATTAGTTTATTGAAGATCTGGGCTCTTTTTGAACAGGGAAGTCCATGTTCTTTCATAAATGTATAATGTTGGTATCCATTGGTGGGGATGAGGACCTTGCTCCTAATCAATGTATTCACACCAAAAAAAAGTTTGTGTTCCCCAGTTTTAAATTAAGAAATAAAGACAAACATAAGCAGCATTTGTTTTATATAGACAGAAACAAACTCTCCCTTTTGTTCAAGTGGGAAAACACAGTTTCTTTCCACGTGTAACCAGCCCAGTGAGACTGTCAAAGACCAATCTTACCTAGAGCTTATTACATCACTGTACCATCAACCCACTCACCACAGCCTTGATTGCATAGCCAAGAGTAGCAATTTCAGGATTTTGGAGCAAAAGATTGAGCAGTTTAAAACCAGATGTTTGGTGGACGTCCCGTCACTGGGAGATATTTCTTCTCATGAAAAGTTTAAAAATCCGAACTGGAAGGTCATGTTGCAACAAAGATATGATAAGATCTATTAGCATTTTGATAGCCTATAAAGCCCAAAGCAATCTCCACCTCTTCCTACTTTGGTTTTGAAGGGTGAGTTAACACGCAAGGAGGCTGAAGGAACATTCAGTAATTTCATCTGGCTTTTTAACATCAAATAAATGGGAAATTTAATATTTTTCACAATGGAAATCATGGCAGCCCTACAACAAACCATCTAAATACCAGCAATGGCATATTTACTCAACCAAAATAAAGTCTGCTGCCTTAGATTATATTGTGTGATTACTGCAACCACAATTGGGATCTAGTGTCCTGAAGCGAAGCACATACTGTAATGTGCCCCCCCCATCTTACAAAGATCCTTTTGTCTCAGTTACTGGGGGGTCTCTTCACCATCCCCTCTCTTCCACTTTCCACATGCATCCCTCATGTCTATTAACCACACTGATTCCCAGTTCAAATTGGCCCCCTGTTATTAATCCAAATCACCCGTAACACATCGACCACAGCGCACGGAGAAAACATGTGCGCCCGCCACCCCCCCATCCCTCAGCCTGGTGTACTGATTCTAATTAATTAATTACATCCCCAGGTGACTTTACTTTGAGATGGAGAGATGAAAAAATAGAAAGTGGTTTAGGGAAAAAAAAAAAAGTAAGAACTGCATCCCACAGGCACCACCAAATTGGCAGCAAAGTCTCCCCAGCAAAAGAAAAAAAAAAAAAGAAAAGAGTTCATTACTTCAGGGAGAGTCAGCTTCTCGTTGCTGCTTCCTAACTACAGCTCTGGCGTCCAAGACCAAAATACTCTTCTTTCACTAACTTTTTTTTTTTTTCTCCTCTCTAACTTGCCTCTTTGCCACCCACAAAACCCCTGCCAAAAACACAGCCTGGAACTAACCCGCAACAAATGGAGAGCATATTGAAGTATTCAGGATTATATTTTTGAGGAGAATGGGTCGAGAAAAGTTTCTTTTTTTTTTTTTTTTTGGAGGTGGGGATGTGGGGAATTATATTTCAGGCAGGAGAATTACTGTATAACAGTAGAACTACTTAGCATAGCACAAGCAATTTTTCAATAAAACGGGACTACATATTCAATATTTCGCATTCATTTGAAAGTCAAAGCGCTTGCAAATTCTTTCATGTCCTTCCAGTTTGGTTTCCTCCTCATTTAGGATGTCTCACACTCAACATGGAGAAACTTTCTTTTGCCTCTCTGATGCTATCAGTTTGATCTGCTGACGTGAAAATCTTCAAGTCTGCACTTTTGCAACACCCCATGTTTAAATAATGATATCCATCAATAATCTTAGACCGCATCTCCATCTGTGAAGTTCAGTTTGAGCTGAATTTGACATTGCTGAAGTTTGCCATGTGCTGTGGAATTCTGCTGATGAGAGCTTTAATCAAAAGTGAAACTAAGTTCACTGAATGAAATTTATGACATCTGAAATGAAACAGTAATTACTCATAAAGGGCTCAGCATCATGGAGTTTATTATAGAGTCGCTAATGGACGACTGATGTGACATGATGATCATGTCCAATCAAATGTTTGAACTGTGACATTTTTAGAAAAGTCTATTAAAGTATTCAAAACACCATATTGAGAATGATTACATGTATGTAAGGTTTCAATTTTTTTTTTCGAGCCACAGACATTTTATTCATTTCATACTTTCTTTCACCAAAGGTTTTCAGTTCTGTGCTTTCTGTGCTTTCAGTTTATATGTCTGAATAGATATTATCATTATTTTTAAAATTGATATCATTTTTACCTACTTAAATAAATCATCTTCTTGAATGGATTAGTCTGAAAACCTGTTAGATGCTTCAGATTTGTATGTGCCATAAAAATTCTTGCCAGCAAAATGCCAAAATGCTTCCATGTGAAAATATACTCTTGTGCTGGTTGGTCATTTTTACTCAGAAGGAGCCATAACAGCGTGACAGCCGGCTGTGAATTCACCATCTCTCCCCATTTAAACAGATTCCACCTAAATGCTTCTTTATGGATGTGCAAAATGCCTCAGAGGAACTAATATTCTATCAGCTGGTTCTTCTACTCAGATGGACTCAGGCATTTATTTACTGACATAAGCGCTCATGGGAAAATATATTTGTTTCCCAATGGCCGCATGTACACAGGAAGCTATTGCCATGTTCCCACTGAGCGATACGGCTCACTTCAGGTCGGTATGGAACAGTTGGGACCAGTTAGCCCTGACCTGGCTCGCTGTGTGTGTAGGGCAGGTGGGGTCTCGCTACATCACTGACGTAAAACTGCAACAACTTACCTATACAACACAGGCTTGTGGCTGTTTATACAAGTCAAACTTTGTTTGAAAAAGGTTTAAAAATGGCGGTCCTTTTTTACCAGGTGACACGGAAGTGAAAATCTTTTGCTGACCAGTTAATGGACAGCAGTAGTGTTTCCAGTTCTATCTAAAGCATGTTATTCTATTGGTTTTGGCACGATACCACAAGGGTACCCAAAAGTGAGATAGTATGGATTAGTTACTTTGGTGCCATTTCCAATTACACCAATTGAAATGGAAACTCCAAAAAAAAAATAATAATAATTTAAAAAATAATTAAAATAAAATAAAATGTGTAACTTTCCAATGCTATAAGACGATTTGTGTTAGGGTAAAAAGAGGAGACTGACATGGCTAGGGGATGAACAGACATTCCCAGCAATGCAATAGTGAGGCGTCTGCTCTGGCCAAGGAAACATGCATATGCATAGTTTTGTCACTGCGGAACGTTGTGAGGCAGTGAGCTGTATGAGAAAACATTTCTGACTCTTCTAACTTTCACTCTAGGATTACCATATGTTTATATATAACCAAAATCACTGCACAGATGTGTTTAACTTATGTTCAGGGAAACAGTCAGATGATGCTATTGTAATAGAACTTTGCCAAAGCGGAGTAAGAATAAGAGCAGCTTTATTGGCTTGTACTGGCCCTCTGAGACAAGTCTAACACCAACTTCTAGTCAAAACTTGAAATATTTCTTTGAAATTACTGTCACAAGTGATGGATCAATCATATGGAAACAGATGTTACTGTCCGGTGTATCACATACATTTAGTGGAGAAAGTACCTTTTCTGCTGAAGCGCCATCTCTGCAAGGTCAAAAGGTTAAAACTAACAGAGGCACTTTTGTGGGCATTCAGTGATGTGCTGAATATCCATCTGAGTAGGTGTTTGCTGCTGTTACAGCAATTACCAACTCCATATGTTTGCAGTTCTCACAAAATTTAATCTTTAAATTAAAACTGAGTCAGTGACATTTTCCCTTCATATCAATGCCAACAGACATCGCAAACATATTATTTTTCTAAATATTTTAAGTATCCTCAACAGAGGGCACCATCTTCCAAAGTTTTCTTCACCACAGGTCAGATCTGTCAACAGGTGGAATTCGAGATGTTGGACAGAGCAGAAAGACATCATGACAGATGAGCTGCTGGAAAACTGTCCATCCTGAAACAGGCCACAAATAACCGGTAGCTTCTGTAAGTGTACACTGACCCTCAGACTGCAATGTCAGACCTGAATCCCGTGAGACACATGAGAGCGAGGAGCATGAAGGAGCATAGAGCAAGTTTTGGTTTGTGTAAGACAGGAAGCCACTCACTCATACAGAAAAAGAACAACACGGTCGCCGCTCTTTAGTCAGAAACACGCAGCCTGGAGTCACAGCTGAGCGTGTCGTATGTTTCCACCTTTACTGCTGAACAAGTCCACGTTCAGAATAAAGCTTTGGCAGGTTTGTGCAGCAGTCCTTTAGGGAACCCTGTGGTGAGCATGATCTTCAGCAGTGGAATGTAGAGCGGAATGCTGCTCTATGAGGTCCAGATCCCGGATACACATTTATTTGCTCATTCATCACTTTTGGATGAACCTTGACCTACTACTGTGTGTTTTTGCTCTCCTCCACTCCCAGGTTCTCATTTATTCTCCCCAGTTAGAGAAATACAGGGCAGATTCTCCGCCATGGAGGTATGTCGACATGCTGGAGGAGACCAGATAGGGAAGAAGATGCTGGGAATCGATCAGGTGCTCATGCTTTGGTCAGTTTAGCAATAAACTGGAATTCATTTTTTTGAACTATATGAGCAATGAGTTGAACAACTGTACACGAATGGAAAAATGTTTGATATGTTTGGGGTAGCTGGTACGCGACTCCACTGAGTGTCTGGTGGGACTTTGCGGTACTGAAAGGAAACAGATGTTTCCAGTTCCCAGTGGGAGCACATATGAAACACCAAGGTATATAAAAGTTTAGTGAAGGATAAATGTAAGATTTTAAATACACAGATTTCAATCCTCTGGTGAGAGTTGGGCTTTTCAGGCATTGTGGCTTATTTGCTAAATCGAAAATACACACATCATGACAAGAAGCAGGCCTGTTACCAGTGACTCAAATGAAAAAAAAAAAAAAAAAAAAAAAAAGCATCCCACAAACATTTGTCATTTTTAGTGACCTTTAAATATATTCAATGTTGATCTTGGTTACTTTGTAGCACAGGAAAAAATGGATATGTTTGATTCAATTCCTTACTTTGATCTACACATCTAGCAAAAACTTGTAGATTAAAAAAAAGAAATGATAGTGTCTTAAAACAGCCTCAATATGTGGATCCTGCGACAAAAGCTGTCACCCAGACAGTTTGGTAATATGTACTAATATATATATATAAAAAAGTAGTATATTTACCCCTGATCTTTCTAAATTGCGGCTAAATTGTGGTTAAAAACAAGGTCCTTAATATTAAAGTCCTCATCTTGTGTAGCAATCTTGCTTGTGTTTGCTGGATTCATATATGTATAGAAGAACCAGCTCATATATATAATGCATATACAGTTTCACACCGACGTCTCTCTAAAGGAGGGTTCAGATTTTTCATGCCGCTGGTAAACTTTGTCAGTGCTGTTTAGAGTCCTTTCCAGTCTTGCTTCCTTCTTATAAAATTCAAATTATCCAAATATCTGGACTTCTGACTTGTGAATACTGCATTGTGAATGAAGGTCGTCAGGTCTGTTGTATTTGCTTTTAGCTTGGAAGCAACACATCTGGTCTGTGGAACACAAATATGAATGTGGACCCACTCTGATGCTTTATTCAAAATTTAATCCTATTTCCTCATCAGTTTTCCTCATAACTTTCTATTAAACACTTTTGACTAATTATTAAAACTACATTCTTTTGAATTCATGTATTGAACAAGGTTATCTTTAGATTAGAAAACTATAATTTTGAAATAGAACTAGATTCAAGTGGTCTATTTCAATGGGTCTCAATTTTCGTCGACTCTCTGTAAAGGGTACAGCTGGGTATCATCTGCATGGCAGGGATATGAGAGGAAATGTAGTGGCTGCCCTAGCCCAAGGTGGTAGTGTAAGTTACAAAAAGCAGGGGTCCCACTACCTGGTCTTGGAGCAACTCAGCAGGGACACAATGGAAGACAAATATTTTTTCAAGGTTTCCCATGATGCCCATCTTTAATTAGTGGGACCATATGGTTTAATTTTTAAAGCTAAATAGGGATGTCAAGCAGGATAAGAACAGAGGACTGAGCTGCGGCACCTCTTGCTTTTGGGGCTCCAGACAGAGGAGCCAGAGTGTCCTCAGCTTAGTGAGCATGTTCACAGCTGGCAGTGAGTTGTGTAGCTAAATGCATCTTAACTGATCAGACCAGACCTTGTTGCTCTGTACTGCATGCAAACAAACACACTTAATGTTTGCTTCCAAACACTAACTGTGTTATTTTCAATCACTGAACACAGCAGTTGGAAAATACTTGGTGTGACTCATACAAAAAAAAAAAAAAAAGGTAGAAGAAGCCAAGATGAAAAGGATCTGCCTGGAAACTTTCTTTTTTCTTCCAAAATTAATTTGGGTAGCTATATGCACGATACGCTATGGAGGCTGTTTTTTTTTTTTTTTTGTCAGATTAAAGTAATTAATCATATTTTGTCAGATTAAAGTAATAAATCATATTGTCTAATTAGTAAAACTCTAACTCTTCAATATATAAATTAACATAACAAATAAAGAATTAACATATCCCAAAATAATGAAATATAGTTAATCAATCATCAAGTAATATATACACACACATCAAAATAATTGAAACCAAATTATAAAATAACAAATGCACAATTAAATAAATAGATTCCAGAAGTGGGAATCTGTGAATATCTGTCCAACTTTACTGGACCTGCACAGGGATTCACAGTTTTGGTGTCCCAGAAAGACCTGTTGGGTTAAGGCTGGGACAAATACTGACTGGTGGCATCCTGGGAGAGACTTAACTCCCAGATGGTTTCAAGTTGGCTAAGCACGGCGGGTTCTACAGTTTCAGTGGTTAATGTCCTGTCCCAATCCAGTCAACATGGAAATAATAAGAAATCTCTTCAGTACAACACCCTGGATCAGGTTCAATAGACTGTAAAGCTAGTAAACCTCGCTCCCTTTCCTGCAGTGAACATCAACTCCCAGCTACCCACGTTGCTTAGCAACAGGTTTGATTGACAGGCCCGGCAGACACCAAGTAATAAAACAACACATCAAATAACGAAAGTGCATCCAACAGGGAGCGCGCACGTCGAATAACTAACGAGCACGTGAAATAACAAACAAGCACATGAAATTATGAAGTGACTCATCAAATAAGGAAAGAACACATTAAATAACTGAAGCCTTCTTCATTTAATAAAGAAAGCATCTTAAAATGAAGAAAAAAGAGGGAAGTGTTTAATCAAATGTGTGTTTATTATTTCATTTTTGGGTTTAAATTAATTTGATGTGTGTATTTATTACTTGGTGATTTATTAACTGTGACTTTTCATTATTTAGTGATATGGTAATTCTTTGTTATGTTAATTTATTAATTGAAGAGTAAGTTTCATTCATTTGACAACGTAATTTTTTACTTTAATCTGACAATAAAAAGCTCCCATAACAGGCTACATATCGAAGTGTATGAGCAAAGATCCACTGCAAACACGTTGAAGAAATGAAATGAAAAAGATCTTTATTGTGGTAATTTGCCTGCAAAATCAAATGAGCCATTGCCTCAGGTGATGAATGCTAGTTTTTTAGGCAGTACATTCCAGGAAACGTTCATGATCAGATCAGATGTGGACAGAAGTATTTTAGAAAAGCTTCAGTAAGTCCTTGGTGACTGGATCTGATCTGACGTCTTTAGACTTTGCATTAGAGTTGGCCACTTGTCATCAGCTCCTGGGACACATTTTAATTCAAGGTTTGAACTGGATCTTAGTGGAGTGGCCACTCTCAAGGGTAGATTGATTTGATCCAGGAAGGTCCATGAAGCAAAAATTAGTCTGAGACCTGTTTAAAAACCCAGAACATAAATCCATTTCAACAGTCCATGAATCATCTAAGTTTCAAAACAAAAAAAACTGTTCTCAGCTCCCAAATGATTACACAGTGTTGGTAAAAAAGGAGCAAAACATTGCATTGAGATTTGCTTCTTGTGGGTCCCATGAGATTTTATCATGCAAATCTTGTGGGAGCAGACCATGTTAATGTCGCTGCGGGCAGGGTGCAAAAGAAACTGCAGGTCCCAGTGCGGCACCATCTCCGATACCTGAGTATCTTAAACTTTAGTGAAAGATTCAGCTGGTGTCACAGAGGAGAGAAACGAAAAATAATACTTTACTTTGAAACTTTGATGAAGACTTGAATGCAAAAAAGCGAGGCGAGGAGAACATCAAAATATATAATATAATATAGTAAGATATAATGTCTCTACCAATTAATGGTTGACAAGAAAAGGTACAAAATAATCGGAAAATTATGACTGCAGATTGCAGCGGTCACAACTGGAGCAAGACTGACTCAAACAACTAACAGAAATTTTCACAAATATCATACATAATAAATAAATAAGCAGATATCCATTTAAAAAAAAAATAAAATAAAATGTTTTAGTTTAATTACTACTCCAAAAGTTGGGGGTCTAAAATGAAAACAAATCAGATGCAGTGATTTGAAAATCTCATAAACTCGTTTTTTATTCTAGATAGAATTTGACCAAAGGTCAAAACCAAATGCATGAAATCTTCAGGCCCCTCAGCTGGCACTGCATTAAAAACGGGTATGGACAGGACACTGATGGATGGGTTCAGGAACACATTCAGAAATCACTGTCTGTGAATACACAAATGCAAGTTAAAGCCGTATCATGCAAAGAAGAAGCCATGTTTGAACACGAAACAGAAAAGCTACTGTCTTATCTGGGCCAAAACTCAACAAAATTGGTCAGAGGCAAAATTGAAAACTTTTTTGCGGACTTAACAGCATCCAGCTCCAGGTTGTTATCAGCGGACAGTTCAAAAGCATCTCAGTTGGTATGGATTTGCATTCATGTCTATAGCCTGGCCTTACACATTTGAAAAGGTGCCATCAATGCTGAAGAGTATGTAGAGGTTTTAGAGCAACATTATGTTCCCATCCAGACAACAGCTCTTTCTGCAAAGGCCTCGCATATTTAGCATTGCCTCGCAAGACAATGGCAAACCACACATTGCCTTCTTTACAACCAACAGCATGAACTCTGAGGAGAAGAGTCTTGGTGCTGAACTGACCTGCACTGCAGACGAGACTTTCCTCCAACAGAAAACATTTGACATATCATAAAACGAAAAATCCGGCAATGAAGGTCCAGGACTGCTGGGCAGCAAGAATCTTGCATCAGATAAAAATGGGACAACATTCCTCTCATAAAAAACTCCAGCATCTGGTCTCCTCACTTCCCAGACATTTACAGACAGTTGTTAAAAGAAGAGGGGATGCTACATAATGGTAAACATCACCCTGTTCCAACTTTTTCGAGATGTGTTTCTGCCATCAAAGTCAAAATGCGTGAATATTTTCCATGAGATGGTAAAAATGTCTCAGTTTTGACATCTGATATGTTCTTTATGATCTATTGGGAACAGAATATGGGTTTATGAGATTTGGAAATCATTGCATTCTGTTTTTTTATTCATGTTTTACACGGCATCTCAACGTTTTAGGAATTGGGGTTGTAATGCATAAGTTGCAATTATAAAAGGTCAACACAATTTTCAAATAACTGTATCCTCTTTGAATAATATTTGAAATCGATGTCTTTTTGACATTGCAAAATTGTTTTTTTTTTTCTTGTTTGTTTGTTTTTTTTTTCTCAAGTACAAATACCCATACAAAGAATATCTGCTTTTTGATTCATACCACCCACCGGAAGACAAACTCTGCCGTTATCAGAACTTTAGACCAATCGGACTGAGAATATTCCCACTAAGGCTGATGAAAAAGAAAAGGACCATCAAGACAGCACTTCAAACCTTCAGATAAACCAGACTGTGTCTTTGTCAAATCAGTCAAGACATCTGGAAAGAAATACTACAGCACCAAACAGAGAGGAAAGGAAAAAGAGGCACAAAAATGTTGTTAGTCTGTGGTAGAAAGTGGCAGGACAAATTCAGGAGGATCTTCTCCAAACACAACATATTGGTCCAATTCAAACCTAACACCACATTCAGACGAGAGCTGGTTCATCCTACGGATGAGACACACAAACAAAAACTGATCAGCGTTGAATATGCAGCTCAGTGCAGTGAGGAGTTAAAGGACCTTCACAGCAGATACAAAACTCAACACAGGAGAGGCAGCTCATCATTTCATAATTCAGCAGTCCACCTCCACCTCAAGGAGTCATTTAAGATTTAATTAACCAGTCTAAGTCATTAAGATGTTCTCAATGCATCAAGAGGAAAATCAAACCACTTTGAGTCTAGACGACAATAATGTGCATTTTGACAGAAAGGACAGATGGTTTGAAAGAGGAGTAAAGGAAGTTATCTATGTCAGACACAAAACACCAACATTAAATCAAGGAGAACTCAGGTTTCACCAAACACTTGAATCTCAGTGTAGCTTTTAATCTCCTGCCAAGAAGGTTTCACAACCATTTGGACCTTGATTCATGTAGCCAAAACTAGGTACATGACTTACAGGGGACAAACGACTCGAAGTAACCCACAGCAGTAATGGCTGGGTCGCTAATTTACATCAACTTCACAATTTATAATCTTGAAACAACTCCCCACCAGTGAGTTTGAACTGACAAAGCCTGGACGGAAGGTGAAATGTCTTCAAGAAGTCCAGTTGCCTTGATTCGAACCTTTGAGAGTTACCATGACCTAGACAACTTAGAGTCCAAGCCAGCATATATTCCAAAAACAACTTTCACTTTATAACCTTTAAAAAAAAGAAAGGAAAAAAAAAACAGCCTGTGAAAATCAGAGATAAAACAGTTATGTGTATTGCTTTACATAGGAGCAATGAAACATCACGTACTCTAAACATCTGCCAAGGCAGAGGCAGGGAGATTTGTGAGTCAATCTGCTCTTGAGGGTAAAAATGAAACCACCTGCCACTGAATATGTAAAGCTTCTTATATCTCAGCACAGTAAGGGCATGAAATGCATTTCAGGATCCTGGTGATCTGATTACTTCCCAGTCAAACAATATCTTGTTGAATAAAAGTTGGCAGAAGAGCCCCTTAACATCAAAAAGGAGAAAGAAGAAAATCCAACATGCTTTTTCCTTTTTCTGTATATCATGAATAATGTAAGGGGATGTCCACTCTTACCCAGCTATAAACATGTTTTCTGTGTACCCGTTTCCTAAAAAATATATATCAGTCCTTATAAACACACGTTCAAACTTCTTTTACTGAAGACTTTATTCATCATCATAAACAAACAGTGGGATAGTCCATAAACTAAATGTAGACAAGAACAGCTAAACCACTTTGAGCAAATCGGCAGCTCTTGTCTCTGACTGCCAACAAAAGACAGATAGCTTCTGTTATCAGTGACAAAGAGGCTTCCTCCTAGACATAAATTAATAGCTTTAGCTTGACACTAGCTCCTGAGGTTAAGTCTATGTTGTCAACATGCTTGGGCATTCTGGAGACAAATGACACCAGAGGAGCCACACATTGTCTCCCAGTTCTACAAATATTGTGAACCATAGGAAAGTCCCTTACGAGATGAACAAAGCTTAAGGCTACTCAAATCAGAGTTAATGGAATATAACATTTTTAGAATTGATGGGAAAAATATCAGATTGCCACATTTGACCCTGATAAGAAGAAAAAGAGAATGGAAGATTAAATTTCAATTGCTGGAAAAGAAACAGGGTAATTATATTGTAAGGATGCCTTTTTTGACAGTTGTTTCAACATAAATCCCACGTAGAATTAATTTCATGTTCTTTTCATCAACCTGTTGTTTTCTGGTCAGATAAAAGTGTCGGTAGTTCACACGTTGTTACAGTGACTATCAGTGTTAAACAGAAGGAGAAATTCTTTCCTTGGAATCAATTAAAAAGTAGCTCTAATTTTTTTCATTAGTGAATTTATTTTAACATGCATCTCTCGGCTACAATGCAACACACTAGTATTTAGAGTTGATTCAAATTCTACATAGTATCTTTTGCTAATAATTTCTGAAAAGACATGAGTTCTTGCTGCAGTCATCAGTAGTAGCTGTTTTCCATTTGGAGCATTGGTGGTTTTATTCCCAACTCTGTGTCTCTGGCATTGATGATCAACCTCTTAATGTGCTCATCAGTGTGTGATTGTATGAACATAATTCTGCCTACTCCATGAAATGCATATATACCAGATTATATGAATCATATTAACCATGCATCCATAATCTGTAACTGCTCTTTCCTATTTGGGGTCAAAGGGGTCTGCTGGAGGCCTTCCAGCTGTCTTTGGGAGTCCACCCTGGACAAGTCACCAGTCCATCACAGGGCCACACGTAACCACACAAGCAATCACTCTCACACACACTTCTATGGTCAACCACAAACAATCAGCTTAATGTGCGTGTTTTTAGACTGTGGAAAAGAAAATGAGCATACCCGGAGAAAACCCACACAAGCACGGAGAGAATGTGCAAACTGCACACTGAAAGACCCCAGCCAAGATTTGAACCAGGAACCACCAGATTTCAGACCAGTCCTAATCATCCTGAACACAAAACTGATGAATACTGTTGAACACAGTTAACACCGCAGTTTAATACATACAGTTCTCAGTCTCTTAAGCAATTTCAAGCACATTTCCATTCAAATCTCAGAACATGAATTTTAAGGTGCTGAAGAGTATGTTTGAAAGTAACGCTAACCTCACTAAAGATGAAGAGGGTAAAAGAGTGACATTTTCCTCTTGATGCATTGAGAACATCTTAATGACTTAGACTGGTTAATTAAATCTTAAATGAATGCATTAATCATTATCATTAAAATCATTCATTTTAATGTTAATAAATGACATTGGTGTTGATTGGTCTATAAAATGAAATACTGTTGAAACAACGCAGCGAGACTCATGTTTGTTTTTTTGCTTTGTTTTTTTCAATATCATGAATGGAATTAGAGAATCTATCTTGCATGTGATTAATTAAAACAATATAAAAATTATGCAAACTAGAAAGAGGGAGCCCGTACACTGAAAAACAGGGATTGTTGGAATGATCTTTAATCTTCTCTGATGGAGACAGTATAATAAATTTACAGTGTGAATATTGTTGAAAGTCCTGCTATAACATGTTCTGTGCTATAATAGATCTCATATATATTTCTTTGTTAAAGAGATTGTTGATCTCATGGGACTAACCTAGTTAAATAAGGTTAATAAATAAAAAAATACAAGTCAAGCATGCCGTATTAGACTCATTATATGGAGTTTTTGTGCTGTTGAATCTACAGTGTGTGACTGTAGACCTGGAATTCGCTGTTCTGAAGGAAGATTTTAGTTAATATTTTGGTATTACTATTATTAGTGTTTATTTATTTTCATGTTTCTGTGTAAAAAGCATTAGCTCATCGATCATTCGGCTCATAGAACACAAAACATACTGCCTGCATTGTAGAAATCGGTATGGTCTTAGCCTCAAATGATGGAGAGAAGTCAAAAATGGTGTGCCTCCAAATTTTCACATAATTTGGTCTTTTCAAAAACAGGAATGAGGAGTCTGACAAAATTATAGTACTTTGAAGAACAGGTGTCTACTGACAAAATGGAGCTTGTCCCAGGGAATTGCTTCTTAAAAGGAAGGGGCCAAGGGTACAGGATGTGCTCAATCGCAGCATCTGACCTGGTAAAAATGGGAGCTATGCTACCATCACTCTAGGGTCCCTCTCCAGGGATAGAGTGTAATTATAAGAGTGAAGGCCCTCAGGCCTCCCAGATCCAAGCTGCTGGTTGCAAATCACACAGCTCTGGCTCAGGAGGTGGCTTCCCTGAGAAACTGAACCAAAAACCTTTTAATAGATAAAGGTCAGACTAGAAGGAAAAATGTGAATGCACTTTTGAACAGGTGTCCAGCTTGTAAGGGTAACTGTAAAACATGTTTATATTCATTGTCTTTATGATTAAAGTTTTCCTGCAATCTCCATATGAGAAGTTCCCACAAATTTAGAGCATTCTGTAAAGTCAGTGAAAAAGAGAGGCAACAACTTATTTGGAGAACAACTGCAGACCATAAAATGGGACAAAAAGAATAACAGTTGACTAAAACTTAAAACAGCTCATCCTTTTCTTCAACGTAAGCACTTGGTTTCCCTTCAGTGTTCCCATGCACAAAAACAGTAGGAAAGATTTGTTATTGTAAAAGATGTTTTATAGTTGCAACTTGTTGCCTTTGCCGTGTTGACATTTTTTGAAAGGGCTTTAATTTGATCAAATAGATGGCATGATGAACATGATGGAAAAAAATATTAATCCCCAAAGTGAAATTATATTGTAGCAGTATAAATTCATAAGAAAATAAAGTGAGAAAAAATAATCAACAAAGTTGGAAGGGAGGTAGGATGTGAGCAGAGAGGTGCGGTTGAAATCTCCAGAGATCACCATTGGGATATTGTGTTTGGAGCCTGGTAACATCTGAGCCCATGTCACACACAGAACGGGCAGGTAGCACATGTTCAACTCTCATTAGAGGACAACAGGCATGGAAACTGAAAGGCCAACAGCTCAAATATCTGAGAGCAGAGATGCTCCTTTCAAAATGATGGTAGCTGGGCATGACCTGGGCTTTAATAATGACTGGGCTTTAATAATGACCGGGCAGGACCTGGGCTTTTATAATGACTGGGCATGACCTGGGCTTTAATAATGACCGGGCAGGACTTGGGCTTTATTAATGACTGGGCATGACCTGGGCTTTAATAATGACAGGGCAGGACTTGGGCTTTATTTATGACCGTGGATGACCTGGGCTTTAATATTGACTGGGCATGACCTGGGCTTTAATAATGACTGGGCTTTAATAATGACCTGGGCTTTAATAATGACCTGGGCTTTAATAATGACTGGGCTTTATTAAAGACTGGGCTTTTATAATGACCGGGCATGACTGAGGCTGAATCAGTTCCTCCCATATATAAACAACTTTCCCATTGTCATGGATACCCATCATAAGAGATGTTGAAAAGTGCCAGAATTATTTAAAGCATCCAAACCAAAGTGTCTTTGTTTTTTGATGAAAAAAACAACAAAGAAAAAAAAAAAAAAACTCTTGTACAAAGTCTTATGATGTAGCAAAGACACAACATAACCAGAGCAACTGCAACAGTCGGCCGCTGCTGCAGCAGCACTCTCAAACTTGATTGAACTTTCATTTTAGAACTTCAAAGGTGTAAAAAAAAATGTGCATAAATTAACAAATTATTGCAGTTTTCCGTGAAATGCAGGCTTGATCTAGTCTATATCAAATCACTTTTCTTTATTTCAACCCTTTCCCACAGTATAATCATTTACTTTTTCTGCATCAAAGCCTCAGTCATAGTCCTTCCCCTCATTATCTGTTATTTTGCTCCTCTGCTCATGGTAAAGCCACAGCGAGATTTGATCTTCCCTGACGTCTCTCTTTGTCTTCCTTCTTATCTATCGCAGCTCTCCTCAAGTCCTCCGATTCCCACTGCCCTCGAACTAAAAGGACTTTCAAGGTCTACTCAGATAACGTCACTGCATCAGAGCATCTGTTTCCAATTCGGTTCATCTAACAAGGCCAGCTTGGGAATGTTCGTCACTTTTTATTCCTTCTCCCTTTACTCTTGCCCTGCTCCTAATTCCTTTTCTGCCTGTCTCATTTTTTTTTTCTCAGATTGAAAGGATGACATTCTTTGTGTGTCTTTCAACTCTAAACAACATAGAAAGTCATCAGGTGTTTGTTTCCATCTTTAGATGAGGCCACTTCATGAGACATATTTGTTTCTGGCCTGTCTGCTCCAGAAAATCCCTTACTTTGCCTGCCAGAACAATAACACAACTGTGAGAAAACACATCTCATGGTGAAATTAGGCTGTTTCTTTTTATTATGTGCAGATTGATTGATTTGATTCGACTGCATTTGCGTGTTTCTACTTTAACTCTGTTTTTAAAGTTTTGTAGTCCTCATGTTGCAACATTTCTTACTTACAGTTATCAGTAAGAGGTAATATGCTTTGAACTGCACAAACAACCTGCACGAGTAAAGGCAAATGAAAGTTTGACTGATAACTTTTGTTTCAAAGATGCGTACAGAGCAGATGCATGGATTTATGCAGTTTGGTCCGTAGCATGACTTCTCTTTTCGCATACAATAATCATCTGAAAATGCTCTCAGTTTAGCTAGAATTTCCCTGAAAAGGGTGCTTTCCCAGTCACTTAGCTCCAGTTGGCCATAAATTCTAGTCTTATGTTCTGACACAAGGTTTATTCACAGAAGGCTCTGTTTTTTTGTTTTTTTTTTTTCTTTTTTCTGTGACAATTGATTCCTGGATGATATGTGCACCACCAACAGGAGCACAGTAGAATGTCATCACATCAAACTGGGACCACTGGTCATGTAAATGCCCTCCAAATCTTTAAAAAGCTTTTGTGTGGTAAGATATTTTGGTAACTTGATGAGTAAAGACAGCCTGAAAATGTTTATCAATTAGAACAGAGTCTTGCCTACTACTGAAATCCTCAGAGGACCTCATTTCTTAGACATAATGACATCTGAACAAATCAGCTTATAATTATTGTAGCATCACAAATCTTACTCAGTCAAAAATCATATATCCATTTCTGTTTCACTTCTAACAAAAGCATGCAGACTGGCACACACAAGCTGCTAAAAATATATATATATTTACAGTTAAAACCAGAGGTTTACATACACTCTATAAAAAAATACATAACCTTTTATTCATTACCTCCGCCTAGGAGGTTATGTTTTTGCTGGCTGTCTGTTTGTTTGTCTGTGTACAAGTAACTCAAAAAGTTATGGACGTATTTTGGTGAAATTTTCAGGAGTTGTCAAAAATGTGAAAAGGAAGAACCGATTTCATTTTGGGAGTGATCCAGAAGAAATCCTGGATTCTGGATCACTTTCAAATTCTAAATAACATTGCGGTAAATGGGGCCAAAAAATTTGATTCTCAATATCTCTGTTAATTATTGCCCAAAACTCATGAAATTTGACTCAGGGATTGACAATGGGAACCTCTATTAAATTTCAAAGGCTGATCCGGATCTGATCCAGAAGGCGGATTTGATCGCAATCTGTAAATCGCTATATGGGGGAATTGTTGCGCTTGGCGGAGGTCTGTGCTCTCTGAGTGCTTTTCTAGTTTATTTTATTTTTTTCTCCACTATCTAACTTAAATTGGACAAAACCTTTCCTGTTTTAGGTCAATTAGAATTACCAAAATTATTTCTATTTGTGAAATGCCAGAATTCAGATGTTTACATACATTTTTATAGTATTTGGCATCATTGCCTTTAAACTGTACAATTTGGATCAAAGGTTTTAGGTTTCCTTCCACAAGCTTCTCACAATAGTTTGCTGGGATTTCAGTCCGTTCCTCCTGACAGAACTGCTGGAACGGAATCATGTTTGTAGGCTGCTTTGCTCGCACAACCCTTTTGAAATGAAATGAAATGAAAAATACTTTATTAATCCCAGAAGGGAAATTCAACAAATAAATCATCTCTGCCAACAAATTTTATAGAGGACTGAGATCAAGGCTTTGTGGTCAACACTCCAAAAACATTAACTTTGATGTCCTTAAGCCTCTTTGTAACTAATTTGGTGATATGCTTAGGGTCATTATCCGTTTGGACGACCCATTTGTGCCTAATGTCTTGAGATGTCGCTTCAGTATTTCTACATAGAGTTCTTTCCTCCTGATGCAATCCGTTTTGTGAAGTGCACCAGTCCCTCCTGCATCAGAACAGCCCTACGACTCGCTTCAGTGTGGATAGTTACACTCTCCTCCCAGCTTCAGCCAGCATCTTCACAAGTTGTTTTGCTTTTGTTCAGGGGTCGATTCACACATTTCCCACCAACACACGTTCATCTCTGAGACACAGAACCCGTCTCCTTCCTCAGTGGTTTCGATGGCTGGACATCCCACGGTGTTCACATTTGCATATAACTGTTTGAACAGATGAATGTGGAACCTTCAAGCATCTGGAAATTGGAGGATGAAGGATTAACCAGACTTGTGAAGGTCCATAACTCTCTTCCTGATATTTTGGCTGATTTCTTTTGATTTCCCGATGATATCATACAAGGCAGCAGTGTGTGCAGCAGGTGTGCCTTAAAATACATCCACAGGTGTGATTCCCTCACATGTTGTCAATTCATTTAAAAAATCCAAATCCATGACATCATCATCTGAGCTTTTCCAAATTGTTCAAAGTCATAGTAATCTTAGTGTTTTCGTGTATGTAAACTCCTGTCTTTGAAGGAACCATTAAAAAAAAAAAATCCCTCTGTCATTATTCTGGCATTTAGGAAGTAGAAAATAATTTTGGTAGAACTAATTAACTTAAAAAAAAAAGTTACATGTATTTTTTTCATACAGTGTATATAAACTTCTGGTTTCAACTGTGTATTATAACACCACAGCCACCAGCCACATACAGCACATATTGTGTATGAGGAACATTTATAAAGCAGACACCAAAGTCTGGAAGGCAGAATACTGTCACTTTAACAGATGGAAGACGCCATTATTGTTTTGTATCTTATTTCTGAAAAGAATGTTAATTTTGACTTCAGACATGGTTACTATTACATCTTAAAAACTTACATCCATCCATCCATCCATTAATCTATCCATCCAAATCAAATCAAATAATTTCAAACTGTTTCCCCTCTGAATTCCAAAAACCTCTGTATTTCATTTCAGATGAGCAATTTTCACTTAACCAAATTTAAAGCACATGACTGGATGTACACTTTTTTAACATCTTCCCCAGCTGAATAGTATCGGGGATGCCTAGGTAATAGTAGCATGTAAGCAGTTATTACAGAGATTTAAAACAATTCGTCTGGCATTATCTTTGAATAGTGCTTAGGGATTGAAGTTTTCAAGCATATTTCTGGATGCTGGCTAAGAAACTGCAGTAAAATGCTTGTCTGGGCACAGTTTTGAAAATGACAACTGACTGCTATAACCGCAGGGACATTGAGCTTCACTTAAACACTGTAATCTTTCTTTTTATGAGAACTTGAAACAGGGCCACACTGCTGCTTCTTCAGTAACTGAGTTGATATATGGACACAGTTGGTTCTGCTCAGCAGGCCCACAGAGCCTACTTAGACCCCTGCCCCAACGCACACTACCGTTGTTACAGATAGCCTTTGTTATAAAATACTCCACTGAAACTGTGGACGCTTCCCGCCAGTGCCAGCCAGCCCACTGTGAAAACACCAGGCTCTTTTAATGCTTGTTCTTCAGACGTTTGTTTGGATTAGACAACCACAACTTTGGAAAAAAAAACAAAAAAGAAGCCATCCTCTTCATCTCAGCTCAAGGGGATGGTAATTCAGTTAGGAGTTTGTGTATTTGTCTAACACTGGGAGCTCTGAACGTTAAGCATAAATTATGCATAACCAATGTATTTTATTTAAAATTAATTAGCCCACGTCAGCTGAGTATTGTTTGCCAGTAGAAACAGTGGAATAGAGGGGAGGGGGTAGGAAAAAAAATGGCAGTGTGTTGGCAGCTGTGACTCCCCAGTTCCCCTGCCGCACTCCGGGAGAAGATTAATAGTTAATGGAAGGCCTTTAGGCTGTGGAAATACCCCTTGTGGCCCTTACTCCTGCTCTGGGAAAAGCAAGGATCATTGTGAAGGCATCAGCATCCGTGGCAAAGCATGCCCTCCCCTTTCATTTCCCAACCCTCTGAATCTTATTTTCATTACCTAAATAAGCAAAACATTAGCTACATTAGGCACAGGTGCATGGTAAAACCTGCCATGTTTCATATTTGGTTTGGGGCAGTAATTCATATGTGCATAACTTCACACCACTGAGTCAGTTTTTAACTCACTACTTTCTTGCCATGGGCTTATATGATCTTTAAATAGGAAGAGAGAGAGAGAGAGGTCAATTTTTCAAATGTGGCACAGCATATTATCTCTGGCAAGGCGAGTCAAATCAGCCTAGCAATTAACTCAGGCTCAGTGCCGCAACGCAAATCATCAGGCTTGTTCAGGGTCACGAGGATTCTTCTCTCCAGGCAATTAGCCTCCTTCATTAATTAAAAATTCTAATCACGTTGGATGTTGGATCGATAGTATAAATCACATGTGCGGCAGCTCACCGAGAGAGGTTGCATCTTATTTCCAAAGCCTGCATTGACAAAGTAATAATCTCAACTCCTGTGGAAGATTAATGGAATGATGAAATGATTGGAACTGTCAAAGTAAAAATCTTTCAAGACAGAGCATAAAGTTATGAAATATACGTCATAAAAGATCTTATGAATGAAAGGGGACATATTTGGGAGCATTTATTTGAGTCTTAAGTGACGACCAAATCTAAATTCTAAGCATAACCAGTAGGGCTGTAGCGATACACTAATCTCGCGATACGATACGATACATGATACCCTGCTCACGATATGATATATATCAATATTTGTCTTAAGATACATTTACATCATTTTCTGAAAGATTTTAACGGGACAAAGAGATTTTGGTGACATCTTGTGAGTGTTCCAATGACTTTGTTTGAGTTAACTGAACTGAAAGGTAGGTGACCGCAGACAGCGTCGCAGAAAGGAGGCCTCTGATTGGTCAATTCTACATCTGCGTCGAAGAAATGAGGAAGTACCCACATCTGTACGATTCTCGTTCTCCACACTAGAAAGACAGCACATATTCTAGTAATACGGCCGAGAAGGTGAGGAAGTGGAAAAACACAAGATATATGTTTGGTAAGTTTAGCTAGTTCGTGATTGTCCCTCTTGCGTTGTGGCGTGGAATAACATAGCGGAGACGCACTTCAAAATTGAGCATAAATCAAAAGTAACTGCGGCATACCAGCGACAAGATAACTGCGACACATTGCCGCGAGAGTATACACAGCCCTTAAAGCTGGTATTTTCCACCACTGAATACGGTCTCAAATCCTGACAGATAAAGTTTGGCTCGCTCTCAGTTAGCATTACCTTATCCGGGTGGTGACGTTTCAGGTGGGCTCGCCTCGCAGGTTGGTGGTATTTCCAGAGTACTTTACTTTTGTGTGACACAGCACCCGTGCAGGACACGTGGGTTTTGAAGGGAGCTTAGAATATCGATACCCGCGGCTGAAAAATCGATACTCTCTTGGGAAAGAAAATATCGATATTTATTGCAGAATCGATAAAATCGCCCAGCCCTTATAAAAAAAACCTGTAATTTTCTCTGGGCCAGCCTCGTTCTGAAAATATGCATTTAAATCAACCGTTGAGATCTGCAGGGTATTGTGACATCACACACCCAAATCAAAGTAGAATGATCCATCTGCCCCATCTCGATCTCCACTCAACTCCGTATCATACTGCATGAGCTGTACCTGAAAAAGGTGAAGCAGGAAGTGGTGGGGAAGCTCTTTAGAGGTACATCGAAAGGAAGGGTTGAGTGGAGCAGAGTGGTTGACTCCGCTCCTTAAAACTGGATGTTAGGAACAGAGCTACAAAGATATGGCTGAAAAAGTTGCTTTTATGCTCCATCCCTGTGATGTTCTGATCCAAAGAATGCCACAAACAATTAATCAATGCCTTGTAGATGATTTGTATTAACTTTAAAAAGAGCCACAGTATGTCTCTTTGGAGCACTGATATTGTAGATGCTTCTTTACATACCCTCACACTAACAAAGGGGAATAAAAAGCATAGTGCAACAAAGAAATCAACAAGTGTTTGCAGAAGCGCATACATACAGCAAATGTTCATACTCCAAAACTCATGAAAGCCTGTCTGAGAAAATTTGCGACATATAAAGATTTCTGGGCCCTGTAAAATGTATATATTAACATAATGGTGTTTAATATGTAACAAGGAGACATATTGTCAGCAGTTGGAAAGAAAAAAGAAAGAAGTCATTTTTGTTGGTAAATTATCAAGTGCTGGTCTGGTCTGACTCTTACCTCGCCACTCGTAATGGCTCTGGGGACCAATTATTTTCTGGCCGAAAGAAAGTTCTCTTTCCATCTTTCCAGAATTTGTAGGCAACATATACACACAAAGTAACTGACACGCATCCTGATTCAAATACACACAGTCAATTGCACAAACGCAAACATGCATGCGTATAGACACATGGGTGTGTGATTTTTGAAACACGAGAAACACAAAATAAAGCTCGTCTGCACTGGTTTCCAATAGCAGATATGTCTGTGGTCTCGCAGCTGTGGTTTGACTGAGAAAATATCAGGTCGATATAGGAGACAAATAAAGTCATTTTGGTTCCCACAAGAAATCACCATAGACCCAACATTTCCCTCTCATTAGCAACAAACGGAGAGGGAGGGGGGCAGTGTTGCAGGAGTTGTATTTTGTGGCTGATTCATTTCAACAGGAGGTGAATTACAACCATGGTGGAGTTTTTCGTCAAATAGCGTTGGCGTATATCAATATGGATTTACTGTTTCTTGGCTAAAGCTGAGCTCTGTGGTCATGTGGTATGCAGAAACATTGATGCTGTGTACAAGTTTGGCCACAGGGAATGATCTGAGGCAGACTGCAGGTGTCACTCCCACCAATATGATGCACAAACAGCAATAATGTCCATGGCCTGTCATTCATTCACAGAACATTGCTCCCCAAACGCGCATTAATGAGTGCTTTCCCCACAACCCTTGTGCACTTTCACTGTGAAAACATATCTTCTTTCTTGTTCTGTTTGCATTCGAAGCAGCGTAACAGCTGGTTCGTGATTGGTGTACCATCAAAATATGTTGCATCTGTTCAGTTAAGTCAGCAGTTGGATCCCATGTTCAATTTTATTTGGCTAATGTTAAGAGCTATTGTATACTTTTACATATGGTACGTTTAAGTCAGTTTTTTTTTTTTAATGGCAGTTTTTCCGTTTATGTGTTCAATCAGTCTATGCTTAAAGTGGCTGTACCACCACTTTTACCATCTGAATTCTACAAGCTGCCATCATCTGCAATTCCAGCAACATGGATACTAAAGCAGGGAGTACTGCCTCCAAAATATGTACATTTATAAACAGTTTCTGTGGCCCCAAAGCACCTGGTTAATCCTTCTACTGGTATCTTTTTGACATTAATGTGAAGAGTTAATTAATTGGTATGGCTTCTGGATGGGAAAACGCAAAGATAAGACACTGTGTGCGCTTCTTGTGTATGTCTATATAACAGGAGGCGCGAGTTATTTATTCTGAGGCTCAGTGTGTATTCCAGACTGCCAGTTTGATGTGCAGCAGGCTGTGCTACTTTGTGTTATCTCTAAAAATGTAGAGAGATTGTCTTTTGTTGCTGCTGTGCTGTCACAAGTTTAAGACACACTTTGTTTATTCTCTCTTTTGGGGAGCCTTCAGTCTATGTGGTGGTGTACGCATGGATATGCACGTCTACAACCACTGTCTATTCTTTCAGACATTATTGCAAAATAAAATGGTTTTTTTACTTTTCTTAGGGGCAGATTGAACAAGAGTGCTTCTGTTCATTTGCTTTTTTTGGGCCTCATACAGCACAGGGAGCTGGAAGGTTGTCCCAACTGTCATCAAACCAGAGGCAGGGGAGGATGCACCCTGGACACGCCTTCATTGCATCACTGGCCCACATATAGAAAGAGGACATGGAATCATGCATATTCCATACCACTACAGATTGTGATTTTGGAGGGTGAGAAGAAGCCAGAATACCCAGAGAAACAAACTCTAATTCTGAATTCAAACAAGGAACCTTACTGCTGTGAGGCAAAAAGGCTCAAGCATCTCCAAGCATCTGCACTCACCTAAAAAGATTCATTCATAATAAGTCATTTACAGTGAAATCTGTCTGTATATCAAACCTCACAGGGTTCCATCTAGTCTTAAATCCTTTAAGATTAGATGGTGTACTCGTATATGCTTTATGTCCAAATTTACTTCTCTATCTCTCAAGCCTGATACAGTGTGAGTGGGTTTTTATGTGATGTCATTATTTTCAAGGCACATAACTTAAAAAAAAAAAAAAAAAAAAAAGGCAAACTCAGCTCTCGTTATTTATATCTGCTTCAAAGGGCGGGAAAAAACCCCCTCAGGTTTTCAGAGGTTTGTTTCAAACGCTGCCTCATTGTCTGGACCCCTGGCTTCAGTTATGAAAGTACAAGGCCTTCAGCATCCAGTTTCATAGTGCTAAGTAAACATGGTGGAAGAGGCATCGTGAGTCAACATGTAACATGAAGTATCATCGCCCCATACACAGTCTTTTCCTTGGAATTCTTTTCAAAAAGCTACATTGGCTCTAAAGAGCTTTAGAAAAATGATTGATGCACTTTGTTTAAATTGAGGTAGACAGTCATGGAACACCCAGGGATCTTCCTTATACATGTCTCCAGCTCAGGAAATGAGGACAGATTGTCTGAATTTCTGTGGCATGTCCCCTTATTTCTTCCAGCAAGATCTTGTCACAGTTCATCAACTTTACATATGGAGATTAATTGTACTTTGCCACAGTTCTTGCAAATCCATTTTAGTCCTCCAAATACCTCCCTGTAGCTGAATTTGGGGAAAATCTGGGAGTTATTTTATTGTAAGATGTTCTTTTTTTCTCCAATTAATCACTCTTGGAGTGGTGTTTTCCATCATATTTTTGGCTGTTTACTATTTCTTTATCGTGTGTTTCCGCTTCACTAATACAAATTGCCTTGTGCAGCAGTCAGGCATATGCATATTCTTATTGCCACTTAAGACTTACTCTCGTTGATTTCTTTCTTAAACAGAAATAAATTCCACACAAGCAGCCATTAATAAGTCTGGCTGTTTCAGCATCAGCAGCAAGAGGGAGTTTGCCTGGAATCAAATCTGCGTCCAACTGGTTAATTTTCCTTAAATTATTGACATTGTTTATAGCTTGTCAGGCTTTGCTGAGCTGCTGTATTTTGCATTACCAGGTCTATTGACAATAAACAGAGCTGCAGAGCAGGGAGGCGACTGGTTAAATTAATCTAGTGTGGTTCAGTGTTGAAAACTGCAGCTGACGTTCTTTTTGACTGCTTTTTAACACTCAGATGCTTTAGATTTGCCGTCAGTTTACTCGCTGACCTGCGTGATGAAAACTGCCTTTGGAAAATGTACGGTGCAGTTTCTCGTGGTTTCCATGCTTAATGCAAATCCCTGTGATCTAGCACAAATCAACATTTGCAGTTTAAACTGAGAGAAACATTTTGTTTGAACTCGTGGGAAAAGTTCTTTATGTACTTGAAGAACACATCAAGTTCAAACACTTACCGACTAGATGAAAAACGAGAAAAATACTAAAAGCAGCCCGTGTGATTCCAAAGTAGACACGTAACTGTGCTGGAAACGGCGCTCCGTGTTCGAGAGGGGAGGACTTAACCCTTTGTTTTGATCTGTCTTGCTTTTAATGACTCACAGTTTGGATGATGTGATTGTGACAGAGCGCAGACCGCTGCCACAGCACCTCCACAGCTCTTCAACAGGACTTTACAAATTGTAACAAAGGTGAAAAGGAACACTCAGCTTTGCCCCCTATAGATGGAAAATGCAGCTGTTTTCAATTCTTACATGAAATCTGTTGTGAATGATGTTTGGAGGACCAGCAGGCACATATCCGTGACATGAAGAAAAACTGTTTTGTTGAAAAAAAGTAAAAGAATGTCAAGAGGGAAAGAGAAAAAGTACAAAATAAATGTTTCAGCTTTGTCATTTTTAGAAGTGGCCTGAGACATTGCCAACGAAATCCCTTCAGACATAACAAGGTTTTATGACAGGGAACTGCCCGGTGAAATTGTCCGTGCTTGATGTTCTCCAGCGTCAGCTTTCCTTAGGAGCCTCACTTTTGTTCATATTTGTGTCACATCGAAGTTCACAGAAACACTGATTGTTATCTATGAGGGAAGAGCCATTACAGGCCCGCATCTAACAAGGTTACCATACTGCAGCTGTCAGCTAAATGGTGACGGGTGAGGTCACTAGCAGCACCGTAACCCCGAGTCGTGAGCAAAACAGAGCGATGATTTCAAATAGGCCAGCCTTCCTTTGAGGTCTCAGGCCAATTGTTCTGTGAAGCTTTTCTGTCTGACTTTTGCCTGACTTTAACAGACCTCCATCACTGAGTAATGTGAGGAAAACGCTTGCCATGATCACAGAAAAACATCTTTCCTCTTGAGTACACTTTACATCAACATTTGTACATTTGTTCAGTTCAATGAAACAGAACCTCCTCTAAAATGAGATGCCGTGCAATAACTACAAAACGTTTCTTTATTTTATATTTGATGATAATCTTATTTTCTTCTGTAGACAGTATAAAGTCTACATATGACATGTCATATGCACTTTTGCATTGCAAAGAACGCTTCAGGTTTTTTCAGAATCCAATGTACAAGCAATTCCTCGTCTTATAAAGGTGGCTTTGCTCCAGCACAGGTTGTTTTTCACATACAGATGAGGTGCATTTAAGCTTTAAGTTAAGCCTGTCTCTTTGAAGCATGAAATAAAATGATTAAACTGAGAGTCACATTTTTTTTCTGTTGATATTAAAATACATGAATAAGCAGAATCAGTTATTCAGGAATGCATGCTTAGTTAAAAAAAAAAAAAAACATTCCTGCATTTAAAGCATTTTCCATTATCATTCAGGCTAATGCACTGCAAACCTCCCCTGGCTTTTAACAGCTTCTTTCACTTCATATCCAGTAAGATCTGCCAGTGAACACTCAGAGGTGATGACTTGACTGTTGCAAATAGCAACCTGCAACACTAATCCAACTTTAATAAATCAAAGCAAACAACATGAGAGCAGAAAGGGAGAAAGGCAATATTGTAATGACTAATATTTAACATAACAGTAGAGTTAATTGCTTGTGATACAGTGGATTTATAAATTACAGTGCATTTTAGGAGATTAGGAGTTATGATTATGTTAATTCCTTTGCTTTTTTTTTGTTTTTTACTTTTTCATCACAGATAAACCCAGAACAGAGGCACCTTGGTGATTAAAAGCGCTCTAAATTGTTGCTAGATGTGAATCCTTGGTAATTACTTTCCAAGTTTGACTCATGATTTATTTTACTGGTTGAGCCTTTGTCTCAGCTTCCTGTCGCTCGACTCACAGCTAATACCTAAATTGTGGCTGGAAAAATTGAAAATACTCCCTGTCTCTGAGTGTCTGTCAGAGTCTACTTTAAATTACCTCGGCTTACAGTAGGTCCTTGTGAGCAGCAATAATGTTATATTTGCTTGTCATAAATCTTCTGCTGTGGTTTACCTCCATGAAAGTCCTTTGTCTGACACTGCATTTGTGAGTTAATGCTGCCTTCTCCCAAAGTATATTTTCCTCTCAAGATTCCCCTCAGCCATTACTTTTATATTTTAAATATATATTTTTATTGATCACCCCCCCCGGTTGGAATTATAATGACTTCTCTAAGACAGCTCGTGTAACACTAGAGCCATTTGTGCCAGTTCTATCCAAAATGCTTCAACTGAGATTGTGTTTACAAAGCAGGACACTGATAATAAGCACATCCATCCTTTTCCCTTGCCTATAACACACACCCTTCAATTTCTAAATCACACCAATGCACAACTTCACAGTCACGCATCAGAACAAAGAACGACGAGGAATAGCGCAGACTTCTTCAGTCTGTGTTATCTCTGCTTTGCAGTCCCGCAGTTTCTTCTTTAATAATCTGGTTTATCCTCAGTGGCCCTTTGCTTACAAACGGGAAGCGTTGACAATAAAAGATTCTCAGCAGAGTTCACAAAGCACAGACATATTTCTGTCAGTCTTGACTTGTCTCACAGCAGGTAGTTCTCCATACGTTGCAGAAGCTTCCTAGTTTTGTCATGCAGGCCGATTCACAGGGGATTTTAAAAGTGGCTGTGTGTTTGTGTCTCCAGAATCAGTGCAGACTCAGTGATGCCTCTCTGACAATGCACACATTCAGCTGATATAACAGAATGACCACTGCACTGCAGAGAGAGACCGTGGTCAGAGCTGTCAGTGTGATTAACTGTGATGATCGCGGGTGGAAATGGGTGTTTAGAGGGTTGTGAAGAGGGTGAGGGCCGTGGCGGCCCGATCTGGAGGGGCGACGAGCCACAGAGGATGAAGGCCTCGGCTGGGTTGGGTAATAGTCCCCATGTGTAGTGCACCGGGGTCCGTCCCATGGGGTGCTGTGCACACAGGAGGCCACTTGAAAGCCAAGCTGGAAGTAGCAGCAATCAGAGCCAGAACAAGCACACGGGGGAGTAATCTGTTCCAGTTTTTGGAGTGTGCCGGGGTTTGAGGAACAGAGATGAGACTCTGTATGTGTGTGAAAGTGTGCGATTGGAGATGGTGGGTTGGGGGGTCTTATGGTCTTCATCTGGACGGAGGTCATGGTTAGTAAGATGGCAGAAAACATTCTGCTCCCTCAACGCTCAATCAGACACAGGCTTCACAGATTCCAGTGCACATCTTAGACACAACCCGCCGGATTTGTAAGCAGCGCTGGCAGTCTGTGGCATAGCCGCATCATTAAAATCCCCTCAGCGTCTGAGTTATAGGTGGTTTGTTGACTTCCAAGTACATGTCATGGGCGGTAGGTAATGCTTAAGATCCAGCGAGGGTTTTGCGTCAAGCAGCAAATATGCAGGGACGGCTCTAACCATCAGAAGCAGTTGCCGACATGGTAGAGAACAATTTTAATCTTTTTCCTTTGCAGTTTTTTTTTTTATGACAGACTATAGTTTTACAACAACAACACTACAGTGTTGTACCACTGGAGGCCTTGTAAACTCTCATCCAACCTGAAAAAATACAATAAAATCTAAGCATATGCGCTTTACCCAAACGGGTATTTATAGTATCCTCAAAACCTCCGCCTCAAAGGCAAGGTTGGTTTACAGATGCAACCATATACATCAAGTCAGTGTCATCCAAACTTCTACAAGGAGCTGATGAGGACGACACAGAAAAAAAGAGAAAGGGTATAATCAGTAGGCAGTGACCCAGAGGAGGTCACGCTGAGCCTTAGGGAGTTGACTAATGAAAAGTCCAATCAGCACAGCAGAGGACGATTAGAAGGAGCCCCAGGCTGCGATGGAGAGATGGAGGAAAAACAGAACGAGAGCAAGATGAGAGGGGTAAAATGAATGAGAAGGGGATGAGCAGGAGAATGCATCCCACAAGCACATACACACATACACACTTCTTCCCATGATACGGTTGGAGAGCAGTTGGTTGTGGTCAAGCTGAAGTAGCAAAAACAGGGAGGCCGAGAGGAGCAACATGTGTTAGTGTTTTGTCTTAGCGTCAGCTAATGGCAGGGAGACATGGTAATAATTGCTGTTTATTTGTATTCTTGAATTTATTGCTCTTGTGTAGCCGATCCCGGAATGAAAAAGTTGAAGAATAGAATAAGCCGGGTAACATGTTGCCATTATTCAGCAACAGGACACTGCGTCAAATTTGTTTGGTGTCAAGCAAAAGTTAAAAAAAAAAAAAAAAAAGTTTGTAATTTAACCAGATGAGATACTTTTATAGGCATCTTTAGCTAAAACACCCGGGCTTTATTATAGCGTTTGGAGTAAACACAGTAACTGTGGGAAATGCATTCATGATTCCAACCACATTTTTAAAATATTTTTTTCTCATGGGTAATAATCCAGTAAAAGTCAACTGAGGATGCTTGTTCTGTTCTTCCTTTTTTTTTTTTTTTTTTGTCCTTTTCCAGTGACGTCCTTTTCCACATTTACACCCCAGAAGTGCCCAGTGTGAGCACAGCTTACTGTTGGCCTTTTAGAGGCCAGCTCAGCCAGCATGATGAATCTGGGACCACAACAAAGCACCGCATTTGGCTTTGATTGTTCCAGTGTGTGCGAGCTGGCCCCAAGTCTCAAGTTGTAGATCAGGGCTTTGAAATTAATTTCGGGTCACAAGTCAAAATGGCTACAGTCACTCTCAATAAACTGTAAATCCTTACACACATTTAGCTAAACTTATTTGACACATAAATGACACAATACATAATTTCAAATAAAGAAAGAAAGGGGTGCATTTCAAACAATAGCAAAATGATCTTTACATGAAACACCTTCCTTGAATGTCTCTTCATAGTTAATATACACTGTGACTTCCAGTAATAAGAGTTAAAATTTCCATCTTTTCTGCACTTTATTTGGAATAAATGGTTCGTTTTGTTGACAAAAATGATCGAACTGGCTTCGACTTCAGCATTCAACCACATTTGGACACAATAAAACATTGCTTTTTCCTTCTTTTTTTGAGCACATCGTGGAAAACGCTGCCGTTTTGTCAAAACAAAAATGCATTTTATGTGTTTACTCATTCTTGCTCTCTGAGCTTGTTTTTCTCTACTCACATGCCTGTTTCCAAATCCTTGAAGGTACTGCTGCCCTAAAAGTCTTTTCTGAAACTCCACAGCAATTGGAAACTTGTAAGGTAATGTTTAAGAAGAACAACATTCCCTCCCTCACCAATTATGGCCAAAATGTCCTCTAGCAGCGCACTGATTCCTGACTGTGTCTGTGCAGCAGAAGACCAGGATTTTAGTCCCATCTGTGAATTCCAGAGTCTCTCCAAAGTTAAGGTGGATAACATGAAACAGTCTAATTCTACCAAGACACATCCAGTATGCACAGACAGCCAAACTTATTCAAAGCCTGATATCAGGCTTGGCTCAGATAAAAACATAGATAAAGTAAATTCCACATGGCTCACTCTGACTTCACTGGAACCAGCCTAGAAGCGGTGTTTTTATTATAACTAATTGCACATGAATAATTTTGGTCCAACTCAATCTTTTTGAGTAACGTGTAATCCTGCTCCAAAGTTTATAACACAATTTACTCATGGCAAAAGTATGTCAACCTAGGTTTCCTCTTCTGCTGCCTCTGTCCTTTTCCCCTCTCCTTCTTTCCCTCTGCTTTCCAGTCGAGGCCTAGAGTTGGTATTGATTAAAGCACTGCCTTTGTGTCTCCTGCCATCATTTTTCACAGCTTGTTATGAAGTGAGAGGAAACATCCACACAAAGCAAAGAGGGGAAATATGGTGACTAAGTCCAGAGGACCGAATAAGCGAGCTCCAGGTTTCTCTGCCAGTCGGAGAAATGTTCAACTTCCCTCCCAAGGCCATATGCTTGGAATCGAATCATTACATGACACAATATGGTGCCGACTTCCCTTGCAACTTTTTTCCACTACACTCAGCTTGCTACCTCTTCCACTGCTCCCTCCTCCCTCCAGTGGCATTTCAAGGGGTCCTAGGAGGCGAGGCCAATCTGCTTGCCTCCTGGATGTAAATCAGGGGGGCAGCCAGTAGAGGCACATCTGTAACAATACAGTCAGGTTAATGTGAGAGGAATTCCCCTGCATTTGAGAACATCTGGTGGGACATTAGGAACTGCCAGCAGTCAGTCACACAGTCATTTTTCTCCGTTATTGACTCATTTTCTGACTGTTAGCTGTACTGCTGTTTGTTGTGCCTTCCTCTTAAGTTTTGATTCTTGATGCTAGTCCTAACTCCCTGGCAACATGATATTGTCAAGAAGCTGACATACAAGATGCTGCACTGTTTATCACCAGATGGTTTCATGTGATGGTCCCCATAAATCCAAACAAATTGAGGAACGTAATGGAACTTTATACCTTTATGTTTCCTATATAATATAAGTCAAAACTCTGGCCATATGTAATAAAAATAAAACATAACATGAGATTTCTGCTGGTGCTCCCTGGAATAATTGGTTTAAGGCCTGGAGTCAAAGTGGGCTCATCATAGGACAAAACTGGTCAGTTATGTTTAACACTGACTCCATCAGCACAATCTAACATATTCATTGTTAGTCAGAGAGCCTGAGGCACGACTGGTTAGACTGGAGTGAAAATTATGTGTGACGTGTTTCCAGAATGTGTTTTTTTTGTATGAATGCATAGGATGGATGTGTGTAAAGATGCAAAAAGCAGTAAAAGTGCCATCCATCCATTCAATATCTGTGTCTGATTAATTGTGCAAAAGCTGTCTGAGGTAAAGATAAGTACACCCTGAGCAGTTTACTGGTATACCACTGGGCTGAAGTAAAAGAGAAAAGTGAAATAACATGGAACATTGAAGCAAAGTTGGCTGCAAAAATCAGTCAGAATACACAGTATAGCAGGAAGAGAAACCAAGGAGCAAAAATAGTTATGTAAGCATTAGGGGGGGAAAGATTCTGTCTCTACTGGGTTTAGGATTATGGTTGGTGCTGAAAAACATGCCCGGAACTGCACCACAGCAACCCGGGCTTTGATGACAGACTCTGAATACCTGTGGTACATGCTGCTTTTGAAATATGTTTTGAGTTTTTTTTTGCCCATGTTTTCTGTCCAAACCACCCAATGGGTGGACAGTATTTAACATAGACTCCAGTGTGCTCCGAGAAGGAACTTGAAGCTGTCAGTGGAAAGTAGTAGGCTATTGTGTAACTGGAGAATCAGCTCAGGTGGAAAGAGTAACCTGAAAAGCCCAAGAAGCGAACTGAAAATTCTCTACAATGACTGAATGTGGAGGAAGGGTTAGTGAAGTAACCTTGAAGGTAAAAAAAAAAAAAAAAAAGAAAGAAAGAAAAAGAATGTTTCTTTACTATTTTTTTTCAGGGCTGACATTATGGTTTTGTGGATTAACAACATCTCATCCTTCACATAAGTTCTGGTAAGTAGCGACACTCACTACTTTTGTGCAATACCAAGCCAAAGTTCATTTAAAATGCAGGCGTAATATTTTAATTATAGCATGCTCAGCTCTGACAATATTCTAAAAATCAAAACTGATGATATCTGTCTTTAATCAAGGACAATGTGAGCAATGTTGTGGACAGACAGCATGCACTCATACAGTAAACAGCAATGACAAACCAGACACGAGTTACGGTAACATGAACTGTTCATGTTTTTGATATGGCGGTTGCATAGATCAGTAACATGATGCGTTGCCCACATCCTGTAATAAACTTATTACCGAGCTGTGCTGGCCCATGGAACTATGTGAAAGGACCGAATGTTGGGAACTCAGTCACGCTAGCTCTTTGGTGTGGGCTGCCCCGTGACAAGCCTGAGCTTGTGAAGATGCGCCGTTTATTAATTAGAGAGGTAGATGCTCTGTTTATGTGTTTCCCTAGGTTGTCCAAACTGCAGATCTAAGGGCTTTGAGCATGAGGTGACAGTGTGCGTGCGCAAATGTGTGTGCGGGTGTACGAGCGCACATTTTGGAGGGATCCTCCAAATGCTTTAGAGTGAAGAAATAAATTAGCTGTAGCCGTTGCCACATCAGTTGGACATGTCAGCTAAGAAAATGTGGTCCAAAAAGTAAATGATTCATGTCACCGTAGTGGAGCATCTTGAATACAAATACTTTGAAGCTGACTTTAAAGTACTGCCTTGGTTTGTGTGGCCAGCTCAAATGGAAAACACTTTGTTAATCAAATAAATAAGGCCATTATCATGAAATAATTGAAATCTGATCTGAGAGGATGGAGGTAACTGCCAAGGAGAGTTTGACACCGTCTATGTAATTTAATTGAGCTATTTGAGGCTTACTCATTAGCAGAAGAGATCTTATTCCACAAAACTCAACTTTAATTAGTCAATTCAATTAAAGGCACTCATGATACACATTTAGGAGCTGCAAATGACACTCCTTGTAATGACAGTTGATAACAGCAGTTCAAATTAATTGAGGGTTCCCATGTATAGGATAAACATGACTGCGCTGCGTTAGAGACAAATGTTTCTGGATAGAAACTCATATGATGTGATAGCTCTACAGTTTTTTGGTAACAACTGCATCAGTATCAAGCATTTTGGGTTTTTTTTTTTTTTTTTACTTTAACCAGGAATTTTGACACACTAAATTTACTACAAAGATAAGAGAAAAAAAAGAAATATTTCAGTGAGACAGACTAAGCTGACTTCATTTGGTACAGAAATCTTTACCCACAATACTCTGGGGTGCATGTGGGGTCAAAGGGCAATAGCAGCACACTGTGGTTGAGATGTAACAAAGTGCACGTCAAGGAATGAAAAACAGTGGTGCTCCTGACAGAAGCCATTACTTGCCAGCAGTATTTCTGAATGCTAACCTGCTGAGAACCACATCCTAAGAAAAGTACAAGTGTCCTATAAATCCTGGGAGAACAGGCAAAAGAGGAATTTCCGACTCATGCTGTTTGGAAGTGGGAAAAAGAAAGGGCAAAGCAGGAGAAAGGAAGATGGAAAGTGAGAACTGCTACGAACCTGACATAACAAGAGCCAAGCAAAATGACGGCTCTTTCTGAGTGCAGGAGCTGCTGTCAGTGATTAAATTACCGCTCAAATCCACTGACACAAATTCCCTTTTATTTGTTTTAAAAATAAGAACTTGTGTTAATTCTGTTTGTTTCCATTTACATGTTTTAAAATCCACGTTCAAATATTACAACTATATTACAAGGCTTAAGGCTTAGGCTGTGACCATGTTGGTTCAAGGTTTTTCTTGTTCAAAAACACATCCGAGCTGAAGGAATGTGCAGTAAAGTGATCCGATTAACAACAGACGTAATTATCAATGTAAGGACACGGGCTGAATGAAAACCAGCCGCTTCTGTGACCCTGTTTCAACCTCATCTAAACCTCAACATGGCTTCGCACTTCATGCGCCCCGGAGGCAAGTCAGATAAACCCGCTTCTCACTCCGCAGGATAATAGTGTTGCTTGGATAGGCGTTTGGAGGAATAAGATGAGATCTGAGAAAAAGCTGTTTGACAAAATAGAGGAAACTGGTAGGAAGTGGAGTTATATCAGTGGGGAAGTTGAAATGGACAACAAAAATATCTCACCACCTGCTGTTCAATCACGTCTGAGGGCTCTGTATGGATTTACAGCAGAGGATTATTCCTTTTCTTTCTGAGTTCTACAATGCGAGTTTGTGATTTTATGGATTCTTCAGTTTTGCGGAATGTCAGAGTTGGACACATGTCACGGTGTGTCAGAGAGGCTGCATCTTCTCACTTTAACTTGTTAGAAAGTGAATTTTTAGTAAGAGTGTTGTTCTGAAGGCAAACACTGACCTCTGAAGTCATAACAATTGGGGGCAAAATGCTGCAAAAGTCGATACTGAAGGGATGGAGGTGTGATGACGTGGGGCACTGAGCTTTGGCTACTGCGCACACTCAGTGAAACGTGAGCTAAACTGTGTAATAAATATGCTGCTCTGACTGGGAAAGAAAAGTTTAATTTGAATGATTTTGTAATCTTTTAAATGTAAATCAAATCTAATCACAACTTCTTGAGCACAAAAAAGTATGTGAACCCCGTGGAACAATTGTTTTTTTTTTCTTTTTTTGCAGGACTTAAAATGTGATCTGATCATCATCTAAGTTAATAACGTGCTTTAGCTGCTAACGCACATACAGTTAGAATTTCTTTGATATCCTCATTGGAAACACCCATTAAATATTCACATTCCTGATGGAAAACAGTAAAAGAATACTTGGACGTAATAGCTGACTGAACCTCATTTGGCAGCAGTTTTCTAGATCAGCTCTAGATCAGACCTGCACGACATCGGGGAAAACTTTTTCAACCATTCGTCTTTACGGAATCAATTTTAGTTCGGGCACATTTGTAGGATGCCTGGTACAGCATCGGTCTCCACATCATTTGACTGAGCCATTCCAAAAGAAGGGTTTCCTTTTTCTGAAGCCATCTGTGATGGATTTATTTCCATGTTTGGAGTCGTCCTGCTGCAGCACTCAATATCTACTCAGCTTTAGCTGCTGTACAGCTAGAGGACATTATGGTTAAATTTGGGAATTCCTTTTCCCCTTGATGATGGCAGGTGGTCCAAGACCTGAACCCATTTCCAAAACAAATTGTTTTGGAGAGCAGCGAGTTCCCCCATAGTATTCTACCATGAGCACCAAGCCTGTTCACCTCAGTAGACTCATGAAGACATGTTTGCATGTTCCAGTAATGTCTTCAACCCATTTGTTGCTACTTGCACATTCTTGTATCCCATTAAAGGCTCTGCATTGTGTCCAGGTAGTCGTCCTGTCTGGTTGCTCCATTTATAGGGATTTTAACTGTCCATTGATGGATCCCTAAACACTTTATAATTACTTTGCGTATTTTTTCAACCTTGTGCAGATCAATTACTCTTGATCATATGTCTTCAGAGATCTCCTTTTTATAAGGCACTGTTCATATCAGCAGGTGCTTCTGATAAACAGCGAGTGGGTTTGATCAATCAACATGTGTCTAAGGTGCACATGAAAGTACTGACACAAAGGTGCACAAAGCCAGACAGCTTTCAATTAACTTTCTTTGGCTTCATTAACTTTTTTTTAATCTGTACTGTGAATGTTTAATGGAAAAATGGAATTAGGAAAGAGTAACTTTTTGCTTTAGGGTTGTGCTGCTTTTGTTGTTGTGTACACAATTACATGCTAAATGCTCTGCTGGTGCTTCACCATTTAAATTAAACCCTTAAAATGGCGAATTGCAATATAAGATTATAAAAAACCCAAAACCAAGATTCCCTTTCTTATTACAAGTACAGAATTTTGATTTACAAGCCCTAGTTTTAGTGGCTAAATTGGTGTGAGGTCCGAGGGTTAAACACAAAAAACAAAAATGAGGAATGTCTACCATAGACTGAAGTCTCGTTTTCTATATGTTAAAAATAATAATAATAATTTAAAAAAAAACACACACACACAAAAAGCATCAAAGGTGCAGTCTTCTTGTTGAGCATGAGTTTTGAGAGGTGTTCATTCTAAGCTTACTTTCTGTGCATGGTCACAAGATCAGGTTGAGTGAAAGTTATGTGTGTTTGTTTATATTGCCACAATGTTCCAGTCAATGTCCTTGGGGCCCGTCTGAGAAGGGTTTGAGCACAGCTTTGAGTGGTGGAGCACCAACTATTTTAATAGGTGTTACTGCAGGGTAGACGAGCCTTTGGGCTTTGGATTAGGTTTCTCTTGTGCCAATGGGAGTGGTTTGATTGTGTAAACCTGACCTATAATCGATGCCAAAAAATGTTGAAAGTAACATCAGGAATATTGTCCATTAGCCATGAGACCTTGATGAAATTGCGAAAAATATCAACAGAGAGAATCTTTCCAGCCTGCCTGGCTGACCGCGCTGTTACCTTACACCCGAATAAAAAAAAAGGAGGCAGATGTGATTTTCTCTCTTTATTCAGATGGAAGAATGCTTTCACATATTTTAGACTGCCATACTGTGTGAGCTGCTGCATATCTCCAATAATAAAGCTTTTCTGGCCTTGCAACTGCCTAAGCTTTATAGATACTGGTGTTAATCTGTCATTTGATGATACATTTTTGTGTGCAAGTTGAAATGCCACTGAAATAGAATGGATGAATCCCCATATCTTTTTTTTTTTTCTCCACTCTTCTACTTGGCTCTCAGGTGCAGTGTCTACCTCCATGGGCACAGCACAGGTGGTTAGGCTAAAGTATTAATGCATACACATTTACCCCCTGAATGCTATCCTTCAGAGCAGCTGGTATGGAAAATGTTTCCATTTCACATTTTCTGCTCCTTTATTGTGACACAACTACATGGCTATGTTATTGCTGTTGACATGTATTTGTTTATTTATTTATTCATTTTTATTAAGACTTAAAATATAACATCGTACCAGGCTTTAAGAATAAGAGACTAAAAGCATCAAAGTCTCTGAAATGAATGAAATTCTGTCACCCTTAATGATTTGAAGGACTTCTCCACAGATGTCATTGTTATTGTGTTATAGTTGAGCATACAGCTTTCCATTTAATCATATGTCCATGTTATAGACTGTACATAAAAAAAAAAAAAGGTTAGTTTTGACTAACTTCTTCTGGTTGCTTTGGTAAACTTCTACCCCTGAACCGTTCATGCCAGCTGAGGACCAGTTGCTCTCTTGTACAGTTAACAGCACAACAAGCCATGTTATCGTTCATTTTAATCAGATCAAAGGATTTCTGCTGCGATTAAAATAAGGGTGTCATTTTAATTTGAAGGAAGCAGTTGTAGCCTACATTTCAAGAGGGTCCATCAATGCACAGACTGTGAACAACATTCTTGACATTGTACCCAAGATTAAGAAAATGCAAATGATACAATTTAAGATGTTATAGTCTTAGACAATGGCAGAAACTGTCCAGTGTATCTGGGCCCTACTATGATCAGGAAAGTATTGATGGAAGATGAAATGAGAGAATGGCTAAGAAAGAGACCACACAAAATTAAATCTTTGACAGCATTGTAAAAGCAACCTATTTGTAAATGGGACAGTTTTTAGGGGACGCATGTTTGTTTTTTGCTTGTGTGTTTTTATGTATTGTTTTAGAGCTTGGTATTTTACTCCTATGTATGCAGTGTGCCTTGCTCCCCCTAGAGGCAGCACCCAATTAAACCCCCCAGACTGATTGACTAATGAGCAGCAGGTGCAGGTGGGAAAAAAAATAAAGGGCCCAACCGCACCCAGACAGAAGACGCCGAGATTCAGCAATGAGGCCGAGAAACCGGCGACAGCTGGACAGAGAGCCAGAGAGGAAAAGAGCTGGCGAGGGAGCAGAGGCTGGGAGGGACGAGTCAGCTGACGGGCTGGCAGGCTAGTTGGTAGGTTAACCTGTTAGCGGCCGGTGGGGAGTTGCAGGCAGAGAGAAGGCCTCGGCCAAGAGACAAGGAAGGGCCCAGGCATCCAGCCAGTACCTGCAGACATGGTGGCTGACTGGGACCCAGAACCAGTAGGGCCCAGAGCCAGGTGGGCCGAGCCTGAAGCGCAGCGACCTGTACCCGTTTGGCGTGGATACTCCGGTCTGGGTGGTGACTTGGTCCTACCCAGGAAAAGTAGGTATTTTTCGGCCTTGGTGTGGCCGGTACTAGGGGGTTGGCTGCAGCGCAGGCGAGGGGGCTATAATTTGTGAGTTTCTCGTGTGTCCCCAATACTGGCTCTGTGTATTTCCGCTCCACCCTACAGGACCTCTGAGGGATAACAGGCAGCGTTGCCAGGTGGGAAATGTAGTATTATCGTACCAGAGGCTCAAAATTATTGTATTTTGAGGGAAATTATCATACATCTGTCATAACCAAAATAACAAGCCCAATGATGTGCTATTGTCAAATTTAATCACTCTAGTGTTAAATAGCGGGCAAAGCTGACCACTCAGCCCATTCAGCCTATCATGCTAGTTGTTGTGAGACAAACATTCGTATCCTCCGCTCAGCAAAGCACGATTGGCTGGAAACATGTCACATGGGAACAGATGCCTTCAGGGTAAAAAAAAAAAAAAAGTCTTGCAGACAGTTGCGGCTGGCAATAATTTGAAATAGTCAAATTATCGTACATTTGGCCTTTTTTTGGATTATTGATCATACAGAGGGCCAAATTATCGTACAAATATGATAATTATCGTACACCTGGCAACGCTGCCGAGGGAGCTGCCCGATGTCAGAGGAGCCGGCCTCGGATGAGTTGCGGGAGGATGCAGGGATTGACCAAGAGAGCAAGAGAGAACTGAGTGAGGGGACAACGTCGGAGCACTCGTCAAGGATCTTCAAATATTTTTATGGACATCATCATCGTCTTTAATTTTAATATATTAAGTAAAAAACTTTTGAAACCAATGTTCGTAGATTCTTTTAACTCTGCTTCCCTCTGATTCCTTTTAGAGAACCTGTGAGCCTTAGAGTCCTGGGCTCACTCCCAGGTGGAGTTGTTTTTTAACTAATTTTCAGTGTTCATACTATTGTCGTTTTAACTTGTATTTAAGTTTTTTTTTTCTTTTTTAAAGGAGCTGCCAGCGCTTTTTAAATTAGTACTCCTACATCCCCAGTTCACACATAGGACATCGCCACACATTGTCCACTACCTGTAAGGGGACCCAAAGCACTAACAAATGGCAAAGCTTTGTCTGTGCTGCTTTAAAATAAGGATGACTATGTTTGGTTAGCTCTTTATTCACAGCTCAGAAGTTAAGTTGCTAAAAAGCTGCAATAACACTTTGACACTGCGGTAGAAATATTTTTATACAATGGGTTTTACTAATCACTGATCTTAAGTAGACGGAATGTCTAGTTTGCTTCAGCCACCTGCTCCTTTGAGACAAAAACATCAACTCTCTCAGGAACTGCAAGGACTCTTAATGTGCACCAACAACAACCTTGGACACTGTTTTCCTTTTGGTATTCTCGTATCTCCCTGACTCTCTCTCACTGAAGTCCATTGTATGCTTTTTCTGTTCACCAAGATCTGCAGTGTGCTGTCTGGTTCCTTTTTATGCAATGAAATCAAACTTCATGAAAGTTTATAAAGTCTCAAGTTGTTCCTTTTAGTCTTACCTAGACATACAACCACAGAGACATGGACAAATAAACCACAACATTTTTTTTACACCACAGACTTAGACAAAAAGACCATGACCCTTATTATGCATACATTTGTGGCTTTACATAATTATATTCAATTTAAATTTTAGGAACAATATCTACATTGATAATGACAAACTTCTTCCAGTAAGGACACTTGAGTAGGAGTGCCACATCCACATTTTATCAGACGCTATATGAATATGCATGACAGAGAAATCTGCAGGGTATTCTGTGTAAACACATACATTCATCAACATCACGCTGAAATAGCCAACTTCTGTCTTCAAAAAACTGTGTTGGTTAGAATAACACACCTGCTGTGATTGATTAACCTGTAGAAAAGGAGACAGTTTGTGCGCATGTAAGTGTATCGTGCTAGAGGTGGACACACTATTTACAGCTATAAAAACTCTTCCCAAATACAACTGAACTCTCCATGCTTCTCTAAATCCCATCTTCTCATTTACATTTTGAACCTTTGCATATCTCGTCCTTTTCTGTTGAGAGGAGGAGAGTGGGAAAGAAGCAGCACAAATGGATAATTGTCTGCATGGGCATGTGGAGAAAAATAGTGCTCGAGAGAGGCTTTTTTTGTGTATGGGGGTGTAAGAAATAAAACAGCAGCCCTAGAAAGGGGAAATACTGTAAATGATGGTAGGCATACCTGTCATGCCAGATGAATAACACATGGTAGTAATCCATCCTCCCCCGATCCAGCCTCTTTAAGATCATCCTCCCTGCAAGTATGGACGCAGCTCCAAGCACACAAAACCGTCTGAAAGTTTTGTTTGAACTTTATTTCTATTCAGCTTTCTCTGTTTACGCCTTGTCTTTCAGAATTCAGTGATTCAATGTGCTTCCACTGACCTTCATACATGGATTTATGCTGTTTTTGGTGTATGAAATTGTCTGTTGCTCATGGTGAGGCATGTCTGTCACATTATATGCCTTGCAGGACATAAGATAAATATATTCAGGTGCAGAAAATTACTGTCCATTTTACATCAGCCAACTTGTAGGGACGATTGGGCTTTTCAAACTCCCCATTTATCCAATTTAATCTGATCTGTAATATTTCTAATTCAAAAGTTCTGCTTCATTTTTCAGTCCAGGGAGTCAGTCAACACATTTCTGCTGTTCCCAGCCTTTATAATAAATATTACCAACTGACCTTGTCTTAAAGGAAACCACAAAAATGGCTTTAAATGTATCATTTTCACTGTGTTTTTTGGTTGGGAGACATCATGAAGATGAGTAGCCTTGTTGATGAACCTCCGTCAGTGGTCGCATGCCTCCCATGTTTCTGTTAACTGTTAAGACTTCCCCTTACTGAGTTTTGCCTGATTTATAGTGTGAATCTTTTTTTTTTTTGCAACACATAGTAAAAAAAAAAAAGAGTGGCAGAGATCACAGCTGCAAAAGATATTTGCCTTCTGTGAAAAACAGGAACTGGAATAATTGGGAAACCTTTTCTTTCATTTTCTAGGGTACGTTGTCCAAAATGCAGATATGTTCCTCGTGCCTGTGTAACCCACATCTCTGCCCCAACAATCTTGATGTGTCATGAGAAAAAGCAGGCTCTGGAAAGTGTCACATCTGCATGGGAGAGACAGAGTGTCAGCGAAGGGTGGAGTGGTGGGGGGTTCGGGGAGTGTGAAGATCTGTAATTTAATCTGAAGCTCTGGAGAGGACTGTTAGGGTTCACTCGGCGGGACAGGACAGGACTGAATTCTGATCTAATTCTTGCCAGGAGGAGAAAAAGAAAAACACAAGGGAAATGATACTGCTGCCATTGCTTATTTGATTTTACATGAGCTGAGTTACTGCTATTCAGAATTCAGAAAGAAGGGGCATGGAAGGACAAACTTGTCTGTGTCTCTGTCGAGGTGTCCTGGATTTCGTTAGATAGTTTCCCGTTTCCCAGACATTTGCTCAACCTAATCTCATAGTAGGTATTCAGGTGGATCAGTACAGTTACAGCGGTGACACAGGTGGTATCTACGCATAACATTTATTTATAATAGACCATCACCCCTAAGTATGATTTAAAAAAAACCTGTATTATACATGCTAATAATATGACAATATATGACCACTATTATATCTTTTTCTTTCATATTTGATACACTTGAGCTCATCAAAATGACTCAGGGAATTAGTCAGGCATGTTTTAGCTGTGTTATTGTGTGTTTCAGCCTGGTGCAGGAAGCAGAGGTTCCTTGAGTTGAGAATGTGATATCAGCTTTTTTAAAAAAATTGTGATAAGATCAAATTCTTGAATTCACTTGTATTTTGTTTAAATTAGCCAGCATTATCACTGTGTGACATATGGCATCTTTATTGGTTTGATCCTGAATTCATGAGGTTGTAATTTGATTGACAAATCAGATCAAACCAATCAGATCAAGCAAGAAAAGCAGAAGTAATCTTGGTCAGTAAAAGTGTTTGTATTGTTTTTTGTTTGTTTGTTTATTTATTCATTTATTTATTTATTTTTAAGATAAATATTTAACAGCAACAAAAAAAAAGATAATAAATTTAAAAAGTAATGAGAACATCTTCTTGTATAAACCTAATAAACATACATGTTTAGTGATACAACAGATGACTTTAAAGAACCACATGAGTAAATCCACTTCCCCTGTTTTTTAACTGTTACAGTTGCCATAACCTGGATGACTGAGAGCCTAAACACACATGCTATGATTGGTAAACCCAGAATAGCTAAGGAAAATTTATTGAGTCCAAATATTTTAACGTTCTTAATTTTTTTTTTTTTTCAAGTCAGATATATGCATTTTGATCTTGCGGCAGATGTTACTTTTCTCTCTGCATGTGTGTGAGTGAGAGTGAATGTGTCTTTCACCAGTCCTCTCTCACAGTCTAATATGATGTATTTTATTAATCTCTAAAACCGTGATTCTGTCAGAGAGGACTAAAATCCCCCCCAGAGAAAATATGAAAGGACAGGACAGATGAAGAGACAAGACAGTGGTGATTTGTGCGTGTATGAAAATGTGTATGTATGAAAATGAATGTGTGGTGGATTGTGATGCAGTAAAATGACAGACATGTAAATGTAAGGGGAGGGGACATAACTGAAAATACCAATAGATGTTATATACAGCATTCACACAATTACACACTCATTTATGCACATACGCAAACAGATGTATACAAATTAGGGCTGCACAAAATACAAACAAAAATATCAAAAACCAAACAAAAAAAGGCACCCACAGCTCCAGGGCCATATTCTTCATATTAATAAGGAGAAAAAAAAAAAAAGCATACAAAGTGATTTTTGTGCTTTTGTAAGCAGAAAGAACCTGGTCGGTTTTACTGTCAGCCATTTCTGGTGCAGTCTCTTGAAACTTTGGAGGTGAGATTTTTGGACCTTGATCTTATTACACTCCAGACGAATTCAGCCATATGCCTCCAAGATGCTTATAAGCTTTCCAGTCTCTGTGGACTCTCCACTCATACAGTATCTTCTGGAGTCATGGTCACATAAGAAACAGGCGTTGGGGTTTTTCATCCTCTGGCTTGTTGCCAAATGTTGTAAACCCTGTTCAGGTGAGGCCCTCATTTTTTTTTTCCATGTTATGAACAAAGAGGTTTGAGATCGCTCCTCTAAATCTTACCTTGCACCCGCAACACAATCAGCATTGTGTTTTACACTATAATTGAATAAGATTAAATAAATGAGACCTCTCCATAAAATAATGATCCCGCTGCACTAATGTGAGTTTGTTGTCATGGTTGTCAAGTTAAAATACAAAATGACACTACTTAGATAAAACAACAAGCGTTTCAACACATTGGTAATTTCAGGTGTGTCAGCTTTGGGTGTTGAATAAATGCCTCCAGTTCAGGGCGCTTTGGTGGATAACATCCTCACTTAATCATAACCCAGGGCTGTCAGATCTTAATTTTCTTTTTGGAAAAATGGCTATGGAAGGAGATCACATAGTAATGTCTTCTGCCTGTGTATGCATGGCAATTAAACCTGGTTCCACTTCAATGTGCATGTGTAAAACACGTTTTCCTGAACAACAAGACCAGGGGGTGAGAAGAAAAGTGACAAAAATGCAGACAATGTTTCAGAGCATTGAGAGTAGAACAAAGACATTTCTGTCGAAGAGTCTGGATTGGGTTTCACTTTTCAAATTTTGTCTTTGCCCTTCTTTAAAAAAAAAAAAAAAAATCAGCATGTTGAAGGAAAAACTCTGAGAGCAATTCTTGTAGACGATGCATGTATTTATTTATTTTGCTCTCTAATGGAGAGCTCCAAAAGCTGCAAGATGGTTTGGTGACTGAAGCAGAATATATTTTCTCATGGAGATGGTTTTCAACCTTCTTCACTTTCATTAGCATTGCTTTGAATGTTGCTGCCCCTGTTTTAAAGCCGAAAACAGGATCAGTGAGAGAGGAGCACAGAATTTTCAAAAAGTGGGTTGCAGCTTTTGGTAATTTTAATGCAAAATTAATTGTTCTGATTCCAGTCAAAATAAAATGCTCAATATGAAAGCCAATGTAAGGAACACGGTCAGCTATTTAATAGATTCAAGGTTCCTTTGAAAGATTACTCTTTATGAAAAAGTGTTTTTAAGGATTCATAATTTCCTCCCAGTGTGGTTGTCTTGCTCTGTCAGCACCACAGTCATGCATAAAGTCACTTCAGTACAAGACCACAGAGACAGATATAAAATCACTGGATTGCAGCGATGTACAGTACTGAGACTTTGCTGCCTGGATTAAACACATAAATCATACAGTAAACTAGGGTTTTGTGTTTGACCTCAAAGTGTAAGAGTTTGAAAAGCAGAACTTTACCATGAAGAGGGGGGCTGAACTTTAAGGGAAATAAAAAATGAATAAGAAAAGGAAATGGTATGAAAGAAAGGGGTGTTAATTAAACACCAAGAGCAGTATCACAGCAAATCAAGCAAGCAGTCTTAGTCCACAAGGACAACTCAAAGTAAATCTATAAAATACAGCAAAAAAAAAAAAAAAAGTGATATTTCAGTCAGTGTTTTAAATGCCAAGTGAGAGTAGAACAGCCTCTGGCTTGTGTATTTAATGAATAAGGCTAAAATTATTAAAACGAGACCCTGGATAATAAGAGCTATAGGCCTTAATACTTTCCAAAAACTCTCTTCTGACAAAGTATGCTGTTAAAAACTCAGGAAGCTATTTTTTTTTTTTTTTTCACAGCAGCCAGGCTACATCTCGGTTTCTCTGTGTTTCTTTATTGGCACTGAATGGCAGCACGGCTTTGTGCAAGTGAGGTGAGAGGAGGTGGAAAACAAGTTTTCTCCTGCTGATGCTGCAGCAGATGAGACACGAGGGAGCATCTCCAAGCTCAGGTCGGTTGAGGAGAGAACGCTTCTTCAGTAGCTTGTCTCGTTCTGTGGTTCTTAAACATTTTTTGTTATGACACCCACCGTTTGTGTAAACAGGTGTTTCCAAGGCGCACCCTCATAACTGTGTAAGATTTATGTCACACTGGGAGATTCTTGTGCTACAGCAGATGAACAAAAATGTAAGCAGCAATTAACCAAATAAATCCGAAAACAGTTAAATAAAATAAAGTAGCTCACAAAGAAATAACTCAAAATTACAAGAAATAGTTTGAAACCGTGTGCGCAAAGTTAAACAAGCAAAAGTGTGCGATGTTAAACAAGCAGCCATCATGAATAGTGGACTTGTTTCAAGGCACACTGTTGGTGTGTTCAAATAATTGGTTAAGTATGCCGGGCCAAGGAGATGGAGGGGGAGAAAAAAAGGGACACACCAAAAGAAAGACCAACACACCGATGAAGCTCAAAGAGATGACCATTAAGAAAGGAGGGCAGTGGTGGCAATGGCTTACATCGTGTGTGGCTCAGACGAACCCTCAGCTTGGTGGAACACATGAAAATGCAGTCGAAGGTAAGAATACGAGCTTAAAGACCCGCATTTGAGTTCAAAGGTAACGCAACCCACTAAAGCAGGCAAAGGGGAGGGGGGGGGAGGGGGGGTGGGGGACTCCTTCCAATTATAAAAAAATGAACTTCAGATCCCGGACAACCATAGCCAATGTTAATCTAATAATCCATGCAAGTCATTTCAGTCTGGGTCCCATTAAAGAAAGCTTGTGATGCATTAAACAGAGAATGGAAAACAGGGAAATCAGATTTCAACTTTGGTTGAATATACTGTGAATTCCACTCGGTATACGAGAGGTTTCTCATATTCATGTACATGTTGTACGTCATATAAACCACCACGACTGCTCAGCTGCTTTCCTCCTCTGTGGTCCACCCTCTTTTATTCCTCAGCCTCTCCTCATACTCCCCCCTGTTGCTGCGCTTTGTCTGCAGCACCTTGATAATGTGCTAGAAAACCGAAGGGACCCCTTAAAAGAGGGCCCTTCTGTGTTGGAAGTGATTAAAAAAGGATTTTTCAGTGGGAGGGCTTTGATTGTTATCAATACGTTTGATTTATCACCCTGATCTCCTGAGGTGGGAAACCTTTTTGCTGTCATAAGAAAACCATAAACTCAAGGTCCATGGGAAATCAAGAGAACGTCGACCAGGTTGGAAAACACATGTAACAGCAACACGCAATACTAACTCACTGCGCGCAAAAATACTAAAAACTCAAGTCAGATAATATCACAGGAATGCTTTGTGACTCCCATTTCTGCTGGAAATTGTGACCCGAAATCTGAATAAATGCAGTATAACCATTTCTAAACCCCTAAATGTAAATACAGATGCAGTAATGTGTTCTAAGTTCAAATAACATGGCATATCTTTACCTGGTGACTTCATTTTTTTAAAGGATTATAGGGAGCAATTCATGCTCTGAATTGAAGAAAAAGAAACAGCGCTGGGCAAAAAGCTGCATCACTGACGCGGGTAAAGTGATCAGTTGCACTACTCATAGCAAAATATAGTGTAGCTCTTATGCTTTTCTAGTATGTCTTCATCTTCACGCATGTAAATATGTTGACAGCTTGAAATACGTTAAAAATATGGGGAAGATTTATCACATTACTGGACATCACCACCTCCCACTATGAGCTAACCAGCTGCTGAGTGGTGCACTTTTCTTTATCGCTCTGCAATTTATGTTTGTACAAACAGTTTTTATTGATGTGCTTACTGTCGCATCAACATCCAACATCCACGCTCTCTTTGTTTTTATTTCCTTGCTGAGTCCAGTGAAACTGCCATTGACGGTGGCACATAGACACCCCCCCCCCCCCCCCCCCCCCCCCCATCTCCCATCTCTGCTTGATGTTTGCTTTGTTGTCTCAGTTTTAACCATCCTGCTGCTTCTTTGTAAACGGTGAATGAAGTGGATTTAAATAGCACTCTTCTAGTCTTGTTGACCAACAAGCAACAATAATCTATTGACACACAGATTCCTGCAGCACATTTTTGTCTCTACATTTCTACATTTTACGCTTCATCGAACATATGAGCTTCCAACTCGTGTACTTCTTTTCTTGCACTAGTGTCAGACACAGAACGGGAAATAGTTTTTGACACTTACAAAATTGCCCCTTTTGTAAACATTTACTTTAGATTAGTAGTTCTCAACTGGTGGGTCGCGACCCAAAAGTGGGTCACAGACCCGTTTTTAGTGGATCGTGGGCCTTTGCCTGGGGAAGGAAATGCTAAAAAAAAAAAAAAAGCGTGTCATTCATACTCCATACCAGTAGATGGCGATAATGCCCTGTAATACAAGTTGACACCCGCCAGTTCACACCATAGAAAAAGACCTGCAAAGTTTGTTTACATATATTGAGCATGGTGAAACACAGATACAACAAAGAATACATGAGATATGGATTTTCTTATCTTAAAGACAAAGGTTGTTATTCAGTTAAAACTATATATTTTGAGTTCTTTTTGAAACTACTGCTCAGTGGTTGCACTGTTTTATTTCAAGTTTGTGCATAAAAGCACTGTTGAGTCTTAAAAAATGGCTGTTACTGAAATGTTCTGATTGATATGTCAGCCTTATGATTCATGCTTAAATAAGTGACTAGATAGTTTTAATAGGAAATTGTTATATATTCAGGAAGTGGGTACTCATCAAACGACAACCACTTTTTTATTTCATGTTTGTGCATGTTGAGTCTGTTAAAAAAGGCTGAAGTTATTAAAGTGAAGTGTTTTGGATTGAATTAAAATGCATCTAATTGAGCATCAGAGGGAATATTTCCCACTTGAAGTCATTTTGGTTATGCCATTTTGGTTTTTGCCATTTTGGTTCACCAGTAAACTTATTTTTTTGTGTTGGCATTTTGTGATATTCTGTTTTACTATCTCCGATTTAAACTGCACGATCTTTTCATTCAATAAATTTGAGAAGTTGGAAATTTTCCTTGATTTGGGTCACGGCTTGTCATTAAGGGTGATGGCGGGTCCTGAAGCCAGACCAGTTGAGAACCACTGCTTTTGATGATACAGGAGGTTTTCTAAAAGTTTTTCTAAAGGTGTAAAATCATATTTATTGCGTTTTAAGACTCTACACATTAGCGGAACAAATACCTTCCTGTCGACTAGTCTTGCTTGTTCAACTACAGCTGATGACATGCAGTGAATCAGGGCCATCTCTTGGCCCCAACCGCTGCAGCCCTCCGGCCATGAGAACCTACAAAGAGCAAACAGGTTTTATTTTTTTCTTTTCTTAGGAATGCGTTAGCTTTTTTTTTTTTTCCTTGCATTAAAGATGTGCAAAGAGAGCAGTGATATATGATGTTTTGCCTGCACAAGTCCTTCCTCTGAGAGTCCAACCATAACACAGCTTGTAGATGACGCTCACTAACATATGGGGGCTTAGCCTGACAAATTCAATTAATGGACTTGTGTGCGGGTTTAATGATACTACCAGACCAGTGTGTCAGGGGGTTGCGGTCAGAGAGGCAATCAAAGATTGGACCAAGAACAACATCCTTGTCCCTGTGAATACCAACATTTCCTGATAAACGTCTAGCTTGGAATCAAAACTAAGAAGACTGGCTTTGGCCCAAAACAGTGATTAATAACGAAGAGGATAACAGTGAAAATACTTGCATGTTTTTACAAAAGCTTCACACTTTCACCTCTCTTTCATTTGCACTTTTTCTTCTTTACCCATTACTGAGACGTGTGTCAAATGTGTAAAGATAAATACAGGTTTGTGTATTCTACAGGATATAAATGATCAAACGTTACGTTACAGATAAATCATATTATGACATTATGAGAATTCTGTCTCTGTCTCTATATATTTTTTTTACACCATCAAATTGTAGCACATCTGCTTATGTCTGTAAAACTGTCCATGTGCAAGAAGGAAAAAGAAAAAAAAAAGTGGACTGGTGAGAAATAGGAGGATTATAACCTGGACAGTGTTATGGTGGGTGACAGGGTCAAGCAGGGAGATATGGGTACATTAGTGAGGCACGTTTCCCCCCCTCGAGTGGTACTGGCGTAGGTCTGCGCAGAATATTAATGCACGCTACTCAGAGCAAAAGATAGAACAGAGGTGGAGAAGGTCAAATGCTCCTTGCAGCCAACTGGAAACCATAACAGAGTATTTGAGATTAAAAGAGGGATAATAGTGTGATTAAGCAGAATAACCTCATGAGTCCTTCAGGAGAGCCCTTTTCACTTTCATACGAGCTTTTTTTTTTTTTTTCTGTCACCTTGAATTATCTTAGTGGTGGTCTTTGTTTCTGATCAGATGGAACGAGTTAATAACATTATGAGAATGACAAGCTACATGACAAAAAGACAGGGCTTTGCTCGCCCTTCTGTTTAATGGAAGTAGTCAATTATTGAAATTGAACTGACTATAAATGCAACAGAGAGGAGTTATGTGCTGATACTGACGTTATTTATTGGGGTGTTTGGGGTCATTTGCTGGCATCTATCTAATATGAGGGAGAATGACGCCGTCCATATGGATATTTAATTCCATGAGCAGCCTATTACACGTTCAGGAAATTAAAACAAAGCCTATGGAGCCAAAGGCCGTCAGCTAATTCTTTGCGGAAAACAGCTCATTTTTCATGTCTGCCCCTTTCATGTTGTTTTGGGACTTCATGTGGGTGTAGCGTTGTGAAACAATGTGTCTATACATTTTTCTTCTCTACATTGATATGTGTGTGTGGGTGTGCGTGTGCGTGTTCGGTGTTTGTGGACCAACCAACTGGACTAGCCTGCTTTCTAAAACCACATAATGACAGCATCCGATGAAGTCAGAGTAAACAGTAAGTCAGTCCTCATTATCACTTGTGTGTGCTTTCAGATTTATTTCCCTCATTCACAAAGCTCCCTGCTGTTTTTCAGTAAATAATCTTGTGACATGTCTTAGTATTGACATTTAGTTACAGCCAGCTAGTGTGGGCTCAACTCCAGAGCCTCTGAACACAAACTGACAGCTTTCCGCAGCTTAAAAACTGACCCCCAACTTATTTTGTCAAAGTACAAATGTTTCAAGTTTGTGGAATTTTTGGTGTGATTTTGTTTCAACGGTTATCGTAGAAGCTTTGCTCTAATGCTTCTGCTGCTGACCAAGACCTGACACCATATAAACACGATTCCTGCATATTCTATCGAGACTGACAGGACGTCAGTGTAACTTAGTACCTACTGAATAAAACACTTGTATCAGTGGCAGACAAGTTAAATTCTGCACTGGTAAACAGTAAGTGAAAATAGATGTGTGTGCTTTTAACACTGCTGTAGTTAATGTGGCTTGGGCAGATTTGCTTGACTTTGGTTTAAAAAAGAAAATAAGCAAACACCCCACCAACTGTCATCACATTTAAAGTATTGCTAAACTCTAATGGGCAGCTGTCCTGTGAAATAAACAGTCATGCAAGTCTCAAATCTGTTTTAATTTTGTCGAAAAGTAGTGGGTCCATATACAGCCCTGTCACTCAATTAGCTGCGTTTCCATCCAAACCCTGAAGAGAAGTTAAAGCAAACTTGTGAAAATGTTGTTTCACAGAAACTGCTCGTTGGCAAGTTTCCATTAACTGGTTTGAAACAATTAAAGAAAACTTCGTATTGTCATGCCAAAAGTGGTGCGAGGCCCTTCGTAAACACGGGGTGCGAGGTCCATGCTCTCATGCACGCACATGCATAACTGACAATGGGTGTGGACAAAGCTATTGAAGTTCAACAGCATGTGCTAATGTCAGTGCAGTTAAACCAAATAAAATAACAAACCATCATCTTTGATTTTGTTTTATAACATTATAAATGAAAATAATGAGATTTGCAACTACATACATCTCTGAGTCAGCTCTGTTGCTGCGTGTTTCAATCTGGTCATCGAACTAGTTTTCCAATTCCGTGTGTTGTTTTTCTATATGGCTTTTCTACAACTTACAGATGCACAATACAGCACAGACTACAACAAAACAGAAACATATGTACATCATCAAGTGACCATCCTTACATTCTTGGAGGCAAATGTCAGCAATGAAATTGTGAAACCGTGTAGAAGAAGATAGAAACATTAATGGTCAGATTATTTTCTAGAAGTGGAAGTTGCTCAACACTGGCAATATGGTTGCAATATCAGAGCATATTTCCAAAGGCATTTCTTCTGTGTATGAATCTTTTTAAACAAGTCCACCTCATGTGAACCTTTTAATTAAATTTAAGATAGTTTCAATTTTGCAGTTTCCTTTAAATGTATCTAAAGCTTCCTTTCCCTGGTGCATACTTATAGTACTTGAGTGCAGGACTCAGACTAGAGTCCAGCTCGCTCCCTGTGTTTAAGGATTTGTGACTTGATTCGGACTTGACCACTGATAACTGGGACTTGGACTCGGATTTGTGCATTCAGACTCTTAAATCAGAGTTGAGTTCTTTTTTTCTAAATTTAATTTGCCACAATGATTTGGCATAATATCGACATGAAGCTCAGGTTAAATTTCATGCAAGATGCACTGATCTCACATGCCATCACTTCATGTCATACATGCATCATGTTTATAGGAACAAGCTAATGGTGCTAAAATGCAAGGAAAAATAAGTCCGGGTGGGACTTGCTGACTGATCAACTAGAGTTAAAACTCACTTTTATTGTCTTCTTTGACAGTTTGCTGGCCTGCTGCTACCGAGCTCCAGCCGTGCCTTCTCAGTAAACTGTTCATTTGCAAGTAAATGTCAATTTTATTGATTTCACTGTAAATCACTCTGGGGAAAAAAAAAAAAAAAAAAAAAAAAAAAAAAAACTTCTGTAACAAAAGCCAATATGCTCAAAGATGCTTCAAATGTGTTTTAAAGACTCTGCATGTGTTAAATGCTGACAACTGTTCTATTTGAATTGGGCTTGACTTGGACTTGGCTTGGACTTGAACACTAAGGACTCGAAACTGGGCTCAGAGTCAAAGTTGGTGACTTGACTACAATACTGTCTCCACGTAGATACTTTTCCATACTGGAATTGTGAAACTTCTTATTGAAGTAATTACAATGTGCTTACATATCTGAGTGAGTTAAAAGTTTACTCCAACTAAATGGGCCAATTTGCAAGTTTTACACACATTGACCACTGAAACCCAACATCTTATCAATGTCAGTCACTGCCTCCTGGCCATTCCACGTTTTTTTTTTTTTTTTTTCTTTCAGATGTTAGCTTGATATAATGATCTAATATCACCACGTACACAAGCACTCGCTAGCATACACACAGCTACTCTTTTCTTCGTTTCCCCCTTTTACTGCATGTGTAACACAGCCACAAACTCTTTTTATCACCACCTCCAATCGCTTTAGCTTTAGTCTTGATCCTCCTCATTAGCCAGCACTGGTAAAACAAGGATTCAGTAAAAATACAGAGCATCATTAAACACTGTAAACTGTACACTTGGACTGGCAACAGAGTCCTATAAAAGGACTGGAAGAGTGCCAGGGAACCTCTTTAATTCCCCCAGCTGCAGGTGTGAGCTCCTGCAACAAATCAGCCATGCCACACGTCTGTTAGTAAAAGATGACAACGTAAAGAGCCTATAAAGAGCTTAAAATGTTTTGTGAACAAAGGCAGGTGTGCTCAAGACTTGGTAGAAATAGCACAGAGCAGATTCGCTATTCTAATTCACTTTGTCAACCCCTGGCATCAGTAGAATGCAAACTTGGGGAAGAACAGAGTAAAATAAACGGAGAATAGTGTGCAATAAAAACGTTGCAAGTGAACACTGGTAAATACTCTCTTTGTGTGCACTTTCAGCCGATGTGATTGGACCACAGTCGAAGTCAGGAAACCGAACCAGAGTGTTTAACTTGGAAGGTTCAGGTGCTACGAGACTGGCTGAGCACTCGGAGAACCAACTCACCTCACCCAGCGTGCCATAAATTCTCACCCTCTTCGGTCCCTCGCATGCTCTAAAGCCTATCCATTTTCCACATTTCAGTGGAGATGACATTCTCAGTGTAGAACCGTTGCTTAATTGGTAAGTTGTGCAAGTGTGATCTCAAAGTGGAGCATGAGACCCTGGATAACAGGGCGGGGGGAGTGGAAAAAAAAAGGGTTGTGGACAGCGGTCGCCTTAGTGCCGTTACCGTAAAATCTGCTCCTGAGAGTATGTGCTCTGGTCTGCCATTTGTCCATTTCACATTATTTTTATTTTCATTTAAGAGGGTGCACAGTAAAACTTGAGGTGCCTCTTACCCTTCAGAACTCTTTATTTCAGGCATATTACCTAAATCACTGGATGTATGTTGGAAAAACAGGACACCCCATAAAAGCCTGAAAATGGCCTCCTGTTTTAACATACTCAGGGGGAACTGAATCAGACTCTTTGTGAAAAGAGCACTTGTGTTGGACTGAAGGACAATGAAATGGGACAGGCAAAGTTCAGGAGCATTTTATTGTCCTTCTATTCGACTTGCTCGGACCACTTTGACTCAGGGGGTATATATATACCCTAACCTGTGTCCTGGAACAAAACAAAACAAGCTGTAGTTAGCCATTATTTTTTAAAATGGGACAGTGTGTTACAGCAGCACGGCTGGTGTGCAGAGGTCCGAGCTATGATGGGACTAGAAAAAACAAAAGCAGGGGTATATGGAAACCTTGAATATCTTTAACTCAACCTTCCATTTTGTTGATTGACAAGATGGCCTACCTTTAACCTTTCCATCTCGTTATTAGAGTGATTAGAGGGAGTAAGGACGAGAGGTGGGTGAGGAAGACAGGGGGACAAAGAAAAATAAAAGTATATTAGGACAGTCAATATGACATCATGGAGGTTGAAGGACATTTCCTTCGTAATACAACACAATCTAGTAAAGTGCTTCACAGATTTATCACAGTTCTTCAATGGAGCATATTGGCGTTTGAAACACATATTCTGTGTGTACATACACAGATTCCACACATATTCTCTGTAGACAATATCTGCAATCTTGTCTACACAAAGTTGCAGATCAACTTCATGGTTGTTCTAGAAAATCATGAATTTGAATAAAATGAACTCTTCCAAACTCTGACTGAGAGACAGCTTAAAGTAACAAATAAACCACTGCAACTACTGAACATTTATTCTATAACATTGTTATAGAAGAGTGGCCTTAGGTCACTGTGAGCTGTTTTTTTTGAATAATGTTAAGTCCAAGCGTCCGTGACTTCTCCTCTGGAATGTGAAATATCAACACTCAGACATTAGTCGTATGATTTTGAGACATGTAGCCGTCTGGAGAAGTTAGCTCAAGGATTTGTCGTTATTGCGGCGATGTGTCAAAAGGAATTGCATCTGATTTTCTCATTGTCATTTGCTGAACAACGGCTTGTCCTGTGTATGTGAGTAACTGACCATCTCTGCTGTACACAATGGGGATTAAATCCACTTTGCACTCTCGTCCGTGGTCAAGTGTTTTGTTTAACTGTTTTATAACTGCCTCACTAGAAACTTACCCAATTACTGGTAAAATAAGATATTCAATTATATGTTTTCCACTACAATGAACTCTTCCAAACTTTGACTGAGAGACAGCTCAAAGTAACAAATAAACCACAGCTGCTACTGAACATTGTAAAACTAACTGTCTCCCTCCAGGGAGTTCATTGTCTCAACCCTTCTAACGTCTGGTGCTTCATCGTTAGCAGTAAGTGGCGCTAATAAATGTATTTTGTAGGGCTGGGCAACGATTAAAAATTTTAATTGCTATTAATTGCATGATTTCCCTGATTAATCATGATTAATCACAGTGTATGCACACAATCAAATTATGAATCCAAAAGTAGTGTAAGGTGCACTTATAAGTAAATGTTCTGCTGCCATATGAACTAAAGTGCAATAACATTTGTTGTCCAAACACTTTTAACATCAGCACTTGTAAGTAGCACATATTTAGTGTAAATCTCATCTTAAAACATGTAAAATAAAATAAAGCTTATTGCCACTGCCAGGGCATTAATGTCATCCTGTTTTTTTTTATGAAAAAAAAAAGTCTACCAACAAAAATCCTGAGCCACAATCATGACATTAAAACAGGCAGTTTCTGAGGTAACAACAGAAACTTTTAACTGGGAGTTCAACTTAGCAGTGGTTACAAATAACCTTGTTTCTGTCTAATTCTGTTGCCATCTGGGAGAACTTTAAAATGAAAATGTCCATGTAAAAGTTTTGTAACTTTACCACTCTCCATGTCTGTTTTAGCTTTCCTTTATGTTTTTCCGCCAATTCTCTTCCAGTTCTGCAGCAGCCAGTAAGAGACTTTTCAAAATAAATGCACGTGAACATGTGTTAATGCATGATAAAATAAATGTCGGCATTAATAAATGAATCAGTTAATGCGATAATAACGCATTAACTTGCCCAGCCATAGTATTTTGGTTTGTGTGCTTTATTTAATATTGGCCATTACTTAACACACTGCTGGAAAACCTCTGTAGTGTGCATTAATGATTTTACTTTCAAATGTTTTAGTTAAAACAAACCCTTAGCTCTCACAAAGGCTTAAAAGAACCTCACCAGTATGGAAATCAGCTCTCACTGCAGTTAACAGGTAGAGTTTGCATCATAGTTTTGAAACAAAGTAAATGGTCGATTTTCTTTTTTTTTCTTTTCCTTTTTTTAACCAGGTTCCCCCTTCCCTGACCTCTGCATTATCTGCTAGATTTCTTTACTCAAGCACAAATATTTTGCAAAGTAAAAACCATTCATATCTTAAAGTAAACACATGGGAACAAACAGCTGACCAAAAACAGAATTGCGTCAACCAAAAAATTACGAAATTGCTACACGATCTGATTGCTACATTGAATTGATACATTTAAAATTAGTCCTTGTCTGAAAGATGCCAGTTATAAATGTTATGAACCACACCTGCAGCTCCTCTGCAACTGTCATCTATATAAACTGGTAATTGACATTATGAAGTGTCCTCATTAAAGCGTCTTGAAAGGACTCAGATAAGGTCAAGTATTAAAAAAAGCTTAGAAAAGCTCAAGCCACCCAAATAATACCAGTCTGTTTGTCAGCTTGGTAAAAAGCACACACCTTTATACATATTTTAATGATATGCCCTTTGCTCCTTCCTTGTTCATCAGATAGCCGTCACTGTCTGCTTTGCGTTTGGCTGTCATCTCTTTCATCTGTGCTGTCTGACCTTTTGTCTGTGGTTCCTACACAAGCCCGCTTGAGGATTTTTCCCAGGGGATGCATTCATATTGGCTAATGAGTTTATTGGCTAATACAAATCTGATTTCATACATAGCCATACTCTGAAAACCAGCAAAAGAAACAAAGGAGATCAGCGAGGATTGCGTCAAAAATTGACAAGAATTACCAAATGCAGCTTAGCTGACACACCATTGTTACTGATATGTAATCAGTAAGAATGAGGGATATGATGCAGTGTTATGCATTCATAGTCTTAAACTGTAAGGCTATGTCCACACTGCCAGCCCACATCCAACTTTTAGCATGTCTAGATTGTATCTACATAGTTTGACTGTCTGGACAGCCTAAAGCCACATGAAATGCCTTGTTTTCAAATCAGACTCAAATCATATCGTACGTGGGTTTTTAAAAAAACAAATTTGATTCGATGCGTCTCTTTATGATGCATTTACTTCCACAATAAACCAGCAGACATAATTTGCTTCTGCAAAGCCTTTTTTCCCCCACTGTTCATCTCATGAAAAAAAGACTTGATAATGCTTTTGTCTTTAAAACAACAAGCCCAACCATGCCATTCCTTTGGTCACGCCAGGCCTTTGTTCAATGTCAGAAGCAGCATTAGATTGATTTGCTGAGTCCCAGTGCATCAGGCGAGTGGGGAATCTTATTTCATGTGGTAACTATAAAACATGCTCCGTGCTCTTGCAACAGCTCAGTTCTGAGCCACAGCCACAGCGTTTCCCTTAACAAGGGACAATTACAAACTTGTTGCAAATTATGGTTGTGTGCATTTGGGAGTTGCAGGATGATTCAAGTGGTTTTAGATACTTTGAGAATTGAAGAGGTTTCTGAAATACAGCTATATGTCTAGCCAGTGGCAGCAGTGAGGAGTGCAAGCAGAAGTGAGATTACTGGTAATGAATGTCATATGATTTAACGATAGAAAAGATGGCTGGTATGAAAATATTAATCACAAATTAGCTGGATGGTCTGGAGTCTGTATGATGTTAAGCTGGACTTTGATATAAATCATAGCGTGTACAAAGTCACAGAGGACAATCAAATCATCCCACCCTTCTCTGACTTATCACTTTTTCTTTCTTCTTCTTTTGCCAGCATTTCAAGCGCAGATAATGGATTCCGGCATGAAAAGCATAAGATCAATATTTTTTATTGCCTGTTGAGATTTTTCTAACCACATTAAAGAAACCCTCTGGCATCACATCTTAACCCCTCACAGAGATGATGTGATTTGTTCCCCCAGCGTACAGTCCCAATCTCAGAGTGGTCACATTTGTTCATCTGCTTAGTGCATGCAGTGGAAGGAATTGAACATTAATAGATTGCTATTAGATGAAGATGGATTAGATTTTCCTCATCCGACTCCCTCACCTCGACTCATCTCGAAGGAATCCAAGAACACACTTTCTCACACATCCCTCCAGCATCAAACACACACATCCACACATACTGTTGGCCCCTGGGAAACCTGCAGGAGATGCCAAGGCTGAGGGAGAATGCAGAGCCAGTGAGCTTCATAGAGAGGAAGGCAAGTGTTGTCATTTTTCTTCTTTCTTTCTTTCATTTTTTTTTCTTCCCCGCCATTTTGCTTCGCTCTTTTTTTTTTTTTTTTGTCTTTCCAGTTTGGCCAATCCTATCGCGGGGCCTGTGATGCAGGGTCCCAAGGGCCTGGCGGTGAAATAGTAATATGGACCATCTGACACCTGTCAAAACAGCCCTGTTAGTTGAGCGTCAAGCCCTGTCAGCTCACAGAGGAAAGTGCTACGCAGGCTCTCAGTTTCCCCTCTTTCCCCTTAAGCCTCTCCCCAGTTCCATTCTCTCTCCCTCCGCATCTCCCCCATTTACTCGAGGCTCTTGCTAATTCCCTCCCCATCGTCTCATTTTCTCACATCTTCCTCACACCCTAACAGTCTGCTTTGCCCATTTATCCTTGTCTTTTATATTCTCTGTATTTGGACTGCAGCTCTGTGCACATTTCTTTTCATACATTCATCATCATATCAGATCATATGAACTAAAGTCACACCTGATGCTAATGTAAGATGAAAAAGTGACGTTTGTTTCTTTCACTGCATGTTTTTTTTAACACACTGTCTATCAGGGTAAGTACTGGATCAGTCCTTCCCAGGGCAGCGAAATTATGCCAATTTTCCTGACCAAATTGTGTTACAAATTAAGATTTGAATGCAATTGCCATGTGACTAATAGGATTATGTGTTTTATGAGAGGAAAAAGTTTGAACCGAACCATGGTTGACTCCTAATTAAACTTAACCTTGGTGCCCGCCCCTCAATCATTTGGTTTCACCCTTTTTTCTTCTCTCACGGTTTACAACACTGCTCACATACCTCATGTTCTCTTCTTTTCTTGATAGGCCAACAGATTCAGACTGGAAGAGGAGCACGAACATTAGGCTCTGCGCCACAACTGGGAAGCATGTCCTGTCACGGTCTGAGTCAATTCAGCTCAATTGAATTATTATCGGCTCCATCTATTTACACTGGATTACAATTGCCTTCCAAGTGTGGCACATGGATCAAGCAGGGGGGGATTATTTTGTGTGGCTTCCTCTTCCCATGCTCCAGACTGTATGTAATAAAAATGAGTTTTCTGGAAAGTTAGAAAGCATTGTGGTGGATTTTTATGCTGCAACCAACAAAATAGCTTTGCGGATACACTGTAAATATTATAAACATCAGTGAGAGGGTGTTTTGAATGATAAAGTGAAGCTTTGGATCATTCCTGTGGTCAGTCAAGAACCCCTACTGAACTAAAAAATTGCTATGTACCATTTATTTCAAAGAATAAAGGTTTGATTTTAATTTTAAATTCAAAGCAAGCCTTCTCTGACAAAACCAGAAAAAAGGGTCTGTTTATTAGCCAGTTATCAGTCCTCTTTTTTTGTCTTGCCAAACCAAATATGGGGGGAAAAGGGTGATCATCCCAAACAGGTTACGTTTAATGACAGGAAATAATGTAGAAAAAGAAGTTCTTCCATCATTGTTTCATTTCCTTATTAAAAATATACCCCTGGATGATCACTTATATCCTGCCTATTAAAAACCTGTGCTAGTACAGCCACCCAAGAAACCACAGACAATTATTTCCTGTGTAAAGTCATTAGAACTTATAATGAGTCTCAGGCAAATAATTCCAATATTCTTCTCCTTTAAAATCATCCTTCCTGGACAAAAGTGACTGAGGGGTAGGACCAAAAAAAGAAAAAAAACACTGCACCAAATCTGATTAAAAAGAATTTAAGAAAGCAAAAAGCAACACAATATTTCCTCCTGGATATCCATTCAGTGATAAGATAATAATGCAATGCTTACGGGGGCAATTTGTTGATAAAGAGGTCAAATAAAATGCTTGTAGCAAAAAGGACGCTTGATCTATGATAATTTTATAAAAACAATCTTTGCAGTGCATCTACAATTTTTCCATTTATAATACAGTAATTTAAGGGTGGCAAATGTTCTTAATTTATTCTGAAAGAACTGGTCGTGGGAGAACTGCTTCCTATTCTCAAGTAACAGTAAAGGCAAAACACTCCATTAGATTGAATGTAATTACTTAGGTTATACACAGCAGGACCTATGAAAGAGGTTTCATGTCCCCTCTTCCCCTCTTCACTCCTTCACTTCAATATCGCCACTCAGCTGTTCTATGAATAGACATTATGTACCATTCAATAGGCTAGTTACATTTAAGTACCCTCATTTTTGTGTCAGGATAATGGATCTTGGCATTGAGATGTACAGTAGGATGTGATGTGATCCAGTGTATGAGCTGATGGAGTGTTGATTGGGACAGAGACCTGACTAGCTTGGCTGACAAAATTATAGCTGAGATAAAAAAGAAACTGTTCCCTGGTATGTAAAGTTTAAATCCTAACCACAGTTATTGATGTTGCATTAGAGGGCATCTTCTGAGTTTGAAGAAAACAACAGTGGTGGCATCCCAAATTCAGAGAAGAGACGGTAAACAAAATGTGGCGGTTAGTGATATTGATTGGGTTGCAGGCAGATGAGACAGGGTGTGACCCAGGAGGTTGTGGGGAGGAGAAACTGTATTTTTCTTTTTTTCTGACCAGTTATGCCCTTTGAACAGAGAACTATTCTACCTTTGCAAAGGCATAGGTCCATGAGTAAGTACGGAATTGTGTATGCCGCCCACATTCTTCACTATAAAACCACTTTCACAGGGATTAAAATGGCACCACTTTGCATTGGAAACAAACAAGCTAAATATCTTCATCTCTGTTGTCTATGTCTGTACATCTCTGGACCAACTCCGGCAGCCTCTGAGCTTGATCGCCCTCTTTTGTGCAAATCACAGATGCCTGATGGAGACAAGAGGAGGGTTTTACAATTGGAGGAGCTGTACAGTTAATTTTGGCCCAAGCTGCAGATGTCTGAAAGGAAATGGACCCTTCTGGGACTCAGCTATACCTGATCCGGGGTAGAGTAGATGAGGCAACCGGCCAGTGTTATTGGCCCACATGCAATCGTCAAGCAGGTGGTGCTGAAAACTTTCCCGCTTGTTAGATTGTCACTTGCCGTTGGCTGGAAGCAAGCATTTATTATGGTGACTCAGCCACTCATAAACAGCTATTAGTAGGGGATTTTCCTCAGCTCAAATTTGGCACTGGGCTTAGCAAGCTGGAGAGGAAATGATGCCATGGCAAGAGGACAGTGCTCCACATCATCATCAAGCCACTTTGTGATGACCCCACGGGCTAGATTGTCCAAAATAACAAGGTTGAAAATAATATGGCTAAGCAAGGAAGTCAACTCCTCTTAAACCAGCGGCTCCACTTCCCAGCCTGTCTTTATGATTGTGCCTTGAGGTCTTGTCCATGGACAGCCTCAAAAATGTTCAATTAGAGAACAATCCATGTCAGCAGTTCATATCTTTTCCTTTTACCCCTCAGCCTCAAAGTAACAGCAAAATAGTGTGAATTTTGCTACATCTGCAGTCTTTCATTTTTCTTCAGCATGAGGTCAAATTGCTTCCAATCCAGAAATACTCTACCACATCCCATTACCTGTCAGGGCTTATTTTGATTTTTGAATGAAAAGGGATATTATTTTCCAAATGGATTACATGATTTTCTGACAATGACAAGTCACCAGTTTGGAACAAGATTCTAACCTGTTATGTTAGATGCCAACAAAATAGGTTTAAGTGCTAATGACAAAGAAGCATAGAGTGTAAATTATAATTATTTTTGTCACTATACAATTGTGAAATAACTGCCCTTATCGTAGTGGACCAGAAGTTACCAACTCATGAAACTAAGCACACACTTCTTACTTCAGGTTATTCATTCAAACTATAGTGGAAATATTTAACGCTTCATGTTTTAAATTGTACATGTACAATCACACAGACGCTTTTGCCTCTGGATTTTTAAATGTCATAATTTAAATGGATTTTATTCAAAATTTAAATCAGCCTATCCCCAACAATGGCTATAATAATTCATAGCCCGTCTGCTTTCATTTCTTTTATTAACAGCAGTGGTGTTAACCAGCCCAGGTATTATAGCCTGGAGGTATGTTCGGAGAGCTGTCAGCCTTAGAGGATAAATTTTATTCTCATTTTTGTGTGCGTCAATATCAGCTAGATGTTAACATGGCAAATCGTCACATCACTAAAGAATGAATTAACTTTAAAGACCACTTGACCACTCAGATAGTTTATTTATTTTTTAAAATATATATTTTTTTAATCTGTTTTGATAGACTCTTCTTTATGAAAGAGATTCCAATGACATTCATTTTCCACTATCATTTTCATAGCTGTGGCGTCAACCCTGCAATCCATGTCAGATGTGACGATAGTTATCATAGTAGTTATACACTGCCTGGCCAAAAAAAAAGTCACCACAAAAAAAGAAGGTCATACACTAATATTTCATTGGACCTCCTTTGGCTTTGATTACGACATGCAGTTGCTGTGGCATTGTTTCTATAACCTTCTGCAATGTCACAAGATTTATTTCCATCCAGTGTTGCATTAATTTTTCACCAAGATCTTGCATTAATGATGGTAGAGTCTGACCACTGCGCAAAGTCTTCTCCAACACATCCCAAAGATTCTCAATGGGGTTCAGATCTGGACTCTGTGGTGGCCAATCCATGTGTGAAAATGGCGTTTCATGCTCCCTGAACCAGTCTTTCATAATTTGAGCCCGATGAATCCTGGCATTGTCATCTTGGAATATGCCCGTGCCATCAGGGAAGAAAAAATCCATTGATGGAATAACCTGGTCAACTGCAGCAACCCCAGATAATAACACTGCCCCCACAGGCTGGTACAGTAGGCACTAGGCATGATGGGAGCATCACATTATCTGTCTCTCTTCTTACCCTGATGCTCCCATCACTCTGGAACAGGGTAAATCTGGACTCATCAGACCACGTGACCTTCTTCTTTTGATCCAGAGTCTAATCTTTATGCTCCCTAGTAAATTGAAGCCTTGTTTTCCAGTTAGCTCCACTGTTTAGTGGTTTTCTTAAGGCTACACAGCTGTTCAGTCCCAATCCCTTGAGTTCCCATCCCGTTGAGTGTGTGGAAATGCTCTTACTTTCACTATTAAACAGCCCTGAGTTCTACTGTTGTTTTTCTTCAATTTAATCTCACCAAATGTTTAAGTGATCACCGATCACGATCTTTGAAGATTTTTTTCCAGCTACATTTCCTCCTGGAAGATGATGGGTCCCCACTATCCTTCGAGTTTTTAATAATGTGTTGGACAGTTCTTAACCCAACTTTGGTAGTTTCTGCAATCTCCTTAGATGTTTTCTCTGCTTGATGCATACCAGTGATTTGACCCTTCTCAAACAGACCAACATGTTTTCCACAACCACGGGATGTGTCTTTCGACATGGTTGCTTAGGAAATGAGAAGCAATTCATTGCACCAGTTGGGGTTAAATAACTTGTTGGCAGCAGAAAGATAATCACCCATGCAGTAATTATCCAATAGGAGGCTCAGACCCATTTGGTTAGTTAAATCCAGGTGGTGACTTTTTTTTTTTGGCCAGGCAGTGTAGTTCTTGGTGTGTACAGTCCTAAAGGCCAGAAAGAAAGCTTATATAATGTAATTTTTTTAAGTCTCTGCATCAGTTATCTGCCCCCATCAGAATTAATGTTCAGGTCCGTAACTGGGAAATTAAATTTACTTCTATTAATCAGTGGTGGATCTAGGATTTCTTCTATGGGGCCATCAAGAGGCCACATTTCTCACAGAGGGGCCTAGTATTTGTCCAACATTCTTGTACACTATGCCATTTTTTGGGAATGCATAAATACATCTCACCCACTAACTCTTTGCTTAAAAAATGTATGTAATGTAAAAAAAAAAAGGAGCTTTGACAGTGAAACTCCTTAAAAAAAAAAAAAAAAAAACTGTTATGCAAAATACAACAACGAAATACTTTCCAAACACACACAACACACCACAAAAACCACTGGCACACTGGCATGTACTGGCATTAGATTTACTAGCAAAAAAAAAAAAAAAATGCTGCCAACATTTACATGTGGGCTCCGAATGGGTTAAAAATGGGGTACAAATAAGGGTCCCATGTCTGTTTGTCTGAAGGTTCCAAAGTGGCCGTACTTGTGTTTGCCCATATAGTCCCCTGAATGGGATCTACCTGGTTTTCAGGTGGGGAAAATTATATTGGATCAACACAATATGGGAACATGACACATAAAGGGCCAGAACTCACACTCTTGTGGGGCTTTGTAGACCTGTGCTATGACTTCTTCCAGTTATTCCAGGCAAAGAAGACAGGATCACCACTCATGTTGCTGTCAGTGATGGTCTTTTTTTTTTCCCTTTTCGAAATGATGGGAACATAGCCTTGAATTTCTTGTGAAATTCAGCACATCAGCATTCTCCCCTTTTCTGTTTTTACCCTCATATTAAATCAATACTTTCTAAATCGGTGGGAGTTTCAATTTGTTTTTTGTTTGTTTGTTTGTTTTTTTGTTTTGTTTTTTTAAACTGTAAGTTTTTGTATCTTCAAAAAATATATCACGGTAACGACTGGTTTTGACCAGCGCTGCCGCCTGGAGGATAACATGTTTATGGTACTTGGTATCCCCCATTTTCCCAGTTCTTAGACTCCTGCTCATTTAGCCCACTTGGATCCCTTATGGGACCCATGTATTTGGTCCACATAAGCTTCTTATTGGGGTCCATAAAACTGAAACTAAAAGAGTCCATTTGTCTATTAAAAGCCCAAGCCCGCAGAGTACCCCAGGATGGAGTTCACTGCTTCTTCTCAGTTTAATGTTTGTCAGATTGGAGGTGAGTAACAGCACTAAGTAAATGTTCTTTCACACACTTCTGACAACCAAGAGGGATTTGGGACTGACCACCAAACTCCACAAAATGTTGACTGAGTTTTCTGTCAAAATTAAGGTGAGTACCCAGCCCTGCTTTCACAGCAGTATAATTCAAAACCTTTTTCTTCTGTAAACTTAATTGATGCTTGGCATTTGCATTTGGAATATTAGTACCACTCACTGTTTGGGCATGCAGTTCCATCTGCCTATCATCTGAGCATCTATATCAGGCAAAGGATAGAAAGTGACAAAACAGGTGCACTTCAGGAGCCTAATCAGATTTCTACTGAAGTCAGTGCCCCGTGGCTCCGCCCCTGAAATATTCATTAAGCTAATGGTTCTGACCATTTCTTCCATATCCTTTTATTCTATAAAACCTACAAAAAAAAAATCAGGACTATGAGAAGAATATTAATGTTATGTAAAGTAAGAACAAAAACACATAGTTAGGTGTATTTCCTTCCTGTTGCCCACATTTTTAAAGCAGAAGACCTGAGGGCAGTGGAGAGTTTTCACTTTTTTTTTTTTTTTTTTTTGGGGGGGGGGGGGGGGGGGTTGTTTCAAATTTTTTTTTTTTTCATCTGTATCTTAGGACAAATGCTTCCCAATTATACGTGTTTTACACAATGCAAGTTTAAGATGTTGCCGAGCAGAACTCTATGCAAACCATTTCTATGTTCCTGCCACTCAGTGCCATTAAAAAAGCTTCAGTTTAAAGATGTGCATTTCACTCGTGTGTTCACGTGTTAAAGCTTGAACTTTGCCTGAGTCCAGATTTATGTGTGTTATTGGCTTACTGACTCCAGAAAGATTGCTCCTTTATTATAAATACTTCAAGCTGAACCCACCAGAGAGAAAGGGAGAGCATTTTTGTTCTGCTGAGCTGTTCCAACTTTCACTTGCACAACCAACATTGCTAATTAAGTGCCAGAAACCTTTCGTCTCGGCTCCGCTGCAAGGGCTTCATCATTCCACCACCACTCGGCCCTAAGGCTCAGTAGGCTTCACAGTGCCACTGAAGATCTGTCTGGGGCAATGGAGCATATTGACCATGTCACAGTGGGTCACTGTTTTTACCCAGCTGACATTTGCCTCTTTATCAGTCCCCAACATCAGGGTCTGCTGGTCACACAAATTAAGGGGCAATTAAGGCACTGAAACAGCAGAGGGATCAAAGCAGACTGCAGCAGGAAAAGCCTCTCTGAAAAGTTAAGCAGTTAAGTTTTCTACGGCAGCAATAGTCTAGCTTAATAGGAACTGGACCAATGAAAATACATCAAGTTGCTCTCTTTTTTTTATGCGAAACAAAAAGAATATTGTCTTAAAATTGGCTACATACTACTGAAACACAAGAACAAGATGTTGCATTGTCGTTGTTCAACAGCACATGCGTGCACGCGGTGTTATTTTATCCGTGCAAAACTGTAGGTCATCTCAGTAGCAGGATATCCCAGTCTTCAAACTTGTCAGTGATTAGAGATTTAAGAGAAAATAATCTGGTTGGAATGTAGTCTGCAAAGAGTTTTACTTCTTTCAGACATCCCTGAGATTCCTGTATCTCTGCTAATTTCCATCAACACAACTGAGAACAAACAACAACTTTCATCATCCCTTAATTGTTCCTCCCTGCCTTCTGTGCAGCAGTAACTCATGCCAATGTCAGACCACTGAAACAATTTCTTCAATGAAATGGGCTTCATGGATTAAAATGCAATTTGCCACAGTAAATGAAAATGCGTTCTATATAAACACACGGGTGGTTATTGAGTTGAGGTTTGGGAGGTGAGAGCTGGCTTCAAACAGAAACAACCAACAGGTCCTTTGATGTTTTCAGATGGGCTCTGCTGCTCCTGGGAGAAATGCGATAGCGCTGGCTAATTTAATTTCACTACGCATGTAACAGTATCTGCCTGCGTGCATGTGGACTTGTTTATCTTGGGTGCAAAGATGCATTTTAAAGACCCAAATGTGTGAGTATGCGTGTACGTTTGTTTTCATATGCTTGTGATTGCACCTATTTATGCAACTCTGTTCCAGAGAAAGTTAATATTTCATGTCTCTCCTTTATTTCTAGTGAGGCGGCCACCTGCCCTGCGCCTCCCATACCCTGCCACAGACACAAATCAAACAAGTCTTTAGTTTACATGCAAAATCTGTTATCCCGCTCTGCTATGAGAATAATCAAATCCATATGCAACACTGAGGTGTGCAGCGCACTGGTTTGCTAGGCAGCCATGCCTGTCTTGTTAGGATTTATACAGAAATGCATTTCTCAGCGTGCCACATTGCTCACCAAATCGTCCTGAGATTCCTGTCTGTGACACCCTGAGCCCATATGCTGATATTTGGACACCAAACTCAGCAGATTCACCCGATGTGAAAGGGTATCCCTTGAGAATGTTTGCATGGGTGCATTTGTTTTTCCATTAGTGGGTGTATCTTCTTGCTGGAGGAAACGTTTTGAGTCAACGTGTGTGGTATTCACCTAGATTTGTATGCTTTGCAATGCCTCCCTCCGACCCCAGAACCACGCTCACATTAATTTGTACATTGGATACAGTGTGAGCGTGCTCATTAGGCTTGCAGTGTTACATGAAAGCAGTATGACAGGGTAGGGGTTAGGTTATATCCACTGGGAGGCTGTGTGAGTGTGACTGTGCGTCGGGGTTTGCTGAGGACGTTGTTGGCTCTGTGTGCAAATCTATCTGTCTGGGAGCATTTGTCTTTCTGACTATCCCCTTGCATGTCTGCATATATGCATTTGTGCATGCGTGTGCATGAGGACGAAACTAGCGGTGCGTCTCGCCTTCCTGGCGCAGGGAAAGATATGCGTCACCACTGTCTGGAATGTGGGCGAGAAGTGCTCAGAATAATTTGTTGGAGAAACAATTTATGGAAAAATATTATCAGCAAAAACTTTTAACAATTCATCCATACCAAAACTTTAAACCGCAGCTTACACTCCTCCTTTAAGACCACGTGAGTTGCTAAAATGGAGGACAGAACAGAAAACTAAATACATAAATGCACTCGGGTACATGCACTAAAGCACCTTTTTCATAATATGTTCCCTTGAAATAATAATGGCAAAAGGTCTTCAAAAATTGTGTCATTCCATCACTTTACCATGAAATAAAAACACAGCCCATGAGATTATTAAAATAAAAATTGTTAATTAAATGCAGTGGCATTGAGAGAGCTATGCCTAAAAAGCTATTACATAACTTTTAACTATTTACAGGTTAGAAAATAGATACGTTGCTTAGTTCAGTCCTTCAACTTCCTGCTGATACTGAAGCTTGACCACAACCCTGCACTTCGAACATAAATTAACACCTGATGACGTGTAAACCCCATTCTTTATTAGGAAGGACTTGGCACATCCTGAGTAATGACAAGTTTTCAGAAGCCATCTAACCTCGACCCGAACACCAGACACCAACGGTGTAAATATATTCAGGTGGCAGATCTGGATGAAAGGCTTCTAAGTGTTACCACTTTGGTCATGACATTGACAAATCGCCTGCTTAATGTGGCCGGTGTTTGATCATGTTAGTTAAAAAAAAAAAAAAAAATCTGAATCTGATAAGCTGACCACTCAGAAAGAGAAATATCTCCCGTCTATATTTGGCCAATATTGAAACTTGAACAAGAGAATCAATACAGAAAGAAAAAAAAAAAAAAACACAATGTGTGCCTGACTGTATGCAGCGTTGCCATGATAACACCCAAACCTCTTTTTATCTGGACTCAGTGTCTGACCGTTTAGCAGTGGGAGGGGAGTCGCGGGGCATGCTGCTGCTGGTGGTAACTTATGTATGTATAGGGATGCTGACACAAACGACTCTGTCTGGACTCAGTGCTTAAAATAAAGCTGTTAATAAAGATGTCTTAGGTGAGGGATTGCCAAGGTGGAGTTGGAGGAAAGGAGTCAAGGGACCATGCTGCTCGCATCGATGGGGGTGGGGCTCAATTTTGCACAGACCCTACCATGGAGACGCTTGTTACATGAAAGCTCGGCATCACGGAGTGTAAGAGGATCCGGCCTAACTTATATCGGCACCGCAGGTCTATCCATCTCACTGACAGGCCGGTGGCGTCGAGTGCCAGGGGGTGTGACACTGCTGACAGTGGAGTGTGCCCTACTCGCTGACTCCTACGCACACGTACATTTATTACCGGAGCCTTGCGATGCCCCCACCCCCACCCCCTCCCCTCGTCACACATCTGGAGAGGGGTCAAACTTGATCTGTGTCCACAGCTTGGGGGGTCATGGCAGGAACGACTGGCGGGGGCCCTTTCACTTAAGCTGATCCCTTCAGTGCAACCCTGTAGCACTTACATGTGGGGTCAAGATCGTAAAACTTCAGAATGTACAGTTGCTGGGGTTACAAGGGATCAGTGGGGCCTCTGGCCTATTTGTATCCATTGGTGGCTCAACATGTTTGGGTGTTTGTGTGCAGGCTTGCATTGTATGTGTCACAGTTTATCCTATAATATAGGGGCAGGGGTAAAGGGAATGTGGCCTCGGTTTTATGCTATGGACGATGTAACAATATAGGTTCATTTGAAGAAAAGATATACATTGTGTCTAAAGGTTTACGCATGTGGGTGGTGAAGATGGGAGCTTTAAGAGCAGCTGGGACTTTGCCAAATCTTAGCTGACCATGTCTCCACCATTCATCATTGTCATGTCGTTGCATGCATGTGTGACTGTTTGACTTTCTCCTGTAATGAAAATTCCACATGCGGCACATCAGACATGGTTGAAGTTAGCTGTCCTCACTGATCATCTTGGTCATGGACACATACAGAAACCCCCTTGAGAAACCATACAAATAAACAAACAGACGAATGCTTTGCAACTCCAGTTTCTGAAGGGAGATACAGTATTATGATGTGCTGAATAGTTTAAACCACCCCGGGACAAGCAAGGACAGATATACAACTTTTATGAGTTGTCTCTTTAAATATAAACCAAACAAACAAACAAACAAAAAAAAACACATATATGTATACAAATATATTACAAAGTCATGTAAAAGTACATTTTTACAATTTTTCTTTTTCTTTACGTTTTTGCAAAGGTTTCACTTTTACAAACACAAGAACCTGGGTATTTCCAAGAAACATCATCAAAACATCTTTACAGAGACTATTTCAGGAACATCCAAATGTGTTTGTCAATATTCTTTCATTTATAGCCAATCAATGTGGTGGCAAAGGGATCACTTCACAGCATGATGCCTTCCATTGGATTTCAAATCGACTGCCGCAAATATCCTGTCTATGCCAAAAATTAAAAAGTAAAAGAAAAAAAACAGGAATGTGAGTATTAAAAAAATGACTGTGTGTTTTGGTATTCATCCTGTCTTACCCCACATCCCTACTTTTGTTTTATTTTATTTTAATATATTTTTTTTTACCTTTTCCTTCTTTCCTCTCTGTATTGTGTTGCCACTGGAAGTGACAATGGGATGGGATGGATCTTTAATGGATTTGTCTCGGGCAGCACAATGGGAGGAGGAATCGTTGTTAACATTATAACATATTGATCGCTTCAACTCCATTTCCCAAGGCCTTGTCACACAGGAGCCATTACTCACAGCAGTCACCCCCCCTCCCCAGCACCCCCACACATGCAACCCCGTCTCACTGGTTTCTGTGATAGTGCATATCTGCATGAGTTCACCATGTTCATTTCCTATGACCCCTTCAACCTCCTTTGCATTATACTTTTGTGTAAATTAGTCTACTTTTTTTTTTTTTTTACTTCATCAGCGTTAATGTGCAGTCTGTAAAAATGTATGGTTCCTGCTCAAATGGTTGTACTACATACGCCCAGCTCCTTAAGAAGGTGAATTGTTTCTTTCTTCATGCTGGTAAGGTCTTATGCAGTGAGGTGTGGTGGTCATGCTTATTGGCCAGCATACCACTGAGTCAAAGCTTAAGAATTAATTTGGAAAGTTCTGCTTTAAAGTTCAGCTACACAAAACAAGCATACTGCTTCGAACAAAACGTCACAATATTATTGCTTTGGTCAGCGAATCCTTACTGTGCATTATCTGCCTACATGAATGAGCACGATTATATAAGAATTAAATCCTGGCTGCTCATTTATAAAACTGTGCATAGTATCCTGACTAAAAGTTTCCAAAAAAAAATCTTCACATTTCTAAAACTGTGTGTACGCACACCACCTCCAAGCGATTTATAGATTGCAACCCATCTGGAACTTTGCACAGGTGGATTCGCCTCACACCCTGCGCTCTGCATACCCACATTCTACCATAATGAGTCAATGCAAAGTACCCTGTGAATGTTTTTGCATGTAATTAAGCCTGCCGCCAGCCATCACGTGCAGCGCCTGCCTGTTCCAGAGATGGCTCTGGGCGTCAGGATGAATGAGCCATATACTGAGCTCGGCAACCGTGCGACTAAATTTGTCAGAATCATATTTCTGTCACAAATAACTTGTACATTGATCGTATGCACATTTTTATGTTCACGTGGACAAATTTATTTTCATCCAGAGCCCTTATAGAAGTGTGAGTACAGTGCATTGCGCCGATTACATTTAGGAAACCTGACATTTGATGTTGCATTTTGATGTCGGCCTGGTTCTCCCACATTGTAAGGAAACTTGATGCATTGACCAGTCAAGTTAATGAGGCCATCCAAAATGGCAGGCGATATTGTGCTCAGGGACAGCTGTGACATCCCAGCCATTTGTATGATATCAAACCCGAAGGGGGCTTTAAGCACAGAAATTAATAGCATGTATTGTTAATTATATCAAACACATACCTGTCAGCGTATTCCCGCTGGAAAGAACAGGTTGCCAGAAAACAAGAGCGGTCAACACCTGGCATGCACTGGGATGGCGGGTCAGTTTGTTGTTACAGTGGAGCTGGTTCAACACATAGATCCAAGAGCACTTCTCTAGGGAATCTAATTTGGAATATTAGCCAGTCACCATCATGGACCAGTAAATATTTGTGGTCCTAATTCTCTCCATCCTGATCTTTGAAAATTGTAATCCTCAAAGAGTGCCAGCACATCCATATGTAACATTATCATCACAACACTATTTATATGCTCACTCAGTAATTAGACTGATTGCTACACAACTCCTAACAATTAATGCGTCAATCAGTGCTATCCACCAGTCTAGTATAAAATCTGAAGATGGAAGTATGATATATGAATGTACTGTGCTTTTTGCTTATGGAATAGTCCTGGCTCACGACAGCTATTTCACACAGCTGTAACACTGCAGGCAGATCTACAAATCTGATATGGAATGAAATGAAATTCATGAGATGAGTGTGGTTTTAATTCACCACCTCACCATCTATGCTGCCAGTATCCCTCTAGGTCCAAAATGTTTGTGGCCAAGGTTCAAAATTTGCGTGCAGGTGCTCACATTCGGGCCCTGTTTTGTGCATATGCAACATTTACAAATGTTGAAACCGGCGGCACAGATGATGAGGTGGTGAATTGAAGCCACCTTCATCTCATGCATTTGATTTACCTTCATATCAGGCGGTTAAACAGACCAACCCGGACCCAGCTCCAGTGTACTTCAGCCTTGGAAGGGTTGAACTCTATTCTTCCAAAGGAGTCTGTTATTTGTTTTTCTTTAATAGCGTGGTTGAAATGGCTGCTGAAAACATTGGTCAAAAAAACTCTTTAAATAAACTGCTCACAGTAAGAGAGCCGTAAAGTCATGACAACTTTCATCAGATAAAATAAAATAAACTAAATATCATGATATAAATTCCTTGCTCCTGCCGCAACTATTTGAAAATGACACTTGCACTGTTCCAAAACAGCTCCTAAGAGGTCAGTAATGTTTGACTAATCATCAGGATCAATAAAATTACTTTTTCCATCTGCAAAACAGATTTGAGAGAGCGCCATAAACTGCTGTTTCTGCAGTGGGAAGGCACAACACACGTGTGATTAGAGGAATGTGGGGAACCATTTTGAGAGCGCAATTCAAATGGACTGTTTCACTGCTGATATGAGGATAATACAGAGTTGTGTTTCTGGACTGCAGATGTCTTTTAGAGGTTCAGATTCTTTGGGAAAAAACTGACAGGCCTGAAACATCCAAAGACAGTCAACTTCAGAGTGACTGCCAAGTCAATATCTGGGACAAAAGATTTTCCTGCATGTTAATAACATGTGATGCTTACTCAATAAGTCTTGTATGTAATGCAAAACCCTTTAGACATAAAAAAGAAAAATCTTTTTTAAACTACTAAAAGCAAGTTTGATCATTTTAAGTCCTACTTCCATCTCTTATCATTATCTACTGTTATTAAAATAAAAGAAAAGAAAAAGAATTCATCATGACTCTTGAATCTAAAGGACTTACCCTTCGACTTACTTGCACATTTGAAGACATGCAAAAGATTGATGATCAGATCCCTCCAGGGTCAGGAAAGATACCTTTTTAAGCCCACCACCGTGACGACAAAAACTTTTGATCATAAAAATGAAGTCTGTCCTCTTTCTTCCTCTCACTGAATGATGGTTTGGAACACAGAGAGTGAGTCCTGATACTTAAATATCAATTTCCTGGATGGTCACGCATCACCATGCAGGTTATCTGTCCATGTGTTATTCGTGAGTGGTTTGATTTACTCCATGCACATTTGTATCACAGAGTCACTCAGCCGCTTGGTTTCAAATTTCTCTTCAAGGCACTTAGCTGCATGTTTTTTGTACATCTAACAATGTTCTTCTTTAAAATAATACACATTTACCTTAAATTGACTCATTTTGTACACTGTATTTGACAAAAAAAAAAAAATGCACCATCGGTCACCGTGCACTTTTTGTTATTTCCCAGAATTCCCTGTTTTCAAATGCAGCATCATAGCGTGCTCAGAGTTTACCTGCCAAGGCTAGTGATGTAATGAAGCCTGGACTTTAAACCCATGAAGGTTCTCGTCAGAGTTCGTGTTTACAAATGATCATTTGACAGTTACATATGCATGGAAACACATGGTTGATGTTATGTGAAATTTAGTTTAAACACTGCACATCTAAAAGAGTATTTCAGCCCTGATATCTGGCTACAAGCATTAAAAAGTGTACTTTTACAAGACTTTCGAATACCTGTGACTATTACACTTGTGAAACCGTTTACACAGACTTCTCTTTACTAAAGGCAAGGACAAGGACACACTTTCTATGCTGCCAAAAAAGTCGGTTTTCTGCCAAACCATAACATAGTGCCACTCTTTTGTAGGCCATGGTCCACAAAAGACTGAATGAGTGCCTGCGCAACAGGATATTAAGTGACCACAGGACGGCCCACTGAACAAATCATTAATTGCACACTGAAAGTGGTGGTGAAATTTTATGGCTGTCGAGTGAATTTCTCAGATCATGAAGCACTGCTTCATTTAAACCACATTTCTTTACATCACAACAAAGTGGGTGGAAATAAATGACCAACTTCATTGAAAAGAAAAAAAAAAATCCTTTGGGAATGTGAATTGTGTGTGCACCCTTAAAAAGGCTTGAAAACTGTTCAAAAATCCAACGTTGTGCTTAATTTTTCTCTGGCAGTGAGTTATAAATCATCATTTAAACATCTGTTTTGTTAGCCGTTAACAGAGTGGTTCTCTCTTGCATTGTAATTTTACCTGTGTCTGTTCCGCAGTGATTCATCACACTTCCCCACATTCACTTATTTGATCATGCCAACAATATGCCACGTCTCTTTTTTGTTTTCTGGCAGAAACTGTCAGAGGCACAGACACAGTGAGCAATTCCAGGATCTTTCAACATTACTCCTGTCTTTCTTCTGTCACATCTCTCACTAAAAGCCAACCTGCATCTAATTATCTCTTATTTACACTCTCTCTCATCTTATTATGCTCTCCTTTTCAACCCATGGACAAATTCTTCCTTTGGTGTAATACTTACTGTCCAGACTACCATCCCTGGTCGTCCAGAGGAGGCCACTGTTGTCCTTGAACTTGGATCGAGGTCAAGAAACTAATTTGTTGTGTGATTTAGAGGCTACCCAGCCCAGTCAATGGCCCTGACCCTGAGCGAGCTGTGGTGAATTTTAATCACAGGTGATGCAGTTGGATAACAGTGCCATGGTCGTCCATACCTGGTGGAAGCCCTCACTGCCTACAATGCATGCTGTGATCGCAGTGTCACAAAAAAAAAAGAAAAAAAGAAAACAGCACATGTTTTTGGAGGCATACATGCGGAGTATATGTCAATCCACATGTTCAAAAACAAGAGACAGAAAAGACATGAAGAGATTTACAGATTCACAGGTGTCACCGTCACGTTCTTCTTTCCCTCAGACACAATGAACTGCAACAGAGCAACTGACACTTCTCGTGTTTGGAGAACCATGCAGGTTCATGGAGATTAGCCAAGCAGGTGTGTGTGATCTCATTAAAGCAAAGAGGAAGATGGTTTCTGTTCTCTGGAACACTGAAATCAGTCTTTTTACTCCACACAGAGGTCAGGGTGAGGTGAAGCACTGTAAAAATTGGCTTGTGAATTCACATATGCAGAGAGTCAATGACAGACAGCTGGGTAGAAAAGATGCTACCAAATTGGAATTTGCTTTTAAAGAAAATTATTCATTTAGAATTGCAGTCCAACACCACTGTGGAAACAATCATATATGCTTTTATGAAAAACATGGCAACAAAATCAAGCACATGATGTGTGGCTTTCCTTATTACACACATTTTCTGTATGTTTCAGTATCTCAAGGATTTTCTGATGCATATATATTTTATGATAGTATCGAGCAGGTGATTAATTGAATTGTTTATTTTATTTGGAAAGACAGAGGTTCACCGATCTGCAACAAACCGGGTCTACAAATTGTGGAACAATTTTTTTTTTTTAATTCCTTGAAGACTTTGAAAGCCCCACCATTTACAGTCAATAATATCGTCAAAGATTCAGAGATTCAGGAGGAGTGTCTGTGTGCTAGATTCTCAACTGGACATCACTGTATGGTCTCAGGAACACTTCCAGAAATCACCGTCTTTGAACCCAGTTCACAGTGCAATCCACAACACAAGTTCAAGCTGTAAAGCTGAACACGGTCTAGAAATGTTGCCATCTTCTCTGGGCCAAAGCTCACCTAAAATGGTCTAAGGATAAATGGAAAACTGGTCTGTGGTCAGATGAATTAAAATTTGAAATTCTTTTTGGAAGTCGTGGATGCCGTACCTGTGAATTAAAGAGGAGATGAACCTTCCAGCTGGTTATCAGGAGACAGTTCAAAAGCCTTCATCCCTGATGGTATGGGGTGGCATTGGTGCCATTGACGTGGGCAGCTCATAAATCCGGAAAGGCACCATCAAGGCCAGAGACTATATAGAGGTTTTAGAACAACATATGCTCCCATCCAGACAATGTCTGAGTCTGGGTGCCTAACTGGTCTGCCAGCAGTCCAGACTTTTCACCAATAAAAAAACATCATAAAACACATCATGAAACAAAAAATCCGACAATGAAGGCCCAGGACTGGTAAACAGCTAGAATCCTGCATCAGACCAGAATGGGACAACATTCCTCTCCTAAAACCTCAGCAACTGGTCAGATGTTTACAGAACGTTGTTAAAAGAAGAGGTGATGCTACACAGTGGTAAACATCACCCTCCTCCAAACTTTTTGAGATGTGCTGCGGCTGTCAAAGTCTAAATGAGCTAAGATTTTCCATGAAATGGTTAAATGTCTCAGTTTTCAACATCTGATTTGTTCTTTGAGTTCTATTGGGAATAAAATATGGGTTTATGACATTTGCAAATCATTGCATTCTGTTTTTATTTATGTTTCACACAGTGTTCCAGCTGTTGTGGAATTGGGGTTGTAATACCACACCATGATACCCCCCCCAAAAAAGTCATAGTTTCCATACTTCTCTCTTTTGTGTGACAGATTGCGGATGATCCACTAAATGATCCCTTATATTCTTCTCCCGAGGTCCCACAAGCTTCTCCGCTCTTCTCCACCCTTTCTGTCCATCTATGCGGCCCTCTCTCATTCATCCAACACTCAGCATAGGGGTTGTGCATGAGTGAAGCATTATAATAGCTCAAGGAAATGGCCCTTCTTGAGAAACTTTCAGTGAGCTGTCAAAGGGAGAAGATTAATGCCTGGCCACGCTCTCCAGGGGACCGGGAACCCCCCCCCCCCCCCATTCCTCTCTTCCTTAACCATTTCTTTTATTCCCTCCTGCTCCACTCTCATCATCCCCACTTAGCCAACAATGGCATGCCCCATGCAAACAAAAGATTTAGGTAAAGAATCATTTCAAACGTGATGCACATATTTACCTTCTTTGGGTTCCGTGTTGTGAGACATTGTGTATTTTGCAATCGCCTCGAGAGACAGTATACTGAGAAGAACAGAAAAAAAAAAATCTCATCATCTCTTGTGATTACTTTTTTATCACTGAAGTTGACACGTAGCTTACGTATTCAACTGGCTGTCTTCGTAAACTCACATATACTTAACAACATTTTCCCCTAAATTTTCCGAAAGGGAAACCCCAACCACAGCTCAGTCTTCAAGTTAAAGACATAAAAAAAAAATGCCATAAATCAGACATCAGCGCCATCCATCTTATACTGAAAACTCGCTCCCTCGCTCTCATCGTTCACCCAGTTTACACCCACGGCAGCCTACTCTCTCAAAGAGCTAACTCTCATCTCTCTTGTCTTCTGTCTCTCACTCTATCCATACTTTACATTGTCCTTATGACGCTCATATAAAAGCTTACAATTTTACTTAAGGGGTCTACTAGTAATAATGTGAATTGCTCCAACACCTCTCATTACCTTTTGTCTGAAAAACTTTATTTTAGCTCATGTTTCTTTGTATCTGAGTCTGATGGTCTCTTTAAGGCTCACGAACTCAAAACACTGGAGTCAAACTCAATTGCGCTCATTCTTTGTTTTGCAGGTGCCAAACTAGGGGCAGATTTACTGCAGCTTGTTGCCCGGAGCAAATTGTTTTGGTGCTTGAAAATGACAATATGTATTTACTGTCCAAGCACAGCGGTAAGCTGGCACCTGAAAGGCATAGACAAACAGATTTTTTTGCACCTGGCTCTGTTTTAAGATTCAGAAAGGAGAGTATTTAAATCAGTCACGCAAAGTAATTTACTGAGCTTAGCATTTTTGCATTCACTACCAACTGTGCTGTTACTCAGATTAAAATGTCCTCAGTTTTGTGCTTGATGCGGCCATGACAGTTGCTGTAAAGTGGACACACAGGTGTTGCACAGCAGTTGAAGGAAGAGAGAATGAGAAGGAAGATATTCTCCTGCACATGCAAATGTAGTTAGTATGCCAGCAGAAGACATTATTAGAATGACAATCCAAGCATGCTGCTCATATCTGGCGGGAAGAAACATAAAGGGTTGATGGATTTTTAACAAGAAAAAGTCATATAATACCTGCCGCACCAAAACCATTTTGCAGCTTTTCTTTTGTTTTGATGCAGACAACATAACTTGGATGATAACTCATCTTTTTCATGTTGTTCCTGAATAAGGAGAATCTTAAAGTTACTAAATGGCACAGACGCAGTGAGACACCAGCAAGCTTAGAGTCACACCATCATTTTTTTTAATTGTTGCTAGATCCCAGAAGGCTGCTGTGATAGCTAGCCAGTAAGAAAGTCCAATCCTGAGATTTAAGAAAAGAAACAATAATGTAGTTCGACTAAAGAGTGAAATGTATTAATCAAAGCATCTTTTTTTTCTAATTTGATCTAAAAACTGCATTTTAAATTTTTAATCTTGAACAGGTCATCGAGGTTTAATGCTTATATGATCTGTTATGTAATAAAAAACAAGATGTGTCTGTGTCACTGGTAAATCACACACTTCTGGTCAGCAGTTCTGCTTGTTAGGGACTCGACACTAATCGGTATCACTGATGGTAAACTACTTTAGTCAATAATACATTTTGCAGGACATGTCTGTATGTGTAGATCAGTGGAGTTATGAAACCTTACCAGGAAAACTGGACATTTCCCATTTCCCATTTTTAGGTCAAGCAATCAGTTATTCAAAACTTTATTAAGAACACAGACAGTAAATAGCACGAAAAAAAAAACCAAACAAACAATAAAACAAATATAAAGAGAAGACAGAAAAAAAAAGATGACTTGTGACGACAGCCAATTTTTTCCGGAACAATAAAACTGCCCTTTTGTCTCTAGGAAGACCTCATGCCAGTGTGTTTGCAGTAAAGCTGAAGAGGGCAGGATCATCTCCTAAACACTAAATGTAAGCCAAATCAAACAAACATGAGTAGACAACTAATAAAAAGAAACGTAATAAAAGCCTGAAAGCCAGGCAGCTATGTTTCCAACAATGATCACCAAAAACATCTCAAACTCCTTTTTCTTGATTTAAAGGTAAAGTCCTGCCCCCAAATAATGATTTTTGTGTTCCTGCCATGCTTGGATGAAGGAATTTGTTTATATGTCATTATTGCAATTAGTATTGCACCATAATTTCTTTTGTGTGTCATAGGCACATATCCTTGGACTAATCTCCCTGTGTTCGTCAGTCATCTCAGTCCCCTAACCATTTGAGGAAGATTGTCACCCTCCCTGAGTCTGGATCTGCTGCTTTTTTCTTTTTTCTCCTTATAATTATTATTTTTTCCCCTTTTCCACTGTTGCCTTGTGCTTACTAATGAGTGATGACTTGCATGGGAGACTGCACCAAAGTGAAGATTCAATGCAATCTGTTTTTTTTTTTTTTTTTTTTTTCCCATTATCCGTGTTTTGAACCTGGACTTCATGGCAATGAACTGGAATGAATTGGAATATAATTGGGCTGAATTGAACTTGTTTTCTGTGTAAAGTGCTTTGCGATTACTTTGTTGTGAATTGGAACTATGAAAGAACATAAGTTGAATTTAATTGTCCAGTCTTATAAATATTTTGCCTGCCACCAACAGCACTGAGTGTAATTGAGACGTCGGGTTGGTTATTTCCCATAGTTTTGTGAGAGCGGGTTGGAAGAGTTAGCTAGGGTTTCTCTTAAATCCTCTTGGTACCTGCTGTGACTTCATATGTCCCTTGACCACACACAAACACACAACACATACATTTGCTGGCATGTTTTCAGCACCACATGTAACAGTAAAAACCAACTTACCTCACTACTGTGCGATGTGAAATCACTCCACATTCTTCGGAGCCAACTCTCTGTGTGTCTGACATAAGATGAATGATATGCACATACATTTAAAGCATATCATCTCTGGCCTGTCCAGCTGCACAGCTGTTGAGAAGATGGGAGGATGATCAACTACTCAAATATTCTTCTCTCCCTAGATCCCCTTTCCACCTTCATCTTCTCCAGCTTTCAGAAAAGCAGGCGAAGTCGAAAAAACAGGGTGTCCAAAGTTTCTTCTCTGAAATGGATTCAGCCACTCCTTGGGGACTGCTTGTTTGAACTTTTAGAATCAGAATTTGTAAAGATACAGAGCAAAGCAGAACATTTGCAGTCATAACAGAGCAACTCGCCTCAGACCCAGGCGAGGACCAGCTAGATCAAACACACCCCTTAGGGAGTAATGAATGAACCTCACAGTGAAACATCCGATCTCATCCACAAAGTCTGGCTGCATGTAAGACGCCTTTTGTCTCACAAACCAGCCAAGTTTGTGACCTCGGTTTGTCATTTGCATCCAAGCATCATAAACAAGTATGTTATTTGTGCAGCATTCCCTGGGCCACCCACCCATGTCTTCAACTCAAAGCCCAGAGAGCGTCTACAGCCCTTGGGGCAATCCATGGTTTTCTGCCGTGCACGCTTTGAACAAAGAAAACATACAGAAAACCCCTCCTAGCAGCATTTTATGAGCCAAGATATTTCGTTTTTTTAAACCATTTCCAATTTGCCGTTGTACATTTGTGTTGGCTCGGCAGAAGTGGCTCTGCAATGCAGATGACAGGGCTAATTACATAGCTCAAGAAAATGTACACACAGATATAAAAACAGTCATGCCTTTCTGAATGTTGGGCTGAAGCAGACAGCCAGTGGCACTGACCCCAATATCACACCATATTTATTCTTCTTACAAAGAGCAGCACCCTGGCGCTGAGTTTGTGCCACTTGGGGTCGCCTGCATAGCACGGGTGTTTTTTACTCTTGCCAAGTCAAACTAATGAACTGAAATGGACAGTTCTTTACTTTTTAAAGAATACACCGCGGTTATGATTAGATCCATGTGAGATGAGGCCAGTTTGGCTCCTAAGATTAAAATGTTCTTGCGAAGTCTTAAGTCCTGGACCGAACCTTATCTGGGCGCGAGTGAACTTGGCCTAAGGAAAAACACTATGGAGACCTTTAAACATCAGGTCTATCATGGATTAAGAGGAATATAAAAGGATTTTCTTTAAGTGCTCTCTGGAATCCCTTTTTGCTGCGTTTAGTAACTGTGGCAATGTGTAGCTATTTGTAGCCTTCTACTGTGGTCGAGAATATCAGTTAGTACGTGTTTGTGTGGCAGAGGAGAGACATCTGTGGAAAATTGAATAACCTGCCAATGGCGTAAATCTTTGTAAGAAGGCCAAGAGAAGGTTACAGAAGGTTGGCTCATTTTTTAGTATTTTTTATTTCACTTTGATTCAATAAATGTCAGGTTCACTTTTTGAAACACTTCATCCTTCAGATTGTTTCGGGTTCACTCCTCAAAGCAGAGTTCAAAAACTGCCAAACCTCGAAAGTAGCCATTTATGTTGTTTTATATAGTCTGAGTATGTGTCTTTAGAGGAAACTAAATCATAAAAACGGCCCTGCGTATGCTTAAGCATGTACAGTTGTTAACACTGACTGCTAACTGTACGACCCGTCGTTACACACTACATCACTGGGGCGACCATGTATCAGTGGTTAGTGTTGGTCACCCTACAGCTGGAAAATCAGCAGTTTGGAAATAAGCACAAAGACACTGATCTGAGAGTCTGTCCACATCAGGAGTGAATAAGCAGCTTCACCATGAAGCTCAAGGTGTTATAAGCGTGTAAGCGCTATTAGCAGCAACTCTGTGTGACATCCCCAGCATAGTGGTGCCTAACCTTTTAACCAGCGAGGTCACAATGGGTTGCAGCTTAGCTAACCATGTGACCAAGAGAGGCTGCAGGGGATAGGTTAAAAGATCAAGTCCACCTCCAGAGGAAGCAGAGACGGCAGCACAGCATCATTTTGTATTCAGTTAATCGGCTATGTCTGAAAAAAATTCAGTTTTTTTTTTCTTGCTACACAAACCATGGATGTGTTTGTGCTATGCTAAGTACTTCTGGAAATAGATTGATAAATAAATGTCTCATTTTCTTTTCTAGTACAGTCACGGGTCATTATGGATATGTTTAGGATGTGTCTGTCCTGCTGAATAAAGATTCAGAAATGCAAGTCTCTTTTCTCCTGACTTCAAAAAACACACAGAAATAAAAAAAAAAAAACAAGACCTCTTGAAAGTACATCAATATAAAACCTTGTTTTAATGAATGAGCTCTCTCATTTATTTTCTATTTTTTCTCTCTCACTCCCCCCCCCACCCACACACACACACACATCAGTACAGATGTGGCCTCACAACACTCCTATATGCTCAATATTTTTCACTCCCTGAACCCATTTAGTGTGTCACATGGGTTGATTTGATGTTTTCAGTTAAATGGATTTTTTTTTCTTCCCTTCTTTTTTATCCAGCGTTCATGAACAATACAGCAGTGATTCAAAAACTGTGCCGTGAGATGACGAATTTGAAGTTTCACGTTCAACACCAATGGAGGATAATTGTACTCATTGGCTGCCACGTTTTAATTTACACATATGCAATAAAATCTCAATATATTTTTGTTGTTTTCACACATGGATTACTGAGGGCTTGAAACTGTCTAGAGCATTCGCTCTAGACTTCCTGTACAGACAACCTGCACTGCTGCCTAGTAATAGGGCGTACCCACAAGGCTCCTTTGGGGCTTCCATGACTTACATGTCAATAGAAGGCCCATTGTTTTTGTAGAATGAGTCAAATATGTGCACAATGAGTCAGCCTCCATTGTCTTTGGCCTCAAGTTGCTGCACAAATACGTCCCATACGTACTTTAGAAGATGATGTTCTAGTAGGACATAATGTGTCATATAAAAACCATAACATGGACAGGTGCATCTTAGTGAGGGTCCACTGTTGTTCCATGTACGTGTCTGCAGCTAAATATAACTGACCTGTAAGATGTTAGGAAAATCAGCAAGTGGGGCCGCCCGGTGGGTTAGGGCAGGTGGCCTATACACAGACGCCACAGTCCTCAATGCAGCGGTCGTGGGATCGACTCCCGGTCTGTGTGGCCCTTGGCTGCATGTCCCCCCCTTTCTCTCCCTGTCCTCCTTCACTGTCAATAATGGCCACTAGTGCCAAAAAATCTTAAAAAGAAAATCAGCAAGTATGCTCATGTGTAAATACAACAGCAAATTTTTCACGCCATTTGCAATGAGCGAGTGTGCATCTTGATAAGAGTTGCTGCCTTGTACTTTTTTCTGCCAGCCTGTTTGTTGCTCTCCAGTCACTTGTCGATATGTGGTTAAAACTGTGGATACATCCCAAAATGTGTGAAATTAATCTCAGGGAACTTCATTCAACATTCTTTGTAGATTGTAAATAAAACACTGCATTTTTACATAGCATATTTTGTACATTATGTTTTGTCATCTGTGCACTCTGCTCAAAGGACGCTCAAGTATTTCTTTATGAAAGAACATATCTCTAGCATGCATTGCCACTGCCACATATTAAGAGTTAGCTCAGCTGACAGATAAAACAATGGCAAATGTTAAAAGTTAAATGGCTGAGATTAGAAGAACACCCACCCATTTACATGAATGCAAATGTATACATTGTCTGTTAAGTAATTAATAAATACAGTAAATAAAATAAATAATGATAAAATCCAATCAGATTCTAATTTTGACTATTTGGTTGGCACCAACAATTTTTAGGGAACTCAAAGGGAAATTCCAGTATTTTAATTAAACTGCATATACACATTAGATGGTTATGCTAGATAATGGCACTAACCATGCAGACAAAAAAAAAAAAAAGAAACAGATTTTAATTAGTTTCTCCATCAAATTTAAGGCGAGCAAATATTTTGGACTCAGAGGTAGAAGCAGGATGAGCTCAAATTAATCAACTCCACTTTAATAAATAAATTAGGGTGTTGCAGAGGCAGGGACTCCAGAACAGAAATCCAAAACACACAGGAAGAAATGACAAACATGCACAAGGATCCGGCGCTGAACAAAGGAAGCCTAGGGGTAGAAATCCAGAGGAAGGTAATGACAAATGAAATACAGATGTGTGGGAATCAGCAACTGAAACCTGGTGTGACACAAAAATGGGAAGCAAAACTGAATACAATGCACAATGGAATAAACTCTACAAAATAAAACAGGGTGTAGAGTAACTAAGGTGCAGAAAGTAAACTGATTTCAAGATAAAACTGAAAGAAAGCAACTGGAACAAAATATTGAAATTAAAAGGATGAGAAAACAAAGAGAATTTTAAAACCCACTGATCTCACTGTAAAGATCTTTTATGACTTGTTAAAAAACATTTCCTTGTTAGTTTCAATGCACACGATAACAGTATAGATATACCAATGTACACTGCCTGGCCAAAAAAAAGTCTCCACCTGGATTTAACTAAGCAAATAGGTACGAGCCTCCTATTGGATAATTACTGCATGAGCGATTATCTTTTAGCTGGCAACAAGTTATTTAACCCCAACTGGTGCAATGAGTTGCTTTTCATTTCCTAAACAGACATGTGGAAAGACACATCCAATGGTCGTGGAAAAGATGTTAGTCTGTTTGAGAAGGGTCAAATCATTGGCATGCATCAAGCACTGAAAACATCTAAGTAGATTGCAGAATCTACCTAAATTGGGTTAAGAACTGTCCAACGCATTATTAAAATCTGGAAGGATAGTGGGGACCCATCGTCTTTGAGGAGGAAATGTGGCTGGAAAAAAATCCTCAGTGATCGTGATCGGCGATCATTTAAACATTTGGTGAGATCAAATCTAAGAAAAATAACAGTAGAACTTAGGACTATGTTTAATAGTGAAAGTAGGAACATTTCCACACGCACAATGTAAAGGGAACTCAAGGGATTGGGACTGAACAGCTGTGTAGCCTTAAGAAAACCACTAATCAGTGAGGCTAACCAGAATAAAAGGCTTCAGTTTACTAGGGAGCATAAAGATTGGACTCTGGATCAATGGAAAAAGGTCATGTGGTCTGATGAGTCCAGATTTACCCTGTTCCAGAGTGATGGGAGCATCAGGGTAAGAAGAGAGGCAGATGAAGTGATGCTCCCATTATGCCTAGTTCCTACTGTACCAGCCTGTGGGGGCAGTGTTATGATCTGGGGTTGCTGCAGTTGGTCAGGTCCAAGTTCAGCAACAGTATGTGCTCAAAGAATGAAGTCAGCTGACTACCTGAATATACTGAATGACCAGATTATTCCATCAACGAATTGTTTCTTCCCTGATGGCACGGGCATATTCCCAGATGACAATGTCAGGATTCATCGGGCTCAAAGTGGGAAAGACTGGTTCAAGGAGCATCAGACATCATTTTCACACATGGATTGGCCACCACAGAGTCCAGACCTGAACCCCATTGAGAATCTTTGGGATGTGCTGGAGAAGACTTTGCTCAGCGGTCAGACTCTACCATCATCAATGCAAGATCTTGGTGAAAATGAATGCAACACTGGATGGAAATAAATCTTGTGAGATTGCAGAAGCTTATCGAAACAATGCCACAGCAAATGCATGACGTAATCAAAGCTAAAGGCGCTCCAATGAAGTATTAGAGTGTATGCCCTTTTTTTTTTGGCTGGGCAGTGTATATCTCCTGCATTTTCTGATTATTGTGATAATGTGATGTCTCTCAACACCAACAAGCTCAAGTTCAAACACTTGGATACGATCTCATGGCTATTCTAAATAGGGAAGGGGCCTTGCTCAAGTTGATCAGACAAACGTGCGGAAAGAGAACATCTTTAGATTACAGCCTGATAATGTTTTGAGAGCACACACTGGGGAGGGAATGATGCGCCTTCGTGCAATTACTGTGAATGCACAGCTGGAGCGAGGAAGATGAATGAAGAGGGAATCTCCACTGCATCTATATCGCACAATCACTGTGTGAAAGTGGCTTTAAAATTATGATTCATCATCATTGTATCTCCCACATGATACCTGTGAAGGTGATGAACTGATATTAATGACACTGTTTGTGAAACATGTGCTCATATTGAAATAAATAAATAAATGAAATTACACTAGATACTGCCACAACTGCCACATTTTAGTCAAGATATACTCACACATGAATGTCCATGCATTATCTTTTTTTACCTTCTTGGTTTACACCATTTTCAGATGTTTTACTTTACTGCCCTTGTTCACTCAGGATCTACTCGCTAATCACTGTAGCTCATTGACAGCAATCGCTTGCTGTGACCTCTTGTGGATAAAGTAGTCTTTCTGCTGATTTCATCACCTCCCTACCACCCAGCAATTGGACATTTGGGCTCTGTTCACAAAGGACTGCTGTGTGCTTCATCCATGTCAGGATTAAACTGTTAACCAGGGTGTGACCAGCTGGGGAGGCCTTGCCTTTGAAATGCAAAGTGAACATAAATGGGAAGTAATAACCGTGATGTTTCTTCGCCCCCCACTTTCATGTGAATGTTGGTCTCAGTTTTGTTGGGGATTAAAAATGTCGATTGCCGTCTTTCACTTACATTCTGGAGACAGTTTCTCTTTAGCCTAGATAGCCCTGAGGTTTGGTGTGACTTTGAAGTGTTTTTGTTCTGAAAATTTTTCCAGGACTTCTTTTAAGCCTCCAGAAATAATAAAATGGTCATAGTTGAAGAATGAAATTACTGGGCTGTTGCAGTCCTATTCATCATATTAAGAGGAATGTAGTCATCCAGAAAAAAATAAAAAAAAGAATGAATAAAGAACACAGGGGAATTGAGTAGAATATTCCTTTACCGCCACTTACACTTGAGCCTGTTTTTTTCTCTTTAATTACTTTTGAAACAGGTCACGTTCAACAGTGCGCTCAAACTAAAGGACAGCTATAAGAGAAGAGAGCACTCGAAAAAGGGTTTGACCATACGCAAAATGTCTTTGCTATATCTGGTCTTGTGGAGAAAAATAAGCACAAATGATAAGGGGTTAGTGGTTTTACAATAGCAGACAGATTTTTGCTTTGAACCAGACCGCCATAATAGAGAGTGGGCTCTTAAAACTCTAAAACCTGAGGTGACAGATGAGGCAGGACGGTTGGGCCACTTGGCCACCAGGATGTCCTGTGTGACTCATTTTCAAAGTGACAGTGGCAAATCTGTTTGAGGACAGCTGGTGAACCCAACGGGGTGAATTGGGGTGTCTGTAGACACTCATTAAATCTAAAGCAGTTACATTTTTAAAGGGTTAAGCTGGAAGCATCAAAAGGCTCCATGCTGACACAAGACCTAATTCTGAACAAAGCAATCACAAGGTGCACACATATAAACATGAATAATGAATGACTGCATGCTGAATAAATGGATTTCAAATCCTGGCGTGTTTGGCTGAAAAGGTGCTGGTCTTATGTGTTGAAAAACCAACATTTATGCTAATTTTTATCCTTGAGTATACAACACCGCAAGCAAAACATTTAGCATTTCAATGACAAATCCATACTGAGCCTCCACTCAGACATTTAAATCCAAAGTTTGAATTTCAATTGGAGAATTTTCATTTCAAGTTTCTTCATCAGTTGGCATCCATCTGACTGACATCCAGCCTTATTGTGTGTGGTGAGTTTAATGGGACAGATGTGCATTTTACTGATAACCACATAATGAGGGTGAAATCTGTTTATTTTCAACGTGGTGTGTCAGTAAGAGATTCTAGTGTCAGTGGAAACACTTGATTATATGTCTTTCTGAAATGCAAACTCGTCCAGTAGAATAGGACACAGAAGCTGCTCATGAGGAGAGGACATAAGCGATAACCTAAATCAAAAGATGGTCACAATAAAAACATGTTTACAGAGATTGATCAACCTCAACAATCTAATCTCTGCTGTTATGTCTGACTTTAAGTAATGCATAAGGAAAATGTGAAGACAACTAATCTTCAGTAACATACTACTTTTTCTACTTTTTCCAAATAGGTTCAATCAACATGTCGTGGCACAAGGCTCTCTAAACCATACAGCTACAGTTTAACAGTAACTTTCTTTACACCTGAGAGATCTTGAAATTTCTTGAAATCAAGAAATGCACTCTCCAAACAGCCTCAGAGCAAGGTGGTACCACCACCATGCTTTCACAGTTGGTACTGTGCCTAATATGATCATTAAGTTTTCTTCCAGAAGAATTTGATTTTGGTATTGAAATAGTTACTTTTTATAAGAGTTTTAATGGCTTTTAGGCTCTCAGTTCATGGTGATGTAAAACTTACATCACAATCACCATGGACTTGCTAAAATGAAAAATTGATTATCTCTGTCAGTGTAGTTGTTTCAAAATGGCTGCTAATAACCATGTTCAGTCCAATAGGAATGGTTAAGAAAGGTTTTTTTTAAATATTATTTTGGCACAGAGATGCTCATAGTTGCAGTCAATCATGACCACTTACAGGAAGTTAAGTGAACATGACTTTGACAAGTCAGTGGAGAATTAATTTTCTGAGCCAGGACTTACCAGTTTCTTTTGCCATAAACCAATTTAATAAACTACACAGTAAATTTAAAACTGCACAAAAATATTTTTCTTTGTTCAACATGCAGTGCATTTTTAAAGTCAATCAGCTCAAAAGGCTTTTTAGAATAGTCATTAGTCTTTTTAGTGTTTGTTGCTCCTCTGTCACTAAGGTAAGGTGGGTCATTTTGGCGTCTCAGTTGGTCAACCTCAGAGCTAGCAGTGGAGGTAGTCACTCAAAACATTTTAACGGAACATGCCACGATAAAAAAACCTATAAAGTAAATCTACAGTATGAGTATCAACATCATCACCTTACTATCAACGTTAAAATCTGAATCAGTGCACAGTTGTAACCTTTTTTCCTAAACCCATAGCAGACCCTTTTTGCAGTCTCTTTGATCTCCTTTCTCTTCTGATATACATCTATTTGACCAGATCCCCATCCATGTTCCTCCAATTAACCCTGCTAATTAAATTTTCCATTGATCCCCTCAATTTTACTGTCAGTGAGACAAATGACAGAATATATCCAAATCCATAACAAGAGGACAATTACAACTGATTTGAAACTGGCCACAAGCAAAAATTGAGATGCCTCTGATTTCTTGACTTGTTCCTTTTGGCAGAGCAGTGCTCTCACTGTGGGAATGTTGATTTCAACATCCTTCACAAAAGAGCCAATCTGGCCTTTAAAAGAGAACTGACATCCTGTCTTCGTGCAGTTTTGCAAGCATCGATTTATGTTAAAAGAGAGTTAGGAAGCACCAAGTTGCGGATTTGACTTTAATACACTTCTTTGAGACACTGAATTTTATTGGAGCAAAATACCAGGACAAAAACAAGGAATTAGGGATGTTGTAAATGTGTGGAGTCCATTTCTGTGGTTAATGAACTGCTGCAAACACATTAACAATTAAACAGTATGCCAGTGGATTAATTTGGCATGTAAGCTGTTCTGAGGAATCTGACAATGTTGTCCAAAATTCCTTCCTCCTTGGTTTTACCAAAGTTAATTAGCTGCACCTACTTATTGAGCCACAGGAAAAAATATATTTAAAAGAAAAATATATATATATTTAAAAGAATCTGAGCTGTAACTGAAGCCTCTGCACTATTTGTGTTCATTTAAATATAATCTTTATGTGGAGTTGTGGGCCTAATGCCTGGATAGCTGTTTTGCAGATACAATGTCTTCATTTTGCCACTTTTCTCCTCATTTATCTTTGCATCTTTGCTGAAATGTTGCAGTGTTGGATATTATATGAGTGTATCCTCCCACCCAATGAAGATGAAAATACATAAGGGTAAAAACGCAAAGTCATTCCACTATTGTTCAATGTAAAACCCAAATTTTGAAATTCATCCACATGAACAGGAATGAGCAAAAGTGCATGTGATAGCAGGGTACAGCTCTGGCTCAACTGCAGGGTTGATAGATGGAGCACAGGGTTAGGGAAAAGTGCCACGTGAGTCTGATTGCCAAATTATTAATCAGTCGGTCAAACTGCAGCCATCCACTGAAACCTGAGAAGGACATCAGCTGCCAGACACCACCAGTTTACTGTATGGTGTCAATGTCTAAATATTGTGTTACTAATGTGTCTACTGTACTATGAGCAACAAGGAGTCAACAGGGGAGTGTACCACAAAGGGAGACAAGGTGGTTAGCGAGTTCTGTCAAGTCTAAATCTAGGATTCATTATCATAAATGTGGTTCTCTTGTAATCTGGCTGAATCATCGGGGTAATTCATGCTGATCCCATAACCTGCTCTGAGATTTGGATTAAATTGGGTGTGAAATCCTTTGTGGATGCTTTTTAAAGATGAGATATCAGATTAAATTGTCGTGAAACAGCATTACAGTATTGACCTGGTGCAAATAAACAGTACCTATATGCATCACGTTACCATTGGAACCATGAAGGCAGAAAAGGATATATATATATATATTTATTTATTTTTTTTTTTTTTTTACATTTCTTTTTATCTAATAACAGGTCAGTTCTAAACTGCTGATATTTAACAAATCGTCAAACTCATAATCAAACTCATCGTCAAAATCATCGTAAACATTGTCGTCAAACTGCTCACATTGTAGGACCAAGGACAGCTGATTTTGATGAAAGACAAGAAATATCCCCACGATTCTCTCATAGTGGTGATATCTTGTCTGTGTCAGTCCAAAATCATTGTTATATTAAAAATGGGCTCACGTCGCTATGACCTGTTTATCGAATGATGTTAAAGGTGGGGTAGGTGTTCTTTGAAAAAACGGTTCCAGCAATCCAACTCAAGTGAGATTTTGAAAATATACACTCCCTCCCTCCTCCCAAAGGCTCTGCCTCCTCCTCTTCAGCCCACCCCTCAAAACCACGCCTTCACACGATTCACGACTACATGAACCGCAGGGAGGGAGGGAGGGGTGGGTGGGAGTGCATTGATATTTGATGGACGCATTAGGCAGCCAATGAAAATAATGATGATCACTATTTTGATTGGTCAGTTTTTCTCTGATTATACCCTCTAGACCGGACCAAAACGTTTCGTTTTTTTTTGCAAACATTTTATTTCAGTGGGTGTGAAAAGGTTTTCAGGCAATATTGTAAAAAGTGCTGCAAAAAAAAAACCACCTACCCCACCTTTAATATCTAATGTAAATATTGGGGTTGGACACGGATTAAAATTTTTACTTGTGATTAATCGCATGATTTCCCTGATTAATCATGATTAATCACATTGTATATGCAAAATCAAATAATGACAAAACATCAGCATGTGTCAGTAACATATATTTAGTGTAAATCTCATCTTAAAAAATGTAAAATAAAATAAAGCTTATTGGCAATGCCAGGGCTTTGACATCATCGTGATTTTTAATTTTTTTTAATAAGAAAATAAAAAAAAGGTCTACCAACAAAATCCTGAGCCACAATCATAACATTGAAACAGGCAATTTCTGAGGTAACAGCCGTTCTGCAGCAGCCAGTAACATACACATTTTCAAAATAAAAGCATGTGAGCGACATGCGTTAATGTGCAATAAAATAAATGTCAGAGTTAATAAATTAATGAGTTTAAGTTGATAATAACGCGTTATCTTGTCCACCCCTAGTTCATATCTAATGTCGAATATCTATTCCAATGTGGAATAGCGTCGTTCAGACTTCAATCATATCGGCTCAAGGCTTTGTTGTTATTGATAACAGTGTTTCAGAGTAACTGCATTTCCCCTGTTCATTGTCTTTTGCTGACAATGGCTGTCCTGTGTGTGAGTAACTGACCATCACTGCTGTATACATGGAGATTAAATCCACTCTGCACCCTCATCTGTGGTCAAGTGTCTTCTTTAATTATTGTACAACTGCCTCACTAGAACCTCACCCAATTGTTGGTAAACTAATGTGCACAATTTGTATTTCTTAAATAACATTAATGCAGTGTTTAGGGGCTCTAAGGCTATCCTTTTGTGTCTGGTGAGTAGCATAAAAGACAGACTGAGCTGGTAACTTAGGTTATAGATTCCACCAAATCCACTCCGCTCCTTTGTGACAGTCTCATGAGTTTGGTCAGGCAGCTTGAAGCATAAGTGGGGCTCCGAGAGCGCATGTGTTGGTGGCTCCGGCTTATTCTGTATGTGTTAAATTATTTTATTATTAGTGTGTGTGTGGCTCAAGACTGGGGCGACAAAGGGCCACCAGGACTTTGTGTGTATATTCACCTGAGGGTTGGCTGCAGTGGACGTCTCTAGAGAGGACACAGGGTTTTACTGTGTATTTGTGCTGGCAGAAGAACCCACAGTAGTGAGATCATTGCTGCAGTGCAATTTTAAAGTCTAGGATGCAGGCCCATCTGTAAAAGAAAACACACTTTCAAATTTGGGATTTTACTTACAAGAACATATCAAAAGTAATATCTACCAGGTCTTTAAAATAGGAAAATAACATTTCAGATGAACAATAATATATGACATACTACACTGTATCATTATTTCTTCAACAAAACCTAAACCAAAATGCAGAAGCAGAGTGAGGAAAACCAACCTGTACCTATGACTTCAAGTATTTCTTTTTCTGTAATTTTGATATGCTCCTTCAGTTTGGTACTCTTGCAGTTGAACATAAATGAAATATGGAGAATGTGGTAAACACTGCTGCAAAAAGATCTATCCTTGTCTAAAGATTATCTATGAAGCCCCAATGGTTAAACTTAGATGCAAGATCTTTAATGAGCCATCACATACTCTGTTCCCTGAGTTTGACAGGTTACCTACGGGTAGACACTACAGAGTTTATAGATTTAAGAACAACTGCCTCAAGCTGTCATTCATCCATACATTCATTATACTTCTCAATGTGCATGATGATCTGTCTCTCTACCCAGCTACTGCATAGCCGTGCCTATGGCTTTGGGGGGCTGGCAAGGCCAGACTATAGTACTGGTTACAGTTTGGTCACAGGCTGATGCTGAGCTGGTGTTCTGGGTCAACATCACTGCTCAATGCCTGGCTGCTGTGCTACTTAGCTTTGGTGTGATTAGGGGGGGGTTGCGTCCAACATTACAAGACAAACCACCGTACAATCATTTATATACATCACAACACGTCCATCATTGTCTGTGTGTCCTTTCATGCTTCACTGTTGGTGATTTTAGTTTTCTCAGACAGAATCAGGGTCCCAGGTGCCAATAAAATATGTTAAATCATGCTGTCAAAGAGACATGGGGAAAGACAGAGTCACTCTTGCTCACACATAGGCACAAGAGAACTAACATTTGCTGCAATATACAATTGTGTATGTCTGAATTGCGAAAAAAGTTTGGCCAATTTTGCCATTATTATTATTACTATTTACTAATTCCTCTTTTGATTTAAGGGTATGTGGAATATTTTATATGGGTAATTTTGTACAGCTTGTATAGTTTTAAATTCTGTTTGGCCTGCCCAGTGGTGCAGTGGTTAGGGCAGGAGGTCCATGTACAGAGGCTGCAGTCCTATAGGTTCGACTCCCAGCCTGTGCGACCCTTTGCTGCATATCTTCCCGGTTCTCTCTCTCTGCCCCTTTTCCTGACTGTCTCTACTGTGAATAAAAGCCACTAATTCGATTTTTTTTTTAATATATGCTCATTTGTCTTAATACCAAAAACATTCCGCTTCCATTGCAATATGAACTTAGTCACGCTTCAAGCAGCATAGCATACCATATGAGTGTTTTTAGGTTTGATGTTTTTTCTCAGCCAGTAGCATCAAGAGAGGATAATATTGAGCACGTTTTGATGTACCATGCATCTCGCTGTGTTCTATAGATCACCTCCCCCTGAACTCCAAGTAAGAAATACACTAATTTGTTGGCTGAAAAAAAAAAAAAATGAACAGAACGTTGAGATGTATGAGTCTGTGAGAGATGGGAAGTCACTGAGCACTGCTCTCCATCATTGGACAAACATTGGAGCTCATTCTTCAACAGACTTCCCCAGTTCTGTTGTCGTAAAGAATGCAACAGTAAATCATTCCTACATTCACCATTTCACAATAGAAAGGCTCATCTTTTGTCACACTTGTACACATCGTTGCGCACCAGATCCGTACATCCTGCCAGTGTACATGCTACCATCTTGCAGTACCCCCTGTGTAGTCGGTCTATGATTGATGTGACTTTTCCCTCCACATCCTTCTTTCCCTCATACAAAATTACACCAAGGCTTGTGCACATAACACAAATTCAATAAAGGAAATGAATGTAGGGTAGAAGATGGGAAAATTCTCAGGCACAAAAATTTTAATTTGTTTTTCTCGTTCCAGAAATAGGAGCCAAAGTTCCACTCCCACTCCCTTGCCTACACCCTTTCCCAGCGAGAAGCTTTCAATTTGCCAGATTAGCACCTCTATTGTACCCTTGGCATATTCCAAGAGACACACAACGGCAGAGCAACCCCATCCAATACGCCAGCACTACCGTCTCCTTGCCTCTTTTGCTCCGACCACTCCCCGTCTCCCTGATCTTATTAAACTAATTAACTCTTTCCCCCTCCACCAGTTTAATTTCATTTCATTTAGTTGTGTCTGCCATCCACAACCTCATCTTTAATCATGTTTAAAGTAAATTTAATGCAGCTCTACTCGAGCCCTTTGCTCTTGGCCATCATGTGAGCTATGAGCAGCATAGGTGATCTTACCATTGAGAGTGAATGAATTCAAATTTTCTCTCTTGAAAAGGAGAAAAAAAATGCTATGAATCCCCAAAAAAATCTGTTTCCATGGCAATATGGACTTAGTCAAGCTTCGAGTACCGTATCATGTGAATATTTTTAGGTTTGAATTCTTTTCAGCCGATGGTATCAGGAGAGCACACCAATGAACATTCTTTAAAGCAAACATTTTTGTTTTCTTTTCAGTTTTTATTTTTTATTATCTCATCTGACTAATTGATTAGATATCGTTCATGAGTGGGAAAGTCCTCATGTGGAAATGTATTTGTTTTTTTGTTTTTTGTTTTTTTTTCCCTCAGATAAAACAATAATTTTAAAAAAGTCATATATGGAAGAGAACACATTTTTGTTACTGAAATGAATCATCTACTCTTTCCAGTGTGGATTATATATGCTTCAAAAGGAATGAACTAAGAAAATGTATTTGCATCATAAACCATTTCAGAATGGATACCATCCATTCATCCATCTATTATCTAACACTGCATCTTCCTATTCTGGGTCCCAGGAGTCTGCTGGAGCCTATATCAGTTCTCTTTCAGGCAAAGGCAGAGGTGCACCCTGGACATGTCACCAGTCCAAAGAGTCTGGATATAATATTATGATATAATATACACAGTTACATTTTTTTTATAAGTACTGCATCATCAAACACTGTAAGTATGAAGTAGAATGAGATTTAGGGTGATTTCCAATTCCTCCCTTAACCCTCAATCTCAAAAATGTGCGCTCCCGCTAAGTGCAAGTGCTGTCCCGATTCTAAGAACGTCAAATTAAGGGAGGAGTTTGAGGGCTGTATCGTCCTCAAAACTGAGATTCTCCGGCGCCACCCTTGGAAGTAAGGGCTACCCAGAAGGCACTGGGTAATTTAGCCAAGACATCTTGGAAAAGGATGATGACAAAAAAACTTAAGTATCTTCGTAGTTCTTAAAGATATAAATGTTACAAAACCATCTTATTGTCTTTGTTTGAGACTTTTTTCATGGATTAACATCGTTGTTGCGAAACATTTATTTTTTTACTTTACGATGTTTGCTGGCGGACCGGCGGTCCCGGCCGGCTTCACGTTACTTGTATACCTTGTTGTGTAGCGATGGAGGACTGAATAATGTATTCTCTATTGTGTTATTTGCTAATATTATTTATAGAATATGTGGCGCTCTTTTCAATGTTATCCCTGTGTCATTTCAGGGAATACAGAGACAACACGGGCTCTGATAATTTTCAGTCTGAAGACGTAACTGCACTCAAGGGGTGTCCCATTTCTAAGCCACAAGATAGCCCTTATACTTACTTCCGAAGGTTAAGATTGAGGGCCAGAAATTAAGGGTTAAGGGAGAGGGTTGAGATTGAGGGTTAAGGGAGGAATTGGAATTCACCCTTTGTCTAAACTCAGTGTTTTGACACTATAAAAAAAATGCTGTAAACTTTACTGTGTATTTTTTTTTTCAAAACCCAGATTACTTCTTGACTTTTTCCTCACAACTGGATAGATTTCTATAATAAACTAAGAACGTACACTTTGAATTATGCCCTCTTTGATAAGTCTATCAATCACAGCATGTCCCAGGGTTTTCTAACTGTAGTTTAAACCAAACATATACAGGTCAATATCAATCTCCTCAGTCTTTGGGTTTACACCAACACAGAAGGGAAAGCAACACTCCTCTTGATGGAAACATAGGGTCATTTGATCAGAGGATGTGACCTTCTCCCTTCAGGAAGGAACACTTCCATGTGATGAGAGATATTTTCTGACACTGCTAAGTCAAGAGAAACCAGGCTCACCCTCTTTAGAAGTACACTCATGAATGATGATTTTTTTTCTTTTTCCTTTTTAGATGTGGCATATATACTCATTTGTTATTTCAAACAGCTACAATTCACTTTTTCAGTTAATGTCATTTAAAGAAGTGTTGCAAGAAGGTCTTGTAGAGTCCCAGAGAAGCAGGTCTGTTGTTTGTTTACTACACCTATATACAACTGAATTAGCACTCCCTTTCCATATTGACAAATAAAACTGGACAGCCAAGTTACGCAAGTTAAATAATCTTCCTTTCCTTGACTTATTACCTGTGACAGTCCATATTGTATTTGAATTTCTCCACAGCAGGGACAGAAGACTGTGGACATACCGACATTTGTTCTCAGGAGCCTTTGAGAATATGTCTGTGTGCCAGAGCACTTTATTTTACTGTGCAGATATTTGACTTTAGAATGTAATTCAAATTGCAAGTCAGTGCATTAAACCTCATTGGAATTTTACCAAGAGCTAAAAGAAAAAAGATTGTCCTTTGGTCAGGTACAACCGGTTGCATTTTAACAACACAGAGACTAGAAGAGTGGCCTCACAATGCAAGAAAAGGAGAGAGAGAAAGAAAGAGAGATAAATCAAATCCATGCATCTGATTATGTATTTTTTGTTATCGTCAGTAACTGAAAAAAGTATGACTCATTCTGAAACTGACTAAAAACACTCCTAAATCTCTCCATACAATACAGACTTGCACCATTTTTCATTAACCTAGTGTCAACTGCACATGCTGGTGTCATGTTTTAATGACCCCACTGATGCCGTTCTGCAGCTTTTTGTCATGGCAATCCAACCACATCAAACCTAGAAGCATACAGTATGTGTATTACTTTAACCACCCGTCAATGTGCTGTTTCATAGGGTAATTGGTATAAAAGTGGAAAGTCCTTACAGTTTTGCGTAGTGCTACAGCACCACGCAAACATAGTGCCAACAATGGTGATGGTAAAGATGTTGTTCTCATGTCAAATATAAGATTTTTAACAATATTTCTGTTACAGTAGTGACATTAAATTGTCACTCAAAAGACAGCAACGAGACAGTTGTCATGGACATTCTGTTTAATGATCATAAGCATGAAGAAAAGTGATCAATTCTGCCATATTTTACTGTACTTCCTTGGCACAAGAGGAACTGCGAGAGTGATACATCATGATTAAGAAACAATCAATTCTTTACTGATATACTGCACATTATTACATGTACTGTCCCGTATCACAGACACTATTACTGTTTCTCACTGTCACTAGCATATCTGAATGAACCTATGAAGACCATTCACAGAACAGTGAAAAATGAAATAACTTTGGCAGATAGACGAAACCATTAATGTTGTATGGTATGTTACAATGATATCTCATGTCTGTGAAGAGCTTAAGGAGTTAAGCTGTGCCAGAATCTCTCATTGCTTTGCTTTATTCTGTTTTTTCTTGTATTGTAATGTATTTGAAATTGACTCGCTGGTTGATCCCGCGGCTGTAATTATCACCTTCATTCTAAGTAAGTGAACCGTGTTGGTGCATTTCAAGCATTTCTCAAAGCCTGAACACCAGGAAGAGGGGCAAAACTGGGGGGTTAGCACCTTCATGAGAGTGACAGTTCTCAGTGAAAGAAGGTGATAACTCACCCTACGTGTGTCATGCTAGCCAGCTGTTCAAATGTTGTACGGGACTGTCACATGTCCATCATCCTGAATGTTGACATTCTGTTCATTTTCGACACGTCCCCTTCCCCAGCTAAACCAACAGAGTACCTTAAAAGCAATGCCACACCCTGCCGCACACACACGTCTTACCAGCCATCACTGCTTAACGTTAAAGTCCGGATCCTGACTTTTCTTTTCACAGCCTCAAGGGCAGAACCCCCTTGAAGGATTAGAATGAGGCAGGAAGAGACAGAGAGGGCAACAAGGAGGAGACGGAAGGATGAGCTGTTGTTAATGGCTGCTGGAGCAGCAGCTGACAGAAGCCACATTGTCAATAGGGTGTGAAATTCCTGCTTGGATGGGACCTCCGTCTGGTAAATAGTTGAAGGGACAGAGAGGAGGTGGAAGTGCGTCAGCCTGTCTGACCACAGCAGGCTCCTGAGCCTTCCCATACGTACCCACGGACAGTGGACAGTTTATCTGTAGTCACTGATGCCCAACCAATTTCCCCACTGGCCTCTGTTGGCAACCAGAAGGCTGGCTTAAAGGCCCACAATGCAGAGGCCGAGGAAGCCCTGGGAAGGTGATGCGTGACCTGAAACATTACAGAAATAGGTATAATGAAACAGTGCTGCTAGTTGCGACTAAAGGGTAACAAACGGAGACAATGAATCACATAAATAAACCCGGCACATTAAAGTTGATATAATGTGAGGAAACGCATCCTTTGATGATAAAAAGAAAGGGAATAATAGACTCAGCCGTCACCACCAATGCACAGCTGTCAGCATAGTTATGGCTTCAAAGCATTTTAAATACTTCACATGTTGTCGTCATAATAGATAGAAATGACAATATAAGCCTTGGACGAGGCGGAAAAGACCAACTTCTATCTTATTTTTCTGGGATTTTAATGAGGCAGAAAAACTCGATGCAGAAAATATGAAACTTTCATGACCTGGTTCCATTTTTACTTTCAAAGACCTCGACCTTTATTGAGCTCGGGTCATACCACTCTACACTGTTTCACCTCAAACTCTGTGACATATTTCTCCAACAACAGCCCATTAATTAGTTTAGCACATTAGTGTTCGGAGGTGGGACAGTTCCTCGCCTGGAGCTGGCCACCCCGTCTCAGGTGGATAGACACATGCAAATCTGTTTGTTTCATCAAGTGTGAATTCAATTTTTAAAGTTCTTTTTAATCTAGAACACCTTTGCCCGCAGCACACAGGAGATAACCGAGTTCCCATTTGGAGAAGTTTTGATGAAAAGAGGGAAGGAAAGGGCAAAAGGAAAAGGAGAGGAAAGACAAAGGGAGACAACAAAAAGGCAAAGGTGGGCCTCTGTTAAGGAGGGAGCAAGACTCAATCTCACATAACCTTGGGGTATCTACGTGAAATGTTGCCAGGATCTTTTTCCCATCATCCCCCATGGGAAACGTCCAAATCTTCACACCAAAAGGAAGATAATGCGCAAGGCAAAAATGACAAACAATGACTGATCGTGCCAACTCAAGACTGGGGAAAAGAGAGAGAGAGAAACAGACTGATGATATCAGCATTTCTCTGTCTGTGCGCACAGTCTGTACTCTGTTTTGTCAGGGTGTTTCTCATGCTTGTCTGTCAAATATGTTCTGTTTCCCCAGTATATGCAGCCAGTTGAGAAAACAGGGACGAGCTACAAAGACAAAACATTATTTTGTGCTGGAGGTGGTAAAGAGACAATCGCAGTCCCCTGAGACAAGTTTCTTAAAAGCTTGAGAGAAGCACAGCCGATTTGCTCACAGAGAGATTCACACACAGAAGTAAAAATCATGCCTTTATCTCCACTGCAATGCCTACTTTTTACATTCGTATTTACACACTTTTTCTGCTTATTTATCCTGCAGGATAATCTTCAAACTACTGTCCCTTCATGCGCATATACTCATAAATAATATGCAGAACTTAAACTGATGGTTGTTTTTGTTTTTTTCAACAGATGATTTTGGTGATTAAGTCCTAAGGAATGTGCCTGCTGGTCTAAAAAAGAGACACCTCATATACCCCCGACGCCTCATTCAGGTCTAAGAGGGCGTAGACCAGGATGTGTTAGTGTATGTCGATGACAGACAGCCAGAGTTGGTCCTGCATTGTCAAGGCTGAGACACGCAGCGGCATGACATAGTCTGCTATCACATGAATGTGAATCAGCCCCAAAAGCAACAGACTACAAATCACAACAGCAAAGGCAATGAGACATTTCCCATTTTAGGAAGAGGTTAAGGGGGATGAGTAAAGGTCCCCTCGGCTAAACAGAGATGCTGTCTGTGTGTCTATCTTTTCGCTATTGGATGCTGTTTGGCATAAAAATGATGTTTTCTGAGGCATAGTGGGTGGGCAAAATGATATCATAGCTTTCTTTTATGTGTTTTTCCTCCAGTGCTATGACTTACTGGCCCTTCTGATTTGTTAGTCTTTGAGTTGTTTGTTTTTGAGAACAAAAATAAAACTTTTTTTTCTTCAAATTAAAATCTGGCTCGTCACTACAGACGACTGACAAAGTAGTTACACCACAGAGAAGCGCATCCCCTTTTATGGTACAGAGAAGTTAGATCTCCAAAATTATAAATCAGCTGCGAGTTTTATGTTTTTCCTCATTGGCCTTTTTGAAGATGTCAAACGTTTTTTCAGATGAAGCTGAAAGAGTAGAAGGCATGAAAGTCATTTGCAATCAAGAACAACAGGAGTCACATTTTCAAGAATGCTCTTGGGTTTTACTTTAACTTAGTCTAATGATCTTTTCCCACAGAGTGTGTATAGTTAATACATGAAATACCCAGAGCATAAAATAACTTTTTCAAATCAGGAGAATCCCATCTTTAACATACTCACCTGTGGTTTATAAAGCTCAAATCAGCATAACTTGATAGCATCTGCCCTGCTGACTCGTAATTTCTCTTATTATAATCGGAGCACAAATTAATGTTTAATCAGGAACCTTTTGGCTGACAAGATCACAGCAATGATAGAGGAGATTGAGAGCATGTATATTATTCTCCAGACTAAATAGTGGATTGATAAACAAAGCCAAACATGCAGCTTTCTTGAGAAGGAAGCAGGACACAAGGCCTGACCTCAGAGTACATCACATCTTATCTGGCTTTCAGTTTTCTCACAGCTCTAGTTTATAATTGTTCTCACGCTGTTTATAAAGATCAGGCAGAACTTGGACAAATGTGTCCAAAACTGCAGTACCACTACATTTCTAGAAGGAAAAGGACTCACTGTAGCGCCATACATTGTTTATTCACACAAATTGTTTGTATAAGTGGCTGCACACGAGGCATATGGTTTGAATGTCCCCATTACTTTGGATTTGATTGATGCAAATCATTTTAATATATGAGAACAACAGCAAGTCGGATCAATGACAACAACTGCCATACAGAAAACTGATAGATCTCATAGAGCCTCGGTTTATTAGTTTGTGCATTTGGTGACTTTAAAGTAGCTGTTGAGAGCTTTAACAGTTCCTAAGAGTAAAATATAGCTAAAGGGACAGAATAAATAGTTCAAAAGATAAACACAATGAAATTCCTTCACAAAAACCTGCAGAAAGTATACTTCCAAGTCATTGAATTTAGACCAGAAGTTGAGGAATCAGGTTGTACTGAAAGTGTTTTCCAAATTGAAGGTGCAGGATCAAAAAGTGCAGGATTTAGTGCAGCTCTGTATGAATCACACGGGCATCTGTAGGTAATTTCTGTGGTCCAACAAGAGGTTAATAACCACTTAAACATACTTTTCTTCTCAAGTCGCACACAGCGTCAAAACTGATCATAAGTGATTGTTTATAAATTAAGTCCCAAGGGCGCTAATTAATTATCATAAAATTCAGGCTTTTAATAAAAATGTCAAGAAAAAGTTTGCGATAGCACCAGTACAACTCAAAACAACATATAGTTTAACAAGAACTCATAACTATCAAGATACTGTTTGCAATTACATCATAAATTATTGTCAAATATTAAATAATTTATTTAATTGATATCACATCATTGCCTTATTACTGGATTAGTCATGTTTGACACAACTATGGTTAACTGTGCTTCAAGCGTATAAGCTTTTTATTTTATTGTATTTATTTTACTTTTTTTTTTAAATGATATTCTCTGGGCTGACTCTGTATTTTTCCTCAGATTAATAGAGTGAAGGTTTGGGATCTGGTTTGGCTCCGCTTGACTAACTCTTCTGATGACAATTCCCTGCAACCCACGGGGACAGAGTCCTGACACACACCACACCGCTTTACTGCAGCACCTCACACGGTCGCAGTAATCCTACCATATACCATTACACTGCATACAGACTAAACACAAGGCCAGGTGAGGGAATGACAGAGTGCTGAGTGTCTGTGTTCGTGCGCGAGTGTGTGAGAGGTCATAGTGTGCGTGTATCTGAGAGTCACATCAGTGTGTGAATGTGTGTGGGCCCACTGGTCTGACTCAGCCTGTACTTCTGCTAACGCTATACACTTATGGTGAACAACAGCGAGTGTGCGGGTCTACATAACGCAGAACTGCCTTGCCTCCCAAACCTACATGGAAAAAAAAAAAAAAAAAAAAAAAAAAATCCACAGCCAGAAGGCCACTTTGAAATACCAGGTGCTCATTTGGCAAATCCAGGCAACTGGGGTGTTTACATTTCAACGACTGAGAGGGGAAAAAGACCAGATGCCCCCTTGAGCACCTCAGCAGCGTCCATGCAGAGATCACTCACATCACCATGGGTGACAGACCTATGCGTGTGTGTGTGGGTGCCATGGGAGGAATTGGGGATATAGAGAGCACTGTGCAAAGTCACTAAACACCCTATGATGATTTACAGCAGGAGGACATGAAAGAATTCAACAATACTTACAATTGGGCTCTCTAGTTAAGTTCAAATGCTTGAACGACATCCATTCTTCGGCCCCATAAACCACACACACACACACACAAACACAAGCACACCCACAAACACTAATTAGCCTTTTCTGATTCTCTCTGACTGTTGAATAGCTCTATTGTCCTCTCCCACTGTGGATACACTGTTTGCAAACAGCTCAACTACTTCCTTATCAGTTAAGAAAACAACGGGGCACAAAGAGAGAACCTCTAATGTAGGGGCTTGGTGAATTACAAAGCAATAGACCTCTTCTGACACTCACACACACTCTACATTAGGGTTTCTCAACGGGGACGGTGCTGCCCCCCCAGGGGGCGTTTTGGACCTTTAGGGGGGCGCAGGAAATGTCAGGGCTGAGAGGGGGGGCGATCAGGCACAAACGAGGGGCGCCACGCCTTGAGAACTCTATTTTAAACTTCCACGGTTTCTCAAGTTTTTTTTTTTTTTTTTTATAATTCACATCTATTTATGTTTCAATAAAATGTTGTCCTCAGATTTCCTTTTAAAAAAATAAAGCTGCTGTCTGAGACCAAAACCCAGAATCTGCTGCTTCCATGACCCGGTAAAATCTCCTTTTCTTTCTACGTCACAACCAGACGAGCCAAGCGGGGTCTGTCGCCATAGTAACGCCCATAAACACACAGCAGCAGAGAACCTCTTTCCAACTCATTTCAACCAATTAAAACATACACAATCAAGACGCTGTAACCACATTTAATCACAAACATTTACCGTACAATCAAAAATGGCGGAAAACAAGAAAAAGTGCCAGCAGTCCCAGTGCAACTAAAGTATTTTAACATTATTTCCATGTTATTTCCTTTATTTCCGTTTCCACAAATTAAAATCCATGCTTACATACACACACGCACATTTTTAACTTTTTCTATTTTTTTTCTGGGGGGGGGGGCACGTTAAGAGCATCATGGTGGTTCAGGGGGGCGTTTGTTCAAAAAAGGTTGAGAACCACTGCTCTACATGGATTTGTACACTGTACACACACATAATGTTTATGCAACTTCAGAGCACCTTTCCCTGGCTGGTGCTGCAGACACTTTTATTGTTTCATTATGTCTGCTATCAATTTCCCGGCTATAAATTCACTCTGTTTTGATAAAACATTGCCTGTCAATTTCCTCCGCCGCACCTGCTCATAACAAATCACTGAGGCGCTCTTTCTGACAGATTGCTTCTTGGCAGAGCATTTTGTGTTGTCTGTTTGTATCAACGACGAGCATAAGGCAGCTGAATGGAGGTTAAGGGTGGGTGTGTGTAAGTGCGGGCAGAATGACTTTCTTTGTGCAAGTGCATATCTGAGACATAAAGACAGTCTGGGCTGCCGGGTGGGGCAGAATCATTCATAACTTATCTTTTTTTCTGTATCTTTTTTTTTTGTGCAGGTACGGTATATGTTTGCACTTTAACTGTGATTACATTTATTAAACAAGCGGACTGCACTATTTGAATAGTGAGTTATTTAGATTCATTCATTCCTGCTACTTTGTAAAATCAGTGATTAAATATCATTATGGTATCAGTTTCAACCAGTCTTCTGAGCTGCTGTAATGCATTCTTTCTTGAAAAATTGTGTGGTTGTTTGGGTTAATGTCAACTTGTGTGTCATGTAAATGTCACTAAGGATTGGAAAGTGGTTGAACTTGGCCACCTCCTGTATGTTGCTGTCTGTCAAATACTTGCTGGGTACAGTCATGTGTTTGCGTGTGTGTGTGTGTGTGTGCCAGCACAACTGCATACATTCATGCCTTCTGCCATGTGCATACTGTGCAGGCTTGTCTTTGAATGGGTGCAGGATCTTGAATTACATGTTCACTTAACCAAATAACTTTTCCTGCCAAATATCTTGATTTTTTTCTTTTTCTTTTTTTTTATGTTTCTTGATCTTCCCATTGGTCATCAACAGGTGAAGGTCTGTGCGCTTGTAGTTTTTGGATGCAGTAATGAATGGATTAAGTAGTAATCTTTATATTTTAAAAGTGACTTTCAGAAGTATCCCCCATAAATTAAGCTCATGCAGAACTAAACTTGAAGTAATTATAGGATATTATCAGTCATGCGTTCTTGTAGAGGAATGCTGCTCTACTCTTCTTTACAAAGCTACAACTGACTGCATATGACTTGCAGCGATCTTTGCAGTCATATGCAGCCCGTGATTCAGAGACTGCGTATGGAGTCTATGAATAGTGGTTATGATACAAAGTCTCTTCGATACCAGACGAAAAAACATTTGTGATCATCTTAAACTAGACTCCTGGCAGGCACTTGTCATGACTCATAGTTGAGATTTTATGAGTTTCAGCCTGGCAGCACTAGTTTCCCTAAATATTGATGACGTAATGATATGCGAGTGTGTGGACAAGTTGGAGCCTTGAGGCAAACAATACTGAAGCCTGATTTGTTTTCCTAGGTAATGCCGAGACAACTGTGAAACTACAGGACTGTGAGTGTTTGTTGCATATGTGGCTCCGTTCCAAAGATTTTTGAAGTATCCAAGGCAGAAAAAAAATCTGTCCCTGTACTTTTTGGAGTAAATTTGTAGGAATTTGGAGTAAATTAACTGTTTACATTTGGACTCACTGTGATTTAGTGCAAGCCTGAGTTTAATTCATTTATGCATTTGGGAAACTACTGAAACCCAATACATAAAAATACTCATATATTTTTTATAGAATAAGAGACTGCAGTTTTTTTTCTTTTCGGGTGAACAATAAATGCAACATTAGGACTGTTTTAAGGAGAGTCTTTGAAAAGGTCCACAATTAAAGCTGTATATAAACAATTTAGCTATTTTTTTTTCTTTCTTACAAGCTACTTTTACATTCATATTGAGTATAAAAAATCCAAATGCAAATACTTCCGCAGGAACAATCTGCCAATGAATCTGTTGAAAGTAATTCACTGATGCTTTGAAAACATTGGGGAAATCCCATACATCCACATGGCCCTTGGACAAAAATGACTAAATGGAGACAATTAGATATTCAGTTCGCTTCTGTTTGTATTGTGCCAACTCACAACAAAAGTCATCTCAAAAAGCTTACAAAGTCGACGGGTTCAAGTTCAGTCAAAGACAATTCTTTTCAATTTAATCATATTCCAATTCAATCCAGTTTAATGTAATTCAGTCAATTCTACTCATTCCAGTAGAATCCAGATTCAAAGTACAGATAAGGCTGATTCATTAAAAATAGCTCCACTGAGAAACCCAGCAGACTGCATCTTCACTTTGGTGCAATCACGCATCCTGAGCAAGCATGAGGCGACCGTGGAAAGGAAAAACCTTCCAGTAGGACCGGACTCAGGGCGGGTGACTATCTGCCCCAACTGGTTGGAGGTCTGATAACAGGAAACAGAGACACACAGAGATTAGTCCAGGGATATCTGTCTATGAGACACAAACAAGAAAAACAAAGTTAATTGCAATAATAATAACATATACATACAAAAAGAGCAAAGAGAACAGATTGAGAAAAGAGCCCAGTGTATTGCAGAACATCCTTTAGCAGACCAGGCCCAAAGCAACATAGCTAAATGGATGATTTAGGGCACCTGAGTCAATTCTAAGTATTAGATTTATCAAAAAGGAAAGTCTAAAGACTCATCAAAAAAAAGCTTAAAGATCCAAGATGGCCGCCAAGCCAGTCTTTTGTATGGATGTCTGCATGTGAGCTCTGAATTTTATTGGTTTTTATCTTTGTTCCTGTGCTGGTCTTTTCTCTGGACCTTCTAATTCCCTTGGCTTTTTAATGTAAAGTGGAAAGGTTTGGCTGGACTATAAGAATCACTGCAAATGGATGCTTCACCCTGGGCCTTTGTTAGCCTAGCACTTGTCCTGGATGCTACATTGTTGCTGGCCTAGCACCTTCTCTGGATGCTTCACCCTGGGCCTTTGCTAGCCTCGCACCTGTCCTGGATACTACATTGCTGCTGGCCTAGCATCTTCTCTGGATGCTTCACCCTGGGCCTTTGTTAGCCTAGCACCTGTCCTGGATACCACATTGCTGCTGGCCTAGCACCTTCCCTGGATGCTTCACCCTGGGCCTTGCTAGCTTAGTACCTGTTCTAGATGCTACATTGCTGCTGGCCTAGCACCTTCTCTGGATGTTTCACCCTGGGCCTTGCTAGCTGAGCACCTGTTTTATATGCTACATTGCTGCTGGCCTAGCACCTTCTCTGGATGTTTCACCCTGGGCCTTGCTAGCTGAGCACCTGTTTTATATGCTACATTGCTGCTGGCCTAGCAACTTCCCTGGATGCTTCACCCTGGGCCTTGCTAGCTTAGCACCTGTTTTAGATGCTACATTGCTGCTGGCCTAGCACCTTCCCTGGTTGCTTCACCATGGGCCTTTGTTGGCCTAGCACCTGTCTTGGATGCTACATTGCTGCTGGCCTAGCATCTTCCCTGGATACTTCACCCTGGGCCTTTGCTGGCCTAGCACCTGTCCTGGATACTACATTGCTGCTAGCCTAGCACCTTCCTTGGATACCTCACCCTGGGCCTTTGTTGGCCTAGCACCTGTCTTGGATGTTATATTGCTGCTGGCCTAGCACCTTCCCTGGATACTTCACCCTGGGCCTTTGCTAGCCTAGCACCTGTCCTGGATGCTACATTGTTGCTGGCCAAGCACCTTCTCTGGATGCTTCACCCTGGGCCTTGCTAGCTTAGCACCTGTTCTAGATGCTACATTGCTGCTGGCCTAGCAACTTCCCTGGATGCTTCACCCTTGGCCTCTGCTAGCCTGATGTGAGTTGTATTACGTTTACCTAACCTCTCTACATATATGCACTCGGTGTATGTCTACAATGGCACTCTATATTAAACTATATCTTGCCTTCTTGCTCTGGAGCTATGGAGGTCTCTGTGGCCGTCAAACAAGTGTACCAAAAAAACACTTTTTACTGACAGTGCCAGGTGCATATACAGACACTCTTCCCCATGGATTGTACCGGCATTGGAAGAGACTTGTTAATGCTTCCGTGTACCCTGTGGTTTCAATCAAATTGGTCTGTCTTCAGTGCCTTTCATTACTGAAAATGCATTGTGTGTTTCCTATCTATTCTCGCACAAAAACTGGCAACAATATACATTGCAGATACTTAATCTTCATGTTATTAATTGTTTGTGGTGATGTGCAGCCAAATCCTGGCCCAGTTGATGTTGACGCTAAGATCTGTAATACACTGGCGGATTTCAAAAGCAGGTCTGGGCTGGGTATTATTCATTTGAATATGCGTAGTGTACTGCCCAAGATTGATTCCTTGTGTATTTGGGCTAAATCTACTGATGCAGATATCATAATTTTGTCAGAAACTTGGCTCTCTAAATCAGTCACAGATAAAGCTTTTGCTGTCAGTGGATATAACGTCTATAGAACTGACCGGCCCCGTAAGGCTGGAGGTGTGGCTATATATGTAAAGAGCAAGTTTAATGCAAACATAGTTTTGTCCAAATCCGTGAATAAACAACTTGAATTCTTGGCACTAAACGTTGAAGTGTACAAGGGCATGTTTATCACTGTTGTTGGCAGCTACAGACCACCCTCTGCTGTAGCTGACACACTCCAAACACTGTCTCAGCTTTTATCACAGTTGCAGTACAGAGACATTGTCCTCGTAGGCGATCTAAACTGGGACTGGATTAAACCTGCATCTGACAGTTTAAAAGATCTTTGCAGTGAACTTAATCTTACCCAAATAATTGGGTCTCCTACTCGCCCGAACACAAAAGACCCAGAGAAATCTACTCTAATTGATATGGTATTGACAAATGCCCCCCACAAATATTCTAAAACATGCTCCTATGCGCAAGTTTAGAGTCAAGGGGCGAGATAACCCTTGGTTCTCGCCTGAGCTCAGCAAACTTCTTCATGAGAGAAACATGGCTTGGGCAAAGGCTAGGAAATCAGAGGTGGAGGCTGACAGGCTTCATTTTAGACGGCTACGAAATCAGTTCACAGCAGCTGTCCGACATGCCAAGTCTGACTACTATCTGGCGGCTACTTCAGAAAATCTAAATAACCCCCGGACTTTTTGGAAGTCTATTAAGTCCATCTCTACCACTAAATCTCAAATTGAACTGCCTCCCTGTATCATTAGGGACAACATTCCTATCTCGGACAGATCAGCTATGCTAGATTGCTTTAATGAACACTTTGTTGCCTCTGGTTCCCTGTTTGACCAATCTATGCCTCCCAAAACCTTCCCTCCTGATGCCAATGCTGTTGACAATGGTTTTTCTGGCCAGCCTTTCTCTTTTGCCTCATTTTCTATCAATGATGTACATAGAGCTCTTGTTTCTCTAGACATTAATAAGCCTGCTGGCCCAGATGGTTTAGAGCCTTATTTCTTATAAAATGCTGCAGATTTTATTGCCAAGCCGCTCATGTGTATTTTTAATCTGTCTCTGGTTCAGAATGTCATGCCATTTATCTGGAAATCTGCCCATGTCCTCCCCTTACTAAAGGGTGGGGATCCTACCTTGCTAAACAACTACAGGCCTATTTCCAACTTGTCTGTGCTATCCAAGGTCCTAGAACGATTAGTAAGTGAACAACTGAAAGATTTTCTGAGTACAAACAATATTCTCTCAGAGTATCAGTCTGGTTTCCGAAAGGAACATAGTACCATCACAGCTTCACTGAAGGTTGTTAATGACATCACTGAGGCACAGGACAGCAAAAAGACATGTGGAGCTCTTTTTATCGATCTCTCCAAAGCATTCGATACGGTGAACCATTGTATTTTAAAACAGAGGCTGCTCAATATTGGTGTTTCGGAGAGGGCAGCTGGTTGGTTTGAAAATTACCTGTCAGACAGGACTCAGTGTGTCACCTTTGATGGTGTCTCCTCTAGTCTACTCATTGTTGGTTCAGGGGTCCCACAAGGCTCTGTGCTGGGCCCACTTTTATTTACCATCTATCTAAATGATCTGGGTTCAAATGTCCCCAATGCACAATTCCATCTTTACGCTGATGATACAGTGATTTACAGTTTTGGTGACACCATTAAACAGACCTTTGAGTACCTGCAGGCTGCTTTTAATACTGTACAGTTTCGCCTTTCAGAGTTGAAACTTGTTTTGAATGCAACTAAAACCAAGATGGTCCTGTTCTCACATTCTAGGAACTCTGCTGCTAGTTTTCCTAATATTGTCACCCTACAGGGAAGCCCGATAGAGTGTGTGTCTGAGTACAAGTATTTGGGGTTTGTACTTGATGACCACTTGACTTTTAAGGTACATATTCAAAATCTAGTTAAGAAACTTAGGCTAAAGCTAGGGTTTTACTTTAGGAACAAGATGTGCTTCTCTCATGCAACAAGGAAGAAGCTGGTTGAGGCTACTTTCCTTCCCCTTATTGATTACGGTGATTTTTTATATATGCACGCCCCTACCAAATATCTGCACCTACTAGATTCCGCTTATCATAGTGCGCTGAGATTCATCACAGGGTGCAAACCTCACACACATCACTGCACCCTTTATAATCTAGTCCAATGGCCCTCCTTAGCTCAGCGCAGGCTAACCCGCTGGCGCTTATTTATTTATAAATCTATCATTGGGATGTTGCCCCCATATCTATGTAGGTTTATGTCCTTCAAGTCCAGCACTCGCTCGCTGCGGTCTAATGTTAGTCTCCAGCTGACTGTGCCTAGGGCTCGTACAGAGCTGGGGAAGGAAGCATTCAGAATCTCAGCCCCCTCGGCCTGGAACTTGCTCCAGAGTGACCTGAAGTTAGAGAACCTGATCTCCTTTGGGCAATTTAAGGGGCTAGTGAAGGGTCTGGAGGCAAGAACAATTGGAACCTGTTCCTGCTTTTAAGATAGGCTAGGTCTGACATGTACTAGCTTAATTTAATCCTTGTTGGTTGAGTCAATGTACTGTTTTATCTATTTATTGTTTATGTTGATTGTATTTTATCTGTTTTATGTGCAACTTTTATGGCGGCTTTCTTGGCCAGGGCTCCTTCAAAAAAGAGACTTGTTCTCAAAGGACTTCCCTGGTAAAATAAAGATTAAATAAAAATAAAATAAAAAAAATCTGAAAACTAGGGAGAGTATAAATCTGTTGAAATGATCCTCATATTTGTGATTGTTTTAATATTGGTTCAACTTAAAGCTCAGTTCTGCTGTTTTCTGTGGATTTGACATGCCTACTAGTCAAGTATCCTCTGGTATGGGCGTAGAGTCTAATAGGGAGACACGTACGCACATACAAAATGTCATCCTCACATAATAAGGGCTTTGGTTACATTACGCGTTTGCTAAGGTAATAAGGACTTTGCACGCACACATACACAGACCACCTCACTTCAGCCCACACTGAGGTAATAAGGGCTTGGCTTGTACATAAACACACACACACACACACACACACACACACATGCAACCATATTCACACTGAATTATCACACTCTTGCACCCTCCAGCCAGGTGTTTTCTCAACACATGCACAACAGTCAGGAGACGAAGCACAAGGCAGACCAAACAAGTGTACCAGCTGACTTCCTAACCAATACCACCTTTGCAAAAAGAATCCACTCTCATTTAGATGTTCAGCAGAACCCTCTTTTCCAGGCAGACAAATCTATTAATACATATCCTGTATTAAGTATTAAGGTATTTATCTAGGGATGTGGCTGACATCTCCTATCAGGTGCCCAGACTTGGCGGTGGTGGTTAAGTGGCTCTGTTTCCTATTATGCATCTCTTTGGTTATAGTACGTCACATCCAAGTGGTTTGGTTTTGCAGGGAGAGAGAGGAGAGAGAGAGAGAGAGAGAGAGATCATAGCCGGATGGGAGCCATGTTGAATAGTAGCAAGAGCTAAACTAAAACCATGTGCTCCTGTGGTTTGAAACTTTGTCATGACTAACTACCTCTGGGAGTGCTGACGTAGGTCTGGACACTGAAAGGGAAGAAAATCTCTTTTCTCTTGACTGACAGTAACAAGCAAGAGATGATTTGTTGTGATTTAATGCTCATAAAAAGCTGACACTGAAACTATTGACCCCTGCTTCATTCACTGGCCTTAAATAAGTCTTCTGTATGAGATGTGAGTGCAGCAGTAACTTTCTATCGCAGATTTTGATGTGATTTCAAGTGGTAGAAAATTTCTCCAGGCTGGTTTTAACGAGTTAATATCGAGGATTCTTTCTGAGGCCCTTTGATAGTGACCTTCAGTAGCCCACTGTGGAGAGTATGTGCCCCTACTCGCCACTGCAACAAACCCTCGGGGTCAGCGATTGCATGGAAAATTGCCTTTTCCAGCTGGACATCGTGAAATGTCAAGGGTCAACAAAGGGACTCAGGGTATGGAGGAAAAATGGAGCCCACAAGGGAGACAGTGTGTTGACATTGTGTTTGGACACTTTGAACAATGTTATCTCAGACAGTGAGGGGCTATGAGCCAATCAATCATTCTGTTATTGGACCAACTCTGGTGATAATTCATCCTAAACCTTTGATATCAGCCGATGTCAAACACACCCCTAACGCAGCTCCTGACTTGTTCTCTGTCTGGTTTTTGTCCTTGGGAATTCGCCGTAGCTGTATTTCTTCAGAACGTTTACTTATTAAACTAAATTGAGTGTGCTTTTTCAGTCCAACATGATTGTAATTCCACCGCAACAATGGAAAGGCCCGGAATATTTATGAAGCTAAAGCAATTGTGTTGGCACAAGCAGCTCTCAAGATATTTCAAGCTCAGCTGTCGACGCATGAAGACTGCATATACTGTAAATCTGGCATGTGCAGGCAGGCATACCTCAGCCGCAGAGAGGCAATAGGTCGCCCAGTGGGAAAAATATGCTTTTACATTTTCCCTGATAGTCGCAACTGGCAGCACCCAGGACTTTTCCAGTGTGTTAATGGGAAAAGCTCTGAAGCGTACTGTGGTGTTTCTGGCCAGTGTACTTGTCTTGACCTCTCTCCACCTAATCTGCCACGCAGTCCACACAAAGCACAGCATCACACAGAAAAGAGGGTTGGTGTCACAGGAGCAGGTCGGGACTTGACTGCATCTGAGAAATAATAAAGGGTTATTGAAAGCCGTGTGGATTCAGGCCTTTTATTTACAAATGTGTGCAACTATTAAGACAAAGGTTGCTACTTTCCTTTTTCTTCATTACAGCTCGTTCTTCATATCTCTATATATTTACAAAATAACATTAAGGAACTGATGTTTAACTTCAACAGAAAAAGGTTTTGCAAAGTGAGATTATGTTATGACAGAGTAATTACACATGCTTTTTAGTTTACTAAAGGGGTTGGGTTTCAACAGCTTGTCATGCACTTTACAGAATTATATACAATGCAACTAAGAACAGAACCAGTCTGACGATGTCTTCACTGCATCTGTCACAACATGGACAAGCTGACTTCAAATACAAAGAAATATTTGTAGATGAAAGAGCCTAAGAAAGATAATTCATTGCTGTCAAGCTAGGATTTCATGCACACTCTTTATTTGCTTATTGGTCCTTTAAAACAAAATATTCGGTGTGCCTTTTCAGCTCTGTTTTCAAATTAAAGAGGATTTTCTGGATAAAAAGAACTGATTTCAACAAAGTTGAAATATGCACAGTAAATGTTTTTCTACCTTGACAAAAGTAAATCTTCTGTGCCAATGTTAAGCAGTTTTATATTTGCTTTTAATAGCCATTATCAAGCAGGGTCTGTTTTCATCTATTGATTCTTTATAGCAACATAACTATGATTTAATGAATTATGGTATTGTATATATAGAGAGGATAAATTGCTGTATATTTGGATAATTTACTCAAATAACTTCATCTAAGAAATCTTTGTTTCGACCAATTTCAGATTTGCAGCTTTCAGAGCCGGCAGATTGCTGGGCTGTTCAGATTACATGACTCAATGATTTTGACATTGTCAATCTTGAAGTCAGTTCTCTGCCCAGATTGTGTTGTTGATTGACAACGGAGAGTCACATACGCTACGATGTGACGGTGACGCTGTCACCCCAAAGTCATGTTTTGTCAAAAAAAAAAAAAAAAAACACATACAGGAGAGGAGGTATAATGAACTGAAAAATAAGCTGATTATTGAAAATCCATTTATTTGCAATTTCCATGGAAGGATAACAAATGATGTAAGATGTTTGTGTAACATCTTTTTGTTGTGGCATGGGATGCTATGTGCTTTTTCTCTCCTGCCTCACAAATTTCCCCTTCGAGATGCCCTTCCTCAAGGTGACCTCACTCGATGCCTTGCTCGCTCTCATTGGCTGTAGTTCTAATAGAAATTCCCCCTGAGACTCCAGATATTTGGCTTGTTAAGTATCCGTTGGTCCTCAGCATGGGCTTACCGGCGTGTTGCGAGCATCTTTGAGCAATCTTTCACTTGTTCACTCATGATGATCAAGTGCCAGCTCCTGACTGCCAAGTGCCTGCTGATTTGTGACTGACACGTCGGTGAGCTCTGCAACTGGCAAACCGAACCTAAATGCATAGATAGACTCAAAGCCCTCTTATAGATGCCATTGCACTTTCTTGAATTTTTAACACTCAATGTGCATAAAGCAGAAGTAGATAATTGCTAAATAATGAGAGCTTTGTTGTGTTGAATACTTACAAAAGTGTATTAATGATCTCGTCATCTTGGCCACTGGTTGCCATGGGTACTCACGATAGTTGCTCATTCAATAGCTTTGATTTACTGACCTCTAAAAGTAAACTCGCAGACTGTAACTAAGTGCACATCACCCTTCCAAGCAGGATGGAGAAACTTCTGTTACCACTAAAACCGTCTGAGCTCATGTGTAACTGAACTGACAGGAATGGCCCTCTGTAGTCCCAGTGTTTGGGATTTCCTGGGCTACTGTAGAAACATGATGTGTGCCATGTGCCATGTGTGTGCCAGTGCCAACGTGATGGACTTTTCAAGTGAGTAAGGATGCCATCAGTAAATAAAAACTGTAAATACTTTTTTCTCAGGTAACAATAAGATATTTTTTTCTTGTGCATGTGTGTGTTTAGAAATCAAAGTGAGAAGGATTGAATGTTATACTGCATACCTACTGGTAGATCTCATGTAATTCTACAATCCCCATCGGCCATCTTTTCCTTCGTTGAGATTAGGATCGGCTTTTTCTTTACCTTGATCTGCGACTTTATTCTTGAAAACCTCACGGAAAGGCAGAATTGTAACCTCATTTTCAAGAAATGTAAAGGCAGACACTATAATTTATCCACCTCTTCATCCTCAGTACCTGAATTTCTCACCACCTGGTGTGCTCTGTCAAACTCCTGCATGTTCTCTACGTAATCCTGTCAAGGTGAGGAAAGGGTGCTTTGTCTGCACAGCATGTAATTTACATGCTCGGGCTATTTGTCAGGTGTGCGTGCGTAAGCCTGCGTGACATCGCGAGCCTCGTACGTGTATTTGACTGCGCCTGTCTATGACTGCCTGTTTGCCTAAATGCCTCCCCGTCGGTGGGTTTGTCAGCAGACGGATAGCAGGCTGATGGAAGTCTGAGTCATAAATCTGCAGAAAGCTGAAACTGTGGAGTATCTTTTCTCAGTTTGGTAGAGAAGGCGCTAAAACGGCAGAGATACTCACCAGAGACTGACAGTAGGCTGAGATTGGGGGGGGGGGGTGTCTCTGTGACAGTAAAATTAGAGGCGAGTAGGGAAGGAGGGGCCGGTTTACAGCAGGACAGGGGCTGGAGTCGAGACAGAGGATGTGGATGAATGTGTGTTTGTGCTAGGTGATGGTGGTGCAATGAGCAGGGGGGGGGGGTTCAGCTGGGACTGAATTTGTGATCCTGTGTTAAGTACTCGGTCAGTGGTGAAGGCCTGGAAGATTAGACCCCCACCCTAAAGCTCTCATGAACAGCCCCCTCTCTGTCCCACACACACACACACACAGAACGCCTCTCTTCCTGGATTCCAGCTTTGAGCTTTTGTGAGATTCTCCAGAGCCACCCACCACCAGCTCCTCCTCCGCCAGCACTACGAGTACACTTTTCCTCTTCACCCATACGTACACACCTATTCAAGTGCGCACATGTACACACACATCAAAAGACACTCGAACACAACCAGCATCTCACCATTCCCCTTAATATTGTTGGAGTAAAGCGATCCTCTCACACTCACATCACATTAGTGCTGCTATTAGACCAGAGCCAGACATAAGAGCTACAGGGTGTGTGTGCGTGCGTGTGTGTGTGTTTGTGCGCATGAAGTCCGCGGGACTTTTATACTTGCTACAGGTTGGCTGTGTGTGTTTGTGTTTGCATCCGGGCATTTGATTCACGAGGGAGGAGGCATAGGGGAAGCTAAGTGTGTCTTTCGTCCATGCCTGTGTGCGTTTGCGGAGAGAAAGTAGAGACACTGATATCCTGGCACGAGATGAGTGGGAGGAAGGATGGATGAGGTTAGTGATGGTCTGGCGAGGGCTCAGTAGGTGTAAGCTTGAGAAATTTCCATATGGCAGTAAAATGTCTGCCACTTTGCTTATTGAGTTTCTAATGTGTGCCAGGTGCTGTTGGGCCACTCTCAAGAGCACTAAGTGGACCCTTTCCCTCAGTCTGTGTACAGTATGTGTTTATGCGTATTTGTTTTAGGCCACATTTGGAACAAATTGTGGACTTCAAACCAGATCAAACGCTGCTCCAGGACAACATCTACGTCCACAGTTTGCACTCAGAGGAGTTCCATTCAAAACGAGCCGAAAGCGCATCTCTTCCTTGTCTGATTTAGCATAAGGAACGTTTTGGTTGTGGGGAATGGCTATGGTAAGAGTCCAGGAAAAAAATATGTCAGTGACGACTTTGCCAAAAAATAAGGCATTTAAGTTTGTATCGCTGGATGTTTATCCAGCAACATACTTTTACGGACTGATTTACTGTTAATCTTTATAGCTAGCATGGCTCTCAAAAATGCACACACTCTAAAATGTAGAAAGGTTTTGTGAATGCAAGGTGATTTATTTATGTACACTTTTAGGAAAAACTCTCAAACCTGCTATGTTTGCTGATTTCAAAGCCTGAAATTATAGGGTTTGTTTGTTTTTTTTTGTTTTTTAATACTGCCAAACAATCTTTTTTATTTCTCAAGAGATTTCCTCTTTGTTATTCATAGTGATATTTTCAAAGGTATAGCAGTCTCCCAAGAAAAAATATTAAAAATGGGGGGGGGGGCAAAAGTAGAAAAAAAGCACAAATCTTACTCTTTCTCAAAATGACTCTGTTTTTCCTATAGGGAGGATCTATGAGTAACAATGGTGGCAATGATGACACTCCTGTACTTCTGGTTGCTCTTTAATAGCCATCAGACGGTAGAGTCGAGGCTTCAGTGGTTTTGGGAACACGAGGAAATCTTTGAAGTCGAAGAGCCTCGTCTCTTTACTCAATTTTCCTTTCATATGGAATGTATATTTATGAAGGCTGGCGGAATTTTTCAGGGAAACTTAAAAAATGTTGTCAGTGACGCACAGTTATAGTAATAATAACCATAGTGGTGAAAATGTGTTATTGTTCAATACGGGTTTTCAAGTTATGTTCAATGTGTTTTTTATATATTTTTTTTTTTTTATTATTATTTTAGTTTTGACCACTAACTTTTATTCTGGTACTTTTTTTTTTCTTTTTGGGGGATTATCACATTGTTTCCTTCCTTAAAACTTCCTGAACTGATATATCACCACATGACAGCAACAACAATCAAAGGAGCAGAACAGCTGAGCAGCTGTTTGGAGGAAATGTTCTCGTACCAGCAGTGCTTGTTTTTTCACTGTGTTCAGTTAATGAACCTTGTGCATCAAAAGTTCAAAATAATTTACAATTATTTAGAAAAAAAATATATACGAATAGAAAAGTACTTTTCATACATGGAGAAACTCCATTTTCTAAATGTGCATTTAACACAAAATAGAAGAAGTGGGTTTCTCAATTGCAACATCATGCAACCTGGTCCTCACCGTTCCCACCGACTTCACATTCGCTCCCTTTATCACTACTGTCATTCCCGAAGACTTTAAATCCATCCAAAAAAGCTGCTGTCAGAGATTAACAGCAGTTTTACTAATATTTCAATATTGAATCAGTGTGATAGTCTGCTTGGTGAGGAAGAGTAACTTTACAGAATTGGGATGTTATTAGTTGTATACTGGAGCTTTAAACCATCACTTATATAAATGATCTGATGGTGCTTTTTTTTTTTTTTTTTTAATATTACATTAAATAAAACATTGATGATTCCAAATGTCAGACCAAGTTTTTATGCAAGCAAGCAAAAAATAAAAAAAACAAATCCAAGAATTTCTCAGTGACAGCAGACAATGTGTTTTTGATAACTCTAACAAGACAAAAAAAAAAAAAAAAAAGCATAAATTACCCAAGTGGCAGAAGTGAACTCTTTTTACTCTTCGTGATCTTCTCATAGTTACAACAGATAAGGTTACATCTGCCTGCGCGCGCCGCTTAGGATGTCAATTTCAGCTTTGAAATAGCAACAGGGCCGATCTAGCTTCACTTTTAGCTCCCCTTTAACATTCAAAAGCTCTTCCATTATTTATTTGCACACCAAAGCAGGACAGCCGACCAGTCCCAGAGAAACGCGGCTCCTGCGCTCAGAGCGAAGCAGCGCGTCAGCGACATGGACTGTAATTGTATTATAACAGAAGATTGATCAGCTTTACACCTCCAAGTTCAGCACATTTTACACTATTAATAACAGGCTATAATAACTTCCTACTATTTAGCAGCCGAGTACAAATGCTGGGTTTTTAAGCCCACTTTCACATCCTGTGAAAGTATCATATATATAATTAAACTTAATTAAATGCATTCCCTACGTGTTGGTAAATTGAAGTAAATAAACTGGACGAATTATTACCCAGCATTTGAAGTGAGTGCTGACACTTGCTAGGAATTTATTGCGCTTTTGTTTGGTCAACAGTTCTGTAATTACGCCAAAGATCACAGAGTTTTGTGCTCCAGACCAAATGGCCATTTCCGTTGAATTAAAGCACCATAATGGACCTTAAAACCGACAGAAGGTGCATAAAACAAAATACATTTTTTCTTTCATTTATATGGTACTTAATGTCCGCTGTTGGGACGAATATAGTTATTAGGATAAAAAAAAACATAATGTGTTGACTGATAATGTGAGAAGAATGGTTACTTAATAATTCCAAAACTACAGAAACTAAAGAAAGTGCTGGAAGAGACGGGTCGGAACAGACGTCCGCTTGTTCAACTCATCTAAAGGAGAGGAAAAGTAAACTGTCGGTGTGCAGATCTGGGGGAAAAAAGAAGAGAAAAAGAAAAGAACACCTCAAACTACTGAGATCAATGTCTATCTGAATTATTCAAATAAAAGAGCGACTTCATATATAAGTGTTCCGGTCTGTTTTTTAGTTCAGGACAGGGCGTCGCTTCAAAGTTCATCTACTTCTGTTTTTATCTAAAACATCACCGAACTGCTCCGTTTCACGGCTTCTGAGGTCCAAATTGAAGCCAAAGTTGACTGTTTATCCATCGGCGGTCCATTCGAGCGCTACCGTCAAAATCTCGGCTTCCCAGCTAAACGCAGTCTGGGGGGATGCGATGATGTCACTTTCATACTCACAGAAAATCTCAGAAGGAGCCATGCCAACTTTTCTTTGATGGAGACGGAAAAAAAAATCCAGAGTCCACCAGAGCTTTTTCGGGGTGTTTGATCGCTCTGAAGTGACGCGGCTGAAGATAAAAGTGTTTTAATCGAAGCAAAAACTCTACAGAAACTTCCTTTCTCCCCATCAGGAGAATGGAAGCAATCCGCGCGGGGGCGCTGTGTGTCCATTCCTGCACGCCCCCAAGAAACAGGAGGGAAGGCAAATAGATACTCTACACATATGTGGAATTAAAAAAAAACCCACAATATAATAATTTAATTCTAATTCTCCACTAAGTGATAGAATATTGTGGGAATTAAATGAGAGAAAACTACTTAAACATAAACCAAGGCGGCCTATTTTACTGGAGTCCAGAAAATGATTTTAATGTCTGTTTGGGAGGACAGGATCGTCTTCTTCTGTCTCAGGAAACGTGAAGGAGATGCTGAAGACAAAAAAGTGAGACTAAGTTTGGAGCAAGGAGAAATATTAGAAACGCATTCTTGTTTTAAACCGGCTGGGGTTTTTGTTTTAACAATAAATGTGAGACTAAGTGATTGTCAAGGTAGGCATTTTTCAGTGCAGCTGCTTGTATGGTAACCCCTCCTCCTGGTGCCCCCCCCAGTCTCTCTCTCTCTCTCTCTCTCTCTCTCTCACACTCTCTCCTTATTCCTCCACAGCCTGGTGCTTCATTCCAACGCACGAGCCGAGCGAAGCGGACGGTTTTACGCAGCAGCCAAAAAAGCCGAGAATTTCGCTCAGGGAATAAATATCCGCGCGCACAGCGCCGCCGTTTCTTTACAGGAATACCTCTTGATTGTTGACGCACGTGAGCGCACGCACGCCTGTAATGGGACTATAGACCATGCTCGCCTCTGCCTCTGCCCTGATCGCAGAGAAAGTGCTTTCGGATCTGGCCGCGCAGGTTGTCATCTCCTTTTTGTTGAGTGTCCCGGAAACACGCGTGGAAATACTGTCTGGATGGTGACCGCGGACCGGACTACCTGTTTCCCGTCCGCCGGCTCGGTCCGCAGGAGAGGGACTGGAACACTCGCGCGCATTCCCTCCTTTCTGGTTTAAACGGGGCACTTTGGAGATCACAGCAAAAGCGAGACGGGCTTCTGTGTACTGAGGGTGTTATTTCCTCTGAACTCTCACCTCTCATGTGTTTGGCTGAATGGGGATAACTCTGCTCCCGGAGGCTTGACGCGGCTGGGACTGGGACGGCGCTGGGTGCGTGGAGCGACCGATCAGCCAGGATTGTATTCACCCCCCCAACCCCAACACCACCCCTACCCCGCTCTCTCTCTCCGCCGTGGGTCTATTTACATGTCCGAGCTGACCACTTTATGACAATGGATTACTTTCTGCTTTTATGCAGCTTCTTGCTGCCCGCGGTGTCCGCTGTTGAAGGTAAGACTTTTTTCATCTCCAGATGGTGTTGCGTTGCGCTGCGTTCCAGGCAGCCAAAAGCCTATTTACTCCCCCCAGGAGAGCCAGCACCCGCGTCTCTGCAGCTTGAAGCTCATCCTTCACCCAAATTCTCCCGACTTCTTTCAGCTCGGCATTAAAAGCACCGTTTTCAAAGAGACCATTTGGCTTATTTTCGGGGATCACTCCTGGTGTTATTGGCTTTAGGCAGCGAGGCGCTTGTGGCCGGCGCAGGTTTCAATACACAATTGTTATGCGCCCACCAAAGCTCATCCATTTCAATGATAGATGTGTATTCTTTTTTGTAACATCAGGTATTGGCTTTGCTGGTGCTTTCTTTGTCGCTTCAGGGGAATTAGCTCCACATTGTGGGTCTCTTTGGGGAGCCGCAGCTCCCCCTCCGTCACTTTCCCTCAAGTCTGCTGCGTATATTTTAGGGCTGCTCGAGTGTGTGGCCTTTTGACATCTGGGCTCCATATCGGTTTGAGTGCACATTTTTGAAAAACACACAATAATAGGTTAGTGTCTTCAATTTTTTTTTAAAGCCAATTAATTTCAAAAGCTGGTTTATAATTAACATAATAACAGTTAAAAACGAAATATTGGTAGTAATAATCTCATCTCTATTACTATGCACATTTTTTTTGTAATGTGCATACATGTTTTTTGGAAAGATATTGATTAGTTATTTACAGCTATTTTCTTCCACTGAGAGGCCATCTCTTTTTAGCTGAGTCTAGGTGTTTGCGGTGCGTAAAATCGATGAAAAACTCCGTCGTTTCCGTCAGAAGAAGCGTGTTCTCCTCCTCACCTGTTTGTTTTCTGCACTCCAGTTTTGCCGTGTGTCGAAGACAGAGTGGAAGTAAGGTTGAAACAGGCCTAAAACTTGGAACTATGACTAATCGAGCTCAGGCGAGGCTCGGGGTTCACGGTGCCAGTGAGAAAGTAGGACAGTGGGCCACTGGCGCAGTGATCGCTTTCTCCTGCTCATTTCTCGATCTGTCGGCACAGTAGTGCACCGATGAGTTATTCTGCATGATCATAAATTTAATACACTCAGATAAATATTTATGTTTCTTTCAAAGGACTTTATACATTGTCATAAGACAGACACTTTAAAATGAAACTGAAACAGCGTCATAAACTGAACGGTGCCTTTAATAGATGCAAACACAAAACATAATTTTTGCTTCAAATGAAGATATCATGTAATTTCTCAAAAAATATTCTTTTTTAATTAATTTTCCACAATCTGCACAAGGCAAAATCGTTCATATACTCCATCTCGCATTTGTTCCAATGTGTCATCTCCTTATTTTGGAAAAAGAAAAAAAAAAAAAAGTAAAGAATCAACGATTCTGTTGCTGTCACTCTGCTTTTTTTGTTCATAATTTGACTTTTTTTTCCCCCTCTGCTCTCTTTGCTAAATAATCCACTGAGGGTGAAAATCGTGTTGGCCTTATCTGATAAGGTTTGTTGTTTTGTTAGAACCTCTTGAAGCAGGCTGCCGTCAGAAGTGACGTCTTCGCTAAAAGCTCTTTCACTGGAGTCATCAAACTTCAGCGCGAGCTTCCCCCCAGAACAGAAATTGTGGTTCTTTATTTTTGTTGCGACCCCCTGGATCCCCCCCTGTGACCCCTGCGGGTCACCGGACCCCAGTTGGGAGCCGCTGAGTTAAAACACATGGCTTGGATGCATGAGTGGATTCTTGTTGTGCAGAAGCTGGGGGGGCTGCAAAGGTGGACCCAGAGAGGGAGAGAGGAACGGAGAGGAACGGAGAGGGACAGAGAGGAACAGAGAGGAACAGAGAGGGGCGCGGGAGCTCCGCGTTTCCTGGACTCTAGTGTGGCAAGTTTGATGCAGGCCGGCATCAAGTTGATGTATTTCGTAAGAACAATCCATCCTGTACATAAGTGAATCCATAAATTGCGCCGTGCTGACCTGATTGGGGGGGTTACATGGGCTTTTAACACACGCAGGTGATTTATAGCCGCTGCCGGGACTTCTTTCTGATGCATTAAGGCGCGTCAGAGAAGAAGCGAGGAGCCCGACGGGGCGCGTTTTTATCCGGGCCGCTGCACAAACGGACTCTAATCAATTCATGTTTTCTCCTTCTTTTTTTTTTTCCTCTTCGTTTTATTCTCACATCCAAGCCATGAACAGAGCCGTAACAATTAAACACGAAGTCTTTAATCATATAAATTTACGTTTGCTTTCACAATTACAAAGTCCTGGGCCGATTGCATTTTTCTTATCATAAATTTACATAAACGCAAACACGATTGTCAATTAGCAACCCGTTTGTTTTAACGTGACTCATAAAATTGTTTTTTTTTTTCTGCTGTTCCCGATAAGCTTGTCCTTCTGTGGATTTGTGCAGAATAATTGGGCTTCACGTGCGAGGCACTTCTTTTTCATTCCATTTTACCCCCAACCTCCGTTTTTTTTTTTTTTTGATGGTTTTGGATGTTTAAACTTTTCAACTGACGGATGCCACATTGCTACTTGCTATTTTCTGTTTTTCTTTAAACGACCCAAAATAAAAGAGATGCGGGTTATTTAGCTGTGGTGCTGTTAAGGTCAGGCTGCTGCTGCTCGCTTTTACGCAGGTCGCTGCTGCTGCTGAACTTTCAGCTGCTGTCAGAGGCCTGAAGAGACAAATTGCGTCGATGACAGTCCTCTGTGGTGGAGAGGCGGTTTGCTTACCCTTTGGTGTAAATTACCTGTGATGGAGGGGGGGAAGTAAAGGGTAGGAACCAGGGCATGGTGTTATTCAGGATAGGACGACCAGCATTTCGCCCACTTCTACGCTGCTTCTCTGAAGAGCTTCTAGTGTTTAAATTACACTTGGACGAAAGCTGTACGTTTTATTTTTATAAGATAAGCACTTAGGAAACTTACCCAGAAGTTCCGATTTTGGTCCCATACATGTATTATCTTCAGCATATCATATGCTTACGCTTTAAGCTCAAACCCATTGAACAGTTTTCTCTTCTCACAAAGACAAATGGACACTTTCCCCGTGCGCTCTCTCTTTTGGTGGCTGTGTATTTCGTGGGGTGGTTGCGCACAAGCAGGGCCTTTGTAGCGCGCGTGTTTTGTGTTTTTTTATGTGGGTGAGATCACACCTCCACAGGAGCTTTCCTGTGCCTGTTTTCAATTGGCACGTTTCTCATCAAACTCACTCTCATGATTTATTCCTGCTCTCTCTCTCTCTCTCTCTCTAGCAGCGAAGGTCCCCTGGCCGCCTTCAGCGTCGTCATTATTGTAAAAATAAAGTCCAAAATGAGTTTTTGATTAAAGTACATAAATAAAAGATTTTTTTTTCATCAAAAGTATGCTCACGTCAGCCGTTTTGACATATATAAAAGTTGGACTTTAGTTTAACGTAATTTTAAGTCATGTGCGGCAAAATGCTTGATGTGTATAGTAACATTTTACGGCATCTCAAATTTTTTTTTTTCTTTTTTGTAAGAAATAACATTTAGCCACATCTTGAAATCAAAAGGTAACTTTAAAGGTATAGGACGTAAACGGGGCCACTTGTCCGGCAGACCCGCCGGGCCACCAGGCCTTTGCGCTCATATGAGAGCGCAGCATCCGCCTGCGTGGCCTGAGCGGGACTCACAGTGGAGCTGCTGCGTCAAACCCAGAAGGACCTCAAGGGCTCTTTTACATCACATTCAAAGGGAAATGACTGAACAAATGTATTTAGAGTCTCCAATGAAGTAACAAAAGGAGGCATTAGTGACTCTGTGGTGGCGATTTGGCTATTACACTGGCCATTCAAGAGCTGAGTGGAAATGTGCTAAAGAGGCGTGAAAGTGAATTTGCAAAATAAAGGCAAAGTCACTCTGTCAGTTCTACTAATAAATCATTCTCTCAGTCTATCTGTCTTTCTATCTGTCCATGGGAAATTCAACAATACATTTTTTGAGGTCCTCATCCTCCGCTAAAGAGATGGGTAAATGATGTTAAAGATGTGAAATACATCACAGTTTCCCTTCCAAAGCTCGGAGAATGTTGAAAGTTAGACTAATGTCTCTGATTGATCGAGTGAAACTGTGCTGCTCAGCTCTTTGAAGATGCAGATTGGAGAGACTGCCTGTGCTCTTATTAAAAACACTCATAAATTCATAAAGATACTTGTCAGTGCCTGCCTAATCTGTAGACTGAGCAAAGGACAGCGTTGCCTCCTGTGCAATAAATCACAAAAGCACACACATATATATATATATATATATATATATATATATATATATATATATATATATATATATATATATATAATGTATGTATATGTATGTATGTATGTATGTATGTGCAGTCATGGAAAAAAATTATTAGACCGCCATTTTTTCTTCACTTGTTCATTTTAATACCTGGTACCACTAAACGTCATCATGTGACTAAAACAGACAGAAAAGAAAACACTGAATGCATAAAAGCAGTGTTTTTGGCAGTACAACGCCATAGCTATTGATGTAAAAACTTAAGTGATTTAGGTCATAATCAAGAAAATCATGGAAAATGGTAAGATATCAGCTCTTAAATAAAACTCTTATGAGCAATCTTTGTTGTTATCGTTATCTTTGTCCAAACAAATGTACCTTTAGTTGTACCAGGCAATAAAATGAACAAGAAACTGAAGAAAACAAGGATGGTCTAATAATTTTTTCCATATGTATGTATGTATATGTGTATGTATGTGTGTGTGTGTGTGTGTGTGCATGCCAGATTTCCAAATAAAAAAGAAAAAACATTTACATTTATTTTTAATTTAAAAAATGTATATTAATTTGTATTCACTGTGCAGTGAAACAGTTATCACTTTTGATGCTATGATTATTCAACTCAATCAAACTGCAAAATACCTCACTTAAAACATAGTTTTTTTGTGTTCTCAAGTCTATTACATTTTCAAATCACTTCCCATCCCACAGCAGTGCACTGAACTTCAAACACTCTGAGATAAATGTTAGCGCAATGTTACAGACGGCTCTCAGCGTGTAGAAGAATAAATTATGAAAAAAAAAAAAAAAAAGGAGGAATATTATGATGACATGAGAGATGGCAACAGTGCCAGAATCTGATCGTACTGGTCTCAGCACAGATCCAAGCTAGTCAGCGGGTCATATGTTAGGGGCCGCCGCCATGTTGAACAGATGTAGTCTGACTTTGGTTCAGATTGGCGTAAGGCACTCGGGGAGACGAGGGGGGGGGGGGTGTGGATGACGACATGTTGGGAGTTGGGATGGGATGCTTTGGGAGGAACAGCCTCGTGGTGGTTGGACTATGGGGGTGGTTTTGGATCAGAGTCCTGGAGAGCAACAGAGCTGACAGACTTTACAGATGCATCGGGCCTGTGAGAGCGCTCATGCATACCCGCTGATGGTTCATGGCTCAAATGGCGGCATGGAAAGATTCACCGAGGTGGAATTTCACATGTAGATAAGCGGCAGCCGTGTTGGACCCGCAGGGGCCCTCAAGCAGCAGGAGGTTGGAAAGTGCAGAATGACCAGTGAGAGGAAAGCAACTATACGATGATCACTGGGATGTTGTCAAAGCAGCTTTTTTTTTTTTGTAATAATTTAACACAGCCTAAACTGAAGATTAAACAGAATCATGGGAAGCCATCAGCACTGCTTCATTGTATTTACGATACTTTGCCACTTAACGGCCTCATTTGCAGTTCCTGAATATAAAGTGGCACTAAAACAAAAGGGTTTTGTTACAGTAACACAGAAGTTCTTTTGGTTGCGACTTGGTTTACCTCAACATATTGTTAAATCGTGTGCCCTCCTGTTAGCAGGCATATATTTGAATAGCGCTACATTTATCTTCATTAACACCAAGAAACTATAGTTCTAATTCTCAAATCCGTTTATATCAGTGATTTAAGTGACACTGTAAAGACTGTATAGGTCTCATCAATCCAGCATTTTTGTAGTGTTTTTTAAGCGCAGTCAAGTAAGTGTGACCAGTGCATCCTCATTGTATAATAATGTATCTTAAGTGAGAGTGAAGGGTCGTTTTAATGTGAATGAACCCTGACATGTGTAATAATAAAGTCAAGTAAACCTTCTTCACATTATTGCTCTCATGGCTTTGCCGTTATATATCATGTAAACAAGTCCTTGTAAGTAGTGTAAACTAGCGGCAGCTTTGTGAGGGAGGCTTCCAAAAACAGATATTTTATGGACCACCGAAATGCCTGTGTGTGTGTGCAGTGTGTATGGCTGTTTTGTATATATGGCATTTACGTGTGCAGTCTATCCTGGCATCCAAGACGGGCCTTATGGGACAGCAGGTCTTTGACACCCACCGTTGAGAGCAAAGAGGGGAGGGTGAATGCGTCTGGGCCTGCCCACCACGCAGACACCCACGCACACTCACACACACATGCGCACCCACACCCACACACTGCTGCTGTCTGCAGTTAGCCAAGCAGAACGAGAGCGACAGAGAGGAATAGACGCAGGCTCAGGGAGTGAAAGAGCAGGGGAGAGATTTTGCACTCATGGGCAGAGCGAGATGGGTGGTACATCTGCACAGCGGGAGTGTGCTTATTGGTTGGTTGCATGGGTAGGGGAGTGTTTGTGTATGCACTGCTGGGGGTGCAGTATGTCTGGGTGTGCTCAATCCAGTAAGAAGGATTAAAAAAGAAGCAATGTGAAAACTGCATGTGGACTTGGAGACACTATTTTTGTATTCGTAGATTGGTCGCAGACATTCTGTGTATTTAAACAAACTAATTTTTTTCTGATTTGACTCTGTGAATGTGTGTGAGAAAACATTTCTATAATGTGTTTATGTTTTGAAAAGCTCATCATGTAGTATGGGTTAAAGACTGATGGCTGATAATTTTTACATTGCCAATCCAACCATGACAGTGACTTTCCACTATGATACATCCAACTATATATTATATCAACCACATATACTATAAACAAACTCAAAATTAATTATATGAATGACTTTCAAAATGCTGATGAAATGGTTGACACAATATTAATGGCGGTGAGAGCTGGTGTTTTACAGGCCCTGTCTGCACCGGATATCCATAAAGTGCAGCTGAAATTACCATGTGTCAAACTGTCCAGAATGTAAGTGAGTTAGTACCCGCTGTGATTTCCACCCACAGTCAGCCCACATCCCATGACCCCCATCCACAAGCCACGAAGGAGTCCACCGGGGCTCACTCCCAAAGGAAAGTCTTGCATCTTCTCAACAATGGGTGCCCCAACTCAGTTAAGCTGCAGGTTTCATCCTCTTAAAGATGCATTGAAATAGGATGCATATATTTAGAAAGACTGGCTTCACATGGCTGATTAACACACATACTGAGGATACGCAAGTAGACTTTTCCTGAAACGCAGTCAGAGACTGGGTCAGCTGTGTGAGGTGGACTTCCTCAAGGCTTTGCACCCAGGACCTTGACTGTTTAATGTGGACACGTGACCAAGTTTCTGCTGCGTGTCACACAAGAGGGTTGAAGGGTGGAGTTTTGAAGGGCAGACTTTTCCCCGCAGCAGCTCGATCCACCTCAGGGCCTCCTCCTAGCATTTCTTTACGAGCTACGGACTCTTGTAACAAATTTTTGCCAGCGGAGCAGATCTTTGATATTTGTCTTTAAAAACAGCCAGTTACATCTGTGTGGAGAGTGGACACAGCTGTAAAACAGTGTGCCTTGAGGGGGGAAGAAAGGCCACATTACCTGGTTTCAGCCTCTGCTGCTCTTGTTAAATATAAGAAAAGCGTTTTCCAGGAAATGTGAAAGTAGACTTCGTTTTTGGGTTTAACTGCGGCTGGGTAGTAATGGTAAGACATTTTGAGTCAGACGGCATAGCTCCAGGCCTTGTTCCTTTCAAGAGCTGAGGAACAGCTTTGGCTAATTTTCGAATAGCCATCCTGAGTCAGGCTGTGTGTGATGATAGGAACTGCTTCAAAAGGAAATTCTCAATTCATGCCTGATGTGATGGGCTCAAATGTCCACTGTAATTAACCATAATGCATGTGTAAGAAAATAAGTGTTGCCGTGGTGTACATTTTACTTTGTAAGAGGGTCTGTGTGCTCGTCGTCCTGTTAGTGTTGAGTGCGCTGTTGCACCAGTAAAGTACAGTATTTTACCTTATCCTTGCCCCCCCTTCTCATCCTTGGAGTTGAAACCACTCATGACCTGCTCTTCATCTACACTTCAAAAGGCCTGCAGGCAAGAGAAGAGCTCCCCGTTTCTATTAGATATTTCTCCCTTTCTCTTCTCACCTTGTCAAGAACAGCGGCAGGTTTAACCAGATTCCTGCTCCCTTATCAACAGTTCACCAGATTCATTATGACCAACCTAAATGCACTCCTCTCCACAGCTCACTCAAGGCAACTCTAACACATTTCAGTGAAAGCAGCACCAATCACATGCAACCTTTTGTCAAGCTATTTACATAATCCCCATGGTTCCACAGTGCTGCCTCCCACCGATGCCGCCAGCTGTGGGGAGCATTCACTTAACCTCAGATAAATATGATGTGGCGTCTCGGTGACACAGTAACTTTAAAGTTGAAGCAAGTGCAAAATCTAAAGGACAATGGAAGAAGGCTAAGGACGCTCAAATAGCTGTTATCAAGACAAGCATTTCATGGGGCAATCTAGCAAATGTGAAGGTGTTCCTTTTGGTGTGTTGCTATCCAGGAGCCTTAACACCAGTCCATTTGGCAGAGGTGCAGATAGCAGACAGCTATTAAGCAGTCTGTGTGACAAAGATAAACTCATTTGGTGTGTTTTCAGCTGTAGACAGAGGATGAGAAGGAATGAATCATCATCATCCTTCATCTTGAGTAGAATCATTGTGCTGTGTCACACATGAAAATTCTTAGCTCCTTCCAAACATCTTGATATAACACAGCAAATTTTTTTCACTCATCAGTTCATAGGCGTATACTTTTAAATCCATGCCTGCGTGTTACCGCGTCTGTTGTACATGACGGTTTTTACCTGTGGTTTTTCACAGGGATTTGGCATCAAATGCTGTGGAAGACTAATTACAACAAGCCAGATGAAAGAGTCCGACAAAATTGACTGACCCCCTCCCTCTGTGCCAAGTCAAGCCATAAACAGCTTTCACGCCTTATGGAAGTCCCTTCTGACCTCCCATCACACCCTTGCTCTCTCACTCACACATATGAAGGGTAACAGTTGCTCAATCACACAGCCATCCACACATATGCACAAATTACCTCCACCCATTACACATGCATACACCCCTCCCTCTACACGCGCACACACACACTCAAAATGTTCACCTTTGCTCTCGCTTCCTGGGTCAGATCCCACATCCACATACATTCCCTCTTTTGCTAATGAATCAATCAGCTGGTTCCATTCATTTCATTTCTGTCAGACCCAATCGATCAGCCTCCTACACCCGGTCCTGACTGAGCAGCAGGGGGCTCAGAGACTGAGAGGAGAGGAAAGGGTTTGAAGCATCCAGACAGATCAAAGACTCTTCTTCTTTTTTTTTTTTTTTTTTATCTCCTTTGGTTTTCTAGAAATATGGCATTTTGATGGTGTGTAGCAGTGTGCATGCATGGGGTGTACCATGAAAGAGAGGGAAGGGATTAAAAAAAGATCAAGCAAGCAACACGTCTTCTCAAGTTTATGCTCTGTATCTGACCTGCCTATTACCTCTTGCAGAATTCACATATTAGTACCGCGGTTTCCAAAAGGACTTTAAGGGTTTCAGGCGATAGCAGATAGGAAGTTTTAGGGATGTCCCTTCTATGCTATGATGCATGAAGTACCTCACGCTCCTTTGGCCAGTTGAGCAATGTGTGTGGTGAATCCAGCTCTCAGCATGCGCCAGTCTCCCACCTACCTAGCCAAAGTCAGAAAGGTTATTGTTTTTTAAGACCTTCGAATTCAGAGGTGTGTGAACTGTGTGAGGCCAAGCAGAGTGGCGATGAGAGGGTTCATTGGGTTCTCATTTTCAAAAGCCACTTAGATTTGTTTATTGGTTCACCAGTTCTTTTAAAAAGTTGTTGAGCGAAGACGCTTTGCAGGCCAGAGATTGTGGAATCCAAGGTCAACTGAGCTAGACTTTAGTGAAAAAGGATGGAGGGAAACAGACAGTCAGCAGAGGGAAAGCATGTGGAAAGATGAGGAGAAGAGGTTTGAGCAGAAAAACTACAGTACTCTATAATCTCCTGACTTGGAATAGTGCCACCGATCTATCGTCCAAGTCTTTGCTTTCACACTATGGCGCTTCCTTCCAGATACAGGACTGCATCTGAGAAGGGAGATCCACTGCTTTTCATCAGTGCCTTTCACTAACTCTTACCTCCAGTCTCTGTATCTTGTACACTTGTATTAGTCCTGCATGAAAGGTCCAGGCTTTGATGTCGTCTGAAAAGAATCTGCCAGTGTCTTATTTAATGAGCCTTACAGTGCCAATCAATGGAAGCATTGTGTGACAATTTCAAGATGCAGTGTCTGATATTGTCAGATTGGGTGAGTCAATGGCATACGGGGGAAAATGATTAAACAAGAGACAAAGAGCGTGAGTAAACAGAATTCTATATAAACTGTAACTGCAAGCTAAACAATAGCCTAGCATTGTAGTTTTATTACCCAGCCATGGTAAAATATCCAAGATATTCAAAGCCCTGTTAAATTAGTTATCAGTGGGAACAACACAAGGTGTTATTTACCAACATCTGTTCTTTTACAATGTGTCAAGGTTTACCTTTAGCTCACATGTTGATTTTATATGGACCAATACCCTTTATTGCCATTTGATCAGAGGAAGTAAAAGGCAATCAGGGAAAAGTGTGTGCATCCCACATGTATTTTGTCACTAGGACTCTTCGGCAAGGCCTCTCTAAAGGTGGAAATTTGCAAGGGTCAATACCCTTTTACTGGCCTTTTACTGGCATTTTGGCCTGTGATTTATGTACCTTCTTGTAAACTGCCGTACCGGCCCTTTGTTCTTGCATGCCATCCTGTTTTCCCAAGGTTCTGCTCTCTGGCCCTCAACAGTCACCTGCTCTGTGACTGCAGCTTGTCAAATTCATAGTATGTTCTAAATTGCAGAATTGTAGTTAGCCCGTTATCCTAAAATCCCAACACTGACACTAGGCAGCGGTGAGAACGATGCTACTTACTGCTTGGAGACCTATTGTTTTAGTCTGCTTTTTCATGAGGTCTAGATTGTCAAGGTTGACCCGGTTTTTTTGTGTGGAGTGGAAATTCCACTAATTCCACTGACTGAATTTGTTTCCTGAGTCATACAAAAGCCAAATTGTGTTCTGTATAGAGGGAATTGAAAAAAAAAAAAAAAGTTCAAAAACCAACACTTACATGACAGGTTTGGCATGCTTTTATTTCAACATGTAATTGTTTTTTTTTTTTTTTTTTTTTTTTTACAAAACCCGTTCCTTTTCAGTGTAGACAATATGAAGGATTTGCGCAGAAGAAGGAACGTCTACAAAAGAGAAGTAAGACTGCCTCAGAGGTTGTAACTCAATATGTTGTTTTAGGTGGCTGAGGGTGTCTCAGTGTGACTTTCAGGACTTGCCTCGGTTTGAACTACCTATCCAAATGGTTTAGAGTGTGAAAACAATCAACAGATACATGAAAGTGTGAGCAAGAACACACACAGGGGTCAAATAACCCCTGGCCAGATGGGGATGCTGAAGAAAGGTTGGTAGGGGTTACAATGTTGATGCCACCAGTGTCAGAAAAGGGATACAGAAGCATTGCCCCCTGTGCCATTTTTGGCCTCTGGAAATCCTCAGGGGGGCAGCAACTAAAAGGGTGCTGATGATTAGAGATTCAATTTAGCATGCTATCAATCAATGGCACCAAGATAGAAAGAATCACTGCAGATAGCTCTTCCTTGCAACCAGACTGGGTTGGTGTCTCATGGGATTCACGCCCTTTTTTCACGCTTTGTTAATTAAGCGACCAAGCTGCCCCCACACTTACTTATTTATGAATCTTGGCTTCGACCCGTACTGGAAATCACTTGGTCTCCCCTAATTAGCCTCTCACTAATGGCCCTGCTTTCAGACAATTCTAGACCCCCATTTTGTCATTGCACACACCAAACTGTAACACCCTTATGACCTTGACATTACACAACCCTCGTTGTCTGGTGTTGTGTTTCTGTGGTACTGGATAAAGTGCCCCTCATGGGATAATGAGGCAACACTTAAAAAAAATCAATTTCCATCTCCATCTGTCTAAGTAATTCCTCACCTGTTTATCAACTCAAGCAATGTGAATGTTTTTCAGCCACGGGAGCCATTATTTATGGAGAGGGATTAGAAGAAACATAACTGAAACATTCATTATGGTCAAATACGAACACTTTCTCAGAGCAGTGGGGGTTAACACTGTCATGATTTATTGATATGTGTAATCTTTTAAACTATGGCTTGTTGCAAACATGGAAAACCAAAAGATTCATACTGTTGACTTCACAACACATTTCCTTAATCAATATATGCCTGCAACTTGACATCCCAACAACCTCAATAATTGCTGTAGCTCCCAGTCGGTCCAGCAAACACCCTGCCTCAAATCTTTTTTTTTTTTTTTCATTTCCTTTAATCAAGTCACAGTTCAGGGTCAGGTCAGTAAGCCCAATTGTTGTGGCCTTGTGTGGTGTGGTTTCAATCCCATAAACACTGGTGCAGAGTCAGATTTACTGGCCAACAACCTCGGGGATTCATTTGTGTTCCTCCCACTTTGGCAAGTTCAGGGTCAGGGCCGATGACGGATCAGGTCAGCGGTTGTACACACCCTTGGCTTGGGGCATTGTTAACCCCAAGTACCTTACTTGGACCTCCAAGTGGTCGGGCATGTGAAAATTTGCAAAAGGTAGCTGGAACTGTATGGGGAACATCGTAATATTTATTGATGCATCTCATTTCCCGTGTCTCCACTTGTGGACAATAACAGACTTGAACCTAGGTCTTGTTCATTTGCTTAATTTTTTTTCTTTCTTTTTTTTTTCTTTAGAGGTTAAATCAGTAATTAACCGAGCTCAACATATGCGCTAATGGGAGAGTTTAGGCATAAACACTGGGACTGTTATTTTTTAACTAACTAGGTTTGCTGCAGGCACTGTTTTAAGTACCAAATTAAAACAGGTGTTCAGGTAGAGGAAATTTCTGAGGTAGTTATAAAAAGGTTAACTACTAAGTGTCTGAAACAAAAAGTTATTTGGAACATGAATGTTTCAGGGCACAAAAGTATAGCTTGCTTCTGAACGGCCTCACCTCTAATCATCGTTTATTAATGGCAAACAATCATAGTAATCTGTTTCAACGCTGGGTGGGCTTGTCAAAACAGCAAGAGTTAACTTTTAGACAGATATTGGCTGTTCCTTTTGACACACACAGATCGGCAAACACACATAGGCTCACTCGTACATCCATGTTAGATGAAAGTTCACGTTTCAGACATAGGAAAATGTGTGTGTGCACAAATATGGACTGTGTGTCGGCACATTAATCAATGGGTGCCTGGCGGCCCTGTGGATAAGGGCTACTGTGTGTGTATGTGAACGTAGTGGCGGTGTGGGATAATTGGTGACACCCCGCTCCCTCTAAACTGCCAGCTTTAGTTACACATCAATGAAGGGTGAATAATACATTAGCTAGGGTAGCCTGTATCCCTCCTACATATCCCAAGAGGAAGAGAAGGATGGAAAGGTGGACAGATGACAAAATGAAAAATATCTGCAGCATGTATCTTCGATAGGGACGGAAACTAGAAAGGATCTTTAACCTGAAGCTCCCCGTCTGCTTGAAACGCATTCATCATCCACATCATTCAGCCAAACTATCAAACTTCACCCTCGCTGGCTTCAGATTGTGTCCCTTTCCTCCCTTTCCTGATGTATTCGTAACGTCGCCCTCAGATCTACACTCGTATAATAGACACCTTCAGATGAAAGGGGAGAGGAAAGGCATAATCTCAACCTCAACCTGGACTGTGTATGTGTGTGTGTGTGAGTCATCTGTATTTTGGGACTGGTGTCCTTGTCAGTTTGTCTGTCTCTGTGCAAGCGTATGCACATATACAGTATGAGTGTCCACATATGACTGTCTGTGTTGCTAACTGCTGTATGATTTATTCCTTCTGTCTCTGGCGTTGCTGATTGGGGCCCCTCTGAGTGTCATGCCAATGCACAGAGGTCTTTATGTAATTGCAGTGGGCCTCTGAAAGCCCCCTGCCATATGGACCCCAGCAGCCTTGGATCTCTGTCTGTCCATCCGTCAATTACATTTAATTGCCCAGAGCCCGGATTCTTTGCTGCAACTATCTATTGAGTGGTTGCTCTATAGGTTAAATACATTAATATTTAATAAGGTTTGGGATTTGACCAGTCCCTGACCATGAGATTGACCAGATAATGCTGAGTTGGGATGAAAACAGGTAGTGTCAATGGCGGAGGCTCTAACCAAGGTTTAACTTTCCCACTTCTGTCGTTGCCAGCTGCATTTGCCTTCCACAAATAGCTTTCTCCCTTTTATTTTTTCATTTATAGGCAATTTAAAAATAAGATTTTCTTACTGTTTTGTGCTGCATTTGTCAACCTTAGTACTAGTTTGGATCTGAAAGCGAGCAATCAATGAGTTAGTATGTTATTGCAATTACGGCCTTAAAAGAAACATAAGGATTTATTGAGTATATGGCATCATACCTCTAGAGTTTCACATAGACTTTATAGTATACCAGATGGACATAGCTAGTGTGCCTCAGATGTCAAGCCAGCAGGGAAATTCTTTAAAGTGCAAAAGCACTGATGACCACTAGGCGCTGGCTTCAAAACATCTATGGCTCAAAAAGGACTCAACCAAAGAGTACGAACTTCTTTCATGAAAAGTTAAATCAATGCTACTTTTTTTTTCCTCACAAGTTACTAATGTACCATCAAATAGATGTATTTCTCTTGATCAGTGCACTGGATAGTCTCTTTCTGAATAACTTCATACAAAAAAAAAAAAATTACTACAGGTTGCTTCTGTGCTACACCAAAGGGGAGCCACTTTGCAGCATCATAAACTAAATGGCTAAAATGTAATTTTAATGCACACATAAGGCAGAGAAGATATTAGAAATGATAGCCCAGTATTTAAGATTTTTATGGATGCTCCAAAAGCTCTCTCGTTATGCTTTCCATCTTGCTCTTTCATTACTGGTGCTTTTAGCTGCCAAAGAGGGAAAGTCCATTTGCACGGAGGAGGTCTGACGAGTCAAGTTATTACAGCAGCAAAGTGCGAGATTAATTAACTCAGTGGCGATTAAGAAAAGAGGCACAAGAAGGGGAGGTAAAAAAAGACAGAGATAGTGCGATACACAACACCCACTCCAAGCAGATCAACATGATTAATCTCATCAAGCCATTAGCGGGTGGCATCGAAGGAAACAGAATAGCCATGAGTAATAACAGTGTCTCCCCTTCACCTTTTACTCTGAGTCAATATTGCCAAGTGACAAATAAAATATATTTCTCTCCCTCTATTAGTTTAAGTTATAAAGCCAGAATTTTGGTAATGCGCACTCAGCTGTTTGTCGTCATAAATTGTTGCTCATAGCTGGTCACATCTAATACATTGTGTATCAACAATGGGGAAAAAAAGGAGGGAGAAATAAGGTTATATTCTGTCATGTTATGGAGAAAAAAACCACCTCAGGAATCACTTCTGCAGGACTAAAATGTAGACTACGTCACTTCAAAGTTTGAAAGGTGGTTAGTTAGTTATAGTGGAGGAACCCACAAGAGAGGACAAAAAGATCAAGATGACTGGGAGCGGTAGCCACATGTGTTAAAGAGAGAGGCTGTCATAAAAGTACAAAGAAGGAGAAGAGAAAGGAAAGAAAGGGATTTGGGGTGGGGAAGAAAAAAAAGACAAAACCATGTGGATGACCTGCTTAGTTTACCTTGACAAGTGTTTCATATAAAGAGCATCTGGTGTGTGAGTGCATAAGTCATTGTTCCAGTTCCTGTTTGTTTCTGAAATGTTGCGTGCTACTTTAGGTTTCTTTTTTTTTTTTTTTTTAATGCAAGGCACCACTCCTCAATTTGAATACTAGGATACATAGAGAAAGAAAGAAGAGGAAGAGGTGACTTTTTGTGATCTTTGTCTTTATGGATTGGTGTGGCTCTGACAGAAAGGGTGTGTGCATCTGTGAGAGTGCGGCAGTCACACAGGCCTCCGGAGCTCTGACCTGGCTGGTTGCATTCCAGACTCCAATCTCGCTCCAACCTCCCTTTTGTTCTTGGGAAAACTTTACTTGAAAGCCTAATGCTGGGGCAGGCAGGTAAACTGTAACTTGCTCAGTGCCTGCTTAGCAAGCTGATGTGAGAGCTCCAGCCCAGCCAGAGTTTGCGTGCTATGAGCGCATGCGATGTTGGGGTGGGGTAGTCTGCAATTATTCATCTACTAAAATTCCACATCTGTGATTTTTTTTTTTTTTTCTCACAGGTAAATGAGGGCTTACCTGGGAAATTAACGTGACTGGCTGTGATAATTGACTTGATAATTATCCTGTAACATCTTCATAAATCATTAGCGGTTGCTTGATGAGCCAAAACACAGCATTAAGTATGTCTCGTTGATATCTGTGCTAATGGGGTAGTCCCCAATTCCCATTTTGTTTTTTTTCAATCTGTGCAAGATTCTGAATAAAAAAGAGAGAAAAGCAACAAGTAAACCTCAAAGACTTTTGATTTCTACCCCAGAATTTTTTTTTTAAAACACTTTTAATTGGAAGCCACTGGCATGTGGAAAATCTAGACCGCCTTGGGGTTTTGCCCCTCTACAAAGACACACAGGCAGCTGTTCGGGGTGTAACAGGAAGTAGCCTTCTTTAATTAGATTCAGCTCAATCATTACACACTGCTCTGGAAGTGCACTGTAAGGTGAACCGATCTGTTTGCAGATGACTGTATTAGCAGAGATTGTATAGGGAGAAACAATAGGACGGACACAGAAGGACAGAAAGCCAGAGAGAGTGAGGGAACTAGGAGGCCATGCGTTTGAGGGAGACCCCGTGTCTGTTGAAACAGAATGGCAAAGCTGGGTGCTAAGCCCTTTTCTTGTGGTGCTCAGCCATTCAAAAAGCCACGGCTCCTATTCAGTGCCTGGTTCCAGCTCTTTCTAGGCTACACCCCCTGTGAACAAACAGGATTTGTGTATGTGTGTGTGTGTGTTTGTGTGTATGTGTCTTAATAACATGTCTCGTTTTCAGTTTGTATGTATTGGGCATAATGTGTGTGCACTGGCATTATGTAAGTATACAGTATGACTTTGTTGTTCCCCTGTGTTGGAGTTCTGTTTGTTGAGTCAGCCATCGCTGACACACAAAATCATCTGAAACCTGCTATTAGAGCTATGAAGTATTTGCTCACACACAACACAAGTGCGCAGGCGACACAATGGCCCATCTTCGACAGATCAAAACTTTGTGTATTTGTGAGTGTTTTTCTGCACGTTTCTGCTTACTACGCCACCGAGCCATTCTGATAATCAGCAGCTCAAACCCACGAAAGCAAATGCTGATTCATTCGCACAGGTGAGCGTGTGAATGCGTAAGCCAACACCGTCCTCGGAGCCAATGAAATGCTTTGATGAAAACGAACACATAGGTCCCCAAGGACAAGCTGCCGCTCTCATGGTTTTATGTAGAGTTTTGGCCGAGGGACTCTGTGGTGCTATCTTCCACACAGTGAGTTACCAGAGCTATCGAGCTGTTATGAATGGATGCAGCGGAGCAGACGAAGGCTGGAAGTGAAGAGGAGAAAAAGAACAGGGAGCAGAGGGAAAGAGAGGAGGAAGAGAATGAGAGTAAAAGACAGAGAAAAAGAACATCAGTGATGGAGACATAGGTCCCTGGGCTGTAGTAAGGCAATGAGCGGGAACAGTTCCCATCAGGCTGCATGTTAAATGTAGACACTTCAGGCAGACACACAAACAGAGGACATTGGAGACATCTATACACTCGGTCTCTGTGGGCTTCTGCATGTCAACATGCCAAAAACACAGTGCAGGAAGTGCAGAAACTGCAGGGAATACAAGAAAGCTTGTACTGGCTCCTTGTCCTCGCCATCCTCCTTGCACTTCTCTTCTGTGTTCCCTCCTCCCTCCTGCTTCCCTCTTTTGTCACCTCACCAACACCTCATGCCTTTCACTCTTGTCTTTTTCTCAGCTTTGTCCCTCCGTCTCTTTGTCTCTTATTTGAATATGTTTCATTCCCTTTGAATTCCTACCTTTTATTCCCTTTTCGCTCTTTTTTTCCCTCATGTTTTCCATTCACCCTCTTTTCTTTCTTTGTCTGCTTTTGTTTAATTCCATAACTGGATATACACAGTTCCAGTACGAATGAGTTTACGTTTTTTTTAGTTTTTTTTTTTTGTCTTTTAAAATCAAAAGAAGCCACACCCTAAGCTGGAAATGATTTTCTCTGCGTATCTCCCCAGGCGCCTCTCCCCTACTCATCATAAGAACTAGAACCACGTACAGTTGTTATTTCCTTGGTCGGACTGGGAAGTTCTGTTCTAAAAATATAAAAAAATAAGTCAATATTCTGTTACTGTTTTCACGAGAGTCTTTCTTTCTTTGTTACCGTTTGTATGAGGCATAGAGGAGCTTGCAGTTATGTGGAAATGTAAGCATTGAGGGATAGATTGACGGCTGACAAAACCTCAGTTGGAGACATGATATTCTAAATGTGACTCGGTTACTGAGGAGTTTTGACACTCACCTGTCACAGTGTAAGCATGCACCGCTAATACCCAGAATCCCTTCAAGAGGTGGAGGTGCCAGGTGAATCTCTGCTCACAGACAGGAAACACATAGATAATGTGTAAGCATACCTGTCATACCTGTGCGGCACCCTTTGATACTGTTTAATTAGACTTTTCAGAGGTTTGGAGCATTTAATTTAAACAAGACTTGTGTAAGTAAAAAGGCTTATCTCACGACTAATTAAATTATAGTCTATCTTCCCCTCTTCTTGTTTGACCTTTGAGGCACTTCGTATTTATTACCGCCTACGCCACCTCACGTGATTCTTATCAGGTTGTGAGCGATGGAGTGTCGTTTGTTCATTAGCCTTATCCACAGAGGACCTATTGGAGCAGTCTGCATATCAAAGAATATCGGCACTGCTTTATCTGAGTAAATGACTCTGCCGTCCCCCTTTTATGTTTTCCCTTTGAGGAGGAACATATAATGAGACACTGTTGAAAATCAGTAACAAGCTTTAAATGAATAGGCATTTATTTTTTAATTATGATTATTTTTTTTTTAAAGAAAAAAAAAGATATTTGAATTTCAATCACCAGAGCTGCTGCTGGACTGATTGAAATTAGTTGGATGTTTGAGAATTCATTAAACCCAATCCTTTTTTTTTCCATAGATGAATTGCTGAAGAGAGCTGGGATAGGCTCTAGCAGACCTCATGACCCTGAATAGGAACGATCGGGTATAGATAATAGATGCGTGGAAGGAATTGCCAGTAATTGCATCACTTAAATTATTAAATAATTGCCAGAGTCTAAGGCTTCTGTTCTTCTGTTCTCTTTTAGTTTTGTTTATGCCCTCTGTCTCTCCAATCACAGTGGTCACAAACTTAGTGGTATTTTTTTTTTCATGCTGCAGCATCTTTAGCATGCTCACCAGGTTTCTAGTAATTTTGTGTTTTTACACATGTAGAGTGTGAACGAGTGCAGCCCCAGTTTGAACCTGTCATTTCCATTTGCACACTTTAAGGAAAGATGTGCCCCCAGTTTTACCCCACTGGCTTTTACGTAATGGACCAGGCAAGGCCGGAAAATTCCCCAAATGCAAACCCTTACATACATAAAACCAACAATCCGGAAAAAGCGCACTTGTTGGAACTTCTCACTTAAACCATTTTCATTTGCTCACCTCATGAATGCGGCTCAAGCGTACCCGCGTTCATCCGGTTGTTCGAAAATCTAACTGCACGTACTGAATGTTTCTCTTCTGTTGTCTTACGCATCCCTTTGATGATGTCACAAAGGTGTGACTAGAAAGTTGTTAAAAATTCTCTGACGTCCCACTTGGTTTCGGTATGTGGGAATGTGTTTTACATGCACAGCCCGTCTCCCCCTTTATCACCTCTTCGTTTCTACCCCTGGAGGTAGAAAAAAAAGGGTTATATGATTTTTTTTTTTTTTTTTGCCTTCCTGGAAAGTGGTAGTTACATACACACACTGAGACTGGGAAAAGGTAGAAATATTCTGCAAAGAAAAGCCAGTATGTAAGAGGCTATTGAGTTCTAACTGGAAATGACATGGGAACTTTCTTCTTCAGCGGCTACACTCAAGTTACTGCCAAGATTAGTGTTTTCATTCATTGTAAACTCCAAACTAAATGAATTTTCCTTGTCCTCTGACTAATCACTCCCCCTTTCTTTTATGAGAGATTAAACTGCGGCATTTTCGGCGCCAAAGATGGAGGGCCTCCCTCTTGAGTGTCCCACCACTTCTGCTGCATTGACAAGATGGCAACCATCGATGGGCGTGAAGCGTCCAGTGTTCCATTCTCAAATTTATGATCGTTCTGAGTGAGTCACCCGGGCAGTTTGCGGCATGACGGTTGAATTGCAAGCGAACACACCTATGACCTCGTAGTAGTAAGGGCACAAGTACACGAGTCGGAACAGAGGGCTGCAGTCGTCCCTGTTATTGTTACCTGTGTCTCGTTGTCTTCCCTGATTGTCTCCACTGCTCTTGTGAGTGTGTATTAATCTGTCTTTTTTCCTTCCCCGTCTAGTCCGTCATGTTTATGTTCGCCTTGCTCCTGGTTATACTTCTCCTATGTGTTTCTTTACTTTTTGGATTTTTATTTTTATAGGATATCCCACTTTGGCAGCACTTTTCATCAGGGCATTGTTTATTTCATCTGCCTCCAATGTCCCTGCATGCGTGTCTTAACCTGTACATTCCTGATCATAATGTCCTTTCTTTTATATATTTTTGCCTTACGTAACATAGATCGAGCACGCAGAACTGCACAGTTTGTTTGTTTCTTCTTCTTCTTCTTTTTTCTCAAGATTTCTGCTCAGGTGCCCGTGAGCGAGGCTTTGAATCCTCGCATCCAAAGGAGTTGTCTGGTGAAACTTGTCTCTGAATAAAATTATATTTCACAGTGCATGTTATTAATAGGTTATCCAGATAAAGGTGGAGCTGATGTTCGGCGATGTCTCGCCTGCTTGTTATTCTGATGTATGTCAAAGAGGTCTTTTTATAGAAGCTTAAAATGTGCACCTACGTGCGTCGATGCGTATGAGTGTGTGGCGTATTTGTTTCCCTTTCATCTGCATGTCAGGCCAGTAAATCAATCAGTGCAGCGGTTGCAGTTGCACTACTCTGTGTTTTAAATATGAATTGCATTCCAGGTATTGCTGCCCTCCAGGGAGCGTGAGCGGTAATGAAATGAAATCAACAGCTGGGGGGACGCGCACGTGCCCCACCACGCACTCCACACACACAAACAGACGAATTGCTCCATGCAAACAGAAAAACACACGAGTACCCGCAAGCCCTGACAAGGAGACCAGTATTTCCATATGCAGATCGTCGAGGTAAAACCTAATCTGCTTCTCACAGGCTTGTTTGCATTTTTCAGTCGCAGTTGGCTGAGTCATTTGCCAGGAAATCGGATGATGGCATCTTAGCGTCTCACGCAGAGGCAGACGTCTGTGCATGCTTGTATATTCGTTCATGACTGAAGTGTTGTGTGTAAATAGTGTTTACTGACAATATTTCAATTCATATTTTATTGGAAGAAAAAAAAAAATCTCAGAAAGTTGTAAAATGTAGGGGATATATTGCATGTGCAGACTTTCCTGGAAGGGCTGTGAGTTAAAACTTATTTCATATATTGTAAAGTTTGAGGCAATAGTTTCCATGTTGGGTGATATAAACATGCCGTGTCTACACAGAAATCTGGTATTGGGCCCATTTCCTGGAGAGGGTTAAACACAGACAGACCTGATATTCTTAAAGTAATCATGTGGAAATGAGAAACATATCTTTCTATAATGAGTCTGACGCGGAACCTTACAAATTAAAGCTATATGAACCAGAACTTTGTAGAATATTACAACTCATTTAAAAATAAAAACAAAACTGGTACTCGTAATTATAATTTGCTAACCTACTGTAAATATAGGAAGTGAATTATATTTTAATTTCAGGGGACCTAATCATCACACAAGCTTTGTTTCCAGTCAGAGATTAAGTCCGCGGTCTTCTGATTTCATGGCACCTCTTCAAATTACAGGAGGAACAGAAAGAAAAATGGACGCACATACAGCTTAAAACACCGAGTCATTTAGGTAAAAGTCTTCACTCACAGGTTAAAAAATGACAAAAAAAAATAGCTTGCAGGTCTCCTGTTGAAGGTCAAAAAAACACACTTCACTCTGACAATTCCTAAAGCTTTTTCAACGTGCAGTTCTCTCCCAATAACAAAGGCATTAATGTTGCATGAGCAGCTGTGCATGCAAATGTCCGAGTTATTTTTTTAATTTTTTTTTTCAATCCATACTATTGGTGAAAAGGAAGTGATATGTTCACTGTCAACATAACATAGAACACTTTGGCTTTCCTTTTTGCCTTTTTTTTTTTTTAGTCATTAAGGAAATGTAGTCATCACACACTCATAATTTACAATGGGTTAACCTTTATCCTGCATTATTTTAAGTAATCCTTAGAGATCCAAGGAAAAGGCCTCAGTTGCTGGTGCGTGAGAGAAATATACATGGTCAAATGTAGCTGAAAAAAAGCATTTCTAGCTCCCTTTAACTGGATTAACTTTGCAAAACACTGCTAAAAACACCTCAAGTTATATATATAATGTATTTTTTGTTCTCTTGAAAACAGAAAACACACACATAAACGTATCCAAACACAAGCTGACACACATGTATCCACACACAGACGCACACCTGGTTCTTTAGACAGCTGCCCTGAGGGCTACCTGTTCGTCAGATCCTCTGTGGTTTGTAATTAGGAGAGTGGAAGGGATAGGAGGGGTAAAGAGAAAGAAAGAAAAGAGAAGGATGGAGAATGACGGAGCGAGAGAGGGGGGAAAAAAAAAGGAGGTGGCGAAGACAAAGAAACTCATTCCACTGGCAGTACAGGAACTAGACTAGACTTCACGAGCCCTTGAAGGGCCCAGTAGCCAGCACACACACGTTCACGTGCGCACGCACATACGTGAATGCAGCATAGCTCACGATGTTCTCCTCACTGAGATCAGAGCTTTTTCTTTTTTCCATTTGAAGTGCGTTGCTCAGTTCTGCTGTGCTCCCTCAAAGTATCTGACAGAAAAAACATAGTTGTTTATTTTTGTTTATTTATCACAAAGTTGGAGAGTCTTCGGGCAAAGGCTGTTTGTCAGTGACTGCCTCTTGAGACACAATGGACTGACGGAAAGAAAAAAAAAAAAACTACAAATCTACACCATCCATCCAAAGTTAAAAAAAGAAAAGAAAAGCATTCAGCCTCAAGGTATCTTTTGGCAAGAGAAAAATAATTGAGAGCAGTGCCCCACTGACACATGCAGAGGGCAAAGGCTTGATTTCATTAGGCTTCCCCATTGGGAGGGATGATAGCAGGAAAAAAGACATGAAAAAAAGAGCTTACTTACTAAGCATGTGTGGTATTACCCTGTTAGCACACACATATACACACACACAAACTTCCTGTGTGACAGCTATTGTGGGATGACTGACAGTGAGTGGTAGTGGGGTGAAGTACGTTTGCCCGTGTGTGTGTGTGCTGATGGGGAAGGGTTTTGACGAGAGGCGAGTCTGCACAAATTCCACAGAGGAATCAGCTCCTTGGCTTGTCCATGTTGCAGCAACCAATTACCGAGGCTGTGAATCTGTGCATGTGTGCGTGAGTGTGTGTGTGTGAGGGTGGGAGGCCTTGCCATAAAATGGAGGGGACTTCTCCTAATCATCGCCCTCTGGCCCCGGACAAAGGAAAAAAGACTGCTTGGACAATTTGAATTTGAATAGCATCTCTCCTCCTGCCCTCTTTTTTTTTTTTTTTCTGTTTCTGTCTCTTTCCCTGCCTCAGCTTCAGCAAGGATAACAAAAGTGGAGCCAACAAAGATAGCTCACAAAGCAATCAGGCTAATAGCACTAATAAGTTGAGCGTGGGGTCCCCGCTCTCACTGTTGACACATTTCACCATTTCTGTGGCTAAACACGGGCTCAAGTGTTTGGCAACCAGACAGCATAGTATTTTAATGGAGTGGCCACCCCTTGCCAGGTTGCCATGTGCTCGGTCTGTTTGACTGTAGATGAACACAACAAAAGCAACTTGGAAAAGAGGTGGGGAGAAGATAATTAACTTGTGGAGAACCCTGAAGGGAAGGGCTTTGAGGATGGAGTCATTAGGGGGGTCTGAGGCCTTTTTTTTTTCCAGGCATGCACTAAAAAACTCCCTGCTAATGATAATGCCCATCAAGAAACTATTTTGTTTTGTACTTGCCGCTGAAAGTTTGTCAGCCAAAAAAAAAAAAAGTTCAAACATGACTGTACCTTCGCAGGCTGTTGTGACATATACAGTACTTGTGAGCCGTCACCTGACGAAACCATGCGAACAAAAGCGGGCATGCTATAAAGCTCAAACAGTCACGACAAGCTCCAAGCTCAGCCCTCACCTGTCTGCTCCCTGCGACCCGGGACTTGTAAAAAGACTATGCATTCCTGTCTCTCAATAATAGCCTTTCTTCCCCTTTCCTCCTTCAACCCTTCTTTTTTTTCTCCTTTCTTTTAAGAAGTCTGCTTGTTTGAACAAAGAAATATTTTAAGAGGCTTGTAACTCTGGCTGAGTGTGTGTGTGTGCGCGTGTGCGCGCGTGTGTCGGATGGATGTGGCCATAGGGACGAATGCTTCGGTGCCCTCCCCTGTTATTAGGCCTGCCCTGTCATTATGGGATTAGTCTGTAGGGGTTGGTTTTGCATGCATGTGTGTATGTTTGCGTGCGCATGTGTGTGTAAGCATTTATTTGCTTGTGTATGGTCTCCCCGGGCCTGTTTGTATTTCTACAGTTTTTCTCACACAATCAGAGCACACAGAGAAAACAAATGCCTCTGCCATTATCCCCCGCAGTTGTTAAAATAATCCCAGGTGCATTTGACCTCTGTCATAAATAACACTTTACCAAAGCAGTCCTCAGGTTGCTCAAATGACGAGTTGCTAATTCAATAGCGTCGCTGAGCAGTGGGTGGTTGCAAAACAGTCCCCAACTGCACATCACATCCATCAACTTGCTGATGGAATATAGGGGGAAAGATATAGAGATAAGCAAGAAAAGGCTAGAGGGAAACTGAAGAAAGAAACAAGACGATGACAAAAGGCCAGATCTTTAAATTAGTAGAAGGGTGATGTATGAGACACATCGTTTTAGAGAGATGATGGAAAAAGATATTGAACATAAATGAGGAAAAACATCATCAGGAAAAAGATCAGGATACCTCCCACATGTCCATGTTTCACTCTCCCTCTGTCTGTATAATCTGTGGCTGTAAATTTGCATGTTCATTTGCCTAGTTTAGTCTCTTTGTTCCATTTCTGCCTCTGACCTACAATTAGTCCTTCACTCATTTTACACTACCAGGATTATAAAGAGTAAGTAGAAACATGTAGGGATAAAAAGGTCAACAAGAACACTCTCTGTGCACAAGGGAGGGTCCTCTTGTTTCTCTGCCAACATGTCCTTCTGGTTTTCTTTCCATTTACTTTTTTCTTATCCTCACCCGAGCCCATTAGGCAGCCTGCCAGCATGATATTGTTAAAATGTGTTTGCTTTAAAAGACACCTTTCTCACATTAATCTGGTTTAGGGTGCCTCCCTCGTATGCTTTATAATGTTTGTCGTAAAGTCAGTTTGGCATTAGAAGTGCACGCTTTTTTCAGAGGTCTTCATTTCCTGGTTTGTTCTGTTTCGCATCTGTATTTTCTGCACTTCACTATTGTTCAGATTTGCTGCGCAATAATCGTCGGAACAAGTGTCATGTTACGTGTTTTATCTGGAGATGATGCGCAACGATAAGTAAGCAGAACAGAAATCCACACGTGCACGCGCGCACATACACACCGGCGGAGGGAGAACTGCCAGGTCAGCTCGGGGTCATCCAGTGCTTTAGCTCTGGCCCATTGACTCAGGATTGATGCTCCACTTTGGCCACAATGCAAGGCTTTGCACCAAAATACACACACGCACACACAATTGCCCTCTGACACAGACACGAAAACACACAGTCAGGAACAGACACAAACACAGTCCCACTTTGGTTAGACAATGCACATGCACTAAAAAAAAAACAGGGGTCAAAGCCTGCTTTCCAGAATGATCCACTGCCCAAACCACTGAGTCAGATTGCACAGGTGTGTGTGTGTGTGTGTGTGTGTGTGCTTTGCATATCTCGCTCTCTGTTCCACAGCTCTCGCTCTTTCTGTTTAATCTCCACCTCTCAATCCTGTCCCATCAATGACCGGCATTGTGTTTTACCATGTTTTCCTGTCTTCTGCAAGATCAGCTCTTTACCGACAAGCTGGTGTGCTGTAACCACAGCTCAGCTTTAATGATAAAGACCAGGTAGAGCATGCCTATCTCGCCTTACACCAGTAACTGCCAGTAACAAGTCCCAAATCACATGCGGTTACACCATGAGTCACGGGAAGCCCTGCAGCGAGCAGACACTGACACAGTTTTCCAGATGAAGACACTCGTAAGCCATAATTTACACAAGTGACAAAAGTGGCTTCATCTAGCCGCATAGAAGATGCCGGGCAAAAGCAAAGCGCATTCATAATTTGTTTTTGAGGATTTCGCACTCTCAGCACAGATGTTGGAGACACTGTGACTTGAGATTCAAAGGGAATTCCCTGCTGCTGGAGCTCACAGTCTGCGCTGCGTTAGAGAGTAATTCACAGGAGGCCGGGATGTTAGCGGTTGTCACTGCAGGTGCTCCATACGATAGCAGCTCACAGCAGGTATTTGGAGAAGTGCTGGCAAAATGCTTAGGGTTGAATTCATGCATTTTATCAATACAGAGTGGTTAAAAAAAAAGTCTTCTAAGGTTCAGGAAGACAGTGATGGAGAAAAACCCTCTGTTAGTTGAACATTAAAGTGGGCAGAGAGACTTCTTCAAGTTCATCCCTTGCAACTGAAGCAGGGAAATTGGAATATCATGCACTTCCCTCATTGAACAGAGACAGTGCAATCTCCCTCTATAGCTACACTGTTTCATCATCTTTTACTATCATGTAGAACAGCGCAGCGGTTGAGATAATAACTGTGGCTGCACACTGCGCCTTGAGCGCCAGGTAGTAAAAGAGCCGACATTTATAGTCTTCCTTCTCTTCTCTCACAACACTGGTGTCTTTGCCAGCAGAAACAAGAGGGGAAACTCGAGAGGAAAAAAGGGATTTGCAGGAGAGGTCCCTGTCCACCATTTTGTGCTTGTGTACTTTGTGAGCGTGCGCTCCTCTGTGGTAGGACTTAGGTGTAAACGTGAGCTGAACTCTGCGTGTACATGCTCAAGTATTGACACAAAGTGAACCCAACTGGAGTGTTCTGACCTCTGCTTCCCTGAAGATCTCCTCTTTTGTGACACCTGACTTTATTACCCCCGTCTCCATTCAAGCTCTCCGTTGGTTGTATATCTTGTGGAGTTTTACAACGCGCTACTCGTTGTATGTGTGCCATTCGTGTGCGTGTGTGTGACAGGCCGCCCTGTGGGAAGCGGAACAGCTTCTCAGTGAGATTTGCCGTAGTTTTGATTCCCCTGTCTGAAACAACCATCTAACTGAGACTAATTAGCCAAATGAGGAGTCACAATAAAACGTCACGCGATACCTCACTGATCACCCACTTACATCCCCGACTCACTCTTCCGCTGTCTTCTGGTCTTTCTGTCACACAGGCATGCACACAGTTGCTCATACAGTAATTCTTTGTCTAATTGAATTGAATATTGCTGAGAGCCCTTCCTTTCTGTTGAGTTATTCATGCGGTTATCTGAGAAAAGCTTTGGTCAAAGGCTCTTATCTGTAACTTGGATCATTTTACAACTTTTATGACATTGTTGTAAAACCACTGAAAGTTCTATTAACCTCCTTTGTCACCCCTTTCATCTTTGTCTGACCTGGATGTTTTCTTTGTGTCTCGTTTGCAGAGACGTTGATGGACACAAAGTGGGCCACGACAGAACTGGCGTGGACTGCACACCCTGAGACTGGGGTAAGTTTCCTCGATATTGTGCATCGGTGTGCCTGCTTGAGAATATGAAGAGACGGTCATTTATTATTTAAAAGAAAGAATTTGTTCAAAAGAAGAAGAACTTAGTGTTGGAACACAAATATGTCTATTTATTTACACTAGCAGTGTACAGTTTCATCTGAGAAGCACGTAGCGGGATATCTGAAACATTCATCGGGACGCGCTTTTTACCGAGAAGAAAAAGGTCCACGACAATCCGATTTCAATGCCCCGCCCAGTCACAGATGTTTCTGTTCGCCTGAATTAGTGTGCTTAAAAAGTAACCTCTTCAATATTGAAATATTTCTAAACGTTGACCCATTGCACATCCACGCATTCAAATCTAGTTCACACAAAGTAGTAGTGACAGCATCATCTTGCTTTCCCATGTGGTCTCCACAAAGGCCTAAAGAGGAGCACAAAGTCTTGACCCCTCCTCTGCTGTACTTCAAAGACTGCCAGCATTCCTCCTCCTGCTTTTGTGTGGTCCTCTGACTTGGTGCTTGTGTTTTGAAAGGCGGGCCCCCGATTTTTATATTTAGTTGTTTCCCCAACACACTTGCGAGGGGATTCCTCCTCCGTTGTTCGAAGTCGCCCACCCTCCTCTTTCTCCCTTTTCTTTACTTCGTAGTGACTGACGAACCCAGACACATTAGTCGCCTCAGCTGTAAACAATCAGTAGGACGAACCCCCTAACAGCCTGTCATGCCCTCTCTCTGCTTCCCCCTTTCCTCCGTCCATCGTCCCTGCCTCCCTCCTCTTGTGACACTACAATGCACAAGTGAAGCTCCCACCAGTTCCAGGCAGACCTGGAATAGGAGTTTAAAAAAAAAAAAAAGATACCTCCCTGATTCTTTCTTAATAAAACCTGCAAAAAATCCTGCTTTTCAAGCGATGAATATACATCGGCGAGTTTTTTGAAGCCCAGATTTCTCACATTACCAGTCAAAAGAGCAGAGAGGAATCTTCCCCCAGGCTTTCTCTTTTTGCTGCAGAATGTGGCTCAGACAGTGCGAGTCGTGCTGAGTTATCTTTTTGTGTTTTTTAATCTTACGCACATACAAAAATCAATCGTCCCTGCTCTCTTGTTTCTGTGTTTATGCACACGGTATTAGATATGCGATTGTTTGTGTACTTTTGAAGCCTGTTTTCGTTGTGGGAGACTGGTACTTAAAAAGGAAGCAGAGGATGGGGAGACAGAAAAAAACTGAGCTGGTTAGACGGGAAAGACAGAGGAGTGATGGTGATGTAAAGTAAAATTAAAAAAAAAAGTGTCCATACAATGAAAAAGAGAAAGTGTGAGAGCAATTTGTAAAAAAGAAATAAATAAATACATTTAATAGAAAAATATAATAATAAATGCAGAAATAAATCCTCACAAACACTTATTCTCCCAGGAATGATGTCCAGCCAAGTGTGAATCACAACATCTCTTTGTTGCTTTAGAGTATTTCACAACACGTCCAGCCTCAGAGGATGCATATTTAAGTATTGATAATTCCAGGGAAGTGCCTTCACATACTACATCAACTAGGCTATTGTGTGTGTACATTATCTGTGTGTCTCATCACTTCGTCTTACCTCTATGTCTTTCTTTGGTGTGCACATTCCCAGTCTTGCTGTCTAGCCTGCAGCCTTGCTGTATGAACAATGTGTGAGTCACGGTAAATGTATGTGTTTGTTGATGTGAACTCATATTTTTTTTTGAGTGGGGGATTTGCAGGTTTTGTGATGTCTTCTTGTATTGTGTGCCTTTTTGTTCATAAACCATCATTTATGTTCCAAAAGCAGCTGAGAGATGGAGGGGGGGAATTCCACTTTTTTTGCAAGGCCTTTCTCAGACACGTGATAATACCCACAGGGCCTTTCAAAACCATACAACAACATGCCATGTTGATTAGCTTGTGACGATATTAGTTATTTTAAGGGTAGCGAGGACTACCTCACAGATTTCCAGCATCCTAAAACACATTTTATACAAGCAGATATTTCCCTGAAATTAGTCTTTTAATGAAACTCAGCCTGTGTTACCCTGCATAGGACTAAACAGGGATGGATAAAGGATGGAGGAAACTCAGCTTTTCAGTTAATTCCTAAAGTTAATAGTGGTAGATAATCTAAGGTAAACTTGTACAGTGCAAAAACGCCACTAATATCATATTGCTGTAAAACTGTACGCACTTGAAAGTGCTATTGCTTTATTTTAATTTAGCTCATTGAAATGTAAAATTACTTGTAAAAATGTGACCAGACAGAGTAAAAAGACAACTGGCTATTTTTTATTTTTATTTTATTTTATTATTTTTTTCAGTTGACCTCAAGCTAGTAGTTCTGAGTTCATGTCATGGGGGCAGCAGCTAAAGGGGCCCAGGCATCCCCCTCCTCAGCCACCTGCTGTAGCTATTCCAGGGAATACCAAGCTGTTCCCAAGCCAGGCGAGAGGTGTAATCTCTTCAACGTGTACTGAGTCTGCCCCGGGTCTTCCACCCAGTTGGACATGCCAAAAACATCTCCCTAGGGAGGTGTCCAGGAGGCATCCTAATCAGACACCCAAAGCACTGCAACTAGCCCTTCTGGGACTCTGCTCCTAGTTAGTAATCCTAACTCTAACCCGAACGGTGGAAGACTTCACCCCATCTTTAAGGGAGCCCCCAGCGACCTATAGAGAAAACTGGCTTGTATGTTCAGTTTCATTCTTTCGGTCACTATGGACAGACCAGTTTAAGAGCAACTCTATCAGACTTATATGAAGGAGAAAGAACAATGAGCACAGTGTCCCATGGAGCCAGGCCTGGAAGAGGAGCTTGTTCAAGAGGGCCTGGTGGCAGGGCCTTCACCCAGGGGGTCTGGCTGGGTTTAGCCAGAATAAAAACTATATGGGCTCTCCCTCTGCAGGAGGGGCCATATGAGTTGGATGCTATTAGAACAGCCAAAGGCATGGACCTTCGTATTTTAACCCTCAGCCAAGGTACAGATAAATGACTCGACAATCAATAACCGCGCACAGATTTAGCTCTTTTTAAAGAGACTGTCCCATACAGATGCCAGAGCCAGCTTCCCCTGTGTTCTGTTAATATCTTAAACAGACTGGAAAATAAGTATGGATGCCATTTAAACTTTGATAAAACAACAATATTGGTGTGCCTAAGACTTTTGCACAGCGTATGATCTTGAAGAATATCCTTATCATGGTCATATGAAAACATCGTGCCCTTGTGTCCAAACATAACAGCTAATCCCTTCTTTGTAGCTGTAGTCCCTGCCTTTGATAGATGATTGTAACTGCCGTCTTCACATAAGTCACCACAGCAGGTGTCTGTTGACTCTATGTATTAATTTAGGCTGCTTAATCACACTCACAAACACTTTTATAGAATGAGCATCACAATAAACAGTTATCATTATCATCACAGCAAGATAACACAGAAATTCATCTCAAAAGCAAACATTCAGAAGTCTGGACCCAGCTGTATAAAGTGCTAGAGTGCTTTTTGAATTCCTCTGGACAGTACGACACAACATAATGTTTGTTATTGGCCCCTCTCAGAACACGGCCGTAATCCCTGGAGACCCCTGGACAATTTTCTCTAAGCGCTCTTTCTCTGCTGACTTGTAGTAAACTGTTCACTTGCTTCATCTATACTCCCACACTGTACAAGCTCTGTCAGGTCTGAGATCTTACAATAGAAACATAACATTCACAGAGCCAGGAGGGTAACGTCTTGAGAAAAAGCAAATAAAGCTAGCAGGCTAGTGTTAACTGGATCTGGAAGTTTATACAAACACACTAACACCCTACCAATACACCTTTTAAGAAACATCAGCAAAGCTGAAGGCTATTACCTAATGATGAAATGGAAATTCATTGGCAACACTTAATTAATTTAACAACCCATGCTTGCAAATATTGGGTTTCACATGGCTATCTCCATCATTTTTAACCAGAGAAAACACATGTTACAAATGAGCTGACCCTTCATTTAAAGTTGAATCGGCCCGTGAAATATGGTCAAGGATTTTCTGAAAGCATGTTGGTAAAAAAGAAGAAAAAAAAATTAAATAAAAAAAAAGGGTAAATGTAATGAAATGATTTTTCATCCACATATCTTCAGTCTCCAGTCCTATTCACAGTTTGTTCCAAGGAGTTCTGATTCTTCCAAAATATTGCAAAACATATTTTTGCAGCTGCATTTTGGACCTACAGGGAGGAGCATGGCGCATCACTTGGGTATTGTTCTTTGTCATCTGAAAGTAAAATTGAAAGCTTTGATTGGAAAAGACTCAAAGAAAACAGCCGATCACCAATTCCACATAGTGATTCATCTTGATGAAAATCAATGCCAAGAAACTTGACCCTTTTTCGCACAACCTACTTAATTTATTCAAGCTTGGTTAGAAGCCACTCGGAGTGTTTGCCCACTGGTGCATGTCTTCTGGGAGGCGACCTCTCTCCAAATGCACACATACAGCTATATGCACACACTCCAACTAACACAGAGCACAGGAACAAGCTCGGGCAGACAGGCTCATGCTAGCATTTCAAACAAACACACCCTACTTCATATACACACCCACAAACACTTGGCTGCATTGCTCTTTTGCAGAGGGTGATTTATTACACTGAACTAGATACCCATTGACACTTCATGCTTTTAGCCATCCCATTGACCTGGCTGGTGATTATCGATTCCCTCCGGTCTTTTCCTTCTTCTCTCGCCAACTTTTTAATGCCACCACTGAACTATAACCTATCTCGCTACAGCTCTCTTGTGGCCTCCAGGGTCCTGGATGAATAGCCTTGTCTCCACCACATCCATATCACAGCTTTAATTAAGATGCCCTGAGCTCAAATGGAAACAACAGGCTCTGTGGAATAAACTGGTGCTTATTTACAAGGGTTTTGAGAAAGTCAAATGTTCCAAGGCATAGTTCAGTCCCAAGCTCATAACCATACATATCCAAGTTTTTTTGCCAAGTTGTCGTGACTTTTAAGTTTTTGGTATTATTAGTCTTTTGGAGTGGTAGGATGTGGTGAGTAATTAAAAAAGACCACCCTGTAAACAATATCTTTTTGGTTCAGTTTTGGGAGTTAAATCCAAAATTGCATGACAACTTTTATTCCTTTGACTAGTTTACGTTATGTCCTTCGAATTGTTTATGTCCTGACTTTATGCAAAACACTGATAGATCTGAAAGAGAAGGAGAGGAAAGCATACTGCTCAGCAGCCACACACACAAACACATGGCACTTTGGAATCGCTTTAGTGAAGTGATTTAACTGTGGTGTCCTTATTTGGGAGTGAAAAATGCATCGAGTTACCATGTTTTACAGTAACGTATTACAGTGTAGTGTGCTTGCACTCATTTAATGAAGCTGGTAATCAAAGTTTAGGAAATCTAATCCCATTGTATCCTGTGTAATTCCCCCCTGGGCTTTGTAGGAGCACTGAAAGATGTAGAGGACTTCAAAAACAAAACAAAACAAAACAAAAAAAATCACGAAGGTTAACTGGAGCTTTTTGCAGCCTTTATTAGAGGACGTTGCAGTCATTGCTCCATAATTGAAGCGTAATTGGTTGTGAAGCAATGTGGCTGCTACTTCCAAACAGATATGAGGTAAACATGCTGTGGTGGCTCTGTGGTGTGGAGGTGACAGGTTGGTGTAATTGTGATAAATTTGCAGTCCTTGTCCCTGGCTTTTCGCTACACTAATCAGAGATGAAAGGCACATAATGGCAAAAGGAAGGGAATGGAAGAGAAAACACTGCCAAAAAATTACTGGCTTCTTTCTGTCCAGGCCCTAATATCTGCACTGTTACTTTTCATATTTTGCAGCATTTTTTAAAATCTAAACCACCAAGGTTGGATGGAAGGTGTACAGAACTGCACAAATTCAATTGATTTTTGACAAATGCATCAAAAATTATGAACAACATGTGATTGCTAATATTCCTCATCTGCTCTCTTTTCAGTGGGAAGAGGTGAGTGGCTACGATGATGCCATGAACCCCATCAGGACGTACCAAGTCTGCAATGTACGAGAACTCAATCAGAATAATTGGCTACGCAGTGACTTCATTCCACGTAAAGATGTACTGCGTGTCTATGTAGAGATGAAATTCACAGTGCGTGACTGCAACAGCATTCCCAACATACCAGGTTCCTGCAAAGAGACCTTCAACCTCTTTTACTATGAGTCTGATTCAGACTCAGCCACAGCTACCAGCCCTTTCTGGATGGAGAACCCTTATATGAAGGTGGACACCATTGCCCCAGACGAGAGCTTCTCCATGCTCGAATCTGGACGAGTAAACACAAAGGTTCGAAGTTTTGGGCCTCTCTCCAAAGCTGGGTTCTACTTGGCCTTCCAGGACCTTGGCGCTTGCATGTCACTTATCTCAGTGAGGGTGTTTTACAAGAAGTGCTCCACCACAATCGCCAACTTTGCAGTTTTCCCAGAAACTGCAACAGGGGCTGAGGCAACATCCTTGGTTATTGCACCAGGAACTTGTGTGCCCAATGCCTTGGAGGTATCTGTGCCATTGAAGCTCTACTGCAATGGAGACGGAGAGTGGATGGTTCCTGTCGGAGCATGCACCTGTGCAGCTGGTTTTGAACCAGCCATGAAGGATACCCAGTGTCAAGGTGAGTGTTTTCACAGTAAATGCATCGGGTCAGTCAAAGATTTTTTTACACATTGTTTTGGTGGATTAAGAAGTTAGACATTCTTGTACAGGGTAGACAAGGCTTGAGCGCTCCCTCCTGAGCTCTTATGCCATGCTCTACCTTCATGTGAATTCCCTTATCTTGCTGAGAGCAGGTCAGAGTCAAAGACTCTGGACTGTTATGACCACAGGTTAGTCTATTGCTATTTTGTCCACCTGCCACATTATAATCAGTCACGTATTTGCCCTTGTTTTCGTGGACACATTAATCTAATGATAACAAGGCAAAACAAGACACACTCAATGATGCTGTCAGCTGGTGGCTTTTCAATCCTCTGGCACCAGCGTCGCCTTGCAGCTGGTTGCTAACTAAATGGAAACGGTTCCTGCCCTGTCTGTTTCAAAGCTGGGTTGCTGATGGTCACAGGTCTGATGGAAAACATGACGGGTTCAGAGAGGTTGAGATAAAGGTGAATTTTAACAGCATGGTCTCAGCTGAAATGGAGTGCAGGTGACAGCGGGAGAAGAATGACAGATAAATGGAAACTGTGTGTGTGTGTTGAGGAGGTATAAGGGCGTAAAATTGAGCTCAGGGTGTGTGGGTCAAATGGAGAAAACTGAGAGAGAGAGAGAGAGAGAGAGAGAGAGACGGGAGCTGGAGGGGTTATTGATCAGGAGGGGTTGATTGCACTGTGTGCATGTTCCATTTGTGTGTGGTTTGTGCATCATCCTTGCTTACTTTGGGTTAAGAGAGATATTTCTTCTTCTCACAGTAGAGATGAGGTTGAAAGAACTGTTTCTTCAATAACCATGATCATGATCTAGCAAGATCTGGCTGGATTCCTTACACCAAACGCTCCTGGTAGATCCTGACTATCGAATATGTGCTCACCTTTAGAAGTTGAGAATGCTTGTGTGAGAAAGGCAGAGGATAATAAATCCAAAACATGGTGCGTGTGGTTAAAAACTCATTTATCTGCTTCTGGCAGCTCAAGGTTAAAGCTCTGGTGCCTGGGTCCTGTTAAAATGCTCTCTAATCACTGGAAACCACAAGGGATAAATCTCCCTTTTTCGTTTTCTCACAGCAGTTTTCAGCTTTTACTCAGGACCGTTCTTGTGTCTCCTCTCAAATTTTTCTCACTTCACATACATTTCTCATCATCCTGTTATCATGCTTTCTACTTCCTCCTGCTGTCTAACATGCAGAATCTCCTCTCCCCAGTGCTGGTCCTGACTTCTCCCAGTTCTACCTAATCTGAAGGCCGTTGCTCTCATTAATTAGCCACTAGAGATACTGTTAGGATGTCAGCATTAATATTAATCGATTGCCTTTTTTTCTTTTCTTTTTTTTTTTGGCTTCTTCACTCATTTGCTCCCCCTCCAATATTCTTTACTTTTTTCATGCCTCAGACTTTCCAATTTCAGCATACATTCTAATCAGTTCCTTAAGCTCTATGTTCTGCATGAGAGGATAAAACACAGGGGAATAGGGAGGGGGGGGGGGGGTCCTACAGGATTAGCATTTTCTATGCCTCCGCTTCTCCCTCCTTCCCTTTTCTCTCCCCCCTTGTCTGCCTTTCTGTTTCATTCTTTAATGGTTCCTCTAAGGAAAAAAATGGATGAAAGAAGTAGGATGACCCCTTTACTCACTACTAGTGATTGATCAGCACTTTCAACCTTTTTTCCTGAAAAAGAAAAATAGCCTCTTTTAATGGAAATTCTCCCTCAACATCCATGGTCAAGCCAGCATGTTTTAAAAACCAATATCTCATCTTAAGTGTTTCTCGAAATTTCTTTGTTTACTGTGTGTTGGGTGAACTAAAATAAACTCCCAGGAGGGCAGTCATACCAATCAATAAGGCTGTTCTGGTAAAACTGGTAAAACTCAAGGCTATTTCTTATCCGTTGATAAAGAAGTACTTCCTGTTACCCCGTGGCATGGACGACTCTGATTAATGGTGGAAGAACAAATACACTTAGTGCTAATGTACACAGAGCAGCCAACTGGTGGTTTTGAGCTAATATTGAACTTTTAAAATCTGGAGCAGCAGGAGGAGTAAGTGGTCTGCTGTAGATTTGACCTCCAGCCTTTTCAACAGGGGGGGATAAATCCAGCAGAGAAGCTATGTGATAATTATCATTCAGAGGGAACAAACCTCACAGTGTGTCCTTGTCATTGATGTGCCACCGCACCACTGGATCAGCTAATCAACTGGCCCTAGTAAACTTTGCCTGCCTTACCTGCTGCTGTCTTTTTTATTAAGCACCGCGGCAGGCTCATTCATCTTTTAACAAGACAGTTTATGAAAGATATGGAGGCTGCCAAAGTGCTTTGGATCACAGTGCTGCTGTTACTGTTTCCCCACCCGTCTGTAACTTATCACTAGAGTTATAAACTTCCAAACAGCTGCTATAAATGGAGATAAGACTTCTTCAAAGGCGGGCAGTGTTTTCACCTGATTAACGAGGAGCCACTTAATCAAGAGCCAGTTTAGGTAAAACTATGCTGAGGGTACTTCTCTGTACAGAGGGGGGTCTCAAATACAGAAAGAGGTGAACATGCTGTTTTTGAGAAAAACACCTTAGCATTTCTACTCTTATGTCTGCACGTTAATTTAATGGAGATGGGATTCTGTTAAAAGGAGCAAACATTATCTTTGCCTTTTTTTATTGTTTTGCTTTGCCTGTAATTTGGGTTGGTGGCCTCCTTATATGAGTATTGGTGATGCAAAGAGATAAATGCTGAAGAGGGACACACTTAGAATAAACAAGTCAACAGAGTGCATATAGGGTTAAGGGTATGCTGCAAGAAAAAACTATGTACATGCACAACCCACTCTAAACATGTTCAGTTAATTTTAAACTCTGTGCTTGTGCAATGGTTAAAATGTTTGTCATACAGATAAAATTATCCAGTTCCATTACGACATTGCTCGATGTTTTCAATACTTGAAAATAAGGATAAAACTTTGTGGTATTTGTGGTAAAGATGCAATAAAAAAAATTCTGTGCCTTGTTTGAATACCAAAACCCAGCTTCTCTGTGACTGTCTTAAAAACAATTAGAGTGCTTTAAGGTCTTCCTCACTCTTTTCTTCCTCTGTCTTCTTATCAGCTTGCAGCCCCGGCACTTTCAAGTCCAAGCAAGGGGACAGCGCCTGTTTACCCTGCCCAGTTAACAGCCGCGCCACCTCCGGAGCAGCCAATGTTTGCTCCTGTCGGAACGGTTATTACCGCTCCGACACAGATCTTCCAGACTCCCCCTGCACAAGTAAGTGAACGCTTCATTCAAGGTTTCACTAGGTTATTTGCACTTGTGATAATATGAGATGTTTTTTATTCACCTTTCAATTCCTCAAAGAAAAACAGAAAAAAAAACAAGCAAAAACATTCTGCTCTCCTGCTCTACCATGTATCATATTCATTTCGAAACTGACTGTCGTAACTGGTTATAAATGTTCTCCCAGCTTCCCTATTTGAATGTTCCCCTCAGTAGCTGATAAAACAACGTTCCCACCATCTCCCACGAACTGCAAACAAGGCTGCTTACTTTCCCAACATTATCACAACTTTATCACCCTAACGGTCCCTCTCTTGTCTGGGAAGTGTCTGCATTCTCAGTGCTGCCACCCTACTACAGGCAGAAAGTAGAGCTATTTTTTTTTTCTCTTGTGTGTCTTTATTAAGAGCCAACATGCAGACGTAGGAGCAAACTCATTCAAGAGTGAATAGACAAGGAGATGCTATTTTTTTTTTTCCCTTGCTGCAGGAGAGACAGTCTGATTCTCCCACAGCGCAATGAGCGATAAGGCTTTGGTAATTGGATAAGAATTGCCAGTGCTCTGCCAATAGTTTGTCTTACTTGTTCCCTGCAGCATTTTAAACACACACGGACATTCTGGTAATAAGCATGCAATTCAAATTTGAACTCCTGTGCCCCTTTTTCTTTCCCAAAGAACTGCTGGAACAGTCTCTTTTTATATGGAAGGGAGAACTTATTCTTGTGAATGCAGGAGAAATGTGCTAATGCCACAGCTCTAGGGAGACTATTAGGTCATGAATTGTGGAATAATGAATGTATGTAAATATAAAGCTATATAAAATGTGTTTTCCAGTATGACTCTTTGTCTATTGTCAAAATGTCTCTGTACAGTCACCAAGGTAATTTTTTTACACGTATTGTGCAGGGGGATTAAATTTTTTCTCATTCCAAACCCATTTTCCTCATCTCATCCACACTTTTACTTCCCTTTTATAGCTGTTCCATCTGCCCCGCGCAGTGTCATCTCCAGTGTAAACGAAACTTCGCTGCTGCTGGAATGGAGTGAACCTCGAGACTTAGGTGGCCGCGAAGACACCTTCTATAACATCATCTGTAAGAAGTGTCTCCCTGAGCGGGGGATGTGCTCTAGATGTGATGACAATGTAGACATTTCGCCGCGCCACCTGGGCCTGACCCAGCGCCGCGTGACGGTCCGTAACCTACAAGCCCACACACAGTACAGCTTTGAGATCCAGGCGGTCAATGGCGTCTCCAACAAGAGCCCCTACGCCCCTCAGTTCTCTTCAGTGAACATCACCACAAACCAAGCCGGTAGGTACCGCGGCACCCTTGAGGCTACCTGTCAGAGATCAATATTGATCATGTGGGCAATGCCAACTTTCAAAATGTGGAAGTAGATACCACAAATGTCAGAGAAAATGCTCTGGGCTTAAGAAGTAGAGATCAATTCCTTGTATGTATGTAGGAGTGTGTTACATATTTCTCCTTTGAACAGGATGGAGAAGGAAGACATTTTTGAATGAGCTTAGAAAGGGACCTTTTTTACACGCCCACAGCATGCTGTGTATGTGTACTAACACTGCCCCAAATAGATCTCGCAAGGCAGTGTGTATTCATAGTGTTAAACCTTCAGTATTCTAGCTGCCCACTGGTTCCAACCCACTGCTCCTCCAGCTCTCAGCAACGCCAGTAAATAGGCCAATATAGCAATCAGTGATGAGATGATGCATGTAAAAGATTGAAACCAGCCTAGGGTTTATGCAGAATAGCTAAGCCAGCTGTGTTAAAGAATTGCATGTGTTTCTTGTTTTAGATTTTGAAATAATTCTCACGGTTGGTGATTTTCAGATAGCGATTCATATAGATTGAATGTAAGTAACACTTTTGCTATCACCTGGTGGTTTTGCAATTTTCGTGGGTTCAGAGTACCTTAGATGACCTCAATAAATTTCAAAAGAGATTTTGAGCTTATTCAGTTCTTTTTTTTCTTAAGAGCTCATCTCTTTATGAAGAATCTCCCAGGGCTCTTAAGTAGTGCCTCAGATGTGTTTAGCCGCTATGTTAAATTTGCTCTCTTGGGGGGCTCAGACAACATCACAGACTATGCCTTGCTCCTCCCTCCCTCTCTTCTTTCCATGGCCTTGTCTTCCTCACCTCTAACCTTGGGTTCTTGCTTCTAAAAGATGTTTTTGGAATGCAGTTTTCTTTTTTTGTGGGTTAGGACCCAAAGGCCCCTAAAGCCCCCATGTAAGGGCCTCATTGTTTTATGGGAGAGCCTGGCTCTGGGCTGACAGAGACAACTGTCCATCCGTCGTTGCTAGGGGTCATTTGGGTGTAGAGAGAGCGGTGCAAGGAAAGGACAGGGCAAGAGAGCATCAGCTCTGATCAGATTAGCATTTGTGTAGTCTCAAGACTATCCCTGCATGTACATTCACCTTTTAAGAACCAAAATAAATACGAAGGATGGTGATAAGCCCCAGGGGCCACCTCCATGGTAACTTCAACATCGTCTCCCAGAGGAGGGCCCCTAATCCCTGGGCTGGAGTAACCAGGGGCTCTGCCTAGGAAGTATTGTCTTCTGCAGGAGAAAAAGAGACATGGACAAATGGTATGGATGGGGGTGGCCAAGGAAGGAGAGATTCAGACTCCAAAGAAAGAGGGAGAAACTGAAGGTTGTCTCGTCAAAGCACAGGCAATGATGGTGAAAAGGAAATGCAGGGGATGTGGTGGGAAAGCTTTAGGGATCTAAGAGCTTTTAACAAAAACAGTGAGAGCTGGGGTGTGGAGGAAAGTCGGCACGCTGAAGCTGGATGTTTGAAACTGCCTGACATTCACACCCAGCTCTCGCCATGATCAGCCAGCTGTGCAGAGCTCAGGAGCAAAAACCACACTCCTCCTTTTAGCACTTGCATTCATTTCTCAGCTATCTGCAACATTTTTCCTGCGTACTCCTCAATGGAAAACTATCAACATCTCCACTGAGAGAGTCTGCATGTGTTTAACAAGTTTTATCCCTTCTTCCTACTCTGTGATTGCTGGCTTTGTCAACTCACCTTTGCTTTACAGCATTCCTAAAGATAGCTACCATCTGACTTGGTTAGACAGCACATCCTCAGAGAACTGTCCAAGACATGATCACTTTTGTTTTGGAATGGTGAAAAAGAAAATGAAGAGTAAAGACCTGATGAGGGCTATAGAAAGAGAAGATTTGATTCGTTGAACTAAATTGTGCGCACATCGGACAGACGAGCATAATTTTACTTCTATGTGAAGGTGCCTTTTAAAATAGACAGTGGAAGACTGGAAACAAAAGCTGTTCTCTCAGAGGGAAGTGAGTCAGAGCTAAAGAACAGGCTTGAACTTAGAAAGTAGGAAGAGACGAGAAAGTGCTTGGCCATTAATAGACACATGAACAAAGCATGGAAAGCTCTAGTGGGTGGAGTCCATGTTTGCCTTATACTGGTATAGTATGTTCACAAACCAATAATTACACAAATATTCCTGTGCATATTTTATCAGAATGCTAATTATTTTATGTGTTCAGTAACAGATGTACAGTGAGTAATGTGAATGATATTAGCTTAGCAAATATGTGGATACCTGCAAGAGAAATCTATATCTAAATATGTGCTTTTTTTTTTTTTGTTAGCCTTGATCAGTGTATGGCAGGAAACTGCATCAACCAGAAACACAGTTTCACCGTTTGATTTTGTTAGCATCACGGGGAAAATTTGGCATCCCCTCTCCTTCCCCCAGCACTCTGTGAGGAAGAATTTGAGCATTAGAGAGGAGTGGTTCTGCATACCAACTAATGGCTCAAGCTTTTCACAAAGCTCACGGCCTTAGACTTTGTGACCGGGCTTCCACCGACACACAAAAGACATAGGACATTCCAGAGGCGCAACGCAGAAAATGATCACTTAAGCAGGTTTTTCTGTTTTTATTATTGCTCTGTTTAGCTCCATCTGCAGTGCCCACAGTCCACCTAATGGCGGCCACAGCGAGCACCATGAGCCTGTCCTGGCTTCCTCCAGAGAAACCCAACGGCATCATTCTGGATTATGAGATTAAATACCATGAGAAGGTAAGAACCAATGTCAGGGAACGATTCTAATTCAATCCAGTTTCATTGATTTGCATGGTCTCCATTTCATCTGTGTTCCTGTAAAGACAATCCCTCTGCTGATAAACACATGGTTGCTGTGAGGCAAGTCTCCCCTCTTTCCATTCCTCAAGCCCTCCTTCTCTCTCATTTTTTTCCTTCTTTGTAATCCTTCCCCAGATTTCTATTATGCTCTGCAGTTTCCTGAATCACTCTTACACTCCTTCACTCTCCTCTTTCTTTCTCAATCCATGCATTATAAAGTTTCAGTGCTTTTCCAAGGGCTCGGAGAGTTCTTACTGAATTTCTCTCGGGGATAGAATGAAAACATTCCGTTTAAATCTTATATATTTGTTTTTCTCTGTTGTCAGTCAAACAATTTGTCCTTCTTGTTTTTATCACCCTTTTCTTTTTCCACCTCTGCAAAGTTAGACTGATGAGCTACCTCAGAGGGGGTGGAGGATTACAGAAAGGATAATGATGAATGGGGGCTGCTATTTTGTATTTTTTCTTTACTTGCCTTTCTGTCTGCAGGATCAGGGGGAGGCCATTGCCCATACGATGACCGCCCAACGGAGCAACGCCCGCATTGAAGGTCTCAAGGCGGGAACACCTTATGTAGTACAGGTCCGTGCCCGAACGGTGGCTGGTTACGGTCGATACAGCAGCCCAGCAGACTTCAGCACCAACCTGCAAAGTATGTTACTTGAACACATTCCTTATTTCTTCGAAATATGTGCTCTATAATAGTGTAATGCTAAGGTTTATGCACATAATGGTGTTCATAACTTTATAATTAGAAGACAATTTGTCCAATGTTTGTGAAGGGAATCTGAAATTCTTGTAGAAAAAAGTAAGTCATGTTTTGATTTAATTCTTCTTCTGGCAGCCACTCAATCCATCAGCCATATGTTTCCTCCATCGCACTTAGCAAGAAAAAAAAAGAAAAATATTTTTGTAATCTTTGTAAAAAGCCTTGATTTATTAGACCCTGATTGCTTTCCGGTCAATATAACACAACCTAATTAAGCGAAGGGGGTGATTTTACTGTTGTTAGCATGATAAGCCTGCAACAAAATGTGTGTAGCATAGCTTTTCACTATATATTGGACCGCATTTATTTTAGCTGCATATTTGTATCTAAATCTCTATCTAACTGTTCTAACAAAATTCTTTATGTTCCACCTGAAGCTGACCCACCAAAGTCATGGCAGGAGCAGCTGCCGCTCATCGTGGGATCAGCCACTGCCAGCTTGGTCTTCATTATTGCAGTTGTGGTCATTGCTATCGTCTGCCTCAGGTCAGAATATTACTTGTAAAAGAATGGAATGAGTAACATGAATGTGTAGCAGATAACAGTGTGGCAACATGTTCAAAAAGCAGTTGCTTGATGGAGACAAATGAAGCAAAAATCACTTTTTCTTAGCATAAAAGCATTTATTTTGGATGTCTTAAGTGGCTATCATTCATCAATAGCATTTATACTTTATAGTTAGCTTAACTAAAGAAAGAATTTAGCTGATATTGCATTTCCAGTGCTAATTTTTACTGCGTTAACTAGGAAAAACAACTTCTAGTAAGGGCTACCCAACTAGAAGGAAATGGTATCCTCTAGGTGGCAGCACCAGTCAAAACTGGTCGTTATCACTACATTTAGGGTTTTTGTACGATGCATAAAATTCCGGTTTTGAATGCAACACGGCAAAACTCCCACTGATTAGCGTACAAATTTGCATTTGCTGAGAAGCTCAAAAGCTGTGGGACGCATTTTAAACAGGGCACTTCCTGGAGATGAGAGAATTTGAAGTAAAGTCGGATGGCTCACCCGAGTCAATAAAACCAGTTGGTGCAAAAGCAGTTGTCATTTCATGGTTGAAAAGGGCGTAACTGCACAATCTCCCTGTGGTATTTTGCTCAAATCATGACACAGACGTTTTATGACATCTGGAGACTGTGTTAAGTAGGGGGAAAAGGGCATAATATTTATATTTATTAACATTTGTCCAAAATGTTTTTCCTTCAAGCAGGAAAAGAAATAAATAAATAAGAGATAGCTTGAAATGTCAACTTTGTTTGCATGTCCTCTAAACCACCCCGGAACATTCTCAGTGGATTGCTGCACCACCTGTGAGGCCACAGAATGCCAGATTAGCCTTCTGAATCTCTGAATAGTAAACGGCTTTGGCCAAAATGCTTTTTTGCTCACTGGACACAGCATGGTGGAGCAGCTGTTGGGCCTGATAGGCCTGCCCTAATGGCCCAGCACTCAGAATCAAATGCGCCGCTGCCTGACCACGAAGATCCCAGATGTGGCCCTGTCCACCGAGCCCAATTGACTCAGAAGATGCAAACGGCTGCCCACGGCTTTCAAAAAGTCTGATGCAGCATCACCTGGATCTAACCGCACTCGTTTATCCTTATACAACTCATTTGTCAGGGAGAAAATGCAACATGTGTGCGTGCATATGTGTGAAAGGTTGGCACTCACTGCTCACTGGCACCCACTGGCCCCTCTCTACAAGCCAGATCAGGCAGCGGCTGACAAGCGTGGGCATCGGTCACGCTAGACTGAATAATAATCTCCCTGATCCCCCTCCTCTCCTTCTCCCTCCTGCCTCTTTGCTCTTTTCTATTTTCACACTGCTACATTGTGTCTCTCTCAGGGTCTCAGCTTAGCCGCCGCTCTCACTGCCACAGAAGAAGAAGGACAAAATAGTAATAATACAAAACGCAGAGCTTCTACATATACCAGAACAAAATTAGAATTTGAAATAAGATGCAAATCACCATTGGGTGTTTTTGCCCCCGTTAGTGGTTAGACAACAAAGGAAGCACATTAACATGTAATTTCGACAACCCAGCCCCCTATCTGTGGCCTCCACCCCCACTACAGTGCAAAAGAGACCTATGCAGGAAGGTGAGGCTATACAAACTGAGAGACATGAGTACCAGAGGGGAAAAAAGCATTGATAAACGAATGACAAAGAAAAAAGGAAACAGAGAATGGCATCGAGAGAACCAGACTCCACATGGCGACCATACGATTCTGACTAAACTGGGAGGAATCGTATGATTTCCGTTGGGCTAGGAAAGCGAGACAGCTGAGCTTGTTGTTTAAGACTTCTTTTTGTCTCAGCTACTCCGTTTTGATATTACTATATCCCTTTGTTTAGACTTGCATCACAGTCTCCAAGTATGAATTATTGTACTACCAGGCGTTGATACAATCTGCATCAGGTCTGTTTTAGTGTAAAAAGACTAAGCATCTTTCCCAAGCCACACCGTAATCTGACTTTCTTTGCAACAACCGGGCAATATAAGGAATCTGTTTTCTCCTCCTGCCTTTGTTCTTTTCCAGTGTCTGTACCCCCACTGAGTCCACGTGACTCAGTTTGTGTTTTTATCTTTCTCAACAGAAAGCAGAGAAATGGTTCAGAGTCGGAGTACACAGAAAAGCTGCAGCAGTACAGTAAGTCTCTTTGCTGAGATCCCCACCTTTTTTTTTTTTTTTTTTTTGCTATACTCCAAATGCCAGGACCACTATGTCTTTCCTTTAATTTGCAGTGAATGACACATTATTCCTATAACATTAAATGGCTTTATACTTTAATGTGCGTAAATCAAATATAAAAATAAAGAAAAGAGGCAAAGATCTGATTTTCATCCATGAATGGTTTTGCTCAGAATTTGTTTGGCACCGTAGATTCACTTTCCTGTTCTTGCCACTGAATCCCCAATAGTAACGCCTGGAATGAAAGTCTACATTGACCCTTTCACCTATGAGGACCCCAATGAGGCAGTGCGAGAGTTTGCCAAGGAGATAGACGTGTCCTGCGTGAAGATCGAGGAGGTCATTGGCGCAGGTAACCCACCAAAGCTCCTGGGCTACAGGGGGAAGACTGCTAGTCACCTCCAGGCCATACCGTTAGAGGACTTCACACCAAGCGGTACTTTCACTCAATTCATCGCTAGCCCTCTTCTTCCCCCCTCCCTTACCACACTCAACCTCATAGGACCCCCTTTTCAGTCTTGCAGATGTCTCCAGCACTCTTCTATGTTTAAAGCATTATTAGCTGTGTCCTTCTTAAGTTAGTGTTGACTCACAGTCCTTGCACCCTTCACATGCCACGTGCATCTAGAGTAGTCGTAATACCTTTTGTACGGTGGAGTTTCATTTCACTTGTGTTCTGAAAATGGAGCCCAATCCTGGAATGAGAGCATTAGCGCATGGGAATGTATTCATTTTAGCATCTACAAATCAGAAGAATATTTTAAAGACGTTCAAAAAAAAAATCTCATTGATTCTAATTAAGCCAGATTTCGAGCAATGCAAAACTACAGCCCCATGTAGACAGGATTTACAGTATTTCTCAAGGGAAGATTTTAATCCTGTCTGAGCGCCTGTGTGTGAGTCTTCTCTTATCTTCTCCAGAGCTAATTACAGTGCAGTGCTCATGTTATGTGACACACTCATTGGCCCTCGAATTGTTTTAGTTTATTTTTCAAATAGAAACTCTACATGTGCACACACTGCGTCCGTTCTAAAAGTTTGGAATCTCACTTTGATTTGAGCCGTAAAGACTGGTGTGAAAAAAATATTGTGTGGTCCTTGACACACAGTTGCTGTTGAAATCCAAAGTACTCTAAAGATCCAGTAAGTGGCTGCCTTACTTGAACAACCCTTTTTGTCCGTGTAATCTTGAGGAATATATTGGATTACACAAAACTTTTCTTTCCAAGGGGCATGGCTATTATTACACGTGCTGCATAAGACAATCCATTGTCTCCATTCCAGGATTGACTGTCTCTGACCCTGCCCACTTTTCTTCATTATCTTGAGAAGCTTAATTTAAAAAAAAAAAAAAGCAGAGAAAGAGCCTCAATTTGATTATGATATTTGACCCCAGTCCCTGGCACTTACACCTCCTCCACCATATCGTTGTCTCCCCTTTTTATTTTAGTAACCCTCCCTTACGTGATGTTGTAGACCATGAAATATTTCATGTATGTGATATAATTGCAAGTAATTTTTCTGCTTAAAAGCTGCAGGATTATGCCATGTGAGGTTGAATTTTTAGCATATGTATCTGAGCAAAAACCAAGGACGTTGTGATGGCAGAGATGGGAATCCCCTACTACTGCTTCTGCTACTACTACTACTACTACTACTACCACTATTACTGCTACAACGACAGTTCTTCTACTGCTGAGACTACTGCTACTAGAAACCCGTCGCTTCCCAGCATTCGCCTTTTAAGTGACAAACCCTCAACCCCTGTCTTCCCCTGTTCCCTTCCTCTCCTCTAACCCTTCTTCAATCCATCTCCCCATCCTCTTACCATCCCTCCCCCCGACTTCCCCCACTTGGTCACCTTGGCACATATGTTGACACACATCACTCTCTCCACCTGAAACCCATGCGCTCATGCACATGCTCGGTATAGAATCTAAACATAAAGCGTCCACAACCCCAAACCCCCCCAAGCTTCTGTCTCCACCCATTTCTTCGTGCAGTGGCCGCTTCCCCAGCTCCTCTGAAGCTTAGCACCACCCTCCTGATCCCTTCCTCCTTTGTTCCCTCAGCCGCACTTATCCTGTCACCTAATTTCACCTATATTATTTCAATTCCAACATGACATTTTTTTTTTTTTTGGATATATATTCTACCATCCATACCTGTCACTCCCTCATTTTTGGATGTTGAGATTATCAGTACAATGGTATTGTACGCTCCACATTCCACCACCCCCACTTAAGACTGGCCTAGAGTCCTGGCTTCTCTTGCAGTGCCCCTCTCCCCCACACCTATTGCTCCCCTCCCCTGGCTCCTTGGTTCTAACCAGTTAATTGTTCCCTTTCCCCTCTTTTCCCCCACTCTCCTCCACTGTTCCATCATGCCTCTCTTCCATCTCTCCTCTTCCTCTTTTGCTGTTTTTTCTGGCTGTCCTACCTGGGCTCTCACAGGAGAGTTTGGGGAGGTGTGCCGTGGTCGCCTGAAGCTGCCTGGCCGTCGAGAAATCATTGTGGCCATTAAGACTCTCAAAGTGGGCTATACACTGACCGTCAGAGGCGAGACTTCCTGTCTGAAGCTTCTATCATGGGCCAGTTTGACCACCCCAACATTATCCGTCTGGAAGGTGTGGTCACCAAGAGTCGGCCGGTGATGATTGTGACCGAATTTATGGAAAACGGGGCTCTGGATTCTTTTCTAAGGGTAAGAAAATGCTGAGGTGAACAAATGCACTGCTCAGAAAAATATGATGCACTAGGATTAGTTAGAAACCTTGCATCTACCATTTTATCAGTAATCCAGTGCTACTTGGCAAATAATCCCAATCTTCTTGAACTTTCTTTTTTGGTAATCACACTTTGGATCTTTTAAAACATTTTTTTTTCTAAACTAAGCCACAGAGTCCACAGTAGATACCTGACAAATCCGGCATTCACTCAGCTGGTAACATTTACAAAGGCATCAGTTTCCACTGAAATTCTGCCTCAAAGTCACATCATATTATATAAAAAAAAAAAAAAAAAAAAAAAGAGGGATAGAGAGAGAAGGAAGCAATACAGGAAAATACAGTACACTGGAAAATGGGTCTGCATAGAAAAAAAAGATGTTACATTGTGATAAGATGGCAGATTAAAAGGTACGGGCAAAAACAAGAATAGAAGCTGAATATAAAAAGACAAATAAGAGAGAAACATGTCATCTGTTCCTTTGAACATGCTACCTTGATCTGAAATCTAATCTAAGATTACCATTTTCTTTTCTTTTGCCAGCTCAATGACGGGCAGTTCACAGTCATCCAGCTGGTTGGCATGTTGCGTGGCATCGCAGCAGGCATGAAGTACCTGTCAGACATGAATTACGTGCACAGAGACTTGGCTGCCCGTAACATCTTAGTTAACAGTAATCTGGTGTGCAAGGTGTCTGACTTTGGCCTATCTCGTTTCCTTGAGGATGATCCTACAGATCCCACCTACACCAGCTCGCTGGTGAGTCACTGTATGATTTATTACATTTATATGTGCTTGTGATGTACATTTGTCTTTGAAGTCAGTGTTGCAATATTTAACATCAATACATCATTATGGTGTTCATTTTCACAAATTAATCCAAATCTGATTTTCTCAGGATTTCCATTCTGCATGGATTCCATTTTTGTCACTGTGACAAAGACAAGTGGAACTATGATTTTGAAGAATAGATTACATTAAAAATATGTACATAGTGTAATGTACTGCAAAATATGTGCAATTTTAGGGTTACAAAAGTGCCTCCTTATGGGTAAAAAGGTTTGGATTATATATTCAGTCTGGGCACTTTGTTTATGACACTTAAATGGCTTTTTATTGCTGGTTTCCAGGAACATCACACAATTCAAAACAGTTATTGGAATAAATGTTTTTTAAATGGATTCTGGATCCTGCTCATAAATAAATGCCATAAAATTTCAGCTTTTGATAAAAATAAGTTAAGATTTCTGTTGGGAGCCTGTTTATGCTCAGGTCATATATGAACATAAGCTTTGGTGTAAAGATCAGCAACTTTCTTCAACCCATATGGACAAATTTAGCTAGTTAGTTCTATTAACCTGAGAGGAACTCAATTATGATTGAAAATTGTCTTTACCTTTAGTAAAGTAAAAGGAAAGGCAGCGAAACATCCAGAGCAAAAGGTGTGAGGCCTGACAGGTCACTGGTGCTCATTCACTTATCAGATACCAATCAACCTACCCACAATTCAGCTTGTCTTGTTGTTACACGAAAAGACTTAAAGCAGCACTGATGTATTGATGTTAAAAATACGGTGCTATAAATATTCTTATAGCTTCACGTGTTTGTGCTTGTCATTTTTGTCTAAATGTTGACTAACCTCGTGTGTACGTTGGTGTTTGGCGTAGACGGCATGTACCCATGTGTTGTGCAATGTTTCCCTTAGACTATTTTTCTCACCCTCTCTCTCCCCCTCTCGTATGTGTGTGGCTCTGTGTCTGTGCTCCATCCCTCCAGTATTTCATGCTCACCTACTCATTCGCATATCCACAGGGAGGGAAAATCCCCATCCGCTGGACGGCCCCTGAAGCTATCGCCTACAGGAAGTTCACCTCGGCCAGTGATGTGTGGAGCTACGGCATCGTCATGTGGGAAGTAATGTCGTATGGCGAGCGGCCGTACTGGGACATGAGCAATCAAGATGTAAGCTAATATTCTTTTCCCGCACCATGGAAGAAACACTGATGTGAAATCACATGACGTAAATGAACGTATGACATCCATATATACGTGAATGCTTATACTCTCTATGAAACCACTACCTTTCACTCTGGACCTAAAGCCGGTTTCTCTCTTTATCTTTTACTCCTCCATCATTTCACCCTTTTTTTTAATCCTCCCTTACTTGCCCTTTTTATTGACTCACCTCTCCTTTTGGTGATTAAAAGTTCTGTGATTCCGCTGTTGTCCTCCCTTAGGTGATAAATGCTGTGGAGCAGGACTATCGACTGCCCCCGCCCATGGACTGCCCCACAGCCCTTCACCAGCTCATGCTCGACTGCTGGGTAAAGGAGAGGAACCTGCGACCCAAATTCACCCAGATTGTTGCCACGCTGGACAAGCTCATTCGCAACGCTGCCAGCCTTAAGGTGGTCACCAACAGCACACAGTCCACTGGGTAAGTCTTGTGATCTGTCTGTGTTTGGGGAAAAAAAAAAAAAAAAAGGGGAAACGGCAAAGCAGTTAATCTGAAACAGCTGTTTCTCATGGTTTCTCAGAGGTTCTTTGTTTAGCTTTGCGTTGTTTTATTCTTATAAATTAATGTATAACTAATAATAGCCTTTCAACAAATCTGTGCTGGTCTTTTTAAGTAATTTGCTCGGAACAGATAAGTTAGACTGTGGCGATAGAATATGGTAAGGAGGTAATTAACATCATAGAGTGACCTGAGTCTGCAACCTTCAGAGAAATGAATGAGCTTATTAATTTGCATCTGAGCTTGTGTGCCTTGCAAATATTCTGAATCCAGGTTGATGTATTGCATGTGGATCACTCTGATTCAGCTGCAGAAGTATTTTATTACCAATAAAGTTCAAATATCCTCCTATACAGAACTTCAGTTCTTACAAATGCAGTCTTAACCATTTATGCAAATTACAATCGCTCAATACAGCCCTTGGAGCAGTTCAGCCACCAGCTAGGAGCTTAGTCAATCATGTCACTTCCACATTTAGCTGATTTATCTCTATTTGAAGCTTGTTTCTTGGAAAGATTTTAGAGGAGATAAGATTGTAGAGCTGGAGCGTATAGTAAGAGGGTGACCTACCTTCCCGTCCCTGCATCAGGGTCTTTGTGTCTTGAGGGAGGGCCACAGACAATCCTGGGTTTGACTCATGAGGAAAAAAAGGATCTCAGTTGGCCGCCAGAGTGACGTTCTTAGAAGATTGAGCTTGCGGTTAATTAGCCCGATTAAGGCGATGCAAAAAAGAGTTGGGAGCGTCTTTTAATTAGCCACTAACGAGATTTTAAACGGGCCAGCAGAGAGGAGGCCTCCCGCTGAGAAACTTAACAAGGGTGGAGTGAGAAATGAAGAAATGATTCAGTAGTCACACACTCACAATCATATATTATATATATATATATATATATATATATATATATATATATATATATATATATATATATATATATATTTATATACACACACTCATACATATTTGTGTATTTATATATGTGCTGTGGGTATCAAGAGAAATTACTAAGAGTTTGGTAACATGAGACTTCTTGCTCCAGCACCATGAGTCATTTCCATGTATACATTCGTCCGAAGTCCCGGTATAAAAGAGAGATTCACACTTGATGAATTAACCGTATCAAATCCCTGAACTTTAAATGTAAAACAGCGAGTAAGTCTTTTGGAGAATCTGTGTCGCTCCCCTGTTAGGACCGTCACAGTTTCTCATGAATTTAGACTTGGCCTGTAGCACTCCCACCAGCTAGCTCGCAGGATTATCCAACTTTCCTGCTGTGTCTCTGCTTGTGTCTCACATGTGGCCAGCAACAGCCTGGACCCTTTCTGAGGCAACTTTACAGAAGGAGGACTAACAATACTCAATTAAGAGAAGCCAGAGTCTGCCGTTAACAACAGCCTGAGGCCTCAGGCTCTGGAGCACAGGCCTTATTAAAAATCACTCCATCTACACCACTCAATGGAGCCTCTGTATCACTGTTATTAACTCCCCCTCTATGCCTTTTCTCTTCTCTCTCTCTCTCTCTCTATCCATTCCTCTTTTAATTGTTAATGAATCTAATGCCATCAAAAAGGATGACAGGGATCAACAGAGCAGAGAGGAGGGAAGACAGTGGTGCTCTTTCTCTGGGCTCGCTCCCTCAACTGTTTCTTCTCCTTCGCCTCCTCTCACCTCCCCGTCTTCCTCTCCCCCCCCCCTCTCTTGTTCATCTGCTCTGCTTCGCTCCGAGTTGTTCCACAGTTTTATTAAAACTCCCAAGGTGGCCCTTTCTATCTACAACATTGATCAGCAATCTTAATTTTTTCTTTTTTTTTCTTTTTAGAGGCCTTTTCAGGAAGAGTGCAAAATACTGTACATTAAAACACATTTTCTCATCCAGACAACATGGGTAAAGAAGCTAAACATAAGTAAACACATTCATCTACAATGAAATGCCATGTGAAACATAATAGGTTTTGTTGAGTCATTTCTTCCAGAGTCCAAACCATCATGAGTCAGTCTCAATGCGCAGCCGCATGCGCATGTGAGCGGCATCTGTGTTTACATACCGCAGACATTTCTGTGTTTTCATGAAGAATATGCCTGTCCAGCTCTTTGAGATAGTGTTGCACTTATCATTTTTCTTAACCAACCCTCTATGGAGATTCAGAAAGAATGTATGCTTAAACGGTCCAGTACGCCCTGAGAGAATGCACTGCAAATGCAATAACTATGTGCAAAAAGGCACAGCACTTACATCCTGCTGGTTAGGCTCATATTCATACAGACAGTGCAAATTTGATTTAAACTGACCACCAAAGCCTCAGTGGAATCCAATCTTCCTACTGTAGATCAGATTTAAACCACATTTGTTAGCGGTTTAAAAGTGCAAATCGGTACAAGCAAACAGATTGAATTTCCATGTTCTTTTTCAGTCTTGTCAGTCCCGCTGGAACAGACTGACATCTCAATGCAACCAGGAGAACAGGAAGCGAGACAGAAGCAGAGAGTTATCCAGAAATTCCCAGGGTTCGTGATAAAAACATGGGATTTTCTGCATACTTGCATCCTTAATGCAGGCAGTGATGCTTTATTGACCAAAATAAAACACATGGTAAAAGTGAATATACTGGGTTTTTTTTTTTTTTTTATTACATCATGGGTCATAACTTACAATCATTCCTTTGGTTTGCACTGCATCCTTAGTGAACATATTCCACCAAGCCTCACCAGCTGCAGCGCCAACACCCACCACCCAAGCCTCCAACCAGTCTCTCCACAGTCTTAAACGTACACTCCCACCATCCGCCACGATATTGCCCCAGCTCTGAAGCACACAAATCCTTACATTTTGTACAAAGGAGAGGGGGAGGAAAGAGGAGGAGAGAAATGGAGAGGTGGCGCTCAGTGGGGGGCGATCGGGGGTGAGGTTGGCCGTTAGAGGCAGTAGAGTGACGACCTTAACCCGCTCTCTCTCTGTCTCCCTTTCTCTCTCCTCCCTCCCCCTCATCCCCCAATGTAGGGTATCCCAGCCCTTGCTTGACCGCTGTGTGCCAGACTATACCACTTTCACCACTGTGGGGGACTGGCTGGATGCCATCAAGATGAGCCGCTACCGCGACAACTTTGTCAACGCCGGATTTGCTTCCTTTGACCTGGTCGCCCAGATGACAGCAGAGTGAGTGGAGCAAATCAGGCCTAAAATTATTGACTGGGCACCGTTTGAGAGTCAAATTGGAGTCATATGGATTGACCTTGAGGAGATCAAAATAATCTCATGGAAAATTTAAACACGAGGTGGAAGAGTGGGCTCTGAGTAAACAAATGCCAATGAAATAATTCCCAAAAGTTTGGAAAATTAAACACATTTGACTCTAACGGTATATTAAACTTCCATTGTAGAATAAATACCTTTGTTAAGCTATGCAGACACATCTTAAGACATAACAGCCTCATGCCTCTCATTGTTATGTTTTTTTTTCTAATTTCACTTATACATGTTTTGTCACGTTTGAGTTTTACAATGAAAAAAAAAAAGCAATGTAAAATATACATTTTCAGCAAAGCTTGTAACTTCTTCCTTAGCAGCGAAGGCCAGCGAACGACTTAGGTGGCATTTTATTGTGTTTACAAGCAGGAAATGATGTAATAAAAGGGCGGCAATGATCACATAAATGAATTAGGATTATTATTATAAATAAATCATTATCATTAGCTACATAATAAGCAGTGGAGGTGGGGGTAATTTGTTTCAATTTGTCTGGGATGACAGGTGTGTTGTACTGAGGCACTCTGTTGGCCTTAATGGCCAGTAATTCCTCTAATGGTGCCCATTTATTCTCATTTCATCCTCCGTTGCGGCACGGATGTGTACGGCTGAATATTAAGAAAAAAAATACACCGTTTATTTATGCCGTGCAACCTGATTTGACGGGAGTGAATGTGCGGTTGTGTGTCTGTGTGCATAGCCGTTAGGTTTATTTGTAGACGTTACATGGAGCTACTAAGTCGCTTGAATGTAGTTCTACATCATCCAATATTTGTATTGTGTGCGTTACTGAAGTACAGTTGATGGATGGAAGCAGGGACAGAGGCCCAGCAGCGAGCTTATCGCTGCCCCAGACTGCATCTGCTCTCTCATCAGCTATCAACTGCTGAAATCCAACAAGCAACCAGAAAATACAGGTTCATGTGATATTATTAGATGGTGTAACGGTCACAACTGTGAGATTTTGTTGTCTGGCTCACAATGGACAATACAGGTGTGCTCTAGTCTGTTTGGAATATCCAGTCGCTGTGTGCCAATGACTTGATATTCTTGCACATCTTTGGCAAAAAGAATAATTTCAGCTCTAGACTTTTCTGAGGGGGATTTTAAGCACTTATGAGGACTTGTAAAATTGTGGGCGATTCAGAACTGATTTGCAACCCTAAAGACTAATTCTAAGTGAGAAATCTGTCTAATATTCTAGTTACACACATGCAAAAAAAAAAAAAGGAAAAAAAAATCCTTTCACTTCCAGTTTCTTCCTGTTTTTGTAGATAAATGAAAGGCCAGTGTGAAGTCTGCCAGCTGTGAAACAGTAGCTTAGTTTGCTCTTTAATCATTAACTGTCATTAAAGCTGTTTGACTCCCATCGTCTTGCCCACCTGCTGGGAAACAGAAGTATGTTTCATGAAGCCTAGCTCTCAAGCTGTCCACATATTGTTAACATACTCTCAGCAAGCCGTTTTATTGGGAACCACTGTTCCGGTTCTCACCTGGTACGTTCACTTACGATGAAAAGTGAAACTCGGTCTCTGTTTTTAGCTTGCAATGTTTGTCCTTTTTTTTTTCTTTTTATGATGGAGCCATCTGTTCTTATTTATTTGACTTTATTTTTACTTTTTTTTCTTTTCCTCTCCGCAGGGACTTGCTGCGGATAGGCGTGACGTTGGCTGGTCATCAGAAGAAGATTCTCGGTAGCATTCAGGACATGAGACTACAGATGAACCAAACACTTCCCGTCCAGGTGTGAGCAACAGGACACACAGACGGATGCAGTCAAAGGACAGCCCGACAGGAAAAGGGGGGAGTGACTGTGCCAGAGTGGGCCACTGGAATACCCGAGCTGCCTGACCCATCTCTGCCATTTAAACACTATGAGACTGGCTTGCAGTGCCTCTGAAAATACTTTTATCTTTATTTCATTACCACTTTACTGTCCCCGCTTTTTCGTTAGTCATCTTTTTTTTTTCTATCCAGACAGAATTAGTTTGTTTTTGAGAGAGGAAAAATGTTTAACCCCCTTTCCCATGCGTGCCTCACCTCCACTGGAGTGGGTTGATGTTTGCATGCATGTGTTTTTTTAGTGAAGTTGGCCTTAGACGCACTCTGATCCTCACCCAAGAACCTCTCTCCCTTGACCTCCCTGCTCGGCTCGGACTGGATGTAATAATACATAGTAAGGATTAAACACCCAGATATAAAACAGTGACAGTTTCCACTTGAATAGAAACAAATGAAGCAAAAAAAATAATAAAATAAAATAAAAAAACTAAAAAAAATAAAACAACATGTGTCAGACCACATGAGATAGAGGACAATTCTTTCCCTGATAGAAGTTGTTTTATTGTGCATGTGTGTTGTGCTCCATCTTCATATTGAAGGTGTGTTACTTAAAAGGGCACTTGCCGGAGAGGGGTGAGTTGCAGAAGGAAAAAAAAAAAAAAAAGGAAAAAAGATGAGGCTGCAGTCAAAGGTCAAGAGGCTGACAGGAGGTCAAGAAGGTCAAAGGAAGGCAGCCACATTTTTTTGGACACCTGTTGGGTCACCAGACGCCCTTTTCTCTCTGGCCTGAAGTGACTCAGGAGAGTTCCACAGCCCGGGAACACTTGCTCATCAACCACATTTTTGAAGCATAAAAAACATTTTTACTTTTCTTCATGCATCTTACATTCTTTTTGTTTGTTTCCGTTAATTTCTTTCTTTTTTTTTTTTTTTTTTTTTTTTGGGCTTTCCTACACATTTTTGGGAGACTTGTTTCAAAATGGCCGGTCAAACCGAAGTTATTTCCTCCACTGGACACTTCATGTGATTACGGGGAGAAGAGGACTATGGGAATGCTGTTGAAAGACCCCTAGGCCTTTTGTGTGCATTTTGTAAGTGTGTACGTGTGTGTGTGTGTGTGTATGTGTGACTAAGTGCGCATGGACGTGCGGGTGTATGTAGTTGTCCACAAATATACTGTACAATACAGCTTCCGCTATTTGCCACCATGGAGAATTAAAGCATGAACTGAAATGTAATAAGGAGCAACTATATCTAAAACAGTTACAATATACTCTGTGGACAGCTGTTAAACATTCTTTTTTTTTTTTTTTAATTGAATCCAAAAATGGACTTTGAACACACACAGACACACACACACAGACACACATATATATATATATATATATGTATACATATATATGCATCATGCAGAAACTGAGAAACCATGATGGATGTACACCAATTATCTGGATTTAGAAAAGATCAAACCCTTAGTTTTAAGTTCTTGACATCCCTGCCCTATGTATTTATTTGTACCTCACCTGCCGACCCACAGTCCCCCTCACCAACACCCGGATGGACTAGGTTGTTTGGGAGAGTGGACCTGGAACAATCAGAGGGACGAGAGACTCCACAAGGATTCACCTAATGAATTGATGATTATTAAACAGAAGAAGTTGCATATAAATTGGATATTGTATTTTTGTTGTTGTTCTAAACAGCCTGTACATGTTTTGTAACAAAAAAAAATAAGATAAATAACAAAAGAAAAATAGTGTTTTGACAAAAAAAAAAAAGAAGTGTTGTTGTGAAATGTTTGCCTAAGTGAAATTTACAGACAGCAATGGACGGCAAGAGAGAAAAGGGAAAGTAAAGATGTAGAGAGGTTGAAACGAACACCATTCATGCTCACGGGTCCTTTTATTCTGCGTACATTGTTGTGTGAGCATCGACTGTGTGTAGGTGTGTTCAGGTTTGTGTGTTTGTGCCACCTGAACCTGATACTAAGCTTCCACAACCCACTGTCGTTCCGAACATAAAGAGCATTTGTGGAGCACTGAGCTGTTACTAATTGTCTTCCAGGCACTTTTTCCAACTCTTGCAAAGCACTCAGATGTTGTCCACCCCAATTCACGTAGGACTGTTAAAAGGTGGACGCGGTGAAGGTCCGGAGTTAGTGTTGTGTCAAACTAGTCAGCTCACATTCCTGTCATTTCAGTCACTCCAGAGCACGCGCTTCATTACAAGGGCTGCAGCTTCTTTCCGTCCAACAGAATCCTCATTAGAGGATCCGGAGCTGTCACCGGAGGAAACCTATTGGTCTTTGTCTGTCTGCTCGATTAATGCAGCAGCCAGTCGGGCATTGCGAAGAGTCGGAAGGTGCAGCATACAGACGTATGTGGACACGGGGCAGGCCCACCTATCATTATCTTTCGTTCATTTCCTGTCTGGCCTGCAATCATCCTGTCTCAGTTCTGTCTGCGTGATTAACTCAGTGCAGGATCGACCGCGCACGTATGCAGACAGCTCGTCTCATCTTAACTGATAGCAGCTGCATCGCTGAGACCGTGCTATTTGTGCTTCTCACAAGAGGGTGTTTGGAAGTGCCGGATTAAGCGGCGGGGCTGTTGTCACTGTTGCGATCTTCCAGATCCTCTCCATATTGTTTGGGTTGGAGTTAATCAATGCAATATGTGAATACAATTCCTTAGGTGTGTCATGAAATTTGCCCATACAGTGTGTCTTGCCAGTTTTTTTTTTTTTGCTTTTTTAGCCTCTCTCAACTCCCTTCAAAAGAAGTGTATTATGCAAAACCGAAATGTGTTCCATATTTTGTATTACTTATTTTTTTTCCACATACATATGTTGTCACTAATGTTAGTAGTCTCAGTTGAGAGTTTACTAACCTGTAACAGTAGTAGTGCACACTCCGATAGCAAATTAACTGATGTGTACTAATACAGTGCAGTTAATGAGTTTTTTTTTTTTTTTTTTTTATAAAAGTGGTGAGCTCATCTTCCTGATATGATGGCTCAGAATCAAAAGTGCCAGAACTAGCAACAATATCTGCCAGAATCTCTCGAAAATGCTTTTTAAAAGAGATGATCAGACATTTTTCTTTTTTTTTTTTAATCTCTATTATTTTTTCCTCCTCCACTGCAAAACATTGTTATGACTGGAAAAGTGGCAGAGTACATTTGTAGAAGTAATTGCAGCCAGAATCTTTCAATCAGCTCGCCCCGCTGTTGCTAACTTGCATGTGGCAGCAGACAAGACACGGTTGATGGCATAAAAATGCAGAAAGGGGCTGATATATAGGGGTTAAACACAATCAGATGGCAGACATGCCTACTCTTGAAAAGTGGCAGCTTGGAGCATTCATAAAGTATTGATGGAGTGCACATGGCGTTCTGGGGCCTGGAGCTGCGTTCACCAAAGTCAACCGGCCATGAGTGATGAGCTCAACTGGCAGCGTTGCACATATTTAAAAGATTTACCCACCAAACGCTTCAACTGCAAACAGTTAATCTTTAAGCAGTTTCGTTCAGACATTCATGAGTGTTTCATATTTAACATTCACAGAAGGGAAGGGAACGTGCTCTCCTGTGTGTTTTGTTCATCCATAACCTAACCTGACTGCATGTGGCTGAAATCATGATGGACTGTTAACATTTGTGTGCGTTTGTGGAATGAAAGAAATGCCATTTTATACAGAAACGGTTTGATCAGCAGAGCCTAGACTGTCGGCTGTGCTTGTCCCTTCGTGTGCCAACGGATTCAAACTATCCTAACATTCCTTACACCTTTCTCTCCCTGTTATACATCCTTTGCATCATTGCATCATCATATAACCCCCTGTCCCAAGCCCCCACCCCGCATCCCCACTTACACACCACACAACTCTCTTGCTTTGTTTCCTTAGTTGTCCGTTTTAAATAAATATATATATGAATTTTTTTTTTTTTTCGTCTTGTAACAAACTCACCACACACACGTTTTTTTTGGTCACTTTTAAAACTATGTCTCTCTTTCTCTCTCTCTTTTTAAAGTAAAAGTAAGAAACATGTTTCAGAGAGCACTGTACATGTTTAGTTAAATAGGGGCGGGGGGTGGGCTTGGATCAGGAAATGCAATTGTCAATTCTTCTCTGAAAAGCATTGAGATGTATTTAATGGTGCAGACATACACAACAAATTACTAAAAAAAAAATGATGATGCATTCTTGTAGAAATATTTTTAAAAGACCCTTTTTGCAATTAAATTATTTAAGAAATGTGACCCGATCTCCAGAGTGAGTCTTTGTGTTGTGTTTTGAATTGATAATTCCTCCATATGGGAATCTTTCTTTGTTCTTTGGGTACCGTGCCAATTCCTAATCACACACATGCTCTGCAGTCCAGTAATTGCCCAAGACAAACACAGTCAGTCTCACCACTCGTATTATTTTTATGGCTGTCTCACTCCCATAATCATTACCAGAACTATGAGTAGTTATGGAACAGTTATTACAATAACAATTTCTTATTTCATAAAATGGAGCAAAGATTGAAATTCAGCCCACAGTATCCTATAGATAAACATCCCACGTCCCCATAATAAAGGCTAAACATTTCTGGGCAAGTGCTTAGTGTACCTTTAAGCCGGAACCGTTCATTTTTTTTTAATCCAAGCTCTGATTTGATGTTTGCGTTCCAGACAGGCTTAGGCTGCATCAATGCCCTCACTCTGTAAAAGCCTGAGGTCATTTAGAGTAACAATCATTGCTAAAATATGTTTCTTTTATAACCTGTCCCTCATATTCTCTTTTATAGGTACAGACATGAAATGAGCGGATATTAAACCAGAGTTCAGTTTTTCTAAATCTGCTTTAGGTCTTCGCCATTGCAACAAATTTAGCTGTCAAAGACATTTCTCGAAGCACGTACCTACATGGAGGGAAAGCAAAAAAAAATGCAGCTGCATGATTACAAATCAGCTTTTACTTTCAAAAGTGATCAGCAAAAGAGGTTGATGTCCTGTCAGTCCGTAAAATATACAAGAATCACTGTTGTCACAAGCAAATGGAAGATCAGAGCTACGTGTCATTAACTTGCAGCATTCAAGCTCTCCGTATTGCTCTCTAAGCCCTCTAATTAATAAGAGCACGACTCATCTCTGCAGGCACTGAGCCAACAGTCTTGTTTTCAAGCAGCGATGGAAAGCTTCTCAGATCATGGATTCTACCTCATCCAGCCCACATCTTGTCCCCTGGCTCCCCTCTTCTCCCTTTCTCTGTCCAATTAAACGTGGAGTCTTGGATCGCTCTCTCTTGGTGTCTAGGATGGAGCAAAAAAGATTCAAAATGAACCTCCCACCACCGTGGGATGGACTCAAAAAAGTTTCAAGAGAAAGTATTTTTTTGGTTTTTTTTTTTTTTTTTTTTTTTTTCGACCCTCTGGTTTTCTTGTGCAGCAGCAGGTTGAATCAATTTTCAGCCAAACAACCTTAATCTTAACTGTTGTTGTCATCAGGTGGCAGATTTAGAAAAACTCGTCCTGAAGATCCAACATCACTTTTCTTTCATTCACACATAGTGACATATCCCAACAATCAGATCATTCGCTTAGTTTTTTTTTTTTTTTAAACTGTCACTGTTTTTCCAGAGGAAATTTGCAAATTCCATGTAGCAAAATTAACAAAATAAAATTAAGCATGACTGTAAACATCCTGAGTTAGATTGGGGGAACCATGTCATAGGTTCTGAGTTTGTTTTGGCAGGCTCACATAACCAGTGCTCCCACGATCCTCCATACTAACTAGAATCTGTCAGTTTGGGATAAATATGGAGGAAGGCCAAGATGAACTGTATACTTTCCTGCAGCTATTGACATAGTGTCACATTACTCCAAGCTGAAGAATATTGATTGTCTGCAGCCTTGTTTCATCAAAATATGTCATATAATGCTAAAGACAATTATTAAGATGCCAATAAAGATTTTTTATTGATTTATGTATTTCTACTCCTTGCTCAGTCATTGAGGTGGCTTTAGAATAATGATAACGGTACATTAACATGCCTGAGCCACATGTCGGTCAGGAGGAGGATCAATGAAATACATGATCAAACGGCTGAAAAAAAAATGGAGTAAAAGAAATCAGCCTCCTTCCCTCATTTTCAAACCCAGACTGCTTTTATGCTCTGAGTCCCCAAAGACGAGTCCCCCACCCCCCGCTTATGAGCTCCCCACGAACACTCGCACAACCGTCCTCTGACTATTTTTTCATCCTCTCCCATCTCCTCCGCCATAATCCTTCTCTTTCACTTCAGCTTGGCTCGGCTAATTGGTCACGTCTGTACTGTGACACTGGGACCCGAAATAATTGCTGGACAAATAGCGAGGCGTTTAGCTTCAGCCCTGTCTCGAGCAAGTCGTACACAGACACCAGCCGACTGGAAAGCCTAATTACGACTCCAGCCCTGCAACTTGCTAATTGGCAAATACTTCCAACAAAGAAATATGTATATCCCTGTATGCAAGTGTTTATCGGTTGCCTTTGTTTCCTCCCTTGAATAATTTATGACTATCATTATAAATTAATAATAATTCATTTTATTGTAATCTTAGAAGTGGCCATTTCCGTTATAAATTGCATGAGTTTTTACTGTTGTGTTGTCTCGCAGTCTGTTTGCTGAATATTTGCTTGATTAGCTAAGAGGAGTTTTCTTTTTTCTTTTTTTTTCTCTTAAGCTCTAAGGTGCTGTGAAGTGTCATTTATAGCAGTGCTCTTTTATACTCTTCTGTAGGGGTTTGAAGGGGTTCACGTCACCCTTTAAATAACCCACACAACTCACACCTATTATACATTCCTTTAACTTCATATTGTTCTCATTTGCACTTCAAAGATGAACTTGAATAATTATATGACCAAATAAAGGATGCCACAGTCTTTAAAAGCAGCATAAATTAATTCAATTCTATATTGCGTTTTTTTTTTTTTTTTTTTTGTTAAAGATGAATGTTTCTGAAAACCCCAGATGATTAATTCCATTAAGAATCAACATCTGAAAGAATATTCCAAAACCTCCTGAAAAATGTTTGACCACATGCTAACGTTGCCCCCTTGCCCAATCAGGGGGACCCAACCTTTTCTGCCCCAGATTAAGCATTCTTTTGTTGGGTGTTTGGGTGCAGCTGCGTGGTTTTTCCGTCTCATGGGTTAAGCATGCCTGCTTGGGGAACAATATTCAACGGGACTGCGCCCAGGGACCGTGGGGTGAGCCAGAGTTCACGGTCAAAGCTCTTCAGTTGGTGTGGATCCGTCACATGTGGGCGGCATGGCAGCCTTCAGGTACTGAAACGCCACGGAACAAGCACATCAAAATGCCGGCATGGGGAGATAAGATGTCCTCGTGGCTGCTGTTGCTCGGAGCATCAATTTACCGTAAACAGAGCGTGATATCAGTATCAGGATGCATAAATCGCATGGCTTACCGCAAAACTGCACTGACGTGGGCCGGTTACTAAAAGGGACAAAAGACGCCAAGAAGACACACACATTCAAACGTGCAAACGAGATGCTGTTGGCCTCCTGTCTTTGTGTCCTCATCACAGTTCACCACTCTCCCTCAGTGTCTTTGTGGGAGTGTAATGCAGTGCAGGTTATTGATTTAATAGTTAAACTCTATGCTCAATGATTGGAGTCAATTTTTATGAGCAGCTCATGAGACAAACATTAAACATGAGCTTTTAATCAGTTTATGACCTGCCTGTGGGCAGGTTGTTATTTACTTGTCTGTCTTAAACTGTTAACATAAAAATCATTCTTCTGCGCAGAAATTAAAAACAATAATTCTCAATTAATCTGGTGTAATTATGAATGATAGCATCTCAACAAACATCTGCTGGCCTCTCTTTGATGTGAATAATCCAGGTTTCGTCACTGAAAATCACGCTCACCAACAAAAGATAATTAACCGCCCGTACTTTGTACTTATGAAAGACGGCCATCACACTGCCAAGTCAAGGTCATATTTTTTCATGACATCGGTAGGCATGAAGGGAACGGCCTTGTTCCAGCCTGACATCTCATTAACTCCTCGTCGATATTTATCAGTCTTAATCAGAGCTGTGGCAGGTCCGGTGTGATTACTTCCTGCGTGTGAAAGCAATCACACCTCGTCCTCTCCACTGTCCTTGATTTATTGAGGGAAAAACACTCTGGCATGGTCGACAAAGTTTGAGAGGGCTGTATAAAAAGGAGGACAGAATTGAAAAGAGCACATTCACAGCGTTTGTCTTATCGCTCCTTATTGCAAAGCCGCTGCACAAGATTGAAAACGCAAGCATCTAAACCGGGCAATAAGGAATAACTGGGTATTCAGGAGTTGTTTATTGTGTGTACATAACACAAAGCTCAAAAATATTTCAAAAGTACAAAAAAAAAAAAAAAAGTGTTGGTACAGCTAGTTTTTTTTAGTATCTGAAAAAAAAAAAATCATTGAACCTGTCCTCAATCAAAGCATCAATCACTCTGTCCAGCAGGTGATTTTACAGCTCATTACTTCTATTTTAATACTTCATTTTTAAAATATATATTCTTGCATGAAATTTGATGTCATGGGGACTTTATATTGAATGGCTTAAGTGGAACAGAAATGTAAAAAAACTTTTCTAGTAATAACATATTATAAATTCAACAAATTATTTACCCATTAACATAAAAATGTCAGGTTACTCTTTTGTCTGCTCATTTTTGCACCTTAAGATGTTAATTATTTCCATGTGTCATTGTGTGGGTCAGATGGGTGCTATTGAAGTTGATGAACGGCCAGTTCTTTAATGAGTATTCTCCAGGAATGCTATTGTGCAGTTTCAGAGAACATCTGAATACGCAGCCAGAAGCTTATCGGAGCCAGCGTGGTGGGGGGGAGACACCAGCCCACACAAAATGTGGCATCAATAAAAGAGCAAACACGATGCTGAAAACAGAGGAGGAAGAGCAAAGTGGCAGCCTTAGCTCACATTTGCAGTCAGATCATTTAATTGTGCTCTTATTTAATGCATTGGTACAAAGACGTTCCCTTTATATTTGAACAGAAGCAAACTTCAACTGACTTGTGGAAACAAAATGACCAATAAAAAATTCAGACAAGGGGGGGAATGAATTTCTTGTTCACACAAAAAGTGTGGTCCTTCATGTCTGCCATCAGGTGTTCAGTCTTACTCCTTAACCCCATTAAGGACCTCTAACAAGGCCAACGTGGAGCGCACTAATGTCAGGTGGCAGGCACACAAAGGTGAGGCTACGGGGGGTGTCAGATAATGTGCTAACATTCTTGCAGCTGTGTGGGTTCGAAGGCCAGTGAGAGTTTTTCCATGGAACCAAGTGTCAACTCATTACCAAGTGTGCGTCACCTCTCCGGTCCGCCGATGACCTGTAAACAGTACGAATTGCACAGAGTTGTCACGAAACAAAAGCGGAGGACGGAAACATGCCGTTTGAGTATAAAACAAGCTCAGCGGGGGAAACTGTGCCATGTTGTGTCTGGTAAACTAAGAAAAATTGTGAAATGTGAGCGATTCCATGGTTTTGAAGGTCATCTGTCTTCTTTTTTTTTTTTTTTTTTTTTTGGTTTTGTTTTGCAAAACTACACCAGTCGCGTCAGATGGCTCAGTCTCGGTGTCAGTCACAGCCGCTCGGTCACGGAAAATGATTCTGATTGGACAGAAAATGGTCGATGTGCGATCCTGCCAGTGGCTAGACATCACATCATGGCGGATGGGGTCATACGAAGGCCAGATCGTGATGCATCTTGGGTAAAATATGCCCTCTTTTTTTTTTTTTTCTTTTTTTTTCCCCCCCAAGGAGGGCAGTTGTGAAAGCAAAAATGTAGGACAGCTGGTAAACAGAGAAGCCGTCGTTCTATTAAACTAGACACAGATCTAAATAAACTGCTCAGACATTAACGCTTTAAGAATAGCTGTTGCTGTCATGCTACGCTAGTGAGCGTTGTGTTTAATAGCTGCACTGAGACAAGCCCAAACACACACTGCTCACATATCGCTCATTAACAAAGATTTGCATCAAGCTTAATTTAGCAGAGTGCACTATCAGGGTGTAAATGGTGTCCAATAAACAACAATAAAGGCTTTCAATAGAGCCACAGTTGGTGTTGGCAATTACCTCTCATTACACTCTAGATCGTTAGAGCCGTCATATTAACCACATGGAAAATGTGAAATAAAAACAATGATCCACACATGAAAGTCTGACCATAAACATAGCTCTATACCAAAATTAGAATGTGCTAATTGGTGAAGCAGTATCATCTTGTGCTATGTTGCCACCATGGATAGAAGATGAAGATGTTTTCAAATTTTAAAGGGAAATGGACATAAGAACATTGCAGCTGAGATGATATCTTGCTTATTCTGCTGGTCTATTCTACCCCATAATCCCCTCTCCCTTAATCCTGATTGTTATAGTAAATTTGTTGGTAATCATAAAGCCAGCTTTGATGAGAGAGCCAATGTTTTTTCAGCAGATTTTTACAGTAATCATTCTGGTTAAAAGGAGGTCAGTGTCTCAACTCTCAGATAAAGCGTCCTTGCTGACCTACACAGGCTGTGATCTTTGTCCTTTCCAAGTGGTTGCACCTCCACACAACTGGTTACCACTGTGTGTGTGGTTACACAGAACCTGAGACTGTTCATTCAGTATTTACCTCCATATTTTCATACTCATCTGCGTGTCTTCAGAGGAGTAGGTTTTTTTTTTCAGTGTTGACAGATGAACAACATCCCTCCCTGACGTGAGCAGAAAAAAGGATTAGCAGGAGGTTTAAATAGAAAAAGAAAATAGACATGCTTGAAAAAACAATACAAGCACACCTCCTACTAGACATGCTTCAGTGGTCTCGTGTGATGTGATAAAAACCATCACGTTGACTGAGAGGCATGGCAGGCGGTTAGGAGACAAGCACAGACATGGCGCAATCCAATGGCTGTCACCCTGCTAGCGCGCTACGGTGTGTAAAACTGAGCTGACAAGAAGCTGCACCCACAATCTTTAATGGTTTTCAGACATACATAGCTTAAGCATAAATTACACTTGAACCCCAGACACCACAGACAAATACAAAATTTGTAATTTTACTTTAATTGAACTCCTCTATATTTCATCCCACTCTCATATATATATATATATATATATATATATATATATATATATATATATATATATATATATCAGTGTGAGCCAGTGATAATACAAGCTTTCTATATAGATACTGTCACATGAAAGCTGAGAAACTGAATCAAATACAAAATGACTGATGAGGGCTGCCACAAAAGGGCAAAATATATTACTATGCAATATTCATTAAACATCCTTTTAACATCCTAGAAATTTTCTTTAACACTGACAAATTACACACTGATATTAATATTTAAGCAGGAAAATTATCAAGACAGCTAACATGACCTTTAACTAACTGTATTCTGAGATGCTCTAATATTCTGGTCAAAACCATGCTGATAACCTTGACAATGTAATTTCACTTGAGATGGATAGCAAGGTTAAGGCATTTCTCATGTTGTCTCAGGTCAGAATGAAAAGTTTTCCATCGTACTCTAACCGCTGGATCCTACCAGGTATGGGTTGGCTACAGCAGGGGTCCCCAACCTCTGGTCCCCGGCCCGGTACCGATCCGTGGGTCATTTGGTACCGGGCCGCAGAGAAGAAATAAATAACTTTCCATTATTACCATTTGATTTATTATCCGAGTCTAAATTATGTTTTATTTTGAAAAGTGAATAGATTCTCTCCATTATATCCATCTATGACTTACTCTTGACACATGACAAGACTTCCAGACCCGTGTCTCGGTCATGTGATACATTTAAACCCCCAAGGTAAAACGAGTAAAAAACACACGTCTTTGAAAAGCAACTTTGCACGGAGAGGATGTTACTGATGTTCTGTTGTTGCCGTGATGTCACAAGGACGCTTCTAATAAAGTTGCACGTGAATACACAGCGGATTTACGTTTATTATAATATATCGTATCATTTTATTTTGTTGTATTTATCAGTGACACATTTTGCAGACTGGTCCGTGAAAATATTACTTTGACATTCAACCGGTCCATGGCGCAAAAAAGGTTGGAGGCCGCTGGGCTACAGCATGCCAGCTGCTGTAAAGTGCTGCCAGTTGATGTGAGAGGTTCCTCCAGGAACACCATGGCACGGTATAGAAACATCCCAGAAGCAACTCTCATGTCAGTCTACAGTACACACAGCACATCGACCTGGCAGGAATCCGGTTGATTTCTGAAATGAAACTCCATGAGCGGGCTCTGACTTGTACGTCAACACATAAACCTGCAGAGGCCATAGGTGTGCAATTCAGAGGGTCTAAGAAGAAATTTAGAACATGTACAAGTTTAAATATCTTCTGAAAAAAAGTTTAGAAGATTAAAAAACACATTTTATTTCACACCGCTAATCCTTTTTGTATATCATATAGCAACGAGGCCATGACATGGAGAGAAATATATCTTCAAACGAGCAGATTACCCCGTGTTTCTCACATGATCTTGAATTCTTAGCATCAATCTCACAAATCCATCCAAGCAAGCAGTGCTCAGAAGTGGTCTGCCTCTGAAACTCTCAGTGGGACCTGATGTCATGCTGGGAATGGAGGGAAACTACTGCACAAACAGAACAGCATTTTCCTTTTACTACCTTGCCATCAGTCAGCTATCGATGTCACGGTTTGTTCTACTGTGAATTAGATGTGTGAAAACATTGTGCTATCGTGAGTGGTTGTGTTCTGAAAGGTTCTGGACTTGTCATAGCAGAACATGCTGACTTAAGCTAACAGGCTGTATTATGGTGGGCACACTGGTTTGTGACATCATAATTGTTTATATGCTTTCCTTCAAATTTGATGACTGAGGGTAAGAGTCCATCAGTGCAATATGTTGCCTAGACTGAACAAAGATTAGCTGTTGAAAATACTGGCTGACTCTCTTGAGAACACAACATTGTTCTGAGAAGCTAAAAACTATTTTCCTGCTTAAATTACCCAACAACTTACAATTGAGTAGGTGTCTAAAGCTTTGTACATTTTGTACATTGCTAAAAATGGTTATCGTGGGACTGAATGATTCCTGATTGTGGTGAAGTGTAGATCTGCTGACTCTGATCCTCACAACAACATTGGCACAGTTTAACCCTCTATATCTGTAGATCTAAACTATGAGATCTGTCTGTATCTGTCTTGACTCAATGGTCATCACAAAAACTGGTCCTCTTTTTTCAGATAATTCACATCACTTAAGCAAATTTGAAATTGAACAGAGCTCCATTTTTTTCCAAAAACAATGTAATATCATCTCTTACTTTAATTGTCGAATAATATAAAGACTTGACACATCTTAATAACAATTAACAGGATAGTTTTGAGGGCAAAATGACATCTTGCACACAATCCTGTTGAGAATTTTTCAGTTGGTTTGAGCTGCCAGTCCTTGGTCAGAAGCTCAAATTCCTCACTGTTAACTGGCTGCAGTGCGTAGTTGGGATAATGTGACCCTAGTTACTCCTGAATTTTCCTCAGGACATACACCCTCTCACTGGACTAGTGATCACTGCCAGATTATGTTTCTTTTTGTTGCCAGGGAACACACTGTACCAAACTCACACACAGACCACCAGTATTCAACTTCTATCTTGCACACAAACGACACTGGCATACATTATATGCTTCAAAAAATAGTGTATGTGTGCCTGCATTGAACAATAGATATGGTTCACCTTGAACAGAAGGATACTGATGTTTCTGTCCAAGGAGTTTGGAAACATTGGAGGTGAATTAAATCAATTTGATGTCAGTGGACTAGCTCTGATTATAGTAATATTTCTTTGTTATGACATTAAAAAAGGAAAACTATTATTTGCCCTCTAAAACTAATTTAATTTTCCCCTTCTCTTTCTTACTTCCTCTTTGACTTACTATGTCTTTGCCCTCATCACTTTTCAATGCCTTTGTTTTAATGTTCATGACCATCTGAGTGCCAAAGAAGGGTCACATTTGAAAAGTCTGGCTCAGTTCTGGCGAACCAGTACGGTGCACAACAATCCTCACACAATGACATCCTGTGTCCTTCCTTAATCATGTTTTCTTCCTCCGCTCGCATGTCCCTGCCTGTAGAAACAAACTCCTGATTAAGGAAGTTCAGAGGGAGTGTGATCAGTGCCTGATGAGAAAGGCCCACGCTCATGTCCACAAAGCATTTAAGTCTGTTCACCTGAATGCCTCTCATGTTTTCTTCAATATGCTTGTTAACTTACACCCTATCTTCCAATCAGTCTTTTTAAATAATTAAACAAGGGAGAGCTTCTTAACAACTTCATCGAAAATCTCAAAAAAACAAACAAACAAACAAACAAAAAAAAATATTAAAAACTGGGCAATGCAATGTTAGTGCTGTGGCACAAAATAAATAGGCATGTGGTAGGGAGTCGAGTCTCCCAGGGTCCAGGAAAAAGCCGGTCTCAAGCTTTAATGCTCTGGCTTTGATGCTTTGCAGTCCTCTACAATAACTTAATACAGTTTGTACTATTACCAGAAACCTTTGCGATTACCAGTAAAGACTAAACCCTTTTTAATTTAATCTGAACAGTAAATACTGGCATAGAACATTATGCTCTCTTCTGAAATGTGAAGGAGTTGTTGCAGATAACTTTATTGTGGTACATATGTATGGCACAGTAGTAAAGAGACCAGCATCGGTGATGAATAGTTTTCAATCAGGTCACAAAATGAGTTCACACACCTCTTGGAAGAAGTTTAGCCATTTAATTGCAGTTCAGAAGAAAGGCTACGCGATTTCTTGGTGGGAAATTCATCACAATCTGATGAGGCTCATCAGTAGTGAGCACTGAAAAAACATTTAACCTTGTGAAAGAAGTTGTGAAAGGAATGGGATACCGTGAAGATTGCTTGGAATCACCCAAGATCGGTGAAAGTTGAAATTTAATTTGTGTGAGGACTGGAAGTAGTTGTGGTGAATGAGGATTTCTCAAAAGAAAGTGTTAGAATTAAATCACTGTTAATGGAAGTAATATAATATACTTTATTACGCCGTTGTATGAAGTAATTTTACCCTTTATTAGTCATTACTTCCTTTTTATGATAGGCCAACTCTGAATTAAATATTTCAAACTCATGAGTAGCCTCTTGTGTGCCAATGAGGCATTTTAGTGGTACACATAATACTTCTTAATGACCCAACGTCTGAGGATAGAAACTCAGCAACGACTGAAAATGTGATGATATTTATTAAATATTGATTTATCAATGCTGACTGATCTTCTGGGTCCATTACAAAGACTGAATACTAGATAATGCATATTGTGAAGATTAGAAACTGAAATCAGGTCTTGTACACATTTACACACACACATACACACACGCACACACACACACACCTAACAACTTTGTAGATATATTAGTAAGTCCATGTGGGAATGACAAACTAGTTTAGTTAGTGTTTTCCCTGTGGTATTATAAGTGTATAATATTGACTGAATTAGACGAAAGAGACATGAAAATAAAAACCACAAAACAACAAACACTAGACAATTAAAATGTGAACCTCTGTTCCAGAAACAACTGTCAACTGCCTTGTGTCCCTGAATGTGTACAATTTAACTTGTCCCATGGCAGTTAATCTCCAATTAATGCTTAATGCACCCCCAACCATATCACACAGTGTCAGGGGGCAGACTATTCCCTGTCCTGAGACTGACAGGAAGGATGGAGTCATATCCACTGGATGCCTCCACCCAGTCCACAAAACACTTCAAAACTTATAACAAAGTTATTAAATTACAATTAGGCAAACATTTTGTAATATTTTTCTGGAAAACAAAGAGGGAAAGGGTCACAACATTAGTAAAGTCAATCAAATTACAATCAATTGTAATAAATGTAAACTTGGCTTATAGTAACTCATTAATCTAATTAGTGCTATGGTCATACAAGCCCTTTACATACAAAATATTTAGACAAATGTTGTAACAATTGGGTCTAGACATCTTCTGCTGCTGATGCTCGCGCGAGCGTTCATTGGAGACTTTCTTCCGGAGTTTTGCTCTCACACCTACCAATCAGAGAGAAATGATGCAGAGTCTATTGTGGGTTTCTTCCACAGAACGTCAAGAATGATGGATGAGGCTCTTCATCCATCACTCTCATCCTTTTTGTGTTGACATTAATACCATTCGTACTTGCGTGTATCCAGAATATCTATTAGTTTGAGGAAAGCAACGTACAGGTCAGCTGGCAAAGAGTATAAACCTTCAGTTTTTAAATGCATGCACACTTGCTGTAAAAGCTGTGGAGGACGATCTATTATATTTGCACATCCTTTCAGTTGCTGACCTTCCTGACATGTAATTCAGGAACTGATTGGAAATTCTCACCAAGATGCATAGGCAGATCCTCCGTTCTTTTGTGTTCTCAGATGCCATTCCGCTAGAAAAAAAAGACTGCACAAAACAAATGGAAAAGTGGCCATAATCTGTGTGACTTATCCAAAAAGACCTACTTAGAGCTAAATAGAGACCTCTGCTGATATAAGTACTGGAGAGATAACAAGGGCAACTGGACACTCCCTCTTCATGCAGGAAAACAAAAGGGCCAGAAGAAAATGAGAGAGTGATGCAAAATTTGCAGATATCAAAATGGGAAAAATGCAGCTGTAATAAGCATGCAGAGAACCAAAGTGTGCTATCTGTATTATCAGCTGTCTGCATATAGTACATAAGACGTAAACGCACAAATATTTTGTCTGAGCTTGTTGAGTTTAGATAAGGACACAGTGAAAAGACAAGGGATTAGCAGGGACTTAGACTGTCTTCCACAGACAGAGACAACACCAGTCAGTATCACAGATTGCTGAAAGTAGAGCTGGGCTGCAGCAAACAACACTGATAGCATCTTCCAGGAAGATTTCATCAGATATGTACCAGAGAGAGCAGCAAGTCCAGACCAAAACTGCAGGGCCGGAGGTAGAAGCTGTTATGGTGCTAATTCAGGGCCTGAGGGTAATTTTCATACTCTTTGCATAATACGTTTATTTTTTAATCAAGTTGGTTAAAGAGAGTTGTTTTAAGTCTCTGGCCGAACATCATTGCATCGCTCTCCTTTGCATTGTTTACACGAGACTCAGGTACAGGAGCATTCAGCATGTAACTACACTACAGTTGTTCCATGCTGGCATATCAGTTTCATTTTCTTTTGAGGGAATATTTCATTACCTTCAGGAAGTGACACCCAGGTCTCACAGTCTCCCATCCCTTTTATTGGCAAAACAAGACAAAGTAACTGGACTCCCATCCCGGTTGCGTCCTGTGACAAGTGCATATTGCTTTACAGCACTAAGTCAAACATCAATAGTGATAAAACATGCTGGCAGATGTACAGTGGACATCATGGCAGAGAGACTCAAGAAATTAATGAGCACAGAGAAACAAGATAGTGACCGAACAGAAGTACATCTTGGACAGTGTCATAACCTCAACATCTACGGGAGTTGAAGGTGGTTGTCATGGGCCGAGTTGGAGCCGAGCCAGCAGTCAAGCTTGGCCCCCTGGCCACAGGCTGTTGTGGCGAGTCGGCAGCCATCGCACCTGGCTGAAGTCAGCTTTAACTGTCAGCTCGGCCCTCGGCTGCTCGCTCGGCTTCTGCTCAAAGGCTGTTTGCCTGTTGGCAGCATTCAACCTTCAAAAGACCAATCCAAGTTTACCTGATGTTCACTATCCTGATGTCATCTGATGGTATGTTACGACTGTAAATATGTTTATGTCTGCTGTAAAGTAGTCATTCAAGAAAGTTTGTGATTTGGCACTTTCGCAATGGCATCTGTTTAGCAAGCCGATGCAGCCGATTGGCTGGAACCTATTTCAAGACACAGCACAAAACCATCATAGCCATTTTGGCATGATGCTTGTCAAAATCAACTCAAAAGAGCACCAAAAATGTCAAAAATATGACAAATATTGTGTAAATGCTATAGTTGTAAAAATACACATACGGAAAATTTTCAGTATTTGTTTTCATAGATGCGAATCCAGTGGTCAGCATGACAAAGAAGAAAATGACATTGATCATGTACCATGGTCAAGGGCATCATTTTTGATGTGAGGAATGAGCAGGCCTCCGTATTTACATGGCGTCATCCAAAGTGCCCATTGATGTCGGATCCCACGCAGAGCAAAGAAGTGATAGGTCAGGCACAAGTTAACACTTTTGGCCTGGCTGCACCAGTGGGGGAACATCTTGAGGTCGTAGCCAAACAGAGAGCATGGCTCTAAAGGTCAGCATGCTGCTTAGCATCCATGGGATGCAGGATATGCTGTGCCCTTTCACCCCAGGGTGTTTTGTTCGCTGAAACTTAAACCTTGTCTGAGCCAGACACATGATAGTGGTAGCTGAGGTGACAAGATTAAATACAGAAGGATCATTATAGCATTCTGTTTATTTGGATGAGATGATGCATAAAAAAAAAAAAGAAGTAAAATTCAATATACAACAAGATAATAAGGATTTAGTTACTCCACAAAATTATGTTGACATTTTTTTTTTCAAGAAAGGATTGCTGGCTTTTTTTTTGGAAACAAGCTTTGTATACAGTGTGATCCAGCCTTTGTCATTTTTCCCATTGTCTCTCAGTTTTATTTAGAAAACAACAAACCTAAAGTGCATTTAACTGTATGAGAAGATGCATTGTTCAGCTGTTGTACCTGACTTTGATTTAATATGATAAACCAATAGGCTCATATAAGGTCAATTCCAAAAAATAAATGAATATCCAGTTTTTACTGACATAAGAATTCCTGATCTACAAATATTTCACCTTTGAAACTACAGAGGAGGCAACACAACTCACTTCTACCAAAGACTGTTACATTATCCAAAGCCATTACCTACCATTTCTCTTTTTCCTTTTTTTTTTCTTTTGATTCAAGCTTACCTTGCCCCAAAGTGGAATAAAACACGATTAATGATTTCAATTACTCTGACCCGGCTTGCCGTTTACAGTGCCTGAAGTCTGTGCTAAGGGAGCTGTGCTGCATAAAAGCTGATGATGAAGGACATTTACTGCTGAATGATTCAGTGAGGAGGTGGCAGTTTGTGCTGGCTCATCAGAGGGGGAGCAGAATTTCTTTTTGTGTCGGGGACTTCCTATTGCTCAGCGTGAAAAGCGAATTGTTGATTAATGATGCTGATGGTGCTCATCCCCCATTCTTTTCAAGGAACTCTACCACCTGTAGATCGTGCTCTCTCTCAGGAAATTTCTGGAATAAGTATATTTACGAAGAACACTGAGGCGATGGCTCTCATTCAACACACCACCGTGCAGAAACAGGTAAGATCCCCTAAAAGCAAAATTAGTACTCATAACTCAGTGAGTTATGAGTCACTGTCATCTGTTCTCTTTCCCACACCTATGTCTCTTCATAAAATCCAGGTTGTACAGTTGTTTGCAAAACGATCATAAAATGTCGACTTTTACTTTTCTAGAGTATACAGTGATATGAAAAATAACAGCATAGAGGAAACTCATTCAACACATCACTGTGCAGCAACAGGTAGGCTGGAAACCAGTTTATGAAACTGGGAAATGTGAAATGTCTTTGCTTTATACATGTAATTTATCATATTATGTTATATCATATTATGTTATATATCATATTATCTATAAAGTAGAACAATGTTAACCAAACCAAAAAAATGTTCAGTAGACTAAATATGTATATGAATAAATAGATCTCCAGTACTTAAATTAATGTTTTCAAATGTATGCACTCAGTATTTTAGGGTCCTTCTGCTAAAAGCTTACACCATGTGAAGAGAAGATAAGGGAAGTGATAGAAGGAGTATGAAATACGCTTTGAGAGTTTTTCAATTGAAGGGAGAGAGCTGCCATGAGAGAATATTATGCTTGGCTTGAGGTCAGAAGCATAGCTTTTTCATTTTTATCTAACAGGAGAGGCTCTAACAGGTACGACTGCAGATTAACTGAGGCAGACCCACTCTACAGAGTTGACCCCACAATCAAGAGCCTCCACTTCATCGTTATAAAGAAAACTTTCTAACAAAGAGACTACTACAATATTTCTGAGTAAAATGTACACTCATAGAGATCACTGGAGGAGGCTGAGGGTATATTGTCTTGCTTGATCTGCTCCTCCAGCTTTTAAAGGGAGGACCAAATTGCCAAAATATAAATTAAACAACATAAACAAAAAAAACCCATCAGGGTCCCAGTGAATCGAATAAATTTAATCAGAGTTTGCCCTTTTGTTCCCGCTATAAACTAGATGTATTATGTTTTGTTGCTATTCATTTTTATCCTCATGGTGTGAGTGTGTATAATCTGGATCCACAGCAGTGAAGTTTGCTCAGAAGAAACTTTTGCTCCAATTTAGCTTCCAGAGGAAATACCATGAAAAAACAAAACAAAAAAAAACAAGACAAAAAGCTGTTTTTTTCTGCCTGAATGCATTCATTTGGATGTTTGAAGGTAATACTGTTAAAATCCAGCTTAATAAAGCTCTTTTATGTGAATTCTGTCACAGCCTCAGATTAGAGAATTATCCAGCTTCCCCATCTTAATATTTTAATATCAACCTAACTTTATATATCATTTTGCATTTGTTTGACCTTGTAAGTGGATAATAAAGCTGCAATACCAAGTTTTTTTTTTAAATTGTTATTATTATTATTTTATTTTTTCAAAGGAGGACACACCCTTCAAAAGAGGGAAATAGGATGAATCTAACTCTGCCCCCTAAAACTGCCTGCTATGAACAAAGCTGGGAGGACTTGGTTGAAAGGAATATTTTGTAATTGTATCACTTTAGCTTTTTGATCAAGACATGCCACAGACATTTCATCAGGACCTCAAAACATTGTTGCAGCTTGTGTAGAGAAGTCACATGTCTCCTATAAGTGCAGTGGGGTTTAAACATACCCTGAACATATACAAAGTCAAGTATCATTTGATTTTCATTGGGATTTTTTTTTTTCAGTTTGCCATGTGATTGGATATGAATGGCCTTTACGATCCAGCTTAATTGTCACTTACATAGAATCGTAGCTTGTCATTTGACATACTGTTGATTACCAGTGTATTAAACAATTATTACAGAAAAAATCCAGATGTCAGCTGAACACTTCAAAGCCATCCAGTAGCCTTTGAAGTCATGACTTACCAACACCTATGTACAACAGAGACACCAGTCCCATTTTGATATAATTCCTCCTTTTTCATATGCCTACTGCTGAGCAAACAGAAGAAGAAAAGGTTGAGATCCAAAACAAAATGTGTTAAGTGGATTCTTTCATTGTCTAATCTCTTTGCACTGTTGAAACGCTTCTGGAACTCAGTTGTGAGGTCGGACAGTAACAATGTCCCTTTCAGTGGGCGCTGAAAGACTTCCAAGTTATTCCCTATTCTCTGTGGATCTTTGTGTCCCTTATCCACTTATTCAAATCAGTCTAAACGGCAGAATGTCATATTAGCAAGAGCAAGAGAAATGCTTTGATATGTATGGAAGCAAAACTGAAAAGACTAGCAGAGGGCAGCACACATGCCCAATCCACTGATCCTGTCTAGGCAGCTTTGTGACATTCCTGCTTTGGTTGAGGTTCGAGATACCCTGTATGTGCGCGTAGTCGTCTGGTCATGCATGTGTTCTTTGGAGCGATAGACTTAAAAGCGGGACCGTTTTTTATCTTTCGCATACAGTGTACTCCTCACACACAAACACCTCCCTCCAGATACACAGAAAGGAATTCTGCTATCAGTCAGCCAGACTGGGGCCCAGATTGACACGGTCAACTTGGAGTGACAGATGAAGTGAGGGAAGAGAGAGGGAGACTATGGGGGCAGCCTTGGGAGGCTGCAAATGTCAGCACCATATCCATCATCCTCACATATTAGTGAATGCAAGAACTATGAGGAATAATCGTTAATTAGCTGGGGCATGAACTTGCCTTGAAAGAAGCCTTGAAAATTCCAGGGTCTTCCCACTCTCTTCTTCTTTCATTCTTACTCCCCCTCCCCACGCCCCCCCACTCCCCCAGACCCCCTTCCCCAGTGTCTCCTTCCCCAGTATCTCTCCTTTTACAAAAGTGGGGATAACCGTAGCCCGTCTTCACCCAGCCGTCCCGTTTTATCATTTCAAAAGACAAAAGAAGCGGGGAGAGAAGAGGCTAGGGGGCGAAGGCCATTTAGAGGGCTGAGAATTTTGCTAAACAGGATTAGAATTAGTTGGGAAAGGGGTAAACAGTAGCACGCTGCATGGGGGGCCAGTGGGATGGGAGTTGGCTCAAAGGAGCAGGTTGGGGAAGACAATGGTTAGATTAGCCATCTGTGGGGCTTCTGGTGCCCGGCGTCATTAACTGGCTTAGGGCCCCACGGTAACAGCAGACACCACCTCCCCCATGCATTAAGGATCAAGCCTTGTGAGGACATTGTGAGAGTGAGGGAGATAGTTGTGACTAGGTGCCCGATGAAGCTGATAATTGCATATGCAAACATACACAGATGCACACGCATACATGCATAAGCACACTAATGTGTGTTTGCACACATCTGCTTCTACATTTAAGCCCTTCCCAACACACACACACTTTCAGAGTGGCAGGCACCCTTACAGTTCACCACTATCCCTGGATTGCCACTTTTTTCCACTGACATTTGCTTTGTTTGCTTTTTTTGGTCTCCTAAGTAGATTGGTTTCACTTTGCATATCATTGCACATTCTTTGGAGGAGACATATGACTAACAGAGAGACCTCAGTCAAGTATTGTTCATGAAGCAAGAGGGAGGGATGGTAGAGTGGAAAACTAGTCTGCTCACACAGGGTGTCTAAGTTGTTACAAATCCTAAATGTGTAAATTGGATTAGCACCTATGACCCTAACACTGGACTGACACAGGTGCGATGCAGCAATACACAGGGGGTTATGCAGTTGACATTTCCTTGTCATCCCAAAAGCAACCAAATCAAATTTCTTCCTGCTTTCCACACAAATAACCTGTGTGTTTGTAATTAGTCCCGCCTCCCTGCATGATTCCATTGGCTTGCTCGAGCTATGTAACTGCACCTGGATTGGCTGACACACGCGTTGAAGAGGTGAAAAGCTGAAAATCCCCCGACTTTTGATGAAGCCAATGCAGTCGACGCGACGCGCAGAGACCATAGTTCAATTCACCAACAGATGTCGTCACCCCATAAAAAGTCAATGGTTATGGACGCAGACAACGCAGCGGTGCGAGACCAGTGTTAAAAAGGTCATATTTCTTTTACTGCTTATAATGAATTTTCTCTTCATTATCACCACCTTGACAGTTTCAAAATGTATTTGTTAATAATCCGTTAAATCAGTGTGTGTGCTGCTGCAGTAATGCACCGAGTAAAGATAAGAGGTTTAAAAAAAAAAAACAACAATGCACTGCACTGTGAAACAAGATTATATTGTATTTTCAGACAACTGGTCATGATCTTCACAGTGACTATAAATCATTCATAACTTCACAGGTGACAGCTCACCATGCAATCTCATTAGGGCACGCACCCCATCAAGTCTTTATTTTATAGCATGTGACATAAAGGTATGAGTCACTATATGGGGTGGAAATGCGTGTAGTGCACAGTGGCTGTTATGTTGTTATAATATTAACGTCCTTTGTAAAATGTTGAAGCAGCTTGTGTCATTTCATACTGACACAAAGGTGTGAAGAACTAATAGCATTAGAAAATCTGAACCAGACATATAATGGAAATGAGGCATGGGGAAGCAGATGTGTTACCATGGTAATGGTATAATTTGTCTCAATATACTAATTTAAATATTGTAATTAAAATGTATTTCTGTGTGAAATGTCAATAAAAAGATTATCCAAAGACTTGCAAATATAGGTTGAAATGTTGAAGGTGAGGAGTTGTAACATCTTTAGAGACAAATAAAATTATTTTAAATGTGGTGGCAGCAACATGTCTCAGTTAAATGAAACAGGGAAGTGTTTAGCACTGTTTAGACTCCTCTTTTCTTTTTTAACAGCAGTCCATGTGTGTTTGGTAGCTGAGGACACCAGTTAAATGTCAATAATGTGCCTTTGCTGTCTGACATAGGACTCAAGCTGCTTGTGTTTTTGCATTTTATGATGTGCCAATTGTTTTCAATTGGTAATAAAAAGGACCTGACTGCAAGCAGGCCAGTCTAGCACCAGCCTCTTCCACTACAAAACCATGCTTTTTAATGGATGCAGTTTAGCATCATCTTGCTGAAAGATGCAATGCCTTCCCTGAAAAACATATGGTCTGGATGGAAGCATATGGGTATGTTGCTCCAGAACAAATGTAACTTTCAGCATTGATTTTTCAGATTACTAGCTACACATTCCAAAGTTACTCATTCACCCCCTTTCCATTAAAGATGCAGGTGTTTGAACTGAGCACTAACAACAAGGTTGAGAGTCCACCTCCTCTTTGGTCCAGAAAAAAACAGAATCCGTGGCTTCCAGAGAAAAAAAGAAAAAAGAATTTAAAATTTCAGTTCGTCTGTACACTGGGCAGTTTTCCACTTTGCCCCGAGCTTGGGCCCAGAGAAGATCATGAGATTCTAATTCCTAGATCATGTTCACATATGGCTTATTTTTTGAATGGTAGAGGTTTAACCTCCAGCTGTAGATGAAAACTGTAGTCTAACACTGGGTCCTATTGGGAGCAGAAGCACTGTAATTTTGCTCCATTCTCAGTGTTTCACAAGCAAAGTGCTTTTGAGCACTGCCTATTTGGCTGGACTCAAAACATTATGAGTTTACCCAAAAGATCAATCAAAAGTCACAGATTGTTTAAAAATCGACAGGACTCTCCATGCCACTCTCGCCTCTGACTTCATGCCAGCTATATCTGCTGTATGTAAACTGATGTGGTGTAGCTGCAGCTGGGTGCAAAAATAGAGTCGACCATTATCTTTAGAGGGGGAGAGCAGACGGTGACTTCTGTTACGCTTTTGAATTGCACCCTGCTGCCTTTGGTGGGACCGCTGCCATTGACGAGAATGGTTGTTGATTCCCGACAACTGCCAACAGCTGTGTTGGAAGAACTGGTCAAACCGCCTGTGACGATTTTTGAGCAGTTCTTGTGAATCATCTTTCACCGTCTGATGTGTAGCGGTATATTGCAGAAGGGTGGATCTTACTTTATTTTTATTCTGATCATTTGTATATTTTGTACTGTAGATGCTGAGATAATCAATGCCTTTGCAGTTTTACACTGATAAGCATTATTCTGAAATTGTCCATTTCTTTTAACAGCTTAGAAAACCTCTTCCTGTCTTCACTGCTGAGAGACTCTGTCTCTTTAAGGCGCTCTTTTTATAGCCGTTCATGTCATTCACCCGTTGCTAATTAACTTCATCAGTTGAAAGATGTTTCTCAAGGTGTTTTTTTTAGTTCCACTAACTTTTCCAGGGTTTTGCTACTCATGTCCCAATTCTCTGTCATCTGAATCTGTGATATTTCCTGACTGCTGCATTCTGTTTTTATTAGTTTTAATTGGGGTTTCAGATTATTAATCCTTCTTTGATTGTATTTTCTGAGTTTTGTAAAAGTCATGTTGGCTGCTGAACATGACTTGTTTTGGTTGTCCAGAACTGTTTCCAGCAGTTTTCACCTCTTCCTATCTGACACTCTAGTAGTGGTTATCAAAGAAGTTATAGGCTGGATCAGCATGACTGTTCACTCTCCTTTTATGTTTAGCAAAAAGACACCCAGGTGTCTGGACTCCGTTGGATGTCTCATTGTCAGCCCACCTTGTAATCTTCCCTGACATCTCAATTCTCAGTGCTGGTTAAAAGGTGGCCTACATAGCAGGTAGAGAATAGATGCTGTTTGGTCTAATTGTCAGTGAGCTGTCCCAGAAGCAGAGGGGAAACGAGGAGTGCTGGCACTGAGGAACTGGCAGATTATGTAAGACAGGAGGAATGTCATGTGCGGCATTGGGTTGCACATGATGGATGTAGATACAGGAGGTGATATCCATTCAGGTCTGGACTGTACTTTGCAGTAATAAAAAGGAAAAGAAGACTAGTATAATGCATAATGATTGCGCTCATACCAGTAATCACAAGAGAAATATTGTACTTTTGTTTTATCAAATATTGCAGCCATATAAACATCATTAACCTTATAAAAATCAACTTCATAAACCATCTCTTACTTATCTTATATCATTGATTTCATATTGACAGGATCATTTGAAGTCTCACTGTGCTTGTTAGGCATTAGACATATGATCATTTATATGACAGTGATACATTAAAATGAGCCCCCATCCAACAGACTATTATTACCAATCTGATTTGCTGCAGGGGATATAAAGTGTAGAGCTGTTTGCTTTGGACTGATTAGTGCCATTGTCTCCATTAGCCCTTCTGATGGAGTCGCGCTAGCTCAAGTGGCACTTTGTGACGACGGCCATGCGCAAACGAGATCTCGATTAATGGATCATAGAATTGTTCATTAGCACTCCACCTGCCAGAGCAGTGCTTGAAAAATGCAAATCGGTTGTTGTTTTTTTTCTCCCCTCTTCCAATCACCTTTCAAGTGCAGTGTGAAGTGCAGCTGGACTATTAGAAACATTTGGGCGTGAGAGCCGGATTAGGGTGGAGATTCAGCTCAGATCTACTTCCACCGAAAAGTGCTTGCTCCTGCAAAAATAAAGAAAAAATGGTCTCTCTATCTGGACAGTTCAAATGAGATGAATTTAATTGGGCGCACTTCAGTAGTACCAAGCTGAATTATTAAACATCCTTCCTGGACCATGATATATGATTTTGTCTGAAGGTAGTACAAGATTCAAAGCAGTTTATTTCATTTATTGTTTTTAACATTGTTTCTGTCCTTGATCATTTGTAAAGTAAGAAGCTTCTCTCAACAGACAAAAAAACAAAGATTTACTAAGGTCTGACTGCTGCTTTGTGTAGGAAAGAATTGGTAGCAATCACACTTGACACTTGGGTGGGAACTCACATTTTGTTTTCTGTTTTTTGTTTTGTTGTTTCTATTCCAATACAAGAATTTAATGTGTTTTCAATTGGCTTGCTATATTTCTTCTTCCTCTATTTTTTTGTTGGTAGTGACTATCGCTCTCTTGACTACATCCTTGTGTTTTGCTGGTATTTCCATCTAAAAGCCTTTTTTAAATTCAGAAAATAGAACCTTTTTGATTATATTTAGTTATATTACATTATATTTAACCTTCATGATTTTATATGTATATGTATATGTATATATATATATATATATATATATATATATATATATATATATATATATATATATTCTTGATAATTATGTGAAAACACAGCTCATTTCAGATTAGTGTTCATAATTAATACAAAAATAGTCTCTGCTTCCGCTGTGGGCCAGACTATTTGCTGAAATTCTCCACAGTAAGACTGCCATGGTGTTCCTTGAGGTACCATTCCTTTCCATCTGGAAGCTATGGAGAAGGATCTCTGGGGGGATTGTGGAGATTAGGTGTCCTTCAAGATTTGGGCTGACGGGGTGCCAAAGCTCATCCCTTGTCCCCTCTGGCTATTTACAAAGTGTTTGGCTTGCCCACAGGTGACTAATATACCATGAGCAGGGAATCCTTCACCCCCTATATGGTATGTGTACACATGCATGCATGTGTGAGGAAAAAGACAGATAGGGAAATATTAAGGTGTAAGAGGCTTGCAGGATAATCAATCAAACAAACAGATAAAGAAGTGTGTATACACAGGTGTGTTCAGACAGCAATGTCACCCTTTGGAATTTACATTTGCAAATAAACCTCCATACAAACTTTTCACGGAGCTATCCATTGCTCTTTCAGAGCCTCTGTGCACCAAAAAAGTTTTTGTATGTTTCTACTCTCTGAATGGCTGCAGGTGGTTTGAAAATGAGTCCAACATCTGCAATTGCAAAGTCTTCAGATATGTTTGCAATATAAATATCACCTTTCAGCATCAATAACTTGATTGAATAGTTGGCATTACAAAATAAAGACTCACTTGTATATGATTGATAGCTAGTGTAAGAAACATGTAGTGGAGATTGATTTCCCAGCAGCAATCTCTACTGACTTTTTCTGTGTTTTGGATTTACTACCAGCAAGTTACTTTCATTCAGATCCTGGGACAACTGCCGGTTTATTTTATAAATTACAATTGATTGTGTGTAACTAATAATTTTAGGAATAAAAGATCAAAAACTGTTTTTGGATTTTATTGCACAAAGAGAGAAGCAAAGGCAAAGGGATACACACACACACACACTATATATATATATATTAGGGCTGGGCAAGTTATCGCCTTAATGCATTAATTTATTGACGCTGACATTTATTTTATCGCGTGTTAATGCATGCTGCTAACATGCTTTTATTTTGAAAAGTCTTACCGGCTGCTGCGGAACCGGAAAAGAATTGGCATGTTAACATGAAAAGCTAAAACAAACATGGAGAGTGGTAAAAAAAATCTGTGTACTTTACAGTTCAGGTAGCAACTCAGGTATAAAAGGAATCCTCTTGTAATTAGTATTCCTAAAACAAACATCTCAGCTAGTCTAAATACTCAAATTAGTCTGCAGTTAAAAGAGAGTGCTTCAATAGCTGTTCCTGACTGTCAGAAAACAGGGTTCTTATGAGACAGCTGTCATTTGAAACAATGAAGAGGACTGTACAACTCTCTCAAATGTAATTGAACATGGATGATGACAAAAGAAACTGGTTGTTCCCAGACAGCTGTGTCCAAAATGTGAAGCAAGTACAAACACAATAGGAAGGTTTTTAACATCAAATGTCAAGGTAGACTAAGGAAGATATCAAAGCTTTAGGACAGACAACTCAAAGCTGTATGTCTTAAAAATAAAAAAAATGCAGTAGAAAAGAAAATGAAAAACAAATGGGCAGAAACAGGAATCAGTCTTTGTAACCACATTATAAAAAAAATGGCTGAAGGAAATGGGATTTACATATAGTAAAACAAGCCTAAACCATCATCAGCACCTCGACAGAAGACAGAATCTTACAGCTGACCAAGGTTTCAGTCACATGAAAGCTGTTATACACTGCAGATGATTGAGTGAAAATGATATTCAATGACGAATCACATATTTGCACTGGGTAGGTTGATGATGTTGCAACCTTTGATTGCAGGAGATCCAGTGAAACATGAAGATGACAACATGAAGAAAACAAGCATATTTCCACAGTCATTGCTGAAATGGAGTTGCATGCCATCTTATTGATACGACAGAAGACATTGACAGATTTATCTTTGCTTCTCTTATCTTTCAGGATTCTAATGGATCTTACAAACTGCTCTGTTGCAAAAGCCTGTCTTCAGAAAACACCAATCAACTAAAAGGCAAGTGCCAGATACTAATCAGATTAAAAATTTATGGGACAAAAAAAGTCTATGTCTGGATGCCATCCTGTGAGGCCGATGTTGATGAGAAATAGTGTTTTTTTTGGTTAGCCCATACATCAGTTGAAGCTGTCAGAAAAGCAAGAGAGGATGCACCAAAGTGTTGATGGTGATTTTTTTTTTTTCATGTTTTCATCTTTCTATATTTTTTTTCTTTTCTCTTTTCTCACGCAGTCCAGAGTCGGCTCGCGGGGGCAGCAGCTGCAGCAGAGAGGCCCAGACCTCCCTTTCCTCGGCTGCGTCCACCAACTCCTCTGAGAGCACCCCGAGGCGTTCCTAGGCCAGCTGAGAGATATAATTTCACCAGCGTGTCCTGGGCCTGGCCCGTGGTCTTCTACCAATTGGACAAGCATGAAACACCTCTCCAGGGAGGCGTCCTGGGAGCACTAGATGCCGGAACCACCTCAACTGGCTCCTCTCGATGTGAAGGAGCAGCGGCTCTACTCTGAATCTCTCCTGAATGACTTCTCACCCTATATCTAAGGGAGAGTCCAGCCAATCCATTTATAAGATAATCCGTTTCTGCTGCTTCTATCTGCAATCTCGTTCTTTCGGTCACTACCCACAGTTCATGACCAGAGGTGAGGGTTGGAACAAAGATTGACCAGTAAACAGAGAGCCTTGCACAGTGTTGGAGAAGCACTGTTTTCCCCACCTGAGCCATCTGATGGTTTGCCAGACTCTGTGAAGCCAATCGAAAGTCTTTTTCCATGGCCTCACCGAACTCCTCCCACATCCGAGCTTTCGCCTCAGAGACTGCCAAGGCTGCAGCCCCTTTGGCGTGTCGATACCTGCCTGCTGATTCTGGAGTCCCACAAGCTAACCAAGCCTGGTAGGACTCCTTCAGTCTAACGGCCTCTCTTACCCGAGGTGTCCACCACCGAGTTCAAGGATTGCCGCCGCAGCAGGCACCAATGACCTTAAGGCCACAGCTCCGGTCAGCTACCTCAGCAATGGATGTGCGGAACATGGCCCATTCAGACTCAGTGTCCCCCACCTCCCTTGGGATGCGATTGAAGCACTGTCAGAGGTGCAAGTTGAAAATCTTTCTGACAGGATCCTCTGCCAGATGTTTCCAAGGAAGCCCAAACCAGCCCGTCACCTCGACAACATCCTGGACAACACCAGAGTAGAACAAGGTCCGGCCTCTTAAGAAGATTGGTTCCAGAGCCCAGGCTGTTGGGGTGAGCCCTACTATATTTAGCCGGTACTTCTCAACTTTACCCATGGGTAAAGGCCCGGCCACCAGGCACTCCTGAACGAGCCCCTCCCCCAGGCCTGGCTCCAGGGTGGGGCCCCGGTGACCCTTTCCCTGGCGAGGGACATCAAGCCCCTGTTTTCGTTTGCTTCATAAGAGTCGACTGAATTGCGCTTTGTCTGGCCTGTCCCCCAGGACCAGTTTGCCTTGGGTGACCATACCAGGGGCAAATGCCCCCAACAACATAGCTCCTGGGATCATTCGGGCACACGAACCCCGTTAAGGTGGCGATTCATGAAGGAGTGAATGTGACACATCCCTTAATATAAACAATTTAATTCATTCATTCATTACATATGGATTGAGATATGTTTCACAAAGCCAAAGTGTCATGCTCTTTAATATGGTGCTGTTTTTCTTTTCCCCCTTTTTTTTCTTTTACAATATAAAGCAGAGCAGCTGAATGAGCATCCTCTCCATATAGATGGCCATTCCAGATATTTTGCCAGGAGTTATAGCTGACTAGAATTCTGTCTTTTTCTTACAGCATGCTTCTAAATTGACTTCACTAAATCAGCATATCCCCCTTTTGATTTAACCATGCCAAAACTCCACAAATTCCAATATTAATAAAATGGGCTGAAGTTCTTTGGCCTTGTCAGTATGCAAGGATTATGCATGTACCCTCTGCTGCTTACTTTTTTAAAATAACTATGTGTGGATGTACATTTCAGATGTGAATGTAAACATGTTCGAATACAGCTCATTAGCCAGAAACAAAGCCCGTTTTATGTTGTCACTGCTGCCCAGTAATTGTCTTTTAGTCTTGTTTGTTTTTTTTTTCCTTCTTCCTCCTGGGGGCTTGTTCATATTTGCAATTAATTTAATCTTGTATATTTATGTCAAGTAGAGACCTTTGCTATTCATCATTTTGAATGAGTGTAGTTCCAGGTTTGTTTGCCAGAAATGATGAAAGGAAAAAAGAAGAGAAGGTTATAATGATTGTAGTCATTGTAGTCTAAAGGGGAAATGTGCAGGTGGAAATTTCATCAGGTTTTTCAAGCTCAAGCAGCTCAAACCTCTTTTCCCATGGGGGTAAAACCAATCTGGGGAGCCAGAATTCTGTATGTAGAGCACCACACCAACTTTTTATTCACTGTAAATAAAATGAAACTCAATATTTACTGTATTATTATTATTATTATTATTATTAGCAATAAGATAATGAATTTGTCAACATGTTTCAAAATATAAACATTTAGATACATTACAATATATAAATGGCATCTATAGCAATGAAAATGCAGTTATTTAATTCTAAACATGTTTTTGACTTCATTATATTATCCATGTGGGAGGAAATTAAGTACAATCAGTACACCCCTCTGTGCATAGTTAGAAAGAGAACAAGATGAGTTGTCCAGGAAAATGGTGAGGACTGGCATCTCAGATGATGAAAATTCTAAGGCAAAGCAAAGTGGTTCACTGAGTGGGAGCTGACAGTGTGGGTTTCCAACAGTGTGGGATCAAGTCCATCTTATAGCTGTTGTTGTGTTTGCACAAGCTCTTTTGCTGCTTTCTACTAATTTCTTGAACCAGAGGAGTCATATTGAGGGCTAAAGTTTGCCAGGCATTGGCTCCAGTAAAGTGCCCATGAACAAAAATTCTTTCCAGCTCAATAGTTTTCTGTAACTGATATTGACGTTCCTGCAAAAGCAAACTCTTCTCATAAAATCAGCAGACAGAGAGCAACAAATTGTATGATCAATGTATATGAAATGAATGGATGCATATTAGCAAGAACGACTAATAAAATAAGTGCTGTTATGCAAAGATCTTTAATTTTTTTTATATATTTTCTATTGTTTACTTCTATTCATTACTGCTATCTACTTCTATTCATTAATCCGGAGTGACCAAGTTTTCATCCTGGCTTCCATGGTTAAATTTCACTATTTAAGTTTTTCTGCAAAATGTATCAAAAGTTCCATCAGACTAGTCCACACACACAGTCCACCTCAAACTCTAACCTCAGACAGGCCAGAGTTCGAATGTTCAAGGTCAGAATCCATGACAACTCAGACTTCAAAAGTCTTGCACAACCATGATTTGTTTGGAATGGCTGCCAGGAAAAAGTCTCGATAGATGAACTTTGCATGGCTTCAGTTTGCAAAGTTGCATCAGAACAAACCACAAGAATTCCATAACAATGTCCTATGGACAGATGAGACCAAAGTGGATCTATATAGCCTCAAAGCACTGTTGGTCAGAATCAATCGGTGTATCAAAGTATTCTGGAGCCAAATGTGAGGCCATCTTCCTGACAATTATCTGTCAGTTTCAGCTTGGCTGAAATTATTACATACAACAGGAAAATGATCCCAAGTACATAAGCAAATCTACAATAGAATGGCCAAAACGGAAGAGAGCCAAGGTGTTGCAGTATTCCAAAGTCTGGACTTCAACATAATTTAAACATTGTGGTCTGAATATAGTTGTGTAAGAAAAAAAAAAAAAAAGCCTACAAATCACAATAAGTTGAAGCAACATTGTAAAGAAGATGGAGCCAAAAATTCATCCACAATGATGTGAGACAATGATAACATCATACAGAATACTTTAAAAGTTATTCCTGCTGAAGGTCATCCTACAAGCCATTCAGTCATATCATGTGCTTGTTTTTTTTTTTCATGCAGTGTTTCTGCATTTTGACTTTGCTTTTGGTGAATAAATGAAGACAAGGCGTAATATGTCATGTGTTCTTGTTCTTCCGAGGTCATATTTGTAAAAATTTAAGACCTGGTAAGGACAAGGTGATTATTTCAAATTTGTCCAGGGTAATAAAGAGGACGGTCAACCTTTTGCACATCACTAAAAGCCCTATTGTGTCTGACACACACTTCTTTATCCTCTGCAGTGACTTCGCTAAAGTGGTATTCTGAAACAAACTGAAAAAAGTATAATGCAAACTGCTCCAGCTATGCATCTTTTTTCTTTCCTGAACAATAATTTAAACATTGAGGAACAGTCCTCATCGTGACATAGCAGAGCAATTCACTGTATTTGAGACAGAAAATAATATGAACACAACATTTGGCCAATGCAGTTGAAGGTGAGAGTGATAACTTCCAGAACTAAAACAGTCCAATAGCAGAGCCAAATAGAGAGAACAAAGCAGAAAGAAATAGAAAAAAGAGAGAAATGGAAGCTGAGGATGATTGGGTAGAAAGGGACTTGTGTCCAGCAATGATCCGGTTGCTGCATGAAGTAATTAGAAGCTAATTAACAAAACATAATTAATGAAAATAACACCCTCAAGAGACATTGGAAAAAAAAAGCACTCTTCGCAATGAACATGCATACTCTTAGCAGAGACACACTGCTATGATGTTTCATATACATTTTACATATATATGTCCACCAGTAGCATCACTGATCATACCAACAACCATATCAGTGCTAAACTGGGCTCTTTATTTTGTTTGTGTACACTGATGTAGTATCTTCTGTGATAATTGAATCCATTAAGAGAATTCACATTGTTGCTGCACATGTCCTGGATTTTTTTAACCCTCTATGAGTTCATGTCTGTATTTTTCCACACAGAAAGATTTAGCAGATTTGTGCATGTGGTACAGTAAGACTCCTGTTCGCTTACCAATATACTTGCAGATTTGAGCAACCCTCTGCACACAAACAGTATAAGTATTGATCTTGTTGGATTGTGCAGGCACATCACAGCACTGTGTAATAGATGGAATAGAGTGCACCCTTTTCAACCAAGAGCAGCATTCAGCCCCAAAATTCTCGGAAATCCATCTGAAAATGAGAAATGATAGCACAACTCTGATTAGCAGGATTATTTACCAACAGAAAAAGCAGTGAGAAGACAGATTGAGGTATAAAACTTGTTGTCCTCCTTACTCTGACCATTGTATTTCTAACAGCAGAAAAAGATATTTAACACTTAAAAGGAGCTCTATCCTCAAATATATGCTCATAGCTATACACCCACAAACAACAGACTGCGTGTTTCTTTCTGGGAAAATTGGCCCCTCGTCGATCTAAAAAAAGATACAATAGGCACCATGCAGAGTCTCACAGCTGATTTTATAATATACACACTTCTCTGGTATTTACTACCTATAGGCCATTGCTCCCCATGAGGTTATTGTATATTCAGCCTGCGCAGTTTGCCACCTCTTTGCCATACGACACATAAGCAGATGGTTTCTTTCCAGTGCTGTCGAGTAAATTGATATTTGTTACAGATATAAAGCAGATATCTCTTTTTTTTCTTTCTTTTTTTTTTTGTCTTTGAGAGAGGATCAGCTTGGAACCTTTAACTCAGCTTGCATGGCAGCGAGACCATGCGGGCAGATGTGTTCAGGATGTAAATAAGGGAAGTGGAACAGGAGGTAGTGTATCTCTGAAATACCAGTGTGGCCAGGGACGAGGATCTGGATATCTAACAGGCCTTGATAATCATAGGAAGAATGATGATGGCAATTACCATTACTGCACTGTGTGATAGGCCCCATGGAGATACTTGTTTACAGTTATTAGTCAGTGCACCACCCCATGCTGGATGACACACATTAATAACGTGTGTGCACATGTACAAAAGGATGGAATTGATATAGCATGAATATACGTCTACTCACGATAACCACTTCTGTATTGAAGGATCCAGCTCTTAATGTGCTTTTGTGATGTTTTTTTTTTTGTTTTTTGCAATTTTCCCATATGCAGACATGGGAAGGATGCATTTTTTTTCTCAACATTTAAATCAAAAGTTACATTTTGAGATTTTGTTTATCTCAGTACTATGTAAATAATAATACATGTAAATAAAAAAAAACGTTGCCTCAGTGATCCACAATTTTTTTTTTCTCTTCTGTTACATTTTTTTTTTAGTTATGTAATGCTGCTTAGGCAAGGCTTACAAAAACAAAAATAAAGGCAAACAAAAATAAACAAATAAATAATCTTGTGATTCTGAGGTTTTGGCTGTTATTGCTGGATGACAATTTAGTCAATTTAATTCCTACTCTGGCTCTAACATATGGCTTTGAACTGCAATGAGAAAGTCTTTAATTGGTATTCAGTCCCTTGTTGACGACTCTGCAGTAGCTGCAGGTAAAAATCAGGTCTGGCTCTGATCAAAATTGATGGGGTGGTTTGGGTACACATGCAAATGTATCTATTTATTTGTCTTTTCTTTTGGGGCACAGATTACTTTTTTTCTCTACAGAGACATGATAATCAATGATAATATCTTGTACGAGTGCAATGAAACTGACTGAAGCAGCTTGTCGAAAAAGAGAAGAGCTTGATTGATTTTACCTGGTTACCAGACAGCTGGCAGCTCTGTCCCGCTGTGTGACACTTCCTTCCAGTCGAAAATAATTAACTAGTTTAATCATCTCAGAAAGTCTACTAATCAGAAATTCTGGTCCAATAAAGCCTGTGGGGCACATTGTAATGCCACCTCTTCTTGTTGTAACAGCTAACAGGCTTTTCTCCAGAGAGGAGAAAGTAGTTCCTCGACATAACTCCAGTTTTGTGAATTCTGCCACTAACAAAATTATTAAGTCAGTTTGTTTCAGCTGGTATCCCATGTTTATCAAAATTGCTAGTTTTGTAGTTAAAACAGAATCTGTGGCTTCATTATGTGTATTAATAAACTAAGGTATGTTTGCATGCCTTTGAAAACTGTGTGAAGTCTCCATCAATCTGTCGACTCTCCCATCCCATATCACCTCTCCTCATGCAATCCTGCCACCCTTCCCTTTTGTCTCACACCTCTCACCCATCCATTTTTGTCCAACTTAATTCCATGTCTCCTTCTCAAAGAGCTGAGTCACATTATATCTATTGTCAACATTCTGTGTATACACTCGCACACCACTTTATCAGATACAACTGTTCAATTGCTTGTTAACACAACTAGCTAATCACCCAATTACATGGTCGCGACCTAATGTCTTTGGCCAAGTAGAAGTGATCAAGAAAGCTGAAGGTCAAACTGAGAAAAAGACCTGAGAGCACGAAGAACCGTATCACATTCAATGTCACTTAAATCCATCTTCTCCTCCATCCAGTGAAGGATTTCAGAAACTGCTGATCTACTGGGATTTTCACCCCCAACTTTCTCTAGGGTTTAGAGAGAATGGTCCGACAAACATAAAATATCCGATGAGCAGCAGCTGTGTAAAGAAAAAAAATGTCTTGTTGATGTTAGAGTTCATGTTAGAGTCTTGATTTCAGCTGCCATATTCAAATGCTAGGGTCAAAATTAGGCATAAATAACAAAAGCAGGGATCCATCCTGCCTTGTATCAACAGTTTAGGCTGGTGATGGTGGTGTAATGGTGTGATGGATATTTTCTTTGCATATTTTGGGTTGTTTAAACACCACAGCCTACCTGAGTTTTGTTGCTGATCATGACCACCCCCTTATAACCAAAGTGTACCCTTCTTCTGATGGCTACTTCCAGCGGGATAATAGACCATGTCACAAAGCTCAAGTCATCTCAAATTGGTTTATTGAACATGGCAATGGGCAACAATCAGTCGTACACTGCACAAATCTGGCCTTTATGGAAGAGTGGCAAGAAGAAGGCCATGTCTCAAAGATATCCATAAAAAGTGTTGTTTAAAGTTTGCCACAAGCCACCTGGAAGACACACCAAACATGTGGAAGAAGGTGCTCTGGTCAGATGAAACCAAACTTTTTGGCCACAATGCAAAACGTTATGTTTGGGTAAAAGCAACACAGCTCATCACCCTGAACACACCATCCCCACTGTTAAACATGGTGGTGGCAGCATCATGGTTTGGGCCTGCTTTTATTCAGCAGGGACAGGGAAGATGGTTAAAATTGATGGGAAGATGGATGGAGCCAAATACAGGACCATTCTGGAAGAAAACCTGCTGGAGTCTGCAAAAGACCTGAGACTGGGACGGAGATTTATCTTCCAACAAGACAATGATCCAAAACTTAAAGACAAATCTACAATGGAACGGTTCACAAATAAATGTATCCAGGTGTTAGAACGGCCAAGTCAAAGTCCAGACCTGAATCCAATCCAGAATCTGTGGAAAGAGCTGAAGACTGCTGTTCACAAATGCTCTCCATCCAACCTCACTGAGCTCCAGCTGTTTTGCAAGGGAGAATGTTCAAGAATTTCAGTCTCTCAATGAATATATATATTTTTTATGAAGAGTTAAGAATGTGTGTTTGCTGTGGCTAAATTCCATAATACAGTTGCATCATTGACTAGATCAATGAGTCTGTTTGTTGATGAGCTGGCTAGTGAAAATGGCAGTCCTTGTCTGTAAACTTGAGAAAAATATGGCAGAAGTAGGCTCAAGGATTTTTGTACCAAGAAATTATAGACGTAGACATTCAAGGACAAAGAACTGCCCAGGTTGCTCTACATAAAACCCATTGGTTCTTCATGGTATAGAGAGCATGGGTGACATTACTTCACCCTGTGCCCAGTACAACACTGAAATTCAAATGCTTTTGAATCAAACTGCCATTGGGAGGTAATATGGATTGCTTACTCGGAAACCTTTCCTGCATTGATGCAATCCAGTTACCAGATGCTTTGTTGCTGGAGGGATTACTTGAAATGCTTTCCTTTTGTGGAAACTGCATTTCATATATCCCTCAGGAGCAGGCGGGTCAACAAGCTAAACAACGGTTTGACATAAAGGTTACAAAGTAAAGTTTGAAACTTCTTAGACATCTCTGTTACTTGAAGTTGTGTATGCCTCATAGCAGCTTACTAGTATTTATTTATTTTATTGCTTATTTGTTAGGGACAAATACATAATATGTTACCCTGTACAAAACAAAGTAAAATACAAAGTAAATGCCATGCATACAGGTTTCTAGCTGTTGCAAATTTGCATCCCCTATGCCCTATGAAAGCACAGCACCGGGTAGATGATCAGTTAGATTGTCGTCAGATAGATAAAACACATGGCAGAGCAATAAAATATTTGTCAGTTTGGAGAGTGCAAAATATAACACTTTAGGCAATTAGTATGTACAGGGAATGGGAGGGGATCAAATTCACCAATATGCATTTCTGACAATGCAATTGAACATTATGTTACACAGTAGCCCTCGACTCTAATCACTGTTCATTCACAACTGCAGAGCTCACAATGACAGAGGTAGCAATGGACAGAGAGACTTGAATGGCCTTTAACAGATGTGTGGTCTTACCATCCTTACAATCATACTAGCAAATTGCATCATGGAAGACTTCACCAACTCTATACACTGACTGCCTACCCCTCTTCCCTCAGGTAGGAGGCTGTGCAGGATCCAGGTGACCACCAGGACCACCAGGTTGATGAACATTTGCTTCCAGGTGCCATAAGACCGATGAACTGTTGACACTGCCAGGCTATGAATGAAAGGACTGCATTTTAACAATATATTATGTTGCTTCCTCAAATACTTCTGTCTTTAACATTTCTAATATTGCTTTCATTTATTTACTGGTCTTTAATTTAAATACTCTGTTTTTGCTTTTATAATATTTCTTATTTATTTGTTGCTTTTTAAAACTCATTTGAGTTTTTAGAGTACTGCATTTCATTCAACACATTACATGATTACAAATAGCAAATAAAGCTTCCCTGAATATGTATGAATTTATGTTCCCTCATGTTGCCATGTTTATTTATCTTTTTCTTTTTAATGGGGAAGTTCTCAGCACAAGCTCCCTCTGCATTACATCCTCATGGACTAGTGGCATGTTTTTATTTATTTATTTTTTGTATTAGTTTTTTTTCTTTAAGAATAATGATGCATTGCATTTAATGTAATGTTTATGTAAACTTTTTTAATATATTTCTTTTTCATCACATATCTGTCTGGTTTCTTTTATTCTTGATGAATCATGCATAGAGGAATCAATTAAACCTATTTAACACATTGCAATTAAAAATGACAGGCTTTTATATGATGTGTTTATCTCACTGATATGACCAGTAAGAGAGCTTGTAATTAACATTAACATTAAATCTTTTGCAAACCAGCAGAAGCCACCTGACGTCTGAAATGCATAAAAGAGAGGTCATATGAATATATGGTGAAATATGAACTCTGGCTAAATGTTCTCTGAGATTCTATACCACTTATAAAGTCTGTGCTTTGATGCAAAGGGTGGTGAATTAACCATGAGGATCTTGAGGTGAAATGAAAAAGAAAAAAAATGAAATACTGATTGGATTCTATGATAGTTCTGCAATTATTTTTCTAGTCTGTACTGCATGAACCTTTCACCTATGAGACATAACTAGCTCTGCAGTGTGACATGGTCAGTACACATTATAAGAAAAGTCAAATCAAATCAAATCAAATCAAACTTTATTTATATAGCACTTTTCATACAAATTATGTTGCAACGCAAAGTGCTGAACAACAAGAAGATTAAAAACACAGAAACACCCCCAAACCCATATACAAATGCCCACACACAGTATATACACGGACACACATTCAAACATACATCCACCCACCGACCCACCCACTGAGCTAAGCACCCACCCACCACCCCTCACCCAACCCCAAAAAAGAGCGACATGACCAGAACAAACTGTGTCTACAGCATGGCTGAACACTGAGGGACCTACTGAGGAAACACCATCTTTTGGGAGCCGTCCATACCGGGAGTAGCACCGCCCGTGGCTACAGATGACGCCGCCAGAGACCACCCCGACCGATAGGGGGAAGCCCCCACATGGTGCAGGTCCCCCCCCCATCCCCCGGGCCTGAGCGATCTCCGAGGCGACGGCCCCACGGCAGATCATGTACACCTCCCAGCATGGAGGGCCCCCATGAGGAAACACTGGAGTTAAAAACCGAGAACCAAAAGAAAATCAGAAAAACAAACAAAATAAGAATTTATTATTTAAGAGACTAGGTAAATAAATGAGATAAATAAATAGCTAAACACAAGTTAAAAAACCAATGACCAGAAAAATGTACTATAAAAGATGTAAGAGTGTAAGGTATAAGAATAATAATAAATCGAGAAAACAGACCATGTTAAAATATATTACTAAGAGACTAGGTAAAAATAAATATAAATAAAATATTAAATAATAGATAAATGAAGGAGATAAAAGTCAAACTCAGAGGTACTATCCTGAAATCTTTTTTTCTCGTCTGTCCTGTTTGACAGACCAGTTTGGAGCAGTTTGCTAAAATTAAACGTAGTTATTGATAAGTCTGACATCCATCTGATTCTGTTGCTGTCACGGGTGTGTGTAGGGGGAGTGGAAGGAGGACCCAAGTGCAGGAGGTTCAAAAAACAAAAATGGTCTTTATTAAACAAACAAACAAAAAAAAAAAAATCCAAAAATACAAACAATTCAATAAAATACAAAAATACAAATTTAACTTGACTCAATGAAACAGGGTAAAGAGCACAGTGCCACACAGACCAACATGCAGGGGGGTAAGGACGACAATAGACAGCAAACAGAAAGAGAGTGACAGGACTTATAAACACACAGGAACAAACGAGAGGCAGGTGTGAACAATCAGCCTGACAAGGGGGAGGAAGAAAATCTGAACACTACAAAGACAATACAGACCTTCAAAGTAAAACAGGAAGCACTACAGACATGGAGAGACGCCAACTTGACAAAACACAAAATATACAGAAAAACAACGATCATGGCAGCTCCAGGTCATGACAGTAGCAGTACAGCTTGCAACCAACCAAATGACTGTCAAATTATTGTTATTATTTTTCCCTGACTTTAAAAACCATTACTATATCCTGGTGGAATGTTGCACCTTGTGCTAGAACCAAGTGGCTGGAGATTTGCTCAAAAATGTCATTTTGATCACTTATTTTTAAAGCCACTTTTAATAACAATATATTCACTGTGAAGATTGTTTTCAGAGTGGGAGTCCAGCTAGTGAGAAATATTAACTTAATTTAGTCTTCTGTTTCCTCCTTAACAATCGAAGCTTCATAGAACTTGAAAAAAAAGACACAAAAAACAAAGGAAAACTTTGTCTTTCAAACTTAAAAGAGGCATTGCAATTGCAAGGATGTCCCCATTTAGTACACACAAGCACACACATCAATTTTCCTCTAGCTGAGGCTGAGAGGAGCTAAGCTGAGGTCAGTGTAATTGTAGCACCCTTGATCAATGCTCATTTGTTTCTCTGGCTGCTGTCTCTTTCTCCCTCCTCTCTGTACCAAACTATTGCCAGCCATCTTTCATGCATCATTTATACAGAGTGTAAAGAGAAGCTCAGCAACTCTGGAGCCTTCTAACCTCCAGGCCACAGCTGGTCCCTCAGTGTCCTTTGTGATTTATGTCGTTTCATGCCTGCATGCAAATGTGCAAGGTGTTCAGCTGCTGGGTAGAGGAGTCACTTGAATGAACAGCGTTTGGCCATCTAACAGAGAGGTCTGGACTAAGTTTGAGGTGATGGATGATCCTGAATGATGAAAATAATGTAAATCAGTGTTTCTGTTTTAACACACGCTGTATTTACATGCAGACATTTCCAATCACTTGCTCCAGTAATTTTGTTTGCTGTGTGCACGATCAATATCACTGCTGGGTTACAACCAGATTGAAGCTGATATGGTATTAAGAGAAACTTTGTGAGATATATGAGTTGTGTATATATATATATATATATATATATATATATATTATATATATATATACATATATATATACACACGTGGACAAAATTGTTGGTACCCCTCAGTTAAAGAAGGAAAAACCCACAATTCTCACTGAAATCACTTGAAACTTACAAAAGTAACAATAAATAAAAATTTATTGAAAATCAAATAATCAAAATCAGCCATCACTTTTGAATTGTTGATTAACATAATTATTTAAAAAAACAAACTAATGAAATAGGGCTGGACAAAAATGATGGTACCTCTATAAAAGATTGAAAACTATTTGACCAGAGTGACATGATTAACTCAGGTGTGTCCTTTAATTGACATCACAGGTGTTTCCAAACTCATAATCAGTCAGTTTCCCTTTTTAAAGGCAGACAAGTAGTCACTTTGCTGTTTGGTGAAAAGGTGTGTACCACACTGAACATGGACAACAGAAAGCGAAGGAGAGAATTGTCCCAGGACATCCGAAAAAAAAAAATTATAGACAAACATCTTAAAGGTAAAGGCTATAAGACCATCTCTAAACAGCTTGAAGTTCCTGTGACAACAGTGGCTCATATTATTCAGAAGTTCAAGACCCACAGGACAGTAGCCAACCTCCCTGGACGTGGCCGCAAGAAGAAAATTGATGACAAATTGAAGAGACGGATCGTTCGAATTGTATCCAAAGAGCCCAGAACAACCTCCAAAGAAATTAAAGGTGAACTCCAAGGCCAAGGTACATCAGTGTCAGATCGCACCATTCGTCGTTGTTTGAGCCAAAGTGGACTTCATGGGAGACGACACCACTGCTGAAAAAAATCATAAAAAAGCAAGACTGGAATTTGCAAAAATGCATGTTGACAAGCCACAAAGCTTCTGGGAGAATGTCCTTTGGATAAATGAGACCAAACTGGAGCTTTTTGGTAAGGCACATCAACTCTATGTTCATAGACTCTAAAACCAAGCATACGAAGAAAAGAACACTGTCCCTACGGTGAAACATGGAGGAGGCTCAGTAATGTTTTGGGGCTGCTTTGCTGGGTGTCTTGAATGTGTGCAAGGTAAAATGAAATCTGAAGACTATCAAGGCATTCTGGAGAGAAATGTGCTGCCTAGTGTCAGAAAGCTTGGTCTCAGTCGCAGGTCATGGGTCTTCCAACAGGACAACGATCCAAAACACACAGCCAAAAACACCAAAGAATGGCTGAGAGAAAAGTGTTGGACTATTCTAAAGTGGCCTTCCATGAGCCCAGATCTGAATCCCATTGAACATCTGTAGAAGGAGCTGAAACATGCCATTTGGAGAAGACACCCATCAAACTTGAGACAACTGGAGCAGTTTGCTCATGAGGAGTGGGCCAAAATACCTGTTGACAGCTGCAGAACGCTCATTGACAAATACAGAAATCGTTTAATTGCAGTGATTGCCTCAAAAGGTTGTGCAACAAAATATTAAGTTATGGGTACCATCATTTTTGTCCAGCCCTATTTCATTAGTTTGTTTTTTTAAATAATTATGTTAATCAACAATTCAAAAGTGATGGCTGATTTTGATTATCTGATTTTCAATAAATTTTTATTTATTGTTACTTTTGTAAGTTTCAAGTGATTTCAGTGAGAATTGTGGGTTTTTCCTTCTTTAACTGAGGGGTACCAACAATTTTGTCCACGTGTGTGTGTGTGTGTGTGTGTGTGTGTGTGTGTGTGTGTGTGTGTGTGTGTGTGTGTGTGTGTGTGTGTGTGTGTGTTGTGTGTGTGTGTATGTATATGTGTGTGATATATATATATATATATATATATATATATATATATATATATATGTACACGTCATGTCTATATATTATAGTCTATCACAGTATAAATTTGATAGCAATATTTAAACATTTGTCCAAGATATAATATATTCTGTTTGTCTTTTCCTGCTGAGAAAAAAATGTATTCTCAGACCACTATTTTGTATATAAATTTGAAAAGTATATGATTAAATTTAGAAAAACACTGTTGTTTAAAATGGGTGGAAATGAGGTTAACTCCACACCCTAAATCTGTAAACTCTGTTTCACGACTGTCCAGACAGTCAGTGAATTACATATTACCAATTCTAATAGAACACACAGGAAATGCATAATTCTGGTCTTTTCTTTTATTTCCTCTGACTCTTTTTTGACCTTGTGTGCATAAGTCCGACATTCAAGAGAGGTAGATAGTAAGAGAAGCATTATGTAAATAGCCTTCTTTGAGCTGTGTGCATCCAAACTTTATTGCTGTTCCCTTGTACTTGCCTCAAGTAGTTTTAATCCTTAGTTAGGCAAACCAGGCACGTGAGGTAATGAAGCAAGACAGTGTGGCATCTCCAACATTGGTTTACAGTTTTCTGAATGTGGATATTAAGTGGTCATGATAATAAAGCAAAGCTATGATGCACAGTTTTCTGACTGTGGATGTTCCCCTGCCCAGCAGATGCAAAACTGGAATGAAAGGTGGTGACAGTTTGTTTGTGTGTGGGCGGGTGTGTGCATGCAACTGCCAGCCCAAAAGAGGGAAGATGATCATGAAAGAAAAACATTCCTGAAAGAAAACAATAAAGTTGCTGTGTGCACAGGTCTTGTGGCACTGACTGTACCTCCCACTCTTTCCAGCATTTCCCCCTTGCCTCCATCGCCTCATCTCTCCTTTGATCACTGCCCTTTCTTTTCACAGGACCCAGTGTGGCTCGTCACACACAAACACTGTCTGCATGTGCGTGTTTCTCCTCCTTTCTCTCTCTCTCTCTCCCTCTTTCCCTGGGTATCTCTGAGACTTTGATCTGTATCACAGACATGCACAACCCTTTCCCTTACCCCTTTCTTGTTCCTACTGTTCTGCTCCAATGAATATTTTGAGCACACGGTATACCTCCTTGGAGTTTCATCCACCCAATATTTCCATGTACTTCCAAACACAAACATGTACATTCTTTAGCCAGTTACATTCATAAAGTATTGCCAATAACAAGTAATTACTGTCTTAAATTACAGCTTAATAATATGTGACTGTGTGTTTGATCTCAGATGAAATACATAGATATAATAAAGTAAAATAAAAGAAATAGAAATAAAAGACCTTATGGAGAAAAGGACTGACTAGCAGACATAATTGTTTTGCATGACTTTCTTCTGACAGTGCTTAATTGAAGACTGCATAGAGATAAGGATTGAAAAGAAAGAGAGACAATGATGACCAGAATCCGAGGCCCATGTATCCTTCTTGGTTCCTTCTGCCTCCCCAGCTCATTTGAAGAAGGCAGTAGTCATGGTAACAAGGACAAAGAAGGGCAGGGTGAGAAGTAAGTATATAAGAGAAGCGTGCGCATGAAAGAAGCAGCCAGAGACAGGCAGTGAAATAGGCTGAGCATTATAAAGAAAAAAGAAATATGAGATAGAGAAAGAGGACAAAAAAGGACAGTCAAACGGAGTAGACGTAAACAAGTCGAGCCAGGACGCAGACAGGTCATCTCTGACAAACTCTGACCAAAAGCTTGAGACGGGTCCTTCCTGCTGTGTGTGGACGTGAGCCCCGTGACTACAGTGACATTTTCAGGCGTCACGTCTCAAGGGAAGCAATTTTATAGAGACTGTGGAATGTTGCAAGAAATCCTAAAACCTCAGACTACTGTGGGCTAACTTGCCTTTGCTTTTGTTTTTTTTTTTTTTTTCTTCTTTTGTTTTGTGTTCTTCTCATTACAGGTGAATTATTTATTACATGGCTTATTGCAGAGTGTAACAAGTTTGATTCTAATATCGTAGACTTTGCACATCTCCAGACTCTGTCCCTCCAGTATAGGAGCTCGACACTTGTAATGTTGCGGATTTATAGTCTGCATGAAAGTCTCAGTGGCATTATCATCTTCAATGCTTTCCCCCACAACCTCAGGAGGTAGAATCAACTTCAAACCTTTCAAAACACACAAACACAATAAAGTGCCTTGTGGAAACAGCAGCCCATAGCTGCAGTAAACACTGTCAAGTTCTCTACGGACAATGCAGCAAAGTTAAAAAACACCATGTGATTGATCCCACCATGTTTTATGAAAAAAAGAAAACCACAATTTTTATGGTCATTTATGATTTCAGACTTCCTCTAACTTTTTGTAGTAGTATATTTGCTGATATCCTTAGAGTCATTGTCCTGTTCCATGACACATTTTTTTTCTGCATACAACTGCCAACCTAAAAGAGGGATGAAAGTTTTGGCTGACGGACAAATAGCCATAGCTGGAATCAGCATTAGTTTTGTATATATAAGACACCCTGGTTGACTTGATGACTACGGAGATACCCAGGTCCAGTGCTCGAGTTACAAACCCAAGTTATCACCTGGATTCATTATTTTTATTTTTTTTATAAATCAAAATATGAGCACCCTATTTGGTAGCACTTTGAATAGCAGCTTGGTTTTCAGTTCTTGCTTTTTTTTTTTTTTTTTTTTTTTTCTTTTTCAGCTATTGGATGACTTCCTCTTTTGGGGTGATTGTGAGTCCCATGACAAAGCCTTAGCTTGTGCCCCTGACATAGACTATGTTTATATGGACAACAACAATCTAAATATGGACCCTAATCTGAATCCTATTTAGATTCGAAGAGAGTGGATAGAGAACAGTTCATTTAATATTCTGGGTTTAAATTTAAAAAAAAAAAAGGATAGGTTTATTAATTACTTATGTCACAGTTTGTGTCTCTCCTTATGGCAATATGCTAAAAATGAATGCTAACAGACATTTTTATGTCTCTATAGATAGTATTCACTGACGTCACACATCCAGGTACTTTGATCCGGGTACTCTCCTTATGCAGAGAAAAACAGCATACCTCAAAATCTACATTTATATTTTTCATGACAAAACTGCCTAAACTTGGAGGAACTGAAGACCTACAAGTGCCTTGAGGGTTTCAAGCAGTTGTGTGCTGATGGGTAAATGATCTGGGTTAGATTTGGTCAACAGGACACGTTCAATCAAAATCAATCAATCAATCAATCAATGATTGATTCCCTTTCACGTAGGCTCCCATGACTACCGTCTCACATAGCATTGTGAATATTTTGTTCCTAATTTAATTGAACCTTCAAGTGTAGCTTCATATGTTTAGTGCTTTTAACTTTTCTAATAATGCGATTATGATCAATACATCATGTCTCACTTTGATTATGACTTTATTTAGATGAATTATTTAGAATTGTTTACATAGTGCTTTCTTGTTCAGATTATTGCCTTAATCTGCCTTTCTGTCAGAGTATTGTGTAATTGCAATCTATGTTTACATTGGGTGTTTATGATTATTATTCTGTGAACTACACTGTTCCTCTTCATTAGTTTTTAGAGATGGTGTAATGTTTCTTACCACAATATGCTGATATTTAATTAAATTGACTCAATTAAATTCAGTCTTTCGTTTACAATTAGTCGTCTCTCCATCTGCATTTTTTAAAGCATGTTAAATGTAAATATTAGAAGAAAGTTGAGACAGAGGGTAAAATCTAAATAAACCTTTTCAGTTTCTCCAAAAAGGTTTGTATGAAATGAAATATTCAGAAATATCTGGCTTTTTTGTGAAGGTTCATATTGATACAGGTGTTTGGACACTGAAATGATGCATTGCATCATTTCTCTGTCCACCAAATCCTGAAGATTTCTGAAGTTTCTATTTTTTTCATTGTACTAAACAGGAACTATTCACTAGTCTTGCTATAAAAATACAATATTTACCAATTTTTATACTTTATGCTTTTTGGGGATTTGTTCATCTTCTCTTCACAGTGATAGAAACATCAACCAAACTGCTTCAGAGTCAAAGGGCATTCTAAAAAATTACAAGTGTTTAAAATGAAGCATAAACCTCTGAACAAAAAAGCATTTTCTTTCACTGGACACACAAGAGTGTTGATTGTATCTTCATTGTATAAACCTTTTGGTAAAATGATAAACAGAATAAAAATAAATTAAACAGAATAATGTGAAATTGTGTGATTACAATACAATTCTGAAGCTTCAAATAATACCAGATGATACGCTCCTTAAAAACTTTGAAAGAAAACTCAAGACAATGTGGTGGGAAAATAAAAAGTCCGGGAAATCATTGTCACACTAATTGGACAGCAAATGCATAAACCATTCCTAACTTGACTTGAATCCAATTAACACATTTTTACTCATTTTGGGTTTAAATAAATAATCCACACCAAACAGCTGTGCTAAAACAATGAAACATGGTGTAAATGGTGTAATTGCTTGTTAAGATACTGATATTTCACTACTCTTTGTGTATTCATTTGTGATTTATTGTAAGTTATCTTCAAGGGAGCCTTAAGGTTTGAAAAAGAGAAAATATATATCATCACAGTGAATATTTACATGCAGACTCATTGGTTTTCAAACATTTAGACATGCTTCCTTTGTTGCTATGTGGACAGTAATAGAGCGACACTTCGACTCCTACATCTAAGAGTTAGTTTGGAAACATGGGCCCCGATCGTACACTGCCCCTTTCCTGTTACTACTAGCCACTACCCACAAATTGCAGGTATAGGAACCTCCGCTAACCGCTAATGCAATCTTCCACTTGCTAAAGCTGCTACCCATTATGCCGACTCTCTTACTCACTTTGTCGGTGTGGCAATGGGCTTGTCTTTTGCCCTTTCCGCAAACTCGGTATCTTGCGATTGCGGGTTTAGGGTTGCGGGTAGCGGGTGGTCAGACCACTGCTACCCTTCAACTGGGGACATTCACGTGTACAAGTCATCATTGAGCGCACCTTTGGCAAGCTCAAGATGCAGTTCCGCTGCTTGGACAAGTCAAGTGGGGTGCTACAATATTAATATTTTCATTATGAGATTTACAAAGAAAAGTTGTTTGTGTTCAACCAAACATTGCGTAGAACAATGAAATTATCAAAAACTACAGTAACAATTCACTGTGTCCTGTTTCATACAGTAAACAGATTGACAAACCCTCCAGTTTCACTGCCCTCAAAACTCATTTCTACATCAAAGTGTAAGGAATTTGCAATATTCTTTAATGACAAAGTTCAAGGTATTAAAAATGTTATAATTTCCACAACACAAACAACTACTCTTCTGCCAACTAGACACCTGGAGCTGACACATTTCACACCTGTAACTGAAATAACAGTCAGAGATCATCTGCAGTCTGAGTCCATCAACGTGCTGCCTTGATGAGTTTCCCACTCGATTTCTAAAGTCTCTGGTGAGCAGTTTGTTACCACAACTCACTGATTTAACCAACATCTCACTTTAGACTGGAACATTGCCAGAGGCCCTAAAAACCGCTGTCATTAAGCCTCGTCTACAGAAGAGCAGTCTTGATGCCACAGTACTGAAGAACTATCGGCCCATATCAAACCTGCCATTCCTTGGCAAAGTCCTAGAAAAAGTTGTTTATTAACAGCTTACTGACTTTCTCCTGTCTAACAATGTTTTTGATAGTTTTCAATCAGGCTTCAGGCCCCATCCACAGCACTGAGACAGCCCTGATCAAGGTGACAAACAATATTCGCCTGAACACAGGTGTAGGCAAAGTCTCAGTCTTAGTTCTGCTGGACCTAAGCGCTGCCTTTGACACAGTTGACCATGCAATCTTATTACAGAGATTAGAAGACTGGGTAGGAATCTCTGAAACTGCTTTAAACTGGTTCAGGTCCTATCTCAGGGACAGGAGATACTTTGTTGAAATTGGTAACTGTGTCTCAGACCAAATGACCATGACCTGTGGAGTTCCCCAGGGGTCAATCCTGGGACCACTATTATTCAATCTGTACATGCTTCCATTAGGCCAGCTAATACGCAGCTATAATGTGTCCTACCACAACTATGCAGATGATACTCAGATCTATGTGACATTGACAGCAGGAGGACATGAGCCTGTAGATTCATTGTGTCACTGCATCGAGCAGTATGGATGAATGCGAAACAACTTTCTCCAACTACATTGAGACAAAACTGAAATCATTGTCTGTGCTCCACAGAAACAGAGAAAGTGTTATCAGTCACCTTGAGACTCTCTCTTTAGAACCTAAAGATCAGGTCAGAAATTTAGGGGTTGTATTGGATTCAGACTTGAACTTTAACAGCCAATTAAAGAAATAACATCAGCAGCTTTTTACCATCTAAAAAATATTGCCAGAATCAAAGGAATAGTGTCTAAACCAGATTTAGAATGACTAATCCATGCATTCGTCTCCACCAGGTTAGACTACTGTAACAACCTGCTCACTGGGCTCTAAACAACAGCTGCAGTACATCCAGAACGCTGCTGCACGAGTCCTGACTAAACCCAGGAAATATGACCATATTAGTCCAGTCCTGAGGTCTTTGCACTGGCTTCCTGTCACCCAGAGAATAGATTTTAAACAGCTCTGCTTGTGTACAAGTCTTTCATGATCTTGCCCCAAAGTACATCTCGGACATGTTAGAGCCATATGAACCAACCCAGACTCTGAGAACCTCAGTTAGTGGTCTCCTGCTGGTGCCCAGAGTAAGGACTAAACAAGGTGAAGCTGCATTTCAGTTTTATGCTCCTAAAATCTAGAACAGTCTACCAGAAGATGTGAGAAAGGCCTCAACTCTGACAATGTTCAAATCCAGGCAGAAAACAGTTGTGTTCAGATGTGCATATGACAGCTGAAATGATTTTATCTGGACGCATCATTTTTAATTTAACTTATTCTTCTTTTAAATTCATTTTTAATTTAATTTATTAATTATTATTTTTATGCTTGTATGACTTATAGAATGACTATTTGCCTTGTGATTTTATGCATCTGTAAAGCACTTTGAATTGCCTTGTGTACAAAATGTGCTCTACAAATGAACTTGCCTTGCCTTGCCTTACAATATGGTTCTCAGAAAGTTGCCTGTTTTGTGGTGGTGTATGTTGTGTTCTGCACAACATTACCCTGCGTCATAGGGTGGACATGGAGTGGGATGACGAGCTCTTGGCGGAGTACAAAAGGCGACAAGCTGAGCTGCAGGTGCCAACTCCAAACGCCGACGTAGTGCGGGAGACGCAGGGCCAATGCGTGACAAGCTGGCGGCACAGTTTCAACAACGGAGGCGCCGCCAGTCATATCATCTACAGCCTGCATGGTAAGTATTGTGTGCATCAGTTGCAGGGCTTCTAATAATAGCTTACGTACACTTTATGAAGAAAACGTGCAAACGGTTACAGTCAGGATAGGCACTTATGAGCCCTCAGCTTAAGGCCACTCCTTTGATCACGCACCTTCATGCCATTACAGGCCTGTGTTGTGATTTGTTGGTTTTCTCTGTAGCCTATGTGAATGCATGCATATGGACTCTTGCTGTAGGCATTTATTTGACTATGGGCAGCCTATTTTCTAAATTGGGATTTTGTTCTCTTCATTTCAGACGGGAGAGGGAGTGAGCCACGCACGGCGGAATACTTTGTTTTGCGTTTTTCATCACAAATTGTTTTTTGTTTTTGTTTTCTACAGAAGAAATGTATGCTTGATTGCATGTGTTTTTATTGGACCAGAAACAACACTGCTGAGCCCCGCATGGCTCCAATAGCCAACAGCTCCGGGTTGGTCTCATCTTGGGGCTCGAGGCCCACAGTGGATGAAGGGGTCCTATACAAGGCTGAACATGAACAATATGTGGGTGAACAAAAATGGTCAATTGCAGGCTTCGACAAAGAAATAAAAAAACAAAAGGGCAAGCAGCCCGTGCATGAGTTGAACAGTGGACAGGCAGTCATGACATTCTTCCTCTTCTTCCTCCTCGTCCTCCTCTCCCTCTTTGCAGGTGTGGGCCACGGCGCTGCTGTCCATGGGTGGTGCAACAGCTACAACGAGGAGATGTGCGGGACTGGCTGTTCGTGTTGGGAGGAGGGGAAGGTGGTAGGCTTACCGATGGGTTCTCGGTAGCCACTTAATCCTTTTTTTATTTGCTATATTCATCTTGTAATTTTGTTTGTCTTTAATAATATGTTTAAAAGTAATTTGGCAAGACCAATACACATGTCTGACAAAAGGCAAGCATGGGGGTCAGCTGTGATTCATTGATCAAGGAAACACAAGCAGGGGGTCAGCTGTGATTCTGTATAAACATTCCTGAATTCAGTTATCATCACGCATCTAACCTCTTGATCAAGGAACTGTATAACATCCCTAAATTCAATTATCACTCTTATTTAAGACAAATGTCCCCTTGCCTTCCCCACCACCTGCTGTGATCCACTCTATATGCAGACCTGTAGAGGAATCAACATCTCTTTGTCTTGGTATAAAAGCGAACGCCTTCTTCGTAAAGACAGAGTCCTCATTAAGTATTCTGTGGAATGCTGACTGACAGCTCTCCTTATGCTGCATAAGTTTTTTTTTTTTTTTGTTTCTTTTCTCTTATAAATTCTAATTTGATTTTCTCATTGAGCTCGGATCTTATTTTTTTCCACAACAGAGGACACTGCCACCGCTACCTCGGGCCCACGCTTGCCGGGCGTCATCCCTCCTGGGAGGGCCTGAGGAGGTGCCAGATATCCTCCTCTGCCTACTTTTCAACTCATGCACGAGCTGCTTTATATCATCGTCAACATAAGCAATGGCTACTGATGCACTGATTGGTTTAACAGGTGAAACACCCTAACCACTCCTATGCATAATGTGCTGGGTAGCGCAGGTGGAATAGAGGGTTTAGCAAGGGTGTAAGACTGAGTAAATAATTTGATAGAGTGTGATGAAATTAAGGCAAACAATGTCTTTAGGATGCATCTGATTATTTTTCCCATTGAGTTAATGCAAGCTTGTAAGCCAGTTTTTTAAATAGCCTACATTCACATGTGCTTCTCAATGCAATTTGAAAACCAGCTGAAAAAGGTCAAGAAAAGAAGAGTTAAGAAAGAGAGTTAAGAAAATAACGTAGCCTCTGTGACCCACCAAAAAGCCAATGAGTGCATTTACTTTGTATTTTTTCTATGACTACCAGAAGGTGACACATGTAGCTACAAAAGATCTGATTTTAGAAACATCTCGCTTTCTTGATATTTTAGCAAACATAGTTCATGGTCTTAGTCCCTGCCTTCAAGTCTTCCAGATGACAGAATGATATTACATTGTAAGCTAATGTACTGCAAAAGTGACATAGATGGGTAAAGATGGGATGCATTAGGGTTGGGGTAACTTGTGAGTCTGTGTGGTGTGTGTAGTATACACACACAAACACACACACACACATTATTTTAATTTGTTGTTAGTGGCTGTACATGCTCTTGTGCATCATGTTGCCACAAAGCTCAGCTGGAGTCATTGACTGTGTACTGCTAAAGCTGGTGTTTCACTCCTTGTTACCATTTCAAATCACCCTCTGCAGAACCCCAGAATCCATCAGTGAGCACAAAGTTCCCTTTAGGTCTTTGTAAGTCATTATCATCCTTCTCCACTCCTTGCTGTGCTGAGTTTGGTGCAAGTTGGATGACTAAACTGTATGAATGTGAAGCAGTGTGTTGCTGAAATTAGCTCAGCTTTAAAGCCTTAAACTCATTTGGAGACTATAAGCGAAGTACACAGCTGGGCAACACAGTCGGATTTGCATGCATTTTGCCATTTACTTATGTTTGATTCTTCTTTTTTATGCTGTCCTCTATCATTCCTTCCTCTGTTTTGCCCTATAGAACAGTTTGATAGACCCAACCCCAGAGTTCACAAGCACACATGTGAAACTGACCATCTGTTCAAGGGACAGCATGTACAAAGTATATGAATTTGTGTGTATGTATGTTGTGTGTGTGTGTTTATGTGCTGAGGGGGATAGCCTTTGCACCTCATGGATGCATGTGAGAATGTTTTAAATGCAGTAAACGTAATGTGCTTTGCTCTCTAAGAAATTGGTTTGGTTGAACCCATGACAGCAGGACGAGGACCAATTTTCAATCAAGATTAGTTGTGCCTGGAACTTCAAGCACTATAAATCAGTCCTCATAAGTATACCCTTTCAAAATAAGCTCTGCTAATTAAGTGTGTATAGTAAAATAAGACACTTTAATTGGAAAGAAAAACAGTAAAGCTCAATCTTTATAATCCTTTCTAATATTGCTCACCTACTAAATTTAATGATTGGCAGCTATTCCGATTCACTGTTTTACATCTTGCTGCCAATGTCTGAACCTTTGTGACCAAGTAATCCCACATAAATGCAGGCCTGGCAGCAGAAAGAATATAGAGCTCCGCATGCAGACGGGATGTGGTTGTACACGCCCAGGCAGACAGTGCAGTCTCGAAAGTTCTGCTTTCCAGTTCATTGCTACCCTCCCTGCTTCTCAGCAACTAATTCTTTCTTTCTTGCTTTGATGTTGCAGGGCATTTCGTTGTTTCTATAACTGGATCACAATGGCACTGGGCGTAGTGTCCACACATAATTATCTGTATTTATTATATATTTGTTTGTATGCAAATATTAACATGTAGCTTGGTGAGGTTACAAGCTACAAACAACAGATTTCATTTTTCTTTTGTCTATTTACTTTTTTTTTTTAATTTGGCGTAGACTTTTGTCATGTTTCACAAATATCATTTATCATTTTTTTTTCACCAGGTGCCTCTAAATGAATAGACAGATGAGCAGGTGTACAAAGTCTCACAGTACATTGCTGATATCTTTAAAAAAAAAACACTTTATCATGCAGAAGCTTTTGGTTGACAGTATCAAGCTTTAATGTTCATTTCATTGTTTGTTGAGAGAGTATTGGTTCGTTCAAGATTCATTCTCACTCCCTATCTGTATATTCTCTATCTTCATGTCCTTTCAGGTGTTCCCTTTAGGGTTTGCCATGGCGAATCATCCACCTCCATCTAACCTTATCCTCTGCATCCTCTTCTCTCACAGTCAGTAACTTCATGTCCTCTTTCACTACATCCATAAATTTCCTCTTTGGTCTTCCTCTAGATCTCCTGTTTTGGCAGTTCCAACTTCATCATCCTTCCACCCATATATTCACTATTCCTCCTCTGTACATGTCCAAACCATCTCAGTCTGCCCTCTGACTTTCTCTCCAAAAAAATCTAACATGTCCCTCTGATGTTCTCATTCCTGATCCCCTCCATCCTTATCACTCCTAAAAAGAGCCTCAACATTTTAAACATCTGTTACCTTCAACTCTGCCTCCTGTCTTCTCAGTGCCACAGTCTCTAAACCATACAACGTCACAGGTCTCACTGCCATCTTGTACACCTTTTCTTTCATTCTTGCTTATCACACCTGACACTTTCCTCCAACTGTTCCAACTTACTTACACACATTTCTTTTCCACACTCTCCATTGCTCTGGATTCTTCACCTCATCTATTTATAAGATGGTCCATATAGCTAACAACAGCCTTGGCAAAAGGCAGGTGTACAACCTGGACGGGTCGGCAGTTCATCGTAGGCCATATACTTGGACAATGCAGTACTAGGCTATTCTAAAATGTAATTAAATGGCATTTTAGTGCCAACTCTCCACTTGAAAGCTTAATACCATTTATCACTTTTTTTTTCCACAAGAGCCTCATTTCTTACTTTGAAGCAAATACAGTCCTTTATCCTTGATGTTTTAAATTCTGCTGTGTCTTCCATATTTTTCCCTACAGTCCAAGTATGCTTGTCTTTGGAAGAACTGTTGAATATTCCCATAAATGCTTTCAGCTTGTGGGCTTAAGACTGCAGTCTGGATGGCACACAGTGATGTGAAATAGGTTGAAAAAATTGATAACTCCACTGAAATTGATCGAAAATAGACTAAAGTCTATTTTTTTAAACTATAAGGAGTGGACAGTAAAGGTACGCATGTCAAAAATGTATTTGCAAGAAGTGAAATGTCAGAAAAGCAGACTATAAATGTCTCTGACTGTTCCATGTTTTGCAGATGCTTATCACAGTCTTTCCCTTATTGTTGTGCATTTACTTAAGTACTTCTTAGTAATTCAAGCTTACACTTGCAGCTCTGCCTCTGTACATCTGAGTGGCTGCATTGTTTTGTGTGAGAATCTCTATTAAATGTCGGAAGTATTGAAGATCTATCCCTGTGTTTGTGTAGGTGTGTGTTTGTGTATGCATACTTACCTAACTGATTTGGCTTCTGAACAAAGTTGAACTTCCTTGCTGTGGTTGTCTGCAGGGCAAAAGAAAAAAACGATGTCATGGTGTTACCACATTAAAAACGCCGGTGTCTCTCATCAGTTTGAAATATTTTCACTTGTTTGCTGAGCCACCCAAAGCAAGAGACATGAATCCCAGACAACACAATAATCGTACTTACGCACAAACACACGTTTTTTCTCTCTCACGCACACAGTTATGTACCCATTTAGCTATATATATATATATATATATATATATATATATATATATATATATAAGTAATGAATCAAATAGTTTGCGGGACTTCTATAGATAATAACCAACCGTTTTGACTCTCTGTCAATGTGACACGCACCTTTGCTTTTGTTGCTACAGAGGTACATGCTCAGACAGATTCAGATGCACATGTTGACACTTACTTGGTTCACACCCTTTGTTGCTGTTCCTGAGGCACAGTCAGTCATTGTCAATCTGCAAGTGTCAAATCCCAAAAGAAAAAAAATCCCAAAATCAGCTGCTTGGGTTCTTCAGATGTTGTTTCTTTCTCAGAAATGTCTCGTGTCAAAGCAAAGCCTTGTGAGGAGCATTCCTGAATTCTTCATAAATGTAGGTGACAAGCTAAGAGATTCATTCAGAAGTACATACCCATAGTGAAAAACAAGTCTGTTTCACACAACAGCAGACTTTTATCTGCAAATTGCCATTTTTTTTTCTTGTGTCTTATAAACCATATCTTATTGCTGTTTTTATTTGTTCTAGGATGCCTCTTAGTACCTGGAAATGGGACCACTAATGAAAATCAACTAGCTCAAGCGCATTTACATTTGTTAAATTGTTGATTGATATCCATTTTCGCTTGTCAAATAAATGAATAATGTAAAAATGAATTTGGATCCTCAACTCCATAAACCTGACCTGATAGATCTTTTGCTTTTGCTCAGACATTCTCACATTAACAATCTTTGGATGTAATCTTTAACACACTCCATCTTCTCCACAGCTTCTGCCTCCAGCCTGTAATGATGCTTTATTTCAATCAATTTAGTACACAACTTCTGTGCACTATGTGTACCACACAATTAGCTTGCAATTTACTACAGAGAAGAGAGTGAAATTTTGAACAGCACTAAAAGATGAATGAAAGGAAATTTCAAACTAAGCTGAGGACAGCAGTTTGTGCTTCAGGCCCTCTTTTTACAGGTCCTAAAGCATAAACATAGTTAAATTTCCACATTTAAAAACAAAAACATGTCGCTGTGTGCGGTATTAAGGTTTAATTTTTTTCAGGTAAAATGTCAAACTGCTATTGTGTGTCAGAGCTTTAAAGAAGTCCAGCCAAGTAACTAGCAGGAGTTAGCCAAGCTTGTTTGGAGAAATAAATAACAGTAACATCAGCCCGTTACACACAGTGGTTCTCTGTTTCCCCTTTGTGAAGTCACATTGTCTAAACAAAGGTGGCACAGGGCCACTTCACCCTGTGAGTTCACATAGCATGCCAGCATGGTGGAATCCTTTGAGTGATAGTAGAGCCATTGATAAGAGCAATGTGTTTCACAATGTTGGTTTGCACTTATTCACCAAACTTATCTTTCCTGTGTTTTTACTCTGCTATTACTTCCCAAGGCAGAACAGGGGCAAAACAAAAATTTAAAGCCAGAAGAAGGACAAGAAGATCTTATTTTAAATGCTGAAAATGGCTTGTGTGATGTAAATTTTAATAGTAAAGAAATGCCTGCTAAATTACACCAATGATAGCAAAGATCTAATGATTTGTCGTTAATATTTGCTAACTGGTATTTCATCACAATTGGTTACACAGATTTGTGATGTGTGAAACCAAGGTTGCCTGAATAAGGCTTTTTAGTTTTTGGCACACTATAGTTCAAAGGAGGGAGATTCATCAGTTGTTTTAAATGGCCATTTGTTCTTTTTTTTTTTTTTTTATCAAAAAAGAGCACCTTGTTTTTTCAAGTATAGATTGAGCAGTTAGTTACATTTATCTTCATGAATAGCAGAGAATAGATAGAGAACATTGTCAGGTCCATATATATATATATATATGGCAACCTGTCCAGTATGTACCCCTGTCCAGCAGATCCCTGTGACACATGCATCAGACTAAACAGGTATGGGTCACAATGGATGAATAGATATATATGTATGGATTGTTGTGATGACTGAGAAATGTGAATATCTGAGCATTGCAGAACGCTGTCTCATCTTATGCATAAATCAGGCAGATTACCTCTCTCTCACTATCTTCATATCTTGTGATCAGCAGAAACCTCTTCAGGGAGGTGTATTGCTTAAGGCACTACTAGAGACTTTGTATTATACTCTCAGTCTTTTTCTTACTTCCCCCAATCCTCCTCTCACTTGATGTGAAAGAATGGACAGCTAGAAAACATTTGTATGTTTATGATTAACTAATGTCTTATTTTGAAATTGAATGTTTAATTTTGTAGTTCTGAACAAAATTGAGACTCTGTACTGTTAATGGCACCTAATAGGTAAAGTGCCTGGTGAAGGTGATATTGTTTCACTGAACCCAAGTATGGATGGATGGTCTAAACTTAAACCAGCACAAGGCAAAAATCTATTTACTCTTCCAAATGTGATCTTGGTGGAGTGTTGAAAAATTAAGTATCCTTGAGATGATACTCATTTCCATTTACCATTTAATTTTATTTCATTTAATCTATTCATTAGAGAGGGGTAAAATGTTTTACTCTAACTACTGTATCCTTTTTATTTGTGAAATATTATTAAATTTTAATAGTGTAAAATATGTATATTTTGTTTGTTTATTTATTCATTTTTTAAAGTGGGTTCACATTTTGTGTTCACTGTTACGTTCAGACAAAGAAACTATAACAATGAAATTTACTCTAAAGGAGAAGGATATACTGAAGGGGCTGAAGTCATCGTTCATCATTCACGAAGAGTCAAGATGTTGTGTTGCTTTCTTGAATGACACAACTCTGCAACATCAAATTGACTCTGGGGAAAGTCCCAGTGGCAGACTGGGGTGGAGGTTCCCCTTTTTAAGTATGGGGAGAGTGTGTTCCAACTACAGTGGATTCACCCTCCTCAGGCTCGTGGCAAGGTCTATGAAAGGGTGTTGCAAAAGAGACCTGCTGAGAATCAAACCTCAGGTTCTGGAGAGAACATGAGAGCAAGAGGTAGAGGGTGTCCAATTCAGTGGCCTCGGGATTAAATCTCTGCTTTTTGCAGATGACGTGATCCCGGTGGCTTCATCAAGTCATAATTCTTAGCCCTCACCAAAGCAGTTCACAGCCAAGTGTGAAGCAGCAGGTATGAGAATTAGCGACTACAAAACTGAGACCATGGTTCTAAGTCAGAAAACAGTGGATTGCCCTCTTTGGGTTTGGGGTGAGATGTTGCATCAAAGAGGAGTATAGGTAGGGAAGGAGTTAAAGTGCCGGGGTCTTGAGTTGTTGAGTTCATGAGTGAGGGAACAATGAACACAGAGATTTACAGGCAGATCGGTACTTTTGTCTGTGACAGTCTGTTTACTGGTAAATCTACTGTCCAACCCTCACTTATAGTCATGTGTTCCCTCTGTATGGCTACACTCTCCCTTAGAGACAGGATGAGAAGTTCTGCCATTTGGAAGAAAATCAGAGTCGAGCTACTGCTGCTCAACATGGATATGAGCCAATTGAGGTGGTTTGGGTATCTGCTAAGGATTCCTTCCTATGGATGTTTCCGGGCATCTCTAAATTGGCAAAAGCATCAGGGCAGACCGTGATCAAGATCAAGATGACTTTAATTCTCACTGAGCCAGCATCCCAGCACAACGATATGTAATTTCGGTACATCATCCAAGAAAACATACAGAAAAAGAGACAAACAGCATAGGAGATGGGTCGACGATTTACTGAGGCCACAGCCAGATAGCTGGTGCCGCCTTTCATTACAATAGGAAAGGAGATGACACAAGGAGAGAGGAAGGGGAAAAAAAAGTATCATTAAAAAAAAAAAAAAACACCTCAGCCTAAACAAAGCCCAAGAAAGTGCTAAGAGTTGGTGAGGTTGTCCAATGCAGAGTGCCTGGGAACATTTTGGTATATCTCTGGAAGAACTACAGGAGATGGCTGGGGAGAAAGAGGTTTGAGCCTCTTTGCTTAGCTTGCTGCCCTAAGACCTGGGCTGTTTCTCAATTCCAAGTATGCAAAGTCTTGTGGACTTCAAAGTATGTTCTCCTGAGTCGTATTTGTCAAGTAAGAACTCCTGAGAATGGGAGGACACAGTTTGGACTTTCTTCAATTGGAACAGCTGTGTACTTGAAACCATGAAAATGTCTTCAAACTACATTCCGTTATGAAACAATAAAGTTATAATGCTCTTTTACTCTGTTCTCCTTCACCATTAATGATGCTGGTTGATGTGAAATGCATTCTGGGATACTTTTCTGGTTCATGTCTACATGAGGCTATGCTGGATGCATCCTTGATAAAATGGGCAGAGCGAGAACACATCTGGGGACTTCTACTGTCAATGTCTAGATGTAGAATCCAGAATTAGAACAATACTTCAGCTGAGATTTATGAATTTTCACAAGTACACAAGAACACAACTGCAGACAAGTGCACATATTCAGAAACAGCCCTGAACTTGGATCAGTGGAAGGTGATGGATGGATGGATGGATGGATGGAGATTTATACCAGTTGGCTATAACAATCACAAGTAACAAAATTCCCTTGTGTCTTGAGAGTAATGTGAGCAAAAAATTGCAAGGTTTAGAAACATTAAAAAAGGAGAGCAGAAGACGTCACATCAACAGCATAAAAAAACATAAGGAAGACCATTTTTTTTCACATGCGGTGGTTTGCTTCTGCATTTTAGCTGAGCTTTTGTTAAGTAAATAATGACATGGTGTTTTATGCCATGTGTTGTTGTTAATCTGAGGATGTATTTTCTTAATTCTGTGATCTAGTAAAAACCAGATGATTTTTTTTATTAATATTATTATGTCATGATTGAAAGAGGTTGCCCTTTGGTGTTGCATGTCTGTAAATCCAATGGGCACTTTAACTGCTGCTGTAATGCATTTTTTGGTCAGAGAAAACCAGACAAACATCCACTGTGTGGTATAAAAATGTAATATAAATGCCATTTGGTCGTGAAATGTGGTTGAAAGAACTGCGTTGACAGTTAAGAGATTATTTGTATTTATCAGATGAAAGTATTTTCAGTTTGGCATGAGGCTTTAAAAATGGTAGAAGCTCTTAAAATTAAATGAGCTCATTCAAGCTCAGTTGGTTGTTATTCATGAATTGTTTTCCAGTAGCATGTGAAGCTTATTCTTTTTTGTAATTTATTCAGCAGCCTCAGAAGCAGACAGTGACAGTGATGGCTTGTGCAAAGTTAGCAGATGTACTGCACAGGATAGCTACAAATATTTGTACACAGATGGGCCTTGATAGATTGATTTTTCCTTCCCTCCCTTATTTTACTGATAAAGCAATATAATGAAAGGTTTGAAACTTGAACTAATGTCCTGTGGATGAACATTACAGACTAATGTCATCATCATGCAGTGACACATTGCAGATAAACATCATCATAATGAACATATGTCATCACAACAATGTAAAAGATGTTCATGTGTTCGGACTATTTTCAGTGAAATGAGGGAGGAAAATATTATACAAACCCATTTCCTAAACGGATGGGACGTTGTGTGAAATGTAAATAAAAAACAGAATGCCATGATATTCAAATTTCATAAACCCCTATTTAATTCCCAATAGAATATAAAGAACATATCAAATGATGTCATATCAATGCTGAAGAGTGCATCGAGGTTTTAGAGAAACATCTGGTCTCATCCAGACAACATCTCTTTCATGGAAGGCCTTGCATATTTCAGCAAGACAATGCTAAACCACATACTGCATCCATCACAACAACCACAGACCTTTCACCTTTCACCATTCAATAGAATGCATTTGGCATATCATAAAACAAAAATCTGTAATGAACGGGCCAAGGACTTTGAGCAGCTAGACAAGAATGGGACACCATTCCTCTCCTAAAACTCCAGTAACTGGTTTTCTCACTTCCCAGGCATTTACAGACAGTTGTTAAAAACAGAGGGAATGCTACACAACGGCAAACATCACCCTGTTCCAACTTTTTTTAGATGTATCGCTGCTGCCAAAGTCAAAATGGGCTAATATGTTCCATGAAAAGGTAAAAGCTCTCAGTTTCACCATCTGATATGTTCTTCATGTTCTATTGGCAATAATAGGTTTATGAGATTTTCAAATCATTGCAATCTATTTTCATTTACATTTTACACAGCATCCCAATGTTTTAGTAACAGGGGTTGTATAATATTTTAACCTTTTTTCTATAAACTGCAATGTTTTGAACCAAAGTGATGAGATGGGTTTGTCTTGGGAAACTGTGCGTAAGGATTTCCAAATACATATCAAACTTAAGTGGACTGCTAAAGAGGAAATTTTGTACTACAACAATTTCTGTCTCACAAGCAACTTTGGCTGGTAACTTATTCTTTGATATGACACATCACAATATTTGTACGAAGTGTTTGTATTTAAAATGTAAATGCAGGAATATTGTGAAGAAGAAAAAAACTGACAGCAAAACTGTGGCTAGCATAAAGACTAAATGGCTAATGACTAGCCACAGTGGCTGGTGAGCAAAAAAGTTAGCGTCAAGCCCTGGATACATATATATATACGTATATAATTGCGTGATTGCCACAAGAGAGCAGATACACCCTGACATGCTCACCTGTAAAAAAAAAAAAAACAACTCTAGACGACAAGCATGAACAGCAAGTTAGACTGGTTTCCCGTAAACATGACAGCTGGTTAAGGTGTGGACAGCTATCATCACTCCGACGGACCTCTGAGCTCTCTTTTCATACTCTCTTCTGTGCCTCCTCCCACGCTTGCTCTCCCTTGCTCTTTTATGTGGCTACTGTGATGGTGAGAGATTTACAGAGCAATGTGGGTCAAGGAAGCAAAGCATCTGGGAAAGAGTTGGAGGGCAGAACATGATAAAACTCTTGGGTGATAGGAATCTGAACTGAGCGGCATGCAGGTATGAGCTGTAGCAGTTATGTTGCAACAAATAGTTTTATGTAGAAGTGATAAGATTTTAACAAACATATCCTAGTGATAACAATTCATAACAAGCTGTGTCATGATAAGTCTTTGTGAGAAGTTACGCTCTGGCCTTCGTTGCAGTTCCTTTGGTATGCAAACGAAGGTTTCTATCTTTTTTTTTTATCTTTTCTTTAATTGAATATTGTTGGTGTGTATCTTCCCACTGGTTTTTGTCTACTCTCCTTCCATGGCATGCTTCCATTCTAAAACTGTGAAGCTAAATTGGAAATTCTAGATGAAGTTTATTTTTGGATTATGATACGTAACATATATCACATTTTAGCTTAACTGGCTGCAATATATGCATTCTTTGAAAATGTGCTCAATTTTAAATTTGCCCTAAAATGTATATGCAATAATTCATTGCCTCACAACATTGTTACTATATACAACCTCAGATATCCTGAAATATTGATATCCTGAACATGGTCTGTGGTCAACCTCATGTATTACACAAATGACTAGATATTTCAATAGAAACCCACTGCTTCCACTCAACTGCAGCTCACTTTAAACTGCAAGTGTGCTACAGTCTTACTGTTAAAAAAAAGAGCTATGCACTTGGCTTGACATTTGATAGACTCAATCTGGCTAAGACACTTGTTTGTGTATGTAAATGGACCCTATTTGGCATGCTCCTCACAACAAATGTCTTTCATGTTATCTCTCACTTCCCTCTTACCTGCAGATATAATTTTGATCACATCCCACAAGATCTGACTTTCTTTTTTCTCAATCTATAAACTTGTGATAACTTGCACACTGTTTAAACCTCCTTTTTTTCTGGGTCACCCTCAGATGGACTGTTGGTCTGTCCAAGGATGTACCCTGTCTCTATCCTGTTGACCTTAGCCCTAGATGGAATTAAAGAGGCCAGTAGAAACATTTGTTTTCAGGTTTGTTGTTTGTTTGGTTTGTAAGAACAACAATTAACACCAATCGTCATTCCAAGGAACTTTTACAGATGAAGTTAACAGATTCATTGCAATCCAATTACACACAGTGTGATTATAGTCCAATTGTTTTCTAATGTATTGTAACCACTTTATAGTCCATTTCAATCCAATTTAGTCATATGTCTGAAGTGTAGCTTGACCTTGTTCACTCAGTTGTATGTCGTAGCTTTGTTTCCTTTATTATTTTGTCATGGTTTCTGCCTTGCACAATCCTTAGTCTAGTCTGTCCAACTGTCACAGCTGTGTTCCCATCTCAGTCATCTGCCATCATCTTTACTCATTGTTTTATCATTTGTGAATTTTGCCCCTTGGTAACATGTAACATTCCAGTCTATAGAAGCTTTAATTTCCCCAAAGCCAACCTCAGCTTTCTGCATCTCACTTACAAGGTTATGCATTTATTAATGGTTAGGCATGCTGCAACTTATGAAAAAATTGATTTAAATAGATTTTTTAAAAATATGATTCGAATCAATTTTATTAAGCAATGATTTGCGATGTGGCCTCCAGGCCAGCAGAGGGCACACTTGAGTTAAACTACGTTCTTGTTCAACGTCACAATATGCGGCGCTACGTGTGACGTGCTAGCACGTCACACGTAGCGCTGCTCCAGCTAAGGAAGATGGGGTGCGCAGCATTCCAATGCAGATTAAAAACAAACAGTGCAGCAGCCAGCGAGAGAAAGGAAAAGCATAATTCATGGTGGGGGTCAAACTCCAATTTTTGTTCAAACAAAAATAAATATGCCTTAGTTTGTGCTTGGCTTATCTACCTCAGGAGTAATAATAATAATAATAATAATAATAATAATAATAATAATAATAATAATAATGATAATAAAAATCAATTTTTATTATTATATATATAATCATTTCATAATAAGAAGAAAAAGAAAAAAACAAAAGAGGATTTTAAAGAGGATAAGAAAAAAAAAACAGTATTTTAAAGAAAAAAAGAAGAGAACCTGATACCATTTTTTTTTCTTCCATTTGCTGCTCGTTCTAATCTACTGTATTGAAAAGACCGTAACAGAAAACTCTACAGTATTGTTAAAAAGGAAAAGACTGGAAGAGAAATGATATTAAAAATTAAAAAAAAATAAAATGTCATTTGCCTGTAAATTAATTTTCTGTTGTACATGATTTGAATCGTGATTCGAATTGTATCGTGAGTTGAAGGAATCGTGGCATGCCTATTCATTTATACCCAGTAAATCAACTGTTTTATTGTTTTTTTTTTTTTTTTTTTTTTTTTAATCACACTGAAGTTTAATTTTACTTTCAAAATCTGCCTTCTAATCACCTAAATGTCAATTGCAATGAAAAAAAAAAAATCATAATAATACCCCCACCCTGGGCCCCCAGGTGGTGCAGTGGTTAGGGCAGGTGGCCCATGCTGTACAGAGTCCGGCTGAGAGTCCGGGTTCGACTCTCAGCCCGGAAGACCGTCCTCTCTGCCCTGTTTCCTGTCTCTCCTTCACTGTTAAAAAAAGGCCACTAGTGCCAAAAAAAAAAAAAAAAATAATAATACCCCCACCCCTTTTTCCCCCTATTTATACCGTTTTTTTCAATGACTGATATGAAAGCTGAAGCTGAAATTGGTTTTTTTATTTCAGAGTCAAGTTGGGTCTGTCAGCAAGCCTATTAAAAAAAAAAGCATCTAGCTGCCACTTTTATTTCTATGTTGGATTATGGTGAGTCAATTAATGCATGAACCATTGCAAAACTTACATGCACTGGGTACAGACTAATGCAAAGCTTTGATTTATTTATTTTTCAGGAAATCTCTCTGTTCGATCATGTGATCTATTCCTGCCGTCTGTTCCCAAGGCTTGTACTGAGCCTGGAAAAGGTGACTTTTAAAAAAAAAAAAAATTTAAATTATTGCTTTTAAATCACGCTGATGTATCATTGCTCGTACTGAAGTAAATGGACCTCCTGCACTCATGCAGTGTGCCTGGAAATGTACTGTGTAACTCTGTGGTCCAGCCCAGATCACTCTTGCAAGAAACAGTTTTATGTTATGGTAGCATGTCATATACCAACATCAACACCTCTGCTGCTAGTCAGAAACTAGTTGAATCAGTAGTCTCACAGAAAAAAAAAGGAAGTCCACTTGCTTTTACACAAGCATTTGAGAATTATCATGACCTGGGAGGCTGAAAGGCTTCTGCATGAATAGGACAGGTGATGACTAGACAGTAAGCAGCTTGTTCAGTGTCATCAGGTGCTGTTCCCGTAACAACTGGCCAAAAACAGTATGATTACTGATAGAAAGGTTTTTAAATATTATCCACACTCCTGTAACTGACTTGTAATTATTGCAGTTGTTTATAAGTAACAAATGCATTAATATTTTCCTTTAAATAAATTATTTTGGAAAAATAATAAGAACCAAGCAAATCATTTCTGAGAATACGAGATATTATGCAAGATCCATTTTTTACGCTTCATATGAAAGAAGAGCTGGAATATAGAAAAACTCTGATTAGATGTCATCAGTGTATTACATTCTGACGCACTCATATTCCAAATTAACTGTTATGAAACATATTTTGTGTTTATTGATGCACATATTAAACAGGAAGGCGGAAGTAAAAATTATGCAGCATCTCAAATAACCTTAGGGTTAGATGTTGGATACAGTACATAAAGATTTGTTCCTGTTGTTACTCTGACTTTGGTTATATTATATCTCAAAATAACCCAGAAAAACTCAGAAAAGAAAAAAGCCTGTTTTGTTCCATAGCAACACAATAAGGGTGTATTTCTTAAAATCAGATAAAAAGAGGTGGTTTTCACAGCCATTAACAGACTCACAAGCATCCCACTGCAGGGAAACGAGAAACAAAATCACAAAGCAACTCAAAGAAGGGCTTGTACTGTAGGCCCGGCTTCCCTTCAAGTAATATATCTGGATCACCCAGTGATAAGCAACTATGGCTCTGAGGTTTTGTTTAGAAGACCTTCCAGTGTATCATTGCATGTGACAGAGATTGTCTTTATGTTTCTAAAGAGACATTAGGAAACTGTTTAATCTGGACCCATTGTGCTTGCATTACTGTCACGATCAGAGACAGGTTTCTAAACTCAGAACTCTTTTTCAGTCCTCCGCAGACAATGTTTCTTTCAGGAAGCGTGAGGGCAAGTTGCTGGGGGTGTTGCCAATTCAAAAGGAAGCAGAGTTTAAGTTGCCAGCAGGGGCACATAAATTAGCATCCTGAAAGACTGCACCTAGATTTATTTTACATCTGGGGGCATAAAACTTGACAGGGGTCACTGTTCTCTAAATTAGCAGCCTCAATATAGACAGTTTCATCTACTCACTAACTGCAATATGCGTACACCACCTGGTCAGTGCTCTTGGCTGCAAATAATTGTTTTTTTTTTTTTTTTAAGGCTGTCTTCCCCAGAAGCCTTCCATAGTCAAATTTAAGTTTTTCTGTCAGACAATAAAGTTTGTTGTCTAATGACGACATTGTTTAGCTTAAACATCAAATTGCAGTTGGATTAGTAGCCCAGATTTCTCCTGATTTCCACAGAAGTGTGATTAAAACAAGCAAAAAATCTGTGTGGTCTCAGGCGGTGCATCATAAAAGATGCAAAGATGCAACAATTCTCTCAATAAAAGATGTTTGGCACCACACAGCTAAGTAAACACATTCATCCATCTGTTAGCTCTGCTCAAGTTAGACTATATTGCCAAAAGTATTTGCTCATCCATCCAAATGATCAGAATCAGGTGCTCCAATCACTTCCATGGCCACAGGTGTATCAAATTAAGCACCTAGACATGCAGACTGTTTCTTCAAACATTTGTGAAAGAATGGGTCGCTCTCAGGAGCTCAGTGAATTCCAGCGTGGAACTGTGATAGGATGCCACCTGTGCAACAAATCCAGTCGTGAAATGTCCTCGTTCCTAAATATTCCACAGTCAACTGTCAGCTGTATTATAAGGAAATGGAAGCAACTCAGCCATGAAGTGGTAGGAGTCATAAACTGACAAAGTGGGGTCAGAGGATGCTGAAGCACATAGTGTGAAGAGTTCACCAACTTTCTGCAGAGTCAATCACTACAGACCTCAACAGTGCACAGGGAGCTTAGTGAATGGGTTTCCATGGTCGAGCAGCTGCATCCAAGCCATACATCACCAAGTGCAGTGCAAAGCTTCGGATGCAATGGTGTAAAGCACACTACCACTGGATTCTAGAGCAGTGGAGGCATGTTTTCTAGAATCACACTTCTCCATCTGGTAATCTGATGGAAGAGTCTGGGTTTGGCGGTTGCCAGGAGAACGGTACTTGTCTGACTGCATTGTGCCAACTGTAAAGTTTGGTGGAAGGGGGATTATGGTGTGGGGTTGTTTTTCAGGAGCTGGGCTTGGTCCCTTAGTTCCAGTGAAATGAACTCTGAATGCTTCAGCAGACCAAGACATTTTAGACAATTCCATCCTCCCAACTTTGTGGGAACAGTTTGGAGCTGGTCCCTTCCTCTTCCAACATGACTGTGCACCAGTGCACAAAGCAACGTCCATAAAGACATGGATGGCAGAGTCTGGTGTGGATGAACTTGACTGGCCTGCACAGAGTCCTGACCTCAACCTGATAGAACAGCTTTGGGATGAATTAGAGCAGAGACTGAGAGCCAGGCCTTCTCAGCCAACATCAGTGTTTGACCTCACAAATGCACTTCTGGAAGAATGGTCAAAATTCCCCATAAAGACACTCCTAAACCTTGTGGACAGCCTTCCCAGAAGAGTTGAAGCTGTTTTAGCTGCAAAGGGTGGACCCACATCATATTGTTTAGGGATGGGATGTCCGAAAAAGATCATATGTGACTCAAGGCAGGTGAGCAAATACTTTTGGCAATATAGTGTATCTTGTAGAGGGACGCAGAAGGCTGAGGTCATGCTATGACTGCACAACAGGTAGAGTACATCCTGGAGTGGCCTCCTTTAGCAGGCTAACATACAGAGAGGAATCTGTGCATGCTAAACCCAGCAGGCACTCGATGTATCCAGAACCTTCTTGCTGTGAGGTGAAACCCCAAAACCACAGCATGCTAACTAAGTAAACATATGTTATTTTCAATAGAAACCATGAGAAGAGGATAAATCTGAGGAAGTAGACTTGCTGCACTTGTGAAAATTACTCATGTTCTAAGGAAGAAAAATCCTAGCCAACTGCACTTCTACACATTTTAAAAACATTATGAGCTTGATGCAAAAAAAGCTCATGTCTGGTCTTTCCAAACAACATATTTTCAACATATAACATCCAACTTTGTTTTGAGAAGCAGAGGAGATAGTGATAATGGCCAGACATAACGTCCTCTTGGCTTTTTGATTACCACAATCTTCTTGTCAGCAGGCCAAGTCAAACAGAAGAGGTAGTGAACCTGGACCTTGGCAGATGCTCCTCCCTACAATCACCCCTCATCATTACTCCCTTCCCTCCCTGCTTGATGTATTGCTCCCATAGTTGGACTGAGAGAGCCTGGGGAAAGTTCTGCAGCTCCTGATAACTACAGACAAAGTAGATATATTTGCCTCCCCCATGTCATGGTGTCAAAGCCATATCTCAGGCTTTTTCTGTGGTCCAAACTCATGTTTAAACTTGAGAAAATTGGAACAGGAGACAGCACTCTGTGACTCATTTTTTAAACAAGGATCAAGCTGAGTATTTTAGACTAAAGAAGTGAAACAAACTTACTGTTGCCCAAGAGTAATCTATTTTTTCAATATGCAGCATTAATAAATAATAGATTTTTTTTCTCAATGATTTCTTGTATTATGTCCATATATAGGAACCTAAATGTATTTAAAAGGTATATACTTTAATTTTCCAATCTGTGATCCAATGGCATTTTTTATTTTACTGCAACCTTAACATAAAAAAAAAATGAGAACAGTGATAATTAAAGGCCTTTAGAGTGGAAATGCACTTGCATACCTTCTACCCCCTCTGAAGTGGTGCACCAGACAATGTGTGTTCAGATATGGGATCATTTAGCTGACTCAGTGTGTGTGTGTGTGTGTGTGTGTATGTGTGTGTGGAAAAAAGAAAAGAAAAAGAACATGTGCATGCCTAGGTGTGGTGTGCCTGTACATGCATGTGAGATAAAGGCAGCAATAACAGACTGTCTTTATCAGAAAGAATCTTGCTAAAGACTCATGACTTTCCCGAATATGGTGCTTGTTCTGAGGATTTGAACATAAGTCTCTTTTTAGGCACAGTTGGATTCACAAAACACAGTAGTGCGGGTCTTATCCAGTCTCAGTGTGGCATTTGGTCTCTTTGTGAGCCTGCTGTGAAAGCCACAACGGTCATACCAACTTAGGATTTATACCTGCTGTTGACATGAGCAGCTTGGAAGTTCCAATATTCTCTCAGGGTGTTCGTAAAAAGCTGTAAATCCCCTGAGAAGTTCTCTGTGCTTAACAAGGCACCTGTAGAACTACACAATATAAGCGCGATGTACGATATAAACTCAAGGTTTTTTTATTTCTTTTACTCTTTTCTTGTTTTATCACTCAAACAAGGCTCTACACCAGGGATGTCAAATTCTATTTCATCCTGGGTAATATCATCACCATGGTTAAGGTCAAAGGGCCAGTTATCCTTTGCTTTCTCAACCAGCTGTCAGATTTCCTGCTAGTTCCTGGATTTGATCTTCAATGATGTTTCTGACAAACTGACATTAAGGTCTTGTTTCAGATCAGGACAAACCTGCTCAAAACCTGCATAATTGTTCAGCAAACAATGATGTCCAAATGTATATTCTGAAAGACACTTGGAGTCTTGGACTTTTTGTTGTTTTTCTTGGTGGCTCAGGTAAGATTACTTACCTCCTTGTTTGGTGTGAAAGTACAACTACTATACTCACATGTGATTATAAAATGTGAAATTTAATCACAAAATCTCAAAATGTTTGAATCTTAAAAGTTCAAAAAAAAAAAAAAATGTGAACTTAAAGAAAAAATCAGCTCTTTGTTCTAACATTTCAAATGTCTTAAGATCAAGACTTTTTTGTTCTAGAGCTGGACTTCTGTCATGCAATCGTAACTTTTTATTGTAAAATACATTTCACAAAACTCAGACTTAAACTCGAAGTTACATTTTCTTCTGATGTAAAGAATCAGCTTTTGCATAATAACAACTTGTTGACTTAAAATTACGATTTTGTTGTAAAACTGAATTTTTTTGTTGTACAAGAGCTAATTATACAAAATCATACAAAAAAAAAAGTGGAATTGTCCTTTTTTATGAGGTGCCGTGAGGGACAATATTCTGATTTAGCATTCACACACAGATGAATCCAAACTCTCTTACATACTATACTTAAAACCTTACATGCAAAATCGAATTTCTGGGGTATCCCCGATACTGGCTCCGGGTATTTCCATTCCTCCCAACAGGATCTCTGAAGGAGAGCTGGAGAGTCCGAGGGTTGCCGCCAGATGCGGGAGGAGCTGGTTGAGGATGCAGTAGCTGTGGGTGGATCTGGAAGTGCTAGCAATCAACAGAGTCACCAGCATAGTACGGCAGGCTGTGGCTTGGGAAGTACAGCAGTCCTCTGTCAGCCTAAAAGTCAGTAGTTTGATTTCTGGCTTTGCAGTCCATACTGGCGCTCATGTATAAATTGGTGTCATTTTGTGTCTCATAGAAAAAGCTGTGTCTGCACAGTGTAGAAGGTTATCAGTGTAGATCTCTATAGGCTAAAATAGTGCTGTATGAATTTGTGTGTGTGAATGGGAAAGGGTAAATGTGGCTTGTATTGTATAGAGCTTTGAGTGGTCAACAAGATGAGAAAAGTGCTATATAAATACAGTCTATTTACCATGGCTGATGTCACACACGCCTTCTGTTTGAATATACCTACTTCCTCTTTTGTGATTCCATCTCTATGTTCTTAAAACATCATTGACAGGTCAAAGAATTTTAGACTTATTATATCGCTGTTATATATGCTTTTGTTTTCTCTTTTATGTTTTCAGTATACCATCTGTGCACTTGTCCAAACACCCACACACTTGCAGCCAGCCCCAAAATAATGAAATCCAGCCCTCTATGAAATCACTTTACCAATTATTTTCTTTTTAACCATTAAATGATCTTACTACTGATAGATTTATTCAGAAAAGTGGCTACAACATGAGTATTCCATTTGGAAATGAGTCTATCCCCTGAATCATTGAAACTTTTAAGCAGATCATAGCAGAGCAAAGGACGAAGACTGGCAGCCATAGCTAATTCAAGAGATTCAAGTATTTCTTTAAATATTAAAGCATACCTAGTTACAAGTCTCCAGCTAGAGTTTCTCTGATTCACATTCTGAGACACAAAAACCCACTTTTTTTAATCATTTTATCATTCCCTTGAGTTTTCTCTGGCTTGACCTGTTTCATATTTGTGATTATCTCTAAATACATTCCAAAGTACTATCTGACAATGCTGTGACGAGATTTATAGGAAATGCACTGTGCCATTAACAAAAATATCTAAGGTCACAATGGCATGTCTGTCATGTTTTGGTAAAAATACCACAGAGAAAGAATACCATAGTTTTCTTAGCAACTATCTCTGCATGGCTCTGAACATAGCAGAGCAGTAAAGGAGATGGAGTCAGCCACATGATTCTACTCAGCCTCCATCCTCTGAACAGTGTGCTTCTTCCTTCTTTTCAGATCTGCTCTACAGATTTGCAATACCCAAAACTCAATTTCACATCATGTAAAGTTGGTGGCCTCCATGCAGGGCTGGACTGGGACCAAAAAATGGCCTGGGCATTTTTGATCCCTGGCGGCCCACCATACGCCGGGGATCAAAAATGCCGGTTATTTATACGATATGCGGAAGCACATGCTGCATGTTGTATACTATGTGCACATAGTGAAGTTTCAAAAATTAAAATAAAGTGGTGTTAGTGTCACTAGTGTTACTCATGTCTACCAATTATTTATAATGCATTTCAGCAAAGCAATGTTACACTAATATTTTAACACACTTAACACTGTAAATTGGACACCAAATCTACTCAAAGCATTATTTGACAACAAAGACTAAACCACACACACACACACACACACACACACACACACACACAGGTGATCACCTCCAAATAGCTATTCTGACCTCAATCTCGCCCTGCTGCTGGGTCTCATCTCTCTCCTCCTCCTCCTCCTCCTTCTCCCTCTCGTCGTCCGCTTCTTCTCCGACAACCACCTGTTCACTCAACGGCCCCGCGGCCGACGGCCCCGCGGCCCCCGCCCCCGAGCTTGTGGTTGAAAACATTTCCGTGATTTTGGCACATTTTGCTGCATCCACTTTTAATTTTTTTTCGTCTCCGTTCTCTGAGCTTTTCTGCTCCTCCCTTTCGCTTTTGTGCTTTTTTCTCCATTTCCATACTCATCCACGAGCCACCACACTCTCCGGTCAGGCCAAACGGCAAAATTTGGTCAGGAGGGATGGGAGGGGCGGGCCAACGAGAGCTGAGAAATTTCATTGGACTAGCCCAATTTCCGTCAAGAAAATCAACCAATGGGCCACTTCGTGTCTTCGCAAGGCCCTGTCCCGCCTCCACCCCCTCCCTTCAGCAGAAAATAACGTTCATACTGCGTTCACATCAGCGCAGCACTGTAGCGCTTGTCTGATTAGCTGTCAGTGTCTCTTTCTTGAGTTTGTTGAGTGTGTGTCGTTGTCGCCCCCCCCCCTTTTGGAGATTTTTATGAGCCGACTACCTGTCCGTTACCGTCGCGGTCAATAAAAACTATATACTTTTTTTTTTTTTTATGACAGACCTCGGCCGGCCCACAGATGTGCGTCGGCCCACCGGGCATTGCCCGGTACGCCCGATGGCCAGTCCATGCCTGCCTCCATGCATTCATTACATCCAGAAATGACAGCTACAATCCCATTTTAGCTGAGTGTCTGCTGTAACTGTAGGTGGGTTTTTACTAGCAGGGGTCCTGGGGGAGTTTTTTCTGGGTGAGATTGTCAATGCATGTCTCCATTGCCAGGAACAGACCAGCTAAAAAGGCTTTCAGGAACTAACCCTAACCCTGTCACTATAAAATATCATACAAACAGCAAACAGAGACGCTACAATAATCTTTAGCTCCTCCAATATCTATCTCACCATTCTAGTTTATTCTGGTTCTTTCATTTATTTGTTTTTGTCGACGTCTTGTTCTTTTCCTTTTTGGGGGTTGACTAACGGTGAAAGCTGTGCACTACTACCACCAGGTGGTTTGCAATGGTGGTTTAGATGCAACCGGCTCTGTCATCTTAAGTGGAGAAACAACGGCTGAAAGGACTGAGGAGGACGTAGACCCTACTAAAATTCAAACCTCCTAGTTTTACCCAGAAACCCCTAGCTAATGGAAACGTACTTTGTATGATCATGTGCGTTCAGGTCACAAAAGCAACTTGGTTTTCTCATGTTGGTCACTGAAGATATTACTATGTCTGATCTGAAAGATGGGAATTTCAGTTAGAAGTGAAAAACCTTGTTTGGATGAGAGGTGAAATGTTTTTGATAACTAAGATAAGAGGTCCAGCTGCTTTCTGTTTCAGCACTTAGAAACGGTACCTATTAGTACCACCAAGAGACAACACATTGCTACAGCGTGAGCGTCTTTGCACTGATGTCAGTACAGGATTGGTTATGTTCTTAAAGACAGTGAGCCTCTATGAATAGAATTTTGATGAAGTGTAGCATAGTGCCTGGTTTGTGTGCTCCCACTTACAGGCTCACTAAAGCATCACAACACTTTGCCAGAGAAGGATCGAGGGGGCTGCTTGCAGATAGGAGTTTTACTAATACAAAGAGTCTTTGCTGTCTGGGGGCATAAATAATGGTTTTGGTAGAGCACCAACTTATTTGAAAAGTAGAACGTCAGTCTCAAAGCACAGGGATAAGGAGGTTAACAGCCTAAATTTTATTCACCATTCTTCACTTTTTGTGTTTTTCTGTTTTCTCCGTGCCCAGTAAGAATTGGTATATATTAATAATATATCAGTGATTTGCATTCAGGGGAAGCAAAACCTCCCCTGTCAATCTTGAAAATAAAAATAAAAAGTTCATTATAAAATATAATAAATGTTGATATTTGTCAGCTGGAATGTATTATGAACCCCTTTTACGTTTCAAATCCAGTAATAATCTTTTTTTTTTTTTTCCAATTATAAATAGCAGAATTTCCGCATGTCCCGTTCAAATACAGGGATGAGTTTTGCCATGAGGCAGCACTTTGCTGGGCCGCTGTGTGGATGGTGAAATCCTCACAAACTGTGTTGGTATGCAATGCAAATAGTGCGTTGCTGTCCCTCTGTATATCGCAAATAAAATGTTTTCACTCTGATTATATGCTCTGTCTTCTTTACTGCAGGGAAAAATCACGTCATAATGTGGGGATTGCCTGGTCATGTTCTCCCACAGAATAAGGGGCTGATATGCATTCATGAGGACAGATCCCAGCTATGCATCTGATGTCACCGGTCCAGCCAATGGGAAATGGAGATGCAATTGAGAAAGTGCTGAGATATACACAGACACCACGTTCATTTTAAAAACACACCAAGGAAGGAGTGATCAGCTGTTCTGTTTTCGATTCCGTCATGTTTAGTTAGAAATGTGTATTTGGTTTTAATGGGAGGCAAGGAGCACTCCAGCTTTCTGGCTGGAAAAACCATGTGTGCAGTATGATGACTTTCATACTCTGGACACACTTCAAACATGTATGGTTACATTTCTGGACTGATTGTGGAAATAGGAATTAATATGTCAAACCTTTGTTCACTGTACCTCGGTTTGGAGCTCTGTGTTCTGTTCCCGTTCAACTCCGTCTCTCACAGAATGATAACAGACATTTGCCCAATCAGAAGACATTTAAGAACTTCCAGACATTTGACTGATTAGGAAACACTTAACATCCTCTCATTTCAGAAGAGTAACCATACTCATGCAATTTTTCTTTCACATTCGAAAGTAGTTACAAACTGTTTAGAAGTGTGAAGTTAATCTAGAAAATGGCCATCTGATGTCCCCCTTAAGGGTTAGAGGAGCATCTCTTTCATCTTAATACCAAATTACCAACATTTTGCTGGGGTTACTAATCGTTGTACATCAGCTTCACTCTCAAAGTCATCTTTATAACTTTAACAGTTCTAACAGCGATTTTTGTCAGTACTCAGCTTTCATTGGCCTTTGACGTGACGCCAACAGCGAAAGCTATAAAACTGAACTTGAGGAATACAGGGTTTAATAACGACAGATTTGCTATAATAAAATGTTGGCATTCTACATCTCTACACACCACGGATTCTTAAAATCAAAATATTTCTGAAATGAGCCTGGTTTTACTTCCAACTAATCATATACTGGGACTTTGACAGGAAAGTGAAAGGCTGTAAAATGATCATTTTAATTGGTGCTTTACAGAAAGTGTTGGACTCAGTTGTGGATCTCCAGAACAAAAGTTCAACAACTTATTTCCCCAGCCCTTCCTTTAATGTCCTGAGTGCAACCCCTATACTTCTTGATTAAAAATCCACATTTCTGCCTGATTATTGGGTTAATTTCTTTTTTTTTTTTTTGACAAATATTTTGTAGCTGGCTCATCCCTGCACTAGAGCCAAAGATTCATAAACACAATCATACACGGCTGGTCTGCAGAAATGTAAAATGCTGGAGGTTATGAAAACCGTGGCATTCCCTTTCTGTTTCAGAACAAGGCATCATAAGTGGATAACAGTATTTTTCTTTTGAACTCTCAGATCCACAACTACTTCAGTTTATACAGTGGGTTGAGAGCTGCCTGCTTTGATGGTGTATTCATCATACCTTGATGATATCCACCTGTGAAGGCAGCGGGTTGTTGGGCGAAGGCGCCATCGATCACATTCCGTGGCCGAAAAAGGGGGAAAGACAGTGAGGCTGTCAGATGACTGGGCGAGGAGACAGACCGGCCTTTTTTGACAGCTTGCAGGCCATTAAAGCATGCAGATAATGTGAGAAAAACGGGTCCAGAGAGAGTATTGAGGAGAGATACGAGACATGACAGCAAAAATAACTGAAAGACCAGAGGAACCCCAGCTGGTAAATTTTTAAACTATTCCAAGGGGGGGGGTTGGAGGGGAGGAGGTCAGAGTTAAAATGCAAATACTTTGTTCAGAGATCTTGTAGGAAGCTCAGATTGGTTTGATGTGCTCACAAACAGTCAGATCAAGCGGGTCGCAGTATGAGCGGCTCTGACTTCCAGACACTTTCCTGTGGCTGTCTAAACTTTTAGATGCTCATCGCTCACTTTCATGTGGAAAACATCTGCAAAGGCAAGTTGAAAGAAGAGCTAGAAAGTTAACCATCTAGATTTTACAGATGATGCATATATCATAGAGTTACATTTAACATTTGTTCTTATTTAAAAAAGAAAAACACATTGAATTGACTCCATTTCAGCATGTGCCCTTCTGTGATACAACTGAGATCATTTTGGCACAGAGCAGAACGTACTGTATGTGGGAAGAGATTTCTGAGCCTGAGAAAATCCCTCGCAGCAGCCTTTATTAGAATGGCACAAGAGCTGAGACAGCAACCGTAAAACAAAAAGCGTGCTGGCAGGCGCCTCGAGCTGTTGTCTCAAGGTTACCGAAGTATCTGCTCAGATGCCTGTGAACAGGTGTACTGATGCCCTGTTAGCCATGTTAATGAAATCATTAGTGCCAGGATTCTGGATGCAAGCGTCTCCATGGGATTTGAGGAAAAAACCCTCAACCGTCTGTTTTGCTCACCTGTCACACCCGAGATGACTTTCGTGATTTAATTAAGTAAACAAATGCCGCCACTGGCTCCCCTTCGAGAACATGGCTCAAACCACAGTCGTGTCCATTCATTAAAAAAGATGAAGCAGTTGCTCTGTAATATGACATCTTTTAAATGCATTCAACGCACATCTATTCTGTAAACTTTACAGAGAAAGACCAGAAGCTTTGCCTTCCTTTGCTGGCACTGGAAAACTTAAAACACGTTTCAATGAGCTCTAGGTGGAAGTGGTTTAGAGCAGACTTTGTCAGCTTATCCTGCAAGTACACCTTTTTTTCTCCCTTGCAGTTAAAAAGAAAATACTTTAAATGCAAAGCTTTTTTTTTTTCCTTTTTCTTTCTTTTTTTTTTTTTTCCTCCCTCAGTGAGACTTTGGGAAAGACTGTGTGGGAGTTTCCCTGAATGTCTTTATATGTATTTAATTTAGTTCAGCTGTGCACCAGGACGCAAAAAAAAAAAAAAAAAAAAAAGAATAAATAAATAAATAAATGAAAATTAAATATTTAAAAAATGTAAAATCAGCAATAGTAATTAAATATTACAAGGCTGATGCATTAAATGTGTTTCTTAGAGCAAACTTATTAAAATAAGACCTAAAAAAAAGGAGATGGAAAACAAGCAAGTGGGGAAAGATGATCTCAGTAGGTTAATATTTTATTGATATTGACACACATTTCATCAAAACCCTTAATTTCTCGGGCTGGATGAACCGAGGATTTGTGGGATGGCTTGACAAACTGAAGCAGATCAATGTATTATGTATGATTCAGACGGGCCTGACTATATGCTTTTTGATGAGTTGAAAAAGTTGAAGTGAAATACTTCTCTGTTCAGTAGCTGTGGGGGATGAGCCCTGTTTGAGTATACATTCCTCAACAGACTACACAGACCAGCTGCCCCACTCCGTGTCCATGCCAGACCACTTAATTGGGTCTGTGATGTCACAACAATTTTAAAATCTGAACGACTCACTTATTTTCAGACTTAGGTGTCCCCAAGCAAAGCTACAGATCTTTGCTATGTTAATGTTTTTGAGTTGGCAGTCATTTTGGATATCCAGGGAGAGGCTCTCAAATGCAAGAGAAAAGAAAAGAAAAAAGCTTGTTTATTGGCATATATACTATTTAAACCTACCTCAGTTTCTTCCAAAATGAGTGCTCACAATGGCAAATTGATTGAAACTGTTAAGATGCACAGGTGGAACAGGGTTAGGGATTTAATATGACACCATAATTATTTTCATTTCACTCAGGAGTCTTGGAGGGTGTACATATATAAATGTCATACAAGCTGGCTTTCACCCCAGTTCATAAAATGTACATCTTTGGAATCATTCTGACAGCAATATCCACCTCCAAGTTTATCTTGCTCATTTTATCAAGTATCTCCTCTGACTGAGGAAAGAAAACATTGGGACAGAATCGATTGGTTGTCAGTCTGCAAAGTAATAGCAGCGCTCATTTTGCATCGTCAAAAATACACATTTTCCTTCCATCTGTTCAGACAGACTGGTGCCGTGATGAGTAGGAGCAGATTGATCAATGTCATGCTGACTAGGCTGTAACACTGATTCTCATTGTGAATGATTCAGCTGATCACCTGACTGTGAGTCTGGGTGCATCATAAACCTTCAGTACGGCACACGCTGTCGATGTTGTCAGTTTCTGGAGACTAATTAGTGTATGATGTAATCGTAGGTGCTCAGATGCAGTGGAAAACAACACTTTAATCACACTTTTGTGGCAAGCAACACAACTTGGAAAAAATAAAAGAAGAAAAAAAAAAATCAAGATCCATTTGCTAGTCTGTAAACACACACTAGGCACTCCTCCAAGCCCGAGTGTTGTTTTTTCGTGTACGTGTCCTGCAGTCAAACAATGTAACATTCATTCTGCTGCCCTAGACTCAACAAGAGGGTGATGCAAATTAAAGTGGCATTAATTTAATTACAAGCTGGAAACAGTGAGGGATAAAACATTGGAGTAATTTAACTGAGAGGCTGACAGCAAGCTGAGAAAGCGGCCATCCTCTTTCTGCAGCTGGTACAGTACAAAGACCCCTAAGTACTCAAGAAACTCAAGAAAAGCAGCAATTTTTTTATTTATAAACTACTTTATTTTTTCTTTACAACACAGCACCTCCTGGCTATTGGCTGCACTAGCTACAAAGCCACTCTTTGCACAGACAAAAACTGATTATGCATATGTAGTAGCACTTCAAACTGCTGCCATCCACGAGTAGAGACAGTCCTCGACAGACAGATTAAAATAATATACACGCATCTTAACATTTTAGAAAAAAAAAAGAAGATGAAAAACCACTCAGTTAAACTCAGTTGAACATACCACATGAAGAGCTTTCTGTAATGGCTAGTTGTTTGTACACTTCCTTGCTTTTATCACTGCTGTGGAAACCTGCTTGAGTTATTTTGGGCGGTTGTGTGAAATGTGTGTTGGTACTTCAGTTTCAAGTGGACTGCTGGCTGTGACAGGAATGGAGGCTCACAGACATCCTTCAAGTGGCACTTTACAAAGCATGTTACACTGAACAGAGCAGGGGACACCTCGTGTTATTGCTGGTTTTTTAGGTGGAGGTGTTCTACACTTTGTAAGATATTGCAAACAACATGTGCCCCATTTAAACAGTGTATGCCTGCTGTTTCACCATCATGAACTTAAACCCAGGAGCTGGTTTCACATCATATTCTGTCATTGTAACAGTATATCACAAGAAGGACTTAGAGAACCTAAACATAAACTACTGCATGTAAAGAATGATAAAAGAATGCATATGCAGGTAAGTACCGTCATGGACTGGTAGGTGCGTGTCTGTGTGTGTTAAACCTGTTCTGTCTGTGGTTGCCTTTTCCTATTAATGTGCTGAAGAATGACAAAGACACTGAGAGCCAAATGATCATTAGCGCTCTGGCGTCTGAGGCTGCAGAGTGGACAGATTTGTGACATCAAAGGAGATCCCATACGGTGAACAACCATGCGGCAGCCGTCTTCATCGCACAATGCTGAAATAATTAGCTCGCCGTTGTTGCGTGAGAAATGGAGACGGTGTCTGTTTAGTGCAGTTTTATGAACTCTCCAAAGCAACTCAGCTAGTTATTAAATGCAGTCTTGAGTGGTTTTTATGTGTTTGTATACAGTTCCATTTTGATCATTAGTGACTTGGCTCAGACAATAGGGGCGTATCATTAAAATGGCTCGGTAATCTGACCAGGCTCTACTTGACATTAAATGCCATATACAGTAGGTTGTAAAAACGTCTGTTGCTTTGGTGGAGGCCACTAATGGCTTTGAGTGAGGCCCCATTAAATCCAAACATTTGTGAACATTTTGGGATTCCATTAGGGCAATGATTTCATATGTTGCACAACACCTGTTATATAACATTTTTGTCTTTTTTTTTAATCAAATTCACACCCTCAGTGTCTGTAATCAAACATGAGGGGATTAAATGCCAGTGATAACCATAACACTGTAAAATGTGCCACTCATTTTGATAAGATTTTGAGAATACTTGTTTCATAACGTCAGTAGGAGACAAAATCCACATGCACAAGGACTTTATCAGCATGAACATGATGCAGCTATGTGTACTACGGTACCACAATATAAATAGATTTCTCAATTACATTTATGGGCATTGAGGAGGGCCTGTATTACATTCAAGGGAAGCTTTTATTTTTTAACAAATATGGTACCAAGTGGATGTCTATTGTTAAGTTTCGGAGGCTAGTCTTACAAGTGGAGTCGGGTTTAGGCATTGAAAGGAGAAATACACTGTTATTAAATTTAAGTAAACACATTTCAAGATAATTTCAAGATAAGATGGAAATATACAGTAAATAACAGTTTTACAATTTTATCAACCCTTCAGCAAAGACTGTGACTTCAACCTGAAAGTGTAAAACCAAAGTGTTGTCAATGCCATTAATCCCCTGCCTTTAATCAAATTTATTTAGAAGTTCTTGCATCATGTACTGTGGTCACAAGATAGATTTGCTGTTGCAGTCTAATTGTAAAGGCACACCATTTGCACAAGACAGGGTCATCTGCAAACACAAGCAAAAGTGACCTCAAAGAGGGCACTTTATAATGTAAGGTTCAATATATTCATCATTATACAGTATAAGATCGCTGTATAATGTGTGTATAATGAATATGCGTCAGCTCCCAGCTGACAAGTCTGGGCAGACACACACATACACACAAATGAGTACACGCAACCTGAAAGAATAATGTTCAGAATCTTTACTAATAGCTACCTTGGGTTGAATGCCAATGAGCAGAGGAAGGCTGTCTCCAACAGGTATGTTGTGGCTAATGGGAGAATAATCTGAGAACCGAGTGTTTGGCCAAGCTGGGTCCAACAGTGTGTCCATTTAAAAATCCAAAACTTTTTGTGTAGCTCTTCGAGAAATATTTCATCTTTTATAACTGAATCATTTTGAAGGTGCTCTAATTCATAATTACTATGGCAGCACTCATACGTGTGTGTCATCATCAGTCAGGTTTCCTTCCAGAGCCTGTTCATATACAAGTAAACCTACTGTGTAAAGGCCACAATCCTTGGATCATTTATTCTTTGTTTCAGAGCCAAATCGCAAAAAAAGGAAAAACAGTGGCAAACTTTGATTTTTCCATTCTAAACCCAAAGAAGAAAAATAGAAATTAAAAATATTTACATTAATCGCTGAAGGGGAACAACTAAATTTGCCTCTCATCTATCTGAGAGGCAAACTTTTTGAAACACTATGAAAACAGCGACAATTCAGCACATTGGTGCTCCACGTAGAATCTTGAGGTGAGGTCGCTAAGTCTCAAATTCAGTGAGAATACGACAAAACTAAATATTTTTAATTTCATTTGCTACTCTGAAATTATGTATCTTCCTTCTAGTTTTCCTAGAATTTCATCAATAACAATTTCTGTTCCCTTGTCCCATTTTATATTTCAGTGAGACAAATGGTAAGTTTTGTTTGTTTGGTTTCCTTTTCTTTCATTATTCTGTTCAGGTTTTACAAAGGGAAAGGAAAAAAAAAAAAACACTGCTCATTTTCCTCTTTACAAAATTTGGTTTCTAAAGGACGGACAACAAACAATGGTGACTGGACTGGCCATGGAAAGTGCAGTTGAAATTGTTGTGGCTCCCACTTTATAATTTTTTCAATTTATATCCTTGTGCAGTTTATGTATGAGTAGCTTCATTGCACCGCATGACATTTGATTCAGGACCTTGCATCTACTCACTCGGCATTGTTGTTGACAGTGACTGTACATGCAAGGTATGCCATTTTTATTGAACATAAATCAATAAAGCACAGATTTCATCAAATTCATCACATCAGTGTGAAACTTCCATCCATCCATCTTCTATACCCGTTTTATCCTTGAAGGGTCACGGGGCAGTGTGAAACTTGTTGTATATATTATCTGTACATAATGTTGTGTATAGAGGAAACGTCAACTGTCAGTAAATTACTTAGCTCTCAATCAGTTTTTAAAAAACTTGACATTTGGCAAACACTGTCCATCCAATCTAAATCAATCATTAAGTGCCCCTGATGCAAACACAGATCCCATTATCCCATATCCCACCAGAGTCCTGTTCTCTGTCAGAGTTGAACATGTTCCACCTGTTGAGTTGTGACTGAACCTGGTCACAACTCTCATCCTCTTCCTTTTCCTGCAATCAAACATCAGCCAGATGTCGGTTGGACAGCTGGACAGAGGAAGAGCTTCAGGTCCAAGTTGGCTTAGGTGAACTCTTTTTCTGGCTTTCTTCCTTCTCTTCCTGGGCCAATCGCTCCATGATTGGTGGTTTGATCCGGCTGGTCTGGCACGCTGATCAGAGGATGTTTTGAAAGTCTGCAGTATTTAGTCCAATCACTGTGTTGCCTTTTCAAACAACAATGAGTGTAATTGTACCTCAACTGTTTTGATTCAGTAAAAGAGACCTTATTCATTGATAAGAAGAGGAAAGGATGAGGACAAAAAAAATAAATAACTGGCTGGAAATATGTAAAAAAATAAATACCCACAATTTTTTTTTTCTAGATTCCCAGATTTTCAGTCCAAAATAAAATAAATCAAATGTAGAAGAATCTGAAGATCTTCCTATACAATCTGCATGTAGTGCTGTCAACATAGGCATCGTCATTCATTCTTGACTATTTCTAACAACTTATAAGTTCATTCCACGAATGACTGAGACAGAATACATCACTTCAGACACACATTAAATTTTGTAGTGATACATTAAATGTGCCCAACTGGATGAGCTCTGACTCTAGTTGCATGTTGTTGGGGAAGTTTCATTTATTACATATCGTCTGAGTCAGTGTGACTGAGCAGTTATCATTATGGCTGTGTCTCGAGTTGAAATGCTTATTTACTGTCAGCATTAACACATCGGAAAATGATGGGATGGACTGTCAAAACAACCTTCAGGGCTCAAGTGGGTTTTTGCTCTGCAGTTCTCTTTACAATACATCTTTAGTGTGCCTCCAGAGTCTGAAATTCTAACGGTAGTTTGACTTCTAATTTCAAAAGATGGAGGGAAATCTTTTCTTTTCCTTTCAGCTGTTCCCTCACACATCACTCACACATCACTCATTAATAAATGAGAGAAAATACAAACATAAGACAAACATTCACTGGAGGAGAAAATAAAAGGTTTAGCGAGCTGTAAAGGCAGAAGGAGTATATTCTGTTAGGAAAAATATGAGCAGAGCTGTGTGTTGTGTTGGCAGTGGCTTAGACATATTAGGGGAATGCCTCGGCACTGACAGGCCTCACAGATGACGCCACATAATAGGGCGTCCAGTTATTTGGATGGTAATTAAAACACAATGTCTGTTGAAATAAAATAAAATAAAACTTTGTTCTGAGCTCTACACAGCTAATTGAGGATAGCCCTCAGCAGTATGCACATCAATTAGTTTCAGTACATTTTATTGGAAAAACACAGGACACGTTAGGGTTAAATAAATACACAATCCATGAGAAGGATACCACCCTTTAGTCATTGCACTTTGGAAATTTAATTTCATACCATATCACACCCTGAATAAAGTAAAACTGATCCCTCCTTATATACAATTCAAAATCAGTCCTCTCCTGAAATTGTTTTGCATTAGAAGGTCGTCTTTCAGTCACTAAAATGCCAGGAATAAATCAACACCAGTAGCGTTTCAGTATAGCCCTTTCCTGCCTTGTTTTTCATTTTCCTCTCTAACTAAGTTAGCTAATTGAGTTAGATAGTGAAATTGAACTGGGGCTGCTCTTGATAGTTTGATACCTAATTAAACTATAAAAGGTTGCAAGCGAGAGAGAAAAATACGCTGCCTGGAAATTCAGTGTAGCCTCTCTGACATTTCTCCCACTTTCAGGTGTCTGCTGGGTTTTCTCCTCCAGGAGTTTGTGGGTGTAGTATGGTTTATCTCCTCCTAGCCACCAGTTTGTGAGTATACGCACCTACAAACTGAGGAGGGGTGTGATGTGCTCTTTTTAGACCACATCAGGTAAAATTATATAAAGGAATCAGTTCATGTGTAATTAGGGGGATAAATTACAGTGGGCATAGCCAATGGCTAGCTGTCAGCCCTCCTGCTGCTTAGCATTTCGCACTGCCTTGACTTCTGAGCATAGCTTTTGAGCTGTCAATAAAGATATAACAGGTCATAGTCATTTGTATTTTGAAGAGAATGCATTTTGTTTTTCTGTTTCACCACAACTGTCCGTGGGTTAACCTGGAAGGGTCCAAGGATGAACCTTAGCGGGCAGCTTGTGGTAAACCTGCGTCAGCTAAATGCAGCTGTCATTTCTGATATCGCTACTGAAATGACAGTTGACATAGGAGGTTCCATTATGAATGTTAGCTGGCAGCTCTGTAGCTCTGCAGCTCCTCCAGCGTGGCTTGGGGTCATGGCGGATCGCTTACTAGCAGAAGTCTGCTGGGACCCAGATTCAATCCACCTGCAGAGCTCAAGCAGAGCTCGGGTTGCCCTTGTTTCAGCTTTGGCAGCGCTTGTTTTGGATGTGGTTTCAGTAGCGGCACATGAAATGATGGGTTTGGACAGAAGTAATGGTAATTAGCATCATAGGTTACCATAATCTAAGCCAGCCAATTTGTAAATAGCTGTAACTATATAACTAACAGCTGTAACACGTATAAATGAAATATAGTGGGTGTGTTCCAGCAGGCTTCCAGGCTCATTCTGCTTGTTTGCAACATAGTGCTATCCATTTTGAAGGTAAAGAGGATTCAAAAGCACTCCTTAGAATACCTATGTGTAGGCAGCAATAGTTTGTCTCTTTTCTTTTTCTTTCTAGCACTACTAGCCTTTGTTTACAGTGAAGAGGGGACAGGAAAGAATCAAACCTGTGACCACCTGCAGGAGGAATGCTGCCTGCTTAAACCGCTGAGCTAAGCTAGCAGCCCAGAATTTGCACTTTGTGCCACACTTTTTTACCAGACTGCTGTCCTGCTCGCCACACTGATTGTCTTGATGTTGCTGAAGGACTTCCTGTATATTTGTTCTACCCAATCTTTTTTTCTCTGTCATTTTAGACTGTCTAATACAGACTGCCGCAGTTTATAATGCAACTGGGGTCTGCTGTGTTCAGTGTCCGGAGAACTGCCTGTACTACGCTTTTGAAGTTTTCGATGCTGTTGGCCTCTGCATGTTTTAATTTGTGTATAATTAGGGTGGTTTTGGATTAACTGTATTTTCATCCCCTTTTTTTTTTTGTCATTTTGTTTCTTTTTGATCATTTACTTTAGGTCAGTCTTAGGACTCAGTTGTTCTTGACATGTTTGGTAACATTTTAACACTGTTCCTTGTGCCAAAGAGTCTGGGTCAAGTGTGACCAAAGGTGGAGGACTTGCTCTTAAATGTTGTAAATTTAATTTCTAGTTTTTTTGTTTTTTTTTTTTGTATTTTACATACAAATACATTTTGTTCTAACTTTATTCTGCCTTAGTATCTTCTTCAACCACCACCTGCATCCATACCTCTGTGCTGTGTTAAAGCCTAAGGCAGTGGTGCGCAAACTGTGGTACGTGTACCACTGGTGGTATGCGAGCGCTCTCTGGTGGTACGCAGGGAAACACCATAACTTGTCAAATGCATGATAATGCATTATAAATACGTTTCAAATGAAATTCAGGTAACAATAAATAACCACAATAAGGAATAAACATTTCTCCTGTGTGTTTAAAGGTAATTCAGAAGGCATATATGGCTATATTTTAAAACTGGTCATCATGGTGGTACTCGGAGAGCTCAATAGTTTCTCAGGTGGTACGCAGCATTAAAAGTTTGAGAACCACTGGCCTAAGGTAAATAGTTGAAACAACCGGGCCTTTTTTCCTCTACCTCGGGTGCAAGTGAGTGATGTTAAAAGGAGTGAATCCAGTTTTTTTACATTTTACAAAGGAAACTTGATTATTTTCATCCAGTCATACTGCCTGATAGATAGGTTGTCGGAAAACAAATTTATTTCAACTTTATGGGCAACAGTGCATTTATACAGTATACCTGTACCGATTACCATATTTGTTTAACCCTATGACTTTATCCAGCAAATGTAAGGAAAAACGATTTGGAAAAAATGAAGGTCTTCTTTTCTAGGAGCTGCACCTCACTACTCTCCGGACTCTCCACAGTCTTGCTCTATATTATTTGCTTTCCTTTTTTTCTTTTTGCTTCAGCTAATACACAAAGCTCCTTCTCCCGGCAGACTTTAGAAGTAAAACTGTCATTTAAACTTCCTTCTTGAGAGCTAACTTCTGTGTTTGGCATATTTTGTACTGCTGGCAGGAAGCCGACAGGCAGGCCTGAATGGAATCGAGCAAAATGAGTCCATAAAGAACAGATCAATTCTGAATTACAAGAAATTAATCTTACAGGCACATTCTGCACAGGGATTTGAGAGAGCAGACTGCTGTCTTCAGCCTCCTGGAAGTTAAAAACATTGTCCAGACTTTCTCATTTGAATGTTTCCTTTAAGCCCACGAGGGCTGGCTCCATTCACCGTGATTCACTCAGCAGATTCCATCCCATTTTCCCATCGATTTCCCCGAGTGAACGCGATCCAATCTCACCTCCCAGAGACGAGCAAATTAAAGGCTTGATACACAATGCTAAAGTTCAAGCTGAGGGTTGAAGGAAAGTGAGAGTTGTTTTTTTCAGCACAAATGAATAAATTAGACAAAAGGTGATAACTGAATCAAAATGTTGGCCATTAATAATGAGGCTGTTGATTATTGATACAGGAAACAAGGTTGTCATACTTCTCCATAAACATAAGAAAATTATACAGCTATTAAATTAATAAAATTCATTGCAAGAACCTCATAGTTTATGTAAAATGTAAAAAGAAAAAAAAACAAAACCCTTTTTATATCAAATGGGAATCAGATATTAATAAAAACAATGATTCAACATTGAAATGTTATTTCATTTCCTTCCATGCCCTCTTAAAAGCCATTGAGTCTTGTCCAGAATTGAATGAAAATCAGGTACTTTCAATTTTGCAGCTGCTTAATAAGTTTAACAGTCACGTTAGGTTGCTCAGTCAGGACAGTTAACTTGTAAAATAAAGCAGAGCTTATGGGGAAAGATTTCAGTGACGGTTCACTCCTAATATGACTATTATGAACCACCTAAATCTTTCTGAAGCCATGAAGAGTTCAGGAATATATTTTAAATCATGTCTGTTTTTTTTTTATCTTATTTCATATCCTTGTCAAATCTTCAAGCACATACTCTTTGTGTTTATGTGAGAAATTACAGCTTCATAAGTTGTAGATGTTTTACTGTTTGTAACAGGCATTTGGTGAGGTAGATCCTATCAATATCAGCAACTAGCAACCAAAGCACGGTAGGAAAAAAATAAAGACCATCACCTAAGCTACATCTATGAAAAGGCAGCGGTGCATGCAAGGATTGCTTTTCCTGTGTATTAGTTGTCATGTCCCAACAATAATCTTACTGTACAGCATAATAATTTACAGATTTCCCCTAATTATACATTTTAACAACATTAAGTCTTGCATTGCTTCTCTGTAATTGCATTAGTGTGCTGCTGGATTATTTTAACCAGGATGTATAATTACAATGTAATTACTTTCTAATTATCAGTCTGTAATCTAAGTTTTATCAACACAACCCTCCTGTCTGCTCTGCAAAACACTGTTAAGCTTTAGAAGTCATGTGGTTTTGGGTCTGTCAAGTTGGCCTGAAAGGGTGAGGCTAACACATTGCTGACCGATGACCCCTGGAAGCAAGTATACAGGCCTAGCACACAAACAACATACTTATTCTTAGCTCATTCAAATGCAGATTCACAATGTTTTTATATAGTAGTGAACTTGAAAACACAAAATGCCCAACAAAATCTTAATGACTAACATTTGGTCACATAATTTTGGCAAAAATTAACCTCTGGATGCTGTAACTGGCAGCGCCACTCATCTATATCAACATCTTTGACCTTCTTTACATTGTCCTTTCTATAATGGCAGAGTTTAACTTGCCCCCTATTTCCATCTTATTATTTTTTGTGATCCTGAATATGTACTATGGGCTGAAAGATTCCTTCCTTCAAATGTAGCATTTGAAACCAGGTAAAGCACATTTCTAAGAAACTTCTACATTTGTGACATATGGTGATGTTTATTGTTTTCCCAACAGCAGCAATCACACTGGGTGTCTATATTGGCCAGCACTTGACTGGTCATGGACAAAATGGCAACTACAGCAGCAGAGGACTTTTCTGTTAATAAAGGATCAGCAGTCAAGACATTTGTGTCAGCATTGAGTGTAAGCTCAATGCTGTGCTCCTAAACTAGTCAAAAACAAATAAATGTCTACAGTTAGTAAGCATATTGAGATTGAATATCCTAATTAATTTTCAAGCTGTCACGTGGTCAAAGCTTGCATGAGCATATGTTATTTGGGACCTGAATTTCTTGGACAGGTTTTAATACAAGGTCTTGAATGGGGTGTGAAAGAGTAGCAGACAGTGGCTTCTTGGAATCCATATCTCAAGGGCTCTGGGCTTTCTGTTCCACAACACGGAGCACAGCAAACACAGTTTAGTGACATTAGCAAAAGCATTAACATGAGCTTGACGGCCAGTTACCACTAGCAGATAAGATGATTTGAAGATGAATAAGGAGCAGACTGGGGTTTAAGAAACGGCTGACTGACGAAGCAATGAGAGGTGCGTGCACATGAACACCGGGCAGCTCAGCACAGCCTCTGTCAGCAAACAGCCACGTCAGCAAACACTCACAGGCTCACATGCAGACATGAGGAAGAGATAAAAGCAGTGGGCCCAAATATGGCAACATAGCTGATGTACATTTAAACTAAAAATGAACTTTTTTTGTTTTTTTTTTTAAACTTGTTGGCCTAACTGTCGATGAATGATTTGTCCCCAGACTGATACAGTGCAATTCTCAGATTTTAGGTCAAGGATTTAAAAAGTGTATTATAACAAGCTTGTTGTTCAACCATTCACACAGAGCACGTCTTTCAACAGTCACTGTGGAGAACAGCGTGGATGTTCAGGACCCTGACATGTGGCGGGGCTGGGGATCAAACACCCGGCTGGAGATTGATCTACTGTAGTATGCCGACTTGCAGAAGGTGCAGACGGAAAAAAGAAAGAAAGAGGAAAAAATGGGGCTTTGTCAAACATAAAAGGAACACAACATATTTTCACCAAAAGAACTGTAGAACCGTTTTGCTTGAGGACAGTTCCACTATTAGATTTATTTTTTTTAATGCACAGTTTCTATTCATGTGACAGCTTTTAATTCAATAACAAGTATGATTTAGCTTTTGAGTGAGTCAGCTCAGGTTGATATATTTGCTGCAACCACTTTATCACATAGCAAACATGACAATATTCAATTGCTGCAAGAACATAAGTCACTTGCAGCTGCTGTTATGCAATGAATAATATCTACCACAATAAACCTCCATCTTTTTTGTTAGTTATGTGGAGGTGGGTGAGATTAGATTTGGCTTCATAAACTGATAAAGCAAGACTGTAAACTGTGAACTGGTTTTAATGATTTTTATAACACCTCTTACCGTAAATGCCATGACATATTGTTTTTATATGGAAAGTATTTCATGGTTATGCTATTCCTTAACAGTAAATAAGAGTGTTCACAAAAAAACAACAACAAAAAAACTCCCAAAAACATTAGTGTTCTTCTAGTAATGATGTTGCTGATTTGCCCTCACTATCTACAAATACATCATGACAGCTAACACCAAAGGCTATTGACATCCATCCAACTTCCAAGCAATGTGGAAGTGGAATTATTGACAAGATCATTGATAGTGTTCAAGAGAGTGGCCAAACCTCCCATAATCTATTTCATTTAATGAATAGATTTTCACCAAACGTGACCACTTCTGTAAAGGTAGAAGTTTTGGCATATCCTGGTCTGAAGCATTCGGTTCTGTATTGACACAATGCCAAGAAGGACAGATATGAGCAGCGATCTTAAAAGCAATTGCTGCTGCCCATTTGGACACATTAATCAGATTTTCTGCAAAACTCTGATAAAACAACCATTAATTTTACGTTTTGACCCCCATATTCTTACAAAAAAAAAATCATTTTGAGATAAAATAATACCAATATTAATAAACCAAAACCAAAACAAACAATCAAGCAAACAAAACATCTGCCATTGACGGCTGTTTCTTGAGAAATGCATCATGGTGTTTTTTGCTGTTACAAGTCCACACAAATCATCCCCTAATGTACGCTTGGGAAAATGACTAGCGCAAGATAAGATCTGGGAACTCAAACTGTGCTTTTACTTGATGTTCACTTAGAGAAATTTCTTTTTTTCTTAAGACACTTGACTTAAAGGTGACTGATGGGAGGGGCACAAATGACATTGAGCCACTGCAATGAATCTGGGTTCTGTCCAATCACTTGCAAAAAATGTTGTCTTTCCCTTATCTTTTAAAATGAAATGTCTGTTGTTTTTGAAGTGGTGTTATGTTTTATCTAATCTACAGGCGTGTTAAGACAGATAAACACGGTTTTGAAAAGCTATTGAGCACAGTGTGTAACAGGATGTGATGTGGGTTTAATCTAGAGCAGATGGCCAAGAACTTCTTTCCGGTGGATCATATATGTTTTTTGTCTATTTTATAACAGTTCTGTGAAATTAATTATTCTTACTTTTGTACTGCCATTGTTATGTTCAGATTTAAATATGAGCTTTACTGGACGAATAGTAAACCAGAATGAAATAAACTGAGCATTGTCTGGTTGATCAGGCATCCCACGCTCTGAGAAAATGAACGCCATTCAAGAAATAAGTATTTCTGGACTTAGTGAATGTTGTTATATGTGGTAAATAATGTAAGACCTTGATTGAATATTATTTTTTTATTTTGTTCCCTGATTACATCTATTGACATGCCACAATTTTCCCAGCAGTCATTCACAATGACAATTATGTTTTCTGAAGGGTCACTATTATTGCACTTCTTTGCTTTTGACTGTAATGGGTTTACTGATCTTTGATCTTTTTACTAAATGAAATAACAAAATGGAACTAAGACTTTGGTTCTACAAAAGTACTTTATGAAACTACTGTTAACATGAACAGTAAATATGACATCACCACCTTATTGCGTTATCCTGGAGTGATAATCTCTTACACATATATGAAAACAAACATCATGGACAATCCACTCAATGCAATTCTCTTTTCTAAAGCCTCTTTTCCTGTCATATGTTCAGGTGCTGTGGTTTTCAAACAATGAAAGTCTTTTCAGTGTTTTGTTGTCCTTTTCATTTTTGAAAATCAATAGAGTCAACATGACATTAGTCATGGGCTTGGTCTTATCCCTTCATGACACACTTTGTTTGAGGATGACAACATTTCTGGTTTGATTAGTTATACACCACACCCTCTATTATCAATAGAATTCTCTCTTTAGCTGCTTTATGGCCTATTCTATTTGCAATCTATTAATGTTATTACTTAGCCAAATGCACTCACGTAATTCAGCATGAGTCCATTGTTGTACTTTCTTTTTCATTCTTTTTCAAACCATTCTTATCCTTTGGACAACCACGCATATGCACTCCTGACTCATTTCAAAGGGGCTGCATGCAGAATCTTGTAGTCTATGATCATTACTGTAACTATCATTACTATACATGTTTTAAATATCCAATACAAGTGTTAAGGAACCTCAGAGTCATTGTGACTCATTTTGTGACTCATTTTATTTATATATAGCCTGGGGCAGAAGTAGATAGATTTGGTGATGTCGGGATTATGATCTCTTGTTTTTGCAGATGATGTGATCCTGTTGGCATCATTGAGCAAGGATCTTCAGCTCTCACTGGAGCAGCTGGCAGCCATCTGTGAAGAGGCAGGGATGAGAATCGGCATTTTCATGGTTCTTAGTCAGAAAAGGGTAGAATTCTCCCATCCTTCTCTGGGATGGGGGTGACGGTTTACCTCAAAGTAGAGAAGTTTAACTATCTTGGGGTCTTGATCACAGGTGAGGGAAATATGGAGATCAATAGGTGAACCGATACAGTAGTGTGGAACACTGGTCCGTTGTGGTGGAGAGGGAACTACCAAAAGGCCAGGCTCTCTGTTTACCGGCTGATCTGTGTTTCCACCCTCACCTGTGGTCCCATAGTTGTGGTTAGTGACCAAAAAAAGAGAAAAAATTCAAGTGGCTGAAATGAATTTCCCCTTAAAGGTTGATGGGCTACTCCTTAGAGATGGAAGAAGATGAGTTCAGTCATCCAGGAGGGACTTGGATCAGAACTGCTGCTCTTCCACATTGATAGGAGCCATCCTGAGGTAGTTCAGACATCTGGTTAGCATCCCTCCTGGGGAGGTATTTCAGGCGTGACCAACCGGAAGAAAGCCTCAGGCATGCTGGAGAGATTATATTTCTCAGTTGGCTACAGAGTGCCTCTGGAACCCCCCTGGAGGAGATAGAGAGGAATCTTATAACCTGTCAGGTTTTTATTTAATAATACTTATTATAAGGACCTTGGTATAACATTGACAATAGCGAACCATGGATGCATGTGGAACACTTGACCCAGGAACATTACATGTTGACCTCAAAGCTTTCTTTTTGTCTTGACAACTGGAAGTACTTCGCATTACAATCTACAGACACATTATTAAGCCAGTGTACATGGGTGTGCAAGGCAAAGATGAAATGCGTGTGGTACTTATCGGGGTAAAAAAAATACTGCTATGATTTTTATTATTTTTCTTAAACAATCACCAATGACACTCTCAGTTATCCCTGCAGACATTAAGAGAAATAATAGTCTCATCAAGGGGAGTGAAATGTGTGTATTGCACTTCCACAGTATCAAAAACACCAGAAACGTGATAAGACAGGAACACTTAACAGAGGTAATAGAAAGCATTATCATTCATCTACGCCTCAGGGTGGTAACCTCCCAACAGTTTACAGGTAATATATGAGTCAGAGCAGAGTGTTTTACCTGCCCACCCCCAGACTGGAAGATGGCTACTTTAATGGTCTCAGTGAAACAGAAGCTAACACAAAGACTAGCTATAGACATGTCATGGATGATTGAAGTGGTAATAAACCATTATGTCCATTAGCGGGGTGGTTTTTTGCCATTATGGAAGCAGGGATGGTGTTATAGCTTGTTGGGGCCTTCAATGAGGCCATATTGCCTGAATGAATTGATAGGAGGGTGGAAATTGCAGGATCTGCGGAGTTAAAAATACACAAGAGGATGATTTTGTGTTTAGTTTGGAGGTGAATCTCGTTCATCTTTGCCCCTGACAATGTAGTATTGAAGGAAAAGGGGACAGGATGCTAACAAACGCTGTTGTCTCTTGTGTGAATTGGTTCTCCACCCTTCCCAGTGGTGATCCGTCTCCCTTGTGTCAAACTAAGTGAAGATGACTCCCAGGCCATGTTGACCCATGCAGTTACTTCCTATTAAAATACACACGCAAGCACGCACACACACACACACACTCACACAAGCTCTGGATAAACACAATTTAACAACCCCACCCTCTCTTGTCATTCTTATCTTATCTTGAATTCTAACCTTAAACCCACCTCGAAATGCACTCGGTGAAAAAGGGCCTCAGGGTGGCCCCTGAATCTTCACCTCCCTCCAGACACTTATTCATTGCTTCTTAGTCACTCCATCATTTTATTGTTCCTTTGTCTCTCCCCTTCCCTTAACCTTTCTGTAGCTCACTTTACACGAGTGTCAAAAGGCTCACGATGCCAGGAAAAACATTGGCATGGCTGCACGGAGGAACAAAAAAAGGTGTCTTGATAATGCCCAACATTTGGCCCTGCACTCAGCCTATCATATCTGATGTATCACACTTTTGGGTTCGCTGGTGAATATATGAACAAGTGAGCAGAGATGGCTCAACGCTTGGCTGCTTTGGGTAAATAGGTGGCATGTTTTTGTTTTGTTTTTTTTTTTTCAGACAGCGATTTCCGAATCGCCCGAGAGCCTAAATTTATAAGAAACAAAACAGACAGTGTTATCATGTATCATAGCCCTCCAGGTAGCTACAGGCCAGAAATGAATCCTGTGGCTTGACTGGTGATACATTTAGTCCTCTGTCTGCTCATAGGGGAATGGTTTCATCACTCATTCTCTGTTTCAGACGTAGTGGGATTGACTGACTGCATTGTTCTTGGGAATCAGTGCACAACGGGCAACTTCAGCACAGGTCAGGCAGGCCAGTTGTTTATGGCTGTGGCTAATTACTCCAAACCAACATCCACGGTGCATTTTGCAATTCATAGCTGAGATACCGCCCACATGGTCATCTGTGCAACAAATAAAAGTTTATTGAGAAAAAATAGTCAACTTTTTACTGATACTGCATGAAAAAATGAGTAAAACTCCTAATTTCTGTCAGATATGAGGCCACCAACTATTAGCAGATTATCTTGAAGAATTAAAAGTGCTGAAATGGAAAGTTTTAACTTAATTGGGAAGTTTTTTGTGGAATTACTGTTTGGTGCTTTCACTTCCTATTGCTTGTCAAGCTGTAAAATCACAGCATGGTTTTACTTACACATCTTATTAACCATTTCCTTACGGTTTAAACAAAGAGAAATAGGTTTTAGAACCAACTTTGACAGTTGGTGACAGACAGGCTGACCTAATTTCAGTAACTGTTGATCTACTGGAACCATCTTACACAGCGGTTTATAGGGTTTATACAGAACAGTATAAATGTGGCAAAAAGGCCTTGTTAATGTCAGAGGTCAGAGGAGAATGACAACACTGACCATTCTAAGATAACAGCTCTTCACATTCGAGCCATGCAGAAGACCGTCTCTTTACACGCAAAACATCCAACACACTGCAGCAGAAGACCACGCCAGCTGGGTGTTCCACTGGGAACCATTGCAACAATTTACATGGGGCGACTAAAATTGCATAGAAGAAGACTTGAAAAAATGTTTCAAAAATTGATTTCTGCTTTCATATTTTGATCGTATGAAAATTTGGTGTGAACAAGATGAAAGCATAAAGCCATCCAGCTTTGGATCCACTTCAAGTGGTGGTGGTATAATGGTGTGGGAAGTGTTTTCTTTTTCTTTTTTTTTTTTTTTAATTGTTTAAAAAATACAGATATTTTGCTAGCAAAGACCAATACCTGCATCCATTGACAAATGTTTTCACAGAGCTTTTGGAAGGACAACCTATGAAAAATAGTTAAGGTCACTCACCTTTTAGCGAGCCCTCCCCCAAAAAAGTTGTCAGGTTGTCTCAAACACTTACCTATGTTGTTTTACATTTCCAGTCACCCAAACTAGGCAGGACCGTAGAGATATCTAGAGGAATGTATCACTCTGTAGAACAAAGACTCTTATCTTCAGGAGCCTTCTGTCATTTCCTTTCCCCCCAAGCTGTGTGGACACCAGGACCAAAAAAAAAAGAGTAAACCACAGCCTCAATACATCTTTCCCATTTCCCTGTCTTTCTTTCCTTCCTTCTGTAGTGTCACACATAGTCTGGTGCTGAAGGCTGGATCTGTCTGTTGCAATAGGAAGAAATCTCACGCTGTTAATTTTCCTTCTTTATATTTTCTCCTCCCTGTGGCTTTTTTTTCTGCATAGCAAAACAATGTATAATTTCCTAATTATCTCAAGCTCATCCTTTCACTCTCTTTGATACATTCCCTGTCTTTATCTGCCTCATTTTTCTCCCCAGCCACCCTCCCTCCCTACTTCCTATCTTCCTTACAGTAATGGTTTAATTGGAGCCTTTTAAGGTGGTTGTGGTGGATGCAGAGGGTGGTGAGAGGGGAGATGGACTATATAGAGGCAGTGGCTGTCTGCCGTTGCTGAGCTGTCTGTTGAAGCGTGGCGTGGCCAGTGAGAGATAAAGCAGCTCTGTGTGTTTGTGTGAGACACCAGCAATTAGGGCCCTGCGCAATACAGAGAGGAGTAGAAAGGCCAACGTCAGCTGCGGATCCACCAGAGTGAATCTGGAGCAATGGCAGGATGCACAGCGAAAGAGAGGGAGAATAAAATAGAGATGACAAGTAAAAGAGAGAGATTAAGTGAGAGGGATGGTTTAGAGGGAGGAGACTGACAACAGAGGAAAACTGGAAGATAACTAATTATTGTTAACAATAATTTTATTTCAAGCACTGGAGGCCTGAAGAAAAAAAAAATCTATAAGTAAACTTTATTATGACTAACAGCTTGGACAGTTAAATCTTCCCAAATCATAAAAAGTTCTACTGAGCTGAAATATGTGAATGTACACTCTGAAACTGTATTTTTACAGTTAATTTTGTTGTAACTTCACAAAGAATCTCTTCTGTTTTGTCTATTGCTTTGTCTGGAAGCATGGAAAAGCAAGTCTTTCATTATGGCGATATGGTTAAAAAAAAATGCACCTTTTTCAACTCCAGTTACTTTGCGTTTCACTGACTCACTAACCCAGACTGTTGTATGACACAGCTGCGCTGGTTAAACTAATAATCTGTTTGGATAAAAAAATGTCTGCTCTGCTTTCCGGAGCTTTAATCACAGTAATTTTTTTTTCCCTGCTCAGGTTCAATTTTTTTCCCTCTAGTATTGAAAGCCATGATGAGTGACAGCACTGACCGAGCTTGTCATGTAATCTCTGGGAGATGTAGTGTCACCACTTGTGTGTGAGCAGCGCAGGAGAGAGATTTTTTTTTTCCCCCCTTTCCATTATATTTAATTTTTGTCTTAAACTCATCCTCTTTCAATCTCACCACCTCCCTTGTCACTCCATGTCTTTTAGGATGTTAATTACTGTTCAAAGATAGCAGCCATAGTGATTGCAATGACCCATATTTAATCGACTTTTCCTGACTAATTTAAATTCACTGACCGGGGACTAATGGAAGCTCATTCTGATTGCAAGAATGAGGCTGTGTGGTTTATAGTTTGCGTCATGAAGGAGGTGTGGAAGACCCAAACACAGGAGACAAAGGAGCCAGAAGTAATAAAACAAGAAAGTCCTTTAATTAAATGAAAAGAAGGAGGAAATCCAGAGTGAAAATCCAAAAACTAAACAAACAAAAACAAAAAAAAACAACTAACAAAATAACTGTACTAAGGACAGACATACAGGAAGAAACACTGGCTGGCGGGAATTGAGACTGGCACTACAGAAGTCAGGACAGACAGGACAATGCAACAACCATAGATACTTAACCCTTTAGGTGCCGGATTTTTTTGTCAAGAAAATATACAATTTTGACATCAAGATTTCAAAAGGCTATAACTTGAAAGCAGTTTGAGATAAAGGTATACTGTCAATGAGAAAATTGTTCAGTATGACTCAAAGTCTGTGATGGGAGTGAAATTATTCATATAATTTGCAAAATATGACATCACAAGGTGGCGGCCATATTGGGAAAATGTTCAATTTTGATATCAAGGTTTCAAACGGCTATAACTTTAAATTGGTTTGAGATAAAGGCATACTGTAAACAAGAAATATCTACAGTATAATACAAAATTTGGAATGGAAGTAGATTTGTCATCTAATCTGATTATTGTGACATCATGTGCCCAAACCTGCCCAGTAGTCCTTATTTCCAGAATTTTCCTCAAGCCCCATTCACAATGAAAGCTTTCATTTCAGGGACAATCACATCATAAAGTCATGAAATCTGGAGTTTGGTTTCAATATTTCCCTTTCAAAGAACTGGTGGTCATATCTGTTTGTTTGACTGGTAATGAGTCTCCAGAGTTCATCATTCAGAAAAGGGATGAAATCAATAGGCTCAGAATTGACAGATCGTCTCCACAAAAACCAACAGGCTCATCAAAATTTAGGCTCCACTTTCGATACTCTTCCTCTTCTCTCAAGAACTCTCAGCCACCACCATCATCATCATCATCATCACCGTGATTTCCCGTGCATCATTAGCAGTGTGTTTATTTCCCGCGGCTTCTCCCGCGTTGCCAGGACAACCGCGGTTGTTTTCATTCCCGATACATTTTTCAATATTTGCTGTGTAATGAGCTCCCCTGACACCTCAACCTGCTTAGCGATCGCAGAATGCTTCCACCGCGGCCACGCTGAGGTGAAGCATCCAATATACGATGTGCTGATTGTGGACGATGGCACGCGGACTCGTCGTCACTACTGATGTCAGTTTCTGCTTCACTGGACAACTGCATGTCTTCCTCCTCGGAATCGGAGTTAGCCAGAATCTGACGAAGTACTTTGCGGACGGTAAACTGGCCTCTTGACATCGTGAGTAAATGAAAAAACACTCTTTTGCTCTGTTCTGCTCTCGCTACGATCAGCATTTCTACCACTGCTGCGCCACCCGTCTCCGTGCCGGAGGGTGTTTTTCAAACTCATTTTACACTAAAACTATGAATTCCACCACCACCAAAAATGGTTCTCAGATTACAAGCACACATGTCCGCCATCTCCTGGTGAAAAGCAATAACAAGATTCGGCATCATATTTATAGATACAGCCTGTTATAGTCAGCAATGTTGCTTGTCGCAATATTGCAACTTTGGCGCTTAATGGGTTAAAGACTAACAAGACATGTGTGAACAATCAAGACAGAGCAGGCTAACGGGAAACGACACGTAAAAAAAAGTGACTTTCAAAGTAAAACAGCGATTGAGCTTATGATTAAACACAGAGCAAAGACTTCTCTTGAAGAACACAGACTAAAAGTAAAAAGACTAAGACCCAATACAAGGCATAATTTCCAAAACAAAAAAGTCAAGCGGTAGACCCAGAAGAAATTCACTGGTGCTGAGCTAGAGGATTTGATTGGCTCTTCATCAAGACACGGAATGATCCTTGACCCAAATTAAGGCCGTTACTGGTGCCGACTGCAGTCCAATAACCTTCAGACAGCATCTGAGAGAGAAGGGCTTTAAGAACAGAAAACATCTTCAAAGGCCTCATCTCCTTCAATGCCAGAAAACAGCCCAGTTGGACTTTGCAAGAAAGCACCAAACATGGGACATTGGAGGTTGGAAGAAAAATTTTTTCTCTGATGAGAAAAAAATTAACCTTGATAGTCCTGATTCCTTCCAACCTTACTGTCATGACAAAGAGATCCTATTTGAGATGTTTTCTACGTGCCACAGTGGAGGGGGCACCATCATGATCTGGGGTGCTTTTTCCCTTGGGCATCAAGCAACAGAGACACAGACTTAGAGACCGCTTGCCTCTAGCATCCGTCACCCGAAAAGAATCGACCTCTCCTCTGTCAGGTAAAACACACTTTTAAATAGTCCAAAAACTGATTTGATTTAATTGGGCAGCCACCATCTACAGAGGTATACTCCCTACTCACTACATTGACTGTAACTCAAAATACTAAAACAAAACCTACACCATCACCTACAAACCTCGGTCCCTGAGGTCATGAGGGCAATAAATGTGAATGCTCACTTTCTCACGCTTCTGTTTTAGGGGGTTTTCTGTTTTTTTTTTTTTTTAGCTATAGTCTAAAACTTTTGATCTACTGATGAACAGCCTATTTTAGTTTAACTGTTGTTTGCAATAGATTGCTTACTCCAATATTTTTTTTGTCACTCTCATTTCCTCTTTTTTGCATTTTGAAATTGTACTCAGAGCCTTTTAAGCTCCAACAGTGCAAAATGTGTATTCCTGCAAATTTCACACACACATAAATATTAGGGATGCAACTGTACTCAGTAAAATACGTTATGGTTCAGTACGACCTGCACGGGACACGGAACACGGGACACAGGACACGGGACGCTTTTATATCCCGAGGTATTTATGTTCCAATAACTTTGCATTGGACTTGCACGTAAGCGTGCGTGCCTTTTAGGCAACAGGCCCATCACTGCATGTCAATGTCCACTCGCCTTCCCTCACTCACTGTGACCAGCCGATCACACTTTGGCCAGTTGGCTGCAGCTCATAGACGCAGAAAAAAAAAAAAAAACAAGCAGGCATGGCCGCCGGTAGCGGAGAAATTAGGAAAAATGTTTTTTAATCACCGGTGTGGGAGCATTTTGGTTTTGCTGTTGAATACACCGGCGAGGGAGAGAAAATATTTAACAGAATGCAATCTTCCACCTCCCTAAACCCGAATCTTACCTGCATAAGATCCAGTTGTTACCAGTTGTGCGTCTTGGCGCAGCTGATGTGCTTTTTAAAATACTGCAGAACGAATCGTTGGTGCACATTTAAAGATCACAAACAATTAATGTTCCTGTCCCTCCTCGACCACCAACAGTTACAGACCTATCGGAAATAAATTCATGCATCCAACCTTTTACAGCTTGACACCAGAGACAAAGATCTCCTTGGTTTCCTCCACAGCAGACATCTGAATGAGATCATGCCACAGCTGCACATTTATTCCATTTGGACACGCTCCTTTACGCGCCAACATGCGAGTTGCACTTTCCGCAAACTCGGTATCTTGTGATCACAGGTTTAGGGTAGCAGGTGGTCTGAAACTGTACCGAATACGTACTGAAACCGTGACACAAAACCATGGTATGGACCGTACTGTGAACCACCTGTACCGTTGCACCCCTAATATATATATATATATATATATATATATATATATATATATATATATATATATATATATATATATATATATATATATATATATATATATATATATATATATATAATGTGTGTGTGAGTGTGTGAGTATTTCTGCAAATATAGGAAGCCAAAGCTGGAACTATTTTTATTTTTATTGTCAAAAATAAAATAAAGTAAATTGTTATAGAGAAAAAATATGTTATAGAGACTGCAGCCTGAAGAATTTAACAAGAGTCTGATGTACCATATTTGAGGTCATGTAAGATATTTATTTGAGCAATGCAGACCCAAGAGTAACATAATTCATATTATATACATAATAAAAACCATTGATTTTGCTTCTGGAGCTCTGTTTGAGTTAAAATTCTTCCTGCTGTGATATTAGAAGTCCCTACTGCTCCCAGATTGGATCGTTTTGACTTCAAATTGAGTTGTTTTAAGTTTGTTTGGGGTTGTTTATTTTTTCTGGCAGTACTTTTTGAGTTTAACCTTCTATTTGAAATATAATTTATAAATAAAATGCCTTTTGTTCCACCTCACTAACTTTGTCAAAAATAGAATTATTGGGGTTTGAAGTTCATTGGCTCTAATTGCTTAAGTTCCAAGAGTTTGCTCATAGGTCATTCTCAAGTCCTTTGGAAATTGGATGTTTTTTTGTTTTATTTATGTTTTTTTTTTATAGTTCATTAAGTTGCGCATTAATGTCATCATGTACCAGGCACTTATATAAAGCATCATGCTATGGCTACAAGTTATTTGTCATTAGCTATAGTTTCTATGGATTAGCGAATTGCCTTAAAACTTGCTATGATGCCAAGCTTGTTTGACTTTTATTTTGTAATGACAAGCAATCTGATTTTCCTGCAGGATTTCTAGCACTTTCGCAGAGTCATAGCTTGGCCTTGACTGCAACGATGTGGGCATGTTTGTTATGTCTGAATGTGGGTTTTGCCTTATGATTCACTGGCGTCTATTATTTTGCTGCCATTGCTCTGAACAGCAAAATAAAAATATTTGTCTATTTCCTTAGCAGAAATAGCTTTGGGAAATCCCATAAAGGTCATTGCTCAAGTTTGCCATAACATTCACGCCTCAGTGCAATGTGTCATTAGAGTGATCACCCACTTACGCTGCACTGCTATTACTGCAAAAGTCTGGACCTAGTGCATGGCATCAGTGAGGAGTGGTTTGTGCGAGTGCAGGCAGGCACTAAGCCCAGTCCTGAAAGCTAGGCAGAAAGAGGTTTTCACTTTGCGCTCACATGTATACGCACATATGGAAATGTTCTCCCATTCCCATGCATACACACATGCAGGGTGACATGCACACAGTACACAATTGCTCATTCATTCTCATCAGAGTGTAGACATGCACTCCCATTTCTAAACTCCTGACTGGATCTGTGGATCCAGATCTGATTTTCTCCTCAAAGGGCTCTTTTGTCAGGCAACTTTTCCTATGAAAAAGGCCACATACAGTATTGTGACTTTAAAGTTGAACATAAGATGCTATAATGAGTCCTCTCATAGTGAATTACCAGTTCCAACTATTTTTACTATACTGACTGATGTTCTTCCACTGATTTTAAATCAAACTGTCACAGCTGACTTTAATGTTTCTACGAAGATTCCAGCAAAAGGACTCGGTTTCGAATATTGGGAGAGAATTGGGTTAGAGCATCAAAACTTGAAAAGAATCAAAGAATCACATCAAGGAATCAAAAGATGAGAGAAACCGATCTAAGAAAAAAAGAGAAAAGAAAAACTAAACTGAAAGAAAAGAATTAGCTTTTGAACGCTTATCCTTCTTTAAAGGTGAAATTACTGCAGCTCTATTGATGTTTACAGTGACAAATAGCAGCTAAGAATCTTCAACTTTCAGCTGAAACAAAGAAAACACTAACTCTCACTAATTAGGATTGTGATTTCCAAATAGCATATAAAGCATAAACCTTTAGACAAAGTAATATTAGAGTTTTCCTAACTTAATTCTTATTTTGAGTTAAAGGGTCCTTCTGTGTCTTTGTTGTGGCTTGAGCCACCGTCTATTGAGTGGTCAACTGGAGTTGCACCATCACAACTGAGGACAGAAGCAGACTGAAAAAAAAAAATGTTCAGAAAGGCCAGCTCTTTTGTGGGATGCCCTCTTGATCCCATGAAGGCGGTGGGTGATAAATGGATGATGGCAGAGCTGTCATCCCTCGTGGAAAACACACCCTCCACAGTACAGTAATGGCACTAGGCAACTCCTTAAGTAACAGGCAGCTTCATTCATGGTGCGTAAAGCAGAGGCACAGAAGCTCCTTCCAGACTGTTCAACCATCACCACAGCCAGTAGACCTAACGGAGTGTTCCAAGCATGCGCAATATCTTCACTCGTGTGGAGACGACTGAATTTACCGTGTCAGCTCTTTGATTTCTTAAAGAAATTATCTGCTTCTAAATGTCACCAAGAACAAAAAGGTGGAGGTTGATATCAAGAGATCAAGGTCTCTGACCCATTCTATCAGCATCATGGATGAAGCCGGTGAACCTGGACGACCAACACTGATGCTGGAGATCTTTGACCAGTCTGCGGTGATGACAGTCATCTGCTGTGATGTGGTTTGCTGGGAGAGCAACATCAGTGCTGGTGATGCCAGCGGGCTCAATAGACTCATTCATAAGACTGGAATGATCATTGGTCAAAAGCTGGAGACATCTGAGTCAGTGAGGGACAAGAGTTCACTGAGCAAACTGCTCTCCATCATTAACGATCCATTCCCACCCTTCATGACTCACTGCAGAGACAGCACAGCTCGGTTTCCAACAGATTCACTCAGCTCCACTGTCATAATGAACAATTTGGGAAATCATTCTTACCAGCTTAACAGCTCACATCTGTGTCAGATAACTTTTACTGTGACTTAAACGTTATCTTTTTCTCAGGACTTTTCCTCTCATTGTAAAACATCACATAATTGCATAGTTTTTGCCTTTTGTATGTTATCTTATCTTTCTTGGATGCGGTTAGTGTTAGTTTTCATGTGTTTTCCTTAACACTAGATGCTCTTTCTTTAATTGGAACAACACTGTACTTGATAGCAAGACAGCTCAGCTAGCACGCTAATGTGTTCAGAAACATCTAAAGTTTAATTTTAATGCACTTTCTCCACAACTAATCCTTCTGCTTAATGACATAAAATGTATTCTGGGATGCTGTCTCAAATATATAAAAGTCTTCACTGGATGGATTATTACTCCTTATTACTTTAGTTTTTTTTTTTTTTTTTTTTAAGGACTCTTTGAATTCCCTTAGCTTAAAAGGTGAAAATATTTTTACATTTACCTGATAAAAGGTGAAATTGAGCAAAAAATTGCTTAGGATATTTAGAAACGCATTGATGACCTGCATAGAGAGAAACAATGCAAATGTAGCTTAACTCAATTTATTCCCACTCCCACTGGCTCCTCAGGATGTCTGGTCACGTTTTCACCTTTCCCAGAAGTAAACATCTGCTAAGGCCTCCGTGACACACAGCACGCCATCTGTCCCTGTTTTCTCTTTTTTCTCGATCTTGCCTTCTAATTCTCTTCCATCTTCTGCAATTAGGTGACTGGCAGCTTTTAGTAAAAACATTTACTGGGAGATGATGACACTTCTTTCACTGCCATGTCAGTGGAGCTACAAAAAATGAAAACAAACAAAAAGAAGTTGACTCCACTGCACTTCCTTACCATGTGCACTTAGCATGGTACTGTTGTTCCATCCCTGCGCATCACTTGAGTTTAAGTTATAACCCAATAAGATGGCCACGGATCTCCAGTGTAACTGTGTGAAGACAAAGGCCTCTTTTCTAGGTGAAACCAGAGATGTCCAGGGAGGCTTCTTGCAACCTGGACACCACATGAGCTAGATGATCTGGAGATGAAAAATTCCAATAGTGCATACTTCCTTCAGGTCTCTTGGCAGGAGCGGGCAAACTTGATACATTTCTTTGTCAGCGTCCCTCTCGCTCCCTCTTTGGCTCTGTCACTCCTCCTCCCTGCTCTCTCATTTGTTCATCACCGTCACCACAGACTGGAAAGGGGTTAGGTGGGCAGACAGAGACAGGATATACTGTTTGTCAGCCAGCAGGGACATGCCTGGCACAGCTTCCTCTGTCAGACAAGGTGTCAAACAAAGAGTCACTCAGTCCAAAAACTGTAGACAAGTTGCGCGTCTCTACACCCTCCGAGACACACCCCCCCTCCTACTGTTGTAGTTTGCCAAGACCCATCTCTTTCATCCTTTACTAGCCTGGAAAACAAAGAGATAGACAGACACAAACAGCTCTTAACAAAATGCTTTCTTGTGTATTTCTGTCTACCTTTACCCCACTGCTAAAAGGTGAGGAATGAGAAAAAGCCACAGTATGTGTGTGTTAAAGCTGAAGCAGACAGGACACGCATGGAAAAGAGAAGTAGATTTCCTCTAGGACCTGATCTCATCATCTTTTGTTGCCAGTGTTTGGCAGATGGTGCCTCCTGGTTCCTCATTTCACAGACACACATGTGCCCTAACAGACATACAAGTACACGCACTCCTGCCAGCTCAGTAAAAGACCATATATCATTTCATTACCCGCCTTTGGTTTTGTGCAATAACATCCGCTGGGGTAATAACAGCATACTCCCCCAGAACATTTCATCAGGGATATCAAGCCATCCTGCTGGGCATCACTGCCAGGTCTCCTCTTTTTTTTTTTTTTTGTAAAACTATCCCTACATTTTCCCTTCAACACCATCGCAACCTTCAGTCAAACAACACCTGATACTTTTGATTAAATCAGACTCCACTTCAAATAAGCGAGTTGTACCAGTGTTGGAAAGTGGCAAAACATTTTGCAGACCATAAATAGATTCAGGGAGGGAGAAATATCAAAATAAGGAAGATGAAAATTCCAACTTTAGAACCTAGACCTTATATCTCTTCAGCCAAATGCACATTTCATGTTGTTATACTTATCTCAGTTCCTTTGAGAAAGCTAACAAATTAAATTGGTTGCATTCTTGCTATTGTAGTCAACCTATATGTATAAATACACTGAAAGTTTCTTTTTTTTTTTTTACATTTTGGCTACTTACAGTCTGTATTGCAAGATGCAAATTAAATTTTTTGGATGTTATTTTTTACCCTTCATTTGCCTGATTTCACATCTTACTTTTATATGGAAGTTAGCGTTAATTTGCAGTTATGTTTTCTGAAAACCTGAGAAAGAAATGTGAGTCCAACATTTAATTTCTTCTGTCCATATTTGATGTCAACCCAGTCTCACTAGAAAATGTGCATTAGCTAAGTTTGTCTACACTTCCAAAACACAGTAGTGTCACAGTCCACTGTAATAATCTGTGAAATGAAAACACTTGCCCAGGCTGTTGTTTTCTATTGCGCAGCGCTCATGTGACATGACGGAAATGACGAAGCATAAATAGTAAAATGTGAAGAATATTGACCCAAATGTGCCAGTTGGGCTGTGACACAGAGCAGAACTGAGCTGGTCTCTCAGAGAGTGGGCCTGTGGGGACAGGAGGGATCACCCGAGGCTGTGTCACAAAGTTACAGTTTAGTCACACAAACAAAATGTAACTGTGCCTTCTGTGCCTGGGTGGATGCTTTGCATCTATTGGCTATCCACACTCTGTCACAGAGCGCCGATATCAAAGTGCAGCTACACCGACCTTTAATGGTGGCACATTGCAAGCTGAGTGAGTGTCACACTGAGCATGAGCCTTTCTCAGCACTGCTATAGAGCGTCGTAAGTCAGTGAAATTAGCAGAGCAAATCAGAGTCGCATGTCACTTTTATTCTAAAAAGTCGGTATGCCTAACCATGCAAGGCCATGTTCCTCAAGTCCTGACCTCGAGAGCCAGTGCCCTACATCTTTTAGATCAGTGGTTCTTAACCTGGGTTCGATCGAACCCCAGTGGTTCGGTGAGTCAGTCTCAGGGGTTCGGTGGAGGTCAAGACACGCACCTGACTCATATGGTTCATGATGACACACCCGCTTGGCCATTGCTGGCTTCAGGTGATCACGTTACATTGCTTTGCCAATATGTGCTGCAGGGAATTTGGTGCGCCCAGTAGTCGACTTATGACTGTCGTGATGGTACATTGTGCATCCATACTAACTATGTGGAGCAAAAAAAGAAAGTGGTCCGATAAAGGTGGTTCAGAAAATGAATGATAAATACAATAAATCATAAGTAAGGTATGTAATTCATGCACTTCATGCATTGCAATATGGTTTTGTTCTTTGAACATACTGATGTTAATGCATGGTTAATTTTGTGCACCAGTAAAACAAATACGCATGTCTTGAATTTGAAAAAAAATATATATATATTTTTCAATAAAGAAGGGTTTGGTGAATGTGCATATGAAACTGGTGGGGTTCAGTACCGCCAATAAGGTTAAGAACCACTTTTTTAGATGTTTCCCTTCTCCAACAAACTTGATTCAAATAAATAGTTCACCTTCAGCTCATAGTCAAAATCTGCACAAGTCTGTTAATGTCCCATTGATGTGAATCAGGTGTCTTTAAGAAGGGGAATATCTTAACCTTTCAGGACAGTGGCCCCCAAGGAACCAGCATGCACCTTTAATGCCTAACCTTTCATGCAGTAGAAAGGTAAAGGAAACAGTGCACAACATGAGTAATGAACTAATAATCTCTTGCTTAAAAGGTCCAAGATTTATCACCTTCCACCAGTCCCTCCTTCCCCCTTGTGGGCATTTGTGCCTTCATAAATATTATTGAGATGTGAAAAATACATGCTATGACACAGTAGCACAGACAAATATGTAGAACATTGATGTGCTGATAAAATGGAATTTAAACAGAATTTGTAAAGGGAACAAAGTCAGGAGAACAGAGCAGTTGAAAAGTTTTTATTTTCTTGTGCTTTTGCTGTCAAGCTGCACTGTAAACCAACATAGCTGTTTAATGTTCTGTCATAAATGTGAGTTGTTAGTGCTGCTCATACGGTGCATGGGTGGTTTAGGTGTGTTTCATTGGGAAAATGTCTACAATTTACAAATGATCTAAAGAAATATGCTGTCAGGTAACATTAGTAGACTTGCTGGTGCAGTGCGTCTTACGTTGTACGTGCTTGCTTTAGGTAGTGAATGCATGAATGTTTCATGTGCCTGCAAAGTCACAAAGACCAGTGTAGAGACGTGGCTTTGTTCTGTTTAGCTCTGTAAATCATTGGTAGAACTGCGCTGCTCCGCACTTTACAGTCAACCGTGCTTCTGCTCATGTACAAACTGCCGCTGTAGTTCCACCACTAAATTGACATTTTAAGAGTTTCGTGAAACATTTTCATAAATATCCAATGCATAAAACATATGAATATCTGTGGTAGCAAGAAGCTGAATCCTACAGACTTAGGTAAAATCGTTAGATGTTGGTGTGATAGGTTATCAAAAAACGTGCCATTATATACCCAAGGATTCCCAAATGAGGAACGGAAATACCTCTAACAACTTTATCATGTTCAAATTTAGATTTTTTTTTTTACACATATATTTCTGGAGCAATTAAATTTGTGTTATAAATTTTGGTAAATGACAAAGTATCTGCAGAACTAATAACATTTACAACTTGGGTTGTGCTTCATGTTTAATGCCATTGATTTAATAAAGCATTTTAGCTCTTTCCAACCTGCATGCTAGGTAGCTGACATTCTTCCTCCGTTATGGGGTTGTTTCTTTAATGCTATATGATTCCCCACTGAACTCATTTGACACTTGGCCAAATAACTCAAATAAAACTTGAGATTTATGCATGGGCTGTTCCAGAATACCTTAGGTTAAAATGTCAGTTTTTGAAGAAGGTACATGTTCAGGACATCCTTCATCTCCAGCACATGATTGATGCTGTTGTGTCAACACTGTGTTTAACAGTGATTTAAGGTCAGGGTTTTGGCATCTGTGCTTTTGTGAGTGATATTGTCTTCACACAGTTGAACTGCACAGTGCATGAAAGCTTGACTGACACATGCGCCTAAAAATGTGAGTGGATGCAACTGCATGCTCATGAAAGCATAATCATTCACACCATTCCTGTTTGTTGAAGGTTTCTCTTTTTTTTTTTCCATAGCACATCAGTTTGGACAACAGAGCTGTCACAGAAGGAAGCACATCTTCATCACTGTGGCTTTATTGCTGTAACAGTGGAGTGATAACACAGTTGAACAATGTTGACATATCAACACTGGATCTGGTGACCGTGTCATAACTGTTTACAGATCCACCTCTGCACATCTGTCCCTTTCATGGGTGACTTCCTACCACCTGAGTTTTTACTTCCTTGTCAGGTGGTGTTTAAACAATTTGCCATTCGTCCCTGTCATTAATCATCATTGAGAGATCATAATATGCATGTAGGGTTTTTCCCTTTCTTTTATTGTACAATATGGCCAACTGTGCACGGCACTCTGAGATATAAAACCCAACGTTTGCACCCGACGGGAGCAATTCTCTCACACCGTGTATCTGGTCCAGGATTTCCTTCCTTTTTGTAATTTAAAAAAAAGAAAGAGAGAAAGCAGAGTGCGCAGCACCTCCTTTGACCAATGAGAATATATAAGACCTTATGGGGTGATGTTTTAAAGATGATATAAAAAGGATATAAAAACAGTCAGAATATCAGAGTTTTGAGAAAATCTGACAGATTTGTATTCAATTTTGTTGAAACAGCTTTGAAATAGACTCATAACTTCATCAATTCCACAAATGTACTTTATTTTTCCATCAATTAAAGCAGCGTTCTGCTCAAGGTAAGTGATTATCATCTCTGTAAAAACCAAATGATTCTTTTACTCAGTATACGGGACAGTAATATTTGCATATACATCTGTACAAATGCTCTAATGGCATTATAACGAAGAGATTAGTAGATTTGCAAACCTGTGGTTACGGGGCAGGATTGTAATTATTTTTTGATCGACTGTAAGTTATGATTGTATCTCAAGTACATTTTTTATTTTTGCCATGAATATCCTATTATAAGGACCTGAACATAATAGAGGAACAGCCCTCACCATCCTTCAGTTCCCTGGTCCTTGGTACAGTAAAATGCTTTTGTGCCTGGAAATATATGGTACAAAAGTGTGTGGATGAGTCATTTGTGTGTGTGTGTGTGTGTGTGTGTGAGCCAGCTAAGCTGAAGCCGCACTGCAGTTGGACAGTTTGAATAAATAAACATACCCAACATGATTGCGTTTTCACTCTCTCTTTCTTTCTTTCTTTATTTCTTTCTCTGACCCATCCCGCTCCCCCCTTCCTCTGTTCATGGCTACATGAAGGCCAAGTCATGAGCTGACTCCTTGCTTTCAAAAGCCTTTTGTCTGGCTTGGCAACAGAACAGATCCAATCATGTCTGAAGGTCAAGAAGTTAAGATGCCCTGAGCTGCCTCCTGTTCTTCGTGAGATGGAAAGAATGAATACGGGAAGAGGAAATGAAAGGAAATGTTCAAACTGCAAATTAATTCTGCAAGTAAACATGGCCCGTTTTAATTGGGAAACATGCACACTGTCAAACTACATAGGAATAAAAACAGACACACACAGAAAGTTCAGACCTTAATGTAGGAGGTACTGGCATCTCAAGCTACTGTACTGAAGATTAAAAGATAGGAAGTACAAAGAAACATGTGGCTTAGTTAGTCAGAGAGAAACTGTAGTCTGCCAAATGTCAATGTCTACCGGTAAAATATTTCAATTTGGTAATCAACAGAAAAATATCCATCCTTCCAACCATCCATCCATCATCCAACCACCCGCTCAGTCCTATGCAGGGTCACAGGGATCTGCTGGAGCCTATCCCAGATCTCTTTGGACGAAAGGCAGAGGTCAACAGAAAAATAAACAGTGCAAAAATACAATGCACAGGAACCACCTAATGTTTCTTCACACCCTGATGCACATGATTCAATTATTATTATTATTATTTGAAATTTGATATTCCATAATGAAAATGTTATAAATAAGAGAGGTTGTTCAATTGACCTTTCCGTAAACGCCGCTGCCTCCCTAGTTACTGTTGCTAGGTCGGACAATCTTGCTGCTACTGTGTTAAGGACCATAGCGTTAATTTGCTATATTTCCGATACCTATCATCAGTATTTATATTATACTATAATAACGCTATGGTGGAATATTGCTGCTGGGGACCTGCAACAGTGATTCAAGGTGTCTAGAACTTTTGGAGGGGGCATTTTTTATTCCCTTTCCCAAGCCAAAAAAAACGCTGGAAAAATGCAGGTTGTGAGTTGAGTTATGTGTCCGTCCACAACTGAACGAGAGAAAACTTACAAAACACACCTACATTTCCTCCAAGGTAAGTTTATTGTTTTTATTAGATGATTGATTTAACCACTGTTTAGTAAAAGTAGTATGATTTAGCTGCAGGGAGGGTGATGAGTGAAAATGTCTCTCTGTTAGCATTAGCTATGGTCCATAGTGTCAATGACTTCTCCGCTATGGACCAGAGCTCGCTAGCCAGCTATAAGCCTGCCTCGTTGTCTACCAATATATATGGTCATCAGGGGTTAAACTGGGATTGGTTATGTGGGGGGGGGGGGGGGGGTTCTGCCTCGTACCCACCCCTGCCCCCGCCGCCCTGCTCCAATATACTTTTTGGAAAATATTTGATAACCATATCATATTGCACAGAGATATACACCTTATCTATGTGTTGTAGGCCTATGTGTGTCTTGTAGTGCCCCCCTACACATTGCCATTGGAATCATGGCATTCCCTTGGCCCAGTACTTGTGCTGGATGGGCCCGTCACTGCCAGAGACTACCGGACCATTCTGGAGGACCATGTGCATCCAGTGGTTCAAACATTGTATCCTGAACGCGGTGCCGTGTCTCAGGATGACAATGCACCAATACACCCAGGAAGACTGGTAAAAAATTGGTTTGATGAACATGCAAGTGAAGTTGAACATCTCCCTTGGCCTGCAGTCACCAGATCTGAATATTATTGAGCCATTTTGGGTGTTTTGGATGAGCGAGTCAGGAAACGTTTTTCCTCCACCAGCATCACCTAGAGACCTGGCCACTATCCTGCAGGAAGAATGGCTTCAAATCCCTCTGACCATTGTGCAGGGCTGGTATCTGTCATTCCCAAGACAAATTGACGTTGTATTGACGCTGTCCAACCCCTGTAGCTCTGGTGTGGGATAGACCTATGGACCAGAGCTAAAAACTGACAGTTGGTAATTCACTAAAAAGGAAAAAATCAAAATATACAACTTTTAAGTGAACATTGGCACTTCACTGAGAACATTCTTGAAACACCTTTGACTACAGTTTCAGCCTGATGTAATTTGCTGCAATGACTTCGGCCTCTGTATGTGAGCAGCATACTCTGTCAGGTGACCCATGGAGGTGTTTCACTATTATGACTCTTTGAGAATAATCGTAACAGCTTGGCACTCATTTCCTTTGAAAAGTTTCTCGCAGTCTTCTTGGCAGGCACATTTCAGATCAATCATGCTGGATTGCTGTTCACAGCCATTGTCCTGTCCTTATAAAAATGCTCTACTGGGTTAAAGTGTTCAAACTTGGCTTGGACAATTCTTGGACTTTCAGTCTTACCAACATCACTCCTATGTGTCCTTGAACATATGCTTGGTTGTGCTGAAATGCAATTCTCTAAGAAGACACTTTTCTTTGGCACGTCATACATTTGTCCAGTGACAAGAGTCTCACTCCACTGCATATGCTCTGCTTATATTTCTCCACATACAGTGCAAAACCGGCAGTTTCACAAGACTTAAAAATTGCAGAATGAATACGATACCTTAATATTCTTTTAAAAAATGATGCAGCCATTTGGATTCTTGAAACTCACAGAATTCATCTTTGCTACATTTGGCCAAAAACACCTGTAGAGAAGTGGAAGAGGATGTCATTGAATTTGTTGACACGGAAACGTGTTTGAGCCCTATTACATACTGCAATTTCAATATTCCTTTAACTCTCTGCCACTCACAGATAATTTGATTTAGGTATTGAAAATACATTGAACATAAAATGAGATACAAAAACTATAGAGCTTGGCTCAAAATATAAACATGCATTGTAGATATTTTTCTTTTTGGCACATGAACGATGTCTTACACTAAAGAAAAGGTATAATAAAATATTTCTATCTGAAGAAAGATTGTAAATTGGCTATAGATTAATAGAGAAATACATAAATGTCTTGCTCTGTGGGATATATATATATCTATATATATATATATATATATATATAATATATATATATATATATATATATATATTATATATATTAGGGCTGTCAAAGTTAACGCGTTAACGCGTGATTAACGCAAAATAATTTTAACGCAACTAATTTTTTTAACGCGCGATTAACGCGAGCGTTAGCCTGGCCGTTGAAGTACAATAATAGAGAGGAGAGTAGGTTTAATGAGCGTCGGGCCCGCCGTAGTTGTAGTCCTGTAGTCCTCCGTAGTCCTGTCAAAACAGGAAGTCATGCACTGACGTCGACGTCCATGCCGCAGACAGACAGACGTAAACAAACTCCGTGAAAAGTAGCTGGGATAAAAATGGATACAAACATACTATTTTGAATGGTAAGTTTAGCTTCAAAACCTTGCCTGATAGCTAACTCCACAAGATAAATGTTGTTTGTGTTTGCTGTCAATGTCAATTTAGTTACCACCGGAGTCCCGACTACTGAAATATCACTTGCCGGCTAATGAGAGCGCGGATGCAGAGAGCCCCCCCCCCCACGAAAATATTTTGTATGAAGAACATAAGAGAAAATATTGAGTACATATATATATATATATATATATATATATATATATATCTATATATAGATATATATATATATATATATATATATATATATATAACATATACATATATAATGGATTTGGCATTGTAGCAATAAATAAACATGCATTTGTTTTGCATAAGGCAAGCATTTGTGTACTCTCATATTAGGCAAGGCAACTTTATTTGTAGAGCACAATTCGTACACAAGGCAATTCAAAGTGCTTTACAGATGCATAAAGTCACAAGAAGGCAAATGCAATCATTCCATACAAGCATAAAAATAATCAATAATAAATAAAATTAATAAAAAAAATAATTAAACAATCAAACAGAAGAAAGCAGTTTGTGGTGACTAAAATCAGAAATGGTTTTAATACATATAGCAAAGATTGATGACCAAATTTGTCTGAAGTGATGGTATTGAGGATTATTGAAGTGAACTGGCCAGATTAACATTCCTGGGGGAATTTTAACACTCTGGGCGACAAATTTGCAAGAGTGTTCACCCTCGTGCTCCTACTGTGTGCTAAGCCCAGGACCTGAGTTTAGAGCAGGTCATCTGGAAAGAGCAGAATGAAAATCCCATCTTCCCTAAGAGCTCCACTGAAGAGAAGGCACAGGGTGTGTGTGTGCCTGTGTGTACTCAGGAGGAATTAAGCAGTAGTGGGTGGAGGAGATATGTTTTTCAGTCTCCCTTTTCCCACAAGCTGAATCTGAGCCTTGTACTGGAGGTGGTGCCTGGCATTTTTTGTGACTACAGCAGCAACGAGGTGAGAATTTGATATCAGGATTTAAATGAATGCAGTTATCGTCAGTTATATACTTTACGTTATGCTATAAACACTGTAAATGCAGCCTTAGAAGTGTGCTAATTACTTTAGAATTAATAAAAGTAGATCCAAGAAAAATACTCCAGTGTAATAAATAAACTTTGATATTATGTGCTCTGTATAGCCATTTCTGTTAAATGTTGATGTATTTGCATTTTGTTTAGTGGTGTTTACCTGTGTAACACAAGATCATCTGATCATTATGCTTTCAAGCATGAGGAAAATACATTATCAAACAAACAAAAAAAACACAACCTCTCACACCATACCATTATTTATTTGACAAAAATGAAACCTAAAAGAAAACTCACATAGACAATGATAACTACCCCAGTGTAAATACCTTGTATATCCACCTTCGGCAGTAGTAATTTGAAGTAATCATTTCTACTACAAATTTAGTCTCACATGTCATTGGGCCATTTATCTTTACTTTTTTATTTTCAGTGTGTGGAGGTTTTTGGGCATTCACTGATGCACAGCTTTGTTGAGAATCCTGCCACAGCATTTCAAATAGTTTGAGGTCTGGAATTTGTTTTTCAACCATTTTCATGTAGATTTGCTGGTGTGCTTCAGATAATTGTCCCGTTGTATGACCTAGTTCCAACATAACTTTAGCAGTAGGACAGATGGCCTCATATTTGCCTCTGATACTCTGGTATACAGAGGCGTTCATGAATGACTCAAAGACTGCAAGGTGTCCAGGTCATTCAGCTGCAAAACAAGCTTAAATCATCACCTCCCATAGCTCTGCCTTGACAGTGGGGATGATGTGTTTCTTCTGAAAGGATGTGTTTGGTTTTTGCCAAACATGGCACAGGGCATTAAGTCCCCACAATTTCACTTTTGTCTTATGTGTCCATAGAACATAGTTCCAGAAGTCTTTTGATTTGTTTTGATTCAGTTTTGTGAACTTCAGTCAGACTTCCATGTTCTTTTTAGACAGAAGAAGCTTTCTTCTGGCACCCATATAAGCAAACTATATTTGTACAACTTTCTAAATGCGCTGGCCTGGACTTAAACATTCAACATCCTTAATGATACCTGAAAGGTCTAAGATATAGTTCTTGGGTTTCTTTTTGTAATTCTCTGTACATTTTCTGGGATGTCCACACCTGAGAAGACTGGAGGCTGTCTTGAATGCTTTTCACCTGTGAATAATCTTCCTTACATTGAATTTAAGATTGAATTCCAGATTATTGTGCAGCATCTGTAGCTTTTTAAAGACTATTGTTTATGTCTTTCCTTCTTGGCATTGAGCAAATAAACACCTGAATGCATTAGACCAGCAAACTGCCATAAACACCTGCTTTTAAAGAGATCTGGACATCTGCTGATGGGCTGATGTTTAGCTGCACCTGGCTGTAACTTACCCTCTGAAATCCCATGGCAGCAGTAAGGGGGGAACTATACCCATATTATTTATTTATTTATTTTTGGCTTCAGTTCTGTTGAGGAAATTAGATTAAAAGAGTGAGCACCTTTACACACCAGATAACCTGACCAAGTAAAGGATTTTATTCCGTGTATACATGTTATAGTCCATCATTCAAAAGTGATTCATTCAAATTCACTATTTAATAAACTTGCCAGTACATGACTGTACAGTATTTGTAGTAATACACTCGGTATCTTCTGTAGAACTGTTGTGGAACTTCTGTATGCAGTTAAATGTGGAGCTGCTGAAGAATATATTTGCTTCTCAACCACAGCTTATCAGTGAGATGCTCTAATGTGAATCAGGGCAGCCGTGGAAGGCAGCACAACCCAGTATCTTCAGCTCCACACCAAGGAAACCCAGGTGTCTAAATAAAGCATAAAGTGTGGTGTTGGTATGCAGCAAGATAATCACAGTTCCTTCACTTAATGTCTGTACATTTGTGAAAGACCTTGGTTTGAGTCTGTCCAGAAAGCTACCGCTTCTTGTCATTGTTGTACTGTAAAATAGAATAGAATGAAACGCTTCGTTGTTTCATAAAAGAAATGCAACAAATGTGAAACTTTTTTTAAATATTTCTGAAAATGTGTGTGTGTGTATCTTTTTTTTTTTTTTTCCTATGATGACAAGGCCAATATTTCCAAGGCCACAGCAGCATGATAAAAGTCATGGAGATGCAGACCAGTGGCGGTAAACACAAAGAAATCCAAGCTAACAAACACAGTTAAAAAGAGTGACTCCCACATTTTCCATCGGCATCAGTCCACACAGATTCTCTATCGCACATATTGCAAGTGCACACTTAATGTATCATCCTAATGGTACGCAATTGTCACTTCTCTTTCCAGGCTTACTCTGGCAGCAGCATTGAAGTGGTTACAACAGTCAGTAGCAGATGGCCTTGTATGTGTATGTGTGTTTAAGCATGAGCCTGGTAGATGTGACACTGGCGATGTTAATAACATCCTCTGGGCTGCAGAGCTCCCGCATCCTATATCTTGTGACACAAGATATGGGATGTAAAATAAAAGCAGAGTTGAGGGTCATCATCTCGTGTTTGAGTGGAAGCAAGTCCATCTGGCGTGGTGCAGGCAGACTATCAACACGATGAGGGAAATGATTATGAAAACAAAGGGTTCTGCTTAAGAGCTTTTAACAGGTACTTCAGGTGTACTTGTCAGATGTGAGTTTCCTTTAGGCATCTGTACCCTTCTAACCTTAAAACCCAAGAACACTGTGATAGAGAGAAAACAGACAATCTGCTTCATATAGATATGCTCAAGTAAGACTGAGAAAGGGCTGGAATGTTCGTTGGACCAGAATATGTTGTTTAATAATATGGACTTAAACGAATACACCTTTGGTTCTCAAACATACACCTGTCTAAACATGGGCTGTGTCACAGCAGTGAAAGCACACAAGATGACTGGTGAGTTGTGCATTTCCAGGTCTCGACAGTAAACTAAGTGGCAACATGCAGGTACAGTGGTAGTTAAAATTTAAAAAAGGTATGGTTACTATTTTAGTATCTTAAAATATCTTAAAAAATGCAGTCATGGGCCAGCCTAGTGGTGCAATGGTTAGGGCAGGCAGCCCATGAACAAAGGCTATTGTCAACGGGAAGCAGGTCAAAGGTTCAACTCACGGCCTGTTTGACAGGTATGCTGCCTGTCGTCCCCGCTCTCTTTCTCTCTTTCTCCCCTCTTTCCACGAAAAGTAAAGCCTGCTGATTGTGACAAAAAATTAGGGATGCACGATAGCTGTTTTTTAAAACCGATACCGATAACCGATTACTTTCAGCTCCGAAAGGCCGATACCAATACCGATAACCGATAACACACACATATACCTAAGATCATTACATCAATACTATGAACAAAACCAAAAACAGTTTTGACTCTTTAAATGAAGAGTGAAATTATTGGCAAGCCTCTCAAACATTTTCATAAAGCTATCAAACAAACCTATTTGATATCTCACATCAACTTAAATAAGGTGCATTACTGACTGATATGAAAAATAAAGGCTCCTTGAACTGATAGAATTACATGCATCAGAATTACTAACTGAAAAATGCATTCCTAAATGACAATAAAAAATAATGCACAGTGCATAATGTACTGACAAGTTAGACTTGTCTGTAAGAATAAACTGAAAAAGTGCACTCCATAGTAACAGAAAATTATGTTTAAAGGATTTTGGCTTGTGATTCCTTAAAATGAATGCCTTTAATTAGGGTAAATGAGGTCTGGTAGTTTTTTTTTTTTTTTTTAATCTTATGGAAGCTTTAGATGAGAGAGATGATGGGGAGGGGAGGAGATGAGACGAGACGAGACTTGGTGTTGGCTTGCCCACGTTAGCTCACGTTAGCGCGATTTCAAAACTCCATGGAAGCGATAGTTATGTTTCAGGTGGCTGATCAAGTTTGAAGTATTAAAGCTTGTGCTATTTTTCCCTCCTTCGCTTGGAGCATTTATTACAAATAACCAGCGAACTATCTTCTTCTGAAACTTGAACAAAGTTCCATGCAGTCGCCTCCATGTTTTTTTCATTTTTTTTTTTTAATGAACGCTCTGCGCCGCAATGCTGCATTTGAGGTGTAATGTAAATTCCTCCGTTCCCTCATTTGCTAGTCGTTCTTTCGGCCTTATCAATTTTTTTTATTTTGTATGTGTAACATGTGGGAAAATAATGCGAATATCAATTAAAGTCAGCAACTACCAAAATTATGACCGAGGTAACAAGTTGTTTTCTGGCATGAGGGCTTATTCTTGATTTTGCTTACTGAGAAATCGTTTTTCTGATTATGCCGACGTCACTTGAACATAACATTCACTGCCGGTCATTCAAAGCTCAAGGGGAGTGAGGCACTGCCGTGTTGAAAAAAAAAAAAATCTTATTGGGGCTATTCACCATGATATCGGACTTATTGAGATGACGGTATAATTTCCTGTTATCGGCCCGATAGTTATCAGGTCAATAATTATCATGCATCCCTACAAAAAATACAGTCATCTCTCTCATATATATATATATATATATATATATATATATATATATATATATATATATATATGCAATTATCTTATAAACGGAGTCAATCAATAAATATTGGTAATGCCATTTACAACAACAGACAGGTGTGAAAAGTGCTTTACTTTGCTCTTCCTCTAAACAGCTTTTGGCTGAAATTACAGTCATTTAAATCAAAGAATATGGTGAAGTAATTTACAGATCAGCATCTTAAAACACTTCTCAATAAACTGGTTATCTAATATGACGCTGCCTCAGTGTTTCTTCAGTTTGTTACCAGAGCTCCTTTCAACACTCACCACTGCAGTCCGTATTCACTGGCTAACTGGAATCTCTCTTCAATTTTGCAGACAAACAAACTAGCTTGTGTTGATTTATTTAACTCTAATTGGTAAAACACCATCACATCTCGGCTCATTACTACTTCATTCATAACACCAGTTGTACTCTTCATTTCTGTAGCCTCATTAACCTGCTCATACCCAAAGCCCACAATGCTTTTGGTTGTTCAATTTCCTGCTGCAAGTGATTGGAATCATTTAACTCAGTTCTTTCATACCACTCTCATCTTTTAAAAATTTAGTACAAGCATTAATATATTGACGTTTTTTGATGTTTACACTTTTATATGTATGTCATTGTACATCCTGTTATGAATGTAAGACATTGTATTTTTTGTAAGGAATTTAACCCTTATTGTTTTGCTCTGTCTGTGCCGCCTCTTGGCCAGGTTGCACTTGTAAATGAGAACTAGTTCTCAACAGAGGCTACCCGAGTACTGTGGGATATAACGTGTAAGAGGGCTGCACTCCACTCAGGCTCATTCCAGGGCTTTGCAGACCTGTGCCTTTCTGGTCTCCCTCTGGTTATTCCAGACAAAGCAGACGGGATCACCAGCTGTCTAGCTGTCAGTGCTGGTATTTTCCTTGCCAAAATGATGGAAACACAGCCTGAAATATCTTCAGTTCATTCAACACGTTAAAATTCTTTCCCATTTTGTCCTTTCCCTCACTCTGTGCGACGAGATCTTTCAGACACTTTACCAATATCAAATTAACCATGAAGGGATAGATGTGTAGCATCTTTGCTTTGGTCCTATTTGATGTACACTCCACAGCATCATAGTAGTACATCATGTTTGTTTAAAAGTAGAAAATGAAATGACACAGATTGAATGATCTGTATCGTTTGTTTTGGCTTGCTGCTTTCTTTACCTGAGGGGTGTACTACGAAGCGAGATTAGAGGGTTAGCAAGGTATGTTGAGTCTAAAGCCAGGATTTCCAGTACCACGAAGGTGGCTCTCTTTTAACCTGGCTAGATCACCATGGTAATTTACTCTGCAAGCTTAACCTGGTCCGGAGCAGGTTATGTGCAGAGTTTAGGCTCAAATCGGCTATAAAAAAGCGCCACCCTTTCACTTACCACCTCTTTCAGAGATGGCATCACCTTTTTTGAGAAATCCCGTTGACCTGAGCGCCAGGATTGTGCGAAGGATCTCTATGGAGGGAGAGAGTATTCAGAGACCGGACTGATTCGCTGGCTTCCCATGACGATATTCTCTATGAACGCTAGAGATTTTCAGCTGAGGGAATACGTTACATTTGTAATCTGCTAGAGCCAGATATTGGCAGCGCCACCAAAAGCAGCCGTGCGCTCACAGTAGCGCAAACGGTGTGCGTTTCTTTGCGTTTCTTTGCCACGGTAACTTACATGCATTCAGTTGGTGATGCTGAAAATCTGAGCCAGAATACTGTATGTCGCGCTATTCGCAAGGTTGTACTTGCTCTTACTGAACTGCTGAATATGTATGTAGTATTCCCTGGCCATCTGCCCACGCTTCAAATAAAAGAAGAGTTTTACAAAATTGCAGGTAATATAAATTAATAGTCCATTATTTTGATAATCAGTGTGACGTGGAATTTCATGTGAAATGTTTTAATATAATTCATTCATAAGATTCCCCAGGGTGATAGGGTACCTATTAAAGTGGCCGGTGAGTGTATTAAATTAATTTCACATAGATTTAGCAAAAAACTAAAGTGATTTTCATTTATCATTCATAATGGGACAGTCAGACCTACATAATGTCTAACTCTGCTGCATTAAGTTTAAAGTTTAAGCGCTCTAAAAGAGGGAGGGAGATTAATTAAGGTGCATTAAGTGGTGAAATAAATATAATTTACAAATTTACACGATCTGGAATTTTTTGCCAGCACTCCTCTCTGGCTTTATTCGCACCTACAGTATTGCTTTTGTCCGTAAAGATTTCTTTGAAATCCTCATAGTCCTGCATTATTAAAACCTGCTCCTCCTGACTGAAATATACGGACCGCCAAAGCCGGGCTGCACATTAAAGTGATCGGGAGCTTTCCCGGCCCAAACCATCGATGTGGACCACGGGGACAACTAATTTTTTTTGTCACTTCTTTTGTCTTATTCTTGCATTAATATTAATTAAGTTACAACCGCCCGTTGCATCATAGTGGATTAAATAGGTCCACAGAAAATCTGGGGTTCTACTACCATGTAAGCAGCATAATTCCCCCCGACCCCTCTCACGTGTTTCAGGTGGTTTGGCCCAAGGCTCGTCTTTACTGTAAATCACACTGGCGCGAAACAGAAAGAGGCTGGGCGGAACGGAGAGGGCTAAAATAAAAAAAAGAAAGGAGGCGGCGGCCAAATGTGCCAAATTAACTGACATCTTCTCAAGACAAGCTGGTAGGTTACTGAAAGAGAGATGGATAATTGGCCTGGTTGTGAATTTTATCATATAACGTGGCGAGCGTTTGGAACTGTCACAACTGTCAACTTAAAAATGTCACAATGTAGGTATAGGATTATCTATGCTTAAAATGCATTCATATTTCCATAGAAGAACCGAAAACTTGTTGCTTTAAATGCCAGTTAACCATTTTGATGAACAGAGTTGTCAAACGCTTCATCACGCTTTATTTGTAGCCTGCCTGTATTAGCACCAACGTGCACAGGTTAATGCAATTAGACATATTAAACAGGTTGCGTAACAGGCTATTTGTTAGAGTATTAAATGCATGTCAAACGTGCTATTTAGACTGCATTATTTAGAAGTGCTGTATACCAATATTGCGCTTGGTTCGTGGGCGTGGGGGCAGGTGTTATTAAAAAAAATATTCTTAATAATAACAGGCCTAATAATAAAATAGGCTACTCGAGAGTGTGCACGTGCTACATGCTTCTCTGCAACTGTAGCCTATTTTGTCTCGCCGTTATATCGTGCATTTCCACAGGCGCGCAAACATGAACAACTCAATGTTAACTGTCTTTTTCATGGTTCTGGAATGTTTTGTATCATCAGCGCAGGATGCCAGAACCACTGATGATCCAGATGAGGGCAGGACTGCTGAAGGGCCAGGTAGAGGAAGACAGTTAGTCAAGATAGACGTTTAGGATGGAAAATATGGCATAGTCTACAGAAGAAAACCATGATATGTGTAGATTAAATAGTGCAGATAATTAACAAAATCATAATTAAATATGCAAACAAATTAATAAGTGAATGAAAGGATAGGCTAGATAAATACATAAAGTGTGTTTTAGCAACATAAAGAACCCCCTAAATGAAATGTTTGTGTAGCCTCAGAAGATCAGGTGCCTGAAGGTGAATGCAGTCATGGAGAGGCCAGGACCACAGAGGAAACAGGTAGCAGGATTTAAATTAACTAATCGTTGAAAATGCGTCAAAATAAGACCAAATGAAATAGGTAACCACTGTTTAATCAATAATTGTCTATGTAACCTACATTACTTTTTATTTGTTATTATAGGCCTATGAAGTCAGATGCTAAGAGGGAGGTGCGCACACTGTTATCAACTCAATATTAAATATCTTTTTTATTGTTATGGAATGTTTTCTAGCGTCGAAGCAGCAGACCATTTCCACTACTGATGATCCAGATGAGGGCAGGACTACTGAAGGGCCAGGTAGAGGAAGAGAGTTAGTCAAGATAGACGTTTATGATGTAAAATATGGCATACAGAAGAACAACAGAAGTTATGTACAGGAACTTTGATTTGTGAAAGGACTTCTTTATCATTATCTTTATTTTATTTGAATTTCAATTATACATTGTTAAAGGGGCGTGAATAATTGTATGCCATAATCTAAATAAAATAAAAGGCATTGTGAGAGAATTGTTTTTTGTTTTATCTTTTTCTATGTACTCAAATTTGTCCTCCGTATCAGAGTGGCCTGAATTTGAATTAAATTCCCGGACTGAGAAAAGGGCCCACTCCGGCCCTGCGGACCGCCATCTATCCATTTTATCCGGAATAGGCGTCAAATGACGCGTCAAATGCCCCCTTTTATGTGAACGCGCACAGAGCAGAAAGTTGATAACCACCGTCGTGGTACCAGTTATCTCTGATGGCGAGTTTCAGGTTTGTTAAGCCAGCTCACCCAAAGAAAGCCTGGCTGTGTCGAACTTGCTTCGTAGTACACCCCTCTGAAGTGGTTGTGGCCACAAAAAGCCCCAAATGCAACACGTTACGACTGGTCATTTACCACTCTAAAATATGTTGCTTGGATTACTAGAATGGCGTGTGATATTTGCAGAGTTTTAAAGATAAACTGGGGTCAGGGGATTGATGGCCCCATAAACAAACATTAAAATCTTAAACTCAATTCTAAATCAAACCCGAAGCCAGCAGAGAAAGTGAAGAAAGGGAGTAACATGTTCACACATGGAAGCATTTTATAAAAGTTCTACAAGTCAACATTAAATCATTATAATAATCTGGCCTTAAACTAATAAAAGGCATGGGCTGGCTTGTATAGACAGGGGCTGCTAATAAAGGTTTACACTTTAATCAGATGACAAAAGTGAACATATGGATCCAGAACCCCACAGCTCGAGAGATTAACATTTGAAACAGAAAACCCGATTACAATGTATTCTGTACAATGTTAATTTAAATGAAAATAAAATTTTATGACAGCCTTAGCTCGATGTCATTGATACAGTTCAGCAAAGTGTTTGGTCTGTCATTTGCCTTCAAATGCAAATATATTTGCAAATCATCTGCATAGCAATCACATGCTTGGCAACAAGAGTCAACACCATATTTACAAATCATTACAGGAAAAAAATGAAGATTGACCAAATAGAAGCTGAATTACTTAAATGGTGTGCTTAGGATACCTATACAGTGCTCAAGATGAGAGAGGAGGACTGCATGTTGAAGCACCAACACAGCAGGTTTCCAGAAAGTATAGATAAGAGGAATATCATTGTGGACTCTTGGCAGTGCAAAGTTACTGTTACAATGTGATCTGAAACTGGTTTGCAAATGATAGTAGCATTAATCAAATGTTAATGCTGATATCAGTTGCAAAGCTATGACAGTAAAAGGGCCAGCCTCCCTTTTTCCTGTTCAGTTGGAAAAGAGAGGAAGGAAACATACAGTACTTTGATGTGTGCTACCCCCTTCATCTCACCAATAAACTCTGGTTTTACATTCAACAGACGAGGTGAAGACACGGACTTTTGGGGAAGCTGAGCTTGTGTTACAAATACCCTGCTTTCCTGGGATTTAAAAAAAAAAAAAAAAAAATCTGAAGGTGGTAAGGAAAAAGAAAAAAAGAGATTTCCTTTACTATGAGCCAAGTAGCAACAGAATCACCTACGTCTGCTCTATGCATCACCACACTCAAATGACCTTGGTAGCATATCACATAGTTAAAACACGGATTTTACATATTGCCTGTCAACAACTCAACATATCTGGCAAAGGATTAAAATGCAATTTTACAAACCAGCAACTGATTATGAAACAGAGATGCTGGATGGAGCCCCCCCTTCCCCCTCGATTGAGTCATCAATAACACTTTAGTCCTTGCCACTATTATTATTGGGTTATTAATTCATCCACCTTGATTCCATCCATTTATCAACAGTAGTGAGGGAAAATAAATAAAGGTTTCCGGGGATTTAGGCTCTGCAAATGTGAGGCAATGACTGATCAGTTCCGACGGAAGCGAGACCTGACAACAGGGCCAGCCAGGCTGTTAGGGAACTGCATCACTCATGCTTAATTTCCTTTTTATTTTACAACTCAACAAGTGTTGCAGACCTATTGCATTATTAATGCAGTGTAGCTCAGCGGGCAGAGCTGTCTGCAGTAAATGGAGCTGGGGTATTTGATAAACGCTGGTATGCAATTTTCTTAAGAATTAGAAATAATCAATCTTTTTGTTGTTGTTCTTCTTATATCCTTTGAAGCAATTCTTTTTTTTTTCTGTTCTATCATAAAATAAAATATTTTAATTAGCCTAAGCACCTCAGAAATGTTGTACTATTTGATCTGTACAGAAACTAGACCTTTTACATTAGCCTTGGCATTTTCTCTTTTAGTATTTTCAAAAGGTCTTCTGATTTATATACGCTAAGGAATGCCACATGAATTCCTTTAAAATAGTTCAGGGTCTTCCAAGTTTAGTCAATGCTTCAATTTTTCAACTTGTCACCTCCTACAGGTAAGAAGTTTAAGCCTTAACAACCGCTAAAATGTCAACCATTCCCCTAACTGGCACTAGTGTTCCTCTTCCCTCATCAGAGTCTATAGGTAATAGGAAACCTGGGCATAAAATAAAGGTTAAGTACAAGTCTGAGGTGTGACAGAGTCCAGGTCCAGAGTAGACTCTTGGGAGCTGTGTGCCTGTGATAAACTCAGTCAAGACCTCTGTAGACCTACCGCTACGAAGGCAGCTAGGTTTTAAACTTGCCTAATTAGCAGTATTTAGAGTGGTTCGTACTTGCCTCATCTATGTATGTGGGATTTGACTTTTCAAGATCTGTATCTGAACAGTCATGCTGCATTCCTCCCTCTGTTTACACGGGGATTGTGAGTGATATGTCCATAATTGTTTGGGGCTTTTGGGTTTTCTTCTCCATGGTGGTTTTTCTTCCAATATCACCACTAATGATTTTAACATTGTTATCAGCATGTGTTTAAGTGTTGCAATTGCTGTTAGAACGTTGCAAAGAGATCCCACAGATATTAAAGGTAAGCCTGGGAGATCTGAGAGTAGCATGCTTGCTAAAGCCTTGGCAGATGACCATAACATAATGTGCTGCAAGTGGATGAACCCATTGTAAGACTAATAAAGAAAAAAAAAAGAACATACAGAACATCCATATCACATCTGCATCTCTGATAAAAGAAAAAGGGGGAACAACATTTTATGACTGATTAAAAATTCTATACTTGAATGTTTAGTCTGGAAACATTTCTCATGGTCGTGCTCAGCAAATTATGCAGGCTTGAGTCTTATAACAAATGCAATAAAAGGCCAGGAACATGACTCCTGTAGAAACAAGCAAGCAATAAATGTGTCAGACTCTTGTGAACTGGTTTACATCCTGGTTCTCTTTCAAGCACAGTGGTTTTTAAGGCCATGTGGTTGGTCAGGCAGTGAACTCTGTGGAATTCAGTGTTTGGAACGTGATTTCACCAAACTGATGAAGGCACCTTGTAGGGTATCAAACCTATATGTGTGTGTGTGTGTGTGTGTGTGTGTGTGTGTGTGCTACTTTTGGTCAAGGCTGGTGCACAAGTTGAGTCTGCTTAGGACAGCAACACCTCTAAGTAAGTGATCACATCAATCTCTTTCTCTAAAAGAACCTTACATTAATATTTATTAGATCACTTCCCATAGTTTTCCACAAATTTACCAAAATTTCACAACCTACATGCAGGACATGAAGAATTTGAAGCTGCTAAATTTGATACCCCAGTCAGTCCATTGCCCCCTAACCTTCTACCATTAACGTGGGGTTAGTCATGCATGTTTATGGCTGTTGAAGAGCTCAGAGACAACATCCTTTCTTCTGGAATATAAAAGCTCTGGAGGACGGTCCCAGACATGTTTCCACCTCCTCAGAGTTTTATGCTGTAATAAAACATGTTTACATGCTTTTTGCCTGTTTGGACCCCAAGGCCACATGGGTGAAAAGGTTATCATGAAGCCACCATTTGCCTTAACCTTCAAAGGATTTTTTTCTTTATTTTTACTTTTTGGCAAGAGGTACTTTTGTTTTATTACTTTTGTACTGTATTTAAATTAATTACGTAACTATTTTAGGACAATGTTAGAATAAAGATGAGGTATCTGCTATTTGTGAGAAAAGAGATGTTCTCTTTTTGCCCCCACAAACTGGGCTGAAGGATTTATAACAAAGATTAATACTTGGATTTGGATGAGAATGAAACACAGACCTTGACCCACCTACCTTGACTCCTTCAAAGGAAAACTAAATGTTTCTTTTGGGGCGACAGAAATGAAGTCTTTTGCTCGCACCAGAAACCACGACTCATTCCTCATTTGTGGTTGAGCAAAACTACTAAAATCTTCTTTCTAGTGCTCTTATTTTTTTGCTTGATTTTCTGTTTTATTCTAAGATAGCTCTTTTTGGCTCACCGTTTCACTCAGTTTTTTTTTTCTTTGCTCTTCAATATCTGTCTCTTCTATTACCCTTTGTGCTCTGATACACATCATTGTCATTAACAAATGCTTGGCTCTTAGTTTTATTAGTTTTCCTGCTTAAAGCTGGCATTCTGAAAGGAGCACAACGGTCCCTCTGCATGGCTGAGCCCATCTGTGGTGTGCCATAATGATTTTTTTCACGCTGCATTAAGTTATCACTCTCTAACCAGCAAAATGGGCCAAGACCCAGTCGTCAGTTGGACAAAGGAAGAGAAAACCTGGCTCATCCCCAGTCAGTATGCATACCTGTGGTGAAAAATAAATAAATAAATAAATAATAACCCCCCCCAACCAGGAATGTGAGAAAATGAACTCTGAAGAATTTGAGGGATTGCTTTGGGATAACTAACCGGGATTCACCATTTGTGCCTCACGGGATGAATATTGACAGGCTGATGGAGTACATTACAAACAACATACATTTCTGTGTGAAGAATGCAAACCGCCCAGAAAAGTATGGCATCTTTCCAAAAAGAAACCTTGGATAATCTTGGATATAAAAGCTGAATGTAAAAGAGCTGAGTTTATGATCAGGATCAAAGAGGAGCTGGAAAAGGTCCATAATCAACTTGAAAAAAAAAAAAAAACAATAAGGGAAGGCAAGGGGAGCTTTCAAGGGAAAGATGAAGAGTGTCTGGAACTGAACAATGTAAAGCAGGTCTGGAGAGGATGGAAAACTTTTTTTAGGAGGCAACAGCAGTAGTGATGTGGCACCAGAACCTCGTGATGAGGGCTGGCTCACAAAACTGCACTTCTTTTTTTTTTTTTTTTTTATTAGATTTGACCCTACAATACACAGACCAACCAGAATATCCACCACATGGGATTCTGGATTTAATTTATAATGTCTGCAATGAAATAAAAGTCAAAGTAAATAAATGACGTTTTTGTTCTTCCCAGTGATTTAGCATTGGAAAAAGATAAATCCTTGCCTTCAATCTAACATTTATGCGTTCACTCAAGCTGTTTTCTTACTTGTCACAGTCAGTCATGCACGTAAAGCAGTAACGGAAACATAATTATGACATGAAATCTGTTGGTGGGAGTAAAAGCACTAAGCTTGACTACCTTCGCTGATGCATTGGTATGACTTGTTTTAATTTTCTCTATCACCGGAAGGCAATCACGAGGACATGCTTCCAACTGAAAACCCTTAAGGTCAATTCATCTTTACAAAGTACCTGACATGGGCGATTACAGAGATGAGCAGAAGCTGACATACAGGATGAGGTCTTTTTTTTTTTCTCAATAAAGACTGAAAGGCTGCATCTTTGGCTTTGGTTTTGCTTATTAAGTAATAACATGGTGTGGTACTCTTAACTGACATTTTCTCAAAAAATAAATTTCTTTTGAAAAGTAATACCCCTCCAGATACTTGATGTCTTTGATTAAGTGCTTATCAAGATATGATTAGAATATTGACCGTTTTTAAGTGAAAATGATTGAATTTGTTGTTTCCGCTGCATTTACTGTTTAATTGTAACAAGGAGCGTTATGGCAATGAAATAACGTAAAATCACTGATTACCTCTGTTACTGAGATTGTGTCTGTATGTTGCCTTCTGAGATATCTGGATTTGGCATCGTCCTTTCTGAAATCACATATATAGCATATCATGAATAACTATCATTTATCTGCTGTTTCCTCACTTTGATGATTGTAAAGCCTGAATCAGATCCATCCCTCTGGTCACCCATACGGTAACAACATGTCGATTAAAAGCTAGCAACAATAAGCCCAAAACATTAAATACTTTAGCTTCATTGAGGGCCAACTGGGGCCATTTTTTCATAGACGTCTAAGCAGTAGCATTTCTTGCAGTGAAATGAATCGTACCCCTGCTGCAGATAGAAAGAATGCAGGTTTAAAGGATTTGTGCTGGTTTAGCCTTTCAGCGCTGAGGTAGCACACATGTTATAGGTTACTCACCACTCTTGGAAGCATTGATGGAGTAGTTCACTGTCAAATATGATTGTGGCGCTATTTACATATGTCCATACACATATGATACTAGATGAGTCAGGTTTTGCAGGTCAATTCTTATCAATCGAGTTTTTAAGCAAAATTTGCATATTTATTACATTAACTATATTTACATGTAAACACGCACAGAACCAGTGTACCACGGTAGTGGTTGTACACATTACTTAGGCCTAAATCAGTTCAAGACAAAGTCTCTGTTATCATTGAATTTACATTTAATACTAACGACATTAGCTTAGCAGTGGTTGGAGTGTAATGTAAAATGTGACAGAGATCATCAAGGGTTATTTTTTCCGCTGCAAGACGTTTACTCTCTTCCTGGTTCAAGAAATGAAAAATGAAACCAAAATTGAATGTGAAGCACTATGGATTCATAAACATCTAAAGACAGAGGGACACATACATAAATGAATAGTGATGCAAGGCAACGGTGTCCTATACTATTTTGTTCATCTTCCATCTTCCACCCCACTATCCCTCTCAGTCTTGCTTTTCCAGAAGACCCTCATCTTTCTTTTCTTGTGAACACCTTGTGTCTTACCGGGCTGATGGATGCCTCCTCCCTCACACTTTGTCTGAGTTTGGACACTCTTAAATTACCCCAAGCTGTGCAGAGGAGAATGAAGAGGAACTTAAAAATAGCGTTTGGTTTGGGCTTTTTCTTAAACTAATGGTTGCCCTTACTGACCCTGCTTCAACCCCGAAGTCAGCTTGCCTGCACTCCCTCATTCCCTTCCTCCCACCCCCCTCTCCTCTCTTTATACACAAGGAAATGATGAAGGTTATTGATGGCGATTCTGCAGACCTCTTTTACGTCTTCACATACTCACACGATTTTCCCCACAGGTCTCATCTCTCTCTCTCTCTTTCCTTCTCCTCCAGCTCTCACTTGAATAATGTTGTCCTAAAGCCAGAATGAGGTCAGCAAAGCAATGGTAAGACATATTGTTTGGTTAAAACGGTCTGGAAATGGCTCATCAGTAATCAAAGGCCACACATTAGCAGATGAAACATTATGCTTGTGTGCACGCTTTCTTCATTGAACATAAAAAGCTCGTGATTATTTTATAATTTCATTAGAGCTTAATGCAATATCTAACAGTTTCAAACATGCATAGAGGAAAATTAATGGTGGCAGGGATTCTGCAGACAGACCTGGAGTTTGATGGTTTCTTTTGTGGTATTTGTCATGTTGAGACATTTCTTTCTGGGGGGAAAAAAAAAGAAAAAAAGGTTCCACAGGTTTTGGCTATACGGGTTCTTGTACCAGGCAAACGAAGGCACCTTGTTTGGTATTTGACAGTTTAAGTGATGAGAAGTTCACAACTCATCCAGAGACGGGTTGACCTCCTTTGTTAGCACATCAGGACCATAACTTGTCATCGAGGTCTGTTTCAGCCCAATGAGCTGCAGTTAACCTTTGACCTCTCACCTCTGCTGCCCCTCACTAATGTGGATGCTCCCTACACTGGAGACTGACAGCATCATCAAAAAAGTCTTTTTTTTTTTTTTTTTTTTTTTTTTTACTGGAGGGGTTTCTGAGTCAGAGACACCTGGGATGTAAGGAACTGAGGGTGCAGAATTATTTGCTGATAGGACCGGTTAAGTGAACGCGCCTCTGCGTTAGCCGTCTTAATTGTGCACCCATCACTCAAGTGAATCTCCTCTTGCAACTCCCTCTGCTTAAATATTTACAAACAAACCAACACTTTGGCGTCATGTTTGCCCATTTGCTCATTTGTTGGTGATCAGCTTTTGTTCTTGACTTAAAAGCCCACTTCGATTCAACCATCTTCTCCAAGTCACACTTCCTTTCCTTGAGACCTGCTTAAGTGCAATTTAATTTTTTTTAATCTTTTTTATTTTTATTGTTTTTGCAACTATTGCTCATTGAAAATCTTGTTCATGAACACCAAAATTCCTCTTTAATAATTTCAGTCATGAAGGTAACCTTGTTTAAAGATCCAAAGTTAAGCTAGGGAATTCAATTACAGGCAAAACCTCAACGAATGCACTTTAATTTTAGACCTGCATTCATTCAACTGCAGCTTTGTGAAAGGGTTACGCATAGTTTATCGGGCCTTTCAAGGTCTTCACAACAAACCCGCAAATCATTTAAAGTTTAAAAATTTCAGAGCTCCCAGATGAAGGAATAAGCGTTGACATCAATTAGCAAAGCATGCATATAACAGCGAGGGAGGCCAAAGCGGGGGGAGGGCAGAACGATTGAGCCTGTTAAAAGGAGCTCGATTTCATTCAAATAGCCTCCAATGCCACCATGTTCCACTGAGCAAATTGAACAAATCAATACTTTTCATTTGAAAGCATTTCTTGGTGGATATTTCAACTGGTATTAGGGAATGTCTGCACCGTTATGTGCGTGTCTTTGTGTGTGTGTTTGTGTTTTGCTTTATTGGCCTATTCATCAAAACAGAATCAGACATGCAGATATTCAGCACACACATTTGTGACAGAATCGTGTAAAGGTGCATTCATATAGTCTCATATAGAATCAGAAATCATGGCTTATATAAACTGTTTAAATGCATTGTAATGAGATGTTGTCAAATAATGTTTTACACTGCTGTGGAGTAATTTTAAAATGTGCTTTTTGAACGTTGGACAGGTGCATTTCATTGAGCATATTATGTCCATTTTTTTACATCCAAAGCTTCCCTCTGCAAATGTCACCAATGAATAGCAGTAAAATGTTGACAAGAGCAATGCCAGAATTGTCCAGTTATTACACCTCATCTATTACAATGTACTGTATTACTATATGACTTTGAATTTCATTACAGTCTATACACAACACATCACCTTACATTTGCACATTAAAACAAAATCTTTAAATCCTGCATTTAATTTCAATTATCTTATCGCCAACCAACTCTCATGTAATACTATTACGTTGTGTTGTAACCAGTCACTGAAACACTCATCAAAAAGATAAAAACAAAACAAACACAAAAAAAACATGACTTAAATGTGTGCCCAAACACTGATCATGTCACTGCGGTGGATGTAAATTCTGTGACAATCTGGCAGTAAATGCGTTCACTAATCATATTTTCTTGGCAGTATGTTTCAGGTCTCCTGTAGTCCAGACAACAAATAAATAAATAAATGAGAACATGGGAAAAGTGCTATGAAAGGCATAGATAAAAGAAAAGAAAATAACAGTCTGACCTCTTTTTTGATATCTGACAGCCAATAATCCAGGAAAAAGTACATTTTGTTGTACTCCATTTTAACACAAGCCATGATCTGTTCCTAATCTGAGCCATGCAGCTTCCAATTGCACCAAATAGCACCAAAGCAACAACTGAAAGTGTATTGAAACAGCAAATCACAAAAATAACATTTCAGAGTAAAATGACTTTCGAAACAGCAGTGGTAAGGATGGGAGTGAGCTTTGGTTCTTCATCTTGCCAGTGAGTGGTCTACATCGATTGCCCAACCCTTCTGAACCTACAAATGTAGACTTTATAATCTGTTAAATGTAATCCAATCTAAAATTATGCACAATGACCCACAGTGGATCATTATGCACAATGGCACCCCGCTTTGTAATGCCACTTTTTTTTTAAACTAGAGGCTGCAAATGTGGCTCAAATACATTACAGTAGCTACTGATTCCATATGACTATACGATTTTAATTACTCAAGGAGGAAAGCTCTGATGTGGTTATTTGATATGAATCGGCTGCCAAAGGAAGAAAATTCTGAAAATCACCCATCAAGACAGACGTTTCTGATATTTCAACGGTTTGCATAGAATTGTATGTACAGTGAATTAGCTCTTTTTGGCAAATTAATTGTGAAGGATCTGGGCAGAGAAATAATCAATAAGCCCTTTCTGTGTTAGGATATGCTACTGGAATTTGGCTTGGGTATTTTTTAGATTTTTATGAGTGCTCTGAAGGCCAAGAGCAGCGGTGCTTGAATATAATGAGGTGCCACCGCTGCTCACCTGTCCAACTGCCAGCAAGAAGTCAACTTCAGGCTGTCGAAGGCCACAGGTGCCCTTCTGGCACATACACGCACCGCTGTATGCAAAAGCAGCAGGCCATAAAAGTATGCGCATGCAAAAAATGCAGATTTCTTTCTTTACTAAAACATATTTTGATGCACTTCTCTCAATGAAAGGTCTCAGTTTTTATGAACCTTTCTAAATAAAGCTGTCAGTGAACTAAAAAATAGCAGAAAAATGATTCACAGGTAACTTGTAGATGCCCCCCCAATTCTATTGTTGTATGTAACAATGCATCGTCTTGTCCTTATCAGATTTCAAAATACCACAAGACATATGACAAAGTGTGATTACTTTACAAAAAACTAAGCCCAAATGCAGATGGAGCCATAAGATTTAATAAAGTAAGTAGCAACCAGGTGCTGCAAATCAAATGCATTTCATCAAGTGTGACCTCTTCTACATAAGAAGAGTTGTCAGGTTATTGGTCTTCAGCATTCAGGTGTGTTTCCACACCACGCCAAAAAGGAAAGACATCAAGGTATGATTTTAGAGATTCATTTGTTTTTCCCGATCAGTCTGTGAAAGGTTAATATAAGCACATTTCCAAATAATTTGGAGTCCATCATTCTACAGTGAGAAAGTTTTTTAAGAAGTAGAAAATATTTATGACAGTTCAATCTTCCCAAGACAGTTCAATCTTCCCAAGAATAAAACAATATTTCTGGAACAATTTTCTTTGGTCAGATGAGACCGAAATGGAGCGTATCAACACAGATGCCCCAAACTGACTGTGAAGCATGAAATATCAGCAGAGGGGTGATGGTATGTTTTTTTTTTTTTGGAGTCAAAGGACCTGGGCACCCTTCAGTCTTTGCGTTAACAATAAAAAGAGGAACGTGAGTCCATCCTTCCAAACACTACTCAGCTTGATCATAATAAAGTGACGTGAAAAGATGTGACACAGATGTGTATAAATTAATGCCAACAAATGTCAAATGTCACTGAAGCAACATTTTAAATAAAAGCGAGACACAATGTGAGAGAATAAGAACATCAAAAAAGGACATACAAAAGAGAGAGAGAGAAAAAAAAATGTGTTGCTTCAGGTGGCTTTACACACTAATGAATCACAAGCTGTACTTTTTAAAGGTGTTTTTCATAGTAAGCTTCTGCATTTTGTGCTTCTCATTCATTGATTTTTTTTTTTAAATATATATTCTGTTCAGGATCACTTGGGGAAGGGAGCTAGATGTCATTGGATGAGTGTCAGGGTACAGCCTAGTTAGTTTGGGCCACACAGAGACAAACATAAATGCCCTCTCTTACCACCAATCTTATCACCAATCAATCACTCATGGATGTTTTTGGACTACAGGAGTAAGCTGTCACTCACTAGTGATGCAACCCAGGAAAATTCTAACTTTGAGGGAACAGTGGCAACCATTGCACCAAAAGCTGACATTTTGGCTTCGTTTTTATCAATCAAACAAACAAAAAAGAAAATCACTCAGTGTAATATGTCATGCGATGCTGTTCATCTGAGGTTGTTTTTTGTTAATTTTGAGACCTATTTTATTAATGTTATCTAAAACCTGAGAACTGAAAGTGGATGGATTTTTTTCTCCACATGCCTGTATCTGGACCGGTCTAAAAGGTTGAAATGGGATGTCCCCGTGGAGCTCGATGCTAAAATGTCACTGTGGTTGTCCATTTAGCACTGCCCTCACGCCAGAGAGCCGTTGGTTCTTAGCAGCGTTAATGGCGTCTACTGCACAAGCCTTTTCATCCTCCCACGACTCCTGCCATTTTCTCCTTCTTACAGCCCACAACTCCCACCCCGAGCTTGGGAAAAGGGACAGGGAGAGTGTCTCAGAGTCAATTACAGGTCGGAGGTAATCCCTCTAGAGCTGGCAGCCGTGTTTGTGACAAAATGGCCTGTTCTCATTCCTTCATAAAAATGCAGTTGCAAGACCAAGGAGAGGCTTATGTGAGTGCAGGGCGGAGTGTATCACTTTGGAGGAGACGATCATGGAATCCCCGTAGACAACACTGTTAGCTAGATAAATAAATGATGAAATGGGCAAGCAAACTGTGCTTTAATGTAGGAGTAAGCTGAGTGCAGCGTGGTGAATTTAGACGGTGTAAAGTGTCACAGGTTTAAAGTAGAGTGTCTTCATCATAAAGCTCAAGGCCTTCAGGAATAAATCAGGAGTACAGCGATGGGAGTAGGTCACCTTGAATTAAAACTGTGGAGTAAAATGATAAGAGATAATATCAAAAAAATATATATATTACATTATTATATTTCATTAATGTGAAGATTTGAAGTTTTTCTTTCTTTTTATTCTAAATTGAATGAGTTATTAGGACATTTAATCCACTATGTACCAAGACCATCGTCGTTTCTAAAGATGGATTTGAAAACTGCTGTGGTTGTCGATGATTTAGTAGAGCACACAAGAGTTAAAACCTTGTTTTAACTTGTTTTTAGCATGGACGGAATCTCAAACTATACAATTTGGTCCGCATACAGAGCTGTGACATTCTCTCCTTGATCCCAGGCACATTTTATGCAAATTTGATCTTACATGGACAATTGTTTCAACACTTCTTGTTTGCTCTCTGCCGGCCAGCTTTGGCTGCAAGGTGCATAAATGTTGGCATCTAATACACAGAAAAATAAACTGTGAAAGTTTATAGGTCATCACCAAAGAGAACTTTGTTATTTTATAGTTGTCTTTTTCATTCCAAATGTATTTGAGGGAACAACTGAGTTCAACCATTTTGTACATTCATTTGTTCAAATGTTTATTTTAAGCACTGTAGAAGACCTGGTGCAATGTTAGCAATTTTTATATATTGAAAGTCACATTGATGTATTATGCATCTTTTTAAAAGTGCTGCAGTCTCATTACCATCTCAGTTCATGCTCAATATTCAGCTTAGATCTCTATTTTGTTTTCAGAGAGGGAACAGAAGAAAAGCTGATCTTATAGAGTTAAAAAAAAGTGTAAAAGAGAAGTGAAATACAGTACTCATCTTCCATCAGTGGATAGCCTGCTTCCAAATAACTGACTGTATTTGGATCTTATCACTGTGGAAGTTGTGTAACTCGAAAATATTCTGTGTTGAAAATGAGTCCCGAAAGTTGCAGGAAGTAGGTTTTGTTACAGTTCCTTGACTGACCACTAGAGGGCTGGATCCAAAACAGAGCAAACTCCTACTGATCTTCATGTTAGAATGTCCAGTTTTGCACCAGACATAAATATACTTACAGCCTCATACCTCAGTTAAATTTTATAATCATGAATGCTAAATAAATGCCATTTTTTTTCTACACCACATCAAGTAAAATGATATAAAACAACCACATTTAGTCAATGCAGTCAATCGTGTAGTCAGGGGTTAGGCAGCTGGCAACTGCTGGGTCCCAGCAGAGCTCTGCTGGTCCTCGTCTCAGCTCTGGCTGCACTCGTTTCAGATATTGTTTTCATCGCAACGCTTGAAATCGGGATCATGGAGGGTTGTTCCGACGTCAAAACATTAGTTCCACAACATTTGCTAGACCAAAAAACAAACAAACAAATGAAAAAAACATCTGATTTGGTCATGTGTGATGATTCATTAACTAAACAAATTCAAATTGAAAAGTCCAAAATACTGACTGTAAGACTTTTGAACAACATCTGGTTTCACTGCAATATTCTGCCAAGAACAGTTGTGGTCTCTATGCTGCACAGATAAATGGCTCCCAGTGCCAGCAAACTGGTAATTTGTATCTAACAGTTACCTAATTTACAAATTAATTAGTTGTCCCGGAGCTATCATTCCAAAAAAAAAAAAAAAAATAATAAAAAAAAGATCCAGATTTTATGCAACTATTGGAGTCATTATTTACATTTGCTCACTGCTTCAATACAGCTTTCTAAGTTAAATTAATTTATCATAGAGGTAGGACATTAATTTCTTTAAGCGCATCATGACAGTTTATTGGATTACCTGATAAAATGAAGACTGAATGATTGGCGGGCAGAAGGTAATGCGGTCTACTTTCTGAATATGAATTTAGAGCAAGCATGAATCACGTCTTTTATGGATAATATGCAGCATGCTGCAAATGCTTTTTTTCTTGTGCTCTCTGTTAACAGTGCAGTTTCAGAAAGCCTAATCAGATCTACGAATTGCAGTTTAATTACAGTATCTAGAATGAAGACAGAGAAAAAAAAATGCCATGACACAAAGGAATAAGATTTTGTTGAAAGGAAATTAAGGTAATACATCCCCAGAAGAGGCTCACGTTTTTTTTTCTTACTTGTTAGGACAGAATCCTTTTTTAAACTTTGTCTTTTGTGATTTATGTCTGCTGTAATGATGCCGAAAAATGTGCTTAATCGTTATATGGTAGACTACTGATGGTGCCAAGAAAAGTGTTTATTTTCAAAAGTCTTGGGGAAGCATAAACAGAGACGGTCGAGTGTGGGAGAGGCCATTTTTGTTCCAAGTCTGAGCCTGAAAGTGACACCAAGCCTGTGTTGTTCCACTGCACAAGACAAAGTATTCTGTTTCATCCAGGAAGGATTCACCCCATTTCATTTTAAAAAGGCTCTTTCAGTTTGGAACCTAGATATGAAAGATGATTAAAACAAAACACAACAAAACAAAACAAAAATACAACTGAAATCACCATGCATAGTAGCTGTCACGAACCTCTACACAAAAGAGGAAAACAACATTTTGTTCTGTGAAACTCACCCCAACACATTCCATTTTGAATTTCTATCTGCTTCCACAGTTATCACTACTTCACAGTGTACACTTCAACCTCGAATGTTGTTAATGGTGCATGGCTTAAGAATGGGAGTCTTACAGAGCTGATGTGTTATTAGGTTTGAAGTTTTCACCACGATGCTTCAGTCTGCTGTTGCCACAGCAGGATGCAGATGATGCCTGCTTGTCTGTCAGACCTGACTAACCAAGACTGAGCAGAGGCTACCCAACAAATCTTTTATCCACCTCCCTCCCCTTATTTCTCACCCTCCAGCCCTCAGGCTTTCTGACTTGATCAATCACCTGTGTACACCTGTGTGTAAAGGGAGGACTGTGAGGCAGACAGAGCTGTGAGGTGGTGTCAGGGACAGGTGGCCAGGGTCACTCTCACCCTCACCTTGGCAGCTTCTTTCCAAATGCTCTTGACAGGCTTACATGCATCCACCCACCTGCACACAAGAGGGGCCGAAGACACACAAAGACTAGCCGCGCAATGCACTTGCACGCACACACGGCTGCACGTACACTAGTCATAAACAGAAGAAAACAGACTGAACGTCTTCAGGCTACTGGCCATCCCGAGGGGAGCACACCGTCTATGCTAATGCACGCCAGTTCATCAGTTTCATCCAGGACCCAGCATACTTTCTGGACTGCTTCAGCATGCATATTTCTCAAGGTTAAAAAGTTATCAGGGATAAAATGGCCTCTTGTGTGTGAATGAATCTCCATATCATGAAAGGAAAATCAATAGCTGTAGCCAATAACGCTGCAGATGGAGTTAAATGCACCAGATTCACCTAATTCTTTTTAATGCAGTGTCTACTTTATTGTTGGAATGTGTCAGTCAGGGCAGGCGCTGCTCACATAAATACTTTACAATTTGGTCAACATTAACAAGGTTGTGATGCGAGAGTCATTAATAATGTTGACCAAATACCAGCAGCATACACAAATATCCAAACTGAGTGAAAATCGGCCCCAGCAGTAATGGACTGGTGCTTTGCTCCAAACTCCGGGAAACTAACTGAGGGTCATCCATATTATAACCAAGCACTGACTGCACACCAGAATGAGATGGATCATTTTTCTACGATGGGGTGGGGTTTGACAAAATGACTGTGACTGACTGAGAAAGATGAAACAGAGTTTTCGTGAAGAATAAATAAGAGGAGTGAATGAATGACAGAGAGATGGTTAGGGTGCTATATTCAGATTCTGTGCCTTTTTTTTATACCCAAACAAATCCTGTAATTGTGCTGTACTGATCCCTTGTCAGGATCAATTGAATAGTTCTTACTTTCAGGGTGGCTCTGACCAGATATGGCTGATAGTTGCAGTTCAACTTGCAAGTTTAAATTAAAAAAATATTTTGTGGAAATGAATAAAAAAAATACTATAAAAGTCAGTGTACTCTATGAGACATAATTGCAGAAATCTGCTGGCTTTTTAGTAGTAGTGTTTTTTTTTTTTTTTCCTGCAAATATTCTATAGTGCAGGTTGCACAAACTAGCTTTTCAGCTGGAGCTTCTGGTCTGCCATCAAAACTCTTGCGTGGACCCATTGTGTCCATGCAAGAGCTGCTCTTTGCTTGGCTGCCCTCATAACTGTGAAGCTGTGTTTTTTAAAAGTTGGAAAAGCTCTAGATGCTATTGTAGAATAAAACAACTTTTTTATTTTTTAATCTTCTTTTATTTATTTATTTGGGAAAGAAAAGGAAACTGTATGTCTCTACATATCAAGTCACTGGAGTTGTTAAAGTTTTTAACCTGTAAGTTGCCCTTGAGTAGTGTCTTTGCTTGCAATCAGTTTTCATGCAAGAAACTCAGAAATGTCTACCTACTCAAATGCACTAATACAAATGTTATACAACAAAGCTTAAATATTTTAATGGACATGTAGAAATTGAAAAAAAAAATGGAAATCTGACTTGAATAATTGTGGAAGAGACTCCCAACTGAGTGTTTTATTGGCTACACGGTTACAGCACAATATTAATTCATCATGCCACATAACTTAAGCCAACACATGTGTATATGAATAATTTAAGTTCATCCCCATAACTCACTGGAATAACATGCTAATTATATAATTATCCCAGTAAACATATTTCTGATCTTAATTCTCAATGATCCGATAATGTCTTTGTAAAGTGTATCATTTTGCCCTTGAACAGTAGTTGCAGTTGTTTTCATTGCTCCAGTCCTGTGATGATGATTCTGATTAATACAATGTAAGTTGGGGGAATAGAAAGAGAAGACAGAAGAAGACGAGAGAAAAAATAGCTTGGATTTAGAGCCTTAGAAAAGTCCCTTGTCTCAACACTGCTTAAAAATAATGAGCAGGAAACCAGATGCATAATTTACGATGTAGTTAGGGCATGATAAAGCATGTCAGCAGTAGATTTTCTTTTCTTGTGAATTCTGAAAGAGAAATACTCTTGAAGGAAGGTGGAAGGTGAGAAGACAAATATTAAACATCCGCTCTTACTCATAGAGATTAAAAGCTGCTATTTCTGACTCATTTTTTTTATTACTAGAAAAGAAAAAAAAAAGTATGTGAATAATCATATATATCATACATGACAGTTCGTACACAGCTGGTTGATCATTGTTATTCTCACTGGTTTGAGATTAAGGAGAAGCAGAGGAACCGGACCCGTGTGACGTCCTGTGGCCTTGGTTCAGGTCTCAAGCACTGTTCATCAGAGAAACAGCCTTCATCTCACCCTGCCTCACCTTTAAGACCTCTATTCAGACCCCCGAGGGCCAAGCTAGGAATACTGCAGTCACAACCAGTCAGCTTTTCATTTGTTTCCAAACCAGGAGAGAGGAGCTGGTAGACGGAGAGAGCACCCACGGAGAATCACGCTGGGGTCAGACTAATCTCTCTTTGGCTTAAAGAAAATGTACATGCACAGTTTTTCCCTTTTAGTAGCAGAGTGGGAGGTACAGCAAGCCTCCCCTTATTTGTACTAGCATTTAGAAAGAAAATATACAAAGCTTCAAGGTTTAACAAAGAAAATCTGCTATTTTTTTCCTCCTTTGTTAAAGAAAAAGAAGTAACTCCTATGAAAGATTGACCAAATACAGCAGAACTTGTTGGCACGGAAGCACGGTGTTCATTCGCCCCAGGTAAGAAGCCAGATGTGTCCAATTTATCACACAGACAGGTGAAAAGTGGGAGACAGAAGAACCCAACGGGACCCTCTCTGTTGCAACTGTCTATGTGTCTCAGAGCAGGAGGAAGAGGAGGGGAGGTGAACGTATGAGGCTTGCTTTGATGAAGTGTTTGGAAGAGATCTTCTCATGTCTTTTGTATTTTTTTGTTTCCCCTCCCTGCGTGGCCAAATTACATAAAACATCATGTGGAGCCTGAAAAAAAAAAAAAAAAAAAAAATCACATAAAAAAATTACATAAAGTAATGTTGCCCCAAGACATCTTGACAGAAAGAAAAAGACTGTCTGAATAAAACAGATCTTGATTAAAACTGAAATGACCAGCTAATACTAGAACATCACCATCAAATCCCTGCATGATCCTGCTGGTATCTGTTCTCACCGAGACACACAGACTGTACCTGTCTGCTTCCTCCTAACCTACAGCGAGGATTAAAACCTTTTGAATTCCTGGAGTTTCTCAAACCGTGTAGCTGTCGGTGTCAATCCAGCATGAGGCAGACTACACTTTTGACAACTGTCGAAGTAATTAGCATTTGGATTTTAATATTTCACTTTAGGCATGATTCCCACCTGCATACTCCCAGTCCAAAAGGTGGGACAGCAGCGTTTTTTTCTACAGATAGCGTGGCAGTGTCATAATGAGCTCTCCAAAGCAGTGAGACGACAACATTTCACAACTTTATGCTGAACACCATGTATTTTCCTTTTCTTCTTTCTATACTTCATCACGTAGTTTTTATTTTTAACGGCGACATGCATCATGTCTGATTCATTTGTGAGCCAGTTCACACAGTGGCCAGACAATTTACTAGGAAAAAAAAAATGAAAGAATGATAAAGATGGATCCGATAATAATAACAATAATCAATAATAATAATAATAATAATAATAAAGAGGTGATTAATGATGATACGACTGTTTTCATCAGATCCATTTATCAAATCACATTTTAATTTATCAATTTTTTTTCAATTTACTTCGATTTTAACTATTCCATTTTGCAATCTACATGCATTTTATTGTCTATTTTTATCCTTTAATTTTTGTGACTTCCATGCCTCATCCTCATATTTGAGAGGATGCATGACCTGGCGATGACACAGTTAATTATTCCTCCCAACCTGCTTATTTGCAGGTTGAAATTTTCCATAAACATCATTTAGACATACTAATTACAGCGCACACCAGCAATTATGCTCATTTTAATGTTTTTTTTTTTTTTTTTCCTCCCACACCCAGTAGAGCCGTCAAGATTCTCTCCGTCTTGCCGCTGGTGCGGTATGCCACATCTCTTCGCTTTTGTTTAAGTTGGCACTGCGCCCAGTATTTAAAGTTGAGTCACTGCTTCCTTAAAAATTGAGAACGACAGATTTCAGCAAAGCTTAAGACTGTTTCTCTTATTCTTCACGCATGGATTCAGTCTGGGAACTGAATGGCTTAATGGGCTCAGATGTTAAGAGAGTGCTGCAACAAGTGCAGAATGCTGCACAGTTGTGCGGCTCATTTCTCTATACATTAACACTAACGCTTATTATTATTTGAAATGATGCTTAAGCGCTTGAAGGAAGCAGGCAGTAAAGTTAATCACAAACATTTTTGTCACATCAGAGTTTTTTTTTTTTTTTTTTTTAAGAGATAGACACCAGACATTTCGAGATGTGCAACCGTTAACTTGATCATCGAACAAATCATTATGTGTGATTTAATATATTATGGGGTATGTGGAGTAGGATGGTGATAACACATCTGCTTTCACCTTAGACGCCAAACTCTGAGTCTTGTCGGAAACATCTCCTTTTCTTTCACCTTGGGCATCACTGTATCTCTCTGTGGTATGTCCTGTCGTTGGCTTTTTTCCCACATCTTCTGTTTTTTTTCCACCGTTTCTTTTGGTTACCGTATGTATACACACCAAAGCCACAAGGTTAGGTTTATAAAGTCAAATACACAGTTATGCTCAGAAAAAAACATGGCTAGTCATGAAAAACAACACAACTTGTATAACCTGTATAAACCCTCACTGTATTGGGTTGTGCAAGACATCATGAGCTTGTTTTGGAGACCAACGACTGCAAGCTATGGAATATACTGAAGATTTGTAAAAATGTGGGAACGGCAAGCAATATTTTTAGAACATCTGATTAAATAATTTAAAACAAAAGGAAAAATCTAAATGTATCTAATTTAAATAATTACATAGTATTCCTAAATACAATATTTTGAAGAGCTGATTTCTTGCTGATTAACTGACAAGATGGTCGGTGACCTAACTGCAGATTGTGGAGATCAACAATTCAAAGCTTAGAGGCTTTGCAGATATAGGCCTTCAGGACAGACACAATGGCTCTCTTGGGGAGCTTTGCATTCAGATCAGGTTCTGCTGGAGCCAAGCCTGTCGATTGGCAAGACAACAAATCCAGCCTGGCTGTTCTCTAATCGTTACCCTTATTCAAACAGTTATATAAATCTGAGATGATGCTGCCATGTTTTAGCATTTTCTCCCTCATCACGCACCAGACTGTTTGTGGTTTTGCTGTCATAAATCAAATCCCTGGAAGATATTACTCCACAGTAAAAATAGGAGATCTCTTGAGGAACATTAAAGGATCATTTTGAAAACTAACCAATCCAAATCCATATGGAGAAACAATTATAAACAGCACACCACAGGATGATTTATTTAAACTTTATGGATGCTTAATGGAGCTACCGCATACAAAATCCTGTAACATATGAGAAGCATTACAGTATATGAACCTAACCTCTTTTTTCTGTGGGCTGAGAAATTTGGTTCTCCATCTCTGATCACAGAGGGATGCGGTGCCTGACCACCTTTGATTTGGGGGAAAAAGATTAGTAGAATATGGGCAAAGTGCACAGCAACTACAAGGTGGCTGTGGAAGCAGGGGAGTCAGCTTGGGTGGAGTTACCTAAGCTCCTGCTTTTGTTTTTGTTTTTTGGCTACCCAACAAATGTTTTGTTTTTTATGATGTTATTAACAGGAATTGGTTCTAATTTGGTTTTCTTCTTTAAGAGCAGTTCCAGATAGAGAGAAGGTCTTTTTATGGTTAGGAAAAGGTGAGTCCACCCTTAACAACAGTTTTTTTTTTTTTTTTTTTTTTTTTTTTTTTTTTTGCTGCTGCAGTGCAGTCAGCTTAGACTACCCAGGGTGAAGAAACATCCATCTCTGCCTGTTTGGTGATGACTTCTTTAAGTTTAATTGTTGTACACTGGTATAAAATAACAAGTCTCAATAGAACCTTGTGTTTACTTGTTTCAGAGAATTCCAGTGATCACTACCTCTAGATTTATTTACATTTCAACCACCATTTTTTTTTCTGTATAAACAAAAAGCAAAAGGAGAAAAAACACAAACCCAGTTACCATTGATTTTGTCTGAGGCTCCTGCTGCAGACACAAATTATTTTTGTCGAAATTTACTTCTTTGAAGTTTACTTTAATTTGACAGTTTCTGGAAAATCAGAATAGTCACTCACACATGAGGAAGCATCACACTAAAGTTGGTAAGAGCAACTGACATCAATAGGGCATCTACGTCTCGAAATATTTGATTGTCAGGGTACTGTCACATCCCATACCTAGACTAGGTAAAATTATTCCACTTCTCCATCAGTATTGTCATTCAATTTCACATCTTGTCGAATTTATTGTACATCTGAAATGGGTAGCACAAAGCTGTAGGACAGATCTCTAAGTGTCCGACTCCTCCCTTAAAGCCATCTCCTACAATTGATGCTGCAAGTAAATGGTTAAAAAGGCAACCAATACATTGTACCTGTGCTATTTTCACCAAAATATGCGACAGATATCTCTCAGCTTTTGAAGAAAACAATAGAATATGCTACCTTTAACTCTACCGGTCAGTACACAGCTACTAAAACAATCACACACTGCAAAAGAAGGTGCTGGGATGGAGTTGACTTGCTAACTCCCTCAAACCAGCTGCTATGAACGGCACTCTAGAAGGTATAGTTGCTTTTGTTTCATATCCCTGTGGTATTTTGACTGAAACATGTCACAGACCTTTCATCAAGAGCTCAGAAAACTGAATCAGCTTCTGAAAGCAGGGCTTAATATGTCCCTTTAAAACTCTTTTTAAAGGCAAACATTAACTGGAATTTATCATTTCTTTGGTCATATTTTGCCCTTCCCATGTTTATTTTTTGCCCCCCAGCACCAAACACTGAGTGTCTGAAGCATTCCTTTCATCTGCAAGTTTCTCCTCATCACAGCTGCACATTCAGGAGCATTCAGGCTGGCATTTGTATATGTACTCACAGAACCAAAGGCAGCCCCATATGCATTCTTATACCCCTACTGCACACTTCAGTTTGAAAAAAAAAAACAAACAGAACGGCATGATGGATAGCTATATTGTACGACTCGTTAATTGTCAAAAATTCCGACTGCATGCGACGTGGTTTACCACAGATGGAAATCAGCATAAGGCTCCATACTGTGGAAATTGTTTGTTAATAGAAAACAGAAATCAATCTAATTTCAACTCCAGATTGCTATTTGATTAAATAAATAAATAACATAACAACAACAAACAATAACAATAATAATATGTATATATATAAACTGAATTTAATGTGGGGTTCCATTAAAAAAAACGTTAACAAAGTTTAGCTTTGACCTATTTTTGCTTTGTTTTCTTTTCAGCTACACTAAAATGAACCCAGACATTTTTTTTTCTAAACATAGTAACCCACAAATGTTTTCCTTCTCGACATAATGGGATTTCGTGCCATCAAAGAAAAAAAAACATGAAATGAAAGCCTTTTTGAAATGCCAAAACAAGAATTGATAGCATCTTGCTTATTTCCCAACTCGCCTTCTAACCAGGGGCCCATCCCTGTCTTCAGCGAGCTTCACAACAAAGAACTCATTGAGTCTCGAAGTTAAGAGTGGAAGAGCCGCTAAAAATGTCAAAAATCCCAAATAGCTGTCAGTCATCACAACAATATCAAGGTCAGTGAGACAGTGACAACATTATTGCTCATGTGCATATTTCGTGGTCTTTACTTTAGCACTCAACCCTGAAATATCAAGATGAAAAGGCTCTTGATGTAGCTCAATCTTTTTCCTTCATGTCGCCTTACCAGGAAATTATAGTTTAGTTTTTGTTTCAATCGTGGACTGTTACTGAAGCAACAGACCCACTTCAGCTCGATCTTCACATCTATAACGATGTTTTTCCTTCCTGGAATCTTGACTTTAGAATGTTGCTTGAAGTTGTCACACCCAGTCACACCTGTCACATCTTTGTATTTTATTTCATCCTTAGGATGAATCATCACGAGAACGTGTTATTTTGTGTTTTGAGAACGGAAGGGTTGTATGTTCAGAAACTGAGACAAAAAAAAAAAAAGATGAAAACCCTGAAAGAGCATCTCTTTTTCTACATGATACTGATTAATCATCTTGACAGCAACAGCAGTGTTGTCATTCTCATTGTTGTGGTTCATTTTGTGTATTTCTTACATCACATTTGATTCTGAGCAGCTGGGACGTAAACTACTGCTGCATCCATCCATCTGGGACTCGCATATCCTCACACACCCATACATGCACGCAGACTATCCATTGTCAGCTGTCCCATCCATTTTAGATTATTTTGTATTTGTGAACATGGAGAGCAGCTCTGTCTGTACCCCATCTCTGAACTGCTCTACCCATGCCAGATTAGCGCAGGGGCAGTAAATGGCAACAGCTCACAGACACATTGTCTGAAATCAGCCACTGGAGTTGGGATGCCAGCTTTAGGCATGTCAGGCCTTTGGGCACTGGGATTGGGTTTCCCCAGTCCCCCTTGTCAAGGGATTAACTCACACTCTGATCATCGGGAATGCAGAACTGTTCCTCTTCTTTTCTCCAATGCTACTGCTGCTGCACACATTCCTTTGTACAGCTTTCATGCCTGGTGAAATTTTGCTAATACGTGGCAGCAGCCTTACTATATTCCTTGTTCCACTTCCCCTGATTTCTCCCTCCCTCTCCACTCTCTCCACTCCCACCATTCCTGTCTCCTGTCTCTCTTTCTCCACTGCTTCCTCCACACTTCTATAACTGTGTGCTGATGAGCCTGAGATGTTTTCTTTTTTTTTTTTTTTTTTGGGGGGGGGGATTTTTTTTTTTTTTTTTTTTCTGAGGAAGGAAGGGGGATTATGCTAAGCCTTAACTCGGGGAGACCAGTCTTATCTTGCCTGTAGCAGCTCCATGCACCAGAGAAAAACAGCCTGGAATAGAGCAAAGCTACAGTCCAGGAGGCAGTGGGAGGGGGAAGACAAAGATGGGCATAGCTAGTAATGGAGAACACATTCACGTTTTCCTATATTTGTGGCACATTTGGCTATCTTCAGCTACGTTTTTCAGCATACTGTATGTGTAGCGCAGTCAATTCTACAGGTCAAATGGCAGCATTTGCATACAAACAGAAACATTATCTCAAGGTTTTTCTTATTTTCTGGATGCTGCAAGTTGGCCCAGTCACATACCAGACATTAAGTACTCTGCAGTGGAATGACAGTCTTTCCCAGGTGATTTAGACCACCCCCACCTCCTAAAACAGCCCCTCACCAGGACAGTACATTGTGTCGGACCCAGCTCAAATCCTTCCATTTAGCGAATCTTCAATTATGGCTGCATTATACTCAATTATGGAGACTCTAATTAAAGTGGCATCCCCTGATCCATTTCCTGGATGAAATCTTCTCTGTCAACTCCAGTCCTGAGACAATGGGCCACACTACGGCAGGGAACAAGGCCCTACTATAAGCAGGCTGCTGGCCTATTCACCTGACCTAATTACCCTAACCCTAAGGGGGCCTGTGCATCTGGGAAAAGCCCTGGCTCTGGGGAGGCTGCAGGGAACTCGGATTTCCTTGAAGAATCAAACAATGGCAGAAAGTTACATTGGTATTCAGTTCCAGAAAGCCAAACTAACCCAACTATGGTTATGCGTCCAAACCTCTGTAGGTCAGCTGGAAAAAAAAATAAAATAATAATAATAAAGAGGCTTCCACTTGTTAAAAAAAAAAAAAAAAGAAAAGTTCACTCCATGGGAGTGGGGGCATTCAAACATTATTATGGGGAGCATCAACATGTTAGTGTTTGTTGTCCGGCTCCATTTTCTTTAATGTCATGAAAATGCATCACCAAGAGGACTTGTTGAGCAACAGGGCAAACAGAAAGTAAGCTTCTGCAAATCCAAGAAAGACATTAATATCCAAGCCAAAAGCTTGGCCTTTGAAATACATTAGAGAATCCAGTTTGTGGAAATAAATAAACCACAGCGTCCAGGCATTGTATCAATCTGAAGCACATGCTTATGGACCAATTAATTCCTTTATGCAACAATGCCATGGATTCCCATTTGGTAAACAATAGTTAAATGGTTTTCCTTTTATTGTTTTATATTGCTAAAAAAAAAAAAAAAATAAACTTTCTACTGTTGCAAATACGAAAAATGTAAAGGTGTGAGGAAAAGAGTTTCTTCTCTTTTTTTCCCACCAATTTTTGAATGCAAGAGTGGCATCTTCCAAGATCTTTTACAGTACATTGTGACAACTTAGAGTTTTTAGTGTGGCACCCTTCATCTTTACAGAGAAAAAAATCTGACTAAATCACAATCATGGACTGAACCAAGTGGCCCTGGGGTTATTAGAATGATAGGGGGCAGCTAAAGGGCCACAAAGACTCTTTCTTTACTGTTTCTCCTGATCCTATCACTCTATTTCTTGGCCGTGGAGATGAAAGACTAGCCTGTAATTGGAGAGTCAGGAGCAAGTGGAAGTAATGAGAAAGTTAAAAAAAAAAAAAAAAAGAATGGGAAAGAGTGCTTAAGGAGTATGTTGGGGAGAGTGAAAGAAAAAAGTCTTTGATTTCCTCAAATTAAATGAAGAAAAATAGCCCAGCCCTGCTCCTCTGTCAAGCCAGAGTTTGAGTGACAATGTAGCAATGTGAGGTTCTTAGCTGTAATAACTTGCCATTGTGAAGAGAACTCAATGCTTTGTCTTCATTTTTGCTGAGGCCCAGGGTCCACGGATCAGCCTTGACTTATTATGACTATCTTTTGTCCTTCACAAGCTGTGGGAGACTTGACTTGCCCTTTCGTCTGTCATCGGAACAGGGATCCCTACTCGAGCTGTTCCCCAGGCTTTGGAATGTTGGAATGACAGTCATGGAAGAGGCCAAAGCATGTTGAGCAGCGATGTTGTTTTTTGCCTAAACATAAACATCTAGGTTTCCGTAAAAGCATGAAAATACCAGCATTTGGATTATACGCTGTCCAGCTACAATTTCTTGCATGAAAGAAAATCAAACCAATTAGTATGATTGGTTTGATTGGATGATTCCCCCTTCATTTGCCTGATCTATCTATCTATCTATCTATCTATATCTATCTATCTATCTATCTATCTATCTATCTATCTATATCTATATATATATATATATATATATATATATATATATATATATAGGGATTCGGTATATTTTTACTGACTCATTGCTGGACATCCAAAGAATGGATTTTTTTGCCGTGAAGGTTTACTCTTGTCTCCTACTGGAGTTTTTCAGCTGCTTCTCCACAAAAGGGAATATCTTCCATTATCCGGTTGGAATTTTAAAGGATGGGCCTGGACGCTTATCTCTGGCTCAAATCTGAAAGACCGAGGTCTTCTTCATCCTGTCCTCATAATCCAGAGCTATAAAAGAGCTGTTAACCCCACTCAACCACCCAAGTGCGACACCCGCCCCCAGTTGGGCCAAATATTTGAAATAAAGAGTACATCAAAGCGAAACAGAGCACCGAAGAGGTTTATGGGAGATCTATGGCATGAGAGCAGAGAAAGAGAGGTTTAAGCTTTTTCTATTTTAAGTATTAAGTGGAAAGTTGTATGAATTTTTCTCAACTTTACACTTTCAGAGTCATCTAGAATCATGACAACAGCTATAAATAAAAGGTAGCTCTACAAGTAGCTACCACATTTAATATATGATGGGCTGTATTATAAAGAGTGACATTTGGGACAAGTAAGAGATTAGAAAATAGTTGACAACAATATTTGACATGGCCATTACTTTAATATTTCACAATGTTTTACTTGTTCACTTGCCTATAGAGTCAAAACATATTCTGTGCATACACACAAACACAAAACAGCATACTCAAAAGTATGCATAAGCATGCAGGTTCACAGGCCATTTAGTCATGGGTGGTGTCCCCTTGACTTTGAAAGTGATGTGACTGAAGAAATTTGCACCCAACCTGCAAAGAAATTGGCTGCTTTCCACCTGGCCACCCTTTCGCATTACCATGCAGCCATCTTCACAGCCTATCAAGTTAAACGTTAAGATGTAATTACCTGTAAACTGAATGAAATATCAAGGGGTGAGTGGCAAAGTTATAGGAGCTCAATGGGAGAGAGAAAAAAAAATACAGCCGCTCAGAGTCACGACAGGTGTTTTCTCCCGAGGCCCAACCGAAATGAGCATGGAAATGAATGTTTGAAATGCTTTGTGCAGGGAGAGGGAAGAGAGGAAGGGGGTAACGAGAAAAGAGGTGCATTTGAGCAGTGGAGCTAATTATTATGCAAGTCCTCCAGTTGTGACAAGAGGGTTAGGTATGTAGGGATGTTTCACAGGGAGGTGGGGGTGTTGCGGAGCCTTGAAGTGGTCGTTTGCCACTACACAGATGCCGAGTATGTCTGAGACTTCTTTGGCCAGTCTCTTTGACTTCTCCGATGACTTGTTTAGTTCTTTAACTGTCTCTTTCTTTCTCTGTCTGTCTCTGTCCAACTGATGATGGCAGTTCTCTTTGTGTTCAGTAAGTAAGCGTTAGGCTATTTGCTCAGCTAAAGTTTTATTATTTACTTTTTTCACATACAAACGCAGGCACACACGCAGTCAAAAGACTCACCCTGCAGTCAAGGACACAAGTAAGTCACTTCAAAATGGAAATGAAAGGCCAATTGCACAAATTAATATCACAAATTGTAAGATTTGCAATCTCGCGGCCAAGTCAGATGTAGTTTCAATTCTCGTCCCTCGCCCCCCCCGACTCTTTTTAACCAGCTCAGCAACCTCGGCCTCTCTTTATGTGCATGGGTGCACATGAGCTGAATAAGACAGAAAGCACAGTGAGAAAGTGGAGGGTTAGGTGAAAGCTGCAAACACAGACCAGCCTTTGCTGGCTGAAGCAGAAAGTCAGTTAATGGGCACATTTATTTTCTTGAAGTGTCACCGATCAATATTGTTCTGTTCATTCTTCTTTATAAAATGATATCTCTGAGTGAAAAGAGCAGTGAACGAATTAGATAGGTGGAGAGACGTACGACCAAATAGGTGACGGTGGGTTGAACTTATGACCTATGACTCATGCTCCAAACAATCTCAATCACTTATTGACTCCATCTAAAGTCTGAGACACAGAGGAAGAGGATCAGCATACACATGGCATATTGTTCTGTTCTTTAAAGGTTTGAAATCTTAGATCTGGAGAGTTGAGATTATTCACCTTGTTTTAAATAAAACTGACTTACTGTGTCCATGTATGCTCTTAAATTTATTATGAATATGTCCTGGCATTTTTCCCAAATGGCATTTTTAAGCCATTTAATCCAAGTCAGCTTTTCTTTTTCACTTGTTTCAAACCCTTGAACGTCGAACAGATCGACACTGGAAACAAGATGTCTTGTCAAGTAAAAAAATCTCACTGCATGGACAGATAATTTCACTAGCAAAGACTCATTTTTACCCAGAACTTAGTGTTTATTTCTTGTATTTTATCTAGTGTTTTTTGCTGTGTGTACATGGTCCCGAATCACACATTTATGTGATCCAGCTTTGCGGTACTGCATGTGATGCCAATTTTCTGTTCCTCTGCAACTTCAAAAGAACGCCCAGTTGAAAGAAGAAAGTCTTGTGATGATTAACAATTATATTACAAGTAAATGCCCTCCCATAAATTTAATCAAGAGAGTAATGTGAAAAATCCCATTATATAGATGCAACGTCAAAGTCTTAGAGGGGGCCGAGTTTCTTTCATTATTAGAAATGCTGTGTCTTACAACAAGTTGAGTGGATTTATTTTCACTGAATTGTTACCAGTGCAGCTTTAATTCAATTTATCTCAAGTCTCTGTGCAACACTCCATGCACTATAAACCTGATTTTCAGCTTTGCCCAGAGGAGAGTTGTAGATGATGTCATGATGCCATTATCAGCCAATCACATTACAGGACAATTGCCTCTGACATATTGGCTATTCAAAACAATCACCAGCATCCACTGGAGCCATCAGAAGCTATGTCATTAGGTCCCCTTGCTAAATAAATACACAATATTACTGCACTGTTTTGATGAGATCAGCCGGATTCTTTTGAGAGAACCTAAATGCATCTTTGTTCTTCCTTTATTACATATAATGAAGAATGAATTGTAATAAAGTGGCCCATGGGAGTGAGATTTATGCTGGTTTTTGGTTAAAATTCCCCTTCCCCCCTGTAATGAATCCAAACTGTGGACAAGGCAGTTCATCACCGGGTGCAAATTGCCGTGACTTCGAGGACATGTAACCTATCCATGTAAACTGCAGGGACACCTCATAGTCAAAAACATCTTGTGTTACCACTGTCACTGCCATATGGATCCTGGTAAAACACTAGAAGGTTAGAAGCAGATGGACATATTGAGAGAAAGAAGGGAAAAAAATGGGGTGTGATCAAATGTCTGGAAATAGAGAAAGAAAGACAAGCAGGCTGGTTGAAACTCAAACCAGTACCAAAGCACAACTTTCTACTTAGTTAGAAGAAAAAAAAAAAAAAAATATATATATATATATGGGTACAGAAAGCAGGAGATAGGTGATTGCAGTAAAGTCTGTTTTTCCTTTTATTTTCTCTCGCCTTCTTGGAAATGTTTCAGAAACAATGAGCTAAATGGCAAACGGCTCTGAACCCTAAAGAGGTAAGAAGTCTGCCTTCGAGAAAGAAGCCCGACCTGTGTATATCAAGAGTGTCAGCATATCTCTGTACTTCATGAGTGATCCTGTGTTTGTATACATGTGTCCACGTTGCATGACCAAATACTCGAGCGTCAGCTTGAGTGTGACAGAGTGTCTGTTGCAAAGTGTGGGAGCCTGTTTAGCAAGACTTCAAAGAGACTGGGCTTGTTTAACATTTGTGAATATCTGTCAGTATTGCACACATCTGGAGATGCTCATTTCGTCCGACAAGTGTGTGAATAAAGCAAGTACGTGCGGCGATTGTGTAATGAAATATGTGTTCACATCTGAGAATTCCCGGCAGTGTTTAGATCTGGCATTTTTCCATTCTTTTATCTTGTTTGTTGGCTTTAAAGAAATGCAAGGCTCCATCTGTGAGTTTTAATGTCAGGCATTATGTGTGTTCGTCTGACTGTCTATGGGAGGTAGACCAATATATAGATCTCACTTTAACATCAGGCTTAGTCCATCCATCCACCCATCCATCCATCCATCCATAAAACCTAAAGGAAATTTAATTTTGCTAACATGAGGATGGTAACTTCTGATTTTACCAAGGAACCTGGGAAACCTTATGAAAACACAATAGGGGCAGTCAGAGCAGACTGAAATTTGATAATTCTTCATCATGACTTAATCTATAAACCTGCTATTCATGGTGTTCATAACACACTGGGTTTTGTTCAATTTAGAATTCAATTGCTAAATACTGTGAAGGTAATTTTGATATTATTATGAAGCATAAGAATCAGCTGATTTACAAAACTAGAGTTGTGTTTTACAAACTCCTTACAGAGCTAAATCATTAGTGTTATAAAACACTATTGCAATGCCCTGATGATAGGTTGCAATTGATTTGGTGGGTTGACTTTCACTTTCGAATTAGATGAAACAGGTTTTGGATTTGCTTAACATTTTAAAACCAGCTGCTAGTGGCTTTTTAAACGTGATCTCACATCCAATTTCCTGTTTGTTGACACTCATGGTATCTCTGATGTACACGCAGGATGTACTACGAAGCTGGTTTCTTGACACACTGCCCACTACAAGATTAGATATGACAGAACATCTAATATCAATAATTTCATTTTGCGGTGTGTACCTCTGCACATGCAACAAGGTCTTAAACAGGGGTTGAAGCCAAGGTGGCAGAAGCAGTTCTTTTTCATTTCCTTTTTGTCTGTTCCATTTTCATCCACTTTTTAAAACCTTTTTTTTTTTAACTCTTTTTTTTTTCACTTATTCTTTGATTTAGCCTAGCCAGCCATCCCAGTTATTTTCCTCTTTGATGCAAAGAATTTGTCTGGTTCCTCTGGAACTGACTTTGATTTCCACGGGGCAGTACCAACAGCCATTCCAGCTGGTTCTGTCCATTCTGTACTGGTGGAAATGCATGTGAAATGGAAGAGGTACCAGACCCTTTTTATTAGAGAGACTTTGTGTGATGTGTATGGCTAATGGTTGCCAAAAATACCTTTCAGAAATATGTAAGAAATGCATTATAGTTTGCATTTTGCACTGCACTATAATGGTCCAAAGGTTTAGTAGAACAAGCAACGTATTTGTGCTCGGTGAATCGTCATGGCCATTGAAGCTAATTTTCTTAAGCTCTTGAACATTGTCTGCATTAAGTTTGTAACTTCCAGGTACATGCAACCTGAGTATGCAAATGTTCTAGTTACCTCAGAGATGCACACTTCTTTTCATGTAAAAAGCTTTTTTAATTAACTTCATGGAACCCACTTGAATCTCAAAACTGCCTTGAACTTCACAAGAGGCTGTCTGCCATCCCCTGTGCCAGCAATTCCACGCTGTGCTGCACACACTGAGGGAGAGAGAAGAGAGAAATGAGATGCAGCTAATGTTGAGAAGCAGAGACAGAGAGTGGGCAGCATAAGGCAGGGCAGCAAAAGAAAGAGAGAAGAAAGAGAGAGACAAGGATACAGTGAAGACATACAGAGAAGAAGCACGGGGAGCTGGAAGGCATAGCACTGCATGACAGAAAAGATGACAGGAGTTGAAGAAGAAGGTGGATTTAGTCTCTCTTCTCCTTTCTTTCCTTTAGTGCGTCTCCCAAGAGCATCACAGGCTCCTGTCTAGCCAGAATGTGGATGCTCTTTATCCAGCCTCTCTCGTCTCTGCCCGGGCCAACTCCACTGACTCACAGTGTTGGCTCACAAATGCAAGACAACTTGAATTCCATGTACACTCATGCAAACAAAAACGGACAAACCCCATCACATCAAGGTGCACCTAAAAGATGCTTCACGTGTATTTAGGCGGAGCACATCCTCAAACACATATCATAAACTGCATGTGAGGCTCACCAACTGGAGATGAACAGGCAAGCAAGTGTAAAATAAGACGATGCTAAAAATAGCTGGAGCAGGTGTACAGAAAGACAATGGAAATTAAGTGTAAAGATGCGTGAAAGCCTCATACATATATGGAGAATTATCATATTTTCAGATTTTACTTGGTCTCCAGGAAAATCGTTTAGCTTTGCCACATTTTTAGTGTTTTTCCTGAACCCAGACAAGTAATTGTGGTGCTGTGACTGACCAAACAGCAGTGCTTAAATTGGGCCAAGCTCTTGGGGGTTCAGGCAGAGCAGAACTTTTTTTTTTTTTTTAATTATGGGACACGTGGTTTTCTCAGCCTCGAAGGCGTGCAATGCCACAGTTTTATGTGACTGCTTGCAAAATAGTGATTAATCTTTGTTTAGTTTCTGTTTGGTTCTGAGCACTGCCAACATTGTTCATTTTCCATTCTGAAATTGCCAGGGTGACACATAGAATCAAAGAAAGGGGATGAAAATATGAAAAAATAGTAAATAAATGAAGATATACATGTTAGTGTGATGCCTACAAATGTATGATCACAATTTCGGAAAGAGAGATAATTGCCTGTGCATTCTTTTTGTTTCATATCTTTTAATATTTTGAGTATCTCTTGTGTTATTTATCACAGTGGATAATATTTGGATAAGTTTGAGGTGCAGTTCTTCACTGAGCCACAAGGGGGACATGGGTGCGCTACGTCATCCTTCTGTTCTCATACAGAGATGAGCCTGCTCAACGACAACAAGCATCTATTTACAGGTAAGTAATGAGTGAAATGTATCACAAAAATATTTCTAAGGACTTTTAAAACCTGCATGACATTGGTTTGATTAATTTGATATGAGGACTCGTGGTTTTGGTAATGATAGAAACTTAATTTTCCTGCCGATTACAATGGCGTCCGATGCAGTCCTCTCCCAAAATGGCGTCTCCCCGATAGTGTAAATTTTTTTTTTTGTTAAAGCTCCTTGACATATACTTTTACTGAGTTACAGTGTTGCTGTTAAATTTTATTATAATTGCTAACATCTTCATTAAAATGATTTGTTGGGAATGTTTTCTGAATGTTCATAAAATGAGTTAACTGTGAAGCGGGCTAACTCATGTAAATTTGACAGTCTAATTACCTTGCTAAAGTCTGACAAATAATAACTTGGTGTGGATTGAAGTGTACATTAAAATTTACAAAAGTATTTGATAGCAAATTTTTCAGTATATATATATGTGCTGTACATCCATTTGGCTTTCTGTTTATCCAAGAAGTTTATTAAATGGACTAATGCAGTAGGGAGGTAATAAGCTGCATAGTTTACTACATAGTTTAGTTTACTTTTTTTTCCTGAAAGTCATTGCCAGTTGTATGATGATGCACTTTGTGTACAATGTATTTTATTTGAAAATGTTCACTAAAAGAAATTACTCTGTATTTGAAGAAAAAGGAACTTTAAGAGAATGTAAATATATACAGAGACAAGCCTACTCAACGACAACAAGCATCTGTTTTTGTGTCTCTTCTTGTGCTGTTTAAACAGAACGTTACTACCTTTACCTGCATGAGCACCAGAACCGTGTGAGGCCTGTAACATTAGCCAAAAAGACATTTGCATCTTCGAAATTGATATTCAGGTGCACAAATACTACATACAGACTTTTTAGGTAGAATCAATAAAAAAGGGCCCACATGCACAGAGTAGACAGGTGTGTGAATTAAAACCCTTCCGATTCGATTAGACTGATTGGCTCAGTGATGTTGACTGTCTCTGATTGGGTATCACAACACTGGCAATGGGGAACAGCAACTGCTTCCCCTGGACACTCAACACTGCCGACCATTCAATTGCAATTATATCAACCATATTAGCAGATTAGCAGACAAGCTGACCCCAACTTGGAGGAAAGCCAAAACAGAGCTCAGGCGGGTTTCAAGGCAGGTGTTATAACCCCCACCCACTCCCTCTCCTCCTACCCACACATCCTGCCTGAGCTGCTGGCTTACAGCTGCAGCAGTGGCACACCCCGAGGTAACTCATTAACAATGCATGACAAAGAGGCCCAGAGTCCCTGGAGCAGTTAAAAGTGATCTGTGGTGACGCCGCACTGTCTCACAAATTCAACAGTTAATCCGTTGAGATAAACAAAGGCAAATACGGTGAAAAAGTAAAACCAGGTATCGTTACTTATTTGAATATATAGCTTTAGAAGTGACGTTATGTCTTGCGGGCGCAGTTTTATGTAGATGCTCCTTCTTTATGAGAAAGACAGTTCATATACTACATGCCTCAAAATATGTTTGTTTGCTTTGCTGCTTTGTTTATATATCTGTTTGTACCTGATATACTGGATATATTTACATATTTCTGTAACTTTAAGACAAGAGATCATGTCATGTAAAGGTTTTTTTATTTATTTATTTCAGTTTGCACAATTCATCAGTGTTAAAAAATTACAAATTACAGTGTCTTATCCACACTAATGATCATTATATAGATGAAAAAACCCCACCTTTGCTGAGACCATCATCATGCTCATAAATTTCAATTATTAAGCAGAGCAGAAAAAGAGCAGTGAGGCGCCAGTGTTAAGCAGTTACATGTACTAATGTTCCACCAGCTGGTATGACTGTGAATGGGCTTCATATCTGTCTGATAATGTGTCCCATTCACTGCTCTCCTGTTCTTCTTTCAACACCTCTCTCCTCATGTGTCCGTTTCATCTTCCCCGCCCACCTTAGGGTGCACCCGGGAATGTGACACACGGCTGGAAGAGCAGGCATACGGACAAAGGGGGTGTAAATGTTCTTGCTCTCTTGACAAGTGTTGGGTTGGGTGTGTGGTCTGGGGAACATGAGTGGTTTTGAAGAGGCCTGGAAATAACTTGGTAATTGTTTATTCGCACATAATTTGCGGGCGACAAACTAGCTGTCGGCTACAAGCATGAAATGTTATTAAAAGAAACGATGAAAGATGATTGTAATTCAGAGAGAAAAACCTGAGAAAAACAAGGACAAATTTACCAAATTGCAAGTATCAGAGTGGAAACTTTTTCAATGCAGTTAAATGTATTAGAAGTTTAAAACTTTATTTGTTCACTTAAACTGTGTGTAAACTGCCACTAAAATGTCTTGGAGAGCTCTTGCACTCTTTGAAGCACAATGGCATGTTAATGATGAGCGAGATTATGATATAATTCCTCCACTACGAGAGCTGCGAGTGAGTAGATTTTGATGTTTCCCCTGTGTTTACCAGGTTTCGTCGGAAGCCTGTAAAGTCAAGTAATTAAGTGCTCTCTGATTAATTAAGCGACAGTCTATTTTCATTCTTCCCCCGTTATACCACAACAATGTGTTGAGATTCCCCAAGTGAAACGCCTGATAGGGAAAATAACATAATGAACGGGTGCAATTTACTATGGGAGTGCCGGCAAGAAAATTCAGGGTAACACGGATTTAAATTGCTTCTCTTCTCTATTAATATTCATTGCATTTTCATAAAGGGGCCTTAATTAACAGACTTTTCTTCCAATTAAATAAGGCTGCACCAAACTCTTGGAAGCACGAACATTGTAACTACACACATACAGACACACGCAAATACACGTATACGCATTTTAATTCCTACTTAAATAAATAAAAGTAAAATAAAATCAACCATTCAACAGTATACTTATACATTATTTAAGCCAGTGGAGTGCCTTCATATTCCTTTCAACCCCCCCCCCCCCCCCCCCCCCCCCTTATAAGAAAGATGAACTTTAAGTCAGTGATTAGCATGTTTGACTTCCAGTAATTACCCATTACGGCCTTCAAGCACCACAACAGCTGATGAGACATTTTCTTTGTTCTATTCAATAAGCTCTTTCACCAGCTAGGCCAGCCTCTTACATTATCAGAATCTGCTCTTTTTCTTCAGCCATAGGGATGCTGTCTGACATCAGCAGGGAATTATTAACATGCCTTTCAAAAGAATATTGCGGTGTCCAAGCAGAGTCATATTTCCCCCCAAAATATGATATTGTCCTTCGTCAAAGGAATGCACAGAGTTGTAACATGAAAGAGGAGACAGACATCCTGTGGCTATCATGTATTAGATTTCTATTGTCCAGAACCATCAAAGGATCAAAGTTGTGTTTAATACTGTGCGTGTGATTGAAAGGACATCTATACCGATGACAAAAGTAAAACATGGTGTAGGTGATGGGTTTTTAAAATGGCTGTGATGCTCATTTTCAGCAAACGTAGAGGAAATAATTGGTCTTAAGAGACAATATTTAGTTACTTGAAGATTCAACTGATGACCATGCACAATTACAAAACAATGCACTGTATGTACTAGGTGTCAGCTTCAAATCATCTCCCATCTTTTCGATGCATGCTCTTTGTCTTCTTGTGCATGGTTTTTCTTTGGTGTGAATTACTTTAGTCCCTATTTTTACATTGCCTATTAAGCCTTGGCCTAATTTTGTATGTAGCACACCATATGTCTCATGATTTCTCACATCTTATTATCAGTTCAACAACTTTTACAAAACCTTATGGGGTATCAATGATGTGCACGGGGCTGCTAGACTTCTATTTTATTCATTTGATGAAGCAGTAAGAAACCTTTCGACTCAATTTTCCTCTTTCTGACCTTTCCGTGGAAGACTCCATCTGTGATGGTGCTCTGCAACTCTTGCCAGTTTCACGGATCACAGTGTTTGCACAGATAGAGAAAAAAAATGCTGCTGTGAGGTGAAGCCAACTGCCACTGCCATTACACTGAAATGAACTAATCACTCACATAACTCATCAGTGATTTATCTAGATGTCATTAATTAGAAACACTCCTTGTTGTGAACAGGAAGTGTGATAACCTCAGTGTTTTGAGTGCTAATGGTGCAGAGGTTTATACATTTTGCATTTGAAGCTAACAACTGATAAAGCACAGGAGTATATGTATGCTGACCACATCAAAACACACAAAGCTAAAGCTACAGTACAAAAATCATTCTGTAGCTCATCACCAAAAAACTAAATTGTCAATCAATGGAGTTTCAGAAATCCATTCCTCTGGAGTTCATTACTTGTCAAAAGAAAAAAAAAAAAAAAGAAAATTGCCACCACTTACAGTGTTTTAGATTAGAAAAGAGAGTGGGTGCAGTGAAGCATTTCAGGGGAAGGATGCCTTTGGCTGGGCAGAAGTCCCAGCCTGGATCCTCCAAGCCTGCTGGTTATGAAAGATGCCGGCTGCCTTTATAGATGCTCATGCTGGGATGATGGGGCCTGACATGAGGTTGGCTGCTGACCACCAGTCAACCAACTCTATGTGTTGTGCCGACACCCACTAACCTACAAAACACTGTTAGGTGAGGGGGGCCCTGCTTTGAGCCAACATGGCTGACATGTGAAAAGAGTCAGATGCCGAAGCAGAAAGAAGCATGGCATTGCTGAAGTGGGCCTGCTCCGTTCACATACTGGGGTATCAACAGGAGGGGAGCACTGGGGCCAGCCAAGATCCCAGGTGACAGGCGGCTGGGACAATGTCCCAGTGGTGAGTTCACAAAAGATGATGGGTTGTTTTGTGATTGCCGCCTACCCCAGGACATGAATGTAATTAGAGCACAGCTGAAAGGTCATGGCTGTACTTTAAAGTGCCACTAAAACTTTGAAAGGGCCTAATGTACCATTGAGGGAGAGATTGACTGGTGCCCCATCCTCCCCTCATCCCTCACATCAGGGGAACCAGCAAATGTACAGAAGTCTTTGTTGGCCTTTCAAGAAGCTGGTTCAGATGAAAAATATTTGTGGTGGGGACATGTTGCTGAGGATGTCTAAATGAATGATCAATACATTTAAACATTAAAAGCAAGATCATGAACTCAGACTATTCATAATGTTGTCATCAGACCAAAACAAGAATGAAAAATAAAATATATAAATCATATAGTAATATGAGGCATGTGTGTGCATGCCACATGATGATGATAAAAAAAAAAAAATCACCGTCTTTAATTGCTGGTGCTGCAACTTTGCCAGTTCCAACTTTGATATTTTGGTGGACTGTTTCACTGTATGACATGCTTGTCAAAAACATTGTTAACCTAATAGATTTGCATCAGCTGGTACATTTCCATCTGATAAATACACATTTTACTCCTTAGACATTTCGCTATCCTCAGCACAGACTGCTGTTGGACCCTGCCAGACAAGCTGCTTGGACTTCCTTCATCAGTAGTGCTCCAGATTTTTCCAGCTCCATCTGGTCTGCAGGAAAGAACAGAACTGTTTTAACTCTACTCCGCTGGAGCAACAGCTCTTACGAAAGTGAAGCTGCTTGCTCATCACTCCCTTTATCACCTTAGTAAACTCAGAGGTGTCTATGAAAATGATCAGTCATGTTCTTTGAAAGCTGGCTTATTGTTAGTGCAGGAAGCGAAGTGGAGCACTACAGGACAGCTTTCCAATGACAGCAACAATTTGGATCCTGCAGCTTACAGCTCGACCCTTGATAACCAATTGCGAATACTCGTAAGTCTTGTTAAGTAGTGCTGGCTCCTTGGCGGAGAGTGTAGCAGCTCTCTGTGTCTTTATGTGTCTATTTTCACCTTCCATCTTTTCCTGAGGCTATATTGAATTATGTCTCCGTCAGGTCCCAAAGCCCCCTATATTTCCTCTACTGTGCAGCAGCTTTAGATTCAGGTATCAAATTCTCCTCATGCTGGCACTTTGTGCATCCCTCTGGCCCTTCAGATCTTTATCCCACTATTCTGGCCTGTAGACAATGTTGAATTCATCCTAGAGTCAGGTTTTAAAGGCATTTACCACAGACAGAGCATGGAAGATCTGAATGAGCCTTGAACACATAATCAATCAAATCTTTAAAACTGCAGGGGTTAAACTTTCTCACTGCACTGTCCCAGCTTAAAATGTTCTGCAACAGCCAAAAATGAAAGGTGTGCCTACTATTTATCCCTATGTTCCGATAGCTTATTCAAAAACTATTTTCTTGCAACTGTGATTGGCTTTAAAGACTGGCTAATTAAGTCTGTAAATGTATACATTTTTGATCATACACTGAGGAAATAGGATTTTAAATTACAATCTGATAGAGCATGGAAACTAGTGAATGGAGGCAGACAGAATGACTATTGAGATTCCAGTCTTGCATTGCTCCATGAACCCCAGTCTGAAGATTGAATGGTAAAGTAGTAGGTAAAAAGGACCTGATTGCTCCATTTTCTCAAATGAGGCAATTATGAAGGCAGGCTGAATGGAGATCAGACTCAGCTTCACTGTGCCATAAGAAAAGGAATGAGACAAAGAGAATCAGGGAGAGTGAAGTGACAGCATGCATCTCCATTGATTCCCTTAGCCCAGATGCATCAAGAGCTCCTGCGAAAATTGATCAGAGCAGGGAACCACCTTTGATATTGACAAAAATAAACTAGGAGACTCTTCAATACCCAAAGTACTCGATATGCAAAAATAGCTGGAGTTGTGAGGAAAGCCTGGCTGCCAATGCAGTCATCTAGCCCAGTGAGGAAGAAACTGGCAAAAGGCAAGAGTTGGAGATCAGAGTGGGTCCTTTAGGGACTTAGCTCCTACTGCAAGGTCAGTTTCTCAAGTGCTTGATGAAACTGAACTAATCAAAGCACTACATCTGAGAGCAATTGCGAAGAAAAAAGAAGGGTCTCTGCAGCCCACACTAACGAGACGAATGATCAGAGATGTAGGAGCACACATTAATGCTGCTAATTAACAGAGAACATATTTCCAACTACAAACTTGTATACTCTATGTGTGCTTGACATTTTTAAATTGATGTCACTATGGGCCCCAGTGGTTAAACCAGGTGGCCCATGTACAGAGGCTGCAGTACTCCCGCATGGGTTGTAGGTTCAACTCTCAGCCTGCAAACCTTTGCTGCATGTCTTCCCAATTAACTCTCTGCCTCTCCTTCCTGTCTCTATCCACTGTAAACAAAGGCCACTAAAGCAAAAAAAAATTGATGTCACAGTGACAACAAAATACATGACATTGCAGAGGATAGAATGTAGAGACAGGGTCATGCACTGTATTACCATAAGAAATTATTTTAAATTTTTAAGCAATGTAATAGTTTATTCCTTCCACATATCTAGCACTGCATCAGATAACTAATGAAATAGACCAGTAACACTAAAGTCAGCTGCAATTTCTGCTCTTGAAAATTTAACTTGCATCATTTAATTAAAGTTTAATTGTTTAGAAAAGAAGAATCTCACACGATGACATAAGAGCACAATAGACATTGGGATGGAAACTGTATCTTATGAAAAATTCTAGTCATTCATGTTATGTAACTGTAAAAGTTTAAAATACCTTTATGAAGATGCAAAAATTATAACAACTGATTTTCAGGGTCATTAGAGAACAACTTCATTGTACTTAGAAATTCTAAATAGATCTAAATATGTTGCACTCAAAAATATTTATGAGGTAAGACAAACAGAAAAAGATCTAAGATGTATACAAGTAACAACGTTCCAAAAACTATGCAACCAGCACACTACTTAAGTGACAAATCATGGTGTTGGGAATAGGTAAAAAAAGAGGCATCGACCAAGAGCTTTCTCTTTCCTAGTAAGGATGGTTCATGGCACCATTTTGGGCCAAACTTAATCAATAAATCACTGATCAGTTTCTATATGTATTATATTACAGTTAATAAAATCAGATTTTTTTTTTCAGTGATAACAATACATAATCTAGATTCAGGATATCTGGTGAAATCTCAGAGCATTAAGGCCAAGGTTGGAAAACTCGGTTGGATGTGCGTGGCTTTTAAGCCCTTAAAGACAGTGCTGCATGAGAAACCATCATGACACTATGATCAATATAGCCACATGGGCTTGGGAGTACCTTGGAAAACCATTGTTACTCAACACAGTCCGCCTCTTCATCCTGAAATGTAATCTGAAACTATATTATGCCAGTAGGAAACTGTACATCAACTCTGAGCAGAGATGCTGCCGAGTTGTCTGAGCATTAGCTCATCTCAGATGGACAGAAAAACAGTGGATCTGTGTTCTGTGGTCAGACGAGTTCATGATTCAGCTTGCTCTTGGGAAAAAAGAGACATCATGCACATCTTGAAAAAGACCACACAGGCTTTCATCAGATTTAAAAAAAAAAAAACGGCATGGCAAGAGCACCAGTGATGATGCACCAGTGCTCATGGCACAAGTGACTTGTCTGTATGTAAAGGTACCATTGATACAGATGTTGTATTGAAATCTTGGAGAACAAATTTATATCTCGTTGGATCTTAGTGTTCTGACAAGCTCAGACAAAATTTATCATAAACTGCTTACACTGCATAAATAATGAACCAATTACACTGTCATAACCATCTAAAATGTCTGACTGACCAGAAATGATAGTTTCTGCTTTGTTCCTGTTAAAATTGTGGGAGATTATCTCCAACCATGAGTGTGCTTTCTTAAGACAGTTTGGCAAAGATTGTATACAATCAGTCTTTTTCTGTATGAGCAAATATATTTGCAAATCATCAGCAAAACAGTTAAAAGCAATGCTTCTGAAAGGTAGAGGCCAGAGGAAGCATGTACAAAGCAAAATTAACTGGACCCATAATTGAGCCTTGCAGTACTCCACAATTAAGTTGGGATGCAGCTGAATAATACTGGCCCGGATAAACAGAGAAACTCCAGTCAGTCAAATATGACCTGAACCAATTAAGGACTGAACCTTTGATGCCCACATCTGTCTTGTCGTGATTATGAAATGTCATGATCTAGTGTATCAAAGTGCAGCGGTAAGATCCAAGAGCACCGGAACAGTAGAGAGACCAGAATCTGCAGACAAGAGCAGGTCATTAAAAACTCTTAACAGAGCTGTTTCTGTGCTGTGGCACAATTTAAAACCAGACTGGTATTTCTCAGAAATGCCATTAAGGCCAAGATATGTCTGCAGTTGTTCATAAACTATATTTTCTAAAAATTTTGACAGGACGAGAAGCTTGAAAATTGCCCTGTAATTTGAAAGAACAGAAGACCAGGCTTCATGCAGCTGTTTATTTTCAAAGTACCGGTGTCATTGCGAGGGTGTATTTTGAAACACTGGTGTTTTGGGTCACAGATCTTCAGAGATTCAACCTGAAAAAGAAGATTATATGGATTTGGGACTCTGAAACTATGGAAAAAAACAAAACAAAACAAAAGTGGTTTGATATTTTTCTGTCATCAGTAAAATGTGAATGCTTAACTCTAATTCCTCAAGATCCAAGTTAGATGATTTCTATGATGATTACATTATCATAATACATAGTTTTTAAAAACTCTCCTGGTTATTTTTTGCTTCTAGTACAATCAGTTACGATTTGAAAGGGTTATAATTTGCAAAATAATCACAATGAATCACTGCATACACACATTAACTTGGAAACATGGAAACATTTACATCACTAAAGCACCTCAGTCACTGTGTACACACAATGGCACAACTACAAAATATTAAAGTAGACAAAGTAAGTTCTCTGTTGCAAGAGGCTTACTTGATGCTGATGTTTGATTTGAAATAATGTATTATTGATCATTTTGTTTGATCCACTCAATATAAGGCTTTTGGCTCAGAAAAATGGAAAAGAAAAACTTCATGTGCCAAACATAGGGGTCATTTCAAGACTGCTGAAGGCACCAGGAGTCATACAACCCAATGAGGCAAGTTGCTCAAGCGAGTCCAGTCTGCCTTGACTGCAGATCAACCAATTAAGAGATGATGAAAAGCTCTGGGAAGATGGGCCTCGCCTGTGTCTTTGTATCTGGCTGGATTTTTGTTGAGATAAGAGGACACCTGCTATCCAATTTTACATCAAAATAAAGCACAGTATCTCCTGGGGCAAAAAAAGAGTAGTGGCAAACCAGACTTTGGCAGATGCTTTAAAAAAAAAAAAGAAAAAGAAAATTCACAACCAGATAGGACTGATACACAATACCTAATCTGGTCTGGGAAGTCAATTGAATGTAGGGAAACATTCCAATCTGTATTAAGTATATGCTAGTCTTTTCCTGAGCAATAAATTTTGAGGTAAATTGAAGAAACCTGAATAGCAAAGACTCTTGAGGGTACTGACAACATGTCTGGCTTATAATGACCTCTGAAAACACTTTGACAATGCTACTAGCTGGATTCTGATGCAGTGAATGGGGTACTTGGGATTTTGAGGGAAAAGTGGTTTCCTCTCCCCCACTCTAGTCTACTTCTTTTCCTTGACAGCCAAGAATATAAGAGTTTATATATTTATTTATCTATTTATTTATCCTGGCAGACCATCCTTCTCTTTTTCATTACTCCGTCCAGAATGGTGTTTCCTTCTTTTTCAGAGTATTTCAACATGATCACTCTTTGGTTTTCTTTTCAATTAAGTTGATATCCTTAAATGTTTATTATGTTTCTTCTTTCCATATGAAACCTGATCGTTGTGGGGACTAGAGGCATCTTCTTCTCTTGTCACAGCATGCATGACATTGAACCTTAGGAGGCCTCCAGAGCCTACATATTAAGCCAATTCCAGAGAAAGAGTAAAAAAAATATATATGTTGACCATGTCCTTATTCACACATTTCCAACACATGGCAGTATATTTAACCTTTTATCTCACCTCGACCTTCAACTCAGTAATAAAGATCCTGTTTTCTTAATCTTCCCAGCTGCCTGGAAAGCCTTTGCTGTGACAGCAATAAATAAATATTATTTTGTGTAAATATTTTATCTGGCACCAAACTGACCTTTAAAAAACCCATACAGGTTGCATTTGGCCAATAATCAAATCTTCAAATTTATCCAAAAAAAAAAACCCAGAAATGAGCACCTCCTACAAATGAAAGCCCACAAAAGAATTTTGATCTACTGTGCACCAAAAGACCTAAAACACGGTCACTTGTTTGCATTATGTAATGTGATGTGCAAACCAGATGAGGCTTGTATTAAGCTATGATGTATTTCTGGTTGTGATATAGAAAAAAAAAAAAAAAGAAAAGCAAAAACTTTGGACAGTTTATCATGCTGGAATATGACTGGTTTATAAAAACAAAACCTCAATAAGATTAGTATTGGATAAGTAATATGTTGACCAAAAGAGAGCAGGAAGTAATAAACATGCTCTGATGGGTTTAATAGTTTGCCTTTTGATTTTGACGTTGCTAAAGTACACTTTAGAGTAGAGGGAATAGTCACCTAGAATGTTTAATAGTTTGATAGTTAATGCCATTAATCCTATTGATTAATCTATTTATTCATCATTGGTACCCATTATATTATAATCTGTACATAGTGTACTAGTGGACCTACCAAAGTAACACTATGCCATAGGCCATACTTGGAGATCTGGAGAAGAAGTCTCACTACACATGCATTTAACAGTTTCGCATCATTGTTTTTATACAAAGACTGAGTGCCAAAACAGTCAATTCAAAATATGGTCCACATGGGATGGGCTTTGGCGATTGCATGCAGGGTCTTAACATGCTTTGGGACCATGGAGGGCTGTCCAGTTATGGCATTTGGCAGAGCTAAAAACTTCCTCCTCCTCCTGAGTTTGTCTGTAGTTAGTCCAGGGCTATAGCCTGTCAGTAAACTGACAGAGCCCCACTGATTAGAAAAGATTTATCAGACCTCACACATACAGTTTCAGAAATACTTTATAACCCTGGAGGATATAAGTTTCTTACAGAGCTTCATTTCAGATACAAAAGTATTTATATTCATAATAAATATACAAATATGGCAAAATAAGTGGATACACACACACACACAAAAGTAATCTTATATAACATTATGTAGTAAAGCAGGTTTTGTTTTAACCAACTACTTTTCTTCTGCTGGTTGGCCTAAAATGAAGGACGCATCATTCCAGACATCTATTGCATTGTTCTGTTTTTTTTGTTTGTTCGTTTTTTTTTGTTTTGTTTTTACAACTTCAAGCAAGGCAAGTTTATTTGTAGAGTAAATTTCATACACAAAGGCAACTCAAAGTTTTTTTTTATAAAGGCATTTAGATGAAAAGAACAGATACAAATGATTAAATTAATAAAAACAGCTCAAGAGTAGAAAAAAGTCTAAAAAAAACTCACAATAAAACCACAAATAGAATAGATTTTGACAAAAAAAAAAAAATAAAACAAAGCTTAGAACAGATAAGTAAAATCTGTGCAGTTACATTATAGTAGTAGGTACAGCATGAAATTTAATTAAACAAAGGCACGGGAAAACAGCAGAGTTTTTAGTTTAATGTAAAAGTGGCTAGAGCTCTGGTACGTTTAATATCAACAGGACGTTTATTCCATCTGTGTGCAGCTTAGTAGTTAAATGGATTTTCACACTGTTTGATTCTAACTCAAGGTTCTACCAGCTGATTGCCCCCTAAAGATCTCAGTGTCCTGCTTAGTTTATATTCTACAATGAGAACAGAAGGTATTTTGGACCCCATATTATTAACTGATTTTGTAACATTTTAATCTTTATTTTGGATGTAACTGGTAGCCAGTGGGAGGATTTCAGAAGTAATGGGCTTTAAGAGTAAAGTGTTAAGTTTTCCTGGTTCTTGTATGAACTCTGCCTGCAACATTCTGAATGAGCTGCAGCTGTCTAATTTTCTTTTCAGGAAGAACCAACAAGAAGAGCGTTCGTTCTCAAGTTCTCAAGTTCTCAAGTCTTCAAGTCTGCCTGAGATAAAGCATTCACTTCTCTGAATCTGCAGTGGACACAAGATCCTTGGCTCTTGATATTTATTTGAAGTGATAAAAAGTTGATTTAGTTGCAGTTTGGATGTAAGCAGCTGAAGTTCAGGTCTGAGTAAACTGAAACCAAGAATTTTAACCTGGGATTTTGTCTTGACACCTCTAGATTCAAGACAGGTAGCAAATTTGTTTTTTCCATTTCATTGTTTTTCATTGTATTTCATTCCACTTTTATTGCCAAATCAAATTATTTTTGTCTTGTCTTTATTTAATTGAAGGAAGCTTGAGTACATTCAGTGATTCACTTGCTCCAAGCACTGACAGCATATACATGTGGTAAGCATCACTCGTGTCATGTAAAATTTGACCTAGGAGAAGCATGTAGAGGTTGAGTAACAGGAGTCCAAGAGTTGTACCTTGAGGGACTCCACAAGTCAAGGGAGTTAGCCTAAATATATGCTTTCCTATGGAAGCAACAAGGCTCCTGTCTTTAAGATATAATCTGAACCAACTAAGAACTGAAACATTTAGCCCCATTCCCAGTTTTCCAGCCTGACAACCTTTCTCTCCACAACAGTAGGATTATGCAGTCCACAGCATCAAAAGATGAACATAAGGCTTGGTTTAATTCATCTTGGCTTGCAATTGTTTAATATTGAAAGATCAAACCTATTTTTTTCAAGAGGAGCTTTACAAGTGGTATAGTTCCCTGCTACACTTGTTTACCTTCTTGATCTTTATCGTCATAGTCCCTTGTGCTATTTGCACCTTCTGGTTTTTGCAGGCTCTGAAGACCCTCTTCTTATTGTTGGAGGGTGCTTTGATGTCTTCAGTTTCCTATGAGTTGCTATTGGGGTAATGGTAGACAGTAGGGATGGAACGGTTACCGGTATTACAGTAAAGCGCAGTAAAAATTTTACGCAATAACGATTACCGTTTATGTTTGACTTAATCTCATTATTGTGGTTGAATACCGGGATATGTAATATTAGCCTCATTCAAGTCTGTGAGCAACTCGCGACTGTGTCTCGTGTGAATTTGTAGCTTGTAACATCGGCATCATAACGTGAGCATGGTGGAAAGAGGTGATAGCACACAGGACATCGAAAAATTACCAGAACAATGTTCTTCTGATGCAGTTAAAATATTAATTTATTCCATTAACTGATCCGACGACCATAACGCTGGCAATTAGCGCCACAGCGGTCAAAAACCTTTTGCCCTTCCGGGTCAAACACCTAACCAATAACGGGCAGCTACCTTTATACCTGACCCTCAGGTAACACCACAGCGACACCTACAGACACAGAGAGTGAACTACAATTCATAACAACATATTTGGCTCCTATACAACTGTTTCTTTATTTGCACATTTATACGTATTTAAGGTTCAGCTTAAAGTCCAAAGTTTATTTCATTTGAACTTGCACTATAATTTTGGTTCCTGATAATTGTTTGCATATTCTGACTTGCTATGGTTGTTAAAGTGTTTATTTAAATTTGCACCAGACAAATTAGCTTTGTTCCTGTTATTTATTTTGTTCATTTAAAAAATAAACCTCTTTCTGTGCCAGTTGTTTGCCCTTTTAATGTGAAAGTTTCATTTTGATAAGATTTTGGCTTCTGATTTTTCAATATGACAAGAAAATCACAAGATTTTGTGAAATTATTAAAATGCATGTGTTTTTTAGACATTTGTACAGCAATTAAGAATATTGCAATAATATCGTAAACCGTGATAATTTGGTCACTATAATGGAGATATCAAATTTTCCATATCGTTACAATCCCTAGTAGACAGTTGACAATGGATAGTCTGTGTGCACGTGAAGGATACTAAATACTGCTTACAGAACTCCTGCCACTCCAACATTTCTGCTCAGTCTATTTAGCTACTGAACTGTGACATCAGCTTGGCAACATGACTGCTTATACTGGTTACTAAGGTGTATTGGAGTCTCTGTCTCCATCCTAAACAGCAGGTGCTGGAATACCAGAACTGGCACTAAAACAATTTTTTGGCAGATCAAAAACCTGAGACCATCTCATCATAGCTCTATTGGCTACTGACTATCTTTTCACAAAAATCAAAAAGCAAGGGTAGCTCTCAGACACCCTCTGTAATCTGAGGTCTTCTCTTCTCTTGTGGGACAAGTCATATATTTGTTAAGGGTGGAAAATATCCATGGCGATATGGCTGAAGTCACCTGAAATAGCAATTAATGCACTTGGGAGTTGTATCTGTAACGAGGATACTGTATGGTATGGGATGATGTCGCATGCAGAAGTAGGGTTAGCTGAGGGAGAAACATTAACAACTATCATGATGACATGATGAAAACTCCGTTTACAGATAATATGGTCTGAGCTGAATACCATACAGTTCATGGTTTGATAAATGAATATGCAGGGTCACACACGAGTTGGAACATCTTGATGCAGCACAATTAAACTACACTCCCCATAACTCCTCTGACTTCTCTCTTTAATTCTTCTTAATTTCAAATAAAGCTTTCTTCTTTCTCATCTTCACCTCTGCATCATGTGTAGATTTCTATTAACTTTGGGCATTAAATAATGCCAGGACCATGGAGTTGTCGGGCTGCCTTTCCCTTGACTCAATAAGAGTCGCAGTTCTCCAGCTTAAAAAAGAAAATTCTCTTTCAGCCTAAAATGTTTGTGAGACAGAGCTTTAAATAAAGCCACACAATTTAAAGAATCACAAAAAAGAGCAGATGTCAATGCGTCTACACTAATAATAGTAAGCATATGCGTGCATGTGACTAGATTAAATTTTACAGTAGTCTTATTTCAGAAATAATTTTAAGGTGCTGGCATCCTTCACCAATGCAATATTGATTACAGTTTAAGGTGTTTTTATGCCCATCAATTATTGAGAAAATAAAATACATTCTTTGCTGCTGTAAAGCGCCCTGTGGCAGTGATGTTTTTAGGCAAAGGATTTTCTGAAATTCGAATACTAAAAGAAAAAAAAAGAGAGAGAAAGGTTGCTGTATCATTGAGAGGTGAAAGTATATGGAACATAAAAACCATAAAAACTTGCCCTCAGTGCTGAGACTTAAATGCAATGTGTTTCTACTCAAATGTTAAATGTCTGAGTTTAGGGCTCCATAATAATACATTTTTGTCTATGAAAGCACAATAACCTTTTCGCACACAGGTTTTCATGTGTAATTTTACACTTCTTTGTTTTTAAAGCAGTGGCACTCTCTGGCAAAAATAATGCTGGTTCTAACCTTACAACATTCAATATGAGTTTCTCATTCAAAATAAGAGTCATCTGACACCCAGCAGGTGAATGGCTTCGGCAGCAAGTTGACTCAAGCCCATGCAAAGAGGCTGTATTGTATGGGGGACCAGACACTGGGCCACAAGTTAACATTAGCTTTGCAGCTCTGAGCACATGAATAACTGATTAAAGCACAAGCGTGATGACAATTTTTTTTTGCAATTTTTTTAACATCTTTTGCAGTGCCAGAATTTAGCTTGCACTCTTATCAGAACAAAACTGAGAAATTCAGCACTTTAGGAAGATTTCATCTGCAGATCGCCACAAATCCATGAGACGGCACAGGTGGTAAAGGTCTTGGGGCCTGATTTACTAAGATCCTAAATAAAGAGTACTAAATTGCGTGTGCACTGAAAAAGTTTGCGCGTGCTGTTGTTGTGTGTTTTGCGGGTGATCAACTAAGAATACTCGCGCAATTGATAACGGGTGCAAACCGCAGTATTTAAATGAGGTGTTGCGTGTCTTACGGTTTGCGTCATGGAGAGTCTGGATGGAAAGCAGGATAGACGCAAGCGCAAAATGAAATTTGACGAGTTGGAGTTAGAGATATTAGTGGAAGAGGCAAATAAACACATTCATGAACTACAGCAAAGAAATTTAAACATTACCAAAAGAAACGCAATATGGGATAAAATCTGCGATAGAATAAATGCAGTTGGTAAGACAAAAAGAACGGCAGATGAGGTTAAAAGAAGGTGGCAAGATATAAGGCAAAGAACTAAAGAAAAAGTGGCCTTTAATAAAACTTCGGCAAACAAGACAGGTGGTTAAGTGGCCGTTGAGAAGTTCCAGCCTCCATAACTGCGGAGCGCTGTCATTACGGAGATGCGTCTCTGCGCGCAGCTGTGGCATCAATGAGTGGAGCTGTGGCTGGAGCCGACTCGTCCTCACACACTACTCATTCGTAAAAAAAGTATATGTTTTTTCATAAAATCCATCCATCCATCCATCCATCCATCCATTAGCTTCCGCTTATCCGAAGTCGGGTCGCGATGCCAGCAGCTTCAGAGGTCCAGATCCCCCGGCCGCTTCCACCAGCTCCTCTGGGAGAATCCCGAGGCGTTTTTCATAAAATGATGTGGAAATAACCCATTTTATTACAACTGAAATTGTGCTTGGGAGGAGTATTTTCACCGGACATTTTGACCGGAGAGATTATAAAATCCCGGACTTCCGCATATTTTACCAGACAAAGTCCGGCAATTACCAGACAACGGAAACCCTGGTGCCTCCTGTGGCAACCTTTTGCTGAATAATACTCGATTTAACATTCAAATAAAATATTTCCCCTTTTGCATGTGCAAACAAATTTACACGAGTCCGAAAGACTCTCTCTCTGCGTATTCTTTGATTTTGGCGATGTCGCCTCCTTGCCACAATAACAGCAGCCATCGGTGCGTAATGCTGGACAGATTAGCACCTTCCTTCCGAACGTACTAAATACAGACGCAATCACAATCCCCGCAATTACTTTCAGGGTTGGTAAATCTCATTGCGCGTGGTAAATGAACCTATTTGCATTTTTCCCCTCCCAGTATTTTGCGCTTTCTGGCGGGTACGCCCCATATTGATTATTCATCCGGGCAAAAGTGCTAAATGAACAGCGTGTGCTATTTTGCTGATTTGAGAGGCGCAGTCCTCTTTGCACGCTGTTAGTAAATCAGCTTGCGCATTGGTTTGCGGGTGATGTCAAGTTTGCACACGTTTTTACGCACGCAAACCTTTAGTAAATCAGGCCCTTGATGTACTAACATGCTGCTGATCGAATTGCTGCTGGAATTCTGAAAGATGCTAAAAAAGATGGAGAAGGAACTGCTGTTGATTCTGAATCTCTGTTCCTTCCTCTCATTCCTCTCATTTGTCAGTTGGTTTAGACAATAAATTACCTTACCCATGTCTTATAAACTCCCAATAAGAATGAAGAAGCTGTGAATACTGATATGTTCTTTGGCCATGGAGGGCTTAATTTGTCCAAAACTTTTGTCTGAATACTAAAACATCAGACTCAGACATCAGGCCTGAATTTTTCTGTTGCTGAATGTGATGCACAGAATTATTTTTTCTGAAATGAAGTAATCTTTTCATCTTGCTGCAGTTCCTTGAGAATGTGTCTTTGATTTATGAAAAAAAAACAAAAATGTCCTCTACAAAGTTTTAAAATGATAAATAAACAAAATTTACATTTTTACAGTTTTTTAATTTTCCATTTCTAAATTACATTGGGACTTTCTCTCGCATATAGAGGAAGATTAAAACATTTAAATCAAGCGCTAAAGTTAATTTTTAAAATAAAACTGAATATTGGGTGTTCAAGTGTGTCTTTTGATACAATAAATGGATTTTATTTTCCTTCTTACTCTTATTCTGTACGGTTTTGAACTCAGGCTTCATAATTATCCACTGGAATCATTTCCTTTGTCGTGCCGTGGCTTCATAAAGTTGAGAAGTTTTAAAGGGCATTTAGGTGAACATTTCAAAACCAATTATCGTTTCCCACTGCAAATGTTAATGGACCCAAACAAAAGTGTAAGTGGCACATCCACAGTGAAGTATCAGTTACTTTAACCACTTGTTGCTGGTTAATCAGTACCACACATCTAATTGTAACTGGTATGTTCAGAGATGTAATCAGTGACTCTAAAATGGGACTCTGTTGAGTAAGGAGAAGGGTCTTTTTTTGATGCAAGAGCGGCGGTGAACTGCCTGATTGTCTGACCTGATAGCACACATTCCAAACTTCTCCCATATCACAAGCTTAGCCAAAACGTTAGTCACTTACCGCATATTATATAAACACAAAGGATTATCCATTTTTAATATTATAAAAGTTACCAGATTCTAAAGCAAACAGCCAAAGAGGATATTGGGTGTTTCAACAGAAACTTAATAAGGCCTATTTACACTGCACTAATGCTTTAAAGAACAGAAACCATGGTGGCGTGCCATAATATGACCCCCACCTCATATTTCTTTCCATATTTTAATCACGTTTAGCACTAGTTTCTGAGTAGCATCACACAGAAAAAGAGGAAATGTTCAGTCTCTTATTCATACAAAGCTTCATAAATTATATAATGACCATTTCAAAGAATATTTCATATTTGAATCAAAAAAGTACAATTGCAACACTTGAATAAAGACGGGTTACTGTTAACAGCTCGAAGCCCCTGGCACTTCCTAGTTAAATGTAATATTTGGTTTGGTTTTGGGTCTTGACATACCAGCCATTGTATTCTTAGACATTGGCAGAAAACGCTGTAAATGCTGTTCTTGAGTGTCAATATATGAACAAGAAACAATGTCATCATGATTTGAGGGTGTAAGGAATAAAGTTACAGGATATGTACATTTTAGACCTCAGCGCAATACTTAATACAATAAGACAGCAGTTGTTTTTTTTTTTTTTTTTCACTTCCCCCATTTCATTTATTTACTATTTACTTCTTGGCTCGGTAAAGGCACCACATGTCACACAATGACTACTTTATGTGGCATGATTTCTTGGTTAGGTTTAAACAGGTAGCCAAGTTGTTTTTTTTTATTTTGTTTTTGTTGTTGTTGTTAATGTTAGACAAGAATATTAATGTCAAATGCAAATCATGTTTAGGCGTGACACTGTCCCATTTGTACAGTTACTGATTTTTGGATTACTAACCATATAACGTTTTCTCTGGATGAAGGCTGATTGGATTATGAGTCAAGTTTAAGCCTCCAGAAAGGTACTGTGAGGGACAAACGCATCAGGGTGAAACACACTAATATGCCATTTTATGGACAAGTGATGGCCACTCTTACTGATAATGGACAAAGCTCTGTAAAGGTGTCCACAATGTACCAGCCGGCTGCTTCTCAATTTGAAGATGCTGCAGTGACTGTGAAGATGGAGAAGAAGAGGTAACAGATGCCCTCTCATCGAAATGTGACGATCACTTTTTTCTCTTACCACGCCACATATATGCTTTAGAAACTTACTTTAATTCATGATTATAAGATAAAATGATGTGTAGTCTGAAGCCTTCAGGCCTGTTCGCTCTGGATCAGTATTACCTGTAGAGATAAATTATTACAGACTTATTACAAGTTACTTGGCTTTCACAGTGTGTGCTTATGATATATGGAATAGGTCTGTAGTTGCACTTTCACAGATGCACATGCAGGTCTGAATTTTGAGTAGCAATATTTTTGAGATGCAACAGCAAGTAATGCAATGGATTACCTGTTTGGCATGGAATAATAAATAAATGAACAACATTACATTTTGAAAAGAGGAGGAGGATTTTTTTTATCACCTTAGATACTATTCCAGATGACTGCAGCTAAAATTAAAAATACAATTTCAGACTGAGGGCAGAAAGAGGTGTTGCAGAAATGTTTACAATGTTTTAAAAAAAATAATCCATGTTTTGACATTAAAACAGGCGAAAGTCTCTCAGCAGACCCCAAAAATTGAATCACGTATTTATGAATACATATGGACTCCAAAATTCTGATGGTAAAATCATTTTCTTTCATGTGGATTCACCTAGGCATTCATCACGACTACTGGGAATTTCCTGCCTAAAGGAAATTTTTACCAGCATTTGGCACTTGGCAGGTGGTTTCTGGACATTGGATGATGGGATGGCAGGAAGTGAAAGCTAAAATTACAGCATAATGAGTTTATGGCCAATAGCCAGGTGGCTTTGTGCTTCTGAAAGTAGTTACTGGAATACTTCTTTAAAAAAAAAAAAAAAGAAAAAAATCATAATCACCTCTTTTTTCTGGTCTGCAAGTTGGGGAGTAGGGGTGATGGTGCACTGAACTGGGAAACATTCATCTTTAGCACTGGGGTTTGGTGCCGCCGCCACAGTGGGGATTAAAGGCATCTTCCTAGTCGTCCGAACTACACAAAGAGTTATCTCCCTCATTTTGTCCGTCACAGTGCCCAGATGGCATCAAGCCGCCATGTCAACACTCTGGCCCCCCAGTCCAGGGTTCTGGCTCAGCCTCCTCTGCAGACAGGAGCACCAACTGACCATGCCAGCAACCAACCAGGACACAGAGCCCAAAATAATAGATAGAATCCACTTCCAACTTCCCTCCTGAGTCTTTCCTGCAATCATCCATCAACAAAATGAATCCACACCATAGGGTGCCTAGGATGGATTTATGACCACTTTGGGTGTCTTATATTTGGTAAAAATAAATGAGAAAAGAAAAAGAAAGAAGTCAGACCCACTTTTTCCAGATATGGAGGGAAAAACACATATTTACATTTAATAGGAATACGATCCTCTACTGTGCTTCATGTTTTAACTCAGCTGCACAGATGCTTGAAAAATGAAGTAGAAATAGAATGGAATAAATGTGTAATGAAATCAGAAGCAGAGACTTCTCCTGGTAGTTAGATTGTTCTTGATGATGAAGGGGAACGGCAGCTTTGCCAGGGAATGCTTTTAACCCCCTGACTTTCCTGCAACAAGGTAATTTGCTTAATGAGACCTCTGCTTTCTCCTTAATTACTGTCATCAAATTTTAGATCGCTACAAGCTTCACATTTACAATTACATCCAGATCTGGAGGGGTAGATCAAATCATACTTGGGGGTCATTGTTTAAACATTGAACTTGGAGATATTAAGACTCTGCTTTTATTTCAAGGTGTCAAAACTTGCTGGCAGAAAAGGACCTTCTACATCTTCTCCTGCATTTATTAACACGTTGATTAATCTACACTATATTGCAAAATACTGTTTTATTATTCAAACAGTTTAACTGCACTGGTATGTAGCCAAGCCTCTGAATTTGAACTCTGTTTCCATCCCATCCATTTATATGGGCTGTAAGGACAATGCTCTTTACTAGAAATGTTTAAAACTTTGATCAAACAAGACAAGAGGGGTGAAGATTTCTTTCACACAGTGCAAAGACATATCTGAAATCTGATTTATTATTTTCTGCAATTCATCTTTTGATTGTGTACTCTGACTGTATACTGGAAAACATTTTTTAAAATTCTAATGACAATTCAAGTGAGACAGTAAGACTTGCAATAATAAATGTGCTAAATTTTGTTGTATCACCAAGTTGCGAAGAAGACACCCTCCAATTTCAGCTCCAACTGCCACCTTGGACCTAATGTCTGAGATCACAGAAAAGAACCCTAAATCAAGCAAAAATCATGATTTTCTTCTAAATGTGGAAATGTGTCTGTAACCTTGAAATCACTTGTAAAATCATTAAATGTGAGGTCAGCAAAAGTTAGCTAAAGTTTTAAGCTAAAATAAGAGAATACATTTATGAAGAACATTATTGATCAAAGAACGTCGTTGCATCAGTGAGCAAAGATGCACAGAATTGATTCTTTAAGAGAAATCATGATTCAAACCCAGAGTCAAAACATTGGTTCACTCAGACAAATGTAATAAAAAATGTACAGTTGAAGCATGAGGCAAAACTTTATGCACCCCTAGGTTTGTTGTTTTAAGTTTTAATGACATCCCAGAATGCATCAATGATCAATTTTATACATTATTTGAGTTATAATATGAATTATGTGCAAACGTTTTTAATGGCAGCTTTCTAAATTTGATGACACAAAGAATTTATTTTTAAAGACTGTTTGTCCGTTGATGACATGCTGGCTGCTCAGATCAAATGTCCATTTATTACAGAGATTAAGAACATCTTGTTCAGAGATAATAGTTGTTTACACTTGTGAGAGAATAGTTTGTATATCTGTGATGGCTGCATTTCCTGCCTCCCCCTCAGTTTAATGTGCTTATATTTGTTTACATTAATCATGGTTTATTGGTTACATTAATTTCTGATTTAAGAAAACATACACAATATTTTGTCATTTACATTTAATTAACATTACAGTAGTTCCATCTGTAGGGTGCACACCTAGTTAACTTAAGTTTGCATTTAATTCTAGTAGTTTTGGTTAAAATGTTCTAATGATTGTTCCTCTGAGTTACCAGTGATGGGAATGCTGCTGCTCATGAGAGCAGGGTCTTTAAATACAGGAAGTGGCCAGTCAAGCACTACCATGTTCCTGCACTACATAGGGTGAACAGGTTGATTGAACTGTTAAGTTTAGATTTGTAGTTTAGTGTCATTATTTTGCTTGTTGATGTCTCAATATAACTGAATGATTAACATTTGTGTATTATGTAGTCCAATGAGTTGGGTCAGTTTGTCTTTGTTTGTTGGTCTGATCCATTGTTCTTATCTTTCCTTTGCTAAATGTCTTAGCTTACTTTGATTTATTTGGCCTCTTTTATGGCCCTAGTTTATTATAATTTGTAGAAAATGTATTTTTCTTGTCTGGGCAAAAAAAACCCTTTGTTTTTGAAAATTTCCCTGTGAATCTTTTGGTGGCCTGCTCAGTCCCCCACAGTATCTGTAAAAGTAACCTTTTCTCTGAAAGGAACATTTAACTGGTAAGAGCAGACGAACATTCGGGGAATTATGACTTCTTTTTTTTTTTTAATGATTTCACTGTGGCTATCTTTGGGAGTGTATATTGATAATACTAAGGATGGAGTATGTTGTACGTTTGGTGGGAGCTGACCACAATCAGGCGAGCACCGAGATTATAGATTTATTAAACATTTTGAGCACTGATTTATGCTAAAAAGGGAAGAGAGATAAAAGGTGATATCTGGATATTTCAATATTGTTTTGCATCTGGCCTTCAGTGTTGTATTTATTATCTGATTTGAAATAATTGTGGATCTAATTGTGGATTGATGTTTCTATGGATGCGATGCATTGAATGGAGAGTTCTTTATAGATTGACCATTAACCATTGACCAAGATTGGAGGGTTTTTTTTTTTCTATTAGAACTTATTGATTGCTTAACTGTTAGAGGGGAACTACTACTTGGATGGATTCACAGGGGTTATTGAAAACACATAACTCATTTATAGAAGAATTTTCATTCTCACTGTCAGCACAGAAAAAAAAAGGTTGTTTGTTCCAGGTGTTCTTTCATGGTATGTAGTACAGGGGTGAAAATAAGTTTGAAATACAGAGTTCAAGATAGTGATTAAGTTTTATGATAACAGCAGGGCAGGGCGGTGTCTTGGTGGTTATCACTGTTGCCTCACAGCAAGAACCTCAGCAGGGGCCTTTCTGTGTGGAGTTTGCCATGTTCTCCCCGTGCTTGCGTGGGTTTCCTCCAGGTACTCCGGCTTCCCACAGTCCAAAGACATGCATGTCAGGTTAGCTGGTGGTTCTAAATTGCCAGTAGGAGTGATTGTGATGGTGCATGATTGTTCGGTCTACATTTGTCCCTGCAATGGACTGGCAACTCTGTCCAGGGTGTACCCGTTGCCCTTCGCCCGAAGATAGCTGGGATAGGCTTCAGCAGATCCCCGTGACCCTGCAGAGGATTAAGCGGGCATAGATAATGGATGGATGGATAACAGCATAGATCTCAAATTTAGTGTCCTTGATAAGCTGGCTTTGTAGCACAGACTTAAATCCGTCAAAGGTAAAGCCAGAGATCTCATTAAATCTGTTATTGGAGGGGACAAACATGAAGGAACTTGAAAGATTTTGACATACAGCAGGATGTCGTCAGCATATAATCTCTGTCTTTTTTTTTTTTTTTTTAACAGAATGAGACTTCCATTCTGGCCATTTTGTTTTACTTAGCAGTGGATGAGCCTGTGAAAAGAGTTAAGATGTATGTGAGCATCCCAGTCTGCGGCTGTTTTCACACATGCTGATGCACAACCCAGTGTGGCCTCGGTGCACAACAGATTATATTTTATTATTTTTTTTAGTTAGTTCAGTTTGTGTTCACGTAATGTTGTGTTCACTGTAGATCAAATGCCCCACCACGTGTCATGTCTGTCATTGTTCAATCCCAATCTTGGGAGCAACATGTTTCCATGACAACCAGCCTGAAGTGAAGTGCTGAAAAACATGGTGACTCAGCAACTACGCGTCATTGACCAATAGTTGGCCATTTTTCTCAATATTTTTAGTTTTTACCACTCTAGATGGGCTAAACAGATTGTAAATGAAGTGGCTGGAAGTCATTTTGTCCACGACGAAGAGCATTACTTTCTTTTCTCATGTTTACATTCACCTTGACAACTGAGAATGCACTGTCCAGCAAACTACTCTTTCCTTCGTACTAGGGATGTATGCGATATGGAAAATTTGATATCTCGATTATAGTGACCAAAGTATCACGGTTTAGGATATTATCGCAATATTTTTAATTGCTGTACAAATGTCTAAAAAAACAAACATTTGAATAATTTCACAAATTTTTGTGATGTTCTTGTCATATTGAAACATCAGAAGCCAAAATCTTATCAAAATGAAACTTTCACATTAAACGGAAACAGCTGGCACAGAAAGAGGTTTTATTTTAAATGAACAAAATAAATAACAGGAACAAAGCTTATTTGTCTGGTGCAAATTTAAATAAACACTTTAACAACCATAGTAGGTCAAAATATGCAAACAATTATCAGGAACAAAAATTATAGTGCAAGTTCAAATGAAATAAACTTTGGACTCTAAGCTGAACCTTAAATAAGTATAAATGTGCAAATACAGAAACAGTTGTATAGACGCCAAAAATGTTGTTATGAATTGTAGTTCACACCGTGTGTCTGTGGGTGTCGCTGTGTTGTTACCTGAGGGTCAGGTATAAAGGTAGCTGCATATTATTGGTTAGGTGTTTGACCCGGAAGGGCAAAAGGTTTTTGACCGCTGTGGCGCTAACTGCCAGCGTTATGGTTTTCGGATCAGTTATTAGAATAAATAAATATTTTAACTGCATCAGAAGAACATCGTTCCGGTCATTTTTTAATGTCATTTTTCAATGTCATTTTTCAATGTCCTGTGTCCTATCACCACTTTCTGCCATGCTTAGATGCTAAGATAAGATAAGATATTCCTTTATTTGTCCCACAATGGGGAAATTTACATCGTTACAGCAGCAAGTTAGAATAGCAATTAAAAAGAGAAGAGGACAACAATAGAATAGGATAAAACAATAATAAAAACAAACAATAACTACAAAAGAGAATATATAATATAAATATAATAATAATAATAACTTACGATGCTGATGTTACAAGCTACAAATTCACGCGAAACACAGTCGCGAGTCGCTAACAGACTTGAATGAGGCTGATATTACATATCCCTGTAATCGACCGCGATAATGAGATGAAGTCAAATATAAACGGTAATCGTTATCGCGTAAAATTTTACCGCGCTTTACCATAATACCGGTAACCGTTCCATCCCTAGTTCATACACCTGCTGTTCACTCTGTACAGCAGTGGTCCGCCCCGAGCTTGTGGAGCTTTCACCCTACAAATGAAGCAAACCAGAGTTTGACAACAGTCGTGCAGGGATCCTTTCTTCAGACTGCTCTCCGTACGGTCGTTTTGGTGCACGCCAGGGTGCAGTTGTTGTGTTCACACTGACCCAAGTGAAGCTCATGACCAAAAGTGGTTTTGGTCAACCAAAAGAGGTGCAGTGTGAAAATGACCTAAGACTTCTTTTTAAAGGATCATTTTGGAGTCAGATCAACCCCAGGCCAATTACTAGATGGTAATGAGAGTAAATCTTCAGAAGGCAGCAAAACAACATAAATCAAGACAATTCTTATAACAATATAGATTTGCGGCATAGTGGCCATTAATGTAAACCCAGAGGGCAAGTGGCCAATGTCTGAGTAAAAGTTCCATTTCAGCAGTTCCCTGTTCAGGGTCGCTTGAGCCGCATAAGAAGTTTAGCAGAAGTTTTACACCAGATTTCCTTCGTGACACAACGAGGATTTGAACCTAGGTGTACAGCAAGTGTATAAAAAAGGGCTGTTTGTACTAACCTGGCATTGCTGCCATCTTAAATCTGTACCAATCAACTAACAAATGTTAGATATGACTACTGTCTATAGACACAAAATGAGGAGATTTCATTGTCGCTGCTTTCATGGAACTGCATCAGTATGACAGTTCTATGAAGACCATTGAAGTTCATACTCATTACTGTCTAGTTATAGATGTAGGGTTAATTTGATTTCAGAATATTCTCTTAAGGTGAGTGGTCTACACATTTTTTAACCATTTATTATATAATGCCAACGATGAGTTGCAACATAATAATATGATCAAGCAACCAAAGAGAGATGGCCAATCTATTATGTGAAATGCAAATAACAATATGGCTGCAGTTTCAAAAATTGTATGTGCTTGTTTTATATTTATTTATGTATTTGTTTATTTATAATATCAAATAAGCTTCTTTTATCATGTAAAGGATGTCTTCCTTTGACAAATTCCAGTCTGATCCAGGTGTACAAGTAATGAGAACATAAATTCCAGTTTTAAAGCCCAGATTTTACTTATATGTGAAATTTGAACACTGTTTTATATTTTATAATTAGCATACAGGTGTTAAACAATGACGACAGAAAATATGAAGGGCCTTAGTTTACAAGTGTAATCAGGGCATTATTTGTATGAAATGTTCTTGTTATTAAACATTTTGGAAACAATTTATAAAAACAAGGAAGAGAAAATTCTAAAGAATACTCACCTGTGACTGTCATTAGGTATGAACTAAATTACTTCCATCAGTTCCTTTGGAGTTGATGTTTTATTTGGGAGATATTCTTCAAACAAGCATTGATTTATGAACATGTTTAGTTAAAACCAGGGTTGTATAATTTGGCGTAATATTGTTTGAATATTGCATTTATTGCTGTGTGATTTTGTGTAGCATTCCCAGAGGGATCTCTAATTGGCATGATGTAAGACTTTCCATCATGTTTTTTACATTTGTTAGCAAAATTTTTGTCAGGAATATAATATTACTGGCAGAGTGTAGGGAGATTCTATTTGCTCAATTAGAAAAAAAAAATGCATCAGTGTTTAGTTTTGAGTCCTTCTTTCCTGATGGTGTCTGCAGGTGTGTAAGAGGCTAGGTTCTCCAGCTTCGGCATCTCTAACTTTGAGTATACTATTATTTTTAGCTCAGATAAATACCATGCTGTTGTGGTGGATGCAGTATGTGGTTTAGCACTACCTTTATTAAATATGCAAGGCCTTCCTTGAGGGACGTTATCTTGATGAGTGCATATATTGCTCTAAAACAGAGGTCTCAGCCTTCAGCCCTCGAGGGCCGCTGTCCTTCATACCTTAGGTGTTCTGAAGCAGGGAAGCATCTAACTCAAATTATTAACAGACCTGTGCCAACTTGAATGACCAGCTGATGATGATCCATTCATTTGAATCAGGTGTGCTGAAGCAGGGAAACATCTAAGACATGCAAGACAGCGGCCTTCAAGGACTGGAGGCTGAGACCCCCGCTCTAAAACCTATATGCCTCTGCTCTTCAGCATTGATGGTACCTTTCCAGATGTGTATGTCCACCCCATACCCTCAGAGATGCAGGCTTTTGAACCATCTGGTGATAAACAGCTGGATGGTCTCTTTCCTATTCGCGGCATCCATGGTTTCCAAAAATAATTTCCAAAAATAATTTTTATATTTTTATTAATCTGACCAAAGAACATTTTTACCTCAGCCATTTTACATGAGCTTTAGCTCAAAGAAGATGGTGATATTCCTGGACCATGTTTACTTATGCCTTCATCTTTGCATATTACAGCTTAACTTCCATTTGTGGTTTGTTCTGTGAATTGTGATCACAGTCAGTGATTTCTGGAAGTGTCCAGAGCCCATGCAGGGATGTCCAGTACAGAATCATAATGCAGTGCTGCAACCGAAAATCACGCTCATCCGTGTTTGACCTTCGGCTTTGTGCTTTGTACGCAGAAGCTCTCGCTGATTCTCTGAATCTCTTGATGATATTATGCACTGTATATGGTGGGATTTTCAAAGTGTTTGCAATTTTACATTGAGAAACATTTTCTCTGAAATTATTCTACACGTTTTAGATGCAGTTTGTCATAGATTGGTGAACCTTCATCACCATCTTTACATCCTCTGAAATCCTCCTTTTATACCCAGTCATGTCATTGACCTGTTGCCAGTTAACCTAACTAGTTGTCAAATGCTCCTCCATTTTTTTTTTGTTTCTTTTCCAGTCCTTTTGTTGCCCCTCTTTCAGCTATTTGGAACTTTTTGTTTTGTTGCCATCAAAATCAAAATGAGCTACTATATTTCATGAAATGGTGAAATGTCTCAGTTTCAATGTCTGACATGTTCTCCATGTTTGATTGGGAATTAAAATATGCATGAAATTTGCAAATCATTGCATTCTGCGTTTATTCATGTTTTACACAGCTTCCAAAATTGGAGCTGTATACATTTTAATGCAGAGATTCGAATATATTTTTAATGTTATTACATGGAAATCATAATTATTTTATCATATTTTAATATTTCAATTTATGATCTCAAAGTTTCCTCTTGTATAAACAGGTAAAAGAATGTATTGTGTTCAGAATAAATCCACAACCCTTTTTAAATTATCAATAGATGGATTTCTGACCAATCAATCTTTTCCCTTAGTTTCTGAAACTCCACCACTGTGAGATGAGTTTCTTGCAGTTAAGATAAATCTGAGCATATGGTTCGATCCTTTGATCCTTTTAGCTGGGGAGGCGCTTCCTCTTTTATTCTAAGATCAAGCATTTGGCAAAGATAAAACTTACAGTGAAGTAAAACTTAAAACACAGTTTCACACAATCATTAGACACAATCCCTGGTAAATAATCTTTCTTGTTGTACCATAAGAGGCTCGAAATTATTTGGGAATGACCTAATAACCCTACCCAGGTTGATGGGAGGAACTTGTTGAGTGGTGCTATTGTAGAATCATGGTACATAAAGACACTTTCTTACTGATAATATATATTAAAATCAACTTTGTTGACATGTATTTCACAAAACCATCAAGGATTCACTTTGCTTTGTCCTTCTTGCTGATCCAATCTAAGACCTTATATTCCTTAGACACATTAATACGTAACAATGACTGTCACTTATAGCATTCAAGTTAATCCACCTTCTTAAAAGGAAAAATTTGGGTGCTATCTCAATTGTATATTTGTTGACAAATGTGAATTTAAATATATATATATATATATATACATATCAAGTACACTGAACAATATTTACAGCTCGAAAATGTTTGAAAGAGTTCCATTTTGGTCAGGATTCTTAATATAATGTAATTAAATTTTATTAAACTCATCTCATCTGGAACACTGGTGTAGTTCAAGTCGTCTTTGTTAAAGCCACCTCTGCCACCAGTTCTGTTTGTCCTTAAGATGTGCAGTGAGCATAAAGTGAATACTGTAAAGCAAAGACTCATGAGTGCCATAGCTGCCACAAACTTTTGACAGCAGTTCCCCTCTATAAATCACTGATGGCACCACAAAGCTGAGGAGCAAAAGCAAGGGCAAAGCAGCAGTCACACGGTCGCCAGTTTTGGCATGCTTCAGAAGGTGGACGACCGTTTTTGTGTGTGTGTGTGTGTGTGTGTGTTTGTGTCTCTGTGTCACAGGGGCAAGTGATGACAAACGGTGGCAAATTGGAGTGAAGGCTTCCCGCTGCTCGCTCAACATGTCAACAAAGAACCAGAGACTTGGAAGTGTCTGAGAAAATGGCTGTCAAAAACATACAAAATGGAGAGAGCAAGTTTTGCGAAAAGCAAGCAAGTAGTAAAAGATGACATGCAGAATCAGTTATACAGCTCCAATACACTACATTTTTAGAAGTACAGCTCTTTCCATTTCCATTAGACTGACTGGAGTTTTTTTTTAATCATCCAAAGGATTAGCAATCATTGTCATCTTAAGAAACAAGTCAGAATCAAAATGTGTTTTATCTGCTTGAGAGAGCAAAAAAAATTTTTTTTCATTTTTTTTATCACAAGTCCAGACAGAATAAAAATAATTAAAAAAAAAAAAAAAACAGAGAAGACTGGATTTCTAAGCAGCTAAATCACTCATTGTGACCTAAATCCATTTCTTTGCATTCCAAATGATGCTGACATCAAAGTTAAATGTACGTGTCGACACAGACCTGCCAAAGCACGATTCTTTTGGCTGCTCTTCCTCTTTTGTCATAAGTATTCTCTCTCTCACTGGATTTTTCTCTGACAGCCCCCCCAACAGTGAAATATGTATCAGTGAGCTCTTGGTCTCACTAAAAGCACCCAAAAACAAAAAAAAAGGGAGGCTTTTAAAACAGAGTATGTCAACATAATGTGTATAAAACCTATAATTTGACAATTTTCTTAATGATGGGCTCCCATGCAACAGTAACGAAACATCCACTTTATTTGCTGTTAAAATGGTAGATACTCTGATGATCCTGATGAATTTAACGTTTATTTTTTTTTCTTAAGTTCTGCAATAAAATGTCTTATTCCAAAGGTGTACATTGAACATTGTACAACACAACAGCTATACTGAGCTTTTCATTATTACCAAAGTGTGGAAGAAAATGTATAACTGACCCTATCAGAATTATTTTGAGCTTCTGATGACCTTTGAAGTTACAATTTTTTACTTCAATTTCAACTATTGACAAAGTCTGAAATATTTTAACAAGAGTTTAGAGGACATAGAACTTTACATGTGAAGACCACTGACTAAAGTCATTACATATTCAACACTGGCTTTATTGCATAGCCCTGAGAAATCTATTTATTCAAGGAAGTAATTGAATCAATAACAGATGCTGTTTCTGCTATTGCTGCAATCTTTTCCTTTGAAACCCAAACTCAATCCTTTCTTTAAGCATCTGTGTTGGTCCTGCTCTCTCAGCTTAATAAGAAATGGCATTTCAAAAGCATTAATTGAGATGGTCAGCAAATGTCCTTGAATGTGGAAGCCCTTTTTTTTGGCTGAGAAAAGTCTATCATGCAATTTGGAACAGTGCATTTTCTTTCTTTTTTTTTTTCTTCTGGAAGGGTGTGATTAGGACACAAATCAAAAGACTGATCTCAAAAACAGACAAAACACTGTTTTGCTTGATGGTATAGTTTAATGAGTTTGGAATAGTGAGAAAAATACCCTTGTAATTAAAATAAAAATGCCATCGCCCTTCTCATCCCACACTACATTTCACATTTTAGAATTTGTCTTTTCATTCTTTTTTGATGCCTTGTTTCCTCCAATCTAAATCACTCTAAAAACTTTTAAACAATGTTCAGCAGTCCCCCCCCCCCCCCCCCCCCCCCCCCCCCCCCCCAAAAAAAAAAGAGAAGATAAATAAGGAAATTAAGATGCTTTGAGATCTCAAGGTAGGTTCAAGGCTATAACTGGAGAGTTGACCTCCGCTGGACGTTCTTGATCACCTAAACGGCCACAAGGGAACTGTGAATCTATCTTCACTTAATGGATATAGGAATTTCACTTCCCGCCTCAGTGATAAATGACTAAGAATGGATGGGTGAAGTATCACTTCTCGCAGGGTCTACAGCTTCATCCGTTCAGATAAGATTCATAAAGCCAGGACGGCATGCTTTGCTTGGGTCAATATCCTGTTCAAGTAGCTATTAAGCTGCATGCGACAATGGACACTAATATCATCAAAGTATAGTGCTACCCCTCTGTCATTGCCTTCATTTCAAGGTGAATTATAAATGGCCCTCTACCTTCTAAGTTCTACACATTCTAGCCCACTAGGAGGATAGTTAGGATGAATTGGAGGATGCCATCCATCAGTGGTTGACATGAACATTCACGATTGTACAGTGAAAGTGTAAGATAAACCATTAGTCCTGATAGCCACCAGATCCAGTCGTTTCAAGCTTCTTAATTAGACAGTAACATACTTGCTGCAGCCAAAAAGAGTTGTCACTGTTATAAACACTGTTGGCTTTAGAATGTCAAAGAAATGGTAATATGCAGATAGTAGTTGTTCTTTGCAGCAAAACTCTGCTATATGAGCCATTTTATGCATCTAATATATGTGTTTGGTCTAACAAATGGATGTGTGTCTCCTTTGCATAAGTAAAACAGAGAGAAAGTTTTCAGATTGCAGAACTGTACTTCACTATAAAACATGACTGATGTTTAACTTTGGATAAAACAGCTGCGATACTTCTAAGTTTATGCTGAGGTCATAGTGCATTGGCGTTGAACTCACTTCAGTTTAGTGATATTCCCAGTCATAAAACAGGCTTTGTTAAAGTGCAATGGATATCTAAGTTGGTGTGTTGGATCGCACTAGATTTTGCTAGTGTTCTGATAAAGTCGTTCAGCTTGGTGTCACATAAAGGCTAGAAAGGATAGAAAGCCCAGAAGGTAGCATAGTGCAAAAAACAAATAGTTTAAAATACATAGTCAATAAATAATTTGATCTACATTTTTGCAGAATTAAAAGAAAAAGATCCTAAAATCCTGACTGACACTTTATTTTGGTTGTTCTTTCGTGAATAGTTCACAGCGAGACCTTTGTGACAGATGTATATCCTGGATTGCTGCACAATGACAGATGTTTTGACAGTTAAAGGACCAACTATAATCTGCATTTGTTAGGTTGCACTGTTGAGTGCAGATGAGATCAGTGCACCTGGAGCATGTGTGAATGCACCTGTGTGGGCGTGAAGCGGTGAAACAGGCCTCTGTTTGTCCACGTTTAGTCATTAACTTCTTTGGTGCTTTGATGGTTAGCCTTGCATGGGATGTTGATGGCTTAAGGGTAAATAGCTGGGAGGGTGCAGGGAAACGGTTTCACATAAAGGCTTGGGTTGTTTCTTTCATGGTGATTGTAAGAATATTTTTTTTCTGAAGTAGGGGGCAGAGAGGCCAGAAGCTCTCTGACCAGTCTGGCCCACAAGAGCAAAAAGAAGAGGTCACTATTGGCTATGATAGGCTTAAAATAAATCTGGGATGAAAACGAGACATTTAATGTGGTGAGTGGATGATAATGAATACTCATATCCAACAACTTGAGATATTTCAAAATTTAAATTACCCTTTTTGTGTCGGTTTCATTTTACTTTCAGGAAAAAGAAAAAAAAAGGTTCTGGCCATTTCCAACAGTGTTTCACTGCTTTTTCTAATATTTTAGAATATATATATATATATATATATATATATATATATATATATATATATATATATATATATATATATATATATATATATATATATATATATATATATTTTAAGTGGAATAATTTATCCATCAATCCATTCATGAACTTCTGCTTATACAAATTCAGTGTGGCCCAGACGTACCCGGCCATAACCTGTTCTGGGTCAGCCCCGGGGCTTCCTCCTGGCTGAACATGATCAAAATACCTCCCCAGGCAGGTGTCCAGGGGGCTCCTCACCAGGTGTCTGGTCTATCTCTGCGAGCTCATCTCTTTATGGAGGAGCAGGGACTCTCTTAGATGACTGAACTTCTTACTTTATCTCTTAGTCAGAGTCCTGTCACCGTGCAGTGAAAACTCATTTTGGATGCTAGTATCTCCGACCTTATCTGTTAAATTCAATTAAGAATTATATTTTATTTATTTTATCTTTTTTTTTTTTTTTTTTTATTTTAAGTGTGTTTTTACAGCAGAATAGGCTCTACCCTGCACAGGTTCGAATGACACGTAGGGTTCAGACCTTATCTGCCCATAACATGGCCTTTTTCCAATTTCAACATACAGAGCAAGCACAGAGGCAGGAACTCACCGACGTGCTGACCTACATCTGTCTGGAAGAGACAGTAGCTGGAGCGTTGGGATTTTACTCGTGATGTCAAGGATTAAACTCAGTGGGATCACTTTGAGGAAGACAGCAGCCCCAGAGGGATCACTCCATTTATGCTGCTCTGCCCCACCCCACTCCAATTCCCCGGCGCTCCAAGTTCCTTCCGTATGAAGTCCTTTGTCAAACATATTCACGGCGTGAGCCCCTTTCAACTTACATACGATACATAATATGCAGTATTACTGTGATGCCTACCTGAACTGAAATGGTTCCCAGCAACAGAGAAATGTTGATACCGGCACTCTTACTTTGAAATACCTCCCTCTTTCTGTAACCTCTTCTCTAGCCTACTTACTTCAGAGCATCTTATGATGCCATTGTAAACACCTGAATATTGAAATACAGTAATGACCCCGTCGGGTGTTTGTTGGTGAAAGTGTACAATAAGTGCCTCTCATTTAGTATGTACTGTTGTTACACTGACCGTATAAGTGTGTGCCATTAAGGGGAGGAGAAAGAGAGTTAATCCTCAAAGTACAAAGTAACACATTTATTAATCCTCTGTTTTAATCCTGAAGACCTGAGGAAGCCATGGTATCCAGCCTCAAGGGCAGCTTGGATGTGTAAGCGCAAGTGTGTGTGTGTGTGTGTGTTTGCACCTTAAATGGAAAATGTCTGCTATCCCTCATCCTTACAGTGCACGTTTGAAACCGCAGTCTTTGAACTCACAGGCAAAGCTCCTGTGTGTTAAATGTGCCTCCACTGATACAAAGTATTTTCTTTTGGTATAACATTACAATAAAAAAGCTTTCAAGATGAAGTGAGCAGTAAATCTCTATACAAGTCCCCATGAATCGAGCTAATAAATACAGCAGAAGCATGTGAGGAAGTGGGTTCCCTGGCTGCCGGGGTCTCACGGGGCCATAGGATAGAGTGCTTCTGATCAAGTCCAAGACCAAATAAAGCATGTATGCGGGGTGATAGTGATCATTGTTAACAGGTATATGGATTTTAAAGTTTCCCCATTAATACCATATGTTACAAGTGCTATTTCTCATACAGCAGATTTAATTGAGTATATATTAAAGCAGCAAATCTTGTTGAAACATCATCTCTGGAATGTCATTCTATATCGAGTGGCCCTTCACCCTTTTCTTTCCTCTCATTTTTCGGCTTTGTTTCAGTTTTTTCTTCTTTTTTTTTTTCATTTTTCAAAACTGATCTTCACTTTTCAGCACTTTGTGGTCTTCCAAGGGGATTTGACTGCCTTCTAAAAGCTGCGGTTCACTGGGAAAAGACACAGACTTTATCTGCTGTTATAAATTTTCTAGTTGAAAGCATGTCATCCAGGCACAAATGTGTGATTTGTTGCACACTTTTCAATGCACAGACCTGTGCACTCAGTTTTCTTAGTCTTTTTTTTTTTTTTTTTTTTTTTTTTTTGGGGGGGGGGGGGGGGGAGACCACTGTGGCTAGTTATCTAGGACTTACAGTCACTCATCACTATGATTTCATCTCATATTCCTTGAAAGTCCCTTCACTGGGGTGCTTTTACAGTAAACTAAGGCATCTGCCTGAAATAACTTCACTGGCACTGAATGCTGATTGGTGAATTTATAATGTGTCAGGTTTAACAGGCTGTGGGTGGTATTGGTTCTGGACCCCCACAGGACCCCCTCCTGATACCTGTTGTGAACAGTTCTAGTTCTTCCTATTACCAAAAAAAGGACTATAAGCAATTTTCCTCAGTCCTCCATGGCACAAAATGACTAGAATGAGGATGTTGATAATGTTATTAATCCAAACAAATAACTTTTTGATTTCTAGAACAGTTTCTGAGAGTTCAAGAAGTTCACTCTCTGCTTTGCAATAAAAAATGTCTGCCTGTTGGCAACAAACTCATGGACAAAGTTAGAATGTGACAAGTAGATTTGTTTTATTTACCGAGGCTAAAAGTGTTGATCTGAAAGCAGACAGCAGGATTTTGCCAAAAAACAAATCACTCTGTGTGTATATTCAGCCTTTGTTGTTAATGCATCCAGTGTCTCCTATTGCTGCTCTAGGCACTGTTAGAAGACTTTTTTTTTCAAACTGAGACATCCTTAAATGCTCCGTACTTTATCTGCAAGCATAGATGATGTTTGGAAAATGATGTATGACAATGTTATATGCAATCTCCTCCACTCCCTTGTTTTTTTTTCTTTTACTTTTGAGTAGCTGGAGGTGTCCTTTCTAGTTTGAATAAAGTTGAGCACCTGCTCTCCACATTAAAAGAAAACCCTTCTGTTCTGAGATGGCAATACAAGAAGACAAAAGATAAAAGGCCAAAAAAAAAACAAAAAAAAGCATACTTCATGACAGTTTCTTCTGGTCAGTTAAAAAAACGACATTGCAAAGGAAAAGTTGTGCTTGTGGGCCTTTGTAGAAGTTATTCATAAGCAGTTTGCAACACTGGAATTTCCAGCATATGAAAGTGATGCTCCATTTGACATCGGAATGAGAGAATTAGGAGATTTATGATAGTCCGAGGTCATAGAGCGGAGAATCTGAGAACAGACCCATGCCTCCCTCGACTCCTCACAGTGCTTTACAGTCTGTCATTTCCACACCCACACACACACAGAAACCTAGACAGACAAGCCTGCTCACACACACACACACACACACACACACACTGAGTCACACTGTCATACAGTATACTAATATACCAACAATGATTCATTAGTAACAGTAAAAGTAATGCAACTTTATACACACATCTGCACACATTGCATTTCTGCTTTTTGCTACTCTAATTTAAGAGCTCCATTTTTTTCTTTTTTTTTTTTTTGTCCCTGTCTTTTTTTAGATTATAATTGTGTTTTGAGTAAATGTAAAGTTCCAAGGCTGCTCAAAAGGGATTTAATCTCTCCTGGTCCTGAAATGTTTGAATCATTAGTTGTTCAAGTGTTTCTTTTCTCTGGTGTTTGCATGAAATGCATTTGTATAATGTCTACCTATGTTTGGGATGGCCCCACAAAAATAATAATAAGCAAATGCATGTTTCTCTGCCACTTCTGACCAGTCAGAGCAGACAGTGGCTTTAGGGAGGGAAAGCCTGAACGCATCTCCTAAAACTGAATGTTTTACACGGACGGTGTTCAGTGTAAGGAATATTTAACAAAACTACAAAAGCATAAGTATGATTAAATACTACAAACTTTATTCATACTTATCATTTCAGCTTATGTTGAGCAGTGTAAAATGTGATTTAGGATATTTTTGGTGCTTCTCCATCCACTCATTTTGTGACATCACCAGGCCTTCCTTCCTCTTCCTAACCACATCCTGTACTTCTTCCAGGTTGAGAATGAAGCCGTTGAGAAATCTAAAATATCCAGCAAGTCTTGACCTTTAGAGTATTCTCTCCTTGAAGAAATTTTGAAGTTACCTGCAAAGAAACCCATAACACCTCAACCGTCCAGTCAGCCCTGCAACTGCAAGCTCTGCTTAAAAGCTTGTTGTACATTTTTTTTTTTTTCATGTATTTTTTTTTTCAATTAAATGCACACAAATCTCACAATAATCTAGTCCATTATCACAGACAGAAGCGATAGATTCGGTCCCTCTACCAGCAAACATTCATAGACAAAGCCTCTGCTGCTTTGCTGGAGCCTCTGAAGGAGCCTTTTGTCCTGTAAGAACGGTGGAGTTCATTGGAAATGGCGAGAGGGCAAAGAGACAGACAGTGGCCACCTCATGCATGTCACAACACTTTCTTATGAAGCGCCATGTTTCAGTCAGTGATGGGCTGCTTAACCAAGCAGCAAAATGCAAAAAGCACTGAACTTGTTAAAAGGACATTTTAATATGTACTGTTGATAGTGTATTGATAAATTTTATAAACGGTAAGAAAACCTCTCAGGATTAAACAACATAAGAAGAAAACATTGCAGTCAAACATGGTTTCCTTTTCAATGCATTATATCAACTGTTGAGGTCTCTGTCATACCATACAGCGAGTGTTAAAGAGTGAATAAACCAGACTACCTCCCTTGTACTTGTTAGTAAATAGACCCTCCTGGGAATGCGTCTTTCATAACTTTCCATCCCAAGAATGTTAATCTACCCTTATCCCTGAGAAAGTTCTGTCCAGGCATCTCACCTCTTCAGAGACAACCAGCAGATACCGCAGTTGAAGTGTCTAGGGATAGAGTGTAGTCTGCTTCCTTTACCCTGTCTCCAATCCCACCTTCCCTAAATTCCTTTTCTTTTTTTCCTCTTTCATTTTTTTTTTTTAACCCCACACTGAGTCCAGTTGTCTCTTCAGCCCCCTTCACAACCCCCTACTTCCTTGACGCTTTCCTGGAGATTATGTTACTGTCAGCCTCACTGCCTAGAAAACACAAATATGCAGGAATGCACTAGTTGCATTGAGACTTTGTCAGCAGACCTTGACATTATTACTCCACTTTGATTCACTGTGGGCTTCTTGAAAAGGGAATGATATATTCAAGCAGTTCCCTGTGTGGGTTTGGATTGTCCAGGTACAGGCTGCACTGCACTGACATTATGATACGGAGGAACTTATAAATCTGCTCACTGGAAGGATGTATTCCCGTGAAAACACCTGGAAAGATCCTCACTTGGATGATGTTGGTGGAAAACAACTGGCTCTGTAGAAAGTGTCAAAATAAATTTCCGTTCACTCAGGCACCTGGATGTAGCCAAAGCATGGATAAACACGAGCATAAATATATGGGGTAATATTTGTGACAGAGAAAGAAAGGGTCGGAAGTAAATTTCAGGACAGGCAGATTTAACAATCCACAATTTAGTGCTTGTCCAAAAAAAATATCAAGGTTAAGAAAACCTTAACAGGTCGTTGTTTGGAAAATGAAGTGAATCACTGAGGAACAGGTGCACAGAGAAAAGTATTCACAGACATATTCCATCAAATTGAATGTTCTTTCTTTTTTACTGTGCTTGAAAGGACAAAATAGGTATGCATTCTATTAGAAATGTCCTGAATGGGTGCTGTAGATAAGGTTTGGTGATCAGTTTTTACAGTCCCCTGCCATTCATGGAATTAACTGCAGCATTTATGCAGTATTTCACAGATACCAAGCTGTTGTAATCAGACATAGGAATTAATGCATCAAGAAAAAAATATGTGTTTAGCTCAAAGGAACATCTGCTATTTGATTTAGACAGATGAATAATGCACATTCTGTGGCACAGCACAAATCTGTGGTTTTATCCTTTACTGTACTGAAAAAAAGACTACATCAAATGGTGGTGTCAGTCTGCAGCTGCAAACTTTTTAGTGACAAATTATGTTTTTGAACAAGTGAGTTTAAAATGGAATTTTAAACACAGGTACACCAGCTAAAATAAGTGGATTAAATCCTTTTTACACGCCCAGTTGCATGTTTCATATCAGTACATTAAAAGCTACAACATACAGAGAACTGGACTGATGCAACGTCCAGTAACTACAACTGGTTTCCAGGGGGCAAGCCTAAAAAAAGGGAAAAAAAAGGGGGAGCTGTGCCCACTACTGCAGCTGTGCAAAGTACCCTCACTGAGGAAAAGTGTTGGGCTCATGCCAACGCTCGTCAAATACTGAACCCGTAAATACAGACAACTACTGAAGAGATATTTGATGTGGGGGAAACTGAATTCAATGGTAAACACCAAAGAACCATATAGATAGCTGGTAAAAAGGGTTTAACCAATAAGATGGATCAAGATGGAACAAGAGTTTCACTTTTCCCAGGTGTTCACTAAAGGTACTGACTGACTATCTCTGCTCTCAGTCAACTGCAAGACAAAAAAAAAAAAAAAAAGCAATCTCTTCAATGAGCACATTTGATGGACTGGCGACCTTTCCTAGCTTTACCCCACTTTTTGCCTGGTGGCAGCTGGAATAGGTTCCAGCAGACCCCTGTGACTCTAGAGAGTGGAGAAATGGATAGAAGGATGGGGAGATGGCACAAAAGCCATACACAGCATTTTCCAAAAGGAGAAATTACTTTTTAATTCAAGAACAGAGAACTTTCATCTTGGAAAAGAAAAAAAAATCTCAACTTCACCATCTATTGGAAAAAAGTCATGAAGAATGCAAAATCAGTAGCATATAAATGGGAGAGCTCGGATCACTGATTAAGACATGTCGGGAAGTACTATGTGCTTCATCCCAACATGACCGCAGGAACATATGTGTTCCAACGTACCTCAATATGGATTTCATATATGTGTAGACAAAGACTGCCAATAGAGCAGCAAGACTAAAAGCAGAAGGAGCTGCAGTGCTTGTTAATAGATGGTGTAAGACTGGACACGTCAGTGTGAAGGAGGGTCTCTTCACCTGAACATTGAATTGTGGGCCCCGAGTTTCTGATTTTTTACTCAGAGAGTTCCCCTGTTTTAGTTGTTGATGCTCGATGTGATGATACTGGATCAATTTCTGCCAGATTGCAAAGACAATACCCATTTGTATTCCATTCCATTCAGCTGATAATAAACATACCAGCTCATTGTCATAGTACAATTAAAATTTGACAAAACAAAATGACAAATTTAAATTCAGCAGGCTAGATTATATGATTACACATCGCAGAGTACCCTAATGACTATGTTAACTGGAGTTACTGCATGTAAAATTACCTTTATTTATACACCACCTTTTCACTTTGGTAACTGTTATTCAGGCATTTGTCCAAAAACCGTCACACACACAAAAGAGACGCAGACTCGTTTCTATCAGGAGCAACTTGGGGTTCAGTGTGCGTTGAATATCGAGTTGTTGATGCAAACCTACTTTTTCCACCTGAGCTGTATGTGGTTCAGCAATTTTGTATCTGGGAGGATAACTGCATAGTTCCAGTCTAAAAATTGCACATCTTTCATATTGTACACAAAGCAGAAATTGTCAATTTTGGAAACTGGAATTGGTGCTTTTGTTAGTTTGTCTGAAGGGCTGATGACATGTGCTGTTGGGGGCAGAATAAAAAAAGCACAGAAAAAGCTGTTGATAAGACCTGCTATTCTGGTTGTCCTCTGCCTGAGGGAGGTGGGCAGCTCGCTGAGGCCTCTGCCTCAACGATTGCTGTTTAATCCATCTTGGGAGCCATCCCTGTGGCATGGTTAGCCTCGAGGGTTAACAGGGAACCATGTGTAGAAGCTGCTCTGTGTGCAGAAAATGTATTTGCAGTACAAGAGTGCTTAACACTTGAAAACATGCGGTAGGTTTAAAACAGTAATCTTTCCTTCAGTGTTAAGCATTTACTTAAATTAAATAATTATAAAATAAAACTGGAACTGTGTATTGAAAGGCTCCAAATGGTCTCTTCTAAGGGTATGCTGAAGACACTCACCAATCCATCTTATCTCAAGAAGCAGATGGAAATAGCAGAGCGCTGCCATTCCCTCCGAGCCCTCTCAGCTCTGTGACGCGTCAACACCTGTCCACCAGTGAATCCTCTTCCGCACACACACTCTAATCTTTTTTGTCTGCCGTCGCTTTACCGCAGTGTTCTTTCAAAGTTTAGGATCAACATACTTAACGAGACGGCTAATTGGTATGAGCGTGCACGCCGAAAAAGAAAAACACATTCATTAATGCCTTAAAAACATGATGAATGCTTCATTTGTGCTCTGAATGTAGTTACTAAAATGCTAAAATGCTATTTGGTTTTCTCAATATTGTCTTTTCTCTCTACCTGGCATGTGCCCAGTAAATTATCACTAAAAAGCTGGTGCGGGAATATACCCACCAGATTGGAGCCAATAAAATCCTCTGGTAATAATACCAGAGACTACCTCCAATACGCTCATTTTTTGGAGCTAATGGACAAATCATTACAAACATGAAGTAGTCAAAATGATTTACTTATAATGCTGTTTCTCACTTTACTGCCAAAGGAATGCCATCAGTCAATGCATCTGAGTCATCACTTTGAACAGAGCATGTGAATTCAAATTATTCATTCCTGCCTTCTGCACAAAAAAGTAATGGCCCACTCTAGCTTTTCAATTAAGAACTAGCCTTGAAATTCACTGTGTGAGGAGGCGTGGTGAGGCTTGTTTATTTCTACACAGTGGCAGAACAAAAGCCACAAAGCACATTTCATCTGTGCTTGGGCGCATATATGTGAGGCATTCTGCTTCTCTTTGCTGGTTGCACATCAAACCCTACGTGATTTGTCTTTTTATTTTATTAGAGTTAAAAGCATGTGCGTGTGCGTTTTGGAACAAGAGCAACAGAACAAAATAAGGAGACGACAAGAAAAGAAACTTTTATGTAGATTTATTTCTTTTTATTTCCTTCTTTCCTTCCATCTTTAAATAAAAGCCTACATTTGCAGTCCCGGTTTATGATCAGTCCAAGATCTTGTTAAGTGTTCAGTTCTTCACATTAGATTTTCTGTTTGCAAAAACTGTCCATTTCTGTAATTTAGTCAACACTCCTTAGTTTTTAAACTACTCTTTTGTTATGCATGGTTGGCTTACTCAGTGGAGCTACAGAGTAATTCTTTAAGCTTGATGGATCTTCTCAATCTCATACTCGTCATGCACTCACACCTGCTGACCAAACATCTCTATGTGACACATGAACGACCATTTTACTGTCGCTTCCTGGTGCAGGGGGAACAGCTGATATGAAGAGGGGGACACCGTTGTTTTTTTTTCTTTTATTTCTCTGTGTATACATGTTGACTTCCTACTGCAGTACCCTAATATTTGGTTACATATTAAAGCTACTTATTTAAGGTCCAGTAAGAAAGCTTAATGTTTTTTATTTTGTTTATTTTGTTTTAATACACAATAAAATAATGGACTGTTGCAATACAAGTTCATGAAACACTTTTTTGTGTAAAATCAAGGTTCAAACTAATGTAGCTGGACCGAGACTAAGCTTCACTATGTGACGACTGGTTGGATGACACGGGGACACCTTTCTCTGAGAACTGAAATGGGTCATTCTTTTCCATTGATGGTCGACATTCTGACCAGGAAAAAAAAGTACATTTTTGCAAATTATCTTATCATGAATCCTGGACAAAATTTAGCCTGAATTAGAATCCAGAATTACTTTTGTTTTATTTATTTATATTCAAGAAGCATTCAATAATACACAATTTATCCACTGGTTTTCCTTTAAAACCCAGGGGTTACATTTATCTTTTACGAACAGTCTGTGATTTCCATAGAGTCCTTAATCTTTACATAACTTTTGTGAAGCTGTTTTAGAAGTCTCAGTATAACAGTAATTGTGTCAAAAGTCTCCAGTCTGTTTATTTACAGTGGCTCTTTCTGTATAAACAACCATCACTCCTGCCGTTCAGTATGAATGTTTATGCTATCAACACATGCTCTTTGAAATGCTTTAACTCTTTTGCTTTAAGATGTTGATTCGGAGGCATATCCCACCCCTACTAGACCCCCTACAGAGGAATCCCGATTAGATATGACCTCAGGGCCATGACATGAATATACATGTGAAATTCATGTAAGGCTGTCATGGTGACAGCTCTTAGATGTAGCAGATGCATTTGAAGTTCCTCATTCAGTATGCAAAGTTATTGGTAGACCTCAAGCTGTTTGTTTGCTAAATTTCTCCCTCTTCATGCTCAGTGACCGAGGATGTGTTCTCAGATTCTAATATACAGTTGTAGTGATAGCATATGATGAAGTTTGATCCATAAAGAGAATACATTTTCATTGTGTTTTATGATGAATTGAATTTAATTGTAATTTGAGTACAAAAAGTAATGTGTTTCAAAAAGATATGACAGTTATTTTTGATGGGAGTTGAAATAAATAAATTAGAAAAAAAAAATCATATAAATTTGCACCCGTAAGTTATTTGTTTCCAGTTGATGCTACTTGCTCTATAACCAGGAATACCAATGTGTTTTGAATAACAAACAACCAGTTTGATTCGAAAATCCTACTCGTTTCCCTGCTACACTCTCGCCCTCTCGTACGCTCAGCTCCTCTCCGTGGTATCTTTATGCAAAAATATCATAAATTTTATGGAGAGGTCATGAGCAGGTAACGCATACCTACGCCTCTCAACAACTACCACAACAACTATTTCACTTATTATATGTTGCAAAACAAGGCGCAAGAACCTACAAGTCCGCAATGAAATGCTTGGATGAAGATGTAAACATTAACAATTATACATGTAATTCAGTTCTGCGTATGCTCTGCTGTAGAACTAAACCTTTAACACTGACAGATGGATGGTTACCCTTCTCTGACAGTCAGTACAGATACGATTACAGTAAATGCTTATCCATTATTTATTTTCATTGTATTCAGTTGATACAAAAAAAAGAAGTAAAATGCGATAGCGATGCTACAAAAGTTGAAAAATGTGAATAATCCCTGAGATCTGTCCTGTCCATGATGAGCAGAAACATCACAGTTCAACATTAAACTTACAGAATTACTTTTGTAAGATGCCAGTTTACAGAGTAAAAATCTAATGAAGCAATGATTAGACTTGGTTCATTTTTCAGATTTTATCTATCTGGCTCTGGGCTAGTAGTGTACTAGTAAAAAAAAGAAAAGAAAAAAAGGGAATATTTGTATCCAGATACCCACAAGAGTCCCATCGACTCAGGTTATAAGGGAAATATTATTGGGCATAAAGTCTTGAGGCTGTAAATATTACACCTCTAAATTAGATATGAATCTCTAATCTCTAAAGCAATGAGTGTGTCAGAGTGGATATCCAGGAGGGTATCACTGACATCAATGGCAAGGTGGGCATCCAGGTGTGGAATATGGGGCTAAGTAACTAAATTGTGATGAATGGCTCACAAGTTTCCTCAGTGTTTCTATTTATGGTGGAATGGTTTCTGCTCACAGCCCTCTACTTCTGAACCCCCCCTCCACATGTTCATGATTTTTTAACTATCCTTATCTGGAAATTTTAACCCTTAAACTAGTTTCATTTATAACAAGAAGTACAAGTTTTATTTATTTATGGTTTGTTGAAAGGAACCATTTTGATGAAATCAGATTTTCCAAAAAGCAAAGGGCTATAGTCCATATTGCCTTTGAGATACAGGCTGTGTTCAAGGAATTTATTCTCATTCTTCTCAGTTGGAAGAAACTTTCCATTGTAAGCTTTTTTTTTTCTCCCAATTTCGACCTCCTCAAAGCATCAAGTCAAGTCTATTCATCCATTTAAAAGGGATTTTCAAAAAGTCGGAACTCAGTAAATCTGGCATAAGTAGATGAAAGGTTGTGGGAAAGCCAGCAAACTAAGTGAATTAAAACACTGCTTCAAATAACTGAAGGAACATAATGAAACATCACTGATTATGTTGAACAGTGTGAGTATGAAAGGGGAAATTAGTCTCCTGCAGAGCACTCAGTCCCAACAATGGCCAATATTGTTATCTCTAACCACTTCACTCAGAGTTACAGTATCCCTGGGTACTAAAGACAAACAGTGAGCTGCAGAAATGGTTCAAAAAGGGGAAACTACTAAACTCAGATGGAAAATTGTGACCAAAACGCACTTTACTCAACAACTGTGACAACTTTTTGCTTAAACTTGACCTTTTGTGACCACATGGCTGCTTCAACTCAACAGAGAGGCAAATCAGTTTGAAGCAAAATGGTATGTCCAAAAACAAAGGCTGACAATAGTATTTAAGCTGAAACATGTAATAAACCAGGCCAGTGTGTGATTTTATTTAACCGCTTGAATCTTTGATGAGCAGATAAAGGGACAGATTTGATCAGCTCCATAACTGTTTGTGTTTGACTCATATTCAATGCTCAAAATTAAGAATGTTGTTACACACATGAAAAAAAAGCAATCTATTTCATTTTCTTATTTAGTGTTACCACAAGCATGTTCGGTTTCTTCTAACCGAACACACTATGTTGTTTAATCATGGTTGTTGTGTGCAGGGCGTGCTGTGTGTTCCATTATGTTTTGCAACGTATGCAAAAATCTTCTTTACACAATGAGCTCCAGAGGCTCCAGAGCAGTCCGTCTCTATTAGCTTGCTGAATTCCTTTGCTCCTGCTGACCCAACAGATGACTGCAGATAAAACTGCACTCTGCACCACAAGAAGAAGGTATGTACAGTCTTGTTGTAAAGAATGAAGAACCTCAGATTCCTCAAGAAGTACTGAAGACCCAGTGGGCAGATACTTCACTAGTGAATCAACGATTAGTCTATCGATCATACCCTTACTTAGAACCTCATTGTAAGACACACCCCCCCCCCCCCCCCAAAAAAAAAAAAATGAGTTCCTTTGTAGTTTATGATTTTAATTTTAATTCTAGGAATAGCTGATCATTATCCACGTGAAACATAAGAATGGATAACATGAAGAATCATTTTAAAGGGTTATTTAGCTGTTCCCCTCTGTAGTTTTTCACTCTTAACTATCCTTTTCATATCAAGAAATGATATTGCTATTATTGTAATTATTCACTGAATATTGAACAGTGAACAAGAAACAATGATTCAGTGACTGTTGACTGTCTTTCTTTTTTTAGGCAACATAGTGATTAATGCTTATTTTCCAGATATTTCATTTTTACAGAACTATGAATAAAAATGGCTCAAATATATTTCTGACTTTTTTCAGAGGAATGCCAGAGAGTGCAAAAATCTACTTTTGATTTACCAGCTGAACAATGCATATGACAATCTAGACTGACTTGAGCATGAATTGATACTTGATATTTGAATGGACTTGAGCAGGATCAGTCAAATTGCTATGGTGCTACTCACCTGAAGAGTTCCAGTCTCTCTGAGGAGTCAGAGCAACACGGGTGGGGGCTTCAGGGGGGTAGACGAAGGCATATTATCAGGCATACCTTCCCACTGGTCTGACTTCCACATCACGACCAGGCCCTGAGGTCCACAGATCCTGCCAATTAACTTGTCACTCAGTCTGCTTTTTTTTTTTTTTTTTATCCTCACTGACATTTCATGGCTTCGTTGGTGAAATTACTTAAGCCTCCAATACCTTCCCAGTCCATCACAGGCACTCAGCTATGTCCGTAGGAGTGGGAGTAGGGGTGGGTTTTGAAAAAAGAAAAGCTTGTATCAGCATATCTTTTTGCCTTTTGCACAACATTTGATTCATATCGAAGAGAGAAATTCTTGCTCTGAATATAGTTCACAGGACTGTAAGTAGAAAGATCCACATGAGTGGTTTGACACAAGCTTTACACCAGATGCCCTTCCTGACACAACTGGGATCTCCCACCTGGTAGGCAACAGTGCTACCACTGAGCCAATGGGGCGGCCAGAGATACCCAGAAAGAGTCAGAAAGCGAGATAGCCAGAGGTCCTGTTTCTAAATGGCCAAGAAAAAGCAATTAGGTTTGGCTTAGGCAAAGACGGGTTGGCCATTGTCATCGGTTAGAAAAACAAGGTTAAGATTATGGAGTGAGTGGTCATGGTTTAAAGAAATAACTTTAACTATCAGTTTGAAAATAAAAGGGAAAAAAACGACAACTTCATGTGCTGAAGTCCATTGTTTTGTCAACCCATCCATCCACACTGACCTCTGTCCCCAACAGATTTATGTGCACTATAGTTACCTGACTTCCTGCTTTGCTCATCAATTACTGCGGCCGCTGTGGACAGAATGTAAACATTCAAATACTGTTTGGAGGTTTTCTGGCATTTAGCATGGGCTGATGCTGTCTCTCATGAGCACTGAACAATAAAATGAAGCTGTAGGTCATATTTAACTGTTTGTACAAACAGTCCCAGTTTGCATCACATTGCAATAACCTTTTTCTGTATTTAAACTTCATAATAGGATAACAAAAGTGCATCACACAGAGCCTTTCAAGGGCATTGATGATGTATAGTAGAGGATATAATTAATTCAGAATTAATTCATACTTTAATTAATCATACCTCATCCAGGTGTCCTACAGCAGTTTGTTGTTATTAGATATTATATTTTTGATAAGCAGGTATAAATCATCTGCCAGAGGCAGGCTTTTCCTAACACTCATTTAGATTTTTTTCACAAACAAAATAAACGAAGCCTCCCACGGCTACAGCATCAGCTTTGATAAATCTCATTAGCCTTTAAACTGAAAGCTCATTTGCATCCACACTTGTCTTGTGTTCAGTGAATTGAGGCTTTAGATAATGTGGAAACAGATCTGCATGGTGATGACCTGATGGCTGGCAACAAACTACTCGTTTTCAGAAAGAATAACACGTGGTAAATTAGTCTCATAGATTTATGTCCCCTTAAAAGTTATGCCAAATTGTTCAAAGCAAAATAAGTTAAAAACAAATCAAATTTATAAAATGTCATAAACACAAGCAGTGAGCCGCACTCGTTCTCATGTAAATGTCCATGACTGGTGCTTTCTCTGCAATACTACTATTTATTGTCTTGTTGTTTCTCCACCACTCTTTGATCAAATCAAGCACACTTCTGTTATTCATCCACTTCAAAAGATTGGCAGCACATGTGATTAATTATACAGTCATATTTAGTGCATGAGCCTTCGATGTAACCCCAGCCCACAAAACTATGAATATGAACTCTATTAGCATGGAGTTCACAGACATGAAGTTGTGTTTTATGAAATCGAAAATCCAAGAGCAAGACATGTCAAAGGGGTCAGACATCCTTTATGAAATGCCAATTTTATCAGCAAAGAGTATTAACACTTGAGACGGGGTGATGATTCTATTAGTGACCAGGGTTTTCTCTTGCTACACATCAGGGTATGCCAGTGCCTACAATGGGGGAGGAAGAGTGGATTTAAATACATTTTCACCCTGTCTTTGTGTCCAACATTGTGCTGTACTCAGTGGGAGGCTGTAGCTGTTTGCTTACTCGATTCCTGCAAGTGATGTTCTTTGAGAATATCATTAGCTTGTGTCAGATTCCAACACAACTATGTCAAAGAAACACACAGTCCTTTTAAAAAGGTAGGTGTGTCCAATGGACTGTATAAAAGAAGTGGACAAATCTACTATGATGTCACCCTAAGGTTTCCTGAAGAGACAGTTTGAAACATGGCCTTTCAGAGCTCCAATTGAGCAGCCCTGAGACTTTCGATTAGCTGATGTTCAATCGACAGCCTTGGGGACCGTGGGGCTCCATCAGAGCTCAGTTCATTTGGAGGTCCGGCCAAAGTTAGTCAGTCTGAAAGTGTGTAGGGTCTGAACGGTTGCTCAGCAGGGAGGAGACAGCTGCACCAACTCCTGTCAGGGTAACAGGCTGATGAGTTAGAGGATGTCCAGCCGTTTGCCCCCGCTCGCTGCCTTTGGACCCAAGTAAAGGTAGCTGCTGCCTGCTGTTTAGCTAAGCTTCACCATCAGACCATTCCAGGCTAACCCAGAACTGGTTGTAGCAATCTGTTAAGACAATTAACAACACAACAAGCCATATTACCTTCAAAATATGAATGATTCTGCTTTGGTCTATTCAAAGCTGAGAAGTCAAGTTCACAGCACTAAGCACTAAGTAGCTAAAGTGATGATAGCAAGCCGGTGCCACCGTAGACTTTAATCCAGCTGTCATTCACCATACACACCCATAATTACGCTAATAGTATCACTTTATATAACATTACCTTATGAGGTATATATACACTTATGAGTTATCAAGCTTTACAGCAAAAAACACCAAAATTCCAAAAGATTAGCCTGTTTTGAGAAAAATACATACATAATAGTCCAGTTTTACTTTGAGTGGTCTCAATAGCAAGCAGCCAGCTTTGTTTCTGCTGTGGTCGATGTCACCAGAGTACTTGTTTTAAACTGCTTCAAGTTCTACCATAAACTAAGTGGTACGCAGCCAACAACTGAATTTAATAAAACTACAAAGTTGTGCAGAAGAAAAGACATGATACGATCAATATGCGACAAAGATTTTTTTTCGCCCAGTTTTCAGCTGTTTACCACTTGTGTCCTGTGGACATGAATGGATGCGTGATATGTGATTAAGGTGGTGTAACATGGATGACGAGCTCTGCCGTCACTGAGCTGAGATGCAGATCTGTTTTGTTTTTGAAAATTGCATTTTAAAAAGCAAAAAGCAACAGTTAATGTTGTCAGTTTTGCACCCTGCAACTTTATGACCTCCTCGTTTCCTCCTCCTCCTCCTCTGAGTTTCAGAGCTATCATAGAGGCAGCCTGCTATCTTGATAATCATCCCTCTTAGAGATCAGCTAGGCAGCATCTAGTTGCCAAACTGGAAGGCCGTAAGAGCACCCACTTCTCTCTTTGATCTGCAAAATATCAACACAAGGACAAAAAAGTGACCTGCAAATTAGGCGTAAAAGAAAATAGTCATGACTTCTTTCTTTTTGCGTGCTCACATCTCTCTGGTTGCCAGCTCTGGGAAGCTGCCCATGTCACCCATATTTAAATCTGCCCCTGAACCAAATGAATGAAACTAGACAGGTAGGAGTAAATTTACCTTTCATTCCTCCCCTCCTTGGCGAATGTCTGATAAGCAGAAAAACTAAAGTGGTCATTGCTGACTATTCGTCCCAGTCCCACAGGTCCAACCCAGACTCTTAGTGAAGCTGGCCAACAGTGGAGCGATTGACGCACAGAGGAAGAATATGAAGAACTAGTTTACTCCAGTCCTTGTAATACTTGTAATAAGTGAATGAATATACTTGTGATACTTGTTTGGGAATCCAGGGGCAATGGCATTTCCATTTGTTGAAGCATTGAAGATAAAACAGAGCAAATCTCTTACCGTTTCTTAAAAGGTAGCTGTGGCAAAAATGAAATACAGTATAATTTTCCAGCCAAACTATTTGAATTTCAGGTTTAATCATACAAACATATCTCACCATACATCAAATGTAACCGAAATTCACTGACATTCAGTGTTTCACTTTTGCGTTAAGATGGGGTTGATTGGGATGGACTCGTCATTAGGAGTCAGTCAACTGACCACGAAGGACTGTAATTTTGTGTCCTTCCAGAACTGTGTTTGTTTGGCAAGCAGGATGTAGTTCTTGGTGTGCATTTGGTTGGTATATCCAAGAGTTGTGGCTTTGAAAGCTTGTAATCTCGTTTATGTTATTTAGCCTTTTTAGCCTCTAATAGAGAATCCTTATAATATGTGATCTCATGATACTTAAAGTGCAAGTTTTACCATTCTATAAATGACACCATTCCATGAGTAGTCTGTTTGTGATTTTTACTTTATCCACAATCTGCTGCATAACTTTGAACTGAACAAATTATAGGACTCGGGAGGCCATGGCATGTGACTCATCCATCCATCCATCCATTATCTATACCCGTTTCATCCTCCGAAGGGTCACGGGGATCTGCTGGAACCTATCCCAGCTGTCTACGGGCGAAAGGCAGGGGTACACCCTGGACAGGTCGCCAGTCCATCGCAGGGCCACATGCAGACAACCACTCACATTGACTCCTATGGGCAATTTAGAACCACCAATCAACCTGACATGCATGTCTTTGGACTGTGGGAGGAAGCCGGAGTACCCGGAGGAAACCCACGCAAACACAGGGAGAACATGTAAACTCCACACAGAAAGGCCATGTGACTAATTTTACCACAAATTAATGCTATCTTTTTTTTTTTTTTCTCATAGAAAAATTAAAAAAGGAAATTAATAGTGTTATTATCAAAAGAAATCATTGTAGAGAGCATCAAAAGAAATATTGTAACCAAAATTTGCAAACTTATGAATGTGATAAGTATGTGGAGTGATAAGAATGTAAAGTATCCCTGATTACCCCTGAAGAATTAGTATCCCTGAAGAATTGTTAAGAAAATTCTTTCTGGTTGACACATTTCATTACATTACATTTCATCCAACTCCTGTGCTTATTTTACTTTTTTTTTCTTAGATAGATTGTGGATTGTGTAGGTTTATGCTGACATTGACACTAGCAAAAACTACTATTCTGAAAATCAGCTGAAGATGCTGCTTTGGCCCACAGGCCAACCTCAGGATTGTCAAAGATTTTCAGATTTTTATAGAATCCTGACACAAAGTTTGTGTCAATAAATCTTCATTCTACTTCTTTTGTCCCAGGAGTCGGTGAGTACACCGGACAGGAGAAAAACTCTAAATCAGATCATATTCTCTTTGGTCTGGAAGTCCACTTCAACTTCTTCAGCCTTGTGCTGACAGACAAGGCCACAGTTAATCCCCAGTCCCTTTTTTTTTTTTTTTTTTTTTTTTTAGCTTCACTGTGTTTTGTTCCCACAAGAAATGCCTGCAGGAAGAAGTCTATCCCTTGTTTTGCAGTCCGGTGTTGGCAGTAGAGCATGGTAGCTGGACTTACCCCAGCCGGTCGAAGCTGTAATATAATTTCATATTGATTTCTTGTTGACCTCCCATGAAGCAGTCATCATTCTGTAATGTGCTCCACACGTCTTCTTAATGAAATCAATAGCCCCACTGCCTTACAGAAGTCCAACAGGACTCTCTGGGAACTCAATGCTATTATAGACTGAGAATGGGCAACATTTTTTGGTTAAAGGTAGGATTTATGCTGTCTTAGCATATCAATGATTCACAACGGCGAATTTTGTATTATGACTTCATTAATTTTGAAAGCATAAGAGGATCCTAGCAAATATTCATTAAAACAAAGATTTAAAACAAACAAACAAACCAAAAAAAAATTAAAACTGCTTTCATTGAAAGGTTTTATTGTGTACTTTATGTCAAATTTTGGCCAATTGTGGCTAAGATGTTTTTGCACATGTGGTAAAACCTGAATTGTAATGCGGTGGGAAAATTATAATATTTAAAAAAAAAAGTTTACATCTTTATAATCCGGATATGCTGTCAATTTATCCACCACATCCAGCCTTTTGTAATGATGGAGTCAACGAATGCGGTGTTTTACTCTCAAACCACTTGAATTTGACTGCTCATACACACACATTATGATTTATTTCCTGAAATTGTTTCTGAGGAATTGTAAACAATGAAGGTTCAGATTGCAACATGAGGACCATTCATCACAGATGCTGTCACAGTCTGTTATGGCCCCTCAGTCCTGCATAATATGACAGGGAGCTTTTCACAAGGAAGAATAAAGGGCACATTACAATGAAAAATCCTGTTAACAGGAGCCACTAAATCTGTCAGCTCAACATGTGCATTGTATTGTAGTTATTAAGGTAAATCATTATTCCCTGTTGTACAGGAAAATGGTGCATACCAGGTCAGGCGGTATGGTGGTGACTTAAATGGCTCCTGTGTAAATCAAACATTCTCACATCATGTACGTGTGCTAAACATTCACTCAGTATACATCAATGTATTGATACTTACTGCACTATCGCAGTACCAGGTTAAAAACAAACAAACAAAAAAAAAAACTGTAGGTCCACTTAGATTTTCTTTATATTTAATCTCCTCTGGAGTGTGCTTGATGTCCTTTAACACGCTTGACACCCATGATCTTTTTGGATGAAAGTGCTGTCTAGCAGTGACAGTGCTGCTGCGGAAACTGTCAAGGTGACTTTTGCACATCCGACCCAATTTGCCAGTGGCGCTTGCTGAGCCAATGTTGACTGTGGGGCTTTTCCACAGTTTAATTTTCAAGAGCTGCTTTGGACCTCCACCAACACAACAAAACAAACCACGCTGCCATCAAACCTGAAGTATCCATGCTGTTACACTGCCAGAGGTGAATAGGTGCTCTCTCTGAGACCATGTTTAATTTCAGGTGCTTCAATTTTTTGGCTGATCATCCACAGTGAGGACATATTTATTTACTGAGTCAGAAGCAATGAAAATATATGTCTAAATCTGTGGTTCATTTAGATGTGACACTTTTGTAAGATGAGAATAGGCTCTATGCTGTTCTTCTAAAAGGCAGTAAGCGAAGCTTCTACTGTACCACTGGGAAGTGAAGACAGAATGCAAATATTCATGCTGGAAGCCAAAATTAAAGAAAACATTAAAGCTGCTCGCAGCATTGATCGGGCCCTTGCACCCATCGCCACCATCCCTCAGGTGTCCATCGCCCTCCAAAGCCATTTGGGAATAAAGATAACAGAAAATAATGCTATTCAGTTATAAAATGGAAAAGATTGAATCCAGAAGTATGAAAACAAAAAAAAAAAACTGATCTGGAATCTACTCAGAGCTGAGTTCTAAGCAGCCACATCAAGGCTGTAAATATCACAGCTTTTTATCATCTCAAACACATATAAAAAGTCAGATGTGATGTTCAGAGCAGATTTACAGAAGCTTATCCAGCCTTCATCTCCAGCAGACTTGACTACCATAATGATCTTTTGTTTGTTGAGACAGCTTCAGCTCATGATGAACCCTGTTGCCAGAGTTCTAACAAGAACCAGGAAAACTGAGCACATTACTGCTGTTACTGCAGACTCATCCATCGATAAAACTTTGTATGGTGAATGAGGACTTTTATCAGTGTGAGATGTAGGCATCCAAGGCTGATCTGATAAAGCACTGACAGAAAACAAAATACACTAAATAATGTGACCAAAATCATGGTCCTTTGATGAGATAGTGGCACAGCTGTCAAGATACACTTGTTCAGAGTGAAAGAATCATCAAATATATTCATTTAGGGGCAGATTGGACAACGCACATGTGCAAGTTAGAACAACTTTCCCATTCATGGCAAGACATGGAACTGCATTGTATTCTCAAAGCAACACCCTTTGATAAAAAGTTATTTCTCACTGCCATTCATCGAACACTGCCTTTACTAATGATTGAACAGGTTTGAGATGTGTCAGCTCACCTCAGCAGGAGCAGGGATGCCGAATACAAAACATGACATTTCCTGTTGCCAATAGGTGGCGCTCCAACCATTCCTGAATATTACAGATTCTGTGTGATCAGGACTACAATCATACCCATTCATTTTAGACCAGATTAAACAATGTATGGCAGAGTTACAGCTAATGGTGCCATGATTTGTACTGTATCCCATATGTGATGATCATCACTGCAAATCTCAACTGTTTGTGAATAGCAAAACCTTGCATAGTGGTTAAAAAGTACTTAAAATTCAACCAGTAACACATTTATTCTGAAACAACTATATCCATTTTTGCCTTATGACTGCTCTCAACAGGCCTTCTTTTCCTGCATCAATGACAGGATACGTTTGGCATTATGGTATACTTCTTGTTAGCAACTTTCTACACCTATGTGATTTCATAATTCTTTCAACAACACATTTTTTTTAAATATAACTCATCAAAGTAGCTCCATCTGCCAACGTGATTATAAACTGTACATTATGAAACATCATGACTTCAAGGACACACAGCCACAAACAGGTTTATTGTACAAAGAGACTCTGTGTGTCCAACACTTTTTATCGTACTGTAGCTTCATTACATTGGCTAGAACCACGGAGCTATCCAGCAGCCCTTTTTAGCATTCTTATGCCAATTTAATTCATTATTATTTCTCTGTTATGCTCCTTATAAAAGTTTTTTTCTCCACTTTTCAGCACATAATATTGCTTTGCTTTTTTCTATATGGAGCAAATTAGTTACAGGCCTGACCTTTACACAGACAGGTCATGTAATGATCTTACTCTTAAAACATATACTCTAATGACCCAGGTAAAAAGACAATCTTTCCTATAGGACAACCCCCTTTTTCCACAGAAACAAAAAATGTTATGTGAATTGTGGTGTAGTACATTTTGCAGTTTAGCTTGGGGAATGTATGCATGTATGTTGCACGTTAATCTGAAAATACAGGACGTTTTCTTGGAGTTAGAGCATGGGTCCAAGAGTTTTGGGTAGGTTTTAGTCAGATCCATCAGTCACACAATGTTCATATTTGTAGGTGAAATCATATGCTGGGGCTTGTCAATGAACTTGAAGCAGTTGGTGCTATTTAGCCCATTTTTGTACACCAATGCCCAGAGCCCATAAAATATGTAAATTTCAGACACCACTAATGTGTGCATAAAATTTTGTGAGTTTTTAAGTATAATGCCCCCAAAAAGGCATTTCATTTGTCATAATAATAATAACAATAATAATAATATTAATAATAATAATAACAATAATAATAATATTAATGATAATAATAAGCATTCGAAATACAATGGGGTCCTCGCACTCTCAGTACTTGGGCCCTAATAAGTGACCACTTTGGTAAAAGAAAATAAAATGGACATACTTGAATATTTTTAATCCAGTCTCATATATGTTGTGTTGGGGCAGCATGGTTTCCTTGGTGGTTAGTACTGTTGTCTCAAGTAGCTTCCTGGTCCAAGTCTCTTAGAAGTTTGCATGTTCTCCCTGTGCTTGGATAAGTTTTTTCCAGGTACCCCAGTTCCCTCCTATGGTCCAATAGCATTCATGTCAGGCTAACTGGTGATTTCTAAGTTTCCCATAGGAGTGAGCACATGTGATTGTGATTGTTGTCCATATGTGGCGCTGTGATGAACTGGCAATAGCTGCTCAGGGTGTACTCCTACCCTTTGTCTGAAGACAGCTGAGACAGACTCAAGCAGACCCCCAGGACCCTGAACAGAAAGAAGTGGGTATAGATAAAGGATAGATGGATACCTTTTGTTGTTAGCAATTTTGTTACCTACTTATAAAATCCCACAACCCTAGATGACATGCAGTAAAACTGAGACAAAATGGAAACTCTTGGACAGTGGCTGGTCATTCCCAAGACGTCCAGCTTTGCCCATGTTGCAGCTTCACTCAGTTTTCTCTCTTGGGTCTTTATCCTGTCAAATAAAGCATTATGTACCACCTTCTGTAGCTATAGCATGCTCCAGAGAGTTTACTGATGTTATATCATTTAAACACTCAGTTACTGGAAGCCATATTTAACTGCCATTTAAATCCTCTAAAAGGCAGAAAAATATTGAGACATAAACTCTGCGGTTGAAATGTTACCCCTTTAAAAGCAAGCCAGACAGTGTTTCTCAAGATGGGGGGAAGATTGTATGTTGCAGTTTTAGTGGTGGGATAGAAAGCTAGATAGTGGTTGTATATGTTTTTCCTGCATCTGGAGCACCATGGGATTTATTATCAGATTAAAGAGCAGTTCTGTCTTAGAAAGTTGAACTCAATAGCAATGAATGTACCTAAGTATACTCAAAGCATCAGTCACTGCAACTACCATGCGAGTTGAAAAATCACTGCACCGAAACAACAGCAGGCTCCCCGTGCTGCTTTTTGCATGCCATTCGGGAATAGATATCAGCTATTTACCTCAAATTTAAATCTAAAGCGATACGCAGCAGTGTGTCAGCACCTAGCACAGATGGAGTCACGGTAAGAGCCACTACACAAGGACTTGACACACGGCTTTCAGATCAACAACAATAAAGAGCCAGCATGTCTGACAGGCCCTGATAACATTATATTTACTTTATGTCCGTCACAGTCATGGCTGCTTGAAACATGAACGTGTGTGTTACTTGGCTTCACAAATATCAACCCATGCTGCTGAATGTTCTAGATTTGCAATGAGCCAAGACGAGTGGATAGACAATGGGAGGAGAAGGCGGCTGACGGGGTTGAGGGCGTATGAGGGTGAGGCTGAACCAGAGAGCGTGAAAAAAAGCAAAGCACAAACTGCATTGATGGAATGAGAATAAGGGGGAATGAGTCAAATGTCTGCAAAACAGGAGTACCCTCTAAAGACAAAGGTACCGTCCTCACAAAAGATTCCAGACATGCAAATGCAGGGATTTGAAATCAAGATGTGTAACATCGAAAACATTAAGAGATGAAAAAATGATTCAACACAAAACTATAAAATGAAAACAATCAAATGCATGCCTGCACAAACATTCAGGAGAGCAGAGATTTAAAGTGCATCAGAGTGCATGTATTTTCAGCTTACAGCAATAAAATAAAGCAACTATAGCACACTGCATGAAAATTGGGAATAAGCCAAGTAGCCCCTGCAATCCACATAGGAGATAGCAAAAGAGGGAGCAGGAGTAAATGTACAGAGGAATGACAGCAGGAAAGTTGAGCGCATGCCCTCAGTTACAGAGGATAAAGCAAAACAGATGGAAAAGAAGAAAAGAGAAGGAACAAATCATGGGGAGGAGGTGGGAAGTAAAAAAGGAACATATGAAAACCCTTAATCATTTCAGGTAAGAAGGTCTCAAGATATGCTTCAGAGGGAGGCGAGCCCCTGAAATCTCACTGCGAGTCATTTTATTAATGTGAGGGAAATACAATTCCTTTTTATCTGCTCAACCAATCTGCATTAAGTAGAATTCTTGCACCACCAGTCTACCAGTGAGCTCATTGTATCTGTCAGGTGTTAACTCTTAAATATATATTTCTTAAATTAAAAGTAATCCTATCTTAAACATTTAAGACTCTTAATCATCACTGTTTTTCTCGTGTACCAAGGGGACTTCCTCAATCAGGCAAACCATCAGACAGCAAAATGACAGGCTTCTCATGACTTTTCCATGAAAAGTAGAGCTATGAATTTGTGTGCACTGATCAACAGCAAAATGCTTGTGCATTACTGCCAAGATTTTACACATTTATGTGAACATTATGTTATGGCCTGGACAGATACAGATACTGTCTATTAATTCCTGATAAAAGCAAGATGCCAGTAATTTTTATTGATGCAAGCTCATGTGCTGGGACAGATCAGATTTCAGTTTAACATTCAGCGTTTGGAAAAGAAGAAAAAAAAAGGATTGAAAGCATAGTTCCCATGGAGTGGGAAAAGGAATAATAAAGAAAAAAAAACTGTATGTCATGGGGTTTATGACATAGATGGACAGGTAAGACTCTCCTGTTATCAAGTTATATCTTAATGCTGTTTTACATCAAAAGATGTGTTTGTCATTTTCTGCAAGACTTTTGCAAGACTTTGAGAGAATTGGGCGAGTTAATAATTTTCAGCCGGACCAAGTCAACCCAGACAAAGAAGGGAGCTGCCAGTTGTCTTTCAAACAGGTAGAAGCAATCAGTCTTATCTCTTTTTGTCCTCAAGTTGATGTCAGTTTCAGAGCTTCCATGCAAAATGTTAGTCAGTAAATGTGTTTTTTTCTCTAAAGAAAAAAAAGTGAGTTGTCATCACTCCTGCAACCCACCTCAAAAACTAGCTTGTTGTGTTCCTGTCAGTGCTGGTAGGAGGTGGAGCTGATCAACACCCATGACTCCTGTGAAGTCATTTAACATGGGACTGAAAGCAGATTAAAGGTGGAGTTGGTGATGCCTGGAAAATGTGCAAGAACAGTGTGTTTTTTTTTTTTTTTAATACATGCAAAATGCTCAGTGTCGTTCCTCTGACTTTCATCAAAAACAACATGTCAAGAATTACAATAACACATAATTACTGTGAGGGACCAAGCGGACAAAGTTTTAAGCATTAAAGGATCCAATGTATTTACAAAAATAGGTACCTTATTTAAAAAAAAAAAAAAACACTTCAAAATGTTTTTCCAAATCATAAACTGGACCCACCAAACTGAAAAGAACCAAACCCACCATAAACTGACTCTCTAAATGACACACAAGGGAAACATTTATAGTGGGTGATCAGTCCACAAACACAGACACATGGGGGAAGACAAACCTACAAACTAAACTACAAAAGTTACAAGACAAAAATCAATTAATTACTCAAATAAAAGTAATCTTAATTAAGAAAATAAGAAAGGTACAAGAGTAATGAAAACCCTTAAACTATACAATTTAACTAAAACTCCCACTCTCCAAACACTAGAAGGAGATGGTACAGTCCATGGTCTCCAATCCATTATGCACCGCAGGTGTGGTTCTCTGATGGCCCTCCAGAATACAGCAACCACCCCACGCACTAGCAAACTCAGAAGAAAGAAAATAAGTTCCCAAAACTACAAAGCAATATTGACAGGACTAAATAAATGTGTGCACCCATTATAAACAATTCATATTAAAATTACCATGTGGTCAAATTATAAATAACATATCCAAAGAAAAAGTTACCCTGATGTTTCATGTGTGGCTGTCCATCACATTACACTCCAGCTAACGACCGTTGGCTACAGCTGTGACACAGTCTAAACTATGTCAGTGAAACAACAATGGTAGATTGGCTAACTGCAAGTCAGGGATGAGCCAGGTTTTCCTCATATTTTATCAAATAAAGGTAAAAGGACAACTGTCTGTCCAACAGAATAATCGCCAGTATACTTTTTCTCTTCTATCTCTCCTGTCCCCTCAACTGTTGATTTGAACATCTTGGAGCATCTGGTCTGCATGTAAAGTCAGAAAGAAACTTTACATTGGAGACGAACCATCCTCCAAAGCAATCCCTCTTGAAAGACACCTCGCTGGGCAGAATCACAGACATACACATTTCATACCCAGTTATCAAGGTTGTTTTAAGGGACCAAACTGTAACAACAAGAACATAATATAATGCATTGGTTCATGCTCATTAATTATTTGAGGCAACAATAAGTAAATAGAAAGTCTGCCAGAGATTTAAAAGATTCAAGTTGTTAGAAAGAGTGAGAGAGGCTGTGCTCTTTGCTGCTTACTATTCATGGTGTAAGGGCCCATTTAAAAATAGGCTTGCATTTAAAATGGGGCAGATAGTAGATAAAGCAGCCTCCCTCTGCCAGAGTAATGAGTTAGTACCCTAGTACCCACTCATTCCATTAGTGGAGAAGGGAAAAAGGAAAAAAAGAAAAAGGTACCCAGCTGTGGCAATTAAATGTTGGCGATCATCTGATTATCATTTTTTAAATAATGAGCAAGGACAATTCATCAATATTTGCCTGCTCAAATGAATGCATGGAAATGAGATCATGGTAATAAGGGTTGGTGTACATGAGTGTGCATATCTGAGCTGCCCCTTCATGTGAGAATGGATTAAATGCATGTTATAGTGGGTGTTTGTATTTGCACAGAGAATATTCAAAAATTAAAGCCTTCATGGATATGGAATTATTGGTGGATTGTTTCATTTACTTTCAAAAAATATTGCAGCCAGCCATCTGTATCATTTAGTGTGGGCGAATTAGCATGTCCCAATCCACTTCCGCAGTCAATGTCTAGCCCCAGTGCTGTAGTGGTATATTCCACACTATGAATGTCTATGCCCATTTGTTTGGGGTTTTTTTGTTTGTTTGTTTTTTTTCATCAACAAGTAACAAGAGTAGAGATGGAAATATGAATGGGATATGACAAGTATCACACATGACAGAAATAAAGCACTAAATTTCATGAGTTACTCTGGGCTCAGTGCACTTTTGACACCACTGAGTACTCATTTACTTGGATGAAAATTCTTGCCAATTTGAGGTCTCAAAGCTGCTGAGAATGAAATAATATATAACATCTTTCCATGCCACTCCATGCAGCCACGCTGCCCAAAATGGTTGCAGAATGACTGATAAGATAACGGGTGGCAGTGGAACAACTACAAAGACACGGTTGGCACATTAAGTATGCCTTTGTATTATGTGCACACACCATTGGAGGACAACCGAACCATTTGTTGTGAGAGGTTTTTTGGACTGTTCAAAGCCAATTTCAGGCCCAACACATGAATCAAGCAAAGCTACAGAATCAAAGACATGCAGATGCATGCCTTGCCTGAGGCCTCTTTTTTGTGTGAGAGTCCGCAACCAACTAGTATCCTGCCAACAGTCTTATATCACCCAGGTCATGAAGCCCATCACTCCATGGGCATTTACAATCTCTTTCTTTCTCTTGCTTTCTTTTTTTAACCCTCACATTTGATGCCTCTTTATCCAAGCCACACTTATCTCCGAAAACCAGAGATCTACTGACCCCCCCCCCCTTTTTTTTTTTTTTTTTTTGCTTCATGTAGCTTTATTTGGAGCACATGGTTGATCTATTTGCCCTGCAGCTCAAATGGGGTCAGGGGAATTATTAAAAGCATTCAATCACAGGCACTCATTTCCACACTTACACTTTGTGTGTCTTCAGTTTTGAAGTGGCGATCAAGTTTACAAGGTTTTACATGCTGCACTACCATGAAGCAGTTTTTTTTTTCTTTTTAACTCTGTGTGCGCGCGTGTGTGTGAGAGAGAGTGACGTTCTTTAATGCGCTTCTGTGTGGAGTTTGCATGTTCTTTGTGCATCCCTGGGTTTTCTGTGGGTTCTCCAGTTTCTTTCTGCAGTTAGCCTTAGTGGTGATTATAAATCGTCCATCGGAGTAAGTGAGAGTACATAGTTGGAAAATTAGAAAAAGTAGGGAATCAATGATGAATGAGTTTATAATATGCATGTGTATGTGTTTATATGTCTCTGTGTGTGTATGTGTGTGTATCTATGACATCCTCCACATCCATGCTGTGCTATATATTTTAAACACCAAAAGGCAGCATTCAGATTGATTGAGAGTGATATCTGTTAATCAACTCCCAAAGCCCATCTTGTAGGCAAAGGGATTTAAATCAAACCTTATTACGTAATTTATGTAGCTTCCATCTGTCATACCATGCCACTGCAAGATCCACTGAGCTTGATCAAAGTGTATTTTGTTTCTGAGGTGTTCACAGGGCCGGTGTTTCTGAGCATGACATGGAGAGGCAATGTAAAACAGGCATTAGTAGGGCTGAAACTTAGCTTGAGAAGGACAGCAGTAATGTGAGGTCATGGCTCCCCCTATAGTGCAATAAGTGTAAAGCAAAATGTGCAGGGAAGAGACAACATCTGTCTTGTCATTGTATGATTTCTTGTCGAACAGCATGTGTGCTCCAGGCACACTTAACAGATATAAGACTTAACAGGAATGTTACACTTAAAAAAAAAAAAAAATGGCTGTAGCATTTTGAGCATCAGGAAGAAAACTTCTCCAACAGAAACTGAATGAGGTGAGTGTCATTCAGTGAAAGCACAGGTGGTTTAATCCAGCATCAAGAGTAATCTGACTGGTGAGGGAACGTTCCAACACAGAAGGGCATGTGAAGAAGGAGGAGATCAGAGTGTTTTCATGCTGCTCCGAGTCTCTGATGTCAGGCTTACTGGGAAGTAATGAGCCCAACCCTCCTCCTGCCCTGACTACCTTATAAGGTGTTTGATGCATAGAGTTTCAAATATATATATTTGAAACTCTATGCATCAAACACATACTGAATGTATGTGTTTGATGCTATGTACTGAATGTTCAGAGGTGGTTGTGTAGGGTGAAATTATACACTACATGTGTGTATATATATGTTCTTTATGCCGAATATTCAGCAAAAGATCAATTTGAACTAGAAAAAGAAAGATAATTATGAAAGTTACTAGTCATAAGTTTTAGAATGGTTAACCACACCTTACAGAAAGGTGTTATCATAGTGTCCAAGTAAAAGTGATAATGGTAAATACTTCATATTTCTGGTAAAATCTCTTACTTAGGATATTAAAAACCAGCAACTGGCTGAGATACTTGCATTTCTTTGTATACTTGTGACAAGGGTCCTCACCAATTCCTTGTAAAGATAGGAGGAATTTGAACCACATGTCGGATATCCAAGCTTTGTGCTTTTATTATTCCTGAATGGAGTCTTAGTCAGGTACCCCTGGTTCCTCCCAACCAACAAAGCAAGGGTCAGGAGGTTAGGCAGGTTGCCATTAAGCTCCCCTTTATCCTTTCACCCTGTGCTGCTGCACCTCACCCCTCCCTGTCTTTTACAATGTCAGTTATGGGATCCAGGCTTTATACTTGCTTCATCACCTTCATGCTTTTAAGACTCAGAGGACTCGATTGTGTCTCACATAACAGCCCAAGGGAGAGGCTTTTTCTGCCTTGCCACCTGAGTGAGGCAGGAAAACTACCTCAGCAAGCGTCGTCCCGACATGACCCGTTTTAAATGCAATCTTTAATTCAGTCAAATACATATCATTAGCAGCTCCAGTGATGCTTCATCGCATCCTAAACATCCCGCTGCTTATCGCTGACAGGTTGTGGTGGCTGCAGCTTAAGGAAGTTAGTTCCCAACAACACTTTTCAGCTCCATCTGAGGCATCCCGCTGTTCTCTCCAGGCCAAATGTAATCCATATGTACACTTGTAACACACTCACACTCACAGTCAGGCATGCTACAAACCAGCAGTGGCAGGTGCTCTGAAGGCACACAAATACATAGAAACTATTTTTTTTTCTTAAAGATGGTAAAAAGAACAAGAAAAACCTTGTAAAATTACTGTAGATAGCTGAGAAAGCCCCCTAGTTTTTTGGGAGACTTGCAAAGAAATATGAATCAGAATTATATTTAAAAAATAAATAAATAAATAAAAAACTGCCCTCTCATGTGTGATGACCATGAGATGTCTTCGTCAGCATCCTTGAAAGGATAAAACTGAGAAACTGTGCAATTTCTGGGAAGTATTACATACACAGCAGGAAAAAAAGAGAAAACAGAATCAACGTGAGGAGCAGGTATTAACCAATTAAGATCAGCCTCTCTGTAATTATTCCACCAAAGCTATTTCATGGATGTTACACCATTATACTAGAAAGATATGGAGGAATTTTCTGTGAGGGGAATAGAATTTACCAGTCTTGTGCTTGATCAGTTTGCTGCAGAGGCGGTCGTAAATCTGCAGACTGATCAAACTGCAGAGCCGAAGGGAACCAAAAACTTATCTGAGAATAAGGGCTGAGCTGTTGGAGACTTAATGTTAGCATGAGCGATCATGGGAGCAGTATGGTGTCTCTGTGGATCCCACTTCTTGCAAGCAAAGATAAATACAGCGCACAGAACTCGGTATCTCAGAATGGTATCTCTCTTGCAAACTTTATATACATGCGGCCCACTCTCATATGTTCTCCTGGAGAAATAACAAAGAAATGTAAAGCTGATAAAGGTGATGAATGTTGGCGCTTTCTCAGTATGTACAAAGATGTCTTTCTTCCTCCACAAGGAGCTCACTGCAACATTAAAAAAAAAAAAAAAAAACCCTGCAACTTCTGCAGGTAAACGATGACCTCATCCTGTGCAAATCCATACCTTACTGTCAAGCCCACCATCCACGTCTGCCAGGAGATACGAAATCAGCCATGAATCGACTCAGCCACGAATGCTGTTGACTGAGGATCACCTTTATTGAAAGTGTGGAGCCTGAAGGCTCAGGAAACAAGCAGACTTGTTAAGCCTTCTAGGTCTATGGAGGGCATCTCTCATGCAGCAGCCTTTCCACATGGCAGATGCTGGGGGAGGGATGACAGGGCATCTGTTCAGACAAAAGAGAACTGCAGCATGCTAACCTCACGGCTATGTGCTCCTACCTCCTTGTTGTCTGTCTGAATGTGCTGCATTTGAAGTGTTAGTTTCTTGCTATCAAAAGCCCCAGAAATAGCTCAAAAAAAGGACAGCTGAATGTGTTCATTGCTATTTTTAGAGTATGGGGTAACAACTGGTATTTGTGTACCCACGTGGAAGATTTTGACAAGAAAGGATTCCAGGTTTATCTTTTCAAGCTAACTTGGTGTAACGGTAATCTTAGAACCTTTTTAAGATGTCTTTGAATTTGAGTTAATTGGTTTGATTATTTTTTTTTTTACGCCAATGCCAGCTGTAGATGTTTTTGAAATAAAGATCTGCTCCTGATATTGTTCTCTTGAACACAAGGTGCCCAGATGCTTCTAATCTACGTGATACGGTCTTCATTAGCTTTTTCATTTAATGTTAAACTAATCCAGTAATCATTTTGGTAGATCTTAATTAATTTTTCTACTGTAATTTTCCCCCCCTTATCCTGCACTTGCAATCTTTCAAGCAAAAGAAAAAGAGAGGGGAAAATAGAAGCCTTATTTTATTATTTATTTCAACACTGAACACTACACTACAGTAAATCAATAACCAAACGGTTGTATTTATTATTGTGGTTGATTGGCTGTTGTGAAGCAGATATTAACAGCTTTTCACTGACGCAGCTGGTGGCAAGCTTATTTCTGTTAATATTTATTTTGTTATTTGTAAGGTTTTTTAATTATTTAGTGTCGTCACAAGACTAACATTAGTGGCATCAATAAAGCATAGAAGTATTACGTGATCATGCACAATATATATTGTTCTTAATTTAATTGAATGCAATATACAACTCTGAAACCTCAAATTAAATTCTAAATGGTTACAAAATCAAGCAAAAAAGGTTGTTCTAAAGCCAGAAATATAAAACACAAACTACAGACAGTGCCATTACAGCGAAACATCAGCATTTTGAAAATAAAATCTGATAAAAAAAAATGTTTTATGGATATCCACATCTTTTCAAAATCTGCTAAGACCCGAACACTTGTCTTTCCAGTGGTCGAGTGGCAACTGTAACTCTTTCCAGATGCTTCTGTATCAGACATGGAGAGGCGGTAGTATAGGGTGAGAGAAATCGAGCAAGTAGGGAGCAACCAAGGGGGAGAGGATGAGCTCACTTTTCATTTGTGTTAGCTATAAATAAAGAACACATGCAAGCTATCCATTTGATTCTGTTGCCATATAGGCTTAACCATAAATCAGACTAATCCAAGGTCTGTGCAGATACATGTACATCCTTAGCAGATGGGGGAAGCCGGGGGAGAGGTGGAGACTGAAAAGGCAGGAGAAAACCCAGGCCTGGATTTTCTCCATTTCTTTTTTTGTTTTTTTCACCTACAGTAAAGGGTATTACACCACCAAAGCTGTTCTTCTTGAAAAGACCAGCTGGGAGGTCATTGACTTCCGTCATTTCTTATATCTCACCAGACATTTTTCCATTGGCTCTCAAGTAAAGCAAAGCAGAACATGCTCCAGTTGTGTTTTGCTTGATCTTGATGTTAATTTAATTTGCATTTCTTATAAATTGAGATACAGTGGATGTGCTAATCATCAGCAAAAAGACAATTTTACACCAGTTGTAACTTTTTCCTAACTCTCCCTCCCATGGCCTACAGAGGTGTGCTTTTTTTTTTTTTTTTTTTTTTTTAAGCTTTCCTCAACATGGACCATCTGTTGGAGAAAGGAAAGAATTATGTCACACATCATAAAAACCTATGTTATCTAGATTTTTGTGTGCAAAAGAAAGCAACGTCTGATAAACTGACCATAAATCACTGTAAGTTTTCTTTCTTACGTGACTTCCACTCCGTCTGCGTCTCCTGATTTTCTTCAGAGGAATATCACAGCAGACCATTTGTCAAATTAAACACTGTGTTACCAATGAGTGCTCACTGGCAGGACACGCGAAGCCGAAAAGAAGGGAGCGAACACACAAATATAATAAACCAAGGACAAGTTAAAGGGTAAATGTAATGAGTGATGGCTTCGCTGGGATGGGTACATGCGTCAGCTGGCGCCCCATGTTACTGTTAGGGTTTTGGGCACCCGAGACCCTGTTATTTTTCTCACACCACACCGCTAAGCTGTCCCATTTTAGTTTCTGGCAGCATTTGTGTCTGTTAAAAGGGCTTGAGTTTGTGAGCAAAAGGTGTTTGTTCAGTTGGTAAAGTCTGAAGGTTGTTTAAATGTTTTTCCAAAAGGAAAAAGAAAAGAAACAGATGGAAATTGACACACCTACAGTACAGCAGAGGTTAGAAAACGGACATGTTTTAACAAGAGAGACAGAAATGCGTAAGCTTGATAATGAAATCCTGACTGTTGTCCTGTTGAAGGGAGATTGCTTTGTCATCGGAGACGGGGTGAGATGATCTACTAAAATATCAAAGAATCCAATGTCATTGTTGTTTTTCTCTTGGAAAGTAAGACTGGTTCTCTACTTTTCATATAGTACTCATATTGCGCTGAAAACAGCACATTTAGAGGAAAAGTGAAATAAAATGCTTATCATATAAAATGTGAATGTCTTTTTTCATACGTGTCAAAACTCAGTACAATATGTCTCAGTTTTCCATCTGGATTTTTCACCCTCTCTATATGTAACTTGTAATAAACCATGCCAACATCGTTATCCATGCTTTCAATTAGACAATAAAAAGGAGAAAAGTCATGGATAAAAGTCAGGAAAAAAAAAAGTACTGTGAACGAAGTTTTGTGGGATGTGACACAAAGGACGTGAGTTCACAAAACAAATCAATAATTACAATGAGTTTTTTTCTGCTTCAAGCCTTGAAGTATTTTTTAATAAATGTTGGATTAGTGAGGAGCTCAAGTGTGAAAAAAAAAAAAAACAGAAAAGAACTGTCATTCAAAAGCTCATCTGAAACAAAAGTGATAAAGAAAGGATTCCACAGAGCACACAAAATCCAAATTAGTTCTGTCATGTTAATTTTTCAGTGGTTATGAAAGAGACGAATTTAAGCATCGGCGTGAGTTTGTCACTGCAACTCATCTTCCTCAGGTTGAGGTAATATCTGTGTCAGGACATGGGCCAAAGCACCGATGCACTCTTACCCCCCGCCCGATGCTCTGTCACCTAGCTACAGCGAAGCTCTTTAGTCATCCAAATATTTACCATCCCTTTTAGGCTCATTAAAGGCCTTCAGCAACGACAACGGAAAGATTCAGTAGCCATTTATACATAAAGTGTTATAATGCATCTCTAATGCGAGCAGCTTTGTGGAGACCTTGATGAGTTTCAGAGGCAGTTCAGGCTGGCATTGTCCTGTTTATAATGTAGGAGAATGACCATAAAGGTTGCACTGTTTTTCCTTCTGTCTGTGTTGAAGGTAGTTGCATGTTTTCCTGAAACAGAAAAAAGAAAAGAAAAAAAATCAATTTCCTCGAGCCAGATGGCTACAGTATATGGCTACCTCCCCGGTCTCTCGGTCTCTCACTCCCAGCACCGCCCTTCATCTGCCAACTCTCCTCCTCTGCTCTGTTTCAAATGTCACTTTGTTTGCTGTACAAGGGTGAGGGCTGGGAGGAGCTCAGACAGATATCTGGCCCAGCGAGACATTTGCTTTATCATAGATTGTTTAATCCAAAGCTTTTCCTCGGATGAAAATACACCAGACTCCCCTGGATCGGTTGTTTCTTGAGGCTTTTTGCCAGTTCGTTCCAGTATGTAATTCACTGGAGCCTGCAGCCAGAGAATCATGCTTTATGGGAGCTTTCGGTAAGCACTGATTTTATAGAAAGAAGCTTGAACCTTTGAGCAGCAAGTATCAAAACAACAAAAAAATCAGTGCGGTAAAAAGTGAAATTCTAAGATTTGACCAAGATCTGATTCATTCCAACCCTGAGTGGCTTGTAGCTGGGACTTGTTTGTAATTGAATCCTTCCACAGCTCTCTGGAAAGCCATAAATCATTCACCTAATTGAGTCACAGACCAGTTATTAGCAGTGATTGGAAGCACGATGGCTGGCGTGATTCCCTTTGATTCGATGGCATGGCAGGGAATACATCCACAGTGCCTCCTGTTGAGACTGACAGCTCCCCCGGGGCATTATTTCATAAATATGATCAAAGCCATGAACTTGTTCCTTTGACAGATTTTCTTTTTTTTTTTTTGTTCTTCAGAGGAAAGCTCTCACACATGTGCCCGTGACTGACACAGTGGCCATGAAGGATGAAGGTCTGTGGACAAAAACTGTGACAATGACCTTTAAAAAAATGCCAGGATAGGAAATAATAATACAAATACTCAGTAAATCAAGTTTGTTTTAAGGATATTAATCAATTTAAATGACAGAAAAATCATAATCTGGTAAGAGCAAACAAGGAAAAAAGTATATGCCATTTAATAAGATGAGGCTCCTTACACAGACAAGTTCTACGAACCAATAATTAACTTCTGTTTGTGTGGTTAATAAATGTGCAGGAAACCTTTGAATGGTCAGATAATATATATGTATATACATGACTACGATTAACTGAAATCAATTCATCATCAACTGATGAAGATTAAAAGACTTTCAGTTAATGATTTTGGATGTAAACAAGCTGAGGGAAAAACACATAAGAGCAACTGGTACTTGATTGTTAATTGGCAGCGTGGTGGTGCGTATTCGTTAACAAAAAAATGTCCCTGGTTTGAATCTTGGGTGAGATGTTTCAGTGTGGTCCCCTTCTTCCACCATACAAGCATGTGCATGTCAGGTTGACTGGCAGTTTTACATTTTACCTTCAAACTGATAAACTTTGAAACATGTAAGCAAAATAGTCCTTTTACCTTTGTAGTCAACTGTTCAGTTTTAAATCCAAAGTTATTTGCAAGAATAGTTTCAGTACAGTTAGAAAGTACAGCATATGAATTCAGTGCTAAATCTAGAATTCAACTACAGCAGAAGAAGAACAGATACAGAGAAGCAAACTGTTGCTTAGATCTGTTACTGCAGTAGCCACAGCAAGAAAAATGGACAATGAGTCTGTTGGCATATAAGGTCTAATTGTTCTTGTTTGTTAAAGTGTAGAGCAACCTGACTATAAGGGACAAATACAACAAGGACAGAGAAAGATAACTGGTCTTTAGTGATGACCGTTTTTTTTTTTTAATGTGTGTTGGTTAGAGGGTTGAAAAAGCAATAACCATGTTGATGTTGTGTTGTTTGTCCATTGGTAGCCAATCGGTCAGTTTTTAGTTGAAGGTGGAGTTGAAGCCATGGAGTCCTGCAGTGAAAATCGTAGGTCCAGGTATCATCTTCACAAGCATGATATGAGGAGCCATGTCAGCAGATGACTGGAGCCAAGGAGACGGTGGGTGTGGAAAAGAGAAGAGTATAAGATGACATCTTGGAAAAGAAAGTCCAGTGCATTGGTACAGACAGACAGTGGGATACGGTGGTTAATTGAATAAAAAGCTATCTTTGGAGAAATGCCTAATAGACACAAAAAAGAACTCAGTGCAGTGCTTTATTTAATTAAAGGCGATGCAATAAAGGTCTTATGGAAACAAAGATGCCAAACTCGATAAGGGTTCGGTCATGCTGTAGCACTGCTCTTCTGCTCCAAGCTGAGTTTCTTAAAGGAATGATGCAATCAGAGGCTTAGTGAGGCATTTAGAACTGTCTTTTTTAACCAGTGGATGGGAAAAGTCCTAGGTCACAAACATTTCCAATGGGAAACAGGTGAATTGTTTAATATTTAACAAATGTCATTACAAAAAAAAACATAAATAAATAATAAAACAAATTCTTACAGATCTCCATTGTATCGAACTGTTGTGCATCTGAACCTTAGTGAAAGATGCCAGCAATGTTGTTCTCTCTTTTTGTATTTACTTTGTTCAATAATCTTAAACAACGTATCATTATTGAGAAGGGTTATTCAAATTTGTTTATACAAAGACTTCATATGCAATTATTACTTAATCATATGCTTGAGATTAAAGGGTGCTAATGATAAACTGCAGTGGGGAATAGATTAGATGGGTAAGGATCAGTGTATGCATCTTAATCCTCACTGTTAAGGTAATTAATTTTGTACACACATGCTGCATTTTAAAGATTCTTGGGTTCCATTTCTATTTGGTGCTTCACTTCAACAAAAAAAAAAAAAAAAATAGAAACTGCTGTTTGCATCAAACGCCATTCTTGACATTCCTAACATTCTTGGTTGAGTTTGTGAGGCTAAGCAACCTGACCTCAAACAATGTTTAGGATCGGGCTCCTGTTCTTACCTCATAGGTTAGGTGGAAGGAGCTCAAGCTTCATCAGGTTGGACATGTCTTACTTTGCATTCCACATCAATAGCATCAACAAGGATAAATATAAAAATCAAGAATTTATGTTTTATAAGCAGTGAACCGAAGTTGTGGTATTATAAGTGAACACTCAGTAAGTGGTAGCCTAAAGCTAAAACTACCTTTAGAGAAAAAGTGTTTGTACATTATCAATTAGCTCACATGAAAGATGTAGTTCTCAAAGCTCTTCATTTACTTTGATTGATTATGCTGAACATTGTTTTGATTGAAGTATGGCTGGTCTAACCCTCAGGGACAGGGTGAGTAGTTTAGGCGTTGAGGGGAAAGTCAGTCCAGTTGAGGTGGTTTTGGGATTCTGGTAGGATGCATCCTTGACCCCTTCCAAGGGAGGCGTTAAGGACATGTCCTAAACATGTCCTGGTGGGCATCCCTGGGACTAGCTGGAGATATTATATCTCTCCGTTGGCTTGGGAAAACCTTGCCATCCCCTTGGTAGAGCTGGAGAAGGTGCATGCAGAGAGGGAAGTGTGTGGATCTCTAGCCACTGATAAACTCCAAACAGCTCCCTGTCATTTTGACTGGCTCTCAGTTATATGATAATCCAATTTATACCATTTGCCGCTATAGATGCTGGTTGCCATGCGGGCACACCTTCACTTGAACAGGAGCAATATTTACAGCTATCTATTTAGAAGTATTTTTTACCATTCTGTTTAGATACTGTTCTTGATGTGGGCAGCAACATGAGATTTTTAAAACAAATAAAAACATTCCCTTGTCCAACACATCAATTATGTCAGTGAATTCTTTTTTATTTATTTATTTTTGTTTGTTTCAAAGGATTATAAGCCCTTTGATCAGCATATTCAGACATACAGTCGTTTAAACAAACAAACAAAAAAAACAATCATCCCATTGTGCATCCTAATTGGATAGGTCACTTGGCTTGAAAATCCGGGTCGTTGTAAACACAAAGAATGACTGCAAGTGTCTCTGCAGTGTTTTACTTAATGTAGCGTTGCCAGCATAAAATGAAAATAAAATGTTTGGATATAACTTTCCATCCTAATGCAGATATGCAGCATTATATGTCAATTTTGGCAAATACACATTTACCAGAAGATAAGTTGTAAACATACTCACTCACTGAGGCATTCTGGGAATTGACCTGATGAGCGTTGCATCGGTTGATAAAGGAGATTAATCGCAGTGTAGTGAGATGGGGGCCAATGTTTAGTAAGTGCATATTTGTGTTTATGACAATATACACAAGCACTCACTTTGGTTTATTGCTGATGTGTTGCGGTATTCCAAACAACTAGGATACGAGATTATCTAGATTTTCCAAGCAAACTTCTCAGCAGAGAAGCTGAGAAATCACAGTCAGCAGCTGACCTCCGATGTTAAAAGTGATGTCCCCAGCATCCAAGATTGTCTATGGGCAGATGGACGATATTCGGGAACTGCTGGGTGTTTCTATTCGTGCAAGTTGACCGGAAAGAAGAAAAGTTTGCTATTAATTTAAATTTGGAAATGGACATAGTGTTTCATGTTTCCTCTCAGATTAAATGATGGTACAGTGGTGCCTCTACTTACGAACGTCTCTGCATACAGAATTTTCAGGTTACGAAAATTAACCCTCAACGGTAAAGTATTGCCAATTGGCTATCTCCTAGCATCTTCCTGGCATCCCTTTGACAATTCGTTGAAAAGAATAACCCAGAAAAAGTGTTCACCTGTCGGGCTATCACTCATTATGATGATGTTGTTTGCCTTGCACATTTTCGAAGGACTGTTAAAAGCCGACAAAAGCAAATGTCCTTGGATCGGTTCTTTATAAAAAGTCAGGCAAAACCCACTGCTGAGAGAGAACATGAACCAAAGAAGGCAAAAGGTGATGACGATAGCAGTTAAAAGCTCAATGAACATCATTTTTATTATTTAGTTTATTCTTTGTTTTTTATTATGTACAACTCTCATTTTATGTTTATTGTGCAGTAATCTAATGGTAACATGTATTTGTTACATGTTTTGATGCATTTTTATGATTTATTAAAAAAAAAATGTATATCCGAATCTTGGGGGGCTTAGAACGGATTAGGGCATCCACATGGAAAATGTGTCTCTACTTACGGATTTTTCAGGTTACGAAACTACTTCCAGAACCAAATTAATTTCGTAAATAGAGGTACCACTGTATTTTGATACATGCCCAGACACATTTTCAAAATATTTTGCCATATGTAAGTAAACAGTCACTTGTACTAGCATGTATTTTCCACCATCATGCAGAAGTATATAAGTTTAGGAAGACCTTCACCACCTGGTGATATGTTTGTGTTTCACCTAAATTAAAGAAAACCCAATAAAGAAACACTTCTCAAAATAAGCAGCATCTGTGTCAATAGGTGCTCTTGAGGGCAGCTGGGCACAGAATATGTACCAATGTGCTGAAGGTCAGGACAACCAGAGTCTAGAGTATAATACGGCAAGTGTAGAAAAAGAACTGAAATTAGTTTAGGGCTTTATTAAGAAGACTCTCTTATAGATTTCCTGTCAGCAAGCACCCATGCTCATGAGATCAATGCACACAGGACTAGGAGTAAAGATAGAGGAAGGAGGAGAGCACAAAGAGATCTTTCCATCTTTGGAGTTGCCTTTCATTCCCTATAATCTAAGACAGGCTTATCAGCAAACTGAGCAGAGCTGTCTTCTCCTTAAGTAATTAAGACATTACTGGGGGGTGTCTATCCATATTTGATGGCGAGCCAAACCACCATCCAGCCAAGCTCCTCTCTGGAAGCCTGATTAGTAGTTCCCACACAGCGAAGGCCGACGGATGCTGGGTCAGTGAGCTGGCAGCTTCCTTTGCAGAATACCCTTTAACCTCTCTCTAGGTTGGTAGGTCCCCATCGGGAGCTGAATATGGATAGTCTGCATCTGCTTGTTAATGAATCTAAAAAGCAATTTAGGCCTCCTCAACTCCCAGTGGAGTTGATTTCATCTCCTTTACAATGGGCCCTCATGAACTCAGCTCAGCAATGCAGTATTTTATCACAAGTTATACCATTAGGGAAGCTTATTAACAACAACTTGAACTGAAGGGTGCAGACAGGTGCAGAGCGGAAATTGCCTGAGGTTAGAATTAGCCTAATTGTTCATATGAAAATCTCAGCTACAAGTGTAAAACCAAATTGGTATGTTGTCATTGGCCTCTGCCCTTTAAATAGCATATACTATGTTTTTACTTTATTTTTTCTTCTTTATTTGATTTTAGAGAAATCCATGGCTATGCACATGCATTCTTGGTTCAAATTGCAATGTGGACAATATGGAGTCATTTTGAAGCCATGTTTACACTATTTATCACTACATATTTAACCACAAGCAAAAATGTTAATTGCATAATTACATAAAATGGTGATGAAAATTAGAGTTACTCCACAGGTCTTCTTATAATTCTTAACAGAAAAGGGGCCTCAAATAATATTACAAGTTTAAAATTCATCTTTAATAGAGATGAAAACACAGGGCTTTGGAGCAGTTAATTGGATGAAACTTTCCTGCACATAAAGCTTCTCAGGCCTCACTTCATTTTATGATAATGATAATTGAAAGATGGAGGATGAAGGACTAAACTACCATGCTGGATTAACAACATGCCTGCGCTGTGTGCAAAATTCACTGTCGTTACACTTGTGGAATACTGGTTCACAGCACCGGGCCTCTGGTTATAGCTCATGGACTTGATTACTGTTCTCTTAATCAAATTCTTCCTCCTCAATAGAATTTGCAGCAGCTTAAAATGTGTTTTCTATTTCTTTCTATTAAATGCCTCCCCTCAGGTCAAGATACACCTGAATTCCAGAACAAGTTCATTTATTTGTGATGTCAAAGGAATTTACTAAATATCCTCATACAAATGAACTCAAAATTTAATCTTGTCTCAAAATATGGTCCTGTCTCCCTCCACACCAAAGCATGACTGTGGTAACTAAACTGAACATTAGTCTCAAAATTGGCATTACTGGGATGGGAATGATCCTAGACATGTCACAAATTCAACTCATTTGAGAGATATTTTTCTTGTTAAGCCACCCTAAAGTCAGACATGTTCACAACTGAAATTGTTCATACAGGGATATGGGTGATTTAGTTTTTCAGCCACAGTGGTGACTGTGAGCTCTGGGAAAAGAATGATGCAAGCAACAGAACTGACTGTATTACGGTTACTTTCCAAGAATATATGATCCCTCTATAAAAAAAAAACAAAAAACAACCTCTATAACGGTCAGTGGCGGCGGGCCTAAAGGGCACCGCCCTCCCAGGTGTCAAGGAGAACATTTATAAGATATTATGAATATATAGATTACATTTAAAATTTTGATTAACTGTTGTTGAGTCAGTTTTATTGAATAGTATCGACCCACATGAAGTTTGAATTATTTAAAGAACATTTCCATCAAATGACCCTTATTCAACAGTGAATTTCCACTGACAGAAAGTATCTTTTTCTCTTCTGGGGCACTCAGTCAAAGTGGTCCTAAAGTTCAACGAAATAGCCAATCATGGCTACTTCCAACAGCAACTTCCAACTTGCTGTTGGAAGTTAATAAATATTTGGCCAATCAGCATCGCTGAATTTAATAGTTCTGGGGGCGCTGGGATTTTTGCCCCGCTATAGAAATTTAAATTGCTACAGTGATACGTCAGCCAGTCAGAGATGATGGCAGCAACAACAGTTGAGGGGCATCTTGCTCCAAATTTGGTGAAATCTTTGTTGAACTACCCCTTTTGCAAGAAGAAAAATCCTTGTTAAGGAGCTGGGACCCAACAAGCTGGGACTTTCAGCAGGAGTTGGTTCCAACACAAGTTGTGGCTGATGGGCAGCAGAGCAGCCAATGCACTTTTTTGTTTTCCCTGCATCCTTTTCAAAAGTGACCGATGTGATCTGACATGAACGTAGTTTGAACAAACTGATTTGAAGCACCTCCCCAAACGCACCAAGAAGCATTGAAGATCAAAAGTTCACACGGAAAACTGTGTAAAGCCATCTGTGGTTGGAAGGATTATCATAGCAGCACAGCTAGTCGACGGACACTGCACTGCTGTCAGAAGGCACAATGAAGAGGTAGAAAAAAAAGCATCATATTTTATCAAAGATATTGACTGTTTTAACTAGCAATGTAAATGTGGGAAAATGATGAAAGTCTTTCTTCAGACAAACCCAGAATTTTCAGACGTCTAGTCGACTTAATGGCGTCCATTGATCATGACTTGAGGGAACACCTTGAAAATGCAACAGTGTTTGAAGGCACTTCAAAGACCGTTCAGGATGAGCTTCTGGACTGCATGCTGGCAGTCCTGAGAGAACGGACCTTGGACCAAGGGACAACAGCTGACTTCTTAGCTATCCAAGCTGTTGAAACCACTGACAGTTCCTCACACTATCAGCTAGTCCCAGGAAGTCCTAAGATACATCGATGAACGCTACAATATCCAGGAGCATTTTTTTTTTTTTTTTTTTAATCTTTTATTCATCAAGCTACCCAGCGTCTGTGCTGAGAAAATAGCCTGCGCCTTATTGGAGAGGCTGCGCACCATCCTTCCTAAGGGACAAGAAAAAAAGTTGATCGCCCAGGCCTGTGATGGCCCACACAACACCATTTGGCACTGGAGGTAAGCATGTAAATGTAACCGAATGTAAACTAGAAGTCCAAAGGATGACAAACATGTAAAAATTTCAATGACTTCCACCTGGATTTTGGCAGTTTCCCCCTAATTATACACAGATTCAAACTCACCTTCTTACAAATCACATCATTATCTCCTCATTCACTCGCTCACTGCAAATCCATCTCTACAAACACACAGGCACCTCATTTTAAAGTCACTCTTTCACACAGAAATCTCACAAGGGGATGTCATTTTGAAACCCATGATCTGTTTGGTTGTAAATAATTCCATTGCAGTACAGTATGGTTTACTACTGTATGTTTGTGTTTGGTGTCAAAGGGTGAATTGTTCCTTGTAATAAACTTCTCAAGTATAAAAGTATAAATGGAACTTCTGAGTTAATTAAATTATTATTGTGGAACTGTCATTTTCTGACTATTCATTTGAATGCTTAGACTGGACTAGGCAGGGAAATCTGTTGGCATACCGGCCCCACCAAGATTTTTCTTCACAGGTAACAGTGCATTTGGTGTACCAGCCTTTGGAGGAGGAGAAGTGAAGTTAGAAGGACGAGAGGGGATATAGTTGTTAAAAAAAACACAGCTCACTTTAAATCAGTAACCTAAATATTGGAGGAGTGAAAAAAAAAAAAAAATTTAGCAGCATATACAGGTATACATCAGATCCTGGCTACTTCAGGAAGGGTATCCGACATAAAACTTGTGCCACATCAACCATGCAGATTATTCCGCCGTGGCAACCCTGAATAGGGAGAAGCCAAAAGCAGAAGAATACAGGAATTCAAAAAAAAGAAAAACAAATGCATCAAAATTACTGCAGACCTGTCCAGGGTGTACCCCTGCCTTTCACCTGAAGAGAGCTGGGATAGACTCCAGCAGATCCCTGTGACCCTGCATAGATGATGGATGGATGGATGGATGGATGGATGGATCAAGTTTTTAAAATAGTACTATGAATATTAAAGTACAGCATGAGGTCTTCTTAATTGTAATATACTGCTTTTTAAATTTTTGAAAATTAAAATTAAAAACCTCTTTTCAGTATAAAACGTCTTCTGCTTGTCTTAATGACTGTAATCAACATGTAAAATGAATATGCCTCATTTCATATATTTGCAACCTCCCTCGCCCACGTTTACATCACATAGATACTGTTTCGGTCAGTTTGACCTGGAAGTCAAAGTGGTGAATAAAATAATTTTTTTTTCCAGCTGTCATCCCTATGTCACCCCAATCACACACACACACAAAGACCCTCTCTCTCGGGATTTGCTTGACTTGACATGTGGTCTTAAAGGGCACAGTATAACCTGTGACAATCTTTTTCACATACTATAACATGAATCAGGAGCTTCAACAGAAAAAACTTCATGATGGTTGGAAAGGTCCGAAAGAACTGGGGTGAACGCCCTGCTGAGATGCTAGGTAACCAAGAACAAGACCCCTCAGTCTTCAATGTGGATGGAGATCAGACTGGAATGCATCAAAGCTGTACAAGAGGCGCATCTTCCTTGAAGAGCTGGGGAAAGCGCTTGTGGTTCTGCACGTACAGCGAAGGCAGTACATGCCAAGGACCCCAACTGCTGCTGCTGCTGCTGCTGCTGCTGCTGCTGCTACAGTGAGGGAGATCCAGGAGAGGATTTCATCAAGTACATCAGTGCATGAGGTAAGTAAATGTCTGTGTGAGAGAGCATGCTTTGTGTCTTGGCAACAGAAAGAAAAACAAACCATTGTAAAAAGCATAGTGATCATCGTTCTCTTCTTTTTACGTTGCATCAGAAGGGGGAGGAAAGAGGTGTCAGGTTTGCAAGCCATATGATGATGTCTCAATGAGCATGATCTGTAGGAAATGTTCGAAATTCATTTGCCCAAAGCACATTGTGATGACGTGCCCCTCATGTGCTCTGTATACACACACATATGCACCTTGTTCATTTCTTCCAATTACTTTTTTGTGTATTTTTGTTCCTAAGCTAGGATAGACTCCAGCAGATCCCCGTGACCCTGCACAGGAATAAGTGGGTATGGATAATGGATGGATGGATGCATTTCTTGTTCTACACATTGCATAGTATTTATTGCTACAATGTGACGACATGTCACTCGTGTGCTGTGGAAACTCAGAGACCCACATATATACACACCATGTTCATATTGGTCATCTCTTTTTTTGTTTTGTTATTTTATTCATTTTTTGGTTCAAATACATTGCTAGAATAAAGTTTATATTCATTGCAAATCCAGATGATTCAGCTGGTCAATTTGACCCTGAAGAGGAGGTCTTCTGGTGTTAATTTATTAACATCACCCCATAGAAAGACAAAAAGTTCAAAATGTAGAAAAATAATAATGATAATAATTAAAAAATAAACAAATACATGTAAAATAAAACTATTGTATTTTCTAGATAATCTTTCCACATTTAAAAATGTATTAAAACAAAAATAGAGTTAATAATCCTCATTGACCCATGATCTGTGAGAACCCTAAATATTGATTGAAATGGTCAGTGATGGAGTTAATGAGATAAAAACAATGTTTATTGGGAGTCTTTAGTTTCTGACACTTTTAGATTATCAAACATGTCCAACCGATCCTGAAAGATTAATGTTGTTACGGAGAAGAAAACATTAGAGGAGGGTTGAATGTAGCTTAGAGAATCTTCTTGTTTATGAACAAAGAAACTGTCAGCTGTCAACAAACTTACCATACATACGTGACTGAATTATACCAAAAGTTGTCAACAGCTGCTCATGCTATGAATTATGACTGTTGACACTGATGACTGTTTCAGTGTCAGCCATCATCTGCTAACAAGAGGTTGACCATAAATCTACTCTGGATGTTTGCCTTTTCATGCATGTGACAACATTAAGGGGACCAGCAGAGACTTATTCTGGCTAAGTGATACTGTTTTGGTTTGACGCTTGTTTGCTCACTGACCTGAATTAAAGGGTCTTGCTCAAACGAAAGCAAACCCAAGATCAAGCTTCATTCTGGCCCCTGGCAAATGGTCTCCAGTGTCTAAAAAAAACCAAAACAAAAAAAAAAAAAAAAAAAAAAGGAAACGCCACACAGTCCGATTTGAAAATTCTAAGAATGGAAGCATACACTTGACAATAGCCTTTGTTGAGATATGTGCGCGATGTAAGGAGAAAAAAAATACTGTCTTACTGTGGTAATAATAATAAACCTGTGTTTACTATTATTAGAAAACGTTCTAATAATACGTTATTTTTCAACATTAAGTGTAATCTCATAAAATGAATATTGGGGTGTTGTAAAACCAGGGCCAAATTTCCTCCTGTTGGTGAAGTCACCGTCACGGTTCTTATCATCTTAGCAACCCCCAAAGTAAAAAAAAAAAAAAAAAAGCATGTCATCACGTGAATAATCTTGTCCGAGCCCGTGCTTTAATTTATTATCTCTCTTTTTTATTTATTTTTTGCTGAACCTTAGCTACATAGCAACAAATGTCATACAAAACAACAGCAACGTTTCAAGGTCTTTTTGAAATGTGAACATCTCCTAGTTGAAGGTCATGTGTTCCACCAGCCCTTCTTCCGCCAAATGTGCAGGACTGTACTGTCAGCGATGCCCTGCATACTAAAAAGAAATACTAAAGGGGTTCAGGAGTGCACTGTGATATGCCGCTTCTCATGCTATGACAGATGGAGGAGGCTCCAATCCTCCCTGAACAGGATGGAGTGGATATGAAAAATGGATGGACGGGGACCAGAGTGTGAAAGTGTGAAGACAACGGCTGCCCACCAACGTTTGCTGAAGTCCCAGTTCTGGAGGAAGTCCTTCCCTTCCTCTGATGCACAGAGAGAAACCCACATTGCAGATAAAGTGGACTGAGTGTGTGACTAGAAAAAAAAAAAAAGAAACTTTGCAATTATGTTAAATAATATCAAGATTATATGTCATTTTCCCCAGATGTCATAGAAGTGATGATTGACTCAAATGCAGGGTCACGTTCCACTCACTACTCCAGCCTTTTCCATTTTCTGGAAAGTAGGAAAGAAACAAACACATTTGTTGCCACTTAAGCCTCAAAACTAGGATTTTCCAAGAAAAAATACATAATAAAATAAACATAATCATGTGGATCTTCAGCTCCTCACACATTAGTACATTACCCTTCTATCCTTCACTCTTACTTACATGCTTGCTCATCATCATATGTTAGAGATTAGAGTGTAACATATCACATCAAATCAGAAAAGATTACAGTGAATGAGTGGATGGTCTTTGAGAAATATATAAAATGTCAAAGGTTTGTGTTTATTATCTAGGTTTTGAGGATAATGCTTGTTCTCTGATTATTCAGCTAAACCTCATTTACAGCCTGCATATCTCCCAACAGGACAACAGGTTCTGGTGTCCACACATCTAAGTACTTATCTCTGGAAATATGTTTTAAGAAACTACCAATAATAATTGAGACGGGATTGTATTTTCTATTTAAGGGTGAGGAAATGTTGTTAATTAAGGTATGTGGGTGGGTTCAAATCATAACACTGAACGCATATTAATATGTTCACTGACTTTTTTTTTTTTTTTTTTATTCTTGCCCAGAAAAAAAAGGATGTAAAATGACAGCTTATATTCATACAGTAACTTTCTGCTCTTTCTCCGTATGGTGCATTGCCATCTTGTTTCAAAGGGAAACTCACCTCAAACTTGGCTATGCTGTGGGAGAGACATAGATTTACGATATGGAGGTGAGTGTTATCCTCCTGCTTCATTGTGACACATTTTCACATGCATATACACTAAAACACACACAGCTATGCTAAAATGGACCTGCACACAGCCATCCCTGCAAAATTAATAAGAGTCCCAGATCCAGGCAGTGGAGACATAGCATCCTCCCAATTATGTGTGTTTTGGTATCGTTTCGATTTATGAACAGCTAGGCCAGGATTCTGCAGAGAGCGAGCTGACCAATCTTGCTCTTGCTATCTGACAAGGTCTCAAAGATGAATGGGAGGGTGAGGAAGAAGCTCACAGGCAGGGGCAACAGGACTGGTATTCAGAGCCAGATGATTTAAAGATTTAATATCAGCCATTATTGCTACTCCTATTCTTGAGTTTCCTAATTTGTCCCTAATGGAATCCTGACCCATCACTGAGCATACTGATCGCCTGTTAAACAGAGACTCTCTCCACTGATCATTACAAGGCTCATCGCTGTCAACTGCCTATCACATATCAGGAAAATGGGAAATTCTCAACTTGACAAATCCGATAGGGGTGTTGGAGAGTACTTTTTGGGGAAAAAAAGCACAGAAAAGCACAAAAAAATTGGCATAAAAAGTTATATAAGTGTGTGTGTGTGTGTGTGTGTGTGTGTGTGTAAGTGTGAATAGGTGTTCGTGGGTCTGTATCTAATGGAATTCATCTGTTTTATATATATATATATATATATATATATATATATATATATATATATATATATATATATATATATATATATAGCTATAATAAGCCTTATACTCTGTCTTTCAATGACATTTAATAATAAGCTCACACTCAGAAAGAAGACAAATGACTTTGTGGGTCTGCAGCGAGCTAATGTTTCCACTGTTGTTAATTCGAGCCTTTGTATGTTCTTCCTTCGGATTGCTATCAGATCTTCGGTTGATTGGGGCCAAACCTGATTACTTGTAGATTCAACAAAAACATCAACTAAACTAATGGCTGCACAGCTCTGGGCAAACCAAACTCACACAAATGTACGAATACAGCCACGAGACAGCATCTCGTCGATCAGTTAAGCTAGAGCCTTCCCCTGAACGTGGCCGTCGTAGTGAAAGCCTACTTGAGACAAGATATTTGTTTGCTGAAAGGTTCCGGGTTCTTGTTCTCATTCATTTTGGATAATGCTGAAAACTTCTTGACATCATAAGATGAATTCACACTTAATATGCAAATGAAACATAACAGGAAATATGGGCACGTAGCCGGGCATTCCATTGTTAGCAGTAGAAAAAAACAAAACAAAACACCAGAACCTCTTTATTTTTGTGCAGTTTTTCCTTTCTTACCTCCACTTGTCAGCAGCAGGCCAGAGCTAGTGTGCTGTAGTATGGTGTTAAATGAATCTGCCTTGCTGTACACCTGTTATGAAGTTTTAAAAGGCCCATTTGGGACTAGTGTGGGGGAGAGAGAGAGATAGAGCGAAGCAAAGCATATGGACAAGAAGCTGTCAGATACGGAAAGAGACTCTTTTTTCCCCCGTATTTTCATTCTTGAAACATTCCATCCAGCTGAGTTGACTGTGGCTGTGTGTTTCATTGCTGTCACCTGTCACTTCACCTGGCAAAGGGTTATGCAGCATTTTGTAGGGTTTGGAAGGCCATATACCAAAAGAAAAGGCAGAGAATGAAACAGTGAAGGGTTGCTGACTTAAGGGACTGTCACAAGGTGTGTTGTACCCCAGGGAAATGTTTGAGTCTACCTTGACCAAATGGCTTAATTGTATCCAAGTCATGGTCTACTTCAAAGGTCTTGCTCAGGTGTTTGGTTTCAGGTGAGGATAATCAGAAAGTCTAGTTGTCATAGCTACTAAGGACAGAGATTTTCCGTAAAAGGTCACGTCTCCCTATATAAGTGTATTTATAATACGAAAACATCTGTTGTTTCCCAAAACAGAATGGTAATGTTTGTATGTCCTTCCTGGGTGGCTATAAACCAACCAGAGAAAGCATCTTGAGAAGGCCTCTAATTACCTCTTTACAAATTGACTTTAAGTGCAGCAACCCGTTTTGTTTATATTGCTTTCTGTAAGTATTTGGAACCCCATACTGGAACTTTATCTTCACTTCTTAATTGAGCAATTGTTTGCCAGACTAATCTCCGAGGCTTGTGTACACAACAGTCCTGAAAGATGCCTCAAATTAAAGTCTTATCTTAATCCTCTCCTTCCCAAAACATTAGCCTTCCACATCAGGACAATTGCATCTAAATGCGGAGGAAGAGTAAAAAGTACTTTGAAGCAAACCTGAATTATCTAAGACACCAACCTGCCAACTTCTTTTAAGGATACAGGTTGATGCAAGAACGAGGACATTTAAACTGTGTACAACTGCCTCTAAGTGAATCAATAAGTACTTGCTGAGAAACACATGTTTGAGAAACAAATACTTGCTGTACCAATTTTATGCTACGTTGCAACGTCCATCAATGCTTGTGTCTTAGGTGTAACTTGTTCCTCTGACAAGCCAGGAACACCTGTCTGTCTAATCCTTACAATTAACCTGCAGACTGGTACCCAGCTTGGGTTACATCCAACATGGCTCGCTCATCCTTTATGCTGGCGCGTCAGCCTGTGCAATCTTCTAATCAGCGTAACCCAATCCTCTACTTCTATCCACTGCCTGAGCTGAAAAAAGGGACAGGCATGACTGGGAAAGAGACAGAAACTCCCTTCATGTCTGCCAGGACCAGCATTTGGCCTCTCCAAAGCCGCCTATCCACCCCAGCACCATTTTCACTTTCATTTTCTCAGAACGCAGTTTTCACTCTGATTTAGTCCTTGTTCAAGTCTATATTCCAGTCACAGATGTAGTGGCTGAATTATATGAGGCAGGTATTAAGCTGAGTGATTTATTTCTCTGAGATTGAAACCAGACTATAGCCTGGAGCCTGTCATGTCATTTGACTGCCCACAGTCTATCCCTTGGTTCTGCACAGCACCCATTCCAAACAGGGCCATGTCCACAGTGACCACACTCATATTGATTTCCAGAATATCATCTTAAAAAGAAGAAAAAGAAAAAAAAAAAGGTTTTCATCAAGCATGGAAAAACTCCCTGAAGACAGTAGTTGAACAATGGGAGAAAAATAATGTATAAATGTGCACAAGGCCAAATGCTACACGGAAGACAGCTTATTGTTGTGCCTTTAGGCAGTAATGATTAGCCACAAAACCTTTGCTGTCCTTTCCGTGATTGCTCAGATGTCACTGTAACACCAATGAGATACGCTGAAAAACAAAGGAGAACAGATGAAGGTACTCTGCGAAAAGGTCTCCAGGGAATAGCTATTAAAGGAAGTGGCGGTCCAGCTTTGGGGCCACAGTCGGTAACAATGTATTGATCCATCCTCCTGTTCTCTTATTTCCTTCAATTTAGAGAGTAGATTGTTGAAGAAACAGAGGAGGAAGTAAAACTCTTTATATTGCCTCAGCTTCGTTTCTCAATGCATTATACAAATTAAGAGGTTGAAGTAGAGGGCCAGGAACTAAGGTAAATTACATGCTCTCCCCATGGCAAAATGGAAACCCCACACCTTTTTTCAGGGGCCAGCCTCTGCAAATAAAACCACGGACTGGAAGAAGTTTCTGGGGCCTTGACGATATGGTCAATCAGTTTAAAAGCTCGTAAAAGCCTTTCCGCATTAGGCTTTTCAGCATATCAGGATGCTGGTAAAAAGGTTTTGTTTCCTTGGCAATGTTGGCTGGCAAAGTGTAACTCATAACATTTGAATGATATAAGACTTTGACCATGCACATAATGGTGAATGCAGACTCGTTCAACCACAGGAGCTGAAGCAGTTGTCCTCTGCTGAAATGAGTCTGCTCATAAATGCTCAAATTCCAGAAGTGGTGGGTTCCTGTGCGCAATATGTAATCCTTAAGGCTGCGGAAGCTGTAGTCTTTTTTTTTTCTTTTTATTTGTAATCATGAACCATCATTTAATGAAGGTGATTGAAAAAAAAACAAACATGAGTACATTCCAGAGGGTTATAGATCCCGTGTGAACCATGAAGACCTGGAGACAAAGTGACTTGATGAGAGGTATGGGAGTTTTGAAGAGGGGTAAGACGATCTGGGCAGCCTGAGACTTATACTGGAGTGATCATTTGATACAAAAGGGTTAAGGTGTCTTGTGTAAATGTTTAATCACTGTCTGGGCTCCTGGTCATTAACCCCTGACAGTGGACTTGAGAGGGCCAGAGAATAAGCTACCTAAACACTGGGCATTTACCTTATCACACCTTAAATCCTCAGGCTTCAGGCTAATCATCTTCTGACTATTCTTCCTAGCATAGTATTCATCTGATAAAGAAGAGCAGCTGTTTGTGTCAATGACACTCTTCAGTTCCCATGACTTATCAGGAGACATGGATTGATTCCCTTACATTTATACAGCGTGACTCTGAGTGTCTAAATGATGTATTACTAAGTTAACTCCTAAAATCAAGTTTAAACAATTTTGTTAACATAAAAAAATGTAATTAAAAAAAAAACATTCGTTTCTGACCTTTAACTTTGCCATTGGGCAATTTCAACAAAAGTGTCCATTTTGTGCCTACTTGATGATATAGATAATGCTGACGCCAGGAGCCTTAAATGACAGGATGTTTAATCAAATCAAAGCAACTGCACCCAAGAGGACATTTCTTGAAAAGAGTCTTTAGCAAAGGACTCACTGTCAAAACTAGAGCTGATAATACCCGTGTGGGAATAAAAGTTGTAAAAGCAAAGCTGCAGAACTCAGCCAAAAACCTTGAAACCATATTTCCTCATTTCACAAATTAATTTATTAAGAGCACACAGTGAATTACTGTGATTCCGTGTTATGAAACTGTCCAGAACATTCTCAGAAAAGCATGAATATGATCAAAAGTACTGTTGTGAGAATTAGCAGGAAACGGTCAGGTTTCTCCAGTTTTAGCTTCTCTTCAACCTGGCAGCATGACAGCAGAGGTGGGCTGTCTGTTAACCATGTAGGGTGCACAGCATTTTTGTCTGTTTCCTCCTCCACAAATTGAGGTGATGTCCCATATTTTCGTTGGCTTTTGTTCTCAATCATTAACTAATAAACAGCTTGCCGTGAATTGGCCTATATCAAATAGCCATCAGGAAAGCAGAGAAGGCTCTGCCTGTACTGACTGGCGTTAATGTCAATCAAACTGCACACACAAGAGTCACATGCAGGGTAATCTCTTACTGTTTTTGCCACTCAGCTAAGCCCAATGGGTTGAATTAGAAAAAAAAAAACCTCACAGTCACAGCTTGAACTATGCAATGATCAGAAAGAAGAGGGAACACAAATCCACGTACGAAAATTACAGCTGGATGAAGACCGTGGGCCATGGGACAAAATACTCGGTCTATTTGTTTAGTTTGGAGTAATTTTTTTTAGTTTTGCAAAGGTAAAGACACAACATAAACATATGGAGTACTTTTGAGTCTCACAAGAGACGTCTTTCTACTAAAAATACAGTATGTGCCGATCACTGTGTCCATTCATGCAAAGACCCCTGAAACCCAAAGACGATCTCCAGACAGTTTTACTACTTTTAAACACAGACTCATTTTTCAATTGTTCTACGCAAATACATAATTTGCACTGTGTGAGGTGGTGATGGGGTCATCATCCCACAGAGGAAGCCAGAGAGTCAGGTAAGATCCTGATGTTGCGTATGCTGTTTTAACGTTTGTGTGGGTAAATCTTGAGCCAGAGGGGGGGGGGGACGGCAATATCAAGAGTACAAAACAAAACAGAATTTCTTTTTTATTTTTTTATTTTTTTATCAGTAATACTAATCATTGTCTTTAAGTCACTAAAGACAATGATTAGTATTGCCCATTTTAATGGCATTCGTGTCATGTCTGTGCTTGTGCTGGTGTTTGTTTGGCAGAAGGCAGGGAAGAAACATTTCCAGGGTGATGCTGTGATGCTTTAACGCTCCCACTTCACTGAACCAACACACAAGGTAGCTTTGGCTTAATGTGGGGGAGGAAGCACGGTTTCACTTACACGCGATCTATGTTTGCACTCTCACACAGCCACATTAACGCTTGTGTAAGCACCAATTGCAGATTAGCCTCATTCATCTAATTGTGCATGGCACAATTATGTAAAGCCCTAATTGTTTCCCTGGCATGCATACACTTACCATTTTATGAGATGACATCAATGCGCGGAGCCCGCTGGCTGAAGCAAAAAGTTTATTTCTTTGAGAGCGTGAGACAGTTTTTTTTTTTTTTTTTAAAGCCTCCTCCACCTCTCCCAAGGGCGATGTTTTCCAAAGTGGGCTCGCTAAAGCGTAGCAAACAAAAGTGAATACCCAGACTGGACTGCGAGGAAAGGCAGATCAATGAGACAGCTCACCGACTCATGCGTAGCAGCTTTGTGGAGATAGTCCTCTGTGGACAGTTCTGCTTTGGAGACCTTAAATCAGTTTTGGGTGGTGGGAGCTGCTTATCAGCAGTGGATCCTTGGCGCATGACACACAGGATGGTGTTGCTCTGAGGTGTGTGAGTTTGAGTGACAGAGAAGAAGGCATGGAGGAATAAAAGCAAACCTCTGCAGCCAGAAAGGGGTTGGTAAAGCTTCAAATCTGTTATATGGTATATACAGTAACAATGTAAAAAAAAAAACATCTAAATGCTTAACATTGACCTGATGAAAAGAAAAGAAAATCAGCACCATTCCACCAGATGTTGTCTGAGTAGTCACGGTCTGTTCAACACTACATTTTCCATTTCAATCCAAGGTTAGGAAAAAAAATTTAATGTTTGCTAAAATATGTTTTATGGAGCTCTGCTTTCAAAATGGGTGTTAGAAGATCGAAAATTCTGCCAAGATTTAACAAATTAAAAGCACATGGGGGACAGGTATTGCCAGTGAAATAGAAGATCCATGGGAAGCTTTAAAATGAGGCTCCTTTTAATCGGCCTCTGTACAGATGGAGCACACGAGTCAAACAAAACAGGAAATGGGCGATTGCCATCATAAATAGCTGTTGCATTGAAGTTACATCAAAGCCTCTTGACAGACAAAACACAATAGTTGTTTTTCTGTTCATACGAGGAAGAATTTAGGAATGCGGAGGTAAAAGAGTCCAAACTGCAGTTTCTGTTACAGGTTATATGACCTTATTTCCCCGTGTGTCCAGGGCATTAAATTCAATTTATGTGAAATGAAAAACATCCAAATACCCCTAAAGAGCACTCAATGAGAAAAGTTTCACTCACATAAAATTAAGAATTATCTGAGCCCATTTACATTTAGACTAGCATTTTGCAGCAATTTCCATGCATGTCCACAGGTATCAGACAGCTCGATGGAGTCTCACTGTTAGTGATAATGGTAATACACCATGAGCCAGGGCTTGAAAATTTGAAACTGAAGTGAATAGAATATTCTGCCAACGGTGTCTAATCAGCCAAGGTGAAACGGTCTGGTAGGCTAAAACAAAGCATTTTGTGACACCCAGTAACTTCCTTACGTCTGCCTTTTTTTCTGGTTTTTATTTCGTGGTATGCTGTTGGCTCAGGGCCCCTCAATACAATTAGCTCCTGATAATGTTTGACCTTTCATAAGTGTGTCAGATTTCAGAACTGTCTTTGCTAATGGCATTATTGATAAATACATATATTCTTCAGGTTATAGTTTTACAAAATGTGTCTGTCCGTTGTGCGAGCATTGACTGATAAGTAGAGTATAATTCTGCTTGTTACCCTTCTTAGATATACATGTCCTGCCGTGCAAGCGCAATCTCTGCATGACTAACCAGACCGTGTCTTTGTGTTTTCTCGGGTGGGACGATCAACCCCAACCATTCGCTGTTGCTTATAGTTTCTTCTCCCTGCAGAAGAGAAGAACACAGGTCGAAATGTATTTACTTGACAGCGGCTATCAAAGCCTGCTCTTCTATTATGGGATGTTTTATGGTCACAAGTGAAATAGTCAACAATAGATTCCAAACACAAACATTCGCTATCTCTTCCTGTGCCTCTCTCCATCTCGTCAAAATGAAACAGGCTGGCTGGTACAGATGTATGACTTCTATGCTCATCTCTGTGCATTACAGTGAATCATGTTTAACTTTTATTCAAAGCAGTGTTGTGATGTGAGGCCATTTTGAAAAAGGAAAAGCAGCTGGTAGTCTGTATGCATAATATCTTGCAGAGTGATGATCTACAAGATACTCAGTTTTTGCAACAAACTGGAACCGGTGCATAATATCTGCTTACTCGTGCATGACACAAAACAAGAGGCCCCAAATGTTTAAAAGATGTCAAAAAGGGAAATGTTTGCAATTTATAATTTTGTATCGGTGCAATAGAAGCAATTTGTAATTACACCACAGGGGAACAAAGTTAAAATATTCAGCTCAACTTGCTGCCCATCTTTGCCATTTAGCTCTCTGTCTTTCTTTCCCCAGCTGCTCATAGTATCAGTACGTTATAAAACATTTAGAAGGAGCTGATTCTCCTTGGGGAAACATTACCAGAGAGGAACTTCTCCACCTGTTCTGATCGAGTGGCTCTGCTGTGTGTACTGGCTTACAGATAGAAGTCCACTCCACCATCATCTTCCTCATCCTCCCACGCCATGAACCTTTGTCTGACACCATCCACATCCTTTTGTAGAACAAATAAACCTTTCTTCCCTCCTCTCATCCTTTTTCAAGAAACTGACCAGGGTAGGATTAAATGATAATTCATCCTTTATTCTCTTTTTGGAACGCTTAAGGGCCTGATTCCACTCTTGCATGTCTGATCCTCTTATATCAGTGCACTCACTGACGTGTTTTCAAAATTCCCCTCCTTTATTTTCTATGCCGTTGCCGCCAAAGCCAGCACAGCCTTCACAGTGCCAACAAATTGTAAACATAGTAATAAAGGAATGAAGGAGTTGAATCAAGAAAAGGAGGGGAAAAAATGGGGGATTCTGCCTTATATTGGTCTTATATATTCAGCAGTGTACTCTGTGATTTGTGCAGGGAAAATGCAATTTTTGTGTCCCGTCGGCTTTCTCTTCTCTAGTCATGTATAGCAGCAAGCATGTCGACTGCACACAGTTGTGAATAACGAATCAAATCCCATCATGCCTGACAAAAAAAAGATTGCCAACACACTCTTTTTGTTTTGTTTTGTTGTGTTTTATTTTTTGTTTTTTTTTTCTTGAACAGATCAAATCTGAAAAGTATCACAAAGAAACTAAAGCATTCCTGTTGTTCCAGGTAGAAGCCATGCATTTTCCTATTCATTTTAAATTAACATTACTTCTTTAAATTAAGGGCTGCAAGAGCAGCTTGTTCTGTGAACAATATAGGCCATCTATCAGTTTAGAGTAAATGGGGTGGTACACTGGGGTTATATTGCTTTTAAAGCACAGACAGCAACATTCAGCATTGTATTGAACATGATTTTGATTATTCCAGTATAAAGTGACATTTAAGCTTGTGGTTACATTTTCTTTCAAAAAGATGACAAAATGTACATTTGTAGAAGCAGCGTGGCATACATTTAGTGTGTTAAAAAAATAAAGTGAAAAAAATCTTTTACATTTATTTTCTTCCCACTTCTAAACTCTCAGCTGTGAGAGAACAAGGAGCTTAATGTACTATGAAGTGATTCCTATCCCATTATAATTTGCCTTGTCCCTAGGAGGCCTGGTTAGTGAGCACTTTTAGCTGGAGGATGAGAGAGGGCTGCGTGGGTGGAAGAGGATCGTACAAATCAGGTACAGGCACATTGGAGAACCAATCAATAGTCATGCTGCAGTCTGTTTTGTTCATTACCTCTTTTGATTTTTTTTTTTTTTTTTGACATGATGGAATTCATGCTGAAGAAGTGAAAGATGGAAGAGACAGTCTCCATGGATTTGGTGAGAATCCTTGCCATGTTTATATGATGTTTTGTTCTTCTCAACTTATGGGTTTCAGAGAGACATACGCAAACACAAAGAGGACTGTGTGGTTAATCTCTGCCATATGCCTGGCTGACTCCAGACAAACATGCAGACATGGAGGCTTAGAGATCAAGAAGAAGCTGGGGGTTCTCATCTCAAAAGCCAAAATGAGGTGGAAGACAATGTAAGATTAAAAGAAAGAATGAAATGCAAGTAAACATGGTTTAGTCACCGTTGATATCAGAATGATAAGGACGATGCAACCAGTCATAGCAAGTTCAAAACACAGTGTAAACATGTGCATAAAAGCAGTCTTGACTTGATTAAATCTCACTATATCCTTTGGCCACAAGTTAAGTGTTGAGGAAAGTTGTAGTGAAATGTGCAATCAAAAGAGAGGGCACTGTTATATCAAGCCTGAAGAGAGTCAAGCAGCCAGTCTGAGAAAATGAGTGATGCTTAAGAGGTTGAGGGCTTTAGTGAAAATGGTTTCTTGGTGGGACTGGAGAATCCCTAACACTTTTACTCAAAAATGAATTATGTATTGTATTGTTTACATCGATAAATCATTTTTATCAATTTACAGAGCCAGAAGAATTCCAACTGCCTCATCTGTTCTAATTTATCAGTCAATTTATCATGTGAAAAGCATCTCATAGAATAATTAATCATTCATATTAAATCTATAATGTAACTCTGTCTTATAAGCCCTTCACCTCAAGAACCCAGTCATCTGCCAAACCAGAAAACAAATCCAGCCAAGCATGCGGCACCACCGACACAAGGATGCCACTGCAGTTCAGGAGAGTTTCAGCTGTGACAGAGAAAGGAGGATCTGCACTGGATTACCCAGAAAGCTGAGTAACTGAACAACCTCTTTATAAAATAGTCCAGTCTCACAAGAAAAGTATTAAGTAAGGGGTATTTGTCCACATGTCTAAAACACAATCATAGAAATACAATCATTGTGATGTTAACTAACTGAACGGACAGTTAAGATGAATAGTCAAAAGTCCTTGAAGGTCAGAAGTAGATTTTGACCTGGTTCCCTTTTGTGGTAGTTTGCAGTATAACAAGACTTTCCACCCACTTCTACTGTTCCGCAAGCTTATTTTGATTATAGTTGTGTAATATCACTATAGAGACAGTTTCACATAATGCTAAACATATTTATAATCTGTGGTGGAAAATCTAATATAACACGCATGAGTGACAGTTTCTCATAATGAAAAACAAGCCATGTTCCATTTTTAAACAGCAGATGTTGACATGTAACTTTTCTGGAGCCTAGAAAGTTTAGCAATTTAAAAATAAATAAATAAATAAATGAGTTTTTAGTGCAAAACCACCAAGTTTTTCAGCATATTCCCTATTCTTTGTGAGGTCGAATATGTTGTATAATGTTGTTTATGTGACATTGCAGCACTCAAAATACAAATATACAGTAAGTGAAAGTGTGAAACCGTGTAAATGAAAAGTAATGTAGCTAGAGGAAAGGAGGATAAAGCAGGTGAGACTTGCCAAAAAGGACCTTGATTTAATCTTTTTTCAAATTACTGACTTTTAAAAAGGATACTTTTGTATATTGTTCTCCCAGTTTCATAGAAATGAGACCTCTTTACTCCTAGGCTTATATAGTTTATGCATTTTAAAACCTTTTGACAATAATTTTCTAGCATCTTTAAGCTATTTGTTACTATGTTTTAGTTGTTCAATTTTCTCATGAGTCATTAAATTCAGGAATTAGAAGCCAAGGCTATGATCTTGAGACTGGATTTTTCTTTCTCTCTCTTTTTTTTTTTCAAGCAATATTACATTTCGGCAGGTAGGTAGCAGGTAAAACTAGTAACAACTTAAATGAAAAACACAGATCTTGCAATGCAAATTATAAGGATCGAAACATTCACATTGCACGATAATGTGAATTTCCATTTTATGAACACTGACAGACAACATTTTCTAGATTCATAGAGATAAATATTTGTGGAAACATGGCACAAAAACAGAGGTATACTCTATCTTTGCATGTTCCTGCATGTGCACTGCCTTCACAAACATGTTGGCCCCCTCTGTTTTTCATCCGAATCCCTGTTTCAGGCAGAGAAGAAGAACAGACACAGGGAGAAAGCAGGAGGGAGAGAAAGAGAGAGACCCTGCTGCATCCCAATCAGCCTGGCTCACTGGGGCAGAACTGTGTCTAAAATACTGGGGCTGAGGTGGTGTCGGCTTCACCCCCTTCCATTTCCAATTCACAATCCACCGCAGTCCAATGCAATTCAAATAATAACAACAAATGGACGGATACTTGCTGCATGCTGAGTTTTTTTAATACACGGCATGACTCCTTCACATTACAGTCAGGAACAAAAGGAGAGTTGAGAGTAGGTTAAGCAGAGCCGGACAAGATTTTTCTGTAACAATACAGCTGTCTTATCAGTTTAATCATGAAGGAGTGTTGCGACTGAGAGAATAGTCTTTTTTTTCACCACATTGATTCACTGTAGATCAACCCCATCTGCAAAAACCTAATTAAAAAAAAATAATGATCAGAAAAATATTGAAAAAGGAACAGCAAGAAACAATGTGTACCCATGAAGCAAAAGTAAATCAGAACTGTTAAACAGGACCTTTCTCGTTGTTTTACAACATCCTCTCTCGAAATACAGAAGCTGTATGTGCACAACAAAAGTGCTTGATGATTCAGGGGTTTGTAGAGTTACATATAGCAGCAATGACTTCATAATTTGAAGCAATTGTTTTATGTATGATGTTATTAGTCTCTACGATTATTGTGGAGAAATAACAACTCACTCTTCTTTATAGTGTTGCCTCAGTTCAGGTTTGTGGGCTTTCCTCTATGCAAAGTTCCCCTAAGATCCCGCTACCACATTTCAATAAGGTTAAGATCAGTGTCCCTGCAGACAAGAAGGTTGAAAGACAAGACCAGAGAAGTTAACTAACTATTAGTGCAATAGAAAGTTGGAAGAAAAAAAAAAAAACTTCTGATACATACAACAGGCTGTACCATACCCAAAGCACCTAGAGCCTGATAAAGGAAAAGTTAGAGCCCTGACAACCCACCTGAAAAGGTACACTTAAGAAGGGCTTAAGAAGGAGAAGCCAGGGGAATGGACAGGGTGTTCTCCACCAAGCCATCCAAAGTCTCAGCACACCCAGGGCTGAGATTGAACAATGCTGCTAAAGTGTTTGGTAAGAAAGGCATCACATAATACCAATGCTCCATTGCTAGTGTCTCTGAGAACTTACCACAGCTAGAAAAGTATCCAGTGGTCATCCCCTGGTAGAGTCCAAAATAAAGTCTCAAGTATGAGTTGTCTTGAGTCCAGGTTTTGACATGATATACACCAATTGGCAAAAAGAAACTAACTGTACTCTGTGACTGCCTAACAGCACAAATAAGTCAGCTGCTTATAGATGGGACTCACCCAGTAACCCAAGATCAGAGAAGCTTGGTAATAAAGGAAGCCCCAAAGGAGGAAATTTCATCCAAACCCCGGCAAATAAAATGGCTATGCACATCATCGAAGCTCCTTAAGAGACCAAAGGACAAAAGGAAAGGTAGTTGGAAGTAACATTGTAGGAGCCAAGAACCAGCACTGATCAACAGAACAGTCACTTAAGACTGTAAGATCAGACAAACAAATCTGAGCACCTTTTGAGCTGAATACAACAAAGCATATCTCACAGTGCCAAACACTTGGATGCTAGAATGCTTGAAACTGTACAATATCAACAGGACATTTAGGCCCTGATCGTACCCTTCGCCTTACCCGTTACCACCAGCCTCTACCCTCAAATTGCATCTATAGCAACCTTCGCTAACCTCTAATGCCATCTTCCGCCCATTATAGCTGCTACACATTTTCCTGGCTCTTTTACTCACTTTGTAGGTGTGGCAATGAGTGTGTCTTCTGCCCTTTCCTTAAACTTGATATCATACCATCGCAAGTTTAGAAAAAAGCATTACGGGTGGTCCGACCACCCGCAACCCATGTCAGCTCGTACAAGAGCACGCCCAAATGGCTTCAGTGCACATTCACCTGGTCAAATGTGGACATGCACAAATGGCCCCACCTCTTGAATTAACTCTTGTGTAAAAAGCATGATTTGGCCTCAGTTGAACCCCTGAGAAAATGGCAGAGATTGTCTTAAATCGGCTTGCTTGCCAGTTTAACCACAGATGACCAGAGCGTGTTTACCGGGAGAGCACCAACTATTGGGAAGTGGATTAAGGAAAGCGCAACCTGCTCTTAATGGTAATGGCTGCTGACGCATTGATTGGTTTAACAAGTGAAATCACTCCTATGCATAATGAAGTGGGTAAAGCAGGTGAGAAAGAGGATATAGGAAAGATGGAAGATGGCGTTTTTTTTTCGGGGAACGCCTCTCCTGCCACACATTATCCCTGGGCCTGAAGTGTGTTCATCAAGACATCAATGGAACCGTGGAAGACAAGACTAGAAGCCAATATATATAATGCATGTTACTATCAAGTGTGGTATGTAACAGGGAAATGCTTAGTCCCTGTTTTTCTGCTTAGGGACCAAGCATCTCCCTGGTATATACCACACTTGATGGTATGGGCTGTTGCTCACCATAGCCCGGAAAGCCCCCTGTCATCCGGATTATTGCAAAGAGGAAAAAAAAAAGAATCCTCACAAATGAATGGGGGGTTTCACTCAGAGTTCAGCACCCATGGAGGACACTGGTTCATGCCTTTGGTGTTAATCTTGTAGTCAAACATGTCTAACATCACTTTTGCGACAGTGCATATCAGCTTAGTCCAGCAGGTATTGTATGCACATATATTACCTGTCATCCTCAATTGCCGTTGTATCTTTGTTGTACCTCATTAATATCTTCTTGTGTTAGAAAATTATACTTGCAGAATTTTGGAACACTGAGTCAGTAGGTGCTTCTTTCTTAGTTTAGATCTTAGGTGTTAAGGTATTCAGAAGTCCCACATCCTTTGTATATAACCTCTCTCCGTAGGGTTGCTTTGTATAGATGCATCCCGACAGTCTGACATTTTCTGCCCAAGTTCATGCATGTGTCATTGCATGCATTTGTCCTGGAAGTTTATCCGGGATTGGTGAGTGGGTGGATTTTTACCCTAAAGAAAAAGATTTTTGCCCTAAAGTAACTGGATATGACAAATGAATTAATAATGATCTAGAGAATTGTAAATAAATAAATAACAAAATAGAACAGTGTTCTAGAAACAGTTCAAAATGATCACAGAGTGATTCTAAATGCAAACTTTTCAGTCAGGTAATGGGGGAAATTAATTAAAATACAAAGTATTCTGCAATGAAATGCCTCCATTTTTTAATTTAAGAAAATTTCCAGTAACACAAATACATGTTTGACATTTGTAACTTACCGTATTGGGTAAAAAGTGTTTAAAATTTAGCCAGACAGAAATATTTGTGGGTAGCCTCTGTCCTAAACCATTATGAGAAGCAAGTGCTCCATATCAGCTGCAATGTAATGAAGCAAAAGAAAAAAAAGTTCCCACCAATATTTATTGTTTCTATTGAAACTTCACGTTCGTTTTACAAATAAGTGGAAATGTGATGAAATTGTATGTCATTGTGGTCAGACACAAATTTATGCATCCAAGTCTAATCGGATGCAGAATTGTCAGGTACATAAACTCCACTACAATGACCTATAATCAGACTGTGCACAATGGATTCAGGTCTCACTGTGAACCTGAAAGATGACAATCTTCCACATTACAGCAGGGTTTTATGGAACTCATTTACAATTGCACTCAATGAAATTCAACCCTGATCCCCTAAAACAGAGTCCATTTTTGTGCCCAAGTTCTTGCTGTTCTTCAAGTCTTAGTGTTTAATGCCAGGCTTTGAAATGAATACAGTTGATTTACTGTTGCTGTAGTCTCTCAATTATCTCAGGGAAGCTGGTTGGTTCTGTGAAATTGCAGAGTGCACAGCGCTGTAAATTTCTCCTATACACATCTTTCCTGTGTCGCACACAGGAAACAGGTATGCCCAAATGCAATTCAATTGGCTGGCAAATTGAAAACAAATTTCTGTCCAATTCCCACACAATACAATTGTAGCTGTGGTAATCTGGCTAAACAACAGCACACAAAGCCGGGATCAATCTGCTCCCTAATTCTATTCTGTTCCATATACCTGCTCACAAAGACTAGAGCTTGTATCCCATTTCTACTGCTTTCCCTCTCTATTACTGAGCTCCAGTTAGAACAAGCACATTCACCACAAAAGAAATCACTTCATGTCATAAGACCTTTAGTTACTTGACCTACAGTAAACATTCAATGATGTATTTATTGAAGTCTTAAAAAAGGCTTTGACTTATAAACCCTCTTTATGCATTAAAACTAGCTGGACTGTGTAAGTGAACACAGTTATACCTTTTTGTATATATTCATTGCTTTTTCAGTGTTGCTTGATGCTTTCTTCACTAGCAGCAAACCTCTTTCACAGTTCTAAAACGAGAAGCTTCAAATTGGAGTCTGAGCTTATGCCTGTCTCACTTGCTTCTTGCTCTTCTGGTGTTTTTCTGCATCTAACTAACCCACAGGGAATAAGCAGCATAACCATGTGGTGTGCAAGGACGAAAAATATGGTTTAGAGAAGCTTTGCTTTTACTACAAAAGCTACACTTTTTAAGAAAAAAAGAATGTTGAAAATTTTCTCTTTCAAAATCTTTGTAGAAATCCACTTTCATGAGAAAAAGGATCAATAGTTTCAGAAATTCTGCTTGAACAATATTTCAAAACGATAAATCTTTCAATCATTGTTTGCTACGCAGAAGTTGCTTTGTTTCTTCTTCATAAGTTCTACCACTGTTGCCTTCCCTGTTTTGATTTTCAAATGTATTGAAAAAAAAAAAAACTTTTTAAACTGATGTCTGATTATATAGTACATCCTCCTGTCAAATTATATGTAATTCACTGATTACGGGATAATTCTGAAACCAAGCACAGGAATATGACGTTCAAAAGCAAAGAAGTCAAAGTGTTAACAACTCATTCTGGAAAAGCAATCAGTTTAAATCAGAGGATGTTTAGCAACAGCAGCTCATCAACAGCAGCTCCTCATCATTGATCCGTCTGGTGGGCTTTTTTTGCCAATGATGAGCATCGAGCTTTCACAGAAGTCATGAGCGTCCAAGTATTCACCACCCTGTGCAGCTGAACAACAAATACAGTAACACCCCAGCAAATTAGCACTTTCTTCTCCATCTCTCTGGCATGCTGATGGTGTCAAAGCTATTTCTCAGAGTGTAGCCATTCTCTGAAGTAGCACATGAGTTTCACCAGGTGCAGGAGCCGACTGGCAGAAGTAGGACCATTGCTGGCACAACTGGGAACATCGGGTGCAGTGCCCAATCAATGTGGTGGTCCTGATAATGCTGTGTCAAATGGGCTTAAGCCATGCTCAGTCAGCCTGCTAGTGCCCTAACTGGCTGACTTGCTTTAGCTTAACATGGTGTCCTCTAAGCCTTGGAGATTTCTTCCTGCTGTGGAGGAGAAAGTGTTGAGTCTGTTGATAGGAGACAACTGTATTTGCATCAAATCAGATGCAATAGATTCTGTTGAAAGTCCAGAATGTTGTGGACAAGAAATGAAATATGTGCTGAAACAGATTATGATTCAGCATTTATTTATTTATCATAAACAGGAACAAACATTTTGTAAGATGCAGTTTGACCTTTCTTTCTTTTAGTGTAAGACAAATATTTTTTTGATATAATATATAATTTCCTTAGAAATTATATATTATAGATCACTGAAGCAGTCCAGTGATCTCCCCTATAATCCTGAATGCACAAACTGACTCACTGATTTTTGAATCATCTCTCTCTCTGCTTCAGGGTTTGTCCCATTTCAGATCCCTTTTTTGCATCAGTCTCAAATCTGAACCTGTAATATGAGCTTTGATATAATATATGTTCAATTTCAGCTGTTCCTCTTTTCACTTGTTTTCTATTTGTTGATGCTTGAGGACACAACCAGTGTATCCTGTTTGGTCATTCAATGCGACAATGTGCACATGACCAAACACGAAACTTGATCAGGGAGAGGAAAAAAAAGAAAATAAAAGAAAATCAGTTTTTGTTGACCATAGTGCAGAATTTAGTTTTATGACTAGATCTAGCACTTATCCCAAGCAAACCTGCTTTAGAAATTTACATTTGACAAACTTAGCACGAGCTCTTGTGAGAAACTTTATGGTATAGATAATGGGAGTATCAAGAAATGCCAGGGGATCTTCATCAACACAGCTGACTGTTGGAGAGAAAAGTGAACTCTTACTTTCCACTGCCTAAAACACACTTTGTGTTACTCTGAAATGCTTGGCTGTGGAGGAAGCCAAAAAATATTTTTCACTGCACAGATTCTCACTCTAAGCCAGACTGAAAGCTTAAACTTATATTTTCAAAAGATACTTACCTCCCACTGAGTCTTTAAGTAGTTGTGACAGCATCATTGGAGTCAAAAGGAAAAAAAAAGAAGAAGCCAAAACAACTCAAAAAATGTCTCTGATCAAAAACATAATTTCACCTGTAGCCTGTACAGGATGACGGTGACTTGATATCTTTGGGATGAATGTAAACAAGTTACCATAACCTTTGACCTTTCTGAACCTTTCCCATCAACATAGCTAAGGAAGCAACTTTAGAGAATAACACAAGAAGCTGCTGTTTGGTTTGTTTTTTTTTTTTTTTTTTTTTTTTATTCGGTTAACACAGAGCAACATTTCAAAGCCATGTTCTGTCCTTTTTTTTTCCAGAACTCCCATGGAGAAGGCATATGAAAGGTCTAATTGCAAAGTGATTGATTGATTTATTTACCTGCTGTTAAACCATATATTTAATCCTATAGGTTTACATTATGTGATCTTTTCATCATTAGCTTTACATTTTCTGATTCTGCATGCGTCTCTAAAGTGTTTAAGACAAGTACAAGAATTTTATGTAGACCTTTAGTGAGAGTAGTGGTGAGAGGCCCTACTGTACTGTAAGTTTATTGATTTTAAACAGTGCTTTCATGTTTTTCTTTTTCTCCATCCTTTTCTTTCTTTTCCTTGTTTCATTGATGTATTTGGCTGCTCACAAAAGAAAAGAAAGTACACGTTAGATGCTGGTGTGTTTGTTTTTCTCAAGAAGAAAATGCGTAAAAAAAATAAAAAAACATCACTATCAATCTAAAAGCCCTGTGATGCCTGTTTTAAGTTGTATGTGTATTGATATTGTTCATGTTGTCGTATACAGTATATTATATTTGTGTGCATGCTAATGCATCAGTCCATTTCCAGTTGACTAAGGTATTGTTAAGAACAAATGGCTTCCTGAGTCACAATGTGCCACAAAACAAAGAGTGACTTGGTTGGACAAAATGCACCTGGGTTGAATGCAACCCTCTTCATCCTTCCTTCTGTGGCGGAATCAGTAGAAGCCAACCAATGTGAGTGGGCTCTGATGCTGCCAAGCACGGCCCCGACATCATTTATTTCCACCTCTTTGGCTAATGGAGTCACAGCAATGTCAGATGGGGAGAACTCTGATGTGGCAGCGCGCCTGGATAAACTGTCATACATATCATCATATTAGTGAGCCCAGATGATCATTACAGGACTTTCGACCAAACCCTGATTTCTATTTAATACACCTGAAATGGTGTAAAGATGTTCTGCTGGGGCAGAGATTGGATTGGAGGGTTATGTACATCTTATGAAGAAGGTTGTCTCATAAGAATCTATTGGATGTCTTTTCCACTGGGTTTCATTGACTTTCACTTTGTCTTGGAGAATCTGTAGTGGCGTCTTTAATGTGACCTCATTTAAAGGTTATGAAATGGAGGAAGCGCTGAGGAAAATGAGAGGACGTAGTGTGCAAACTGCTGAACTGCATGCCAGTTTATTACAGGACTGAGCTCAGTTGAGACCTGTAGCTCTAACTGACCTTGGACAAAAAAGGAGAAACCAAGATTTATCAACATTTGATTATTTCTTTTCCCCTGATTTGATGTTAATCACATTTCAGTTTAGCTCAGGGTTATTCTCATGAGGTCAGTCTCCTCTCAGGTCAACTCAATTGGTGAAGACAGCAAATGGGCAATTTCTCATTTAACAGTTCCAGTATAATTCAAATTTTTTTGATTAAGTTGGGTCTGTTAAAAGCCAATGAACAGCCTGCCATTGAGAAGTGGGCTTGAAGACATAATGGGATAACTAATTTGCCAAGATCGCCCTTCAGCAAGGTCACATAACAGCTTAATTCCCCCTTTAAAACATTACTTAGGCTAGCAAATGATATTGATGCGGATATTGAAATATTGAATAAAGTTTTAGTTTTAGTGGCAGCTTTCCAGCATCAACTTTCGTGTGCCATGTAAAAGCAGGGAAATGGGCAATGTAATGACAGTATATACACTGCCTGGCCAAAAAACAAGTCGCCACTAAAGAAAAAAGGTCATACACTCTAATATTTTGTTGGACCGCCTTTAGCTTTGATTACGACATGCAGTTGCTGTGGCATTGTTTCGATAAGCTTCTGCAATGCCACAAGATTTATTTCCATCCAGTGTTGCATTAATTTTTCACCAAGATCTTGCATTGATGATGGTAGAGTCTGACCACTGCGCAAAGCCTTCTCCAGCACATCCCAAAGGTTCTTAGTGGGGTTCAGGTCTGGACTCTGTGGTGGCCAATCCATGTGTGAAAATGGTGTTTCATGCTCCCTGAACCAGTCTTTTACAATTTGAGCCCAATGAATCCTGGCATTGTCCTCTTGGAATATGCCCGTGCCATCAGGGAAGAAAAAAATACATTGATGGAATAACCTGGTCATTCAGTATTTTCAGGTAGTCAGCTGACCTCATTCTTTGAGCACATACTGTTGCTGAACCTGGACCTGACCAACTGCAGCAACCCCAGATCATAACACTGCCCCCACAGGCTGGTACAGTAGGCACTAGGCATGATGGGAGCATCACTTCATCTGCCTCTCTTCTTACTCTGATGCGCCCATCACTCTGGAACAGGGTCAATCTGGACTCATCAGACCACATGACCTTCTTCCATTGCTCCAGAGTCCAATCTTTATGCTGCCTAGCAAATTGAAGCCTTTTTCTTTCATTTAGCCTCACTGATTAGTGGTTTTCTTAAGGCTACTCAGCTGTTCAGTCCCAATCCCTTGAGTTTCCTTCCCATTGTGTGTGTGGAAATGCTCCTACTTTCACTATTAAACATAGCCCTGAGATCTACTGTTGTTTTTCTTCGATTTGATCTCACCAAACGTTTAAGTGATCACTGATCAAGGTCATTGAGGATTTTTTTCCGGCCACATTTCCTCCTCGAAGATGATGGGTCGCCACTATCCTTCCAGTTTTTGAATTGAATTGAAAGCATTTATTGTCACTGAGCCAGCGTCCCAACACAGCGAAATTACAATTAATAATGCTTGGACAGTTCTGGTGATCTGGAGATAGTTTCAACAATCTCCTTAGATGTTTTCTCTGCTTGATGCATGCCAATGATTTGACCCTTCTCAAACAGATAACATCTTTTCCACGACCACAAGATGTGTCTTTCTACATGTTTTTTTAGGAAATGAGAAGCAACTCATTGCACCAGTTGAGGTTAAATAACTTGTTGCCAGCTGAAAGATAATCGCCCATGCAGTAATTATCCAATAGGAGGCTCGGACCCATTTAGGTTAGTTAAATCCAGGTGGCAATTTTTTATTTTTTTTTTGTCCAGGCAGTGTATTTTAACTCTTAGCATTAACACAAGAAGTGCAAGCAAGGTCAAAAGAATAACCTGCTCCAAAGTCGGGATGTGATGCCACCAGACTCCAGGTTCAGAAAACCCAAAGAAGAAAAAAAACACAGTTTATGTGTCTTTGTTATCTGGGCGACACTGACCTACTTTACTGCCTGGTCCTCAAAGGTAAGATGAACAGTGTAAATGTGGCTGTAAGAAAGAGGCCATACCTAGCATCACATAAAAGTAGAAGTTAAGAATATAAAAAAGTTTGATCCTTTTCACTAGAGAACAGTACATCAGTCACAAACTAATATATTGCAAAAGTCAAGTGTTGCATTCATGACATAGTTATATCAATTGGGATTCGCAAAATTACAAAATGTGTTCAAAACATAGACCGCACGAGTATAAATCAAAAGGCATCTCTGCGACAAGCTGACGGCGACACATTGCGTGAGAGTATACCGGCCCTATAGTCAGCTGACCATTTTTGAACACAGTTGCTGACATAGACCCAACTGCAGGAACTCCAGATCAGAACACTGCCCCCACAGGCTGGTACAGAGGCACTAGGATGATGGGTGCATCACTTCCCCTCTCTTACCTGAGCACCCATCATCCGAAACCTTCTTCCATTGAGTCCAATCTTATGCTCCCTAGCAAATTGAAGCCTTTTTTTCATTTAGCCTCACTGATTAGTGGTTTTCTTAAGGCTATCAGCTTCAGTCCCAATCCCTTGAGTTTCCTTCCCATTGTGTGTGTGGAAAGCTCCTTCACTATTAAACATAGCCCTGAGATCTACTGTTGTTTTCTTCGATTTGATCTCACCAAACGTTTAAGTGATCACGATCAAGGTCATTGAGGATTTTTTTCCGGCACATTTCCTCCTCGAAGATGATGGGTCGCCACTATCCTTCCAGTTTTTTGAATTGAATTGAAGCATTTATTGTCACTGAGCCAGCGTCCCAACACAGCGAAATTACAATTAATAATGCTTGGACAGTTCTGGCGTTCTGGAGATAGTTTCAACAATCTCCTTAGATGTTTTCTCTGCTTGATGCATGCCAATGATTTGACCCTTCTCAAACAGATAACATCTTTTCCACGACCACAAGATGTGTCTTTCTACATGTTTTTTTAGGAAATGAGAAGCAACTCATTGCACCAGTTGAGGTTAAATAACTTGTTGCCAGCTGAAAGATAATCGCCCATGCAGTAATTATCCAATAGGAGGCTCGGACCCATTTAGTTAGTTAAATCCAGGTGGCAATTTTTTATTTTTTTTTTGCCAGGCAGTGTATTTTAACTCTTAGCATTAACACAAGAAGTGCAAGCAAGGTCAAAAGAATAACCTGCTCCAAAGTCGGGATGTGATGCCACCAGACTCCAGGTTCAGAAAACCCAAAGAAGAAAAAAAACACAGTTTATGGTTTGTTATCTGGGCGACACTGACCTACTTTACTGCCTGGTCCTCAAAGGTAAGATGAACAGTGTAAATGTGGCTGTAAGAAAGAGGCCATACCTAGCATCACATAAAGTAGAAGTTAAGAATATAAAAAAGTTTGATCCTTTTCACTAGAGAACAGTACATCAGTCACAAACTAATAATATTGCAAAAGTCAAGTTGTTGCATTCAGAGTATTGTTATAGTGTTATCCAAAAGTTATATTTATTGTGTAATAGAAAAAATTATTATAGTGAACTCAGAAATGTGTATCCCAAACATGGATTCATATTGCTCCAAACTAGCTCCTGAGTTAGGAAGTCCTACTTCCTAACCTTGGACTGTCTTGAGGAGTTTCATTTGCACAGACCCCTAATGCCTATTTGCAGACAGAAGTATCACATCCCCCACTCCCCACCCTCACCTTTCTCAACATGAACCCATCAGCTCGACACTCTCTGAGGCTATGATTTACATTGCTCGGCTCCGTTTAAAAACTTGTCACCACACAGCAGAGCTTACTATAAATCAGGGGTTGTAGATTGAGATATACCCGGCTGATTATTAGCACAGGATCTGGGACCAGTGATGAATGCTGCCATAACCTGCTGATGCATGAAGAGGAGAGTACATCATCACCTCTTCCATATCATGCCATGACAATCGTTCTCCGTTTTAGTCATTGCTCCACTGGAGCTCAGGGGCGGATTGGCTTTATCACCAGAGGTGAAGGTGTGCAGCTCTTCTAAATGGTCTACAGCTGTCACATGTCAGTGGAACTGGGTTAATATGTGGTTGAATAAACATGTTAGAGTAATGAATGTGAAAAATTCAATCAGCAGAAATGGAAAGTAAAAAATAGAAGATACAATTCAATGTTTTTTGGGGGTTTTTTTGTAATCATAATGAATTACAAAATGTTTGTTCATGTGCACTATTTTGGCTCATATTTCTGAAGTTATCCAGTTTTCTTTTCATAATTCTGCGACAAGTTCCATAGTCATTATTTTAAAAACTCCACTCATGACACAAACAAACAAACAAACTTCCAATTTACATGATCCTGGATATTCAGCTCATGATGTTCTTTCATCTGAAGGAATTTATGATAACGGCGTCAGCTAAAAGTTTAAAGTGGAAAAAGCTAAAGACAATCATGTCAGCGGAAATAAGATGAGAGGAATCCACTACAAATAAAAGCTTTAAAAACATAAACAAGTGGGCTGCCAAGTCTTTGTTGATGTTTTATTCCAGGTGCAGGACAGAAATGGAAGAAAGAAAGAAAGAAAGAGAGCATTGCTCACCAAGAGGAGAGCAAGAAAGGTTGTGGGGGAGCGGGTGGTCAATTACCTGAACACAATTACTGCACCTAACAGCCTCCATCCATCACCTGCATCCTCGCTCAGCACCGTGGCACCCATCCCATCCCATATTTGGGTTTCCTTTCCCACCAGATCGGCCAGGCACTCTGTCATCCCAGGAAGCCCCGTCCTTGTACCAACTGAAAACCTGATGGCCTTCTTACACATCCTTTCCTTCCCAGTCCTTCCCGGTTCTCCTGAGTTCTTCGTGTCTTCAGCCACCTCTGCCTCGAGGTAAGCTGAGCATGACAATCGGACTTCAGGAGGGGAGGGTAACAGCCTTTCAGACAGCCCTTCAGAGCCCTTAGACCATCACAATGACAGAATATTGGATCTGGAGTTAAGCCAAGATATATATTGGTCAATGAGATGATAACCTTAATGTTTCACAATGATTAAATAAGTTGGTTATTGCAGTTGGCTCAGCACCAACTCAAAGAAGATGCACTGGGAATGATACACATGACTTAGTTGTGTCGGTTGTTAAGCCTTTTGCTCGCTTTAAATAAACAATCTAAAAGCTTAATTTTAAACATAATTTTCTATATCAATGCTGACTTACCATTTACTCGTCCCTCCAACTTGAACTTGCAATATGATCTTAGTGGCCAGAGTGAATGGATGAAACAGGGTTCCATAAAAAGAAGAAGAAAAAAAAAACACCCAAGGATAGGGTTATTACAAGAAGCAGAGAAAGTGGGGCCCAGATTGTAGGATCTGTAATAAAACAATAAAAGTTCCCCTTCGGCCACACGGGCACTGCGGCTTATGCAAGATTATGTAGGCGGGTAGCAATTGCTACATTATATGGAGATTAGATTGGAGGTGAAATTACTTTTTAAATGAGCCCAGAGGAAATCTGTAAACATGCTTACTATTTTTTTTTTTTTTGTCTTTTTTTTTTTCCCCCTCCCACACACACACATACATTCACACGCATTCTCACGGGCATGTACTACAGGAGGTTGTCAGGGGTCTTGAGAGAGAAAGATGCATGATCAGAATGTCAATGAATGCCCACGTGCTGCTGGATGACAGTTGAATGGGATAGGAAGGAGGGAGGCTGAAGTGTGAGGTTTTGTGGCTGCATGCCTAATGTGTGGCTGCAGCATTGAAGTTACTAAGGTTAGACTGTGGTTTCTCAGATTAAACTTTATACCCAACTATGTGCTGCTATGCATGTCTGCCTCTGGGCAGGAGTAATATTTATTTCACCAGTAAGATTTCATCATGACGGGCCTTGAGAGAAGGCGTGACTGACATACTGATCTCATATGTTGAAAATGCTTAAACAGCTATTAGCTAACTGGGCACAGTGGTTCATATTTGGTCCACCCACAGCTTCTTTAAACTTTAAGCTAAAGCTATGTGTGTCTTTCACACAGGTTCAGCACATGCTTTGAGGTACGCAAGCAAGGATTCATTGCACACAGTCGAAAAATGCTCTTAGGCGCTCCCTCACCTGCCAATCTTTCACGCTCTCTCAGCAAAGAAGATCAAAATATCACAGAACAACTTGTCTGTGTCCAGTGCTTGTCTCTTGTCTTTTGACCTTCCACATCTTTTGACAATCTGCACTGTTTTTCTTTTCTTTACATCTGTGAGCAACCCTGGAGCCCAATTACCCAGCAAGAACAAAGCAATTCAATCACCAAGCTAGGTCACGCTCGACTGTTCTCAATGGTCATTGTACAGTGCTGTAAAATTCCCAGCCTAGCCCTTGATCCAGGAGTTGATGGAGCAGTGAACATCCTACTTTTTCTTTTTAATCTAACTTGAAGATTAGGTTCGCCACTTATTTAGATTCAAGGACCCTTTGCCAGAAAAAAAAAAAAAAGTCATCTCATATCTCACATTTCTCTGATGATACCTAGGAACTGTTTTTCTTCTTACTTGAATCTCTTGTAACACTAGAAAAGGGTGGGTGTTACCTGTGGAGAACAGTGTGACTTTTTTTTTTTTCTTTTTCCCATTACCTTGCTTTCAGTGACTTCTGCTGAGGTAGCCTGGGGTGTCACTTCTCTAATTCACTGACTTGAGGAAAGCAGGAGAAGAGAAAGTTGTGCAAGGTATCCTTAATGATCACTCAAGTGCCCTAAGCACATGACCAAAAATAGTACGTGTCTGTGAGCACGTCTTAGAAACAGCTGCCTCTTTGCTCCCCCTTGGGACCTTAACGAGCCAAAATCATTTGGATTGATTCTCAGGCGAGATATCTTCATCGGTATGATTTGGTTCTAAAGGTCAGAGCTGAAGACTTCTACTGTCGCAGGGGCCTGGGGTGCGTGCCAGATATAGTCACAATCAGCGCACTCAGGAGTGTGTTGTACACTGATGCAGTACCTCTAAAACATAACCAGACTTGACAGTTCAGTGCCCTCAAGAAAGGTCAAGCCCCAAGGATATTCAGCATCACCCCAACAAGCAACCAGAAAGCTAATTCAGAGAGTTGAATTGCAGTTCAGCGTCCAACGTGTGAAGCACAGTGAAAGCGGTAGGCGGGTAGACACAGCAGAGCTCAAAGGACCAAAGAGTACCAGATTGCTCCTCTTCCGCAGATGGAAACCGTTCACTCACAGCATACTGTATATAGGTCGAGTGCATATATTCCAGGTCAGTGCACTCTACAGGATGGTTTAACCGAGCAAAAAAAACTGAAAAAAAAAATAAAAAATGAAAAAGCAAAACAAACAGAAAGCAGCCAAAGGCAGTGGATTCACAGTATGCATGGTTTCTATCGCATCTGATGGATTTCAGTTTGAGATATGATTTCAATTTGATTCACACTTTGCGTCATATTCTGTCACTGTTTTTAATAGTACACATGATTTCAATAATTTTTTAAATGATGCTATAACAATTGACACAGACGGATACAAAACATGCCTCTGTAGTCTGGCATCTGTTGCAAAAGCGTAATCAAGAGCTGATGACAACAAAGAAACAGTTTCCCTGGATGTTGCAGTTTTAAAGTAGATTAGTCATTGGTACCCACTGTACTCTAAGTAAAATAATCTGAAGCACAGCACTTCTACGGTTTCACAGCTCAGTAGATTTCAGTTAGTGATCTCCTGCAGTTAACAATTAATTGTGCACATCCTTGTCTCTTGCCCTAGACAGAATTTACTAAAACAAAACCTACCACACACAAGGTTTAAACACAAACATGTCTGAACAACCTGTTAGTAGGATGCATGAACCTCAACAAGTTAGGAAAGCATAGAGTATTTTACGGAGAAATTACTCTTATTTTTTGGACTGTTTCCACTAAATGGTATTGGGCTACCACAGAGTAAACCCACAACTGCCACAGGTAATTAAATTAACATGATGAAACAGTTGTACAGATTAACCTGGGTTCCTCAGTCAAGTCAACAGTCCTGTTATGGCTGGCGTCAATTACACACGATGAATCGCTCACATCGCATTGACCCCATTCATTTTTTATGGAAACCAAGGAGGCGTGTTCACCACCTATCCAAGGGATCTTGGAAAAACATGGCGTCTGAGCAGCACATCCAAAAGTTGGATTTTGCTCAACTTTATACAAATGAGGGCATCCAACGCAAGAGCATTATATAATCAAATTAGACATTGCTCTCTGCGTTGCATTCCATGGAAGGTTTCTCCTAATGTCCTTTGCATGAGTGCTAGTATCAGTATGGAGTTCATTAAAACTTTGTGTCTTTATTAAAAACCATAGAGGAGAAAATGGTAGAGGCTGTTGCAGGTTTCCTACTTTTTTGCAATCCCTCACTGCCTGCGAGACAGCGGCTGCAGGAAATAGGTTCGTATGCAGGTGCAGAAGGTTGAGAGAAGAGCTGCTGTCATTTGCTGATATTATCTGGTTAAAGTTGTTGCTATTATATACACTTTACAACAAAAGAGTAAGGTTTAAATAAATCTTAGGTATGGCTGTAATGTTCACGCCTCCACTCCAGAAAATACAGGGAACGATGCAACTGCATGTCAAATCGTTAATGTACAGTGAAGCTAAAAGAGTGAAACAAAAACAACTGATTACAACTCAGACAGATTAAGGTTACATTGTGGATCACTGATAAAGCTACTATCACTCCACTTTTAATCATAGAAAATTGCAGGAATCTTTTATTAAATTCTCAAAATTATGAATGATGGCGTTTCAAGTTTTCAGTTACTTTTTTCTCTTCTAAGACTTCAAGTCCTCAGACAATGAACAGCCGTGGAACAGCAGCGCCGTGCCAGCCACTGTGAATTGCACAGCCATTCAAGTAAATGAGAGTCCTCACACCAGAAGCTTCCTGCAGTGGCCTGGAAGTGTCCCAGAAGCGACTGTCTGTGCTGTGATACACGTCAAGTCTATTTTGAGGCTTGGCCGCAGGTAGACGGGGTCAAGTTACACACAGCACATCGAGTTTGCAGGAAGTCAGACATGAGAATGGATGAGAGAAAATGTAGAAAGAATAAGATGTGGCAAGACATACGTCTTCAAACAAGCAGACTCCCGTGAAACTGTCACGTGACCTCAGAACCTTTGGGTAAACTCATAATCTCTTACAGATCCAGCCGAACAGGAGCTGCTTGCTTGCTTTTGTGTGTTTTTTTGTTTGTTTGTTTTTGTATACACTGTACATTGTAATGAGTTTATGGTAGCATCAGTCAGCAAACAAGATTTTGCTGCACCAAACAGTGGTTTCAATCTAGTGTTTTTATTTTTATTTTTTCTAATTTTCTCAGTGGTGGAAGCAAAAGTACAAAAGCAAGACTTTCCAACACACTTTTGGAATGTGTTCAGTTATTATTTGTGGCTCTGTGAACATAACATATATAAAATGATGGAGCTCTATCTCCGTTGGTGAACGAAACTTACGTGAACGATTTTAGTTCCTACTCTATTCTTTATAAAATTTAAGCCACTCAAAGCCATCCTCATTAAACTGGTGGAATCCCCTTTTGGTAATTTACGGAGAGAGATCAAAGGCAGCTCAGTGGCGCATCAGCGTGTGATTACAAACAGCAAAACAGAATTGTACAATCAGCTGATGACAACTTTTGTTGGTAAAAGCAATGTTCCACCACACCAGCTGGTCTGCACACACACACACACACACACAAACACACGTCAATTTGTCTCCCCTTAGATAAAACAAAAACCTGCCATCATTCCACCTCAAAACATGAAGGAAAATCAACATAACATTCCCATCACCAAAGTGCTGTTTGAAAGGGACCTGTTTTTTAAAAAAAGCATTGTTTAACATAAAAAAAAAATCTTAATGTATTCAGTCTGTCAAAATCCTTTTTTGAAAAAAATCTTTACCTCATTTAGTTTATGTCATGAATAAATAAATAAATAAATAAAGTAAGATAAAAGTACAATATCTTCCTTAGGAATAGAGGGGACTGGACTGAAACAGTAGGTTTGGTTTTATTGTTCTGTATTTAAGCTAAAGTGATTCGTTGCACTATTTTCTTGCAACCTATTTATTATTTCTTTAAAAAAAAAAAATCAGAATTGTCCAGAACGTTGACCGTTGACCCCTGATGCTTCATACTCTGCTTCAAACACCAGTTGCCACTGTTACACATACATTGAAAGCAGATGTAGTGTCGAAACAGCCAGCCGGCATAGAACAAGAGAGATGATTGCGTATTCTAAGACACTCTCCTTTTCACCTTTCCTGTCCTCCTTGTTTTTACAGTGACTTTACAAGTGAACTCACACACACTATATGTCTGAATGATCAATCGTTTGTTTGGCAATAAATAAACCACCCGATACTGACAGTTCACGACAGGATGCAAGGGGCGTATTTATAGTCAAATTTACATGAAAAAGCTGTGGAGTGCAGTTCGAGGCATGAGAAACTGCAGCGCAATTCATAAAGATCCAAGATCACATTACTAGAGCTTTTGTCTCCAAGGATGACGAATCCTTTAGCTTGAATGAAAAGCCCAAATGAGCTGAGATGTTGTCAAGAAGGAATAATTGCCCTATCCAGTGCATTACCCAGAAGGTATTAAAATGGCAGAGGTGTAATTAAGTGTTGTGCCATGGGGACAGGCAAAGGAGGAGGCATGATTTGTACTATCCAAAAATCCCAGCCGTCACGAGTTCTAAGAGAATGCGCTGAAGTGGAGCCTGCAGAATGTGATCTATTTCCAATTTAACATCAACCTTTTTCAAGGTGGTGTCCATGAGGTTCTAATGATAGAATGATAGCTCATGTTAAACTGTGGCATTTTCTTTATGATTTATAACTTCACAGCATGGCCGTAATCTTAGTGGCCCTCCACCCAGATTACAGCCAGGTTTCACTATATCTCAGGCCAGTACATCCATATTTTTGTTCCATCTTCCATCTTGTGCTGCACAGACAGGAGATATTCATCATTATTACTGCAGTGACAGGTCTATTACCCCAAGAGACTAAGAAAATAAGAGAAGAAACTTTGCAAACAAGTGTGAAAAATTCATTTAAGAACTGTGCCCATAGGCTTCACTTATTACGTGTTTGCTGTGATGCAGTTGCAGAAATGACTTGCTTGACAAGGTGAACTTGTTTCATTTATATGTGCAGCAATATTAAAATAGTCATCCAATTAAGGCTTTACTCTGAATAAGACACTGTCATAAAAAAACATTTTCTGATCTCATTGAATAAATGCATAATGGAGTAAGGAATAAACCATCGAATTATGTTAAATATCTTTATCTTTACATGCCAGAGGCGCTGCTTCACTGAAATGTTCCTTTTAAACCCAGTCATGTTAGTGACCTGCTGCCTATTAATCTAATTAGTTGTCAAATGCACCCACATTTGTTTTTCATTTGCACCAGTTACTTTTCCAGCTTTTGGTTGCCCCAGTTCCAACTTTTTCTGAGATGTGTCGCTGCCATCAAAGTCAAAATGAGCTAATATTTTCCATGAACTGGTAAAATTTCTTATTTCAAACATCTGATATGTTCTTTATGTTCTGTTGGGAATAAAATATGGGTTTATGAGATCTGAAAATCCTTGAATTCTGTTTTTAATTTGCGTTTTATACACTGCCCCAACTTTTTGGGATTGAGGTTGTGCATTATGTAGACATATATACACCTTAATAGGACTATTAAGCCCTACTGGAGTTTTCATTGCATCTTGTGACACAGAGTGTTGCTTTACAATGAATTTCATAAGTGCCAGCAGGCACTGAAGAGCGGGAGGGCTGTGGGTGAAACAAGCAAGTAAGCAAGAACCTTAGTAATGCTGTGTTTTCAGGGATATGGGTTTAATTAAAGGAACATTTTGACGTCAAAACAGCCCCTGGTCTATTATTAGATGGCACAGACTGTAACCTTTCATTGGGAACCACAATAACATGAATCAAAGCGGTTCTTAGTTCCAACGGTATGTGTGTTTGCAGCAAAATGGCAATTAATACCCTACGTAAAAATTGATTGCCTCACGAATCATCTGGTTGTAAAATCTTGAGTTAATCGTTCATAATATATCTATCTTAAGCATAAGAAATGATGCTCGAATGGAGTCTGGATGCCAGAACTCAAGTATGTCTCCTGATTAATAAAGTGTTTGAAGTATTTCACTGAGGGAGTTGTCTGACTGAACTACATAAGTACATATTCAGTTTTCTGGTTAGTGGATAGGTGCTTATGCTGGCATTTCTTTTCTGCTGGACCTGGAGACCAAGAAATATCTTTGTTTTTACAGCTGATTGCTCAGCAGGTCAGACCTTTAAAAAATTAAAAAAAGATATGGTAAAACAATATAACATAATATGAATAATATATAAAATCAGAAATTCTGGAAAATATTTTCAGTACCTGTAAACTGTACAAAGGTGTAGTTCTAGAAGTACTTCAGTAAATCCATTAAATTCCTCTTCAACATATGTGCTTGTGTGTCAGGTTTTTTTTTCTTTGAAGTCAATATTTTCATCTATAATATACACCAAAAGACAATAGTAACATAAAGATTGGAGAAGGGAGAGTTTCATTTCACCAAGTAAAAAGCCACTGGGAGATTGTTTGTTTTCTGTGTGCCATGCTTTCTTATCCATCTGCAAAAAAAAATCAAGGTGCCCTCAAGAAAGTCATTTTTACCCCTCAAATGCTTCAGGGAGCTTCTGGAGAAATGCTCTTTTTTTTCACAATGTGGGAGGTTTGTGCATCTGTCTGTATTACAGGAAAATATACACAGACAGAAGGGAAAGTAAAGAACTCCGGTAAAAGGGGAAATAGAAAAAAGATAAACTAAACGAAAACAAAATGTTTTTTTTTTTTGTTTTTTTTTTTAAATCAGATGCCACTTGATTTCCAGCTTACCTACTACATTCCATAAAAACCCACAGAGCAATATCTCAAAGAGGACCATCCAACATATTTTGATATACAGGGTGCTCCCCCTCCCTTTTCCAATTTCCTTTTCTCTATCCTTTGTTGCCCAGTGAGTGTCATCACTTCCTTATCTCTCTAAATGGGTCTGGGGAAGCAGGTATTTGCAGCATGTACCACCCTGATATATCCCTGCAAGGACACCATCAGATAAAGCAGAGATAATGCTGCAGAAAAGCTCACCTTCTACGGTTACATTTAATTATGCTCTTTCAATATTATTTGCATTTTAGTTTGCTATCATTTTACTTGTGCTGATTGCTCTTTTCTTTGGAGCGCAGCCGAGTGTTCCTCGATCAATCGGCACCGTCATTACATGACTGTGTTACACAGATGAGTAGATAATTTAGCTTCCGTGGCGGACGCAAAATTAACTGCTGTTATTTTCTCCATTCTTAAATAGCATCAAATGAAGTGAAACAAGGGCAAAACAAGGCAAAGAAATGTCAAGCAAGCCTCTGTTTGAAAGGTTGTCTAAGAAATCTGAAAGAACGGAGACGCCGGGTTCTTTGGTTTCTCATTTAACAGAAATACATCAAAAAATCTCTGCTGTTACCATTTTCCACACATCTGCTGCTCTGCTTGGAATGCTACAAAGACATTGTTCTGCCTGTTGTTCCTCCTACAGTAAGTTTCAACACAGAAATGATTGGGAGACACACAGCTGCACAACCCAACATGGGAAAAACACATGCTGGGATAAGATCTGGCTTCTCCAGGATGGGGAGCAAACACTTTAGCGCTATGATGGTCACCTCACGAATCATCGGGGTGTAAAATCTTGAGTAAGCGGGACGGCTTCACCATGTTATGTCCTATCTTCGCAGAAGTTATGGATGCATGACGAACTCTGGCGTTGGAGATAAGTGTTCAAGATGGAGCAGAGGTGCAACTGTAGATAAGACCAGGCAGAGGCTGACGAATGGAAAAAGAGGAGAGAAAAGAAGTAGAGGGAAAGAGATAGACTGGACTTTACCAGATATGAGAATAACTGAAATTTTCGCTGCATAGTCACCCATAGTCTGATTTAGCTTTACAAGTTTCTTCTGAGTTAAGAAATTGAATTTGTTATCTGCTTTTGATGGCAATTTATCTTTCAAATTCTGGACTGCCTATATGAGAGTTCTGTGTGGCTTCATTTCTGTTTCTTGTATCAGTCCTCACAGCCTTTCGACACATGTTCTCTAAAGAAAAAAAAAAAAAAGAAAAATCTTATGGGACATTAAACTTATCAACTGACAATTAAGTGTGGGATCATTCCTCAGCTGAAGCGTATCAAATAGATTAAGCAAATTCCTGCAGCATTGTAATGCAGCTACAGTATGAAGTCAGTTCCCTCACTGAGGACTTAATCAGTTTCAGACAGATTGAAAAGGACTCCCATTCTTGGATCCAGAACTTGCCTTAAGGCCTTGGTCTGAGGGCTATCTGCACTTACTCCAGTCATGAGGCAGATGATAAGCATTTCAAAATCTACCAGCTTTATTTGTGTTATCCAGTGAATGTGAAACGTGGGCTGGAATAGTACAAACTAGATGACCATAGTTACTTTACTATGGTTAACTGTACAGAAAAGGTTAAGAATCTGATTAAATGAATCACAAGAAAAACTTTTTGTGAATCATTTGAGTCTCTTAAGATGAGTTTCACATGAGGAATCTTGATGAGGTTTAAGAGCTAATAAGAATATCTACTATTAATATCTTCAGTCCAGTTGATGAAATATAGATTAAGACAGTCATTTTCCAAATGAATGCCTGCCATCTGATACGGGCAAATTTACAGTAGCTATTACGCCAGGATAGGATGGCTGATAAGTGTGCACAGGAGAGGTCCTCTCAGACAAATAGAATATGACACGCTGCAGGTTGATGAATTTACTCTTTGTGGTTCTTGTCAAATCCTTGTTAACTTTACTCTTGGAACGGCAAGAGGGTGGTAACTTGGTGGTAGTGCTTGTTTCCACCAGGGTCAGTACCGGTGCTTTTACCTCTGGTTTTTTTATGCATTAAACACAGAAAAGAGAAGCATTCTAATCCCCAACTCAAACAGAAGTACCACAGTTGGAAATACAGGCATTGTAACAAAAATGTGTAGATAAAATGATTGAAACACAGTCAGTGTCACTATGCGTGATGTCACCGGTCAGGGTTAAGTGTCTAATTTTATCTCCTCAGCCCTTCCCTGCGTGTCTGAGGTGACAGCTATCGTGGTGACCTGTCATAGCCTTTCACCTGCAGCTGCAGCTTTAATCAATGCTGAGTGCAGCTCCTTCTGCTCCTCCTGGCAAAGAAAGCAAAGCCCTGAAGGACAGTTTTATCCGACATTGAGACTGGAGCTAATTTGCTAAACAGAATCCATCCTTATTTTTGGATGAAAGCAAAGATTAAATCGTAGACTTGAAACTCAAAAAGATGAGAATCAATGCAGACATTAAAGATATATACGGTAGACTACAGGTAGCTCATACCACTTACTGGAAACCTCTGGAGACCTCTTTGTACTCTAAATGGGCATCAGTGACAATGAAATGCTGTGATAAATAATTATATTTTCCAGATATATCCATCCACTCATCCATTATCTATACCTGCTTAATCCTCTGCAGGGTCACGGAGATCTGCTGGAGCTTATCCCAGCTCACTTCAGGCAAAATGCAGGGGTCCACCCTGGACAGGTCACCAGTCCATCACAGGGCCACATGTAGATGAACAACCACGCACACTCACAATCACTCCTACGGGCAATTTAGAACCACCAATTAACCTGAACAGGCATGTCTTTGGACTGTGGGAGGAAGCCGGAGTACCCGGAGGGAAACCCACGCAAGCACGGAGAGAACATGCAAACTCCACACAGAAAGGCCCCTGCCAAGGTTCGAACCAGGAACCTTCTTGCTGTGAGGCAACAGTGCTTTTCCAAATATAATATAATGCAATACAGTAAAGAACAATAAGATGTATTATAAGAGATATCAAATTCATAATGTAGTTTGATGAAAAGAGAATTCATGTACTGAAGTAAGACTAATTCTGTTTCCTTAAACAATCACAGGTGGTTGTAATGTGACAGAATTATATAAATAATGTTTTGGTTCTGTCAGCCTTACCTTGTACAAATGATGGTAGAAGGTGAGTGACTGAAACTGCAGTGAAAACCTGAGAGTACCTGTTATCTACTTCTCCAGCAACCGCCGCCCATTCAGAGGTGATACTAATTACTTTCAACATAAAAGCAGATTTATCTGCATGTCATAACCTGGTGTTTTGTCCATGCCTTGTACTTGTATCATTTGTTCTTGTTCAAATCCATTTCTCTGTCACCTGTTTAAGCCAATTATTGATATTGGCTCTGTTGCTGTCTGTACCCTTGCCAGGTTCTTGGCATGTTGTTACAGTTGTTCAACAAGAAAAGTATTTGAATTATTACAAACTCAAGCCAGAAAAAAAAAAAGGTATTAACGCCAATGAATTTTCAGCTGGACTGCAAAGAACAGCTTCTTTTCTGCTGATGCAGCCTGCAAGTAATGCACATTAAATTTCTCATTCATCAGACAGCTGCGGGGGAAAAGATGATCTCATCTGAGTTTCTTAAATGCACTCTTTCGTGTGCATGTTTCTGGGTGTATGTATGTGTCTGCTTGATTTAGTGTACTTTTTCCCAATTTGTTTTTCCACTCTTACATTCTTCCGTCTTGTTTTTCTTTTTGTTCTTGTCTCTCTTAATGTAATTGTTATGCTCAGAATGTTTCTACTTGTCTTTGACTATTATACTGCTAAAAAGACAAAATTACATATCAAAAGGTCAACGGAAACCAAAACAATCATTCAGTAATCACAATCAGATTGTGGAGATTAACTGACTATGATGGTCAAATATTTCCCCATTTTATTTTTTTAGCAGTGGCCCTGTCATGGCTTGGCAATTTGTCCAGGGTGTACCCCTGCCTTTCATCTGACGGGAGCTGGGATAGGATCCAGAAGACCCACATGGACTGCAGTATTCCTGTGTTACACAGTAGCCATGTAATGAACATAGTCCACCTCCTCTTAAAGTTTTTCCTTGCTACTGTTTGGCTTAAAGGTTGTTTTTTTTTTCATCCTTGCTAAAGGAGTTTTTGCTTTTTTTTTTTTGTTTTTTTTTTGCTTGCCATTTTTCTTTGATTAGATTGATTAAGATTTAGTAATATAATTTTAGTTTATGATATTTGGTGGGGGTCATGCTCTGGGTCACTGTAAAGTGCCTAGAGACAACTTGCATTGTAGTAGATGCTATACAAATACAAATGAATTGAATAGTATTTTCTGAAAGCAGGGATCTGGCTGTAATTTTTGTTGTGTCACACTAATACTGGCTCCAACGTGTTCGGAAGGATGGTGTTGGGCCATTGAAAGCATAATGTTGATATGCTAAAAATGTGTTTGTTTTTACCAGGAGCAAACATTGTGCCCATTCATGAGTTTGACCCACCAGCAAGCCTCCAGGTATTCAACCAATCAGAAAACAGTTAACCCAAATCTAGTCATTTTCTGGAAACCGCCTCTGTTTGCGATTCTCTGCAAGGTTATTATCGTTAACAAAAAAGACAAAATAATGAAAACTAGGATTGAAAAAACATTTTTGTTAACTGAAATAAAATAAAAACAAGAGTTTTTTTCAAAAACGATAATTCAATTCAATTCAATTCAATTTTTTTCATATAGCATCTGTTACAATGACAATTGTCTCTAGGCGCTTTACAGAGACCCAGAGCATGACCCCAAGCAAATATCATCAACTAAGATTATATCATTAAATCCAATCTATGATAATGGCAGGTAAAAAACTCCCACGCAGGGAGAAAAAAAACCTTTATACCAAACAGTGGCAAGGAAAAACTCCACTTTAAGAGGAAGAAACCTTGAGCAGAACCAGGCTCATATGGGGGGACCTTCCTGCCGAAGGGCAGCCGGGTAGAGAAAGAAAAGAGGGGAGACAGGACAGAGAGAGGATGTAGGACAGAGAGAAGATGGAGGACAGAAAGAGGATGTAGGACAGAGAGAGGAGAGCATAGAAAAAGTAAAACATAATAATAAAGAAGTAGTGGAATTGTTGTAAGGTGAATGCAAACGGGCTATGGAGGGCCCTTGGGCGTGTGGTCAGCGTAATGAGTCATGATAGGCTCTTGAGTATCAATAATGTGCGGGGTGGGGTGTAGGTGAGGGGTGTGCGAGAAAAGGGGGAGGGGGGGGGGGAGGAGGGGGTTTGGGTTTAAGAAAAGAGAAGGGTAGGATTTCAAGCAAAGGGATGCGATATATAAACATAAACAGATGGAGGCAGCAGCACTGGGATGAGATGGCCAGAGGACCAGGTCGCCGATCACCACGCCAGTCGGCACCCAAACACAAGTGGAGGAGAACCCCGGGATGGACAGAGGATGGAACTGCAAGTCAGCATGAAACCCAGGAAACTCTGGCCTGCAAATACACAGAAAGAAAAGGGGGCAGAAACAGCACAACAAACACAGGAAAGCAAAGAAAATGGAGCACAGTTTCAAGAAAATGGAGCACAGTTTCATAACTGACTATAACACTATAACTGACTGAAACTGTATTATGTGTTTATAAAATGAACTAAAATTAACTATAATATCAAGAACGTCCTTCCTTTTCGTATTTGTAATTTTTTTTCTCATTAACGTTTGAAATCTATTAACTTCGCTTTGCTGTACAACAATAACCGCAAAAAAAAAATTAAATTAAATTTTAAAAAGTGATCAGCAATGATGGCTGCGGCAAAAGTTGGGAGAAAGTGGAACAGTCCTATTCGGAATTTCTTTGACTATGACTGTGTTACTGATAAAAGTAAGTGCCTTGTTGTAGAAGCAGGTGATACAATGTGTGGAATTCTTCTCAAGGGGAAAAAAACCCACGAATCTGAAAGTTGAAAAGCTCGCATAAGAAGGCTAACCAAGACTACCTGGATAAGCTAGCCTAAGCTAGCCCCCTGGAAAGAGAAACTGCACCTGCAGGCCAGTCAGCGTTGGGAAGGACCACAAGAAAACAGCAACTATAATGGACTGTTTCCACCGGCAACCAAATAGCTGCTGGTCAGTAAATATGCAGGAATACCACAAGCGGGAAGATGCATTGATAAATATGTTTATTGAGACCGGAATGTAAACACAACTATGTGACTTGATAGCCTTCAAAAAGTTCAGTGCTTCACTCCAACCAGAATGAATACCCTAATTTACAAAACAAAACTAAAACTAACACTAAAACTAATAAAAACTAAAACTAAGTACTTCAAAACAAAAATGAATAAAAACTAGCAAAACTGCTCTAAAAACGAATTAAAACTAACTGAATTTGAAAAACTAAACTAAAAACTAAAACTAATGGAAAATCCAAAACTATTATAACCCTGATCCTCTGTTTTTGCTCATCACAAATAATTACAGGCTTTTGGAGATATGATGGGTGCAAAGCCACTCTAGAGGTACCAGAGATTATAATCCAGTGTCTGAAAATACACAAGTGACAGGACTCACAGAGTGAAACAGTGATGTCCACAGTAAAACAAGCGGAGACACTTTTCTTCAGGACTCGGTTCTCTCAGTCACATCTGATGCATTTGAGCCATTTGCAACCCAACCGGCTTATTTGTTGGTCAGTGAAGCTGTTTGTGTTTTGGGGGGAAAAATGGACATTTATGCACTCAAGTTAAGAAAAAGATTCTTAAAATGTACATATTGTTGGGGAGAATAAAATACACTAAACATAGCCATAGCAAGCATAGCATACATAACTGTAGTCTCCTGTAAAAGTAAAATAGATGGGTGTTTTTTTTTTTTTTGGTTGTTTTTCCAAGGCAGCTGGGTTTGTCTTTATGATCACCTGTTATGTGACTGCACAGTTCTATATGCAAATAAATACAAACGCGCTGCACCACTGGTCAGCTCTGGGAAACAAAAAGGAGAAGCTAATCAGTCAGCCTTCCTATGTTCCTGTCAAATTCTGAATTTCAGTGTGTGACATCTAAACAATATCATCATATATTCCCACATTAATTTAACAGCTTTCAGAACTGCCCGTCACAGCTGTATTTGACACTTCAATATGGTATGCATTAGATGTGATAAGTAAAAGAAGGAAATAATATACATGCAGTGATTGGTTTGGTATGGAAGAGAGACCAACCTCTTTGCATGCATATGAAATATGTAAAATAAGTGGGACTTCGGTCTAAAGTCTCAAGGAAAGAAATAAAATGTATTTAGATGGTCTTAAAGCTGAAGCTCACAGCTGTTGCCTTCACCATCACTGTCAAAATGAAATCAAAAATGGTGCCGGAGCTCTGTGTCCAGTACATACAAGTAATACCCAGCCATCTCCCAATTTCTATGCTTTTATTTTGATGCTACTAAATTTTGCACATGTGGACAAATAAACCTTTTATTTGTTTATTTTTTTTACAAATAGATTTTAATACATTCTGGGTGCAACTCACATCTTTATTTGCAGATTTCTGACTGAATCACCCAAAATGCACATTAACGCCAGAAAAGATGCACAAAAGGAGGAGAATGGAATTAAAACTTGGGAAAACATACAACTGGGAAGACAAAAGATCAGATCTAACCACTAAAAAACAACATCAGTGAAGAATGAAGAAACAAATTGGAATAGAAAGAGGAAAAATGAAAAACATCCAGGGTCACAGTGAGGTGCGAGTGGGAAAGATAGAAAACAGAAAATAGAAATTGCAAGCAGAAATGGGGAGTGGAAAGCATCAAAGTAATGAAGGCAAAAACACGTTGAATAGATAGATAGAGCGGGACAAAACGACAGCGGTAAGATGGAACGCAGTAAGTTGATGTGAAAGTAAAAATGAAAGTCACAAACAGAGCCAGAACAAAGGAATAGGAAATTTAAGAAAAAGGTGAAAGAAGCATATGTATGTCAAGTGGTAAAGACTGAGGCAAAGAGCAAAGTAGAGATGAAAGAGAATAGACGAGACAGAAGGGCTGATTAAATGCAGCAAATGAAAGAGAGATGGAAGTGCTGAACATTGGATAAGTAGCAAAGGAGGAAAATGACTGAAGATAAGAAGGTACAAGACAGAGACTATGAGAAGTAGAAAGATGGAGGTGGAATGTTCTGTTTGTCCTGACTCTGAGCCGCCTGCTAAGCAGATGATGATAAATGAGACAGTGGGGAGGCTAGCTCCCCGCTCTGCTCACCGGATGGAAAGCTGCATACCAGTCTTTTCTCCCTAATTACCTCTCACTTACCATTAGCGCTGCCACAGCCACTCAGTTCCACCATCATTTCCTAGCTCTACCCGGTTCGTCATATCCCATTGGTACCCAATAACCAGGCCTCTTCAAACAACTTGATTGACGGGTTGTCTCTAATGGGTTCAAGCACATAAACCCTGAGGCGTGATGGGTGTGTCAAGTTGCATACACAGATGTATAGTCTGCAGTTCAGCTTTCATGGGAAAATCACAAATACAATAAATGATGCATCATTCTAAACCTACTTGAACTGCCTCCGCTTCCGTCTTGCTGTATTTCACTTTCTTGTCACATTAGACCATCGTGCTTGATGGGGAAACTTTTTAAGAATAAAAAAAACCCATACAACTGTTTGAAGCATGATTGATGAATCCAGTGTCAAATGTCAGAAATCGACTGTTTATACTTAATTCAATTAGAAAAGAAATGGATTTACATGCTTGCAAAACAGTGAACACGAGGCATTTTACTCATGCCAAGATATCTGCAAATTGGCTGGTTGAAGTTCTTTCCAAAAAACTTAAAAGAAGAATTCTGAAACAGTGTGAAAAACAAGAGCAAAGATTAGTGTCAATTATCTTCCAATAACTGCAAAGAGTTAAGTAAAAAAAATAAAACTTTAGCTGACTAAATTTCTGCTAGAGATTTTGCATATGCGAAATCCTAGGGCAAGTATCGCCCATGACATTATGCAATAAGACCCTGACATATGAGGACCATTTCTAGTCTCGAGTATATTTGCGATGCTTATAATGACAGACTTCTTGATGAGCTCTTTCTAACTGCTAGATAATGCAGAGCCAATGAAGCTGTAATTGCTGCACAACTTAATGTCTCTGAAATGAGATATTCCCCTGTTGGTCCAAAGCAGTTCCTGAAGGTAATAGTTACCAAACCTGAATTACTATCCTGTCGGTCCATAATGTCATGGTTACACCTTCTTTCAGAACCTGAACACTCCACCTCTAGAGAGTAAAATTAGTTTCTTTTTATGTATTCATATTATTTTGAAACAAAATATCAGGTGTCAGAGCAACTTTAAACTATTAAATGAAGAGTGGAAAACCTGTTTGATTAGTTTCTTTTCAAAAATGTGCTGTGTAAAATAAGGTTCTATAGAGATGACATATAAAGCGAGTCTGTTGCTAAAAAGTAACACTTACATTTACTCTGACCTTCATTTCTTTGCCCCTTGCTCACATGTAGGCAGTGAAGGGTCCTTAGCATTGCTGTGCTTTCACTTTCAATGGGGTGATATCAAGCGTTGTCAAATAGAATTGTGGATTCTGCAGCACAGTTTCTGTCAAAAGTTGGGAAATTTCCAACTTTTCATGCTTAATGAAATCATACATTGAGACGGAACTGTTTCAAGCCATGCTGCTGACTTTGGCAGTGAGCAGGACGAAACAGCCACAGCCAAGTGTTGCTGTGGTGTTGGTGTGTGAGCCCCCGGTTACCTGCAGTATGAACAAGATTTATTTTTTTATGAATATTATTACATCTGTTAATAACTAATCAAATATTATATTATCAATTTTATTCAGTTTTCAGCAGGTGGTTGTAATGATGATTTGACACATAGGCAGTATCCATGAAATGGCTGATTCTCTGATGAGCAAAGATGGGCTACGGATATGTAACTTGACAACAAATGTGTGAGAATAGCTTTAAAAAAACTCTCAAAAACAATGTTCCCCAAAGAAAGTTTGGAAGAGATTAACACAATCAAGAAATCTGAAGGAATTTCATTGCAGAAAGAGTTAAGGTAGTTGTACACCAATGAGCTTCAGTCCCTTAGATGGCACTGCATCCAGAACCATCATTCATCAATAATGGATATAGTACTGATATAGTTTTATAAGCAACGGACAAATGGGATGGAGTAATCCATCCTACTGGTGAGTCTCTGTTGAGACTGGGGTAACAGCTTTGTGCATCCATGGAAACATTTGTAAGCATATTGCACACAGCAGTTCCTCAAGCATGTTATTACTGTATGAAAGCACACACACTAGCTTGGCTCTAGCATATGCTAACAAACCTTGGAAAACTGCATGGCTCAGTAAACGAGATCATTCGCAGGCTGAGGAGGCTCCAAACAAAGTATCAGGATTGTCAGAGCTGATGAGTTGTGACTCATTTGAGATACACAAATATGTGGTCTCAAGCACAGACTTTTTTTCCCATAATATACACCCTTTAAATTATTGAAAGTAATTCCACTCTGTGAAATTTAATCAGTGTCATAGAGTGAAACCTTGAATTGTGGGCTTTGACAGTGTCTGATGTGGTGGAGGCAGTGTGCCAAAGACATTGCACAAATTATCCCTGATGACCAATTACCTACCTGTTTTTTGCTTCTGCACTATGAAATGAAGAATCTTCTTTCCTATTCTAAATCAAGTGCCTCGTGGACATTTTTTCCCAAAGCTTCTACCCATCTTGGTACGGTTGTTATTGATTGAGCTAGAGGAGTCTGGACAGTCAGTAATTAAATGGAACGACTGGTGGGTGTAAAATTAGCCTTTGTGTCATTAGACTGGAACGACAGAGTGAGTAAAAGAACAAGTGCAGCTGAGATGACTGATGACTGAAGACCAATTAAAAGGCAGAGCAAAGAGATGAGAATGGCTGAAGACGTGGCAAAGACGTTTATAGATTTGCCTTGGATAATGAACTCTTCAACTACAATCGATCTGCAGTGAACGAAAATGGTGGATCAAAGATCCACTTTCAAGGAGCTCAGGGAATCGAGAGACGTTTTGCTTTAGATCCCAAGGCAAATCTGTATACATTGTTTTTCTTTTAAAATGGGAAATAGTTATTTTCAAGATAAGATTTTTTCCAAGCCGGTCTGCTAATTGCTAGATATTGATCGATGTCTTCAACGCTGAAATGACCAGTCTCAACATCTTTAAGGTTCTTCAGTCTTTGGTTAACAGTGTGACCCTCCAGTCCCTGCAATGATACAGTTTTAATTACAACACCAACTAAGAAAAAGTTGGAATGATAAGGTAAATACAAAATATGAGCATAGATATATTTGAAGATGTGGGCACATGAGATTTTTAGTTTTTTTTTTTTTTTTCTTGTGAACTTGATTCAATTCCAGGCCTGTATCACATTCCAAAAAGAGTTGGAACATTAAATCTTTTACTATTTTTGTAATGTTGCTATGTCGACTCAAAACACTTAAAACATTTTCTGGCACTGAAGACACCAAGTGCTGAAAAGTGTTGATTCTTCATGTCATTCTTCCTGCAAATGTGACTTAAAGTGTACAATATCGTGGGGTTTGGGTTGTCTTATTTTTCATCAAAATTCTCCTTATGTTGTCTACTGGGGATGAGGATGGACTGCAGAAAAGCCACCTCAATATCAGAAACCCTCTTTTATCTTAGCCATGCCTTCATAATGTGTGCAGAATGTGGATTTGCAATGCCATGTTGAAAAGTTGAATCCCTGGGCATGATTTTGTCTTGAAAACAGCACATGTTACATTGAAATCTGTGCCATCATCCATCCATCCATCCATCCATTATCCATACCCATTTCTGGCCCTATACAGGTCACAGAGCTGGAGCCTATGCTGCGACCAAAGAGGTTCAAACTGCTACTGCCAAGGGCAATGATAAAACACCAAACCTTCACATAAACCTGGTTTTTGGACTTTCTGGAACTATTTTTTGCTTTGTTTTGTTTTTCCCAAAAAAAAAAAAAAAGGTGAATACTGACTCATCTGCCAACACATTTGTGATTGTCCATCCCAGATGGCTCTGAGCTAAGAGACATTGACACTGCCTCTGGACAAGATTAACATGATTTTTTTTTTTTTTTTTTTTTTTTTTTTGCACAGTTAAGTTTTCTGTGACATGATTTGATTTACATGGTTGTAACACCATATTGTACTCCCTGATAAAGGTTTTCCAAAGCAATACTTTGCCTGTGTGGTGATGTCAGCTATTGATGAGCCACTTGAGAGAATGGAAATCCCAAGGTGTTGTGGGAAATATGATGTTGAACTGTGTAATAAACATCAGACTTTGGTTAAGTTGTCTTTCTATATTGTTGTTCAAAGCAGTTTATCCATTGGATATTATTTCATAAAGCAGCTGTGAGGGCCTTACATAAGCCAGACTTTGAATATTGTTGCATGACTGCCACATCCAATTAATACCAAATGTAACAAATTAATGTCTATTCCTTTTCTTTCTTTTTTTTTTGTTTCATAGCAGTAACACATGGGGAAAATTCCTGTAACTCCCATCACAAAGTGTTTGTAACATTTTACTAAAGTCCCTTGTAAGCCTCTGCCCAACAAAAGGAGCTCTCAAAATGAAAAGGCCATGACATCAGAGCTCTGTTCACAGACTAATCTCTGCCAACTAATACTTCCCCTTGGCATGCCTGCTAACTTTAGCTAGTTCAAATTAGATCAAGATTTGAGGTCAGAGAAAAGAATGAAAAAGAACTGCAACTCTGTTCAATACATTCTTGCTCTGTTTTCCAGGGAAAATTGATTTGATAAGTGCTAAATTCATTAGACATCACCTTGAGATTTACTTTGTCTAGAAAGTGTAGAAATGTGCTCATGCACAATGCAGTTGATGGGATTTAGGAGGACAGTTCAGGGTTAAACCTCAAGATTAATAAGGCTAAAGTTGAGTGTATCTGTGTTTATTGCCCATGTGGATCTGTGGAACTTATACAGTAGTTCTGTTCCATCAATATAACAGAAAACCTTTGGCGTTTTGAGGAGGAGGGCCTTCCCTCTTGGAGTCAAACATTATTAATTATGAAATTCTACCATCTGGTTACCTTTAAAGGAAAAAATATCCTAAAATGTGAGCTCACATGGCTTTAAGGTAACATCAGAGGTTGCATTGGCTGGAGACACAGACATTAATGGGAAAAAAGGAAAAAAAAAGATGGTTTGACAGTCAGCATATGAATTACAATCAGTTATATATGATCATACCAACGCAGACAAAAGCAGATGTTTTAAAAAGGACACACTGAGGCTGAACTTACCAACCTTTTGCCCTGTAAGTCGCTATGCTTCAGATTCAGCACTCATCAAGGTGCAATCATTTTTATTTTTTGGATTTTTTTTTTTTTTTGTCATGACAAGTAGAGTTACCCTGCGACCGAAGGAAATAATATGAGGTCATGTCAGTCAGAAATGTGCTTGTCAGTGAAAGAGAGTTGCACCTGTGCTGCTGTGTATTCGAATACACTTAAAAAATCTTAGGACCTCAAAACATCAGGGTCTTAGACCAGCCCAAAAACAATTTCACATGATAACTGTGTAAATGTTTAGTTATTTCAAAGTTAAATCAAATCAATATCAGATATGAGAAACAAAAATAAATAAATAAAACAGATAAAGCAGCCATATGCTTGATTGCTTGCTGCCAGCAGCTTGTTTAATTTTTAAAACTCTTCTGTTGTGTGGTAAGAGCTGCTTTGACAGTAAGTCAAGCTTGGGCAAGTTTATTTGTGTTGTACATTTCACACACAAAGGCACCTCAAAGTGTTTCACAAAGGCATTAAGATGAAAAAATCTGAAAAAAAAAACAATCATAAAAAGAATAAGAATGCAAATAAAATCATAATAAAAAAAAAAAAAGATCTAGACAAAAAGGGAATAAATCAAAGCTTAGAATAGATCACTAAGAACAGTGCAATAATAGAAGCAGCATAAAATTAGACTAAACAAATGCACGGAAAAACAGCAGAATTTTCATTTCAACCTAAAATGTAGAGTTTGGACACGTTTAATATCAACAGGAAGTTTATTCCATCTGTGTGCAGCATAGAAGCTCAAAAGTATTTTCACCCTGTTTGGTCCCAAGTTGAGGTTCTATCCAGCTGACTGCCCCCTAAAGTTTCTTAGAGCCCTACTTAGTTTATTTGTCAAGATTGCTGAGAAAAATTGCAAGCATTTTGCTGCAAAAATGTTAAAAGTTGATAGGAAGAGGGTGCAAGGAGCTTTATTTTCATGCCAAAATTCTGGAGGATGCTATTATTAAAGATGGAGTGTTTAGTAGAGGAAATTGGCTATATAAACTAAGTAAATCTGAATGTCATCTGCAATCCTGTGGTAAGCAACGTTGTTGTCATGTATGTATGTATTTCACCTCAGGGATGCATGTAGAGGTTGAATAATAGTGGTCCACAAACTGACCTTTGAGGGACTCCACTGGTCATTGGAATACGCTCAGACTTATGCTCACACATGGAAACAACAAAGCTCCCGCCCTTCAAGATGTGTTTTGAACCAATTAAGAACTGGACCTGACAACTCCACCCAGTTTTCAAGTCTTTGTAAGAAGGATTTTATGGTCCACAGTATCAAAGGCTGAAACAAGATCCAACAACACCAGAATGGATGTTTTACCAGAATCAGTATTCAGATAATGTCATTTAAAGACATTGATCACTGATGGGATTTTGTCTGAAGCCACACTGAACTCTATTCCAAAAGGCTGTTTTCATTTAAGAAATTGTTTAGCTGAATCTATACAGCTTTTTCATCAGTATATCTTTCCAGTAAAAGGAAGATATTGTCTTGTAATTGTTCAATACTGAAGGGATCTAAGCTTCTCTTCTTCAGAAAGGGCTTGACAGCTGCAGTTTGAGAGATCTGGGAAAAGTGCTTGATAAGAGTGATGCATTGACAATTTTCAGCACATTTGTTTCTAGAGAGGCAAAACTTGTTTCAAAAACCTGGGTGGAAAGGTGTCTTAGCATGTTGATTAATTTAAATTCTTAACTAGATGCTTAACTGGCAAACTGAGTTACCTCTGATCTCTCCTGTTCACCACCTCTCAAGCTCTTTTGTTACCTTTATGATGGCAGTTCAAATCTATCGATTTCAGTACTTGTAAACACAATTTTTTTTTTTTATTCAAACAAAAAAAATTATTGCTGTACTACTTCATGTCATACGGGTCAAATATTTATCAGAGTACACTGTTCCATGTGGGCTGACAGTGACAATGCACAACACGACTGGACAGCAGCAACCAGCATAGACTGCAGTAATAGATTTCGTCATCATTTATTGCTTTTCACTACTTACTGCAGAGTAATTGGTGGATTCTGTGCTGGCTGCTTTTACATTCAGATTAGTGCCTGGGCATGCTAACTGAAAAAAATCTTTATTAGGAATCATTAAAGTTTCAGAATAAAATCATTACCTTGTTTGAATGAAGTGGAAGGAGAGACTGCTGCTAAAGGCTGACATTACTCTGACAGATTATGAAAAGGAAACAATATTTACTATAATGCATTTGTTCATTTTTCTTTTCTTTCCCAATGATGGTCTGAGCTCAACCCCATACAGCGGTGTTATATCTTGTCAGTTGTAGACACTGTCAGCATTTGTTCTTTTTGTTCTTGGAGCAGTACATCAGCAAGTGTAAAGCATGTCAACTGTGTCTCTGGTTAAAAGCTCAAGGGATGTTCGACCTAGCTTACTCTATGATAAAAATAAAAAACTGAGAAGCTAACATCTTCTTTACCCACCTGATGGTTTGCAGAAAGATGATTCTTCTTCTTCTTCTTCATAATAATAATAATAATAATAATAATACTTATATCTACAACTGAAACTCTACCTTAATAATTATTATGGATGTTTTTCAGTACTCGAGGCTACAGAGATCTTAGGCCTACTGTATTTGCTAGTTAAATGTGGGAGGGATGCTTTTCGTTTATGGTGCAAGAGTAGACACAATCAATTCTGTGACATCAGCCATAGGTTTCTGAAGAGTGGTTTTGCAGCTGAGCTTTCAGAGCTCTGATAGTTTTCATCTTGGCAAGACTGACCCTGCCTAACCCTCAGTTAAACCAGAACAGGGTAAATGGGTAGAACAAACAAGTCTAGGAGTTGGCTGGAACATGCCCACCCCACCCACTGCCAGCCACTGCTGCAGCCAGCTCCCGCAGCTCCAGCCCCACCTGTAATTAGCCTCAGGTGAGCCACTTTCAACCCCTTCAGGCCAACCCAGAGCCAGTCGCAGCCATCTTTATTTTGGTAATGTGCAACAAGTCATCCTTGCATCCATTTTCAATACCTGCTTATTCCTATTTAGAATCACGGAGACCTCCTGGAGCCGATCCCAGCTCTCTCCAAAAGGCAGAGCCACTGCAGAACCATGTATATACAAACATAACACTATTTTACCTGCGGGTAATTTGTGTAATTACCTGCGAGTAATTTAGAATTACCAATCAATCTGGTATACATATTTTTGAACTTGGGGTTGAAGCCAGAGTACCTGGATAAAACCTGGGGTATCCAGGTTTTATCCAGGTAGCTCCTGCTAGGATTTCAGCATACATACATACAAACATTTTATATATATATATATATATATATATATATATATATATATATATATATATATATATATATATACATACACACACACACACACACACACACACCATGTATACTATGTATAAACTATGCAAAGTAGATAGTCCTGTAGTTTGACATCGTGCAATCCAAATGCTCCAAAATGTTTTGCTACTCTTTAGATCCTGTAACAATGGGATTTATTATCAATACACCAGATCCTGAAGAAATGTTAAAATGAGAAGGAGAAAAATAAATGCCCTTTAAAAATCTTAGGTTGCGTTGCACTCTTGAAAGCCAGCAGATTTGTGTTGCTCTGAATGTACCCTGATTCAATCACGAAATCCATTTAGACACAAAGAGAAATCTAAAACAGCATTCATTTTAAAATATAATGACTTTGTTAATTGTCTGATGCTCTTTGCTCAGTCTGGAGAATTGATGGGAAAACACTTGAAATGTTACCATGAAAGCATTTTTTTTTCCTTTTTTTAAATTAGCCAACTGCCCAACATTAGGTTTTCAGTGGAAATAAGTACTCTAATTTTCTCCTCAAACATTTTCATCCATGTTCTGAGGTCCAAGAACAAAAAGTCAATAGCCATGAGCAAATGAGCAGGTATATGTTTAGTATTTTTGCCCAGGACAGTTAAGCAGGACTCTAACTTTACAGCTATCAAATCTATGAGATTGTGCTGAAAGTATCAAAAATGAATGAATGAATGAAAAATTGCAACCGTACACACACAAATGTGCACACACATCTTATCACCTCCAATGTCCTTTTAATCTGAATCCTTAAATAAACTCTGCACCCCAGGCACTGAGGCTTATTAATATTGCATCCCGTCAGTATTCATTATGAATGAGAACAAGTGTGAAGACGCTGAACAGGCTGCAAAACAGTCCAAGGCTCTAGCTGTAACAATGCAGGTCACACAGATAATCGGCATGCACCACCAGCCTGAGCTTGACTGATGCATTCATACTGTACTTGGTACTGCTTACAAAAGACCTTGACCTGTTTCCTTATAACGTATGATCAGCTAGTGTAGCAGACAGTGTCATTAAGGCAAGCCATGGCACATTTATATGCCGTATTCTGCACTCTTGTGAATTTTTGCTAATTTTATTTGAGTCCTCTGATGTTTACATGAGATTTTATATACATCAGACGAATTGAGGATTTTTCTGCTTTATAATTAAGTAACATCAGCTGCTCACTTAGCATCAAGCTAAATTACAATGTATCAGTCTTTATCTACTCTCTCTTGACTTCTACCACAGTTTTGTATAGTCAACATACAATCACATTTACAACTGCAGTACCACTCCGAGCTCCAGGAATGTCTCTTTATAAATGATTTATCTTTTTCCATTAAAATGTCCTGTGACATCTGTGATGCCTGATCTAGCTCTGGGTCTGATGACAGTGGTATGCCACAAGGTGCTGAACTGGGTCATCTTTCCCCATGTCTGCTGGAATCAGACAACTGTGCTTAAGTGTTCCCTTATTTAGATCCACCAAGAGATGGTTGAGGAAGCAAAACAGGAAAAACATGCAAAAATATTTGCGGTTGAAAGAGTATGATTCTGAAAATAATGAAAGTCTTTGATTTGTTCATGTAAGTTATGTACGGAAAGATAGCAAATAGGAAAAAATATGTGCACATATGAATCTTTAAACTATTTTTATACAGCTATATTGTAGAGTTGGCAGAGACTGTTAGGGGTCTCGTGCTTCCCAAAGACACTGTGTGCCCTTTAACCAACCTGGATCCTTTTATCCTCCTGGATACTTTTGCTCCTGTCAAATGGATGTGATCCTGTCAGAATATAGAACACTTCCTGTCCATCTTTTTAGGCTGATGATGGAGTTTGCCACCTTAAAGCCTTGATCTACTAAGCAAATAGGGCTTTCTGCCTCCTAGTTATGCACACACCTTTGTAATGATGTGCAGACTCTTCCATTGCCTTCAAGCTTATAACCTTCCCAGCTCATAGTTTGTGCATAGACGTGAGAGCGGTAGCAAGTCTGACATCTTTGTTCTTGAAGAAAATAATTTCACAAACCTGCTGAAGCCTGTCTTTCATTCTGGTATATTCTGTTTAAAAGTCTTTTTCTTTTTGCAGTATCTGCTGAGGTAAAATGTGAAATCTGTAAGGAAAGACATTTCAGTCCCAGAAGCTCTCTAGTTTCTGTTCATTGATTATTTGCAGGACATAGCATTAACAAGTAACATGTCACCACATGTCACTGCTAGGCATCATCTGAAATTTATCTGCTAGCTACACCAGAAGCCCCAAAACACTGAGGCAAAACCTATAAATAAGTCCTAAAGTCGGTCTTACACTTGTATATCAAACAAACAAAACAGTCACAAACATAGATGGTTGTGTTTTGATGTGCTTACTTATTCCTTACCCTTACCTTAAGAATGAGTTTAACACACCCTGAGCATAAACTGAGTCTTCAGATTAAGATTAATTTAATGAGGACCTACTTTTTATTCACAAAATGTAGTCAGGTCTCAATCTCAACAAGATTCATCCCCCCTACAACATGAGCAATTACAAATGTACAGGAGACCAATGGTCTCCAACTTTTTTGGCGCCACAGACCAGTTTAATGTCAAGCAATATTTTCCGCAATACGGACCGCTCTGTAAAATACGCCGCAGATAAATACAACAAAATTAAATGATACAACCGGCATAAAAACTGTGGTATTTTCAATATATTATAATAAACAAATCTGCTGTGTGTCTTGAAGTCTTGTCATGTGTCAAGAGTAAGTCATACATGGATGTAATGGAGAGAATCTGGTCACTTTTCAAAATAAAACATCATTTAGACTTCGGATAATAAATCAAACGGTAATAACAGAAGTGATTTATTTTCTCTCTGCGGCCTGGTACCAAATGACCCATGGACTGGTACTGGGCCGGGAACCAGAGGGTGGGGACCACTGCAGTAGGCTATCTTCTCCTCTTTTTTGTCTTTTCAGTCACCTTCTTCCACCAGTGACTCACACATACATAAACATCCCCTGTTTCTTTGTCACATTCTCTCCCTCTAGCAGAGACACATGCATACACTCACCTCCATCCTCTGGTGAAGAAATGATTGCATCCGTGCTGCCAAGTGTGCTCTCTGCGGTGGCTGTGACCACAGACAGAGTTCTGCTCTCTCTTGCACCACAGGGGATACAAGAGTAGAAGCTGGTTTACCGTTGTATCGCAGCGATTCCACACATTTTCCTGTCCTAGTGCCTCTAGACTTGTTTTCTTTCAAACTTACAACACTGATTTGGAAAATCACAGCAATAATCAATATATTTACACGAACAACATAAATAATATGAGAATACAAATGGTGTCACTCACAGTAATGAACTTATAAAGAGTTATGACCCATCTACAGCTCCTTCCAGCTTTACAGAGCTTTTATTTGTTTAGCATTTCAATCCATTGTTTGGCTGTTCAGCCTCCAGTCTTGATTCACTGTCTGCACTCAGTTTTGGCCACAGCATATAGTTGTTCATAATAAAATATCTCTGAAACCCCACTCTTCTGACATTGTTTCATAAATGAGTTTCACAATCAACTTAAAACAAAAAAAAGAGGGGATTTCCACATCACAGAAACTCTTGGACACATCACTTATGAGTTTTAGAGGTGCATTTTAAGTGGAGTCTGTGCAACAAGTCACTTAAATGATGGGTAGAAGAACATAAACTTTCCAGTTCAGCTGCCTTGAAAGAGAAACGTTCTGTCATGATGTGATGTTGACATGAGTAGTTGATGTGACAGTCAGGCACGGATCAGCTTTCAGCATGACAAACAGTATTTCTTTACCGAAAAGTTAAGATGAGCTTAGTGAACAATGACCGAAATGCTGAGAAAAGTGTAATAGTGCTGCAATTTGCATGTTGTGCAAGATGATCCAGTTTGGGTATTTTGTAAGAATTATTACTTTTTTGGGTGGTTTGGGTCCATCAACCTATCTATCTATTAGCTATACCTTCTGCACATATCGGGTGGATTATTGTGGGGGCTTGAGCTTATGGATGGGCAAAGTCAAAGATACAGTACACCCGGAAAACAATAAAGACAGATCAAGAGTTATGCAAGAGCACACTCATACCAATGACACATTCAGAGTCACAGTTTTTACCTGTTTTTGGACAATAGAAAGGAACTAGAGCAACCAAAGAACACCCAGACAGGCAAAAAGAGAACATGCATACATCCTACAGAGAAAGGACCCAACTCCAATTAATTTGAGAATAATGAAGTGGCTGGTTAATATTTCTATCCAGGAAGAAACAAATGTGGCCCTCTCCTCTTTTCAAACATCTATAACTTTACTTTCCCCAAGCAAAAGAGCCTAAAAAGAGCCCTTGCACTAATATAGATTCACCAGTACATCACTAAACAGATGTGCCGGTAAAGAAAATAGTTTTGTTTTTTGTTTGTTTGTTTGTTTGTTCTGTTTAATGCAACAAGTGTCTTTGACGACAGATTTGCTTTCTTTATTATTCACAGTGGTCTCCCATCTTAAAAAGATGCCCTATCCTATTTATTATTTACGTGCCATTTCACTGTGGTTCAAGGCGCATTCAATTATTCAACAACACGATAGAGCCAAGCAAGGGGTTAATAGGGCTTTTGCTGGTAGTGAGTGGTAGAAGAGGTAAATGGGCAGCAAGGGACGTGATGTGTTGGGTGGGAAAGATTTATGACTCAGGTCTTGTGGCGAGGTGAGAGATTGTGGCACAAGGGAATAGAGCTGTTAGACAGAGAGAGAGATTGAAGCAGTAAAGGGTTTGTTGTGATGGAAAGCACCAGGAGATAGCCCATCGCCACCACCAACATGGCATGTAGGTGGGAATAGATTTCTTGACTCAAGGAATACATACACACACACACACACACACACACACACACACACACACACATATATATATATATATATATATATATATATATACATACACACATATACATATATATCGCATTATTTCCCTGATTAATCACGATTAATTGCATTGTATACACAAAATCAAATAATGAATTCAAAAGTGGTGTAAAATGCACTTTTATTGAAATGTTCTGCTGCCATATGAACACATGAACACTTTTAACATCAGTACTTGTCAGTAACACATATTTACTGTAAATCTCATTTTAAAATATGTAAAATAAAATAAAGCTTATTGCCACTGCCAGGGCATTAATGTCATCTGGTTCTTTTTATAAAACATTAAAAAAAAATCTACAAACAAAATCCAACAAAATGATTGTGGCTCAGCACAATCAGAACATTAAAACAGGCAATTTCTGAGGTAACAGCAGAAACTTTTAACGGGGAGTTCAACTTGTCGGTGGTTACAAATAACCTTGTTTCTGTCAAATCCTCCATCTGGGAGAACTTTAAAATGAAAATGTTAAAGTTCAGTAACTTTACCAATCAATGTATAAATCAAAAATTAAAAAAAAAAATAAAAAGTGACATTTTATTCTGTTTTTCGTTTTTTTATCTAACACAAAAAATGAAAAATGCCTGTTTTTTTTTTTTTATATTTCAATTTTAGACTTGGATCAAAAATGAGAAGTTAAAAAACGGGCCACAGGACTGAATTTGTTTTATAATCGAGGACTGGACTTTCTGTTTTCAATTACACTTCTGTGCCAACTAGATGGAGCCGCATTGACATAACCAGTAAGAGAACAGCAGGACCGTGAACGCATGGAGCAGATCTGATGTAACATGGAGGAATGACAAGAAAGTTTTGTTGTTGTCCAGAATCTTTGTTTTCAAACAGAATTGTTAATATTGCTACCTGAGTTGCTACCCGAACTGTAAAGTACACAGATTTTTAACCGTTCTCCGTGTCTGTTTTAGCTTTTCTGCATGTTTTTCCTGGGAATTCTCTTCTGGTTCCGCAGCAGCCAGAAACATACTTTTCAAAACAAACGCATGTGAGCAACATGCGTTAACACGCGATAAAATAAATGTCGGCGTTAATAAATTAAACTTGCCCAGCCCTAATATATATACATATATATACACAGACACACCATCAGATTCAGGGATCTTTCATTTTTGATTGAATCTGTCACGTTCTTCAGAGTAGAAACAACATTGATTCTGTTCTCCAGTAGCAAGACTGCGCTACCAGATGTGAAAAGTTGAAGCAGTTGTAGGATTCGGTGGTACGATTGCACCGATTTCCCTCTAATTCAGACTACCTATAGGTCGTTGGTTTACACGCTCAATTATGACACAGAGGAGAATCCACTAAACTCACACCAGGGATTGCACATCTGGGAAGGACACAGTCCTCGGATATTTGTTCCTCCATTAAATGTGAGTATTTCGACATCAGAACACATGTCATTTTCACGTGTTTCTGTTAACAGGTCTCAAGATGCTCTCAACGATGTACGGGGATGTATTGTGCTTTGCATGAATGCATCGCTCAATGTGCAAGCCAAGTTTGAGGTTAAAACGGTTCCATAGTTGCATTTAACTCTCTGGAGTAAACAGCAGATGTCACTACTGAGGAATGTACACAATTACACTCCTACACCGCAGATACAACACAAGGAGCGACCATGCATCACTCCTGAACACAACTTCACGGTTTCAACAAATCTTTTATTTTTTCCTTTTAAGCAGTATTGGATATTTTTGTAACATTTGACAGAGTTGCACCTTTGAGGATTTGTACGAGTCTTACAGATGCATATAGAAATGGACATGCTTTCAGTCTTCCCTCCAGTTTTTACTGCTTATTCCGCATTTTGCAAGGGGTTACAAAGCACGGAGATGAATGAAAGGCCAAAACGACACTAAATTGCTCGCATGGAAAGCTGTTTTCAAAAGGTTGAAAATAGCACCCATGTACTATGCTTTCAACACAGATTTTTTTTAACCGTAAGATACCATTTTAGGGCAAGCTTAAGACAACTTGATCTTCACTTCCAGGTTATGCCTAGCTCAAAGCCATGCCACAAAAATACTTTATTTGCTTCTGTCCTTGGTTTAAAGAACGACTCTGCTTGGTTAGATTTTTAAATCATGTCTATTTGGTTTGTATTAGAAAAAGGTGGTTAGGACTACACATGGTTAGGACTACAATAAATTTAATTAATTTTTTACAGTACCACCATCACATTTTACTGCTTGCTGAAGTGAAATGTCACATTCCTAATTGGGTTGATACAAAATATTTTTTTTGGTTGGAGAGATCATGGTTTGGAGGTCAAATCATTCTTTGATACACAACACCATAGAGTTCATACCATTTTGAAATTTCACATGCATTTGTTGTCATTTACATTAGAGGTCATTCTGTCCTTGAAACATCATGTCAAAGTCTAATTCCCTGCATTAAGAAGCCATAGAGTGTATAAGAAGAAGTGAACAAACCAACTGTGACATCACCCACAAGGTTTTCTCAACAGTGTTATTGAACCATCTATTTTTTCCTCCTGCTTTGAAAATGGGCAGAACGAGCAGCCCTAAAAGTCTGCTGGAATGCTCAGTTATCCCAAGATAGCTTTTTCCATCTTGGCAAGCCCATGCTAACCTACAATGCTAACTAATATTACCTTATATTCAGTCTGATCAAATATGTCAGTCTATTCTCATTTCTGATGTCACCACCAAAACAAAATTCGAAACGAAGTAATGACTTCAAAACAAGGACGAGTAGAACTCCAATTGAGTGGGACCCTCGATTAGGCAATGCTAAGTGTCAGCAGTCCTCCAGAGCTTTGTCACAGCTATCCCTTGGCTCCTCAGCTGAGCCAGAGCAGAGAGCTGATGGATCTCTTGTGTTGTTTTGGTGTTGACATCAGAAATGATGTTCATTCTTTTTAGCCCAGCCCCCAGTGGTCAGTCAAGGAACGGCAATTAAATCCACTTCCTTATCTACGTCACATCAGCAAGGCTGATGTCGCCCCTTGGAACAAGTAAAGCATGGGGTCATTTTTGGTTTGAACTCAGTCTCTACCATAGTAATCAAAAAAGAAAGAATAATTTTGGGTTTGCATAAAAGGTGCTTAAATGTGAGAGTGATATTAACAATAGGAGACATATGGCAAAGCAGACACTCAACATGGTGACCTGTGTTGAATAAAGTTAAAGCTACCTCCTTCCCTCTAGACCTCAGTGTCAGTTTTCACATTCACAAAACAGAAAACGCTTCTGAAATAAAGTTGTTACATCGAGTTAAGATTCATTACTTTCTCTCATCACACCAGCATCAACATTTGATTTGTGCCCAAAAAAGTGTACCCCTTAGATACAACTGATGAAGTTAAGAAGCATTTTACATATTCTCTTTTATTCTGACTCACTCCTCCTCTTTAATACGTCTCAATTTCATGAACTTTAAATGTGGGTTTTTGTATTTTTCATGAGAAAATTACAATTTCATGTAATATGCAAAACATTGTATTCATTTAAATGAGGTCTTTTCTTTCCAAAAGTAACTAACAAGTGAGGTCAAGGAACACATTCAGCGTAATGTGGGGTTCAGTAACTTGTCTAAGAATACGTTGGCATGCAGACTGGAGAAGTTGGGAATCAAACCAGAGACCTTCCAGTTTGAGTATGATCACACCATCTCTTAAGCTACAGCTGCCATAGTGAAAAAAAAAAAAAAACAGCCCACACAACTATAACAACATTCACTTCACCTGAATAGGCGACATGGTGTGAGAGAACCAAGAGATGTCTGTCTCCCGCCCACTTCAGATTCTGCTGCTCATGATCTCAGCAATGCCCCAGCAAGAATGCTGAGCAAATTACTGCCCGTTTTATTGTTCGTATAGAAACAGCTCTGCTCTTCCCTGCTCACTGCTGCTGCAAGTGTAAAAGACATCTATCTTCTGGCAGCACATCACACTATGGTTCATTGTTTATCCCGGGCATCTTGAAACTGTCTTATTGTCAAATGTGAGGTGTTTTAAAAGAGTGACTCTAGGCAAGATGATTGGAAGGAAACACAGTTTTGTGCAATTAAAGAGCTAACTTTAAATTCCTGTTTTTGTAAAAGACAAATTCATGTTTAGAAGTCCGAGAAGTAGATAGTTGATTAATACTTAAAACTACATTATTACGTACTATAATATTCTTTTGCATCAACCATGTCAGTGAGCACTGTATGCAACAGGAAGTTTGTATCCTCAATAAATAAGACATTTTGCAGTGTATCAAAATGAATATAACCCCCAGCTTAAAGAATTGATATGCACATGCCTCCTCTGAATGTAATTAATTTAGTTCAAAATAGTAATATAAGAGGCAACATGTTGTCTGGTTGGTCAGGAATATAGAACTCTCCTCACCCTGTTCATCTTTCCTCTAGCCAAAGAAGAAGTTCTCCCAAGATTACCCCTGTAGGTTTAAAATAACTTGGCTTCCGATAACATGTTCTAGTTTCAAACAAATCCCTGTCATGTGCCCTTCAGCTCCGCTTCTCTCTGTGGTCTCTGTTATCTCCTCCCTCATGGCCCCTCTCACCTTCTTCTTTCCTACACAGCCAGGAAGAGAGAAAGGTGTTCTTGCCCAGAGCTCAGGAGCTACATTTAACTGGCAATGACAGATGTAGGTTATTCAGTACATGTGGACAAGGGGAAATTTGTGGATTTCTTGTCAAAATTTTAAATCAAGGTCTTTTCTGCTGAAATTGGCTGGTAAGATTTCTAGATTATTAGCTTCCTTTTGAAACGCCATTCACCCAAGCTCAAGTACTGAGGCGAAAACGAGTAGGACATCTATAAGTCCATCTGTGTTTGACAGATAAACGAGTGAACTGCTTCGCTCACACTCAAGTCATGAGATAATAACCCCTTAATATTTGTTTAAGGTGAATAATCGGGGGATTCTTTTTTTTTTTTCCAAACAATGTTGATAACTTATATACCCCCCACCCTCCCCCCAGAAAACTGTTACAACACTTCATTTTGTCTTTCGGTTACTTTTTTCAAGAGGCTTGGATCGCCCATCATGTCAGGTTTCTTTGGCCATTAATTCATTATATTAATCTGCACAGTCCACTCTGTAATTGATCAAAGCCCATCATTTTGTAATGTTATCCTTATCATCACTAATTGATTTGGTGATACATGTGTCCCATTAATAATGTAAAAGATGGGAGATTAAGAATTTAACTGTCCATTGCCATTAATGAGACCAAGATCCAATAAGTCGATGAGCTACAATTCATTAAATTTAATCAAACCCAGTTTTATGCAGTCCGGTTTCAGCCCATATACCCTCTCTGCATGAAAAGAAGAAATGCTGGCAGTTGTTGATGTGGAAAGTTTTTTTTTTTTTTTCATAAGCTCATGTTTTGGTCCCCTCCTCTCCTACCATGCTCTAAAATAAAATGCAAATTATCCTGAGTGGTTTTCAAAATAATTACAGTTCTGTAAAACACAGAGATCAAGTAGCATTGTTCTAGTTAGGTGAACAGCCTTATACAACCATGATAGTATTAAAACAAATTTAAAAAAAAAAAGAAGAAGAACAAGAGCTAGAGTAATGATTAAATATTAAATACTGCCTTTTTATTTGCATATCATTTACATTAAAACCCTTTGCTTCTGCAATGCAGAAACTTGGCGACGAGGTCACCCCCATCACATCTCATTCTGTACGATGGCTGTCTAATCAGAAATGCTGCAGCTCCCCCTATTGGCACTGTTAAGTACTAACACTTTGGAGATTAAACTTTCCCAGCTTTACCCAATGCCACTCTGTAATGTGATAGATGTCAGGAAATAAGTCCCGTCCCAACCAACATTTGACAGTTAAAAAGTGGGAGCCTTCATCCATCATCTGTGTCCTGTGTTCTGCCAAAGTGATACAGTCAGAGTGGTGCTGGACATGCCATTAACACATTCATGGGTATAATCAAGCAAGCCTAATCTCAAATGTCATCAAGAGCTGCCTCATTCTACATTTCATCTGAGCTTATTATTCACTTCTTTCCTGTGGAACATTATCAGTTTACTGGGATCATACAGCAGCGGAAATCCTTCAGTCTCCAGTCTAATTGGTGGTTTATTGAAACAAAAGCACCCTTTCTGCCTTAACAGCTTAAATCACACGTGCTCCACTCTTGAAAATCTCTTTCATGGAGGGTAAACTGCAACGCACATTCGAGATACTCTGTCAGTTTCTTTCCCTGTGAAAACTGAAAGCTTGATGGCTCTCACTTGATAGCGGTGGACAAAATGAGAGTGGCTCTCTGTGTTTTGGCCTTCCTTCTGATTTTTGGAGTGGTTCAGATGAATGCCACTCTTTATCTGAAGGTCCATTCACAGTGAAGCCCACTGACATGTGATCAATTTATGATGTGCCTGAATTGGTGTGAACTGGATGAAAACATATGGAGTAACAGTTTTTCATGTAATTTTTTTTTTTGAAATGAATGAGAAAAAAAAAAAAAAAAAAAACATGTTGGACAGTATGTATTATGTTTTGAGTGTACTAGTAATTGTGTGATATTGGCATTGGCTGAGAGTCACATCTTTGAACAAGTAAGAGGAAAGAGATGAATAATAGGAAAGAATACTGAAGAGCATCAGTGCACAGATAAGGATGGACTTGTGCGTACGTTTGAACACTGTTGATGTTAAACTACATTTATTCTCTAATTCCTGCTGAAAAAGCACATCGAGGCCGGTGGTAGCCCCATGACTCTGTTAGTCTGAATGTACAACTGTAATTTAGGAGAAACATACACAAAGATAAAAACCAAACAAAAAAAAAAAAAAACCTTCCTAATCAGTGTGAGTACTAGAGAGTAAGGTTTTCCTCAGGTGACAGTTTGAACAAAGTCTCATGAAGTTCTCTCCTGCATGCTGGGCCTCACAGAAACAATGGTCTAATTAAAGCGAGACTCTCGTAGCAGGGTTCATTGCAAGTCCTTGGATCTCGGCTGGATGGTGGAAGCTGAGCTGAGAGGGAGAGTGTTTTCTTTTCTTCTTTTTTTTTCCCTGCTTATTTTCAGATCAAGGAAGTTGATACATTCTAGCTTTATTCCTGGACAATGATTGGCTCCGGTTATTTCAGCAGCACACTTATGGCTTCCTCTACATCATGGTAATATCAATTTCAAAGTTTAGATCTGAGTGCATAACTATAAATCATCCAATAAAAAAGGCATACATTATTGTCTTTTTCCATGTTTTATAAGATTGAGTAAATAAAGCCTCAGGTTCAATCTCTTTCACCCATATCAGTGGGAAATATGGATTTAGAACTTAAACAAGAGCATATCGTAAATCTGAAGGGAGATCAAGGTTTCTGATGTGGTGTGGGCGTAGGAAGGGGAAAAAAATACAACATTTTTAAGAAAGCTCAGTTTCACATAAATCTGAATTTTTCCAAAAGGGATATGATTAATGGCAAGTAAAGTATTTCTGTTCAATTTGTGCTCTTTTAATATCAAATTCATCTTTGAGCAAGAAAAACAAAAGACTACATCAGATCAACAGGAGGCATCAGTCCAGTTTCTTTACCTCTTTAGGATATTACTGTTACAATGTGTTACTTATCTCTAGAGTTAAAATTATGTTTTATATGCAAATATACAATCTTTCTACAAAGTATTTAAAAATATAACATTACACCAAATTAAAATCAGAAAACAAGATTATATAAAAAAAAACAACACGAAAAAGATTTTCTTTACCTTTATATATATGTGCACTATATTAAGTGTTTTTTTTTTTAAGAATTAGGAGTAAAAGTAGATACCTTTATGTATTTGAACATGAGTTTGCATGAAAATATTTTGGATGTGAATTTTCTCAGTTTCCCTTCATTTGAAGATGAACCAGAAACTTAGTTAGACACAGACAAACACAGACTTTAATTTCTGTGTTTTGTATCAACAAAATCTCCTTTTTTTTTTTTTTTTTTTTTTTTTTGGGGGGGGGGGGGGGGGGGGGGGGGGCATTCAGAGGGCTTTGAGGTTTTCAAAGGCCTGCACACAAGCTTGTCTTTCCTTTTAAACATCTTTCAATATCAAGACCTCTACAGTCGAGAGTAAAGTGAATCATCCTTCCTCGTTTCCAAAGCAATGAAACAGGATTCATCTGCATTTAGTGAAGTGGAAGCTTGTTTAACCCTCCTGTTTGAGGTCAAGAGACTTCATGAAAAAATAATTATGTTTCAGGGCTCAGTATTTCCCTCGAGGACAAAAGGATAAAGGTACTGCTCAAGGTCCATTACGGATTTCCAGTTTGGTCCACCTTACCTTCCTCTGCTCTTCACCTGGTGCATTGTTAACTAAGTCTGGCTAAGACAGCTTGTCTTACTGTCGTTTTCACTCGCAGACAGCCTCCTGTTGAGTATCTAAGTAGAAACTGTGGTGTAAAAATATACATAAACCTTTGAACAGTTCAGCATGTAAGTCTGCAAGAATCTCCAGTTAAAACTGTCTTATCACCTCAGTCTTGTTAAGCTTATCTTTACTGAGGCGAGATTGTGAAAATTATGCTGGTTGTGATAGCAAGTGTGAAATCCTCTTTTTAAGGGCCATCTTGTACTAATTAATTTCAGTTAATTTCACTTCAGGGATCAATCAAGTATTTTTGAATTTAAATTTAAATTGAATTTAACTTTAAAAAGTCAAAGCATACTCCTCTCACCTCTCTGAAACTGTGAGCGGATCTCATATTTTGTCATCCTTTGGCAATAACACATGGCAGTTGGATGTGTCACTGAAGAAATATTACATTTCATACCATTTTAGATAACTTTTAATTCACTTTTTTCCATAGAAACTGATTCTTATCAAAGATCATTCTAACCCGAGTAAAGTTACAGATTCTTGTTTTCTCCAAATGTTACAGTTAACCTTTGATGAGAGACATAATGGGAGAGTTATTATGTCCACTCCAGGATGTACTTTTTAAAAATAAGATAAAAGTTAAGATATTAGTTATGAATTTATATTTATTCAAATCATATTGACGTTAGATTTTGATACATACGTGTTCATTTTATTTTAAGAGATCTTAATGAGTATCAGCACATATCAGTTTGAGTTGTGGCTCTTTTACATGACTAGACATAAATGTGTAAATCTGTAAAATGAAATACAGAAGTTTAACAACCAAAAAAAAGGAAAGATTTTTCAAAAAACTAATTGTTCTACAATTTTATTCATTTCATATTTCCTCACAACTTTGATACGTGTTCTAATTATTTTTTTATGAGTTCACACCAATGTTGAAAATGAATTTGTGCAAGATGTCGACATAAATGAGTGAATTTAATTCTAAAGAACACTCTGACTGGCATTTTCAGTAATCATCAGTAATCAGTTTTAACTTTGGTTACACTACTAATTATGTTTGTAATAAAAAATGCACTTGATTGAAAATATGCAAAATTTGATATTTTCATTGTGGAAACTTAATTGGGGGCATTTATGTGGCAGATTAAATCAGCTGTCCTTCAGAGTGTACCTAAAATTAAAAAAGTTTAATTTAAAGAAAATTAAAAAATATTTTTGAATACCATTAATACTTTTCTGGAAAATTGGAGTTTAAAATTTTTAAGTCGTCATTTCTGAACAAACTTGCTCCATAATTAAATTATAGGTAGACTATTAAAAGCTTCCAAACAGTCCTTTGGCAGTGCTGTTGAGACTGGTTTCAAATTTGATTATATATTCAAATTTTGAATATAAAAATTAACCCATGTTACTTCATAATTGAGATTTAGCTTCACAAAAAAATAAAATAAAATAAAATAAAATAAAATAAAATAAAATTAAATAAATAAATAAATAAATAAATAAATAAACAAACAAAAAGAAAACAAATATATAAAAATAAAGAGTTGAGTTGACTGGTAATGATCCAATTATGATTTAGAATGTTTCATCTGTTTGTCTTACACTGTTTTCCTCTGAACCATCCCCACAGTCTCTGCATCCATTGTTTAAAACTCCATCCATCACAATTGTTTACTGACAGTTCATTTTGGGTTTTTAAAATCGCTCGTTCCAACTTGGCAGAGGCAGTTATGAAGCTTGTCGGAGGCTGGGAAACAAACGCACGCTGTCATCTGTGCTCTCTATTTCTCTGTCAGTCCTCAATTGCGAGGTTCCTCACAAGTGACAGATTTCTGTCCAGCAATCTGCTTCATCTGCTGATTTATATCAGGCTCTTTGTTGTGCGTGACAGACCAAATGTGCAAACACTGCAGCTCTGTGAATGCACGCGGCATATTGTGTGTATGCTTTTGTGTGTGCATATGTCCAGCAGACTGGGCTAGGGTTAAACATTTTCATATGTTTGGGAGGGTTCTTGCTTGCAACAGAAACGGGGATGTGGCTTTATGTTCTGAAATATTTCAACGTAGTTACCATTACCTACCAAAATGTCAGCTGCAAAAAAACACGACTTTTCTGGGCAGAAAAGGAGGTGTTACAGTGAATGATTTCACATATTGCATATCATTGCTCCACATGTACCAAAACTCCATGAGCAAATCCTCAAAAGTAGCAGAGACAGTTCATGGTTAATGCCTCACATTCATTTACATTTTTGGCAAACAGTGGAAACATTGTTTCCTCACTGTGTTGCGTTATCACACTTGCTGATGTCAGTCAATAGCAATTCTGCATCGTTACTTAAATGGGATCATGTATTTCATCAGCCAAACAAGCAATCTTGAGGGTCCAAGCGAAATAATCTTCTCTGTTATTGTAGTTTCTGTTTTACTAATGGTACTGTGAGAAAACTGAGAACGTTCAGAATGACATGGGGCGTTATCGATCATTCTCTCATTCATTTAAAAACCAATCAAAATACTATTAACTGTAACACAATAAGCTGGTTGCGCTGTTGGTTAGCAGGTGGCTAACCTAACTGCACTTTAACATGCTTGAACCGAAACAGTTGGAGTTGAACCCCAGGTGCACCCGAAGGTGAAAGTGGCCACAGTGTCAGTGGCATACAGCCAACATGAAAATTAGTTGTTTTACATACAACAATGATTTTACATCCACCAAAAGACAATATTTATTCTCTTTAATGACGGATATGATAAGACAAGAAAGGGCACCGTGAGGAGCTCCTAAAACTGCCACGCGATACTGTGAATTAATAAAGAGTCCAAGAGTTTTGAGCCGAAACAACACGAATTACGAGACTGAAATTAGCACCACTAAAGGGATGTATGCGTGCATGCGTGTGCGTCTTTAGGGGCAGGTTATAACAACACAAAGCTATTGAGTGGTAATCCGAAGCAAAAGCAACTGCAATTAACAAAAAAAAAAGTAAAACGGGAAGTCAAACTGTCAGAACATGACAAAAAGCCAAAAGAGACCAAGACAGACGGTTAAAGATATAGACATCGCATTACTTAGCTGCATTTGATTCAAATCTTGTAAAATTATTTTCTTGCAAAATGTGTCGTCAATTAGAGCGTGTGTTCTACGTCGCCATGAATAAACAGACCTTTGGCATCCTGAAAATGGTGAATAAAAGGTTCGAGCTCATAAACTGCAGCCGCTGGAGAGGAATCTGAAATTTCGTGGTGTTTCTACATCAAAATGATTAAAGTGGAGAGCAGCTGTCTCGTCTGATCTAAAGTCCCAGCGTGAATAAAAAACATTAGTGTTACAAGATACCATTGCTGGGAGTGGTGTGTAGCTGCGTGGTGACGAGCTTGGCAGTGTCTGGTTGGGTGTCTTTCTTTACGCTCTCAGAGTTTTTGTTTCCCTCTCCCTCAGACAAAACACCCGAAATGCTGTTTTCATCACCACATATTCTTTGCATTACAGGTAAGACGATACACTCAGCAAACTGCTCTGGACTGGTGCTCCTCGAGCATTGTCACCCGAAACTGAATGAAACATCTAGCCGCGGGACAAGGACTCCCACAGCACAGGAAAAACACTGTATGACATGCTTCTAAGGGAATGGCGGGGGAGAGACTTCAGCCTTTTATTATAAGCAGTGCCATCCCTGATGCCAAAACAAGTCGATCAGCAAAATGTTGGGACATTTTTGAAAATGAGATTCTCTCTCAGTGATGACTGTGTGCATTCACTTTCACAGTGATGGAATTATGATATCACTCAATCTACTGTTGAATTTACTCACTGCCCTCCATCTGCAATTCATTGTGACAGCATGCATTTTCTAGTTTGCCAGGGTTTTTTTGTTTGTTTGTTTGATTTTTATAAGAGGTTGAGAAGAATAAAATAATATAGATCTTTCCAAATATACTCGGCGTTATTAGAAAGCTATCATAGAACAGAGATAAAAAAAAAAAACATCTCGGCCCTGCTGATGTTGGTTGTGTGTCCTCTTCCACTAAGGAGCCCATGGATCATAAATGGGGTGCAGTGCACTGTGGGAGCTCCTGCCTTATAGACAGATTACTCTTGTCACCGCAGATCTACGTGGAATGGCTGGCCATTACTAAAATGATCTCAGGCCACTTACGGACGCATGTCATATGAGCACAGCGCGGGTGGACAATCGGAACGAGATAGACGTTCAGAGACAAGCAGTGCGTACTGCAGACAGCATAGTGAAAAGATAGATCGCAAAGCAGATTGCTGTAAAGTGCTCACACAAATGGATGCATATTCAGAAACTGCCAAAGACTCACATATGTGCCACAGCAAACACACGGAGTCCCACAGCAGATAAAGCCATCAGTGGAATTAATAACTGTTGTGCAGTGTTTTGGGCCCTAGCTTTCACCGTATAGACATGGATCACAATGTAATGAATTGTCAGACATCAACTCAGGGGTTGAATAGGACAGGAAATCATTTTAGGTGTGTATGTAAAGCAGTCAGTCTGACCCCGTGAAAAACAATATTTGTGCTTTTTCCTTCAATACACTATTTTGCCAAAAGTGTTGGCTCACCTGCCTTGACTCACATATGAGCTTTAGTTCATCCCATTCCTAATCAATATATTGTGGGTTCACCCTTTGCAGCTAGAACAGCTTCAACTCTTCTGGGAAGGCTGTCCACAAGGTTTAGAAGTGTGTTTATAGGGGATTTTTGACAATTCTTCCAGATGAACATTTGTGAGGTCAAACACTGATGTTGGACCAGAAGGCCTGGCTCTCAGTCTCCAGTCTAATTCATCTCAAAGGTGTTCCATCAGGTTAAGGTCAGGAGTCCTTATAATACAGCTGACAGTTGACTGTGGGATATTTAGAAGCGAGGAAATTTTTCAACTGGTTTTGTTGCACAGGTGGCATCCTATCACAGTTGGAATTCACTGAGCTCCTGAGAGCGACTCCATTCTTTCACAAATGTTTGTAGAAACAGTCTGCATGCCTAGGTGCTTAATTTTATACACCTGTGGGTCATGGAAGTGATTGGAACACCTGATTCTAATCATTTGGATGGATGAGCAAATACTTTTGGCAATATAGTGTACCTGGGTGCTTCCAAGCCTGATCACATCAGTAAGACATTTTTTTTTTAGATAACCTCCCACGTTCACAAACTTCTTTTTTTTCCTTCCATGTTTCTTGTTTCTTCAGATGCTGAGAAAAAAAAGGGGTTTAGTTGAGACGTTTTCAGAGCCTAATTTCAAAATCTGAATGAATTGAGATACATGCAAATGGTGGATATTTACTCTGAAAGCACTATTAGCCAAACATTTATTAATCTGCGAATGCAGAAATTGACCAGAAGACATGCAAACATGTGAGAGCAAAGTATGCACTATTTGTGTATTAATGGCACCCACTTCCCTGGAATATGCTGAAAGTGTTGCAAGCTTCTGTCTTGAAAAAAATATAATTAATATCTTTTTAGTATTTTCCACATTTGGATAAATATTCCCTAGTTTTTATTACATCTCAGTAGGAGGTTCCAGTGTTGTGGAAGACACCCTGCCTGCTTCCATCTATCTTCCTCAATTTAATATAGACCATGTTGCCATAACATCCTACAATATTAAAGTCTTGGAGAAACTGTTGTTGGCCCAACTAATTTCAGGAAACAAGCACCGTCGCAGACACACTTCAGTTTGCTCGTCGTCGTGGGGTCGGAGATGCTGTCATTTATCTGGTTCAGTGAGTCCACTATCATTTGGACAAAGCAGGTAGCACTGTGAGGTCCGTGTTCTTTGATTTCTCCAGACTTGGATCAGGTGCGCTGAAGCAGGGGAACATCTAAGACATGCAGGACCAGAGTGTGAGACCCCTGCTTTAAAGGAAGGGTGGACTGGAGAGCATTTGGAAAGCTGGAGTAGTCAGAGTCAGTCACAGACGGCCGGGATACTGCTAAGTGGGAGGCAGAGATAGAGTAGATTAAAAACAGGCTCTGACTTTATCAAGAGGAGAACACGTCCAACAACACCATTTTGGGTGGTAAACTAAGGAGAACGAAGGAGTGAAAGTTAATTGAACGAAACAGAACCTGTTTATTGTCAGATTATTCATGATTACAGAAAATCTGATTTCTTAATCTTTTCAGCTGAAAGGAACAAGTCTCCCAGACCATCAGTGGTTGTAAGCACACACACACACACACACAGCGAGAGCTCTGCCATATGTCCCTAGACATTTTATATTGAATACATGAATTACATCGAACACAAGTGATTTTAAGGGCTAGAGTACAGCTCAGTTTCAGCCAAGTTTTGCTGGAAACAAAAGAACATAGAAATTCAGTCCGTCAGCCTTTTGGCAGTCATTTGTAAGCTGACATGCAAGCGGTGTGCAGGTGATGATTTAAAGCAGTGTTTCTCACTTCTGGTCCTGAGAACCTACATGTTTTACATGTTTGCCCCTGGTCAATCACAACCAGCTCAAATTAATGAGTCGGGCTTGTACAAGGAAACCTCTAAAGGATCAGGATTAAGAAATGTTGATTGAGGGTATTTTTACTGACCTTGCTAAATGTTCAACGTACAGCATACTAAATGAGGATTCTTATTAACTAGAGAAAATCCCATTAGTTGTAATGATTGCAGTTTGTAATGTCGATGAAAAATGTCAGCCTGCTCATGATTACAAGAAACCATCGGCTTAGGGGGAAAAAATTTGACTGCAACATGTGATCAAAAGCAAAAAACGTGGGACACACCTAAAGACTGGCTGAAACTCAAAAGTCTGGACAGACCACACAAAGACTTTTTTCCACCAATTTGTATAGATTTTTGTCTCGACAATCAGGAAGGAGCATACACCTTACAACAGAGTAAATACACCGAACAACACACAGAGTGACGGATCACAGATGACTGTAAGTTCTGGAGGAAGGCCACCCACAAATCCTGCTAAAGTTGTAAACACTACATCTTCTTAAAAAAATAAAAAGTCTTTGTGAGAACAACTGACAGCGCCTGGATCTAAAGATAAAAACCTCTGCGGAGCATACGCATTAGGGCTTTTATCTGACTGTAAACAAAGACACGTCCCACCACTCAGCAGTCAGGAAATGCCTTTGGCATTAAATACAGATTAAATCATGTCAGTATCTAAATGAATGTGGAGGGAACCATAAAAACAATTCATCAGGTTTATAGGATAAAAAAAAAATAGTAATAATAATAAATGTATGTATAGTGATTTTTCTCTGAAGTACGGTTTGTCCAACAGTTAAATCCATACTCTGCCTGCAGTGCTTCACAACACCAACACACTTGCATCATAATGCTGTAAACCACCTGTGCAACAAAACAGTCGGCTTATATTGTCCCAACTGTGCTGCAATAAAGCAGATTACTTATGTTTTGGGGGGAGTGGCTGTTTGGCAGGGGAGGCGATGGGTGTCATGCGGCAAACTCTCCCCATATTTTTCTTTATGCAATTCTCTCATGGATTCAGGATTCTTTAAGTGGCAAACCTTTTTCTTCTAACGCCTCTGTTGTCAGCACCAGCTGGGGCAGACTTGGACTGGATCAGCCCAGTCGTCATTCCAAAGTCATTTTAACAATCAGCTGAACACTCATTAAAATGTACTTTCGCCTTAAGCTTGTTCCTAAGCATGCGATTATTGCTATTTGGTTGTGTGTTTTTCAGAAAGCTTGCACAAAAAGCACCCGGCCAAATTTCGTGTGATTCAGAGGGAAAGTGGAGCAGAGGCAAAAGGCTGAATTCAATAGATCCTGGTGCTCATCGAGATTGTTGTCTTTAAGAAAGGAAGCCAGACTAATATCAGTTGTGGTATTGGTTATTTACAGGCAATATTTAAAGTACACAAGATGTCCTTTGGAAAGCTGTTGTTGTTGAAATGATTCTGGGTAGTACGGTCAACTGCCTAGAAAAGTCTCAGTCTCTAGACCCTCTTTTCTCCTTTTGAAAACTAACTCTATGTCTCCTGGTGTCTTTCAGTTGTGAACTGTAAGCAAAAGTAAAACAATGTAGCTTTGTATTGATTTTTACTTCTGACAAAAATTGTGAAATTATTGAAACGCTTCTTCTTTGGCACAACCTTATGAAAAATTGATGCAGAATGCACAGGGCCCTTTTCTTTCCACTTTTCTCACAGCTCTGCACGTCGTTCACTTTGTCATAGTCTATGATCAGACGTTGTTATTAAGAAAACTGACATTTGCAAAAAAAAAAAACCAATAGCAAAAAAAAATTAAATATTCTGAGGTATTTTGTGTGGAGTGATGGATAAGATTATGTATATAAGTCATGCAAGTGTGTAGAAAAACACTTCCAACACAAATTATAAATGGTTTGACTGCAGGAAACTATCTATCTGGATCCTCAGTATACTTTCCAAATGCAAATATGACATGTAATCATTCAGATGTCTCAAAAGTGAGCATTATATGATCAATCCTCTGATGACACTGAACCCATTTCAGCTTTATGAAGGGGAATAAAGCAGTAAATAAATGTTTTGAAAGAGCAGTTACACCAAACTACTATCATTATTTTTTTTTAACGACTTTCTCATCAAGTTGCCAGAATTTCCATCAACAGATTGGTCCTCTTAAACTCCAAGCTCAGATCAACCTAATCAATCTATACCCACGTGGGGTCACACCCCCACACCATATTCACAATTCGGTTTCAAAAGAAGCATCAACGTGTCTGATTGGTTTAGGAATGGTAACAATAAGGTTGGTAAGAAGGAGTGTGGAGAAAGAGCTCATGGTGCTTCCCTTTTTCTTTTTTTTTTTTAAAATCAGGATCAGACTACCACAAATCTATTGCAGGGTCGATCAATATGATTAGGGATCAAAATGTCGTGATATTGGGACCTTTAAAATCAATAAAAGAAGAATCAGCCTTAAGAAAATTAAAGCATCTGTATTACATATACCTCCCTCACAGGTTGATGTGTTGCAGTGGCTAGAGTGCTTTCATCAAAAGTTGGGGAATTTTAATTTTCAGCCAGTCAAACTGCAGCTACACAGCAAGAGCTAGCCACTGACCTCGCACATGGAGGTTTCACAACACACAGCTCACTGGTGTACAGACTGGGAAGAAATCTGGTGTGAAGAAGATGCTGGTAGGAAGGCACGACAGAAGAAGCCTCCGTTGAGCGTTGCCACAGAGCTGCTTTGTGAGCTCCCAGTGACACTTGCGTGGGGTCTCTCACGAAAACACATGGGAGAATCAAAATGAAAGTGAGCACGATGCACTCAGCAACGGCTGTGAAACAAGAAAGGGAAGTTTTAAATTCAGTTTGATGGAGGGTTGCCCTTAAATCAGAGTCAAATGAAGCCAAAAGTTAAGAAAAAGGAAGAAAGCTATTTTCTTGTCAAAAGATCTTCAGCATGTTAAAAAAAACGACCGGATTCTGGTGCTGACCACCCACTTAAAAATGGGTGAAGTTAATAACAGAGAAAAGGTACGTGAGAGTCTTAAATTACAATCCATGCACGCACCCAACCTGCAGACGCAGCCACAAACTCAACAAAACAGTGTTGTGAAGAACATGCATGTGTCCAAAAACATTAAAATTAATGCGTTTTATAGTCTTTCATATCTAATCTGGAAAATATTCTACAGAGACAGACTATCACTTAAATGTTCCTGGCAGTGCTTGGCTGAAAACTGACGAGAGCAGGTCTGCTTAGTGTTCCAACTTCTGTCTCTCGAGACTCATCTGTAAACACGCACGCTCTGGCGATTGCACCACATAAGCCCACACGTACTTAAATAACCCTCCCGTACATGTGCACACTTAAATAACAAAACCATGCCACCGAACGCATTCGAAGCCACACACACACTTCAATCTCCCTCTGCCTGTCTGTCCGTAATCTCTTCTCTTTCTGTCTCCCTGTCTCGCTCTCTTTCTCATGCTTCGCCCAGGACGTCCGGATGAGCCTCTCTAAATCCTCAATGCAGTAATGTCCCCCTTTTTTCCCCTTCTTTTCATCTCTGTGTTTGCCTGCTGCAGTGGGGTGGGAGCTGACAGCCAATAAAAGACCAACTTGGTTCTGGTTGCCCAAAAACATAAAAAGGGTACTGATCCATTCTATGTTGAGTGGTTTGTTTTTCCTCCTCTTGGTGTACTTTGCTCCAGATTTTGGCCTCTTTTAATGTGGTCTTAATAAGAGAGAGGGAATGATTTAATAGAATTCATTACCCCGAGCTGCCCGGTCACGGCTTGGCCATCCATCCAAAAGGTTTTCTGCGCACACAGCAGCAGGATGCTGGAGTCTATAAAAGTCTATAAAAAGCTAAACAAAGATATAGTGTTCAGGGGTTTTTAATGACTACAGTCAACATGTTCATTCAATTAGAAAGATTAATTTTCTCCTGCATGCAGCTGGCAGACATGATTTTTCTGTATTGATTTAAAAACAAACTGGAAATAGAAACGGTCAAGAGATTCAGACTGATGAAACATTTTCGTTCTAAAACATCTTCTCAACATTTTCTTCGTTTTCAGGAGTTATTTGAGAAAAAAACTAACTGAAATAATGCTTAAAGCCCACAATTTCCTTTTTTTTGTGTGCAGTGATCAAAATTCCTGGCTTCTGCCTTCTTTTATTCAGAGGAAATCACTGTGGGCTCCTCTGTTGTCTTGAGATGAGTTTGGGTTCATTTTGAGAGAAACACAGAGAGGGACAAAGATGGCGAGCATTTATGTGAATGTGTGTGGTCCTGTTTGCCTACTTTCATTTGGACTAAAACAATCCACTGCACTTGTTGGGTCAGATAGTTTGCTGGGGAGACTACAGAGACGTGTCAGTTCCTTAAATGTGCTATGAAGTTATCACACTTGATTCTTGGCAGAACAATAGTTATAAAAATATTTATAAAAATTCATTTCACTTGAATCAATTTTCATTCAATTTCATTTCACGCTTTTTTCATATATACTCACCAGCTGCTTTATTATGTACACCTGTTCAGTTGCTTGTTAACACAAGCGGCTAACCAGTCAGTCACATGGTGGCATGTCATTGCATTTAGATGTGGTCTAGTTGCTGAAGTTCAAACCGAGCATTGGAATGAGGAAGAAAAGATATTTAAGTGACTTAGATCATGGGATAGATGTTGGTTTTGGACTGAATATTTGCGAAACTACTGATCAACAGGGATTTTCACAAACGACCACCTCTAGGGTTAACAGAGAATGGTCCGAAAAAGAGAAAATATCCAGTCGGCAGCAGTTGTATGGACAAAGAATGGCCTCGTTGATGTCAGAGGTCAGGGGATAGTAGGAAGGCTGGTTGGAGATGATGGATTGGCATGTGGAAGCTTGAAGCAGATGGGCTACAGGAGCAGTAAAAACAAATTTAAAATGGAAGATTGGACAAAAGTTGCCTTGTCTGATGAGTCTTAAATTCAGCTGTGACATTCAGGTGGTCAGAATTGAGTGTAAAACAACATAAAAACATGAGTCCATCCTGCCAGCACCTCTTAGGACTGAAATGGTGCATTACAGTAACATTGGAAGTCGGATCTTGCAGCACCGAACAACATAACCTCAGAACTGAGTGCTTTCCAGTTTTAAAACTGGGACGCATGGAACATGGAATTTGAAAAAAAACAACAAAAAACAGTTAATGAAATGAAACGAAAACCCCTGATAGATGCTAGATTTCAACGCTTTTCCGACTTTAAACTTCAAATTTACGTGTACAGCTGAATGCACCATTAGTCGAAGCAAAAACAGATGCTATCAAATGGATCAGCTGTGCCGGATCACTTTCTGGATCCAGGAATTTTTAAAAGGATTCTTTATCATTGTGGGATAAGCCAAGACGAGCTGCTTGGTGGAGGTCTGCGCTCTCTGAGTGCTTTTCTAGTTTTACCTATGTTTGGTGCCTTACATACGGATGGGGCACAAATTATGTACCGTATTTTCTGGACTATAAGCCGCACCTGAATATAAGCCGCACCCATTAAAATATAAACGAAATATATATTTTGTCACATGTAAGCCGCACCGGACTATAAGCCGCTGGTATCCAGGCTGAGAAATAAGATATTTACATCAAAAGATTTTGTACCATAAGTGTTTATTCACATACCTGAACTGATTGTTTCTAAACAGAACCTGTAACACGGCAGAAAAAGTGCTGATCAAAGAAAACAGAAAAGTAATTGATGGTTTTATTCATTTATCTCCTGTACACTAAAACCAAGTTGCTTTATTTTTCCTCCTCCTGTGTACTGAAACCACCCCACACAGCAAAGACATTCGGAACGGACCCGCGAAACGGACCCGTATCGGGGTCCACTTGCACTCAGTGCCGGATCCGCTTTGGAGTCGGATCTCGGACCTGCTGGCTCCGCGCTGCGTCCGGTCCACATCTGCGATTAAAACCTTACCTCCGCGGCGGGTCTGCTCAGAACCCTGAAATCCGCTGGGGAACCAACAAACTGACTAGACAAACTGATAAATCCAGGTGTGTCCGAGTAGCCACAATGGTCAGACACATCTGGATTAATCAGTTTGTCCATTAATAATAGGTATCGATGCTCACAAAATGAATGTAGAGTAGCATAGCCAACATAGGCTACTTAACAAAAACAGAATAGCCTTTAACTACTTGGTTTGTTTTTTGGTTTTTGCACTTCATGCTCAGCCTGAGGGCTGAAGAAAAATTCATAGAAAAGCCACATCTCTGCATAATCCTCATGGTTTAAAGCGTGGGACAAAAGTAGTGGCTTATAATCCGGAAAATACAGTAGTATTGACATGTAAAATGACTTGGCATGTCACTCATATGCTATCAATTTAAAAATAAAATAGGAAATGTTAAACTACATAGAAGTTTAATGCAAAATATGTCTGAAAATGTGTACTATTTATATCCAACTCCATGATATCACATCAACAAACAACGGCAGTCTCTGCTCCATTGCTTTGTTCACAAGTTGTCCAACTTGATCTGTTCCTCTGACATGTTCATTCCTGTTCCTGTTCATCCCTGCATCTCCTAACATAACAGCATCTTAAACTCAGTGGGCTCCAAACTCCCTTCCTGTCTTTTCAGTGGCAACACCTTCAACCCATTTTGACAAGGAGGGTCTTATTACAATCTTCTAAGCCCTCCCTATCACTCTTGGTGATAGCATGCTGTCAAAAATCTCTCCTGGTGGCAGTACAACATCATGAAAAGCCTATTCATTTCAGGGGGAAATACTGCAAACAAGCCTTTATGCGGTTGTCACATTGCTGATCTGAGATGTGCTGTTACTTGCATTTCAGGCGGTTTATGAGTTTGACCCGTTAGCCTTCCATCAAGAGCTCAAACAGCTGCCTAGATAATCAATGCAACACATGCACAATAGCATTAAAAAGCTATCTGCAGACAAAACCTTCATCAGACAGGGGTTAACACGTCAAACTTTCTCCTTCCTGCAGTTCCTGAGCCTCTCATTTATAGAAGTGCAGGTTTCGGGGAGACTGCTGTGTCAGTCGTTGGTACTCAGCGTAAAGCAAACGCCGGGGGAGGAAGAGAGAAGAAGGGACTGAGAGCTGATGGAGAGAAGTAAAGCAAGAGATGACGCATTTTAAGAAATCATGAGTGAGTGGTATGGAAGAGTGGGGGGGGGGGCTGAATTCAGTGTGACAAGAAAAAGAGGGAGGAAGAAAAAGCGAGGAGTATCAGCAGGAGTGAGAATTAGTCAAGCGAATAATGAGTCAGTGTTTGTTTATTGGAGTTTGAGAGCTTTTGAGAATACAGAAGTGCGATTATTAAACTGTGTGTCAGGGGATTTATGCCAGGGTTAATTTGTATGCAGACTGAATTTAAGAAAAGGTGAAATAGGAAGAGGAAAGGCATGCATAGGTGTAAATCTGTGCAGGGGAAATGGGTTTTGACTATTAATAAGCAGCTAATGCAACACTCTTGGGAAATCATCATGCATATGTTGAGTGGCAACATATCCTTCCTGAAAGGTTTGTTTATTGTCGGGGTTTCAAGACTATGTTGTAATTTGGAACCAATAAACTGAGTACATTTATAGATGAGACCCAGAAAAGATTCTGTCACTGTTATTGGGGGAACTCACATGTGAGTGATACTTAGTATTGTTGTGTTGCTACAGTTGAGCTACAGCTAGGCTCAGGCTGAAAACATAAAAGATGACTCCTAAAGTCAGAACCCCATCATCACATGGGGCCAAGGTGTCTGGCTTTGGACACAGATTAGTTTTTTGTTTTTTTTTTGATATTCCTGCAGTAGCCTGGGTATGGCTGTTACATAAATATCATAAATGCCTTTTCATCAAGCTCTGCTTGCACAGAACAGATGAATTTCATCAAAGTTGAGTTCTAATTACTTTTTAGCAAAACTGTTTGCAAAATTAATTTAAATTAGGGGACTCTGTTGCACAATTAAAAACTAATCTATGTTAAACAAATCCATTTGTATCAATTTATAGTGAATAAAAATTATTCAAAATAGAAAAAAATATTTGAAATAAACTTTGAAAGTCACCGCATTGCTGAGCATAGTTATCCTGTCATGGGACTGTGCTCACCCGACCACTTTGTGGTCACAACAATTTAAACTGATTTTATAAATGAATTAAAAATATATTTGCAAGCCATTGAGATCCAGCAAGTACAAATGAGGCATAAAAGCCCCAGATTTTCGATTACCCTTTGGACACTCTGGCTGCTTCTGTAGGCCAGACAGATACTGGCTCCCTCCCTGGAAATGTCCAGTGGCATAAATATCAGCGTCACCAGAATTACAGAATCAGTGGTATACAGTTTAACCTTCCTGACTCGACATAACAGTTTCCTTTCTGAAATGGGACCTTCAGAAAAACTGAGCAGCATGATAAAACTCATTTGGGTTGAATCTTTTTTTGAGGATACATTCTGTTTAGTTCACCTTCACTTGAACAGAAGGAGATCTGACATTAAGATGCTTTAAAACTGAACAAAGAAATGCTAGTATCAGCTGAGTTTAACCACACACGAAAAAAAAAAAGCCCAGCCTCAGGGTTACAAATTAGTTCAGTCAAGTGAAATTATACTATAGAAACAGGAAATCACAAATCTTGTCATCACATAACATTGCAGAGGTTAATACCCTAATTTAGCTGTTTGATCACAGGTTAAGCAGCAACCTGTAGCTGGTCCGTCCCTGCAAACCCTCAGCTCTGACAGTACCTATTACATTACTAACCACACATTAAACGCCTAACCTGGTGGCTCGAAAACATCAGCCTGTTTCCATTAGCCTGTCCTCTGTTGGCCCCTTTATTTGCACAATAAAGATCAATGCCACAGGGGTGTGGTGCTCACATGTCAGTCTACATCAAAAGTACAGAGGCTCGTGTTTGAGTTTCGCAGACGTAGAGAGCGGCAAACATGCTAGGCCAGTCATTGAACAAATGTGAGTGCTGTCCCAGTGAAAACAACTCACAGGAGGGGACAGTAACATAGAAACTTTAAAATGCATATATCACCTTTAATCTTATGGAACAGGTTTCATAAGTTTGGATGGTTTATATTTCATGGTCCATCCCAGATGTCTCTGAGCTCAGGCCAGTCTCTGGATATTTGTGACATCTGCACATTTTTACCAAGCTACATTCATGAATATGGTTCGGTATTGTCGTCCTTGACAAAGGTTTCTGAAAATAATCCCTTGCTCCTGTGGTTTTATCAGGTATTGATGAATGATGCTCTTGATGCAGTGTCATGAGGGATAAGAGTTCATGCCAGCTTGGGCCCGTGTGCCGCCTTTTTTGGAATGTGTTTCAGGCCTGAAATGCAAAAATTGAGGTATATAGTTATAGATTTTCACTGATGTTTAGTCTGCATTATGATAACTTAATAAGTGATTTAACATTGTTCAGTTGAAGATTGTCTGTCTGAGAAATCAAACAGAAAGTTAGAGACTCAGTTTTCAGCCATGTCTCTAACTTATTTTTTTGAAAGCATTTCTTATTCAGTCATTCATGTCAGACTCAAACAGTGAGTCTCTCTCAATGGCTGCTGAACTTTAAAGGTTTTTGTGCTGTCCTGTGCCCCTTGCCTCTATTTTCTTATTTTCTGTGTATGTTTGCAGGCCAGAGTTTCCAGAGTTACATACTTAACTGCAGTTTTCACCCTCTGACCATCCCAACCTTTACCCCCACCTGTCTCTAGAGATGTCTCTGGGATATTAGGTAACATGCTGACTTGCAGTCTAATCTTCTGACCACCTTAGTGTTGCTGCCTACATCTGTTTATATAGTCATCTCTGTAGTTCATGTACTAACAATGTACCAGTCAGAATATAAATGCATGGAATTCTTAGTTCTCCAGCTAATGGATAATTATTCATAATACATTTTGTCCTGTATCGTATTGCCAGGATGTATGTGCTCTCCTCTCATTGTCCTCCATCCTCTCTGTCCTATCTCCTTCCTCTTTTATTCCTCTACCCGGCTGGCCTTCGGCTGGAAGGTCCTCCCTAATGAGCCAGGTCCTGCTCGAGGTTTCTTCCTCTTAATGTGGAGTTTCCCTCGCCACTGTTTGGCTTAAAGGTTTTTTTTTCTCCCACTTGGGGAGGTTTTTTTTTTTTTTCTACTTGCCATTTTTCATTGAGTAGGATTTAATTATATAATGGCTTGGGGGTCATGTAAAGCACCTTGAGACAATTTGCAATTTGCAACTATCAAAATGCAATACAAATAAAACTGAATTTAATGTTTGCAAAAATACAAAAAGGCAGTTTCGTTTTCAGGTGCCTATCTTTTACCATTTAGGACATTCCTTAGAATATCCACAAAAATATTGACAAATTTGATAAGGTTGATGAGAAAAAAAAATGTATAAATGAAAAGAATAATAAAGTATGTGAGGTTAATACTGTCTGCCAAAGAAACACAGGTCAAAATAAAAGAATAACTGCTTTTCTTTTATTTGTATTTTCCATATTGTTCCAGATTTTTCTGATTTGGCTTGGGTGATCTAAACTCCCAATGTGAGGTCTTTTTATACAAGAAAGAAGCAGCAGAGTTTATACGGGAAGTCTGTGACGGACGCCAGACCACCTACAGTTGACTCACAGCGCATTCAGACAACTTTAATCTTTTACTACGACCAGCACATAAAGATAGAATCTTTATCCACAGTCTAAAATGGATTATCCAAGATGGAAGATTTAAGGTGTTTTCAACCCTATCTCCTGAAGCTTGGATTCTACCATTTGTTTCCTTGATCTCCTTAAACTGCTTTATTGGTCCTTTTTCATTTGCTTCTGTAAACTGTTACCCATCAGGTCAAAGATGTTCCTGTATAAAACTGTCGAACCCTTAATCTTAATTAACCAGCTTACTCCTTTTTAAACATAGTAAATACCCTTTAAAAGAAGTAATATTTTCTGTAAGGAAGAAACCAACTACCCATGGATTGTAAAGCAGTGACAATGTAAGCTTTTCATTGAAAGCACATGTAGGTATGACTGGAAACAAAATTGTCAAAAACCTTTTCTTTTTTTTTTCCAGATTAAATTTATGCAACACAAACCTTGTTGATCTCCTTTGTTGCTTTGAGTGTATAACTTGCAGACCTTGTATAACCTGCAGACCGAAAGATTAAAGTGAGAAAAGAATTTGTCTGGGGAAAAGAAATCCAAATGTGGAAAAAGAAAAAGCTTTATACCAGCCATTCACACTCTCGCACACATGCATTCACTTACACTGTGCTGGTATAGCCTCCATATATCTACATCCTGAATTCCTTCCAGCATTAGGTGTCATCACCCCATCAACAGGTTAGGTTGAGAACTGAGCTGAAGGTGACTGGCCTGACCCTATTCCAAGCTGGCCTTTAAAAACCATGGCCTCTTCCTCAGAGCAAAGTTTCAAAACCTGTAGATTTGTTTTCTTTTTCTAATAGTTGTGTGTTTTGCTTGTATTTAAATACCAGCGCACACACAGGGATACACCCCACATAGATCTCATAGATCTCATTTAGCTGTCAAACTGCTGTCTCCTGGCCGTATTTACACTTGCGTAATTACTAAAGCCAGATGACAAGTTGCTGACAGATGGCAGATAGATGGACTGTGCCCTTGAGTTTGGACTGCACCCACATGGCCTGTTCATCAAAAACATAATAATGCTGTAGGTGGATGTTGCAGAGTCCCTTATACAGTATGAGCTCCAAAATCCAAGGACACAGCAGTGTCTAGAGATCTCTTCGGAAACTGGATGGCAATAATAGATCCTGCAAAGATGAAAATTCAAGTGTAAATGTTCAAGCTATTTCTCCTTCCCGGGAGAAATATATTGCCGTACGTGCCATAAATATATTGGCACTTAAGTATTTTTGACAGCAAGTTCCCTCATCTGGGAGCAGTTCAGTTAATGCTTGTTGGGTGAGTAAATGGAAGGACGTTTCAGATGTTGCTGCCATCAATCAGCATCATAGTTTTCATCAGAAAAACAGAGATGAGGGCAGCCATAACATTATGTCATCTGTCAATAAAATATTTTCTTGCTCCCACAGCAACTGTTTAGCACCATCCGGTTTTGCAGTGAATTGACATGACTATCATCTTACCCATAATGCAAAGTGTATGTGGCGTTGTGAATTTGCCCATTCAGCTCAAGTTCAGACAAAGGATAAGAACAAATATTACACACACAGTGATTTTTGCCACTACATATATAAAGTTAAATTGCAGATTTACTCATGTTTGAGATGCAGAGCCTACAGTAATCTGCCCCATTTCACAGCAGAAACTAGGTCGTAAACCTTTCATATTTATTTCCCTACAGTATTATTTCAGCTGCTATGGCCACTTGCAATAGAGCCAAGAAGACAGTTGATGTCATCGCTCAAGAACAATAAGAGAGCGCATCGAGACTTGCAAGAGTTGTGCCAAAAATCCCCACCATCTCATAACCATCTGTTTTCCTTCTGCATAGCTTTCATTCTCAAGCCAAAGGAGGCTAAGCAGACAGGCTACTCTTGGTTGCCAAGCTGCTGCCATTTTGCAAGGTGACAAGCAAAAACAATGGGGGAAAAAAATCATCATGTAAGATAAATCATATTATTGCTTCCAATACTGTGTAAACAGCCACATGAGAAATTCTAAGATCAACTGATAATGCTCATTCCTTGATGTCTCATAGTTTTTAAACTGTTTTCACCACGTTTAATTGGAGAGGATGGAAAAGTGCCTGTGAATTGCGATAGCTAATATCAGTGTATCATTAACTGGGGAATTGAAAAGGCCTGTGAAGCATGGCAACATTAAGTCTTTAATTTGTTACATTGCACAGATAAAGACCAAATCAGGTCCCCCCCCCCCCCCCCCCCCCCCCCCCCCCCCCCCAGAAGTGAAGGCAATGAAATGTTTATGAGCACACATTATTTTGTCTCTTATTGTTTGCTGGAAATCACAGCAAAATATTTACTGGTGGGTTTGTCATTCCCTGCCCGGTTTGACTCATGTTGATTAAAAGTTGAGCCATCCCATTTTGTTTGATTCTTGTAAAGGTTTGAAGAATAAACACGCTTTAGTGTTTCTAAAATATCTCTCATCAGGGAGGCACAGAGGGCCCTATTGAAAAAAAATAAAAAACCTGGGAGAGAATGTATTTCAGTTTATAAATAAGTCTTCTTGCTTACATGTTTTATACTCTCGGTAAACAGTGCATTTCAAAGGGCAGAGATTTGTGTGTGTGTGTGTGTGTGTGTGTGTGTAGGTGTGTATAGGTGTGTGTGTGTGTGTGTGAAAGAGAGAGAGGGTTTCAGTGAAAGAGTGCTCAGCACGGGCCTCTGTACCCGGCACCCTGTCTCCAGAAGGATTTAATCTGGTACTTCATGCCTTGAGCTCAAAGGCACTGACTGACAACTGGCAGGGGGCGTGAGAGACATGTATGACTCCTTGTACTGAAAGTGTGTGTGTGTTCCACACATGTGTGTGTATGTGCATGTGGTTCTGTATGTTACCTGCGTGTTTGTGCTTTTGTGCAGTTTGGATGAAAATTAAACCACACATGAGGGTGGAATGGTGGATTGCATGTGTACGTGCGTGATGGGTGTTAGCCATCCAGCTGCAGTGTGAAAGCTCAGCCGAGTCGGTCTTTAATGTGAGCCTCGCGTTGTACTCACCATATGTGCCTTTTTTTTTTCATTTAACAACTGTCTGCATATATATTAATGGTTTGTGCCACAATTTGGCAAAACCTTTTTAAAGTCAGATATATGCATTTTGATCCTGCAGCAGGTGTTACTTTTCTTCTGCATAGATATAAGTGAGAGTGAATATGTCCTTCACTCGTCCTCTCTGACAGTCTAATCTAACATATTTTATAAACCCCTGAAACCCTTGATTTTGTCAGGACGAAAATCCACCCATGGTGAAACGGAAAAAGACAGGACAAAGTGACAAGGCAGTGGAGGTGTGGTGTGTGCAGTATGGTGATCGAGTTTTAACATATATAACAATTCACCAATATCAATGGCAATATTTATGCATACACATAAATATCGTATATATACACACCCAGACACTTATATACTTCCATGCACTTTTGCAACAATAACAACAGTAATAATGCCAACAATAGTACCAATAATCATACTGATAATAATAATAATAATAATAATAATAATAATAATAATAATAATAATAATAATAATAATAGTATCAACAATAAAAGAAATACTAGCAATTATGGTGATTATTATCATCATTATTACCATCATCACCATCCTCAACTGTCAGGTTCAGCTGCCCTGGATCCTCCCATGGGCATGTCAGTACCAGCGGCGTCCCCACTTAAGCAGGGCAGACGAGCCCGAGAGGATCCTATGGATCCAAGGCCATCAACGCCACAAGGCTGCACCTCCACCAACAAGAGGCGTGAGGATGAACCCGAGAGACAAGGACCACGACAAGGCCACCCCACCCCCCAGGCACCTCCATCCACGGCAACAGAGCCACTAAGAGCAACCGAGACCGCAAACCACCACCCAACGCAGCCTGGCAGCCTGGCAGCCTGGCAGCAGCACCCTACCAGCCACCAAGGGATAAAGGATGAAATGGCAGTGAAGAAGGAGAGAAGGAAGGAAGGAAAACTGGAGCCACACAACTGACACAAAAAGGGCCAAGAGGGCCACAGCCTCCTTCCTGCCTCCTGAAAGCAACACGACGGTGGCAACAAACAAGAAGGCACAACCCACACCAAAAGGCGACACAAGGACAGCCGCATGGTACTGACTGTTCTCTTGACTGGCATCATCTTAGCTTTATCCATGTCGCTCAGTGGCTAAAGTGGTTTTAAAGATCTGCAAATTTTACTTTTACTTAAGCTTGTTTTATTTGAACTAGTGTACTCTGGTGCGTTTTAAATTATATCCATTATCAAGTTTAAAAAAATGATGTAAATGAAAACATGCTCCTGAAACTACTACAGTGAATGGTCAAAGAAACCCCATAAAACTCACGTGGGATATCTATATAAGTGTTGGTTATGGGAACAAAATGGTACAGAAATCCCAACAAAGATGGAGATGTTCAATGTAGACCAGGGGTGTCAGACTAATTTTCACTGAGGGCCACATCAGCACCATGGTTGCCCTCGAAAGGGCCAGATTGACAGCATGAATGTAACAAAATGCAATGTAAATCAAAATAAATTAAACTACACTTTAATTTATTGTTAAATAGCAGTTTCTGTATTTATTATGTATTCAAGTTTCAAATATTTAACTCATTATTATATTAAACTCAGGTATTAAACGTACTCACGCACAGGTGATGTTTAAAGGGTCCGTTGCCATGGTTACGGACTGAGTATCCATTACCTTGGTATCAGAAGCAGACGCGATTCTTTGTTTTTCTTGTGGGCTAAATTTAGCATACTTAGCTCCGTGTTTGCTGTCAAAATGCCGACTGACACCGCCTCATAACACAAAAGACATACTGTTTTTTTCACCTTGAGATACAAACTTGAAATTCATTTTCCGATCGTTCATGAAACTACGGAGCCCCTCTGGTGACATTTGATAAAAAAAATAATAATGCATGGCCACGGGATAATAATGCGTGCCCACGAGATAATTATAGTAGCCATTTCCAAGCAGAGATGCTTGCTTGCTTGATTCTTACTTTAACCAACAAACATGAACACTTTTGACTTAATTTCATTTTATTTTAATATAGAAATGAATTACAAATGACATTCTTAAGGCACTTGTGGTTAGGCATGGAGTATTGCTTAGCAAGAGACACTTAATTCGGCTGCTCAACGTATTAACTATCTAATGGCCACGCATTATTATCTCGTGGCCACGCATTATTATTTTTTTTATCAAATGTCACCAGAGGGGCTCCGTATGAAACTGCCTTCCTTGTGCATCATTTTTTCTTTTTTTGGACATGTTGGGGTATTAGTTTGTAGAGGTTTTTCTTAAGTCCATCAGTTCTGAAAATTGTCTTGATGTCTCATTAATGGTGAGATACGTCAACATTGTGGGTAATGACGAAATGCATTGTGGGAGATGTAGTTTATTGTCAACATGCGCTTTAAGACACTTTAAGTCTTATAATATTGGTTTAATATGTAAGCCACTAATGCACAAGCTCTCAAGGGCCACATAAAATGATGTGGTGGGCCTCATTTGGCCCGCGGGCCTTGTGTTTGACACATGTAGACTCTACGTTTTTACCCCGCACCCTCGCTCTGCCGACAAATCCCTATGAGTCCACAGTTTGTTCTGCTTTCTGTGGTTGCATTGTTTTTGTCTTGTTTTAAAGTGTGTGATGTCATGGTGAGCACCATGACTCATTTCTCAAAAAGTGTGTGTGTCAGCATGTTTTATTTTGTTATTCCACATTACTTTCCAAACATATTTCTTCAATTAAAGCCAACTAGTTACACAGGAGAGAATCACCTCTCTCCATTAATGAAAGTAAGAAACTTTCATTAATTATCTAATTTAAAATTTTAAATTAGATAATATATTCTCAAAAGTACTTGCTTGTTACCTAACAAAACCTCAGCTAAGTTTTGGAACTTTTTTTTGGAATCAAATAAAAATGCTGTTGTAATTGAATATTATTTTGGTACTCTTTGCACGTCTGAATTTAGCCTGCCCAGTCATACTCATATATTACTATTCATGTACCCATATGTGAATATTTTTTCTTGTGAAATGGGTCTGGTACTCCTCCCATTTACAGCCATTCCCACCAGTACAGAACGTACTGAATCTGAATCTGTATGCAGTGACTCATATAGAAGCAACCAAGAGCCGTTAACTGAAAAGCCAAGATTGCTAACCTCACATGCTCTGATTCTCTGATTGGTTATATGCTTATCCAGAGGTGGTTGCTTCTGCGACTGTTGGTAATGTCCCCTGGAAATCAAAATTGAATCACAGGAACCACACTAATTCTTTGCACCAAAGAGAAAACGAATTAGGATGGCGGGCCAGGCTGCTCTGAATTCAGATCATGTATAGGTACACTTACTTACACAAGAACAAAATATTCATAATAATTTGAGAATGTTTAGAAAATGTGGTCCTTTAAACTCTGAAAAATAATTAAAAATTAAAGTAACTAATAGAGCAGTATGAATAAAACATGCATTTACTTTTATTTTGTTGAGTTTCCAGATTAATGTCTGATGGAAAATGACAATAAGTTCATAACTTTAGTTATCTAAAATGTACCTTTCAACAAAGACTACAGATATGAGACTTACTATGGTCACCAGCGTCTTTATTTCTGTTTAAAGCCCCTATCCACTACACCACATCTCACGTCAGTGCTGTACATGCGTGTCGCAAGAAGCAGGACAGATTGACATTCCGTGTAAAGACCTCTCTGTTAATTATAACAGTGTACAGCTGTGGTTCAATGTTGTCTGAAAGGGAGTTATCAAGCTCCGCTTTGAATAGCTCCACTGTATGAACAGCGGTCTCGTATGTCAATCTACAGGCTGAGTACTGTTGCACTGCTAAGCCTCATCATTGTTACAGTTGCTACTGTTGGATCGAAGACACACACTGCTGCAAACCACTGTGTGTTCTCACCAGTGTGTGTTTGTGTGTGCGCACGATTCACGCACATGTCAGTATAAGCACATGAGCAGAAGTCTGTCTTTACCTTTTGCATGTGTTCATATCAATGAGTCCCTGGACATTTGTGCACTGGTGTTCAAGTGTGTGTGTGTGTTTCTTGGCAGAGGATCAGATCCTGCGCCGACAGCAACAGGTCCCCCGGTTTTGTGCCAAGGCGCACAGTGCCCCTTAATTCCCCATAATCCACCCTGTCTCCAGGCAGGTGATCCCTGTGTGTCTGTGTCCCCAGTCCCCTTCTTGTGACATCAGCAAACTGTCGCTGCTCTTTCATTGCTTTGGAAACTCATTTTCACGTCAGCCTGTCACTCCTCGCAGTAACCAGTTGGCTGAGCCTGTCAGAGCCCACTGAAAAAACTTATCATGTCCTTTGTCCCTCACCGGTGGGCACTCGGGCTATTAGATTTCCAAACAAGTCCTATCCGGTACGACTATGATTCAATCTGTCAACTTTGGGTCCATTACAAGAGCAGTACTGCTCCATAGGTACAATAAAATAGGTACAATATCCGTCACATATAATGTCAGATGTGGAAAAGCAAATTTTAAATAATAAAGCACCTCATTAATTTTATTGTAGGCACAGGAGGAGCCTCCAATTTCTGAGTGGGATGCCAAGAAAAAAAGAAATCTTACACATTTAAAAAGAAGGGAGTAATTTTGCTTGTTTTATTTTTTCAACAGTTTGAAACTGAAATATTCCATTCGTGACTCCGCTTACCAGAACCCATTGGAATTGTGAGGATTTTGTATAGAAAATCTGATCTGATGTTTAGTCCATCTGCATTCCAGAGGTGACTCTCCTGCTTTGGCTTCCACCGGACATTGTCCCACAAGTGTTCAAGAAAATCCATGTAGCATTTTGTAAACTTGAAACAACTCACAGTGTTTTCATAAGATGAACAATTCTTTCTTTTGTGGTGCATGAGAATAAAAATTTATTTTTCTGGCTGAGGACACTGAGATGTTTCAGAAATTTGTAGACAACTCTGTAGTCCTTTTTGTTTTCCTTCTTTTGCACCTCCACCTGTGTTCCATGTTGTGCTCTTGGTATAATATTGACACAACACCAACTCCATTAAGAGCAAAGGTCCTGAACTGCCCCCATTTGTCGACAATTTGCTGCTCTGCAGGTTGATGAACACCCAGGTCTATGTTGCTGTGAAAGTTGTTATGGTCAAGGTATAGCTGACACAAAACCATTAATTCATGAGAAGGGCAGATGTCTGTGACCAGGCTTTCTAAGCCTTGCTTTACAAGGAGGAGCAACCCTACTACACCGACTTTCAACCCACTCTCCTTCAGTGGAACATCTGAGTCCTAGTAGCTTGTGGAAAAGTCATTAGTAGAGAGGTCCACATACTTTTCCCAGTCTGAACTGTGAATGACTGCTCATCATATTCTGTGATTAACCAGCTCCTCAAATGCTAGCAACTGGCATGTGACAAACTTTGTGTCACCTTTATAAAATATAGAAAAGGTGTTGAGTTTTAATAGTGCTCACCAAGAAACCAAATATTTGTACTTCTAGCAACATCAGTTTAATTCTCTTGTCATACACTCAATATTCCAAATCACAGCTTAAAGATATGTTTTTTTTTTGTTTGTTTGTTTTTCCTCCTTTTATCTAAAACTCTTCCAGCCACGTTAAGGAGAGGCTGAAGCCACACATTCATGAATCCACTGAGACAACTACGTTGTACACGCGCCCAAACATGCATTGTTACTTCAGAGATCTCATGCGCTCAGGACACCCCCACCATCTTTTCACCGTCAGAGTGCATGCCAACTGTATTTGTCTGTCGTTCAGTCAGTTATATCAGATGTCAGTCATCGTCCTTGCAGTCCAGACCTTCACTGTGTGCTACCAGAGTGAATTCTGGGCCCCCTGCTGCTCTCCAGCCTGAACTCCTCACCCCGACCATAATGCTCTTGGCCTCCGTCCAGCCGTCCTTCAGCCTCCCGGCTTTTACCTTTTTCCACTCTATTCACAACACCAGCATTTATGGACACACAGATCCATCACTCAGGATACTTTATGTGCCCTCCCCTCATCCTTGTTTAGGCCCTTATCCAACTATTCCTGGTATTTAGCATGAGTGACAGAGTTTAATAAAGTGTTCGAGAATAAAAGGGCATTATTAAAAGGGTGGAGGGGGAGGGAGGCCACTAAAAGGCCAGCTTTTAGGGCGGCCAGGTGAGGAGGCGAATTTGTACGAGGGTAACCCGTTCAGCAGAGCAATGGGTCAGGCTAGTAGTAATGAATGTTGGCATGGGCTTATGGATGTATCATTTAAAGAAACGCACACAGAAAGGTGTAATAGCTTCTAAAATTATTAGCCATCAATTATCGCATCAAATGCCCTCCCTGGTGTGCTGTCTGTGCAATGCTCCAAATGCTATTTGGTGTGTAATTCTATGTGAAGTTGGGGTTTATGAACATCACAAAAGGCATTACCGCCATGTCTAGGAATGTGTGCTGCATGGCCGATCCTGGCCAATGATAAGGCACCATCTGTTACCCATGAGTGGAACTGGTGGGCTGGCCACGTACACAGATGCATACACACACACACACACGTACACACCAGTGTTGTCATTTCTAAAGACCTCACTCCATAGCCAAGATTATTGAAGGGTTGGTTGGTTTTCTTTCTGTTATTGTAACGTCTTTTGGCGGCAGACGCTAGCCCTTTCTTTCTCTCTTCGGTTTCTACCGGGGATTACAAGGAGTAATGGGGGGCCGAAGGGATGGCAGTAAACTCCTGTCTCCACGCTTACTCTTGTATGAATTTAAGGACACGGGGCCCCACGACAGCAGTTCACTTCGCCCCCGTCTCGTTTTAATTTGATTGGATGTGCTAGCATGGAAGAGGGAGAGTCTTACAACGAGCGCAAAGAAATGACAAGAAGATAGTGTGATTTCATTTTTTCTTCATGCTGCTGGTTCAGTCAATGGTTGTTGTGCTTGGAAGCGGTTCAATGTGTGTGAGGGCTGTCATCGGGGCACAGAATGAAGATAAGGTGACTCCAGCTTAGTAAAATACTCAGGATCGTGTTTCCACTGAAAGCTTTTAAAATGTGCCACCACAAGCTTTCTGACCTATGACTCAATTAAAGAGCCAATCATGAGAAATTAAGTCAAAACAAATGGAAATTATATATTTGGTGTGCTTATTTCCGACTTGCCCTCCAGACAGACGTACAACAGAGGAAATGTTCCTTCTAATAAAAGAGTCTGGATTTTATTTTTCTGTTATCTGATGGTGAGCTGGAATGAAAAATCTGTGAACAAACAGATGCTCGGTGCCAGTCTGGGGCGAACTATTGTTGCAAACATCTCTTCTGTTTTCAAGACTGAAGACTATCTTCTTTCCAAATATTTAGGATGAAAATGAAATGTGCAAAAAAAAAAAAAAAGTTGCTATGCAATAACAAGAGCTATGCAAGCCCTGGTAGTTAGAATCTGAAGTGCTGCACTGAGCAGACAAAAATCAAGAAAAAGCATTAATGCCCACAGACGGCATCCAACAGCAAAGGCCGATATAGCTTTAACAGAAACAAAGATTTAATATCAAGGGAAACAATCAGACTTGCCTGGACCTGCATGCAAACACTGCTCCTGTCTTTGTTTTCAGTTTCTGATCCCAACACTTTTTTTTTTTTTTGTCTTTGCGCACTTTCCAAAATTTTAAACCTAAAATTTTCTTTGCTCGCTAGATTCATAGACACTACCATGGTTTCTCCCTTCATACGAAACATCATATTTCCAACGTGTTACTTCCAGGGAGAAGGCTGGCATCACCTCCTGACAGGAAGTTGGTGGAGGCGGGGCAACAGGAAGCGAGCTGAGGTAGAGGAGCAGCGGGAGTGTGACACAGACAGCAGCAGCGACAGAGCAGCAGCACAGACACAGAGGAGCCGGAGGAGGTCTTCAGCCATGATGGGAGCACTGGAGGGGGGGTAGTTAGGAGGAAGGTTGTCACAACTATTCATCCAAGCATCCCATGGGTTCTGCGGAGTGAATAAATACAGCAGCCAGGTCTCATTAATAATTGCTACAGTTATTAAGGAACACAATCAACCAGTGTGGGTTTTTATTTATGACTATTTTCTATTATCGTTTCCTGGCAATGTCTCCATCGACATATATTGAAATGAGAAAACACCAGAATAATTTGGTTATGGCAGGCCAAACAGAACCCCGTGTATTATGTAACATATTTGCTATTGTCTCTCTAATATCTCATTAAATCCACTCTATCCACTCTCACTCGCTAATCAGGAGAGCAGGCTATCGCTTCTCTCGTTTTAAAGGATCTGGAGGCACTGTGAGTATCGCAGGTGCAAGAGTGCCACCATGTTTCCAGCCCTCCCTCCTGCAATCGCACCCCAAGGCCTTTGTCATGAACAAACGTGTGTTCCCAGTGAACTTGTCAGGTTAAATAAGGGGTTAACCATGAGAGGGTTGGGCTGAAGCTGCCAAGTGTTTGACGCTGGGGCACAGTCAGACTATTGGCATGAAACCCCTTGGGGCTGTCTCATATCCAGTGGCAGCTCTCCAAGTGTTTGCTGCTGGCGAAGTCTGCATGCTGTGGTGGGCACATTGTTGCTCGACCAGCTTCATGGCCACAAATGCCTTTTGACCACTAAGAGATAACTATTTACTTGTTTTCTGGGTCAGGGAAGTCTGTTGGAAAGGGATGTGTTATGTTAGTACGGAAGTGCCTCACCCTTTTTTCATTATTCAGTTTGCTTATCATTATTATTATAGTTTCATTTTCCTTGTTAAAGTCATCATTTCTGGAGTTTCAGTCTTGCCATCCTCTGAAATCTCAGCAAAAAAAGTTGAAAAAGGCTTGCCAAAATAAATTCAACAGCAAAGTCAAACAGTCTGCATTCATTCCACAAAACATGTAGAAAACATGCTGCTCAATGACAGACTGCATTAAAAGTAACAAGTACAAGAATGTGTCAGGATCTCTTTTCTTTTTTGTCTTCTTTTTTTTTTTTTTTTAATGCATCTCTGTGTGTTTATGTGTCTCAAGGCCATGAATGCAGGAAACCAGGCAGATCCTTTCCCATAATCCCCATGTCGAGCCCACCTCCATTAACAACAGCTTTCCCTCCGATCTGTTTGGTTCTCTCCATCACAGTACACACATCTCAGCTGTCCCGCTTCCTCACTGTCAAGGTACTAACAGACCATGAGAGGTGTCAATACGGAGCCCCTCTGATCAGCATTTGGGTCGTGCATATAAAGCTGTCATACATATGTGCTCGGAGCTCGTCTCCCCACGGAGCGTAGTGTACGATGGCGGGGCCACCGCGAGTCTGCAAGGGGGAAACTGTTGATGGGCCAACAGCTCAACGTGTTCAGGTTTTCATGTGACCCACTGTTGGCGCATATGTGAGCCATGCTTTGGTTCCTGCCAGCGCCTTGCTGATCCAAACCTGTGAACCTGATACCAATTAGTGATGACCTAATCACGCTCCTCCAAGTTCTGGCTTTGGTTTGGAACCAGAGTGAAGAGATGGAATAAAAGCAATGGCGAGATGTGAAAAAAGGGAGGGGGGTTTAAAAAAAAAGTATATATTAGGAAACAGGAAATACAACCAGAAAAGAGCTCAACAGGATTGTTTAGAGAAGTAATTTTGCCAGCAAAGGGCTTGAATAGTCTTAATTTTAATCTCTGGGGAAAATCAGTAGGAATAAGCAGGGACCATGGACAAATTTGTAAATGCAGGATGCGGAGGACTTTGTGATTGCTTCAGTCCTGCCATGTAAGTATGATGAACCACAACCAAAAACTCCCCCAAGGCTCACGTAGGCTCTAAAGACAAACAGAAACACATTCACTTGGGCACCAACTCACAGCCACTCACAGGCATACGCATGCATCACTGTCATTGTTCTCTTCTCGCAGGTGGAGAGTTGGCATTTAACCAGTCAGCACTGTCCCGCTGAGCTCCCAGCAGATTTGCAGTTCATCAGGGGGTCATATCTCTCTCACTCTCTTTCTCTGTTCATTCATTACTCTGTTCATCACAGCAGCTTCTGCCCAACTGAGGTAGTATACTGCCCCCTACTGGGACTCATCTGTCGCGTAACTTGAAGCATCAGTCAGCTCTGCAAATCTTTCAGCTAATTTTGAGCAAATAACCTCTTTTTGAACTCGGTGTCATTTAGAGTTCACAGAGTCTGAGTTAACGGCTAAGCTCCTTTATATTCTCACATAATAATGCCTAGACATGCCTGATACTCTTAATGATTTCAAAGCTTTTGCTTGTTGGCCACAAGCATTTTATCCATTGGTAATGACGTCAACAGACGGTTTTTCCAGACTCCCCACTGATGGTCTGAACGAAATCATGAAAAGTGCAGAGAAATTAATGGTTGTTCTATATATTCTAAATGATATTATTTCTATAAAACTATACATTTCCTTATTTTTTACAAGCAGATGGCAGGCATTGTTTAAAAAAACAGGATTTGTCACTACTTTAAACTAAACATGCAGTAGCATTGCTGGAGGACATGATGTCATTGTTTAGTGTAGATTAACCTCCATTTATCACTGGTTTTGAACATTACTGTTATTATTGTTATTCCTAATAGTAGTAGAAGTAGCATAAAATTCACTTGAGGGAAACAAAATTGTTCTGTTATCTGACAATTAACTGCAAATGTACTAATAATTTATACTGATCTGTGGTATCAATACTGAATATTTGGATGGCAGATTCAGAAATCCCGCAGTTGCTGTGACATTCCATCTGGGGTGACCGTGGTTTAGCGGGTAGAGTTGGTTGCCCCTCGAAGCGTCCTCGGAAAAGACATTGAACCCCACATTGTCCCCTCTGCCCCAGCCATGGAGGGGTCACAATCCAGTGCTCTCATAGTGCCGGTCACACGCCTGGATAAATGGAGTGTTTTGTCAGGGAAAGCATCCAACGTAAAACCTATGCCAAATCAATATGTGGCAAGGCAAGTTTATTTATATAGCACATTTCATGTACAAGAAAATTCAATGTGTGTGGAACACGATGATCCACCAGAATGACCCCTCTAAAGAGGGAAAGCAGAAGAAGTTTTTAGCTGAGTTTTCTCAAACGCTTAAATGAAAGTTACACATGATTTAATAATCTTTACCGATAATCTTTACTCTTTCTTACATAAATTAGAAAGTACTGTACTACGTTATAATATACTAAGTTTCATCTATTTTCTAAATCTCAGGTTTTGTTTATTTATTTATTCACAGTTACATATTATAAATATTGCATAAATATTCCATATATATATATATATATATACAAATGAGGAAAAGATCTCTAAATGTGATCTCGGTGCATCTTTTGTATTTTGCATTGCGTGAGCTGCGCCTGGAAACAAAAAAAAAAATCCGTTTGTCCTTTTGACTTTGTACGATCAAGTGGTTTTTGGGAGAGGTTTTCTCCATCCATCTGTCCATCTGCCCAGAGTTACTTCTGCTCTGTAGCTCATCGGGAAAACAGCCTGGCCTATTTGTCAATGTTTATCATTGTTTTCTAACTCCTGACATACACACATGACCGCAAGCAACGTGGACTTGATGAAGGGGAATGGATGGGGGATGCTGACGAGCGTGCTTGGTACTAGCAAAGACATCTGATGCACTACAAAGGCACACAGCTATTTACAGATGAGAGAAAAAATGGGCCACTGCCTCTCTGTGGCCTCCCCAGCAGCGTGTTCACATAACAACTGGTCTGCTTTCGTGGACACTCTTATCTTAATGAGGCCCAATCCTTTGTTTAGCCCACAGTGGATTCACAGATAGGATTGTTTTCAGATAGGTCTCCCCCACGTTCCTCTTGTAACTCCACTGGCTTGCTTGCCTGTACTGTATAAAGCTGAAGCTGGCCTCTCTCCATGACTAAAAAACTGTTTTATGATGCATCAGTGTCAAACATGTCGTCTGTTCTAAGACCAACAGCCATTAGAGAAGATTTTTCTGATTGTCCTTACGTACAGACAAATATTTGGCATAACCATCTTCCCCGGCCATCCTGGTAATGTACATGTTCAGGAGAGGAAGGCATGGCACTTTTAACTTTCTGTGCCACCAAGTAATTCCTGAGTTGTTTGTGATGTCATTCATACAGAGGACCTTGTCAGATGTTTTTCCTGTTTAGCGGTCTGGGCTGGTAAAAGTCAGAGACAGCTGGGCTGAAAATCAAGAGCCCAGTGAACATAGTACAGAATGGCAAAGGTCAAGAAAAGGTTAGGATTGCTCTGCTGACTTTGATTGTGACACTGAAAGCCCATGGAACTCCCCCGGTGGGCACACATGCACGCATGTCTCAGTGTAACTAGGGCACAGAGCCCTGCATCAGAGGCACTACAAGCCAAGTCCCTTCCTTGTGAATAAGTCACAGATTCCACCTTGACCCTGCCGCCCACTGATCCGAGACGTCCACGGGTCATCTTTTTTTGTTCTGAACTCAGGCGGCCTTTTCCAGAGGACACCTTAATCCCAAACACAGAAAACGCTGGGTGAAGAGTTCATTTGGTGTGTGTGCCACTGGAAGACCTTGCTCTCTGTGTTTACAGTAACACTCGGTGGAGGTAACCAGATTTGCTGCAAACCAGTCCCTCCGTCTCTATTCATTCATTATACGCAGCAAAGCAGGTTCTGTGCTGGAAGGAAAGGTATAAAGATCTACGCACAATGAGCACGCACACGCAAGTTTAAAATGTGGGGAAATGGTCCCGTTTGAGGCTGTTAATCTAAAGATGAGCGCACTTGTTCTTCTAGTTGTACGACTGTTTTCAAAACTTCATGTTTAAACTCGCAGATACCACAAAGCAAAGGGTGTGTTGTATACAAATCTAAATCTCTGTTAACTAAAGCTCTATTTGAGTCATGATTATCATTAAAACAAAGGCGCATTATTAGAAAAATTCTTGTGCCTGATCCTTTCATTGATGATTTATTGAAAGACAGTTTATTTGTTGTTGTTTTTACACAAATACAATTATAAAATTTTAAGGACATGCAAAGTGGTTAATTCTTACTTTTTTCAGATTCATATTTTAGAAGATTACTGATTTATGTCCCCTTGTAGATCCTGCAATCCCTTTCACAAGTTAAATATGACAAACTCAAAGTGAACAGTATGGATTAAGTTTTTAACTTTTTTTTTAACTCTTTTTTTTTTGTACTTTTGTTTACTGCAATGCACTGAATGGATGAGGGATAACTTCCTAAGTGCACCGCACCATCCAAACCCGCTCACATACGGGAAAACAGCTTTTGAATAGCTCTCCACTGTATGAAGACCATTTATGTAGTCTTTGGTACAAAGAAATCTAAGGTTTTAAAGGTTTTTTTAATTGAGATTTAAATGTTTATAGTAAGGTGGAACACATGGGAAGGCTGATATTTGAAGAAAATATTCTGCCTAACCAATAAAAAGAAAATCTAATAATTACTACTCAAATAAAAACATCCTGACTTGAGAAAAAGAAAATGGAAAAAAAATAATAATAAAATGAAATAAAATATATTAAAAAGGTGTAACCATGTAAAGATTTCTATCAAATTTCAACTAATGAATCAAATTCATTAATTATCCAACCAATCTTAGATGATTCAGATATTCATTTAGGACTTTAAAAGTTAAGTTTACCATTATATTAATGTGTTCAGTAGTCATGCCACTGAGATGTGCAGGATGAAGTATACATAGTGTATACTGTATATACTGCAGTGTGAATGTGTGTGTATCAATATCAGTATGTATGTAGTTAGATGTCAATGTCTAGCTGGAAATTGTGGATTACTACAACTATAAAACTTAATATTAGGCCTCAAAATACCAGCTAAATTTGAAAGGTAATCATGGAACATTGGAGAAGGGTTGGGTTAAAAAAGTTGTACTTCTTCCTACCTCTTTTCAGACATGTTCAGCCATATATATATGAATGTATGTATGTGTGTGTGTGTGTATGTATATGTTGATGTAGATAGGTGTGTATACATTTGGTATAAATTTAGTTCGTAGATTTTCTTTTCTCATTTTTTTGGAAAATGGGTCCATTTATTATTTAGACTTATTTGCAAGAGGTTCTATATGTTTCAAAACTATGGGTATGTAAATGTGTCTATGTATATTTATTTATTTTTAGATACATAGATTCATGCAAGCATTAAAATTGTCATGCTTTATAAGATTGTCCTGGCATTTCTGGAATGAATCAATAAAATGGAAATGAAATGAAAATTTCCATATAGTGCTGTCCAGAAATACATAAAAAATGACTTTGATTTTTCTGTAACTACTGTATTACAAGTAAATATTCAAACGAAGGTGGGAATTGAGAATGAAGAATATTGTTATAAGTTCTGAAGCTAAACAAGTTTAATTAATATTAAAAAAGAAGCATAACATTTTTTTTCATGCTCATTTCTGGTACCAAATTTTCCAAGATTTTGATTATTTTAGTGTTGTACAATAGTTTACATATCAGAATGTGTGCATGTATTTTTGTTTTGTTTTTTAAGTCAAAATTATAAAAATGATAATGGGAAGGGGTTTTCTTCTGCCTTGCTCACTTATCGCTGCTCTATTTTCATGACAGCCATTGAAAATGGTTTTGTATTCATAGTGAAATTACATATGCAATACCATAAACTCAGTCATTTAGTCTTCAAGAAATTATTAAAAACATGAACTCTGCCAAAGTATCTTTTGATTATGTTAGATTAAATCCTTTAAGACAGACCAAACTTTTCAGTTCTAAATAAGTTTGTTGTGCCTTCCAGATAGAAAGAAGGGATGAAAGAACCTAAAAAGCTTCTCTGCTGGTCTTAATTCGGCCCTTCCTTTGGGACAGATCACACAAGTCCTGAGGCTATAAAAAATCATTTCAATGCAAGGCTTTTAATGATATGAAACCTCTATAATCTGTCCACAGGCACAGGAAGAACCATTAAACGTCTATAAACAAAATGAGTACAAGAGGATACATGAGAACCAAATTTAAATACCAAGAGTCAGTACTTTGTATTCTGTCATTAACATAAAAGGAACATCAAGATTGGAATGCAGATATTGTAGGATTATCTGCAGTCCATTAAATAAGAAGCAAATAAAGGCACCTTTTTATTAAAAAAAAAAAAAAAAAAAAGATTATTTGGGCACTAGTGGCCTTTATTACAGTGTAGAGAGACAGGAAAGATGGAAAGAGGGGCAGAGAGAAGGTGGGGAAGACATGCAGCAGAGGGTCACAGGCTGGGAGTCAAACCTGTGGACTGCTACAGGAGGACTGGAACCTCTGTATGTGGACCGCCTGCTTAAACCACTGATAAAGGCCTTTTATGAATGAAAACTAGGCTCAGTATAGCATGCATTTCGAGATTGCGTAATATCCTGTTTTTTTTTTGTTTTTAAGCATGAATATTTGATAAAAATTCATCCATCCATCATCTATGCCTACTTAATCCTCTGCAGGGTCACGGGGATCTGCTGGAGTCTATCCCAGCTCTCTTCAGGTGAAAGGCAGGGGTACACCCTGGACAGGTCGCCAGTCCATCACAGGGCCACATATAGACAAACAACCACGCACACTCACAATCACTCCTACGGGCAATTTAGAACCACCAGTTAACCTGACATGCATGTCTTTGGACTGTGAGAGGAAGCCGGAGTACCTGGAGGAAACCCACGCAAGCACGAGGAGAACATGGAAACTCCACACAGAAAGGCCCCTGCTGAGGTTTCAATCAGGAACCTTCTTGCTGTGAGGCAACAGTGCTAACCACTAAGCCACCGTGCTGCCCTGATGAAAATTAATTACACATTTTATTTTGGTAGATATTCATCCATCCATCCATCCATTATCCATACCCATTTAATCTTGATGTAGGGTGGAGGCTGCTGCTGGAGCCTATCCCACCTCTCTTCAGGTGAAATTTGGTAGATATATTTTATGTAATTAGTTGTATTAGTGCTAGAGTAAAGAGTATGGCGATTAATTAATCATATCTCTTGATAAAATTAAAATGATAATATTATAAAAATATATGATGCACTAAAATAGTCAAACTTCAGCTTAATAAGATTGTTAAAACATAATATCAGTGAGTTTATAACAATAATTTTGTGTTTACGTATCTTGACACAACCCTGGGCTTGAGTTTTGAAATTTCACAGATATAAAAAGGCTAAAATAAGTCTAAATAAGCTCAACTATTTACACTGGACTGTTTATATCTGTGCTCTATGTGCACTGTTAACAAATTTGCACTCTTATTGCAACCTATGTGTCTTTGATTTTTATTGTGCATGCCTTGTGGTAGGTACATGCACTCTATTTTATGTCTTCATTTATTTTTCTTTTTTGAATCTTTATTCTAAGTTATATGTCCGAAATTTTGAGAGTAACGTAATTTTGATCCTCTGTATGTCTTGTATATGTGGCAGTAGTGACAATAAAGCTGATTTTGACTTAGATTTTTTTTTACTTTGAAAGATTTACAAGAATACAAATCAGAACCAACTGCACAAGGACATGATTTTTTTTTTTTTTTTTTTTTTTGTAGCAGATTTCATTCCAGGTGGAAATGAAAGATGCTGTATAAAGTTTTCCTCTTTTTTTTGTACCAAAACAAAACTTTTTGGAATTTGTAAAGATAAACATTAGATATAAATCAACACAATTCTCAAATACAAAAAAAGTTAAAATGAGTTAAAATATACATATATATTTTTGTATCCCTTTCAAAAGCTGATATATAAAAAGAAAAAAAGAATTAAACAACAATTATGTAAAGCAACAAAGACCAGTTGAAAACTCTTTAAACGGGTAACAGTAAATTCATTTCCAACAATTTACTTGATTGGTTTTACCACTGTTTTTGTTTTGTTTTGTTTTGTTTTGTTTTTGGGAGAGATCCAAATATTTTATTTTGTGATACCTGAATAATCTGAACAACAGGCACACTGGGCTTCCTTCTAGGTTCACCACATATATTAATAATAGGACTGACCTTTATCCCTTGAAGAATTCAACAGATAAGGGAAAAAAATAAATAGATAAAAATGAAAAAGGGGCAGTTCTGACTCAGACTTGGAAACCCAAAACTCTTATTAAGATATCAGCTGAACTCTTCAAAACAGCTTGATTATAGTTGACAGCCTTTTTCTAATCTGCATTTAGAAGAAGGATCATGTTTCTAGAATGTGTTTCTTGAAAAGAACATTTAACGAATGAGTATTTAAGTGAACTGACCAGAAAGTAAAAAAGTGTTCACGCTGCTGAAGTAAAAAAAAAAAGGAAAAAACAGCCTGTATCTTTTTTTAGAGAAAGATAGGAAAGATAGATTTTCTCTGGGGACCTCGGTGCATCGAGGATATGATAAACAGAGTTTTAATTAAAAAGGTTCCTTGAGGAGTGACTGTGCCACTCGGCACAGAGATGTTCCCTTGGTCTCCACTCCTGGATCTGAATTATATTTTGCAGAGCTGGGGTTTTCTAAGCATTCCTGGTCAACTACTAAAGAAATGTCTCTGGAAAACGATTCAACATAATCAGTCTCCATTACCACACACAGCAGAAACAGAGACTGATTAACGACGAGAAAAAAAAATTGAAGTACAGGTCTGATGTTATTAATGAGACTGAAAATGTATCTCACCGCTCCTTAAACATGAGCCGAGGCATCTAAGGTTCGTTAAACTTAATTCATTTCAGAGCTATCCAGGAATCTAACACACCTGAAAATGTGTTCCAGAGTGTTCATTTAGTTAGAGTTCGTTATGTGCACAATTGTTTTATGAAATGTGGTTTACAGATTAAGTAGCTGTTATATAATTTACAAAATACCAGGATGACTCTTTAAATTATTATATAAGGAGAAAAAAATAAGTGGACAAAATACTTAAAGTTCTTATATATTTAGAAGGAAATCTGAGGTCACGTTACTTTACTGACTCAACAGTTAAACTATTGAGCTCCACAATGAAACTGTGTTTAGAAGACGTTGATTTACAATTAAAAAACAATACAAACTTAAAAAATAATAATAATAAGGGTGACTCATCATATTATATCGTATGGCACTTAAAGTCAAGTAATAGCTGAATTTTACAGCTGCAACTGTTGAAGCTATTACACATCAGAGAGCAACAACTGATTATGTTGTTTTATCCAACAAACATGTCAAAACTTCCAAATTCTTAGACAAATATAAATGAAAAGGAGCAGCTTCATGCATTCAAAACTGTCATTTTGGAATTTGATTTACATTAAAAAATGTATCAATGTTGTTTCTTATTTAATTATTTAGGAATAAGCTATTTTTTTTATTTCAGAGATTTCATCTGTGAAAGTTTTAATGAGTAGATAGTATGTGAAGCTGTCTACTTAAATGCTCATAAATACCACATAAGCCCACCTGTCACACCTCTCACACCTCTCACAGTGTTTGGTTTTGCCCAAAGAAATACTAATTTACAGCCATCTTCCAGGAGAAATTGTAAACTTACCTGTAACACCATTTTATGAAGAAACCACAATATATGACTGCTTTCATATCAATAAAATAGATTTATAACTAGTACCCTTCTTTTTACTGTATATTTGTGTAAAATATGAATAAACACATCTGACCATAGAAGGTCTTAGTATTAGACAAATAGAACTTCAGACTAAAAATAACTTTCTTTATTGTGGCATTATTTATTTAACAAAAATGAAGCTAAAAAAATCAAATAAAATCACGTGGGCTATATTAAGTACCCCTGTTCAGTGCATCCAGGTGCACATTAACCCAAAGCCAAGAGGGAAAGACGTAAGCAATGATCTTAAGTTGTTGATGCACACTTATCTGGTTATAAAACCATTTCCAGGCAAGTTGAAGTTCAGTGTTCTGTACTAAGTAGGATTATTCACAAGTGGAAAGAATTTAAGTCAGACCTCAATCTTCCCAGGATTTGGTGCCCCAGATTGCATCAAATTGTGTGACACTCAGAGGAAAACCAAATTCCACAAGCTCCATCACAGTCCCGACATATCTAAAATAGGATAAGACGGAGGAAGTGAGGTTAGTTTGGACGGTTTGCCAGGAAAAAAAAAATCCTATTCTAATCTAAAAAGAACATGAAAGTGAAACTGAGGTTTGCAGAACAAATCTCAAACCCCTTTTGTATCTGAACAATGTCTCATGGACAAATGAGACCAAAGTGGAGTTGTTTGGCTTTAACGTTCACCGTCATGTCCGTTGAAAAGAAATACATTTTAGCTGAAACCCCTCATACCGTCCACTGTCAAGCATGCCAGTGGAGGGTTTATGATTTGGGAATGTTTTTGCAGTCCCAGGACCTGGACACCCTCCAGTCACTGAGTCAACGCTGAACTCCACGATTCACCAGAGCAATCTGCAGGCAAATGTGAGGCCATCTGTCCGACAGCTAAAGCTTGGTCAAAATTGGGTCATGCAACGGGACAATGAAACACACCAGTAAATGGATGTAGATTTCCTGGTCAAAAAAAAAACTGAAGAAACATTGTCTGGGAACTGCTTCACGTTGTTGCTGGTGGATCTACAAACTATCGAATTATAGCATCACTTGATTATCACTTGATTATTTTTCTTTTTGGTTTCACTTTTGGTAAATTAACAATGGCATCCTAAAAAAAAGTAATATGATGTTCCCCCAAGGTTGATGATTTTTACCATGTTTTTACAAAAAAAGAACAATAATAAAAGTTAAAAAAAAAAAAAAGATTACATGAAGAAACACTGTTAACACTGTTGTGTATGTGTAACATCATGTCCCACATAACACAAAATAAACAGCCTCCCTCCATAAAAAAACAACTTTTTAAATTGCTATTTCAGTTATGCAAGTGTACAAGTTGCACACAGTTAAAAACAATTTTACAAACAAAGCTTCAAAAGAAGATGAAACCCCTTCAGCAAAGAGGAGGAAGATCGGGACTATAGCGAGCAGGCGTCTCAGATGTGCACATGAATCAATGATATGAAACAAACAGAAGATTTGGACAATTTAGACAAAGCCGAAGATTTGGAACAATGTGTGTCAGATCAGCAGTGTTGTGACAATTTGGTATGTAAACTCGATTCGACTCATAGATCACCACACCAGATGAGACTTCATGAAAGTCTCTCCATCCCTGTTCATGCCCCCAAACCATTACACAGTTCTTGACAGAAAAAAATATACATTACAGACCATGAAAACTGGAGCAAATGATGAAGCTGAGAACACGATAAAATGAATTGTGTGTGGATTTTAATATCTATAAGCGTTTGTCCATGGTTATTATCTATTTTTTTTTCTTTTTTGGTGAACATTAAGAGAAGGGTTATTGAGAGGTCACATCAGGGTGGCATTGTGGGGCATTTGTCTTGGTGCCACTCTGGTGTGACTGCAGCGCCTCGGCACCACCCGCGAGCAACACTGGCTACAGTTTTTCTGTGTGTTTTTTCCCCCCCCTTTAATTTGATGAGACATTAATTGGCTTAACAGTGAATTTGGCATGGAGTGCGGATTGGACTGATTGCTCTTTGACATGGCAGCCGTGTCGCAGACATTTCCAGCAGTCTCACACCTCACAGCGGCGGTTTAAAGCCAGAGAGGTCGCAGGTGAAAGCTGTGAATGAGCAGCCGGGTAGAGGTACAAGGGAGACGAGAGGGCTAAAAAGGCGTGAGTCCTATGGCTAGGTCAGGAGTTCAGAGCTGGAGCTTGTCACCTGCTTGGATTGGCATGCTCGTGAGGAGCAAGACTAAAGCTCAGCCCCCCCCCCTACCCCGGGGATTCTGCCGAACCCCCTCCTAATTGGATTTAATGAGCGATTTAACAGCAAAACATTGCCCAATCAAATCAAACTGCTACCATGCTTAATCCTGTGTCACTCCTTTGTAATATAAGTTGCAGGACCCTCCTTTCTACATTCTTGTTTCTGGCTCCCGCTTCACCCATGCCCTCTTTCTCTTCCCCTTTCTCTTGTGTCTATTCCTTTAACATGCCACCCACAACCAAGAGCTCACAAACCCTGTCCAAAAACCTCTATACAAGTGCTCTCGCAAGACTGGTTATGTTTGTGAAACAATGGTCTAAACAGTACGCTGTTGAACTCTGGGTGTGATCACACCTGCAGGCCAAAGGGAATGATCTCTGCTCTCTTCTGCTGACCTCTGCTTGCTGTAGAAGCCCCCGATGGTGTTAGCATCTCATCATACGTGCAGTTTTAGCTCATTCAGATCTGTGATATCAAATCACAAGGTCAGGGAATGAGACATCCTCAGTGCGTGGCTGTTTGCATGGCTGTTTGTGATCTCATTTACATGAAATTGCAGCATTATTTCTTCGTTTGACGATAAAAGAAACTTGAGCTGAATAAGGGAGCCAGTCAGCCATGCATTGCAAAAAAGGACAGCGGTGGCACACACAGCTGTGGCTGAATTAAAAAAGATCTGTCAAAAATATTCGCAAAGCTGCTTCTCAACTGACAAAAGCAGCTTAATCATTGGGTCAAAGGAGCAAGGGCAGAGCTTAGAGGGGTTCTGCTGAGGTTGTTACAGAGTTCAGCAAATTTTTTTCTCAGTACATTTATTTTGTGGCACAACTGCAAGTACAGTTTTTTTTCCCCCCTTTTGCATTCTTAGGCTGAACAGGTGTATGCACAGTGCAAGTCTTTGCTCCGCTCAATTTTATTTTTCATATAGTTGTCACCCTCAATTGCCTACACTACAGAATCGGCAGTCTTACACTGCTTTGAATGCACAGTGTCGAATGTGACATTCACCGTGAGCCACTGACAATCCCGAATGTCAGAGAACATTTTTTGGGCATTTTGTGCTTCAATTGTGGAGGGAAAAAAAAGGTAAGATGACACAGAAAATGACTGTGATGGACAGGCGAAATGTTTGGTGTGCAATGCCTCTCATCTTATGAAATTTCAGGTGGGCTTCAGCTGCCTACTGGCCCGAACAGAATGAACCAGGATTGGATGGATGGATGGATGGATGGATGGATGGATGGATGGATGGACGGATGAGTCTGCTTGGCCAAGAATGTGTCCATGCACCCATGTGTCATATACCCTAACCACCTGTCTACTGGATCCCCCCCACAGCAGTCAAATTACGGACAAAGGCATGGCCGCAATTATATCTTATTGTGCAAACAAGTAATTATTTCAGGCTCACTTGTAAGCAATTTTTCTCAAATGCCGTTAAGTTGAGAGTCTCAAACAGAACACAATCCATCCATCCATCCATTATCCATACCCGTTGATCCTATCTAGGGTCACGGGGATCTGCTGGAGTCTATCCCAGCTCTCTTCGGGCGAAAAACAGGGGTACACCCTGGACAGGTCACCCAGAACACAATCCATGTTACAGAAATAATACCTAAAGGAATCTCGACTTGAAACTTAAAATGTAATCTGAAAATGGAGTTTAACCGAGTGTAACGATTTACAGATGTGAAACAATGAACAGGAGATCACAAAATACTGTTTTTAAAAGAAAATGCTTTGAGTCAAAGCACAACAAATAAAGCACTGCTTTGCATTGGTAATTAAATATAAATTCACTCTTAATTAACTCAATTTAAACATAAATTAACTCTAGTAGAAGCTTGATGCAATTTTCCTCAATATGCCATCACTGTCTCTTCTTATTCATCTTTTTGATTTTTTTCTGTTTTAATGCATCTCTCCTTTTCCCTGCCTCCAGTTCTCATCCGCCCTCCCCAAGTTGCCCAATTTCCTCTCGGTTCAGCGGCAGGGCACTGGGTCAAAGCACTGACTTGATTTTCACACTGTTCCCCCCCACAGAACGGCACATCATGTTAATCAGGGTTAACAATTACGGTGGGGCTTTGCTGAGCAGGGATCCCGTCGGCTCAGAGTGACCTGACTCGGCTGATGCAGCTGGGCTAGTCATCCCTTCTCCAAGGGTGGTAGGTGGTTTGATGTCACCTGGTGAGGAGTGGTTGCAGTCACAATAAAAGGACGAAGATTAAAATACTGACAATTTGAACATTTTAAGAGACTGCAAAAGGGAGAGATACATGAACAGAGCACTGGAGCTGAATTCAAATGGATCATTGTTAATTATATACGCTATTTCCCACAAATTATATTAAAACAAAAGATGAACAGATATTAGAAAATAACATTATGGTCATATCATTACAAATTTGTGGGTCTCTCTCTTTTCTTGTTTGTTCATTTAATTTGTTGTTGGTCCAATTGCTTTGCCAGAAAATCAGCTTTATATCTGAATTTATATCAGATTCCCCTTAGCGTCTTATGGACCTCAAGAACAGGTCTTTCCACATAATAAAATAATTTACATGTGCAACCATGCACTCAAGATTTTATGTAATGCATCATACCAATGTAAAAAAAAAAAAGAAGAAGAAGAAGAGCAGTGCAATAAACTATTGCTGGGATTAGTATTCTTATCAGGTAGTTTGACAACTCTGAAAAGGTGTGCAATGGAACATAAATATTCTTAATCCCTCATGTGTGGCTCAACCCTCATCGACCACACAGTTCATGAATAGTGAGATGTCAAAGGTCGTAGAGACCACTGGATTACAAATCCACAGTTTGACATATTAAGATCAGAGAGATGGAGAGAAGTAGTTAGAATAAAACTTGTAGTGCTGAGGTTGACTAAAACATGACCCATCTAGCAAAATAAAAGTCTCTGCAGCAGCTGGCTAGTTTGTACAGCACAGCCTAGGATACCCAGGCTGTAGTCTATGCAGACTTAATTATTCATTCAGTTAGAAGAAGCATTACAGAACCATGCTTTCCTGATAAGACCAATGACGAAGAAAAAGGCATCCTGTCATACAGCCCTGGGTGACAGAGGGAGTTCATTTCACGAGGGGAGTTCAATTTTTTACATCAACCGGAGTCGGACTCCAGACGTGACCTTTTAAACAGAAGAAACTGGGGCAAGGTATAACTTAGGCATGAAATCACCTTGTATTTTACCCTTTCCTTCAGCAGACCTTCTGTGGAAGTGCATCCTTCTTTCATCCGTGAGACCACGACTGAGCACTTTGCTTCTCCCATTTTTCCGTGACATCGTGTGTTTTGAAATATCGCACTTTCGAAGTGACACATGTATTATTAACACGGGACTCGAGTGTTATCCCTGCAGGGACACTAAGAGACTTTCACATGTTTGTCCGTGCCATCATTTTGATTTGACTGTGAGTGGAACAGTTTCTGCACCAACATTAGGAATCCGTGACACCAACGCAGAAAGTAAATATTTCATGTTTTTGGCAACTCAAAAGATTCTGAGCAGCGCTATCTGTGTATTAAACTTCACTCTGAACTTCACCTTAAAATCACACGGAAAGTTTTCTTGAAATAAAGAAACAAGTCCTGTCAAAATAAAGGTCTTAAAAAAAATAGACAAGGAAAAAAAAAGATTATTGATGCTCAAAAGTTGCCTCACCTATTGTGAAAGCCCATTTTAGGAGCTATATTTATATTTGAAATTTAAGGGAGATGAAAGTGGTGATTTGAACAAGTGAAATAGCAAGTGGACTTTATAAAACTGTACTTGTAAAATGCAATGTTATAAAATTTTGAAAGTCTGCATTTTAACCCAAAACACTTCACCAAAAAGGAAACAAATGAGTAAAAGCTAAAGTAAACATCGAGAAATAAAAGTAAGTAAAAAAGGGAAGGATAATAATAATAATAATAAGAAGAAGAAAAATAATAAATTATTAAATCTTCTTATTATTGTTATATATTAATAAATTGACAGTTTCACAGGGAACCCAAACTCGTGTCTCTTGGGTGAAAGTCTCTCCTTATTTGTTTTCCGACATACCCTTCTTTTTCCGCAAATGATGGATTATTATGGATTATGCGGGACATGAAGGAACAAGCCGTCCAGTACTGTCTGGGTTTCGCGACTTCGGCGTCGTTTCACACTCCCACAAAAACAACATTTGTATTAAACTAAGCTCCAGTGTCCCAGAGAAACCCCCAGTCACAGAAAATCATCTCAGGAGCATCCCAACCCAGTTTGTGAGGGTCAATCAGTGTTCAAGCCTGGAGAGATAAAAAAAAAAAAGAAAATGATAACAACAAACACTCAAGTCCTACTAAACTCCACCTGCCCCTGCTACCCTCTCCAGTCGAGGTAAAATAAAGTTCACCAAAAGTTCACATGTCCATTATCATAGCTGAATTTGGTAGTATAGGTCTGTGATTGGAGAGGAAAGAGGAGGCGCAAGCTTGCCAAATTTACCCAGAAAACTCTATGACACATGACGTGTTTTGCACTTTCGACCCTGATACACAGGGTCACTGTTCGGTCAGAGTGCCGCTTCGGGCCAACAGTGTTTTGGGATTGTGTATATGTGATGGGTGCGGGGACCCAGTTAAGTTCAGGAGAAAAAAAAAGGCAAATTCCCAAAATATCTCTGATACTGGCACTGTGTCGTAACATCCCTGAGCCTGCCCCGCCCGACATCGAAGCAGGTTCAACTGGAAGTTCATGGTGAGAGGCCCCGCCCACTCGCCACCCCTCCAACAGGGGACAGCGTGTCATCAGAGGCAGGGAAGGGCTGACCTACACCAACCGCCTGTTGGCACAGTCACAGCGACACCCGATGGGGCCACCAACACTTGCTCTGCACGAAAACATCTAGAACATTGAATTTTGATGTGTCTAAAATGTGTCAGCATGTTTTCAGTTCATGTGACTAATTTTCTTTATTCATATCCTTTTTTTTAAAGATGTGAATTATTTTTATTCTCTAATGTAAAGCAAACAAAATGAGCGTGCATCTTTATTTGAATATTTCCAAATTAAATTACATTTTTTTTCTTCTATGCTTATAAAATTATCCAAATTCAGAAACTGAAAAATTTTTTTATCCCCAAGTGCGCTCAAAATAGTAATACTAGCATAGCATCTTTAAGAAAAAAAAAAAAAGTATATATACATTTTGAAAATGAAAATGAGCAGTAACTGTATAGATCCAGATAGTGGCAGATATTAAGTTGTGTCATGTTTTAAATCTAGGATTATTTACTTTATTTGCTGTATCCCAGCTTTGGTCCTGTTATTTTTTCCTTTTAATTCAAATATAATCAAATTTAAACGTGTTTAATTTTGAATATATTTTCTGTTAAGAAAATACTGATATATGTGAATGCCACTGACTGTTTGCACACTGTTAGTGTATAATTAGAGATCATTCATATCTTCTGAAATAAATTAATATATGTAATTAGCTATAATGGTAGATAAACACTGAGCTAACTAAAATCAATTCAATCAAATAAAGTCATTGTTTATACAAACAAATTTGATTTATAAAACAATTAATTCGATTAAATAGTAACTGTTTAATTATTGTCTAAAATAATGTCCCAGTGATGGACTGGAGGCTTTTATGGTATGAACACTGCCTCTCAAAAAAGTTCAGGTTTGGACAATTAATGAATAAATAAATGAAAAATTGTCTTCCAAAAAAATTTAGGTAATAAAATTGATTATCATGGATTTTTTTTTTTAAACGGCACTTTTAACAGATGTTGAAAAAAAAAAACGCTTTCAAAATAATCTGTTCTTAGAATAGGTTTGTTTGTTTGTTTTTTTTTTTTAGAAAATCTTAAAAACAAATGTAATTCATCTCTGTTTGGAGGCTGTTCTTTTCATTTCAAATGATAGGCCTCCGAATTAATAACATGTAACCAACTTAAAAAAAAAAAAAAAATGAATCACACAAAATCCTTAACACTTGAATGAGTAAGGAAATACAAACCAGTGGAGTAAAGCCGAAATTTGTATTTTATTTTAGAGACCAAAAAAAGTAATTATACTACTATATCATTTACTTTTATGAATGGCTATTAAATAAGAAATAAATAAATAAATATCAGTCTGCCGTAACATGTTTTAGATGTTTGTATAAAAATATCAACAGCTTAACAGGATGCAACAGATAAATCCAAAACCTTAACCAAATGGTTAAGAGTCTTGTGAATATTTATGTATTTAATATATATTCAACACTGCCTCGTATAACCACAAAACTTATTTTGTGCATTGTGACACACAGTTGTATATTGGATTATATGTTGTAATAGAAAACTTAACAGACTGGCTGAGATCTCTCTCACACACACACATATGCACACACCCACACATGCTCACACACGCTGGCCTCAAAATGGTTGAGGATGACATTTTCAAAGTAAAGACTAAGAGCGCCCACCTGTGGTGACACTATGCATTACACCAGAAGTGAACACCTAAAAAGACTTTATGAATAGTGAGCAGTTTATCATTCTGCACATTCTACACCAGACAGATCAGAAGGTCCAGCTGCCACCTTCAGTTATTTTACTCTCTAAAGATAACTGACTAAATATTTTCAGTAAAAAATGATCAGGCCGACACTGCAAATTTTGGCAACTTTTCATTGTGATGTTACAAGAAACTCACACACAGCAGAGAAAGGATCTTGTTCTTTTTATCTGTTCAGGCTGTTTTATGTTCATTATGGTCATTTATGCACGTGGAAAGAAAATGTCTAAAATACAATACGTCACAGTTTCAAGTGTTAAACGTAAGTGCTGTGCTCTTTAGCTTAGTGTATTCAGACGGCAGTTAGGGCTTGTGTGGGGCTCACTGGAATAACCGACCTTAAGTAACCCCATGTTGTTTGGGTGTTTTTCTTATTTTGAAATTAAATGTTTATTTTCTGCAGTTAAATGGTATACAATGTTCATGTTCTCTAAATGAAATACCAGAGACCCAAGTTTACATGGACCACAAAGGCACCTTGTTAGCCAAAACTGGCAAACTATGGTGTCATCTAAAAAAAAAAAACAACAGCAATGTATAAGAGATGTACAAAATTGCTTGTGCTGTGATATGTAAACAAATAATATATAAATACATATATTTTCTACTTTTTAGAATTCACTTCCTAAAGTGTATATAGTAAGAGATTTTTTTTCTTTCAATTTAGGCTTGAATCTAACTTGTTTAAATTAAAACTTAGACAGGTAAAAAATGCATAGATGTAAGTAGTCCAGTTTTTCTTATTAAAGTGTTTTTGCACAAACAGGTTTTTGGGGACAGAGTGATCCCACACACCAGTTCATTGTGAAAGGATCGGGTCACAAATGACATATTCATATATTCAAATTATTAATATACTTATATTTTGTAAAAGGAAAAAACCATCTGAGGATGTAGATTGCAGGAATAAATATTTTAATAATCCACTGTGAAAAACTGGAATTCAATATTCTGGCTAAGAAGTACAGTTAATCTCAGCCAGCTGAATCCACAAGCCTTGGGTGTATTTGTTCATTTAAGAGTGCGTGTTGTATTGCATTTTCTGAACAGCATGTGATGGATGTGTAGTGCACCCCTCGTGCAACTTTGATGAAAGCAGTTTTTCATTTTCACATTCATTGTCAGCACAATTCTATATTTCCATGGGAAATATATTATACATACTCTTTATCGGTCCTTTAACTAACTTTCAGTGACAAGTCCAAGCTTTATCCAGCAAGCTCTTGGTGTGTGCTGTCAGCCCAGACTCTGGTCCCAGTGCAGACGGAAGATTCAGGACAGGAAACTCCCACTGTGCTCTGACACACGGAGAGAAAGGAAATGAAATCATCTGATACACAGGAGAATGCTCTTTACTATCCTACTGAGGAACTAGTGAACTATGATATTGCTACTTTAAAAAAGGACTTTCTTAAAATTCGCAATGATTTTTAATTTGAGGAAAAAAGCAGGTTATAATGTGGAGAAGGATGATTGAACATTCCAAGGACTCCAAACCTGTTTGCTTGTAAAAGAAAGCCTCAGAAACCCATCAATCCATCGGCACAACTTCCTGATTTCTTTTTTCTTTCTCTCATGAAGTGTGTTTTTCTGTACATTATTTAACTTTTGTCAACATAGTCAGAAACTAAAAAAAAATAAATAAATAAATAAATAAATAAATAAATCAACTTAAAGGAATTCATTATTCCTTGAAAAGATTTAGAACTTTTCAATTATTGCCTCTTCAGCATGAGCGTACATATTTTATGGTTAGAAATTAAATATGAACTTTTGTTCAGTTTTTAATGCTCCCCCACATGTTCTCCTTACAAACCATTGCAAAAAAAAAAAAAAAAAACAGAAAATGCAACTTTTTTTTCACTTAACGCATTTTTTATTTGAAACATACAACTACTTTTAATAAATAAAGTTTTTTTAGAAACAGATTCTAAGTATTTGCATGTAAAAGAAAAGCAGCTCCATCTGATTGTAGAGCTGATGGGGATGGCACATGTCACCGTGGTGACACTGCTCTAAAGGTTTCAGATGGTCCTAAGTTTTCAAATGATTTTAACCTTTTCACCACTCGAGCCACGGCCTCCTTGCTTTGTAACTTTATCTGTAATGTTTAAGCACAAATAGACAGGGAGACGTGAGACAATACACAGAGACCAAAACAACTAATCCCTTTATGAGCTTGAAAATCTTCCAGAAAAATCCCATTTGTTTTTATTAGCAAACAGATGTTCAGTATTCCCCCTCTAAGAAGTCCAGTTCTGCTTTCTCAAACTGGATGTTGATGACTTCATCAGTTTGACCAGCATGAATTCAACGTGTATGAAGCGCACGTGCTTTCCACCCAGTTTTGGATGGAAGTAAGCATTATGGTGGCCACGGGAGTGAAAAAAATCCTCTTGAACATCTTGATTACAGTCATCTAATTATGGACTTGATTCTTGCTATCTTTGTCTCCACCAGTTTTATCACTTATTTTCATCAGCCTCCCATTCTCAACTCTCTTCAACCCGTATTTGCCGTTTCTTACTCCTTCAGCTGAGACTCTGTATTTTCTCTTGACATTTTTATTTCATTATTTCTTTTATACATTCACAATTTCTTCTCTGCTGTCCTTCTAGTAATAGCTGCTACTTTCTAAACTACCTTCAATGGATTGACAAAATTACTGTGAATGGAGTTTAAGGTTAGGTTTATCAAATTAGTCATTTAATTTGTTGTTTTGCTACAAGCCATACATTATTTGTTGTGAGGATAAAATGTGTATTTAATCTTCCAATGAGGATCCATTTTGATGCTTTTGTCAACACTGTTGGGTTTTGTGTTTCCACTGTCAGGGAAAAAATAGAGATATTGGGATAAAGATTGTATAAAGGAGCTCTCAAGCCTTTACTTAAAATATACATAAAATTAAAATATACATATATATATAATATACATATACATACATCATAAGATCAAAATATAAAACATTCAAGAGCATGCATGATATCGCTGCAGTTAGTAGAACTGCATATATATATATATATATATATATATATATATATATATATATATATATATATATATATATATATATATATATATATATATATATATATATATATATATATATATATATATATATAAAATCAGGTGCTGACAAAATCTAAGGACTCATTATGAATGACAAAAGAAAACAAAGAATATATATTGTTTTAAATTCACCACTTTTAAAGTCATTTCTCTACACTTGCCATCTGGAAAATATACAAAGCATTTAAAATCAAATTAATTTTTTTATAGTTTTCATTCAAAATGAAATGGTCATTTTTTGTCATTTTTTGAATTAGTGGGTCTTGAATTATCCTATAATCATGTAATTTAAACTATAAAAAAACAAAAAAATGCACACTCATTATATTTATGTAAAAGATCCCTGAGATAATAAATTCTGATTATTTTCAGTACAAAATTTGTTATTTTTTCATGGAAGAAGCACTTTCCTTAGTGGAACATGTTTTCACCAATGTTTCATAAATAAATGAATTACTAATGGACCAATTCCAACAAAAAGTGTTTTATTGTCATTTTAATGTCTGTATTTCAAATGTACACAAGGACAGTGATTTTGCAAATATGGTGGAAGCCAACCAGGGAAATATTTTTTTAATATTTTAATTATAATTCCTTTTTTTTTTTTATCTTTTAGTTTCACAAAGAAATGAAATAGAGAGGAAGGAGTCGGGTCTTTCAGTAAAGGTTTAGTCATTTTTTGAAAACTATACCATTATTTTATTTTTTGTTTTACTTTTAGTTTTCATGATTCCTTATATATTTTCATGTCTATCAAAAAGACCTCAAAAACAACTCGATTTTTTCTTTTAGCTTCAACCTTTTGAGGTAGTCCATTGTGGATTTAGAGGTTTCCTTAGAGCTGAAAACCTCTTATGGAATCCTCCTTTTGGATTTGAAAAGTGTTGGACACTCCACACCTAAATTTCACCTCCACTGCTCCTGTTAATTGGCAGATCTTAATTATGTTACAAACCGAGGAAAGGGCCACTGGGTAACGCTTGGCTATCTTTGAAAGTTTTCCCCTTCTTTGAAGAGTCAGCTTTAATTCTCAAGTGTTAAGCAGCTCCTTAGAGGAGCCTGTGGCTGCTCTTAATTAAGAAAACATTTTAGTATGAGAGTACTGTATTTATAAAACTCTGAAATATGAATCCCCTGGCCTGGTCTCCTCATTTCCTGTGCACAAGCCATAACTCCAAAGGACCTAACTAAGGTCTGAGACCCGCGTTTAAAGTTTTTTCCACTCTTTAACAGAACCAGCTACTATACCTTGAAACTTTTCCTGCGTCAAACACCTGCAGGTTTGACCTCAGTCATCTGAATTGTCCGTTTGCTCCTCTGCAGGTTCCACCAGCCGGTTGTATGAGAACGCCAGCATCATCTATATGGGGTGAAAGGAACTGAGTCTCATTAATTAGAAATACTATTTGTTGAGAAATATTATGTGCACCAAAGCATGGACATGTCCAATGGCTGGTGGATTTACAATCACCCGTCAACCTGACACACGTGTCTTCAGATTGTGTGAAGCCAGCTGCGTTTGTCTGGCACGGAGGAGAACGGGCAAACATGCAAACAGTTTAAAGCAACAGAGAGGAACTTCTGCAGAGTTTAGACAAAAAAAATGTCCCTCTTCTGGCAAGGAGGGCAACACTGTTCAAGGTTTACTCTCATTTGGTCACTCTCTCATTTTCTCTTTCATTGTTACTCTGTTTAGTCTGCCAAGGTGTTGTTGTCTGCCAGCATGTCGTTGTTCATGTGTGACATGTTGGCGGCGTAGAGCAATACACAACTGTCGCAAGAGATGAGCGGAGCCCCAGTTCAAAGATACTTTGGCTGGTTTTTGCCAAGAGTAGGAATGAGAGAGCCCAAGAGCGAGACAACACTTCCTAAAAATAATGAAATGTTATTTCAGTTGAAATTGAAACAGACATTTTGACTCAATTAAGACTTCTTTGTGTTACTTGAAAACAAAAATGAAATGCATAGTCATGCAAAACAGAAACAGAAATGTGCACGGGCCTGAGAAATGGGCCCGAGTATTATGACCATATGGATGATTTTTTTTATTTATTTATTTTTTTTTGCATTAACAAGTTGGGGTGCAGAGGGAGGATGGTCCCCCTGTAGCCCAGCTTCTTCTTCCTTTTATTTATGTGTGTGTTATGTATTTGTAATTATGAGGGGGGGAAGGATGGAGGGTGAAGACAGGCTTGGTGGCAAAAGGTCCCCCCCACCCACGGGAGACCGGGGCAACCATCAGGGCCCCACCAGAGGGCGCACCCCCACATCCGAAGGCCCACCACCACCGGGCCCCCCCCCCCCAATGCCCATCTGGGAGCCGAGCACACCCCAGCCAAGAAACCAAGACACCCACCTCGACCCCTAGAGGAGCCGTCAGGCAGAGAGATGTGCCGGACAACGCTAACCAGAAGCCCCCCACCCCACCCCCGTTGCCCACCACCGCTGCCATCCCACAAGGATTTACATGGATAATTTACACCATATATGGATAATCAGAAATATTTAATCTCCTTCACTCCATCCCAAACATGATTGATCGGCGATAGATTAATTTCCTGTCTTTTCCTCTGTACTTTCTCACCAAAATATTTGACCTACCGTCAGCAGTGCCAGCAGTGCCACCATCACACCCATCATAATATACATGTTCTCAGTGAGCCCACCGGCCCACAGAGGGCCCAGAATGGTAGCGAGGCCCCCCACCGAGCGACGCACTCCTTGACTGAAACCTGCAGGACCAGCAAAAAGCACACACTTCAGAGACATGGTAAGGTAATCATGTATTACGGCAACTTCTTATGTGTCTCTCTGGAAAAAAAAAAAAAAAAATCTCCACTAGATGATGCTGTTTCCCACCTTGAGTTTTCTCAGCAGTAACTTTAGAGAAGAGGGAAACCTGGGCCACTGCTACGAATGGTAAACCCAAAACTTGCAGAAACACCCCAATGATGAATTCTGTCAGCTGCCATGGAAAACCACCTAAAAAAAACAAAAAATATCAATAGAATAACACACATTGATTATGAATTTTTTTTATTATATCATGAATAACTTTTAAACAAGATTCCAAGCATCATCAATTCATGTAATGACTCCATGGAACAGGACCCTCTAATTATTATTTTTGGACTTCAACAGTGTCTCAGTGGGAGGATGAAGTTTCATCTGACCTAGTGGGTTGGCCAGGAATATGAGGCACCAGATGCAGGAGATGTTGCAGATGGCCAGACCAATGGCAAGGACCACACGCTCTTCAACATGGCGGCTCAGCCAACGCACAAACAGGAATCCAGCGATCACCACCACACCCCCGAGACAGTACATCACACTGTTCTCCAGCTCCCCGAAATTGAAATATTTCTGAGTCAGGGGGGTCACCATTGTCTGCAGAGATCACAGCAGGTAGTATTGCATTAAGTGTCAAATTTTGCATGAGTTAAAAAAAAGAGTTGCTGTACCAGGTGGAATTAAGATTTTTGAAATGAATACTTTGATAAGGTGTTATGATTTTCATCTGGTTCACAGTTATTATGTTGATGAGCCAACTAAACTAATGTCATACAGATAAACCCTTCATAATTTTGAAAGTTTGGGTATTAGAGAGGCTCCAGCCTCTAAATATGACAATCCCACATCTTTACCAACAAATTCTGCCCCTCTCTTTGGTAATTTGGATAGTAGAGGAAATCCTTTAGTAATTCCAACAGGTTTCACTTCATGTTTCTTCTGCAACTGTACTTGTACAAAGAGAGCTTGTTTTGTCGTTCAATCACATGATTAAATTCTATGTATCAGAACATGTTTCTGTAAGCGTGTCTTTAATGCACCTCCAGCGCTGTCTGGTTGAAAAGGGTGATGAACTGGGCGGCCAGCAGCACAACTACCTCTTCCTTCAAGAACTCTGAAGCAAAGAGATGCGTAAAGGCAGGTGGGAAACAGAAATAGTCAGAGATCAACAGTTAAGTTAGAGAAAAGAGACATTTACAAAAAAAAAGTGTCAACCATTTTTTTTTGTACAAACTGATTTCACTCAGTAATAGATAAAACATCAATAGAAAAGCATTAACATCACTTTAAAATTCCAAATAAGTACAACTGTTTGCAATAAATGACCCATATCCCACCTTATAGCTAATAAGTAAGAAAACCCTGCTGCTTTGATGCTTATATATCGTGGTCACAGTGCTTTCAGTTGGGAAAATCGAGGAGGAATTCAAGGACAACACCTGCACTCTAGCAGCATGTGGTGGAAAAATATTTAAAGCCGTACAGACAATGTCAGCAACCTACCTCGGGATAATCTGGAATTCTTAAAGGTCCTGAAGCCCTTATGGGTTTGCTGTGTCTCCAGGAGAGATGGGTGGAGAAACATGATTGAGCGAAGAGTTTGAGGCAAGACTGTAGTTCCTGCATGGGCTGGATGCTACCACAGAGCCGTAGGACCCCACCAGCTCCTGGGAGCCCACCAGCAGCTTAACTTCTTCATCCCCTTCTTCCTCGTCCTCCACAGACCCATGCACAGTCTCTTCTCGTTTGGGTATCAAATTATCATTAGTCCTCTCCTTTCCAGGGGTGGGAGGTCCCAGTACATAAAGACCACTGCCAGTTGAAGGAGAATCCACAGCAGGCACATAAACAGCTACAAGGAGTAGAAGAAGAAGGTTATAGTCTATATTTGGTGGAGAGACTATATTTAAAAAAAAAATCTATTTTACTTGCCACACTGACATGTTTTAAATCTTACCCCAGGTGAAGTATATTTATTGACAACAAAAGGACCCAAGGAGAAGTCACAGAGCCTCAAAAATATGTTCAGCGCCGGACCTGCATTAAACACAAATTGAAGTGTTTGTTCAGATTATGCAGAGGCACTCTGGAATTACTGATAAAATAAAGAACTTTTTGTTACTGCGATACTAATAAAACTCAAATAATCACGCAGCAGTCTTTTGTGTCAGACTACAGCCTTGAAACGTCTTCTCTTTCTCAGTCTCTTGTGTGTGGTCGTGATTGTTTTAGATTGGCACTTCCTTCTTCCAGGCTACAGATGCCACAACATCACTCTGGGAGTATGAAAACTCTAGTCTTTATCTTACTTATCACCATGTTGTTCAATTGCTAATCTGGCAGTTACGCTCAGTCTAGTCTAGCCTTGTTCTTTGTACTTCAACCAGTCTGGTCTTTTTGTTATCTGGTCTCAAGAATCTTTGTTTTCCACCTCCCACCTACATCTGTGGTCGGACCTGTTACCCCCTCTAAAGTGGATTCACCTGCCTACTCCTCTCCAACAACCCACACACCACCAACTTCATTGGTGCACTCGCACATTTTACACATTAGAGGCCTTATCTTTAGTCAAGGAACTCTCAGTATTGGGGATCAGAAAGCACAGAAGCACTAACCAATTAGAAGGCCAGCTTGTCGACATGCCATAACAGCAGCAAATACAGTGGCCCGGTCCTCTGGAGCGGTGCTTCTGGTCAGGAAGCCAAAGATGGATGAGCCAGCACCTGCACCAATGCCTGGAAAGATATTTCATCACTTTGGAGAAAAATCCTGGCACTTTTTTGTTCTTGAGCCTCGTCATTAAATATGACTGTGTAAATGTTGTGAAGCACTTTGGTCAACTAAGGTTGTTAACAAGGGCTATACAAATAAAGTTTGAGTGGTTGATTGATTGAGTGGTTGAGGGTCATATTGATCAGTAAATATGAGAGAAAAAAAGAGTTGTCAGCAATCTAAAACTGCTTGTTTTGTTTGAATATGACAGGGTCACAATGTTAAGGTGAAAATTTAGGGTTATTGTTGCTGTATCATAATCTCAAACCATTCACAGACAAGTGAAGAGAAATTATAAATGAGCTAAAAGTTGAATAATTATGTGTTTTGAGATAGTGGCCGTATTCAAAAATCCCATAGAAACATCCTATTTAAAACATTACATAAAACATTACATAAAAATTTAAAGCATGGTCAAACTTTCTGTACAAACCCAGACGTATATGAAATGCATTTTTTTGGGGGGGGGGTACTTCAGTATTCATTAGGCTGACACAAATCTCCCCACTAAAATGGATTGCTGTCGCACAGCAGGTAGCTCAGCTGTGATATAAAAAACTTTTTAGTTTAAGTGTCACACTTCGCAAAGCATTATTTATCAATATAGTATATAATATACTATAATTTAGTTCTCACTTCTGGCACATTAGCGTATGAGCATGAAGCACCAGTGGTCGTAACAGGTTAAGGATATTTAGTAGCTAATGTAAATGTATAATGCAGGCTGTGTCCTAATGTTGGCATGCAATGCTGTTCTGTTAGACGAAGTGCATTTACTGGCATTTAATAAGCAGAATGATCATCTGTACTTCACCAAAACAAACTCACCTGCTACCAGCCTACTGGACAGTAAGAGCCACTTGGAATAACCCATGAAGTACAATAAATTACCTGGACAGTTATAAAAAAAAAACAACAGATGAGATATAAGATTACAGCGGTGACACTGTAAATGTAATTTCAGAACGTGTGTTTTTGACATCAGATGCTGAGTGCCCATTATGGGTGGGACTCAGACTCAAGACAAACTGTTGAAAAACATGTGAAAGGTTTTGACTTACCAACTACTTCAAAAAAGTTGGCAATCAAAATGATCTTCTTTGTGGTTTGTGTTTTGTCGGACCAGTGGCCAAAGAGTGGCCCTGACAGCAGACCGCTCAGACTGAAAGCTGACAGCGCTAAACCCAGGAAGTAAGGAGCTGCATCTAAAGTCTGCAAATACCTCCATATTGTGGGTAATATCACAGCTGAGGAGGCAGGGAGGAAAGGAATTCATATTATTACATTTAAGAGGCAGTGTTTCTGCTGGAAAACAGAAAAAAGTCATATATTTGATACATTACTATTCATGTCTCACAACAGTCATGAAATCAAAACACAAGAAAATATATTGTATTTCCATCTGGAATACAGAACATAAAATGAGATGGAAGACTCCTGTTAGTCTTTTGCTAAGTTATAGTGGTAAAAAGGCTGTAAAGATTTAAGTTGATAAACTTAAAATAAATTAAACTTCACAGATATTTCGGTTATCTCAACTTCCTAGAACGTATGAGTGTGTTCATGTTAAAACAATCAGCACATTTGCACGTGACTGGTGCCTTGAATGAATGTCTACGAAGGACGTGGGACAAATGATTAGTTGATGTCATTATGTTACAACAGTAAATCTTATCAAGGCTGTACCGCTGAGAGAGCCACTCAGCAGAGCTAAACATTTGCCACAGTGGCTGTTCTTTCTGCAATCAATGCTTCCAGGACTACCATCACATAGACAAAAGACAGCACATACAATCCAGACTCAATAACAGGGTCAGATGACACACAATAAAACATGCTCTCAGAGAATTCCAGAGGAAATGAGTTCTCTTGTCTTCTTGAAAATGCCATTGACATTGTTTTGTCATCCTGGCAGAGATTACCATTTTAAATGGACAAAACTTCAAGTTTACCTTTCCTAATACAAGCAGAGGAAAAACCTGACATATTTCATAGGTCAAAGAATGTGAACAGTACATGCAACCTCAAAAATCTAATTGGTTAAATGTCACTTAGATCCTTCAGCACTAGATATCCAGCTATCTACAATCTTCTGGCAAAACTCTGGGAGGATATTTGATCTCACCTCCAGGCAGAATGGGAAGAATCTTTTTTTTTTTTTTTTTTTTTTTTGTGACACTGACCTGACTTTTAATTACAGTTCAAATTTTTGTATAATTGAAGTCAGATGATTTCAACTTCACCACTCACCATTATGAATATTTCAGGAATGCAACAACCTTAAACTGAACGAAAACATGAACATCTCTATGTCTCACAGCTGATAACCACCCCACACTCAGCATATCACTTAATTATGCCTTCATGACCTCCTGAGCAATGTTGGTGTATATACATAAACACACACACACACACACACACATATATATATATATATTAGGGATGTAACAATATGGAAAATTTGATATCTCAATTATAGTGACCAAATTATATATGTTTCTTTTTCACCTTACGATCTCATGACTGAACACTTTAACTAATGAGAGAAGTCTTTCTTCCAATAACTTGACAGTGCTGACAAAATAAATAAATCAACCCATCAATTTTGTTGTAATGGCACCAATAACAATGGTGATGTTTTCAGAACAAAGAACAATGGTTTCACACTCGACATAAACTATGATGCAACATCAAGTTGACAAGTTCTGTTGTATCCAAAAGCTCAACCTCTGACTGCAGAATTGTGAAATAATATCCCATCTTTACACCATCCAGTTTGTGCAATTTACCAGTGAAACTGGCAGAAGAAATGTTGGAGACCATAATGCTCCCATCGCCATGCTTAACAGTTGGTACATTGATGCTGTGGTTGAATGTCTCAAAATTAATGTTTAATCAAACATACCAGATTCTTGAGACCTGATAAATTAATATTTGTCCTATCTGACCTCATCTGGTTCTCCTTTATTGATCAAATGAGCTCGCTTGACTATAAATTGTTATATTAGTGTCCTGTCTCATAGATAGGGTCTGCAGTGGTGAGGCTGACAGTTTTGTCCTGTCAAAGGGGCAACAGCTCCTAATAGTGTCAAAACTGATGAAAACTAAACTACCAAAAGTCAGTATGTGTAGGATTAGTGTTTTGCTGAGCCACGCTCCAATTTATGCTGATCTGGGGGTTGGAGTTTTATGATCCTCTTTCTCATTTTAGAAATTATAGCAGTCTGGAGTTTCCCACTGGACTGTGTTGGGCAGTCCACTATGTGCTTTTCATGTTGACACTGATCAGCTACCAGGTTAAATCAAAAATCTGCAGTAGTCAGGAGGACTTGTTTGCTCCAAATTTTAGACCGAATAAACATAAGTAGCACACACATATACACACACATTACATATATATATATATATATATATATATATATATATATATATATATATATATATATATATATATATATATATATATATATATATATATATATACACACAAAGCCATCTTACCGTATTCCACACCGCTAAGAAAAAAAATGAGTCCAATTGTGAAGAATGTCAGTTTCTTTTTACGGCGATTATCCATCCTGTTAGGCTGCTATAACCCTTTTTCTAGAGTTTGAGCGATCGCGTTCATAATTTAAGGTACATCGTTGAAATAATCCCGAGTGCAGTGTCTCCAATTTGATCTGAAACAGATGCTAATCTCATCAGCAACCAACTGGAAATTCCTAAATCATATATGCATTTTGCTCAGCCGATATCAGCAATGGGACTCATAGCATCCCGTAAACCTCCCGGACAGGTCGAGCTTGCTCTCCCAAACCCTTTTGTGTAAGCAAACACACAAGTGAGATTGTGCGCAGCCTTCAGCTGTCCCGGTGTCTTGGAAAATAGTTATCCCTGACTGGAGGCGGGTTCCTAGTCGCGTGAGCGCGCATCCATACTCCGGCCTTCGTTTCGAACATCTATTGAAAAAACAAGAAATTGTGGTGTTGTGTTTCCCTCGCAAAGTCACTCTTTTCGTAATATTTTGACAATGTTGTGACTGAAGAAAATATAAACGTAGCCCCCAATGAACAATAAATAGATCTACCGATGCTCAATGAGTGCGCGCTCCCGATACTTTTCCCATTAACTTCCTGAGCATCCAGCTGCATGAAAACTCGAAAATCAGATAATGGGTGCTCAGGTTTAATATCGTCATTTTCATCAATAACAATTCATTTTTTTTCTTTTTCAGTGAAAAGCAGCAATTCATATTTGACTTTAACCGAATTAGAACAAAATGAAAGCCTTTCAAATGTATTGAAAGGTCTTTGCCTGAGGGAAAAAAAAAGAAAGAAGCTAAAGCTGCACAATTTTGAGTCTTTATGAAGCTACTTCTTTGTAATGTACTTTTTCATTTCATATCTGCTTGAGTCTGTTTTTAAAAAAGGCTTAAGATACTCACGTGTTATGTATGCTGTAACAGCCTCATAATCAATGGCTTATTAAGTGCTGCTGATTGAATATTATTAATACAGGGCTGTTCATATACACTGATGCAGGGTTATCACAGCTGCAGTTACATTAGTATTCTTGAAACCTAAGATGCACTTTTTTTTTTTTAATTCAGCTAATTTGAGTATAAAATGGAACATACATCTCACTTAGCCTTTTCATGTACTTATCAGCAGTCTGTGAGTCATTGCTAGTGTGCTTCCCCATCCTGTGACATCAATTATGACAGACTTTGACTGTCTTATTTTGCGCACAAAAGCTGCTTCTTTTCCCTTAATTAAATTTTCGGTGCCCTTAAGTGCTCACACTCTAGTTTGCTGCAATCTGCAAGTTTCTGAAGGCATGAGGGGGTATAAATAAAAGCAAGTAAAACTAAAATATTTACATTTTCCAAAATCATGACAAGACTATACAAACATCTTAACTTAAAAAATAAGACTCAAAGAAATGGTATCATGTAATTGGTATGAAAATATAACATATAGATCTTCATTTACTAAGAAACAACCATTATGAATATCAGTGGTTTTCACTGGACTTGTAATAAAACCTCTAAGTTTCAAGGAATTTTACCATCTTGTTTTATATTTTTTTCCTATCTCTCCTAAAGTGCAGCTTTTTGGTGTCACCATGTCACAAAAACACAAGGTGCAAAGAAATCAACACTGCTGAGACATCCAGATGGAACCTACTGGAAAAAAGCCGACCATTTTTTATTAATTTTGTATAAAATAAATCTTTATTTACAGTTTGCCTGCATGTAGAGTTTGCAGCAGTTCTTGTGTCAGAGTTGTCAGCCTGTATTCCAACACTTAGGAGGCAGCATTATGAATCAACATGAATAAAACTAAAGATTTTCAAAAGAATCCATGTATTCTGTCAGTAATCTGTCCCAGACTGTGAACTATGACAATGGTGGAAACCAGGCAAGAGGGTGAGCAGACTGCGGTTCAGAAGGCCAACTTCTTCATGAGGAGGTAGACCCGGGAGTCCACCTCAAAGCCGTGAAGGTTGTTTGCATCACCCTGAAGCCTCATGAGGAGGCCGCCATAAGACACGTAGGCTGAGCTGAAAGAGGGTGCATCAACAGAATTAGACTGTCATAAAGAAATTACACAGTTAAAAACAGTTAATCACCAAGTTATAAAAACAAACACCTTATTCCCATGTGCATTCCAGACTCAGTGCTACACGCACTTAAATATACGTTCCAGCAGATACTGACTTTCCATTCATATGAATTAATGGGTCATATGATAATGTGCTAAAAATCATACCAGTGACTTCACTTACAGGCGTGTGGCAGCTTCTGTAGAAGTTTCATCACCTTCAATCTTGTAGACCTTTCCATACATCACATAGTCAAACTGGTCTGCTCTAGAGGTTTATATAATGCAAGATGAGAGAAGAAGTGACAAACAGAGAAAATACTGCGTACTGTGTGCTTATGATTAACATTTGATTCTTTAATTATTATATTCCCATAGTGGCACTTGTTGAAATAAATATCTTCACCCAAATATATCGGCTAGATGTCTAACCTTGATGGCCGATCATCCTGAGGATTGTATTCTCCATCATCTGGTGTTCCATCTTCATAGAGTGTGCTGGCAATCACTAGTCTGAATTTGTCACCTTAAAGACATAGAGATACATGCTAGATGTATCATATCATTGTGTGCATGGACACCTTGGCTTAATTAAAGTTTTAATGCAAGATTCTTTATGTTCTTATGTGAAAGATTTCAAAGATCAGCATCCAATTTGAACAACAGAGCAATACACACAAGCAAGCAGACACTAAGTGCACTGACAGCAAAACATAACCATCTTCCCTAAAATGGCAAGATAGTCTTACTTCTAAAAGATACCACTTGTCTTTACTTACCAAGATCAACAGGATAGATCAGAATGTTTACATCAAGGATGAGGTCCATCTTGAAAGATTCACTCTCACAATGTAGACGAGACACTGCAGTAAAGACAATAAAGTGGATGAGTTGATGTACCTGATATCTGATATCAGCCATGATACTAAACCACCAAACTAAAAAACAAAACAAACAAACAAAAACAAAAAAAACAGCTTTGACCAGTCAGGACATAGGTATCTAATGTGCTTATAAAGGCTTGGTTTGTAAAAAATATTCATTGAATGGTACATGTGTCAAAGTAAAAGCTAGATAGATGCAAAACCCAGTGCCTTGTGGGGTGATAGTTTTATTTACTTTAACTGCTTTTTAAAAAATAGTTTTAGTTATGTGGATGATTTATGTTAACTAACTTCTAACAAAAGACTTAAAATGAAAGATAAAAAACAAATAATAATGCTTAAAATGTACTAACGTGTGCAAACATTTATCCTAGGGCTCTGTGCTGCAGCCATATAGTAAAATTTGAAGATATTTTGTTTTGCTGAGAACAAAGTTGTATCATAAGTTTAACATAAACACACCGTGTGTATGTGTGTATTTATTTACACGCGCACACACACACACACACAGAGGTGCAAGAGAGAGGTGCAAATGTATGGCTCCACTAATGGCATCTAGTCTGGGCCAGATGTTATAATTCCACATGTAACTCAAGTTTATTTTGTTATTACAACTCACACACCTCTGTCAAACTTCTTCCCATCGGGATCAATGTCTTTTACATCAAAGATATCTTCAAACAGTATTCCGGCCATCTCTGTCCCTGTCTATGAACTAGAAAAGGAGATCAAAAGAAGAAGGAAACGGGGGGGAAAAACACTTAAATCCATTAGTTTCAGCAGGTCAGCATGCTTGGAGGATGAGACAGACATATTTCAACCTACACATATAAAATAATATGAAACAGTAAATAATGACTTTAAGAGAACAAAAACAAGTGTATACACTGTTCAAGCTATACCAAACAATCAATGAAAACAAACAGGCATCACTAAATTGGATGTTCTCAAAGCGTATATCTCATCTATAATATGCCTCAGAAAAAAGTGGATGTTCCAAGCATACAATGCCACATAACACCGATATAACATGACTACCTGGCATGTCTAAAATCGCTATATAAACGTATTTAGTTCTTGCAGAGTTACTAAAACTTCAACAGTCAGGGTATACGAGCTAACTGTTAGCTTTAGCGGATTTTCAAGACTTTTTTCCTTCTTACCCCAAATGATGCTTTTCGTTGTACTTCAAACACAATAGCGTGGCATTCACTGGCCTTCGTCAGAGACAACGAGTGTTCAGTAAAACGCGCTAGATATTATTTAATTATTATTATTATTTTTCTAAATTCAAGTATGGTTTCATTCATTACTTTCTGAGGCAAACCACCGCGCAGGAACAATGTGCTCAACCTTTAACGAAAAGTACTTCCGGTTAAACACACGATAAATTATTGCTGTTTTAATACATTTAGAAACATAAAAAAATACACTTACTCACACATACAATATATTTTTAAAGATATGACATATAAAATTAAATTAGATAAAAAAGAAAAAGTTACAGCTCACGTCGTTACTGTATGTTGATGATTACAAACATAATGCTTTATATCTTTAAAAAAATATATATATAGCAGCATTAAATATTCAAACAGATAATCACGAAATATATTCACTAAATAATTTAATAGATTATTGTTCCTTTCGAACAAAACTGGGGAGGAGAAAAAGAAAACATTTAACGACAGTTGTCACCAATTTCCGCCCATGGCCATCTCGTTGCTAGGTACTTTTAGCGTCCTGTCCGTGTACGGTTGCTAACTGAAATACAAGAGACACACAGAAATCAAGTCCTGTTGAAAAATGTGTATTGAATGTTTCAGTTACGGAGGAACGCCTCAAAGAAAGGGTTATACGCCCCTTTTCGCCAAGTAATCGATGTCTAAACGAGGTAGGGGTGATGATGCTGAAATGTCGTACAATCATTAAACTTAGCTGATTAGCTTGTAGCTGGCCACATCTTCCCTAAGAACAATGCTAATACTGATGCTGACCCTCAAAGATGTGTTTACTGTTCTATAATACCGGCAAACATTGCATTCCAGGTGGCTAAATAATGACCTGTATTTTGACTTCAACCTAAATTTAGGAACAAAAACCGCGAATACTGAAGTTGTATAACCACTTGCAGTTTTTCCATAATGATAATGATAATAATAATGAAGTGTGAAAGTCATTTGACAGTTTCTTTTTCTCACTCTATGCGCAGTTCTGACATTACAGCCGACAACATGCCTGTTGGAAGGGCCGATGTTTTGAATGAAGTTACATTCCCGTGAGTAGGTGTTTTGAAAGGTTGGGTTCTCACATGAGTAACTTGGGACCGGCCAAGATGGGGGACATCTTGGCAACTGAAGCCGATCTTCTGGGGATGATCAAAGAGGTAACCAAGGAGACGCCTGTTGAGCAAAATCCAAATCCAGATCAGACTGACCTTCTATAGATGTCTATTAAAACTTTTAAAAAAAAAAATTAGTAACATACTGCAGAGGCATTGAGAACTTTGCCAAAACGAGTTGTGCATCTTAAGCAATCTGTGGGACCTGAAACACTGTTTCATTCTGCTCTAGTTATGGTGAAGTTCATACCACTCATGATTGTTTCTGTCTGTTGTAGTACCTTAAGTTTGAGGAATTTGAAGAGACTGTTCAAGTTTTTGACAAAGAGTGTAAAAGAAAAGGCAAGCTTGTTTCAAAGCCCAGAGGAAGCACTCTTAGAGACTCAAAGACTCTTGTCATCCAGGTAAACCATTAACTTCCTAAATTCTGTTCCTTCACATTGGTTTATTATCTGCAGAGCTGGTGACTGTCACTGAGAAACAAGTTTGGTGACAAGGGATTAAAAAGGGTAAAATACATTTAACGCAGTGCTTATTAACAAGCAGCTGACAGAACCTAAAGAATAAGTGGTCAATAAAAAAAAAAGTTTTGCATTGAGGGGTTGTAGACCTCATTGCTATGTGGTTTAACAGTTTTAAGAGTTACTAAGATGCTGAGGAGAGTCAAGACAGTAAACTTACATGTCTTAAAATTGTACAAACAAGCCTGTTTGCCCCCTTTTTTCAAACCTTCTATATTTTCCCTGTCTATATTTATTTTTACCTGATTGCACGTTGTTCTGAATCTACTGTTATTCTCTGACATACATATAAAATATTTATAAAATATAAAATTGCTGTTCTGAGTTTAAATTTCCCATATTTTTTCAGCCTTCTCTTCTTTAAATGTGAATTTTCTAGAAAGACCTCCTGAGCTCTTTTGATGATGGAGACCATAAGGTGTTCTTTGAATTATGGACAGAGAATATTCCCTCTGAGGTAAAAGACATAGACGCTGACGCACAGAGACTGGAGTTCCACCTTCACATCCATTTCACCATCTACCCACTGAGAAGGCATCCTGATAGACAGGTATGCAGATCTTAATTTCCTTTCCTTCTTTATTCATTGTAAAACTAAATCAATGAGCATATTCTCAAAATGCCCACTAGGCTGTGCCACAGCCTTTATTTCTCAGTGGAATATTATTAATGGAACTAATCTCTGTATTGTAATTTTTGTAGTATTGTGGGTTTTCATTTATATAATTATGAGACTGCAGAGCTATAGAAATTGAAATGAAAAAAAAAAAAGCCAAGGGTTAAGCCAGGAAAAGTCAGTTCTTTGGGTTTGGTTGGTTTTATTCAGACATTTGTCATTATACAATGGACATCATAATTAAACTGAAGATAAGTGGGCTATTTTTAAGAAATCCAATAAATGAAATTGTATTATTCACTGTGAATAAGTTATTTAACAACATAATCCTATTTTTATCTGTAGGACCGAGCTGAGTATGAGGAGAGGATTTCCTATTTCAAGCAATACCTTGAAACTCGAGGGGCAGCACTGAGCCAGACCACTGAGTTTTTGTCTTACTATGCTTTGCCTTTTGTTCCCAACCCTACTGTTCACCCTTCGTTCAAAGATCTTTTTCAGGTGACAAAAATTACTTTTTCTACTTTTGCGACGCTACTCTAGTTCACCACAACCATAAACTCAACCCTTTTTTGTGGGGGTGTTTTGGGGTGTAGGATCCCTGGATACCACAGTTGAAGGGCAAGCTGGAGAAGTTCCTGTCACTGACACTAAAACCATCAAAGACTCCAAGGCTGACAACTTTATATGTATCCTTTTCTCATGTCTCACCCATGGGCCCGTGTTGTGAAAACCGCCTGAGTATGCATGTAGTTTTATTTCTTTCTTCTTGTCAGTAAGAAGAATAACACTTGGCCCTATCTTAGTTACATACCCTTTAAGCAATGCTGAATATATGTAGTGGAAAGACATACTGTATACAGTGTATTCTAAAATGTAAAAAAAATGTTGATTTAGAGGTCCAAGCAGAGGTTTTTGTCATTGTCATCCAACTCCCCATAAATAAAGCTATAAAGATATGTCGATAGACCTAAGAAAAGTTGTGAGTGCAAGGAAAGCCAAAAGTTTCACACAACTATAAACTTTGCATGTCACTATAACTGCTTGTAGCTACAATGGATGACAGCTGTATTTGTCGACACAAGGGTGTTGGTTAAAAGAATGTCTAACAGATAATAGAAAGTAAGCAAATATTGAAACTTTACTTATGTCTCACCATGAAATGAAACGTATGCACTAAACCCTAAACAAATGTCCGATGAGTTTGCCCTCCTCAAACAGGATATATAGTATAGTGTGTGATTTTTTTTTTTTTGTCATCTGAAAATAAAACAAGTTGCATTAAGTTTATACTTTCCAAGATGAAACATTTTTGAGGAGTATTTTTTTCATCATTGGATTTCAAGAATGTATTCTTTAACAGGCATGCAGAAGGAGGGTGGAAAGAGCATGAAAGGTAATTAATCTAAATAAGGAGTCTGGTTAAACTAGTAAAGTTTTACATTTGGTAAACCTGCCCAGTAAACTAGTACTGAAAAATGAGACACTATCTCCTGACTTCCTGTGCAATAGCTGGTTACTTAAACGAAATAATCAGTATATTATTAATGAAGGACTGTTATCTTTTTTTAGGGCCATTTCATGATAACTTAAGTAACTCTCCTTAATTAGGACATTGTTTTATTTAGGTTTTTTTTTCTCCCCCCCCCAAAAAAGTGAACATTTCTGTAAAGTTCACAATGCGTTCCAAAAGCCTAAATCTTTCATTAGAGTTAATAGAAGTATTAACTATTGACGCTGAGAGTTTGGTGAGTTTGTATTTAATTTGATTACTGGCATGGGAAGAAAGAAAGCAATTCAAGACCACACCTTCTTATTGTATATTTGCTTAAGAGTTATGTGTTTGACAGAGGAGATTATTGGATCCTTTGCAAAGATTAGCTGTCAGAATTAGTTCTGTTAATTTTTCAAACGGCTGTATCGATAAAAGTAAATAATTGCATAACAAGTCCTTAAATATGGAATCTACAGGTGCAATTGGCACATTGATTGCAGATTTCAAACAATGGATATTTTAATAGCTGATAATATAGCAACCTTGCTTTGTCTGTGTTTGTGTGACTCACAGAGAACATGCAGCAGTTACAGCTACAGCTTGCTGAATCAGACCGACGCGTTACCAGCTACGTCCGGAAGTTTAATAAGATGAAAGCTGACTACAGCAACTTGATTGGGATCACTGCTGAGCTGGTTGACTCTTTGGAGGCCACTGTCAGCGGAAAAATGGTAGGCTGACTGTGGGCACAAAGTCATACAGCAGATGAACACAGTTGAGATACACAAGCTAACATGCATCTGCATATGACTGGTGCACTCACGCAAATACAGTACTGACAAAAGGTTCTTTGATGTGGCACTTCTTGTAAATTCAGAGTAAACAGGTTACATTTTAATGTTAATAAAAACCTTTTGGTACGTAATGATTTTTTGAAAAGGACTTTTCACAGTATAGTTTTTAGACATGGACATAGAAATAGATGTGCTCATGCACAGTGTTTTAAACCTCAAAGGGCATGCTTTCTCTTTGCAGATATCCCCCGAGTACCTGCAGAGTGTGTGTGTTCGCCTATTCAGCAATCAGATGAGGCAGAGTGTAATGCAGAGCACTGATTTTACCAGGCCTGGCACAGTAAGTACGGCACACAGCCCTCCAGTCTGGCACCTTTTTCTTATTCACCCCTCATTAATAGGAGAATCATAGCACAAGGCCTTCAGGAAAGGTGATTTTAGAAATGGAAGGGCCTGTAAAATGTCAAATGGCTGACAGCTGATGGTAGCCACGTCACTCAGGGCTGGTTAAACGGCCACACTGTTTGAAAAGGATTTTTAACGAGAAAGAACTAACACGCCAAGTGTCTCCCTTTGTACACTGCACACACAAGCTGGATAGTAATTCTGCAGTATATATCCTGGAAACAGCTGACCGCATCCTTGCCTGAGTCTAGTTTTGGATTATTCACATTGAGGACTTCTAGAAAAGCTATCCTGATGATAATATCAGTAATATAGTATGTTAATATCAGAGCTATCAAAAAGCTGATACAACCTTATGTTTGATTGATGATGAGAGTTTGAATGTCCTTGTTGCTATCTAGGCCTTATCAGAGTGGCTCTGTAATGCTTAACCCCTTTGCACAAATTCAAAAGATGTGCTAGTTTGGGGCAGTGCGGGTTGATAGTCCAACTAGTTTATTCTGAACTGTTGTTTAGTTTGATTGAGGTATATATATTTATATATAGCATTTTGCATCTTAACCTTGCCATCAAACAGTCCTTTCTTATAAGCAGCTGAAGCCACTGAAGCGTCTCCTGGTGGTCTTTATTGTGGCATTGAACTCTGGCTTTTCCTTCTGTTTTGAACTGAACAACCTTTTGTGTGTGTCTGTTTTCGCATATGTGATGCTTTGTCTACAAAGGGATATTACCCTATGAGTCCCTATGATGATGGCTATGTAAGTTTCATTTGTTTTCCCCTTTTCCTCTTGTCTATTCTCAGATCCCTACTTCTCATTTTGCCTGTCCCTTGTCATGTCTCCTTCCCCTCATATTATAATTGCATCATTCCCCGAGCGACATGTATGCATTTTTTTTCCCTTTACCTTGTACTTAGTCCATATTCCTTTTTTAATGTTTCTAATGAACATTATGAATTAAAAACATATTTGTACTCATTTGTATGAACAATGATCCTTTTTTGTTAAGACGTTTATGAAGTCAAACAAGAGCTCTTTTCATTGCATACCTCTTCTTCATGTTCACATGTTCCCAACGACTATAGTCATTGTTCCTCTTTTCAGTTCTCCTTATTGGCTGGCTTTTTGTGGTTATACATTGCTTTCAGTTTTATCCCCATAATGTTTGATAGTATAGTGTTACAAAGAATATAGACAAAGACTTTGACATGACAAGGAAAGCCAGCACAAGTTTCTCTATTGTTAAAGCATTTCTTTCATATGTCAGTTGTCAAGCCAGTTGGGTTGAATTACAGACATATAAAAATACACAAACAAAACACTTTATTTTAAGTGTAGCAGTCATATCAGCAATGCCAGATACTCATAGACATACAATATAATATGTTAACTATAGTTAGCATTTTTTCCATTTTATATCAGGTCAAGTGTGATCAAGAAAAGCTGCAAGTGGTAAAAGACTGAGCAGCTACATTCACAATCTACCTGAATTTAAAAAGGCAAGGCAGGTTTATTAATATATAGCACATTTTGTGTACAAGACAATTAAATGTGCTTTACATACATTAGAAGCATTACATAAAACATTAAGCATTAAACCAACTAATCCACGTACACTAGTACAACAGCTAATCTGCATAGGTTCACTAGTACGACAGCTAATCCATGTGGGTTTTCCACTATGACAACTAATCCATGTGCGTCCTCTAGTATGACAGCTAATCATATACATTCATGCTAAATAGGTTCATATATATACTAAATCGATTAGACATCACTCTGTTGTCACTCTATTGTCACTCATGTTTAACTAAAATTATTCTATCTCCAAGCCTGCTATATCATACAAACTATTTTCTAGCTACATTATGCCTAAACAACTTCCGTTTGTCAGCTGTAATATAGATAAGATAAGATAAGATAATAAATGTGTTAAACCATAACTCCCCACTCTTGAGTGCTAGATTGCAGTCGACAAGTCTTGGTAATTTGGATGAAAATCTTTTGACAAGACTCTAGCTGTCTTCATACAAGCAAGTTTTTCCCTCATAGGTTTTTATGTGGCCATGAAATATTGATAAAGATATCAACCCCTTCTTCCATTGCTGATCATATCATTGTACCAATCCTTAGCTAATTTGTCACTTTTATTCAGACCTTTGCAGGAAGCAAAAGATTATATAGCGAAGAATTCAGAAATCACAGTTTGCCTCTGTGTCTGCATTGACTAACGTGTAACAAAGCAAAAATGTAATCAGACCAACTAATAGCTCAAATGACCTTTGATCACTCTCGTAACCATGTGCTCTTCTCACTGGGTACATCTGACCTCCCAGATTTAAGACTGCATTTCAGAGTTCAAAATCCCTCCTCATTGAGGAGGAAAAAAAAAACAACCAAAAAACTGTAATTAGTTTTTCTTCTGATTCGCACACACACACTCACAAACGACACCAACTCCTCACTGATATGTTTCCTTACCTAGAAACTGCCATTTTATTCTATTACAGATAAGTACATACAGGGTCATAATGTGTACATGTGCTCTGGGGTGTAATCGGTTCAGAGGTACTAACCCACCTTTTCTGGTATTGTTTCTTCGCCTGGTTTCCAAGGAATATGTTACCAGCTATAATCAAGTGTATGTTCCATTGTTCAGTATATAATTCAAGCATGACATATGCATGTCTAAAAGATGACTAATAACTTATTTAGATCACTTTCACTTGAATGTCTTTGGTTGAGCAAGCGAGTACATAGTAGGATTGGAAGGTTGCTACCAGACAATGAAAATAATACGATTTCAGGATTCATTTGAGCCGTTGCATGGGTTACATTTTGCATGACATAAAAAACAACATGTGACAGATGCAGATTGAAATAATGAATGTGAAAAATATTCAGTGTCATCTGTTTGATTATGCATCCTCTTTTAGGCTTCTTCTATGCTACGAGCATCTATTGCACCACAGTAAGTCTTAAAATGAAAAAAAGTTATGTTTTATTTATTTATTTATTTATTGTTTTTGGTGATTAATAGTTTAGTTCATATAATGCAAAAACATAACTAAGATCTCATTTTTTTGTGGTTCTCCAGAAGAGGAAAGGATGTGCCGATGTTGCCCTCTTTAGATTATGAGAAGCTGAAGAAAGACCTGGTTGAAGGCTCAGATAGACTGAGGTGTCAGTTGTTGCAGGCACTGCGCTGGGTAAGAATATTTTTCAAAAATTCTAATTTGCTGAGTCTCTCCACTAATGGGCACAACTTAACTTCTTCACAATATTTGTTGTTTTTATGTTTTACCTCTAACTTGACTTTTGCAATCACTCAAGGCTTAAATGCTTAATAAAAACCTTAAATGTTCAAAACAATGAATATGATGTGTTAGTGTGATGTATACTGAAAGCTATGAATCTATATTACGCTGACTTACACTGAGTTGAAACATTGTTTTGTTTATATTTTTGAATGATGTATAGACTATACTTTTGCACATATGTAGACTGTGCATTCTACTCAACAGTTGGATGACATTCTTGTGATGCTTTAAAGTGTAAAGTATATTTCTTTCTAATGTCTTTTAAGAGACTCACTCGCTCACTCCCTGGTGAACAAAGAGACACTGTGCTTCAGGCCTACATCAGCAATGATCTGCTGCAGTGCTACAGTACAAGACAGGTAAAGCAGCAGTTTCAGTACTCAGTTCAGTTTGTTGTTTTACAGGCAGATTTGTCCGAAACAAACAAAACAAAAACTGTAATTACAACAAAAGTAAAAATAATTAATTGCTGTTCTTTTACAGGACTGTCTATTTAATCCCAAGGCTACAGTTCCTGGCAAATTTAAATTTGTGCAGTGTTACCTCAGTTAGAGTTTTTTTCCTCACCACTGACTACTCCAAAGTGAACCAAGAGCATGTAAACAGTGTTGACATTGCATCTTGAAAATAATTCATATTAATTCAGGATGTTTCAGAATATACAAATATAAGTTACACATAAAATATATTTTTCTTTTGGGAAATGGGACTGATTTAAGAATCAGCCCTGAGTCTGTTCTTGTTTGCTGTGGTGATGAACCTGCAAAGCAAAATTAGACCAAAAAGACAGCTCTGTTGGCGTGGTTGAAAAGTAAAAGGTTAAAAAGCCGTCACTTGAAAATACGTTGAGAAGATGTTGAGAAAAACATCTTTTCAACATCTTCTTTTTGGCCAAATGTGGGCCACGACAAGACAGCTAAAGGGAGACAGGTTTTTAGTTTTGGGCTAAATAATTGCCATGACGGGCCGACCATATTTAAATGTAAAAAAGACATCCATGGACGTCTGGTGTTTGGTGGGAATAGTTTGATAGAAGAGATCAGACACAAGTCTCCATGGATTATGTTTTCAGATGACATTGTCATCTGTAGTGTGAGTAGGGAGCAGGAAGAAGAAGACCTGGTAGAGATGGAAACGTAAGAGAAATGAGGAATGAATGGCAGTCATAGCAAGACAGAATACATTTGTGTCAATAAAAGGTGGAGAAGAAGCGGGTGGAAAAGTAAGGATGCAAGGAGCAGTGAAGAAGGAGAAGTTTGAATAAAGTTTAAAGAATTAGGCTCAAATGAGTAGAGCAATGAGGAGTGTGGAAAAGAGGTGAAGAAGAGAGTGCAGGCTGGGTAGAGAAAAGTGGCTGAACAGAAGAGTAGCTGCGAGAGTAAAGGGAAAGGTTTGCAAGATAGTAGTGAGACCAACTTGAAGCAGCTTGGAGACAGCAGCACTAACCAGTAGACAGGAGGCAGGGCTGAAGAAGTTAAGGTCCTTTTTTTTCTTTTTTTTTGGAGTAAAGGGAAACTTCCAGAAACTTAGACAACTTGGAGATAAAGCAAGAGAGGCGAAGATTGAGATTGGACACAGAAAGGGGAGGTATAGTAAATACATTGGTAGAAGGATGCTGGAGATGGTGCTGCCAGGCAGGAGAAATGGGGGAAGAAAAAAGAGGAGTTTTCTGGATGTAGTGAAAGACGATGTGGAGTTGGTTGGTATGACAGGGTAAAGGGCCGTGTATACTCTCGCAGCAATGTGTCGCCGTCACTTTTGATTTATACTCGCACGGTCTTCGCTATGTTATTCCAAGCCACGACGCAAGAGGGACAATCACAGACTAGCTAAACTTACTAAACGTATCTCTTGCGTTTTTCCACTTCCTCACCGTCTCGGCCGTATCTAGACACACGTTCATTGCAATCTCCCTCCATGAATTACTAGAATATGTGCTGTCTTTGTAGTGTGGAGAACGAAAATCGTACAGATGTGGGTACTTTCTCATTTCTTCAATGATGCGGTCTTTTCTAGGCGGATGTAGAATTGACCAATCAGAGGTCTCCTTTCTCTCCTCTCTGCGACACTCTCTGCGTCGACCTACAATTTTGGGTAGGCGCACCGGAATGTCTGCGTAGTCTCTGCATAGGGTGGGGGGGCATCTCTGCGTCATGTCCGTCTGCGTAGCTGACGCAGACGACCTGACGTTCGAGTATGAATCAGGCTTAAGATGGAAGCAGGGGATCTACTACTACTTACTACTACTTAATTTTAGCTCTCTTCTCAGGTTCAGCCACGTTTTAAGCCGTTTTCAGTTTGTACTACTATTATTACTTATAATTTTTAAAAATTTAAATAGAGATTGATCGCATGATTTTCCTGAATAAACACGATTAATCGCATTGTATATGCAAAATCAAATGCTGAATTCAAAAGTAGTGTAAGGTGCACTTTTATTTAAATGTTCTGCTGCCATATAAATAAAAGTGCCAGAACATTTGTTGTAAACACTTTTAACATCAGCACTTGTCAGGAACACACATTTTGTGTAAATCTCTTTTTAAAAATGTAGAATAAAATAAATCTTATAGCCACTGCCAGGGCATTGATGTCACCTTGTTTTATATGAAAAATTTAAAAAAAAGTCTATCAACAGATTTCTGAGTCACAATCATAACATTAAAACAGGCAGTTTCTGAGGTAACAGCAGAAACTTTTAATGGGAAGTAGCATTACCAGTCTATGTTCAGTATCAACTGTCCCTGTTAAAAAGTGTGAAGCACAAAAAAAATTCACTATTGAAATTTCCTTTACAGGGGACTAGAATGTGAAAGTGCATTCAGTTAAGCTTTTTTTCTGCATGTTTTTCCGCCAATTCTCTTCCAGTTCCAGTTCCAGCAGCCAGGAACAGACTTTTCAAAACAAAAGCATGTGAGCAACATGCGTTAATGTGCAATAAAATAAATGTTGGCATTAAATAAATTAATAATATTAATAAACGCATTAATAAATTAATGAGTTAATGTAATAATAATTCTATCTTGCCCAGCCATAATTATAATACTTTATATTATAATTTATATATATTTGTTTATATATATATATATATATATATATATATATATATATATATATATATATATATAGTATATCTATTTACTCATAACATAACATTAACATTTCAGCAGCAGTAATAACTCTGCCATCAAAACAAAAAAGTTATATTAATGGTTTGTAAGTTCAATATGTTTGTCTTTATTGAGAGTACCATTGAAATACTGAAAGTGAATGCAAGCATGTAGTTTTGAAATGCCCTACATTATCTGCTTTTTTTTTTCCCTTAGAAGACTGTGCTTCATTTAATGAGATCAACAAATGACGTTGTCCGCCAATACATGGCTCGTCTTGTCAATGCGTTTGCTTCCCTTGCAGAGGGTAAGTTTTCAACTATCATTATCATTTTCTTTAAGCATCATCATGTCTTTGAAAGACGAGTCATTGTCAGACTAGATGATTGTGGAAACATACATTGATGGAAGACCTCATTAGCTTGAAGTTCAGGACTGAAGCCATTATTGATGCTTCAGAGCAGCATGCAAATAACCACAGAGGGCAGTTTGTAAAGAGACGAAATTAGTTTTCATTCTCAACAAGGAAAACTTGGAAGTGCTGATTTTGGTGTGGTCTTTGGAGCTGCCTTTCTGTCAAAAGCAGGAACTGAGGTGGTAGTACTATTTCTGTGTCAAGTTTGCCCTTAGTGTGACTTTTTAGTCCAATGGGGTTTTGTTATTGAGATACATTCATAAATATTGTACTGTTCTTTCAAGTCTTTGGAGTGGTATTTACCCTTAAGAGTCAAATTTCAGATTTTTTTTTTTTTTTTCATGATTAAATTAATTTTATGATTATAAGCATCACGGAGGATAAAACAAGTGCCATGTTTTGTTATGTATAGAAGATGATGCGTGATGAAACTCAAAATATCCTTGAGTTTATTCAGGATGCTCATGTCCTCTGGATCTTGTTTTTATCATTACAGGACGGGTTTACCTTTCTCAAATTCCAGTTCTTCTGAAACTTCTGACAGAGACACTCAGGAAAGAGGAAAAAGATTCCCTGACTAGAGAAAATGTACTGGTGGCTCTGCAGAAACTCAGCCTTAGGTAAATTTTCAGATCATCAGGGTTTGATGAGCATTTGCTTTTGTAGTTTCCATGGAAAGGCCAAATATGACCCTTATCCTTACATAAAGCTTAAGCAAAATAATTTGTCTACGAGCCTGACTGACTATAATTTGGGTAGCAAATTAGGTCTATAAAGTTATCACTTGATAGACTTTTGAAGAGACTTGTTTTTCAAGTTGACTGACATTTTCAAAAGTTTTTTTAAAGACAGGTTTATTTGTGCTTTTTTTGTCAAGTAAATGTTTTGATATAACAGCACATGGAACTGTGACACAGCAGATATTCTCTTTCATCATGACAGGCCTAAAATATGTTGAACACGGTACATAACAGTTACTTTGAAGAACAAAGACATCAATGAAACCATAATGAAGGGGAATGAATTACTTATTAATTTGTTATGCATATAAATGAGAATTCCTGCTCCATTTGCTCTTTTTAGGAGGAGCCAGCAGACGGCCATGATAGCAGATAATTTGATTGGCTGGCTTGTGGACGAGCTGCAGGACTCGGACAGCTTCAGTGACTACACCCTGGAGTACTCTGCGGCTTTGCTTATGAACTTGTGCCTGAGAACAAAAGGTAGTAAAACAAAAAGCATAAGGAGATTAAAAAAAAGACCAGACATAGCCCCATTTTTAAGATCCTCTCTCACCCCACCCAGTTGTGTTACAACAAAGAACCTTTGAACATAAAATATGGCTTTGTTGACAGTGATCAATTAAAAAAAAAAAGAGTGCAGGATTTTACAGGTTCAAGGCAAGGATTAGTTAATGAATTAACCATGGAATAAATAAAAAAGCAATATCATTGTTTAACATGATAGAATGAATGCAAGAAAATGTTATCTGAGACTTTGTGATAAAAGAAAATTACCTTTTGGTTTTGTTTTTAATCCACAACATTAGCCTTTACAGCATTCTCTAAACAGTGTTAGTTAGTTTCCGCACTTGTTTTTTTGCTTTTTTTTTTTTCATTATTTTTTTGTTTTTATTTTTTTTATATCCTCTAACATCATACAAAGAGTGTGGGGCAGATCTTCCGCCAGATCTCCTAAAGCCACTATTAAGGGATAGCCTTCCCCCTCGAAGAACCAATCTTCCACCTTGCCAAACCCGCTATCCCACCTGCGCTTACAGCTATATTATGTATAGGAGTGGTTAGGGCGTTCCACCTGTTAAACCAATTAGTGCGTCAGTAGCCATTGCCTTTAGGAGCAGGTCGTGCTACCTGCAAACCGCTACCTGCAAACCGCTATGGAGCATCTTTTCATCCAGATCGGAGCAGCTCTCATGTGCAGCTCGTCTAGGACTAGAGCTTCCTGCTCTTGCTTCCTCCTCCTCCTCTGCACTGATATATACATAAAAATATTTTTACACAGACAATTCCTATTGGCTACCTGAAAGTCCCAGATAGTCGGTGCGCTCCCAGTAAACACGCTCTGGTTGACTATGCTTTAACTGGCAAGCAAGCCGTTAAGACGATCTCTGCCATTTTCTCAGGGGTTCAACTGAGGCCAAATCACGCTTTTTATGCAAGAGTTAATTCGAGAGGTGGAGCTGTTTTTGCACGTCCACATGTGACCAGGTGGACGCACATTGATGCCATTTGGACGTGCTCTTGTACGCACCGATATGCAGGTTGCGGGTTGCACAACCCGCAGTCGCAATATACCGAGTTTGCTGAAAGGGCAAAAGACACGGCCATTACCACACCTACAATGTGAGTAAAGCCTGGTTTATGCTTAGAAATCAGGTCATCTGCATGTGTGATGCAGATAACGGAGATATGCCCCCCCACCCTACTGAGACACTCTGGTGCACCTCCCAAAAACTGTAGGTGACCGCAGACAGTGTCGCAGAGAGGAGAGAAAGGAAGCCTGTGACTGGTCAATTCTACATCCGTGTAGAAAAGAGCGCGTCATCAAAGAAGTGAGGAAGTACCCACATCTGTACGATTCTTGTTCTCCACACTACAAAGAGATAGCGATGAGTGTGTGTCTAAATATGGCCGAGACGGTGAGGAAGTGGAAAAATGCAAGAGATAAGTTTAGTAAGTTTAGCTAGTTTGTGATTGTCCCTCTTGCTTTGTGGCGTGGAATAACATAGCGCAGACGCGCTTCAAAATTGGGCATAAATCAAAAGTAACTGCGGCATACTGGCAACAAGCTAACTGCGACACATTGCCGCGAGAGTATACACAGCCCTTAAGGGAATCGGCACAACGGGTAGCGGCTTTAGGGAGCGGAAGCTTACATTAGCGGCTAGTGGGAGGTGTACGATCGGGGCCTGTATCTTTTCCAGGCTTTTTTTAGTCCACATAGCCCATAACAATATATAAGCTTTTGAGAAAGATGCAGTGGTTTCCTTGCCTTACAAAAAACAACCACATGGTATAATAAGGCTTGGTCTCAAACAAATCAATGATTAATCTGATTGATGTACTGGGGGGGGGGGGAAAAAGAAATTAATTAGAAACAAAAAGACTTCTGTGCTGTGATGTACTGATGACCTGTCCAGTGTGTACCCCTGCCTTTCGCCCAAAGAGAGCTGGTATAGGCTCCAGCAGATCCCCATGACCCTACGTAGAATTAAGCGGGCATAGATAACGGATGGATGGAAGACTTTTGTGTTGAGATATTTGTGTGTGTGTTTTCTTGCAGGAAAAAGGAAGTGTGCAGAGAACGCCAAGCATGTTCTTAAGGTTCTGACTGACCTTCTCGGACATGAAAGCCATGAGGTTACACATCTTTTCGCACACACACAGAAGTTGTATGTACAATGCATTTTCACAGGATAAAACTGGATAAATCATATATTAAAAGAAGGATGGGAGAGGTTGCACTCACCTGTCGTAGCACTCACCCCGGTAGCTCAGCACCAGCACCAGCCCCACATCTGCTCCCCACCAACAAACAAAAGACAAAGAAGACTGCACAGAAGGAGAGAGGGAAGTAAAACAACCTTCAGCAACGTGACCAACACCAAAGGAGCCAAGGCGGGTTACCACCACATACTGCGACATGTGACAAACATAAAGACATGACCTGCATCAAAAGAGAAGACACAGAGAATGCAGTTCAGTTTGAGAATACTGAATTTAGCATAGCATGTGAATAAAACACTTCCTATGGCAGAGGGCACAGGCTGAGGCAAGTCAGGCCATTCCTATCGGTGCCCAGGGAAGCCTCAGTGGCCAGAGCCTTTGGCACACCCCCCACCATTCATAACTCAGCCCAACAAGAAGGACTCCAGGAACACACAGACCAGGTCTCGCCACAGACCAACCGCAGCAGCCCCAAAGCACCAAAGCAAACTACTGAATAGGGTCCTGTGCCAACCCAACGCCAACTGGATACACTGCAGGCTGGAGAAAAAGCCACACAGCTGCCTCGATGCTACGGCCACACACAAGCCTGTCTGTGTGTATAAATATGGTAGTTTATATACTGTCTGGGGCCTATCTTAGCATCAAAGCAGAAGGACATTTACATACTCCTGTATTTCTGCATACGTCACAAGTCATATCATCATCGCAGTTTTTAACAATGTTACCATGTCACATATTTTCCTGATATCGTGCAGCCCTACCTCACAGCATGTTATCTTTATATTTCCTATTCTAATGTAAGATTTCAAAATGTCTTTTTCTTTTGTTGCCCTCCTGCTGCTTTTACCTCCACCATAGAAATCTGTTAGTAGTAGTACATTATTTCTTTTTATAATTCATATTTCCTAATTTCTACATGTTCATACCTGCTGCTACCATTTCTCTTAATATTACAAAGACAGAGATTGTTTATTGATATCAGTTTGTTTTCCTTAGATTCGACCATATGTGAATGGAGCCCTGTACAGTATCCTGTGCATCCCTTCTGTGCGACAGGAAGCTAAAGAGATGGTGAGAAATGCCCGTACCCTGTTTGGAGGACACAGATGCAGCTTGTGTTCTGTGCTACTTTTGACTTCCTTAATGTCAGTGCTCAAGCAGAGAAAACAACATGTGTTCAGGTCTAAAACACAGGAAATGAGCTGCCTTATTTCTTCCTCGTGTATTAACCAGAACTGGAAATGTAATAAATAAATGCTCAGATATGGATTTGACAGGGAGTATGGATGTACTGAATGTGTCCCACATTTTGCCAGATAATCCCAAACACACTAGCAATCTCTGTTTTATTTAAAGAAACACTGTTATGATGAATTTTACAATGAATGTATTAGTATGTTTTAATATTGCCTCTTATGACCTCAAACAAATGTTAAAGTGTGTGCTTACTCTGAATATTTACAAAACTCTCCATAATAAAGTGATCTAGAATACTAGCATTTGCTGATTTTTCTGTCACCTCTGTTTTGCTGTCAATCTTTTCCCACGTGTGTGCAGAGCGTAGAGGAGATTCTTCGCTGCTACAACAAGGAAGAAAATCCAGACCTCAACAGGCAGATTGAGTTCATCATTAAACAGCTAAACTCAGGTTAGTGAAGTGAAATGTCGTGTGCCAGTTGATGCATTATTAACGAGGAGTATAAAACAGGAAATGTGGCCACAATAACTGTGGGTAAAGATTGGTTGATGTTGTTTAATGAATCGAGGAGTTTTAAGTCACCAAACTGCTCTTTAATCCAGTCACTGGTGTACGTAATATAGATGATTAAAAATGCCTTTGGGATTATTGTTTTTTATTATAAAGTACCGGAGGAGTAAGAGAAATAAATATTTACAGACTTTTAATACTTGCACTTCTTTTTTTCCTCTCAGCTGATGAAGAGGGGCCAGAGTCAGATGATGAAGAGGAAGAGGATGACAATGATGTAAGACCTTGAAAGTCTTGGGTGTTCATTTATTGTAAGAATTTTTCCGGGTTTGAATCCAGGTTGCATCAGGAAGGGCATCCAGCCTAAAGCTTGTGCCAAACCATTCATGTGGATCATTCCGCTGTGGCGAACCCAAACATGGTGGAGATGGAAGTTTAGTTTATCCATTTGCTGATACCCATAAAGGGGAGCTGATATGTGCTTCCTGTTTTATATAACACCACTCACGTGATTCAGCCTATTTTTAAAAGGAAATTAATATAAACTGTGTCGCTTAACTAATGTAGCACATTTCCAATTTCCACAATAACACAATAAGAGTCTTCACAGGCAAGACTCTACAATTAAATTGTGTTTAATGCTGAAAGAGTTCCAAAGTTGCAGCAGTAATGTTTTCACTTATATGGAAACCTTTTGTCCACCACAGATGGTTTCTGATTCATTTTTATTGTTAATCATCCTTTGACAGGAAGACTTAATGGAGACAGACCTAGATAAAGAGGAAATTCTTCAACCACAGCACGGTGAACTGTCTGGGGAGAGTCTACTTACGACTGACTACCTGGGAGTAAGAGCAAAACAAAAGTATACACATGAACAAGAACTAGAACAAGTTCTAGCCACTTGCAGCAGCAAAGTGTTTGCCTGTATACGTGTGTACGTGTGCGTGTGTGCATGGCACAAGGGTATTAAACAGTTCATTTAAGCCCTACTATAACTGGTGGAAATTATGCTGTTGTGTTAAAGGAGTAATTTCATTGAACTGTCCTGAAATAGCTTGTCTTCTCCGTAAAATCTAAAGTGCGTTATGCAGCACTACTTACACTGAAGAATAACAGATGCAGATGCTTGTTTCTGAAACCGTTTGGACACATTAATAATTGTGTTTCTTTTCTCTTCTGCCATTATTCGAGCAAAGACTGAAACTCTTGACATGCTCTTTAAAATAGTTGTAGTTAGCCTGTTCTTTTAGTTGTGTGTCTGCACATATGTCTGTGTGTGTGTGTGTGTGTGTGTGTATATATATATAGATATAGATATATATATATATCTGATATATATAGATAGAGAGTATAGATATATAGAGATATATATATATATATATATATCTAGATAGGATAGAGGTATAGATAGAGAGATCTATATATAGAGAGATAGAGAGAGAGAGAGAGTAGATATAGAGAGAGATCTATATAGATATAGATATAGATATCTATATCTATAGAGATATATATATATCTATATAGTCTCTATATATATATATATATATATATATATATATCTATATATATATATATATATATATATATATCTATATGATATCTATATATATATATATATATATATATATATATATATATATATATATATATATATATATGTATGTATATGTGTGTGTGTGTGTATAAATGCATCCTCCTTTTTGTTGATAATTTACTGATGTCAATCCTGTGTATGTGGTAGATTATGACAAACCTGGCGAAAACGAATAGGAAGTCAACTCCTTTACCACAACCAAATGTTGACGAGCCTCTACAACGACCAGTTACGCCGAGTTCTCATCGTAATATGAGCATGGGGTAAGTTAAATACACATCATAAGAGTTGTATGTCAATCTCATAAAGTCCAAATACCAGTTCACTCTGATGATGAACGTTTTTTAATGTTATTGTGACAGGGTGTGAACAAATTGAGTAAGAGATGTTCTAGTGTTATATTTTATTACTTTTTTGTTTTTGTGTTTTGTTTAGTTTTTTTTTTTTTTAAGGAAACATGATTGGCACGTTAAGTAAACAGGCATCCTCATATAATTTGCAAAGTACCAGAGAATCTAAATTTGAATATAGATATGACTTCTGCACGCTTTCCATAAGCACAGATCAATTTACAACAGCACAAATAGCTCTTAGTCTAACGCGTAGGCCATTTTGACAATGACTTTGCTTCCCTTTTTATACAGCCACTCAGATAATGTTTCCCTTGCCATTAAAACCAGAGCAGTGGGTCAAAACAAGAATGGGTTGAATTGCATTTCACTTCAAATACTTCCAAAACCTGAAGCAGAAAAAAGTGAGTCAGCTGCAGTAAAGTGAATACAATACAATACAATTTTATTTGTATAACAAATTTAAATAATCACAGGGGCAGCCAAAGTGCTGTACATTAAAAACATAAAAATTGTTAAAACATAAAAGTTAAAAAGGAATAAATAAAAAAGTCAAGCAAATATAAAACACTTAAAAACAGAAAACAGACACAGATGGGGTCATGGCAGGTGCTATTTTGGAGGATGCCAGTCAAAATAAGTAAAGAAGTGTTAAAAGCCAAGGAAAATAAATATGTTTTTAGAAGAGATTTAAAAACCGGAAGCGAGGAAGCCTGTCTAACATTCAGAGGCAACTCGTTCCAAAGCTTTGGAGCTGCGGCAGCAACAATCTGTCTCTTCTGAGCTTCAGCCTTGTTTTAGGGACTGTGAGCAACAGCTGATCGGCCGATCTTAGGGATCGAGGTGGGCAGTAAGGCTGAAGCAGACTGGAGAGATATGGATGAGCAAGGTTGTTCAGGCATTTAAAAACAAATAGCAGAAGCTTAAAATTGATTCTGTAGTGCACAGTGAAATCAGAATTGGCACACTGACACAGTCCTGAATGCGACGCAGAAATTATGAAATGATGAACAGATGCAACATTTATGAGGTGTAACATGACATGACCCTGGAATCAAGTAAGTGTCAACTAATTGCAAGCTATAGTCATTCTATATTTAAGCATTTTAGATTAAATAAAGTCAGTAAGCATTTTGGACCTTGCTAAGGTAGCCCTGATCAAAGATCAATCAAACCATCAAAATAAATGTTTTAAGATTGAGAGGGGGGTCGGGGGGACAAAACAAACACAAACAAACAGTTGCACCTTTTTAAAGCAAAAAATTATACTCACATTGCATATTGTGTTTTGCTTATGTTAGCAATCATGGACATGAAAGTAGCATGTTCTCAAGCAAGCCTTGTAAATTATGGCTGAAACTTTGGCTGATATGATAAACTGATCAAACAGGGACAGGGAATACCCCCAGAACAGACAGAAGAGTGAAGAAGGAAGCCTCCCTTCTTCCCGATACAACTCACGACCACCTACACGTTCCGGCAGTCGCCCCAGCACTACTGACTCCCTACATCACAGCATCGGTGAGTGCTTTTTCTTACTTCTGTTGCATAAATAAGATTTAAGAATTAGTAGAACATTTCATTGCATAGAACTGTTCATGTATGAATGCTGCTGCTGATCATGACTTGTCTGCAGTCAGAATGCTCATACTAAATGTACATTTTTGTGGAACAATTTCATTTCCTCTTCTGCCTTCTGTTTGTCATTTGGCACATATTGGAGTTTTTTTGAAGTGATGTCCAACGTACACAATGAACACAAGGCACTTCCAGACAAGAAAGCCTCAGCAACTTCCTCAAAAATCTTAAAGGATAGAGACTCAACAAAATGAACACCATATGGCTTATGACCTATTCTGGCTTTCTGTGAAAATGTCAGCACAGTAACAGATTGTGCTCATGTGAATGTTCATAACAGCTCATAACAATCTTGTATAATGTAATTATTCTTGCTATTTTCAGGTTTTGTCTTTACAGTAAATAGAAAGACAGGTATTTTTGGTTTTATTTAGAAAACTTGATTCACTCTCTCACATTCAGACTCAGAGTGTGGACGGTTCTCCCAGGATTCAGAGCTGGAAGGGATGTATGAGGATAGAGCCAGGAAAACGTGTTCCCAAGGAACAGCACAATGGACACTCTGCCAGGTAAATTGACAAACATATGTCAGACACGGCCCCATGTGAAATGCAGCTCTGTCTGTTTCTTTGATCGCACGCATGCACAGTGAAAGCCTGAATAGAGTAAACGTCTGTACAAAGTGTCCTACATGCAGGTACAAAAATGCATCTATGTTGCTCTTAGTTATTCCCATACATACATACATGCCAGCATTGTTATGCAGAAAAAGATTTCCTGAAGAATCTATCTTGTTACTTTACATTTATTGGTATTAGCTATAGACCTCACACAGTAGTTTTTTAGTAGCTTCTCACACTGGAGTCAAGTCAGGAAACGGTCCTACCATAAACCACAGACAACAGATAACATTTGGCAGCAGTTACAGCAGATTGTTTTGGTTTTTCTAATTACATAATTCATTCCTAGTGAACCTGCGGTTTCTCTAATCCATATTCAAGGTCAGTTTCTGAATTATGATCCAGCATGCACATCGAGAATGCTTTTCAAACCATGTGAGATTTATAGCCTGCCAATCACTCTCCTCTTCAACTGAAATAAAGTTAAAGGCCTCAAGTATATCAGTCGTAATGGCCATAATTTTTTTTTTTTTTAATCTGTATTTAACTTGACAGCTTTCAACAGTATGGGGTGTTGCACAAATCTCAATAAGTAAATGACTTAAGGATGTGAATATTTTGTTGAAAAATGAAAATACGACCAATGAAAAAACAGTCTTGGATAAATTTTACCCAATTAGTGATTCTGGTCTTGCCTGCAGTGGATATAAGCAAATAGAAAGCAGGAAACTCTGCTCATATAGCTCTACAATACATCCTTGAGATGTGTCTGTTTGTGTGTTTGCAGAAAGTTGGCAAGTATTGTTGGACACTGCTGGGTGACTCAGCACTTCCAAGCTGGTCTGTGAGACTGTGACATGCGTTTAAACTAGCAATGACCACAAAGAGACCCATTCAGTCAGACCCTCCCTGCTTCTCCTCTCTCTTAAATCCCAGAGGAACTTGACTCCTGAATCTCACCATCGCTAATAAGTCCCAGAAAACTGCCTTAGTTATCCCTCTCTCCATCCCCGAGGAATGTAAAACACCTCCACAATTCAACCTTGCTGTGCCGAACTCATTTCAACCCTGTCTGAATTACAAGGCTTTTATCGTTAAGGGAAAAGGGCATTCATTTTAAGAAAAATAGAATCTAAGCACCACAACACTTTGGACAACAAAGATTTATTTTTAGACAAACACACTTTTTAGCAAAACATTTCTTCAGACTCATTAGTAGTGTCCGAAGGTTGATTGAGCTGATGAGGTCACCTGTGCAGTTCCTGTGTAGTGACTGTGGACCTGTGGACTATAGAGACTAACAGCTGGTTTCAGACACAGCTCTAAACTTGCACAAAAGTAACTTGTGGTGAGGGCCAGGTTTGTTGTTGTAGAAAAAGGTTTTTTTTTTATGTTTTTGTTTTGTTTTTTTTATGTTGAACCTCTTTCATTTATTGACTTTATGGACTAGATTTTAAGTACCTGTTTGTGCAACACCTAAGCCAATTTTACACTGATGCTGCACAGACACACGGGTATCGTGGTTCACCCACGTCTGCAGACGTACAGTGATTGTAACGCTCAGCTATTGTGGATGATGTTATGGATGCTCGGGACTGTAGAATGAACTTCCATTTAATATGATATAGGGTTGGTAGGATGAAGGTCATTTGCCCCCTGCCTGATAAGGATATCAGGAAAGTTGGTGTGTGATGGGGAAATAATAAATGAAAATAAAGAAACTCCATTTACATCGGTTATGAAGTCAAAATTCTCAATGACATTGTTTATTGGGTGCGAGTTTTACCTCACTGTTTTCATTTATCCTAGAAACCTTTGCATAATTTCATCATATGATCAATACTAACTTATTTATACTCGTGCTGATGATTTTATTTTATTTACTTATTTATTCATTTACAGAAAAGGAAAAATATCAATGGAATTTTTTTATACATATTTGAGCTGAATCTACAAATCTGAAGTCTAACAAATGGTGTGTTTAATTGATGAGAAAATGTAACAATGTTAGTGCGATCGTGCTTATCTCTAAAGTATCATTGTCTCTGTATAGATTCTCGGTCATCCAGGTCATCAAAAGTTGCTCCCTGTTATTGACTGAAATGGATACAGTTAAATGTCAGGGGTAGGAGCCTTGAGCAAGGTTGACCTTGTGCACAGCTATCATTTCTTTCCCAGGAAATCCCTGTAAATTCAGATCTGTTCATGGTAGTAGCATCATATGATATCTGACTTGTTTATCAATGAAAAGATCACTCCTCTCTTAAGCAAGCGCAAAGAATAGCAGTACAATGAAGCAAAAAGGAATGATGTGATACGCAATAATAGATTTTTTTTTTAAATCCCCCTATTGTGTTGACCTACCCAGAGAAAACAGATGTAAATTACGCTCAAGTTTTATATTATTGTAATTTTACATCGGTGAGCTGGGCCCTCACTTTTGTGAGTTTGCTAGATTTTTAGAGAACATATTTTAAAAAATGCATGTGCGTTGGAGCATATATTTGGATGTCTGAAATGACCACCAACTCAGAGCTTCTGGCCGAACACAACCATGTGACATAATATGGAGCAGTCTAGGTCTGAAAACATGTAATTCAGTGAACTGTTTAGATTCATTTGGTATTGTTGTGTCACAAAACCAGTTCAGCCTGACCGTCTTTATCCCTGACTGACTTAAGATCAGGCTGCATTTGTTGTACCTCACAAGCGGAAACCCAAAACTCTTTCACATTCAATAATACACTTCACTGAAGAAAGAATTTAGTTAATAATATTCTAACATTTCAAAATCCAGTTTAGCCAGTTTTGCTTTGTTTGATTTTTTTCTTTTTGTTTTTTTTTCTGGCTGATGTTGAATAGAGCTGTGGTACAGTGATCATGTTTCATTTTCAGTAGAGCATGTCAGACATTTCACAAAGACTTCAGGAAACTATATGAAGTAGTTAAAAAAAAAAAGGGGGGGGTTGACATTTATCTAATGAAATGCATTGATGAGTTTAGACATTAAAGTATGTGATGATGAAATTGTTTAGATTTTGAAGGAAAAAGCACTCCACAGTTTTTAGCCATGCCAAGAACACATTTGAGAAAGTATTTCATTCACTATAAAATTCTGCACTCAAAAAACACCTTTATGGGTGTATATTTAGATGTTTTTCCCAGTTAAGATAAATCTAATTTTTCTGCAAAAACATCTATGTAAATAAGCCCAATTCAACAAAAAGATTATGTTCCAAAGTGTAACAGATCAACTTGGGATGATCAAATGGGTCACTGAAATACTGCTGAAAATCCACACTTTGCTTCCATCTTCATCACTTCATTTCACATCAAAATCATGAGAAATCTTTCATGGCTCTAACCTTTATGGACCTGACTGTATTATGATTGTTACTCACTATATTACAATTTTAAAAAACTTGCTTGTGATTTTTGATGATCATAGTAGCTTATTATCAGCAGTTATTCTCTAATTTTCCCCTCGTCAACAGTGATAATTATATCCCTGCATTTGCAAGCCAGCCCAGGATTCCCCGGACACCTGACACTACAGTCAATCATAGCAGCGCACACCGAGATCGCAGCCTGGCACCACAATTTTCACAGTCAGAGCCACAGCAGAGCAGCCGGCCTGGTTCCACAGGGGGAGGCGGAAGTGGAGGTAAGCATTTATTAAGGGTTAAAAAAAAAAAAAAAACAATACACAATACCGGTCACCAGGAAGTACTGGCAGATCTCAGCTCCAACGGGTTATTTCATGTACTCTGCCAGCGACTTTGGAGGACAGCCAGTGCTGATGTAGAGGTTCAGTGCTTCTCAGGAAATCAAGTTGGTAACAATAGCAGTTTGACTAAACATTGGCAGCTTGTGATTCTGTCTCATACTCTTATACAGGTACTTTTTAAACTTACAGAAAAAAATAATTTTCAGAGCACGTGATTTATATGTGCTCTATAGTATGTCAACAGCCTGATATAACAAATCTGTATTGGTTTTACTATTGTTAGTCATTATTCATAAAAAAAAAGAATCACAAATACATATGCAGCACATTAAGAGATCGAACTGATGCAAGAGACCTCCAAATGCTAAAGTTTCAGTTTCATGTGGCTGCCCACTTTGAGCTAGGACTGCCAAATCTATACTGAAGCAAAATCTTTACTGTTGGCAGATTTAAATCACTTTTATCACCATCATAGAAAATAGAAAGCTGACACAAACACATGATTGATTGATTTACTCTGACAGATGACAAATGAGGTTCACTAACATATAAGCGATCTGCCAGTGTATTAAACATGTCATAACATCTATTGCGTAGATGTGGTTCTTTTGTGTACTCACACTCAGGATGTTCAGCTTTCTGAAACTCTTATTATGAGTCTCATTATGACTCTTCGTCCTATCTGTGTCAGACACCGATTTGCATTTGCATTTGCCACATTCTCTGCTCTTTACAAATAGCTTTTACCATAATCTGAAACTTCAGTAGCTGTCTGAAAAAAAAAAAAAAGTTTGGGCACAAAGTGAATTTTACAGTAAGACTGTAATTTATGGTAATCCTGCTCCAGTTTCCTGGAGTCCACGTCTTGAGCTCCATGGTTTTAACTGGAAACCTGTAACAAAATATGGCATTGTATTAAGTTTTCATAACATTATGTTGATACAGTTTTGCAAGTGAATACTTAATCGTCAGGTAACAGAAAGCAGCACTTTAGACCCATCCTTTCACAACACTGATCAGGTTTCAGCTTCTTATGAACAGTACATTTTTAGTGTACACCGCCCACTGTCTTTTTTTTCTTCAGTTTCTAAAACAGTGCAATGCTTCACAAAGATTTTTTTCTTAACCACTTCAAAAATGAAGATGGTTAAAGGACAACGATGATGATGACTGGGTAATCCTATGTAGACTAGGCAGTGTATCTTATTTGTTCCAAAACCCCTCAGATGTTTAAGATACATGTCTTTATATATGTAGTGTACTTGAGTTAGCTCAAGATACAAGGCAAGTTCTATAAACAGAAAAAACACAGCAACCAGTCATTGTCTTGCATTTGAAACATAATTTACAGAAAATGGATAAAACAAATTGTGTTAAGTTTGAGTTGCACAAGGAAAAAGCTTTATTAGCTGTCAACTTCACATCATGCTCAAAGAACTTGACCTTAGTGCAGAAAAGATCTGGTGCTTTTAGCTTGATGATAGCATCTCACCATGCTCTCAAGCATTTTAACTGCATTTTATAAACAATTATCTCCAGCTCTTCCGCCTAGTGCTCCTAAAGAGCTTGTGATGGTACCTAATGTTCACTCAAAGCCACCACATCCTCCTGTGCATATGCTGTTCTTATGAGATCTGGCAAGTGTCTTACATCTATTGCCTCAAGAGAAAATCACTTATTGTAATCATAGTTCAGCTTTAAGGGCACTAAGAAGACACATATGGCAAAACAGTGTAAGTTCATTTCCTCTGTGAGCATCTGTAGCTTTCATTGGCCTGCTCCCAGCAGTCTCTTGCTCTTTTATTGTTTCTAATCTTTATATTTGCTGGAGTGTAGTCTCTGCCTGTCAAGTGTCTGTGCAGTAACTGTTTAATATTTCCTGCTTTATAGAGTCTTCTTCTCATGCATGCCACACAGGGATGGAAGAGTCACCTCAGGTCCACCTTAAATATACATAAGTGCTGAGACGCACCCTTAGATAAAGAGATAAAGAGGAGGCATTTGTGTCATTGACTGGGCCACCCACTCAGCTAGGTCAAACAAGGGGGGAAGGGGGTTAAGGGTTAGTAATAATAGTATTAGTTCAAAATGACAGTCATATAAAAGAAAAAAAACGACAAACGAATAAAGCCAGTTTAAATCAAAACAAAACTTATCGGTCTTGGGATGTGAAACGCAGTTAGCAGGAAACAGAAACTCTGGAATGGTTTTTCTTAACAGGTGAAGTTGCACAACTTGATTGCACCTTTGTTACACATGTCACTTCCCTGAAGACTCTACCAGGGATAACTGTCCTTGAGGGGATGGAAAAAAATGTGTTTAAGACAAGTCGGACACTCTGAATGTGGTGACAGACCCCCTGTATGTTGCCATGGCAGCAGAGGAGTCAGAGGAAGTGTAACTGTACTTCTTAGGGCTGTGGTTCCTGTCCTCGGTGACAGCTGCAATCACAAAATTGTTTGCTGCTCTGAAAGGAGCCTTTCCTTTTCTTGATATGCGGTGGAAACTTGAAGCCTCCAAAGCCAAAACAGACTTTTTTTTTTTCCCTGAAATAGAGGACATCGGGCCCACCTTTGAAATGTTTCTATATTCAATTTTCAATCGAGTGGGATAGTTCTACCCTCACTGCTTGTCCTGCCCTCCATCCTTTCCTCTTCTCTCTCTCTCAATCTTCAGGCAAGCAGTCAAAGAGGAGGTGAAGAGGGAGCTGTCACCATGGGGCAGCTCTATCTCCCCAGGAGTGTTGACTTCCTGTAACATCATCCCCCCAGGTTGTGAGTGGGGTCAGAGGAACAGATTGTTAAGGATCAGCGGCAGCAGAGGAAGAAGAGGAGCGAGTGGAACAATGTGTAGGATTGTGGGTTTGCATTTTTCCCTGTCTGCCTTCAGCACAGACTATTTTGGTAACATTGATATGGGCAGACAGTAGTCACCACCCCCAACCATGCAAGTCAGAGCACCTTGAAGTCCTCTGAATTTTGTAGTCTTTCTCCTTATGATAGACATGGAATACCTTGACAAAACTAGGTGTGTAACAAAATACTAGCTGCATAACAATTTAAAAATAAAACCAAAATTTGGAGCTATTCAAGAGAAAATATTGTCGCCTTCCTCTCCGTGTTCAGACTTGACCAGAATTAAAGCTGAAATAAGTGCGTAAAGGAGATTTTGGTTTATTTAAAAAATAGAAAATAATGCATACATTAGTATAATCAATGCAGCTACTGTTAGCCTATAAAGGTTAATATAGAATTCATAAATCAGAATTCTTATATTGAGTAAAGATCAGTGGTCTTGAATTTGACACTGTGCTTAGTCGTGAATAAATGATTGCTTCAGCGTTGCCTAGAATGATGAGCACAATAAAAACTCACAACTCATATGGAGTAGCTGCTCCTGTTGAACTGGTTTGATGTATATTGTATCCATTATTCGACTAAAAAGGGAATTTTTGTCAATGTCCTGCGTTGTTTTGATTGTACATTTGCACTGTTTCTAGGTGTGGTTATGTATATTTATGTTATGTGCAATGTTGTCATTGTAATGTATTTTGATAGATGATTTTAAATAAATGTGGTTTTAAATAACGTCACCTGTTTGCTGGTCTCTGCAGTCCCGCCTGCCCTGGTACTTTCAATAGAAGTGAAATGATGAACCACATGGTGAACCACATAGCAGTTGCCAGCTAGTAACACATTAAAAGAAATATCACTTGATCATTAATATTTTATTACCTGCCATGAATTGCACCTTGAGCTTATCGTGTTCCTTTTTTGCACTGGACAGATTAAAAAAAAAAAAAAAAAATTGTACTCATCATAATGTAAAATGGAACATTTCTTGATCTTACATGATGACATCCACATTCAGGACTTTAGAAGTAAGACCTTCTTTTGACATTCACACAAGGAAAATAAAAACAAGAATGTGGCACCAATTACTTTTAGATTTTTAGCCTACTTCCTCATTCTTTGTGCCCTTCTCTTCAGCGCTTTCTCTATTTGTAAAGATTTTAGAAACTGCATGTGCGATGTCTGTCAAGGTGATTGTCGGGACACACCACAACACCCTGGTCTATCTCCACCACAGATAAAAAAAAAAAAAAGGAACAACTTGTAAGGTGTGAAAGGTCTGACAGCCTTTTCTCTTACATAAGACTCATCCCCGTGACCTGGACCCAGGGTGAAACATGTTCCAGTCAGACTCGTCACTCTTTATGACAAAATTACTGGCTCACCAATAAGCCTTTTTATTGGCACTGGGAAAGCAAATATGTATCATAAAATTGCTAATTGCTGTATTCCATGGAGCTCCTTTTGTTTCGTTCCTGAAACAATGCTGGCAAACGGCCTCACTGCGACTGTCAGGGCTTAGTAGGCTTCTGTAGCAAACGTGAATGTTTTTACTAACTTTTTTCAGGAAAGCACTGGTGTTTCTCAAAGTACTATTTTACCAATGAAGCTTGCTGAGATCATGATGTTAGGACCTTAAATAGCCTTCAGGTGTTTTATTAATCCTTAACTTTGATTAGTGTGGGATTCTTTTGATATGCTTACATGATGTCATAATTGTTTTTTTTCCATCCATTTATTGGAAACGAGAGACAGTAAATTATTCTCCAGAACATCTCACTGCTTCTCAACAGGGTAAAGGTCTGAACTCTGTGGTGGTCAGTCTGTGTATGAAAGTGATGTCTCACGCTCGCTGAACCACTCTTTCACAATTTTAGCCAAATGAATCCTGGCATTTCAGAAAAGGAAACAACAAAACTGCTGTTGAACATGTCTGGTCACTCAGCAAATCCAGGTCGTCAACTGACCTCAATTTTTTGGCCATGTCACATTGCTGAACCAGGATCTGACCAAATGACCTCAGTCTGTCCCCAGAGGCTTGCAGGGTTGATAGGTGCACCTTCTAGCCCTGATACATCATTTATAATGACCTTTTTTCATTGCTCTAGAGTGCAAACTATAAAATTCCTCTCAAATTATTATTTTTCCCCCCCTCCCATTGGCTCTAGTGATAAGTGGCCTTAAAGCTGAACAGGTGTTAAATAACCAACACCTTCAGATATATTCACTGTGCAGTCTTACTTCCATTATTAAACATTGCTGTGGATTCTACTGTTGATTTCCTTTGAACAGATTTCATCAAACTTTGAGTGGTCTTTGATCAAAATCCCTCAAAAGTTTTATTGCAACAACATAATTCTTGAAGATATTCCAGTTAACTGCGTAGTTTCAACATTTCTCTTAGTTCTTTCGTCTGCTTGACCACAGGATGTGTCTTCCAGGTTGTTTAAAGAATGGGAGGCTTCTTACTGCATCATTTAGAGTTAAATGCCGTGTTTCCAGTTTAAACATATAAACAGTGCGACACTTTTCCGCTGAGACAACCTAAAATATTTGCTTTCTTAACAATAAGTGGTGACTGTTTCTTGGCCAGGCAGCGTATGAATGCGGCAAGAAACGGAGTGATAGTTTTAGCCGAGGAAGTCTTGGTGACTCTCGCGTGTTTCCCCACATGGGAGATGACATATTCAGCGTTAAAATCATGAACGCAGCACACGAGGACAATGTGAGGAAACAGGCCACACGTGACAGCCTGACGTACTCGAGGCCAGGTGGCCATGTAACCCTGAGCTGAAGCCACGCTGGAACCGTTCAGCTGTCATGGAGAGAAAGGAAGCTGTTGCTTTCTCTAAAAACAAAGGTGTGAGTAAAGGCTACAAAGGAAGCGGCTTACAGATAGAGATTCTCAATGAGAGTAATTTTACCTAAGCTTTACAAACATTAGTAACTTGCTAACACTGAATATTTGAATATCGAAGGTAGCCCTTGTCCAGTGTTTTTTCTTTAATTATTCAATGTTCTGAACACAAAACTACAAAAGTACCCATTTTGTGGCGCAGGGAAATGTTCTGCTGAGGAGCCCTACATGTCACTGGAGTCACTGGGGCCCATGACAGCCGTGCCTATCAGTAAACAGTCTGATAAACTTCTGATAAAAGGTGACGTCAACCAAGAAAAGACAGCATTTCTGTGTTTGTGTCTCCCAGACCTCCCGCTTCCTCCTGTTTCCTCCTGCCCAGACACTGAACAGTCGGATCAGGGTCGACTCGAACAGCTGTACTTTGCCGTAAACACTTGTCTTTCCTTTCAGGCCACTTTTGATTGTCTCGGAGGATGTGTTGGAATTAGAAAAAGAGAAGAAGACATTGGTACATTCTAATGTACATTGTAACGTTAAAGGTCGAAGAGGCCACTCATCAAACACACTCAAGTGGAAAGCTTATTTGGAATTTTCCTTTTAAATTTTTGACCTTCTCAGGAATGTCCTCACAAATCACCAGTTAACCTTTAGAGTGAAAGACCTTGCGTTTTCAACATGTGGACATTGGAGCGAATCCCAGCTGTGAGGTAGCATGTTTAAGGTTTTTGGATGCAGGCTAAAATAAGTAAACTAGAAAAGCACTTGGAGAACGCAGACCTCTGCCAAGCGCAACAATTATCGACAATTTGAAAGTGATTCAGAATCCAGGATTTCTTCCGGATCACACCTAAAATGAAATCAGTTCTTCCTTTTCACATTTCCGACAACTCCTGAAAATTTCATCAACATCCATACCATAACTTTTTGAGTAATCTTGAACACAGACAAACAAACAGAGACAGACAGATAAACGCCGGCAAAAACATAACCTTCCTTGGCGGAGGTAATAATGGTTCAACTCGCAGAACAAAAATTTGCCACAAGAGTTATTTTTGCTCTGAGCGTCTCTATGGCCAAGCCTAAGCTATGGGTGACAGGTTTCCTGGATTTAAGCACAACTAACCAATATTATCTCTGAATAAGTTGACATGGTAATCTTGACTGAAGTCACTTATTTGCTTGCTCCACAGGTTTTTTTTTTTTTTTTTAAAGATTTTTTTTGGCACTAGTGGCCTTTATTCGAAGTATAGAGAGACAGGAAGGGGGGCAGAGAGAATGGGGAAGACATGTGGGAAAGAGTCGACGAGCCGGGAGTCGAACTCGCGACCAGCCGCACGAGGACTGTAGCCTCTGTATATGAGCCGCCTGCCCTAACCACTGCGCCACCAGGGCGGCTCTTGCTCCACAGGTTTGATTATATTAGCTGGAGCCTGCTCCACATAGTGCAGATATTCTTGTCCTCTGCTATTATGTGCACTTTTGCAAATTTTATGTCTGGCAAAAATTTGTTCTTGATATAGCCTAGATTAACAAAGCACCCATTACCAATTTGCTGGGGGGAGGAAACATCTGTCGGGTACAAAAGTGAACAAAAAAGTGAGAAAGGTGAACAGTACAAAGGTAAACAAACACAGAGATGGAAAAAAAAAAGGGGGGAATGTGGAGATAAAAGTAGTCTTGGTGGTTTTGACCTTGAAATTCTTGAACTGTTACAGTGTTTCAAGGTGCTGATTCCACATTGAACACACCAAGCGTCCCAAAATAACATCGAATACCCATAAATGGTTAATATCTTCTCTGTAATTTTGCTGCCGGGATACTCAAGCAGGCGTCAATCAGTTATTTATTAGAAACAAAACAGAAAAAAGTGTCAGTGCCACCAAAGTCCTTTTAGAAACCTTTGCCACCAAAATCAGAAAAGCACACGGGATTTTCTGTCCTCTTATTATTCCTTGTAAAGTAGAAGGTGGCTTCTCCCAAGGGTGCACTAAACCTATAGAGGGCCGGTTGATTAGAGGGGTGGTCAGTGTTTACCTACAGCGTAAAAAGGGCTCTCATGGCGCCGCCTCCTCGCAGCTCCTTTGTCCTATCTCGATTGTCAGGCTGAAACAGACCTCAGTTGATGGTTGAGTGAAAAAAGGTGACCAAACTCCTCCAGCTTCTCAAGCTTTAAATTCTTTCATGGTGACTGGGGAGCTCAAAGGAGGAAGAAGACGACAGTTTTCTCCTTCATTCCCGTCAGTGTTGACAGTGTTGATAGCCAGAGAGACCAAAATCAATCCTCTCCGCCCACAAAACCTTAGCACAAAACCTCTTGTGTACTAAATTTAATTGGGTCTTATTAACAGTTTTTCTCGCAATCCTTCACTTCATCTCAGACTGACATTGTAGAGTGAAAAGTCAGAAACGGTGATGAAAAAGGACAGTAATCAGTGATAACTTATCACTGATTGAGTCTTCATGGAAGTGACGTGTAACAAAGGTGCAATCAAGTTGTGCAACTTCACCTGTTGAGAAAAGGATTCCAGAGTTTCTGTTTCCAGCTAACTGCTGTTCACATCTCAGGACCGATAAGTTTTGTTTTGATTCAAACTGGCTTTATTCGTTTGTCGGTTTTTTCTTTTATATGATTCACCAGGTTGTCATTTTGAACTAATAAGAAGTCAAACAGGAATCTCAGCAAAAATGCAACGACTTTCATCTTGTGACAGTTTATATGTTGTAACCAGTTTCTGGGTTTACAGACGGCGGGTTATCTTAGGCTTGACTGACAAACTTATCAGCCAAGAAGAGATGAACCACAGTTATGTTCGTCATCACATCATTTACCCGCAGAACTTGCAGAGAACAGAATGTTGGGGGAGGTGGGGAGGTGGGGAAGGGGGGTGGGGGGGGGGGTCAAAACGGGAAAAAACACTGTCAGCAGGCAACAGGATGCACATGGGCCTGAGAAGGATGGCTGGCTGGATCCAGGAAATGGAGAGAGAAAAAGAGGAAGGAGAGATTTTGAATTGCAGCTGTGTTCAGATTGAAACATTCCTGTTTTGCAGCGCATCGAGACATTATGTTGCTCTTTCCTCCGACTGCAAAGAGACGAAAGGGCATATTTGGGGGGGTTTAGCGAGGGTTATATGTAACAGTTGTGGTGAGAGCTTGGCGATCAGCATTTGAGCTGTCACAGCTCTTATTTCATTATTTTTCTCCTTGGAAAAATCTGATTATGATCTAGAAACAATCAAAAAATGCAGTCTCTCTTTTGTTTCCGGCTTTGAAAACTTTGCCCGGGCAGTTTGTGACTGATGCGAAAGGAATGCTTTTATCAAATGCACTAAATGTCCCGGAGAGCTGTTTGCAATAAAAAGCTATGACATATCAATTATTAATCCCTGATCGTCACTTTTATGAAACATTAACTTGAAACCTTGATTTGCACAACACTTGTGAAAGGTTGCGGAGCTTTGTGACAGCTCATTAATACAAGGACTTCTTTCTGATGTTACTGGCAAAGTGGAAAGTAATATACTTTAGAATAAATCTAAGGCCTATATCTAAGAACTATATCTAAGGCCAACTGCTAAACCTATGAATTTTTCTTTCTTTCTTTCTTCTTTTTTGCCCCCTCATTTTCCTACCGTGCAAATATAGACAACTGATTGACACACACATTCGGACAGCAGTTCTGCTTTAAGTCAGAAGTCATCTTCCATTGGCTGTTGGGAATATGTATTTTCTTTATCTATCATCAATATTTCTAAAACACTTGAAGGACCTTTTTAATGTATTGAGGCTACGTTCAGACTGCATGGCTCCACTGAAAAGGATGCCAAAATACTCCAATCACATATTTAAGAAACATAATCAAGAATATTACTCAGCTTAAAAGATCAGAAAGTATAATAAAAGACACTCATTTCAATCATCATCCATAACGGGGCCTGTGGGCGAGACTTTCAGAACTGTAGCTGGTTGTGACTTGCAGACAGAGAACAGCCCCGTGACTGAGGAATACTTGGCTGGAACCCACTGAACAGGCTGAAATGTTGCAGGGTTGCATAAATGAATGGTTAATAATGAACTATGAAATGTGGATGTTGTTAAAAATAAGTTGTAGTTGGATGCTAAGTAAAAATGGCTCCCATCATGAAACCCTAGACACTGCTGTATTTTGGGATTTTTATTATAAGCACCAAACCTTTATGTGTACTTTGCCTGCTCTGGCTCTCCACCAAGTTCAATGAAATTCAGAGGGTAGGTTTATGTAACTGTAATAAAAAGGCAGTAAAATTCTCCCAAAAAAAAAAAAAAATGCTGTCACAGTATTTGATCACACCTAAGTTGTACTTATGTCACATTCCACTTCCGTACATCCTGGAAAATGCTTTAATGTATCAGCACACCGCGGTAGTCGTGTAGGTGAATGCCTTTGTCTTGTCATGTCGTGATCTTTTGTTGCTTAAGATAACCGAAACCTCCTAAACAAAAACCAATAAAGTTCATTTCCAAATTTGCCATTCTTAAAAAAAATTAACAAATAAATAAACAAGCAAAAAAACCACCACCCCATGGGTATTGATCGTTGTATGACTCTGCTTACCTGATTCTGAATCCAAAGTGTCTGACTCATGATTGAAGATTGTCAAATGCTCTGCTGGTTCATACAACTTCAATCTTTTAGGGAATCTATGGATGTAAAGATACACTGATTTGCTGTCAGATATTGTCCAACAAATCCGAAACATGGGAAGAATGTCCTCGTGTGCCACTTAAAATCAGCTGATCTTTTTCTGGCCTTCACATTCCTCGGTTTCTTCCCTTCTTTTAGTATTCACCTTATTTCCCGAAGAAAGCTGCTCTTTAATTTTTGTTCGATCTAATAGACAAGTCTACCGTCAAAGGTGTTGTGTGCTGAAGAGGCTCTATAAACTGCCCCAAAGGAGAGGCTCCTCTATCTGAAGGGAAGTAAACCTCTCATAAATCACACAATATTCTGTCCACATGTAAAGAGGATTTATGCCACCTCACCAATCTATGGCACCATAATCTGTTACCACCTGCTGCCATGTTGTGTTTAGTTTGTTTTTTCCCATATTAATATGAAAGTGTGCCAACAGTCGGTGGAGCTCCAGACTCAACTTTAGGACAGATCAAGGTAACATAAGGACTGCCTGGATCCAGGCAGATTAGTCTCCGTGGTTCTCCAAAAACCTTTCTTAAAGTGCTGACTCCTTGAATGGAACTGTCAAATATATATACGTATATATATATATATGTATATATATATATATATATATATATATATTCATAATAAACATGCGTTAAAGTGTTGTTAGTTCTTTTTACCCAGTGGTTTGACTTTCAGACTGATACGTGTCATCAGATTTGAAATTCTACATGGTAATAAAGAAAGCAACATGCCTGTGTTACATTTACATCTTCAGAGGAAACTGAATTTTTTTTTTTTTTTTTTTTTTTTTTTTGTGGAAGTAATGTGCATACTGATGAAAAAAATTAATTGAACCTATTTTCAAAGAGTGATTTGAGTCTGAAACCATTTAATGAATTGTCAAATGAAATGAAATGAAAAATATTTTATTAATCCCAGAAGGGAAAATCAACATTGTAGTAAGGTTTTTTTTTTTCAACAATAAATAAATGACAGCAACAATAATATTGAATTAATAATAGTAGGATGTCTTGTTGTGGATACAATATGAATACATAGATAATTATGTTAATAATATGCCAGTATTATTCAGTATGTAACTTCTGTATGCAGGGCATACAGAAGTTACAGATTGCTACAGCAATTAAATACTTTTTAGATCTAACTTATACTGGGGTCAAACACAGCATTTCCTGTTACACTAATTGCATTAGTAAAGCCATATGAGTCTTCTACAATATTATATTTATTTCTATATTTGAGAGGGATCTTTTCATTCAGTTTGGCTGCTCAGACCTGTGAGAGACGTCATGACCAGGAATAGCTTTTGTGGGTCATTTTTTTTCAACTATCCTTACTTAACTTTAGGTTGGGTGTGGAATGTGGATTATGATATGATCGGTCAAGATGGCTAATTGTTTGTTTGGCTTTTTTTTAATGACGTTAGGTGAGGTTGGAAAGTAAAACTTGTTGAACTATGTAAACGGAATAAGTTAAACAAAACGACTGTTTGCGTTTTCTCAAGGGGCTTTGTCTACTCGCGATTGTGTGTGGCTCTTACGTAGGCTCCTCTGTTCATTCATCAGTCACATCCGACGCTGCGCTGCGCTGCTACGTAACGGAGCGTTTAAAAGCGCGCGTGAGCAGAGCGGACTTCAGCAGCGCATCAGCACAGCGGACATCTGCGTTTCATCGCTAACATCACACCTCACTTCTCATACTTCCTGCTTCAAAACCCAGTCCATAGAGAGGACTATCATTTACAAGACACTATCATCTATTTCCCCCCTTTCTCGCTCTACAAACCCGTGAAACAGCTTCTCCTCGCTTCTAAATTTACAGCACGTTTCTGGGTTTAACCGTTTCTCAGCGTGAACATCAAAAGGGAGAACAAAGTAAGTTACACCTTTCTTTCATCCTTTTATATATATATATATATATATATATATATATATATATATATATATATATATATATATATATATATATATATATATACAGCGTCAGAAATTTATAATTGGAAAAAGTAAACGAGATAACTGCTTTTCCCAGTGATCTGTTAAACGCGTCACGAAAATAGATTTAAATGTAGTGCGTCTAGCTACTGCAAACGTTTTAGGAAAAAAAGGGAAAACAATAGCAAAAGAGTTCTGACGACATTCAAAATTCAACGTGATGCTGTGGATTTTCTGCATGCAATAATTGGGGAAGATTAATCGTGCGTAGCTATTTTTATTTTTTTTATTTCTTTATTTCTTTATTTTTACACAATAAAGATCTATTCTGTAAATGTTTCAAGCCGATGATATCAGACCAGTCCTGTTAACTTCCAAATATCATAATGTGCACCTGAGAAAGTAATAAGAGTTCACTTTCGCTTTCTTGCACATTTCTAAGTTAGTGTCCCTGAACTAACCACGGTGTTTTGTGGTTGGTAAAGGGGGGTAGTGGGGTATCATATAATGGGGGCTTGGAGGGTGGGGGGTGGGGGTATGTGTACTGAATGTGTGGGTGCGAGTGAGAGAGAGAGAGAGAGAGAGAGGATGACTGGGTGCTGATTTAACTCTGGGTGTGTGGTGGCTTTTAAGTTGTTTTTGTTCTTTTTCTTGTTGTTTTAATTACTGTTTTTATTATGTAAAGCACTTTGTGTTACCTTGGTATGAAAAGGGCTTTATAAATAAATTTGATTTGATTTAATCATCGGTAGTGGAGTCCAGCATGGTGGAATGTGTTCTTTTAGGAGGCTCTGGTGCTGGTTGAATAGGTGATAAATGTTATAATGTGATTGTCTAGAGATTGTTAATAGAATCCGATTTTTTTATTTTTATTTTTTTTAAAGGACGGGGGTGGCTGGGGCTAATTTAGAATTGTCAACATTCCTAGACTCTATGTTGTGTCTCACTGTGAATTCCCTGAGTTTTTTCAAAACCCTGTTGCAAAGATAACAAACTCTTTTTAAAATGACATTTCCTGATGCTTTCACGTGTCTTTCTGCACTTATGTAAAACCATACGTAAGCCTCTGAAAATTATGCCATTATTTGTCATTATTAACGCATTAAGCATAGCTTTTTAAACGAGAGGATAATTCATACATTTTGTGACATTTTGGCCATGTATATTTGTATTTTAACTGTGCGTCATTATTCAAACCCTCAATGATCTGGTGAGATTTTTATTATTCACTGTTTTATGTGAACATCATCAAAACGCTGCATCATGATAAATACAAATCAATACTTAGCTTTTCCGCTATTCCAAAAAATATTAGAAAGCATGCCCATCCTGACTCTTGTTTTCTGGTCTCTGTCTTCCCTTAGATGAACAACAGAGATCGATGGAGAGTTTATAAGAAGGTGTGCGCCATGTTCTTCCTGGCCGCGGTGGCGCTCACCGTCGTGCAGAGAGGCAGCATCAACATGGGGGCTTCCTCAGAACTTGAGAGGCAGGCTCGCATGCACGACTCTCAGGATGCAGACCACGGAGCCGCTCGGGAAGAGAAAAATTACCTTCATACAGCCATGAAGGATTTCTGGAAGGTTAGTAGGAGAAAGACACAACCTAAAGCTCCAACCACCACAGAAGACTCCGGAATCACCGAGTCAAGGACTCCCGGTACGTGGGATGTGACCAGCTCCAACTGCAGTGCCAACCTCAACCTCTCTAACCAGGAGTGGTTCGGTGGCCTTGAGAGCAACTTCAAGCAGTTTTTGCTCTATCGACATTGTCGCTTTTTCCCCATGGTCTTTAACCACCCAGAGAAGTGTGCAGGAGAGATATATTTGCTCATGGTTATTAAATCGGTGGCCACCCAGCACGACCGCAGGGAGGTCATTCGAAAAACCTGGGGCCGAGAGCAGGAGGTGAACGGCAAGAGGATAAAAACCCTCTTCCTTCTCGGCAAGTCGTCCAATGAAGCAGAAAGCGCTAACCATCAAAAACTGCTGGAGTACGAGAACCACATCTACGGGGATATTCTTCAGTGGGACTTCCTGGATAGTTTCTTCAATCTGACCCTGAAAGAGACCCACTTCCTCAAGTGGTTCCACACTTACTGTCCCAGCGTACGTTACGTCTTCAAGGGGGACGATGACGTCTTTGTCAGTGTGGAAAACATTTTTGAGTTCTTGGATGACAGTCACGACAAGAACTTGTTTGTCGGAGATGTTATTTTCAAGGCAAAGCCTATTCGTAGAAAGGACAATAAATATTACATCCCTATGGCTTTGTATAATAAAACATATTACCCTCCATACGCAGGCGGAGGGGGTTTTCTGATGGACGGGAGGTTGGTTAGGAGGCTTCACTGGGCCGCTGACACCCTGGAGCTCTACCCCATTGATGATGTTTTCTTGGGCATGTGCTTGGAAGTGCTGCAGGTCACCCCGATAAAGCACAACGCCTTTAAGACGTTTGGCTTGGTGAAAAACAAGAAAAGCAAGATGAACAGAGAACCTTGTTTCTTTAAAAATATGATCGTGGTGCACAAGCTGCTCCCACCCGACCTGACTCACATGTGGGATCTGGTCAACGGTGACCTGCTCTGCTCAAAGAAAATGGAACTCCTTTAGCTTGGAAAGAGCGTCGGGTAAGGACAACACCGCTGAAGCTGAGCTTCACCTCAGAAAAGGCGAAAAGAAAGTGCCGGACAGCACTTTCCAGTAAACTCTCCTTTCTGCGGAGAGAAACCAGGACAACATTTGAAATGTGTGACTCTGCAGCAATGCACGTTTAACGGGGATCTTCTTAAAAGTCGAGTAAATTATAAGGATATATATTTTTAAAAGATTTATTTAGAACTGTGTATTTATATTGTTTTGAAGAACTTCTACTGTCAGCATTCAAACTTTGACAGCAACTGTGCGGGACGGCCATAAAAGTGCTTTCAGTCTGGAAATGTTACATATTCCCTCCATTAGAACCTGTAGCGCGCGATGCCATGACGTAAGCCCGGAGTAAGAAGCAACTCTCTCTACCTCACTGGTTCAGACAAAAATGTGTCACTATGAAAAGCCAAATTTTTGTGCTGCAACATAATTTCCCTGAGGCAAGATTTGAACCAGTTTTTGTATTGTAGAGGTCTGTGCGCACGTCTTTTTGGAACTTGACTGGCTTGATCGGGATGTCTGATGCACGCATACCGCTGGAAATGTTGAAAATAATGTTTCTATTTGTGACACACGTGCTGTCTGTGGATCTGAATGTGCTTATATACTTGACATGAATTCGGTAGAGGGTTTACGATGACACTGTGAACTATAACTATTGTCGGTACGAGTGTATGACCTGTTAATTTAATTGTTCCTCCATGAACAAGGGGCAAATGGGGGGGTTGTGATGTTTAATTTAATAAACATGTTAATGGAGTGTTATCTTACAGATGAATGTCGAGGGTGCGACGGGTGACGATTATGTCTAAATGATGTAATTATATGGATTAATCAGCATGTACATAAGATGTCATTCATTAATAAACATCTTGACAACGCAGTTGTCTTTGAAAATCTGTCCCAGATTGTTCATTTTTGTGTCGTGACTTATCGCTGCCCTTTTCTGTGTGAAAATCCTGATCAGGTCACCTAACAAAGGTGTCAAGTGTTGCAATGGGAGTATCAGTTATGAAATGAGCAAGTGGGAGCAGGTGAAGCATGTGTTCAAACACACTTTAAAGCCATAATGTCTGCTTGATAAGATATGGAAGAAACTTCATGTCATTTAAGAATGGTAGGGGGCTTTTTTTTTTTAATGCAATGGTTCAAAGGTGACAGGTGAGGGTTTAAAAGGAGCATCCACCAAAGGCTTTGTCATTCCAAGCAAGGGTGTGTCATTCCTGATCACTTGTCCCAAGTTCTGTGATGCAAAGCGGAAATACTGAGTCCACTTCCAAGAAATGTAACCTATCAAGAAATGCCGCCAGTGTGGCAAGTAGAAGCAGTCTGACGAGTCCACGTTTCAGTTTGCTTTTAGTAAAAATTTGGTCCTCCGCATCAAAATTGAGAAAAGCTATCAAGCCCACTGTTTGCAAAAGGTGGGAAAACCAGCGTCTCTGCTGGCTGCTCAGCTTTTAACATAGATGCAGAGGTAGCTAATAGAAAATGTACGCTATCGTCTATGTGACATCTTTTATTTAGGAGTCTGTTATCTCATTCTGAGGAAACCAGAGCTCATTCGTCATTCGACAGAGTGTGTGCTTTACTGGCCGGCCAGCAGTCCACATCTGTCTCCTGTTGAACACGACTGCTTCAGTATGAGGAAGACAGTCAGACACTGACAACCACTGACTGTTAAAGAGCTAAAATCTCAGATTCAGCAAGAATGGGTTAAAAAAAAAACATAATTAGTAGTAAAACAATTAAAAAGTCAACTAGAAGGAAGGATGATGTAACACAACGGTAAACAGACTAAAGTCTGCTGCAGGAAAATAGTAAAACGGATCGTGAGCATTGTGTGTTTTAGATTAACAGATTTAAGCATTTTCAAAACTTTTCTGAAAATAGTGCTCATACTGTTTAAAAAATTTAAAAAAAGTGCTGTTTTATATATTTAGACATTCATGCCACAGAATTCACACATTAAAAAGAAGAAAAACACACTTTATATTTTACTTGCACTTTTAGAAAGCACCTCCACGTACATGGACTTTTATTACAACATGTGTCCTTGTCAAATAATGTGTATATTTCACCAATTACAGTACAACTGCTAAGACTGGTCCTGTTAGTTGTATGATGAATATGCTGTGTGGAGCTTTGAGTGGAAATGACAAAGAGCGCACTGCAAAACAAAAGAAATACCTTTTTCTTGTTCTTTACACTCACTGTCGGGGACAAAGATGCTAGAACTGGGTGAACTTTACAGTAGGTTTCATCAAGATTAGGTTGCCAACACAAACACATAGCTCAAGGCTAGTTTTTTTTTCGTTTCTTTTGTTACAGTGTCAAGATGATCAACTCTCTGTGATGGATTATTTTTGCTGAAGTGTCATCCGTGCGGTTCTTTGACTATACCTGGACAAAGTATGTACTTTAAGCTTGTTCTCAGTGAAACACAACACAAACAGAACATCAGCCATGACATGGAATTTACTGAGCTGTCTTGAGGTGGGGGGAGGGCGGCTTAGATACTATCAACATTTAGCTGAGTGCTGAATTCAACTTCAGCTCCCTTTGTTTTGCGCTTGACGAAACACAAAATGTCCAAAGTATGTTTCTGTGCAGGACGGAATCATATTTTATTTGCCTCATCATATTTTTTTTTAATTCACAATATTATCTGACTCAAAGCTTGATCATAGATTAACTGATAACAGTGGAGGTGGTAGAAAGGGTACGCATAACAATGGTTTAAACTCTGCTTCATCAATAATGGCTTCTGGCCCTTTAGAAGAAAAAAGTTCCCTTCAGAACGAAGGAGCTGGCAATCAGTGAAAAAACATTTCACAGCCTAATATGTATTTCAGGCGACTCTTTTGATATATCGCTTAAACTGTAGCCCTGTTTTCTTTTAAGTCACGCCGTGAATGTGAACGCGTTGACCTCAAGAATGCAGTGGATTGTTAGACTGATTCAATAAAGTATTTATTAGTACAAATGGCAGGAGAATATCAGGCAGTCTGAAGGTGACAGAGGTTGAAGCATATCAGGCTTTATGGCCTTATATGGCTGCTCAGATGAGGAGCAGGTGTTGTTGGATATCGGTGATGCTAATCAGCCGCTGAGCAGATCTTGGTGGGTTGGGACCAGAGGAGGGAGAGACGGTGGAAAGAGCTCAGTGCTGGTGTTGTAGTATGTGCAAAATAGGGTTCAGCAAGCAAGGTTTTAAGTTACATAAGACATGTAAGTTTTCATAAAACTGTTTAGCATATGTAATGTTCAAAATGAACAAGGCATAATGACCTTGATAAATGCTCAGACATTGATTTCCACAAAAAAAATATTGTGTATGTTTTGTGATACAATGCTGTCTGGCACTCAAAACCTCCAAAATAGTGATTTTTTTTTTACCTGATGTGCTACATAAAAATTCACCCCCATACAGTTTTGTCTTTGATGTGAAATCCAGCTATGGAGACCAACACCTTGTTTTTGAAGCAGGCTCTAAATATCTTTATTTCTGCTTTTAGGTTGGATATCATAACTCTGTAAGTGGAGACTGGCTTGCGTTTGAAGCCAGCCCCCAGTGGTCAGTTGAAGAACTGCAGTTTTCAGTTTGGCCTCAGACGAGCGAGCCGGATGTAGCGTCTTGTGTATAAAGTGCACTGAGTGGTTATGCAATAAGAAGTGAGATAGAGAGGAACATAAACCCATAAATGAATGATCAATTACTATTCTGCATTCACATGAAAGAAAAAAAAGCTGACGAGAAAGGAAAACACTGGCTTTGTGCCTTGACTTATCAACTACTAACGAAAAGGAGCTCTAATCTTGAGTAAATGTCCCACTCCAGTGATGATAAGTGAGTACACAGCCAGATTTCCTCTCGCTGTGCAGACCAGGAGCTTCATATTTGCTAACACTAATTGGAAGAAGCTTTTGATGTCAGCCTAGTCATCTGGACGGGGATGCAAGCCTCCACACCAGAGCTCTACTTTCTTCAAAGGCCTCTTGTGCCATCATCATCATCATCACTAGCGAGGCCTTTAACTGGAATGTGCTTCATCTAAACCTGCCGTCTGCTTACAGGCCTCTGTGTTCCTCTCTTGTCCTCCGTTCATGCCGTGGATCACACCACTGCACGTAAATGTTTAGTGATTTTACACAGAAATGTATATTGGATTGATTACATAATTAAATTTAAGGTTAAATGCCTGGTCTGACAGTACATTCTTAAAAAGCCAGATAATTTCTTAACGGCCATTTAAACATAACAAATAAATAAATAGATAAGAAGGAAAAAAAGCTATATTTTGACAGATGGCATAAGTGAAAGATAATTGCAGAACCAGTTTTTTTTTATTTAATTTATCAAGGAAGTGGTTATCAAGCAGGAAGGGAAACTGTTACACTTATCTAAAGACTCAAATGAACAGGGGATATTTTCTTTCTTTCTTTTTTTCTTTTGGACAACATTAAGATGCTTATGAGTCTCCAGTGATGGTTAAAAATGTAGCTGCCACCTGCCACACATTTCCCGCATGCTCAATTACCAAAGAGATCCCTTTTATTCTTCCAGGCTTTACCTGAACAGACACAGCAGGATAAAACGTCACAGTCTGCAGCTCAGAGTTCATAAGTAATTCTTAGCACATGCACATCTGACTTCCTGAAACACTTTTCAAACGAGAGGAAGTTAATATCTATCGTTAATAACCACACTGACTGATGCAGGCGCTTTCTTTTTTTAAATAGCACGTAAACTTCAAACTCTGCTTTACTTCACACAAATAAAACACTATTCTATCATTATAAGCCCTTAAAGATCACTGTTTTTAGTTTTAGTTTCATGAGGACCGCACACTCTCAGAAAGCTGCATTTCGAGTTTGTATAAGGGTTTCTCAACAGTAAACTGCAAACATCACACAAATGTGATGATAAATTAGTACCACCCATATCCCCATTCAGGAGACAGATAGTGTTGTCACAGACTCCCCACACCACGCTGGAAAAGGGAAGCCATTGTGACTGAACAGCGCTGCTTTGCTACAGGACACCTTGCAGATCGTGACACCATTACAATGACAAAGATCCTCTGTGAGGGGAACACTGAGCGTGCTCTCAGTTTAACAGCATACTCTCACTCTCAGGTGATGAAACAGAATAGAAAGGACATGGGTCCAGGTCATTCAAGACGGGTGACATGCCACAGGGCAAGGCTGGCATGAATCTGTCAGCGTTCGGGACAGAAAGCAACAAATCTCTTCATGGAGGGGAGTCAGTGGTGCCATCATCAGAACCTCCGCCCAGGCACCTCTCAGAACAAAGATCCCTGTTAGACTGCGAGAGCTGTCAGATGACAGCATTCTGCCGTCCCTTACTGCTGGTGTCACTGACGAGGAAGCCCTGCCAAAGCTCAGGGTCAGTGTTAAGTCACAGTCAGCCCTCTCATCAGTGACAGGGTGAGAGGCCGTTGAGTGGAGTGAGGCTTGAAATCCATTCTGGTCTATTCTGACACGCACACTTCATATGAATTCATTGGAAGCGTCACAGTCAAAGACTGACCGCTTTGGAACCAGGAAAGGTTCACAAATTGAAGTTGCGTGCAAACGGTTTTGACACCACAGGGCTCATGGTACGGTGGGGGTTTGAAAGAGGAAATAGCAACCGGTAAAAATGTGGTTTGGGTTTGCAGACCGTCTGGCATGGCAGACGTTGTGAGTGAAACCAGTTGAAGACCAGGGGCTGATATCATGAAAAAGTTGTCGAGTCACAGCACTGGATCAGCTCAAAGTAAAAAGTTTGACCATTTTTTTTTTTTTTTTGTGGATGGCATTTTTACCTCTGCCCAAGAGGAATGTCCCAACTTAGAGAGGTAATGATTCATTTAAGATTAACTTTATTAACTTTTAATGATGACCCAGATCAAGGATTTATTTATTCAGCTTTAGAGGTGTGCTGCTTGAGACTAGTCTTGCACAAACATACGTGTAAAAACACTCCTCTCCTTCAGTCAATTCTGAATAAGGATTTTGAAGTGCTGAAGAGGTATCTCGCGGATACTAAAGCTAAAACTATTTGCCTTTCTTGCCTGTACTGCAGTAGCATCATGGCGTCAGTTCACTTTTCCTCTAGCACCACTATGAGGCTCAGTTATTAATTGCATCTTTTTCTCTGTCTGGAGCTCATCTGTAGAGTCTAGGGGCTGAGTCTCACAGGCCTCGTCACTGAAAAACCTCCCCCTGATAAATGCCTGAACAAGTCAGCGGGTAATTCCAAACTTATCGTTTTCAGTGATGAAGGCTTTCATGTTCTTAGATACTTGTAATGCTACTGAAATATTCTTGGAAACTGTAGATCTGTATCTTAATACAATCCTACCTCCCAAGTCCACTGAAAACTCTCTTTACCTCATGACTTGGTTTTCACCCACCAGCCGTGAGTCTCAGGTTTCTAAATTCCCAGTGACTTAAAATCAAATCAACGGCCACAATGGAAGCTTATTTCTCAGGTCCACTGTCCTGTTACAGGGTCATTTGAAAATACTGAAGTTAATTGCATTGTTAGTTTTCCATTAATAAATACATGGTATCAAGAAGAAAAATGTGTATATATATATATATATATATATATATATATATATATATATATATATATTTATATATATATATATGTTTTTTGCCATTCTGGAGCACATTAGTGCTTTTTTTTTTTTATGCACTCTTAAAATATTTTTTTAAACCCTGGGAAAAGATAACAAAAAACTTGAATATGAATCTCCAGTTGTGCCATTAATCATACAAGTATAAGATGTGTTAATTGGAAAGGTTAGTAATTAAAAAAAAAATGGAAATATCAAAGCATCATTTCTGTTCCTTAACATCCACAGAACTGAAATGGCTCTTATGTTTTTGCACAAAACACTCCTTTGCTCGCACTCCCAGTTACTTAAGGAAAAAATGTTCAGAGGTCGCTGCTGCTAAGGTGCTGGAGTGGTCATTATCCATTTGATAAAACCAGATCCCATGCCTGTAATGCGTGGAAAATATATAAATGCACACCAGAGATGGCTCCAGTGAGACTAAGAATCTTTCAATATTTTGCATTTATCTATTCAGTCCTGTGACAAACTTATCCTATAGTGAGCATTAGACTGCCCCCTACTGGAAAGTAGATTACTATTATGGCAGATTTAAAGACTAGAGCAGTTGACGTATCAGTCATCCTCTGTATACCAGAATGCTTGACCATACATCTGATTTAAAATTCAAATTCCCCATGTTTAAATATGTTTGTGGTGATCTGTATAACATGATGTTCCACTTCATTTTTAGTAAACCCAAATTATCTGCATTTTTCCCCACTGACTTGCGCCTGCAACAATCGTTAACCTTACTGTGGTGCATTTCACAAAGAATAGATTAATATCTTAATAATATCCACAGCTTTGCTGTGAATAATGCCCGAGACCCTGCTGGTATTCAACCAATACTTTTAGAGTACGACAGACATTTTAAAATCACCATCTATGAGGTTTTATTTTATCACATGAAAAAAAAACAATGGGGAGGACAAAATATTCAATGTGCTACAAATATCTTATGTTACATTGATTAGATGTGTCATTCATGACTCGGAGACTCAGCCCCATCAAACAACCATAACATCCAACACAAATGTTGAGCCTGAATTATCAAAATATTAACTGCACAATAAAACGTGAAATTTAAAGAAAACAACAAAATAAAAACAAACGTATGGATACAGTTGTGTTGTTTTTTTGTTTTGTTTTTTTACAAAAAGGTAAAATGAAACCATACAAACTGTTTAAATTTACACCATGTATCTGACAAGCCTTTGTTCTCCCCTCCCCCCTTTCACAGCAATATTGCTCATCAGACCCATTTCCATTTTACTCCTTCAGAAAAAGTCGACTCTAAGGAGAGCAAGAGCTGCAGGTTTGCATTCGGGACATTCAGTGCTCACATGTCGCACTTAAACTGAAAAGGTCAGAAGTACCGTTCTGGCACTGGAGGGTGTGGGTAGGTGTGAGGGCTCTAAATAAAGGGCTAAAAATGCCCATTAACAGTTAAATATATACCAATGACGCTTTCTGGAATGTCCAAAAGCTCTGAAAAACTGATGAAACCAGAGTTCATTGAGTCCATTAAGGGTTTAGTCATCAAACTTGATTTTCTTTCCCTGGGGTTTTGATCCAAATCCACCACCTCTTCCGCCTAAAATAAAAACAGAGAAATCAATTTAGTGTGAAAATTAAGTCTTGTAAGGCAGTAAAAGGTTTGAAAGGATTTATCAGAATGAATAACAGAAATCTTGAGATGCAGATGTTAACTTATACTTTTAGTAATACTTTGCTGTATAAACCTGAATATTAAAAGACTTTTATGGCTTATATATCCTTTTCATCACCTCCAAAACCGCCACGTCCACCACCACGTCCACCTCCACGATGGCCTCCCCTTCCTCCTCCTCTGCCTCCACCACCACGACCCCCTCTGAAGCCACCACGGCCGCCAAATCCTCCACCGAATCCTCCGCCACCTCTTCCTCCACGGAAGCCACCTTCACCCTTCGGCTTTGCGTAGTCCAGGGTCACCTTGCTGCCATCGATCTCACCATCCTCCATAGCCTCCTTGGCTGCCTTGCAGTCGTCCTCGTTGTCGAAGTCCACAAAGCCAAAGCTGTTAGAATTAGAAAGAGGACTTGTGTCACTAAAAGAATCAATGACCGGACTGATTTTCCAAGACAAAAACTCAAGCATTGCCATCAACCTCGTACTAGATCCTCTTTGTAAAAACTTGACAAGAAAAAAACTATTTAGTACTTAAATCCAAAAGGATCCCTTTAATGATTAAACCAAGACTTTTCACACGTCCTCAATTGTCAAACCAAGACAGCTTGAATACATCCCACAAAGTTTCAAGTTATGTGTTGTTCTACTCAGGCTGTCTTCCATCAGACATGGACAGTTCCCACAAAAGGTAGCTGACTGTTAAACTGCGACACCCCTCTTATTCTCATGTGAATCCATACACTGTCACTGCTAGATAGAGCATTAAGTCTGAACTTACCCTTTAGATGAGCCTGTATCTCTGTCTGTAACTATCCTGGCTGCTACAGCACTCTCAAAAGAATCCTTGAGGGTCTGGTCTGTTGTGTCTTCAGAGAGCCCCTTCACAAAGAGGGTTTTTGTTGGACCTGGGAGGAGAGAGGAAAAAGATTTTTAATTCCAACATCATGATCACTTTCTGGACAAACAACCAACTTAAACGCTAAAGCCTCCTATACAGACCAGATCAGGACTTGACTATCATAGCATCTTCACAAAGTATCAGGATATCAAGTTTTCATCACATCTGGCCAGGTCAATTTGGAATAACATCCAAACTGCAAGCCGTTTAAATTCTTAGTCAAGTTTAAAGACGTACCGGAGCCTCCTCTGCCCCCATCTCTCCCGCCGCTTTGTTGGCTGTACTCCAGTCGGATTGACCGGCCTTCAATTTCTGTGTTGTTGAGGTTTTCTATGGCCTCTTTGGCATCATCTGCGCTCTCAAACTCTACAAAAGCAAAACTAGAGAGAGGGACATAACATTAGGAATGCATCAATGCAGATGGAGGAAGAAAACATTTTTCCTTAAAACACATTAACCACGGTTCACCATCTGAACTTTAAATATCGAATCTTGTTCAACAAACTAAACCCCATTTTCCCCCTCAATGTCTCTTTCCCTTTTGTAGTCAATTGAGTCCTCAATTACATAGTTTTATTTGTTGCACAGTAGACATGGGCAACACCCAAAAGCAAATAGGGCAAGCCTGTTCTAACTGTGCATTGGCTCTGCTTCTCGTGCGAATCCGTGCAGAATCATGGGTGTGATTAAGAGGAGCTCATGAGAAGGGATGTTCAAGATTTTACACTTCACTTTGAATGAAAATCGACAAATGTGCAGAAGTGTACAATGCTTACCCTTTCGGTCTTCCATCTCTTTGTGGAATCCTTATAGAAACAGCCTTCTCAAACGTGGACTGCAGGGTTTCTTCTGTGGCACTGAATGCTAGATTATTCACCACCAATGTTTTGTTTGCTGCTCCTGTTGCTATATGAAGAGGAGAAGGAAACAGTGGCAAGTTAAATCAAGACCCTTTTCTTTTTGTCAAGCTTAGTTTAAAGTTAAAAATCAAAAACAGACTTACCTCCCACTTTGGCTCCTTTTTGGCTCTTTTCTCCAACATAGTCAACAATGATGGACCTCCCCTGGACATCAGCTCCCTGGGCCTCCTCCATCATCTTCTCAGCTTCAGACTCAGATTTGAACTCAATGTAGGCAATTCTGCAAAAGAGAAGAAAAGATTAGCTGACTGGAACCAGACTGGAAACCGCTAGCTGACATGACTGCCAGCTGTATACAGTGATCCCTTGCCAATTAAGTTCTGCGGTTTTAGTTATTCGCGGACTTTTCTGAAATATATAATATAAAAAAAAAAAAAATCAAATCAAGAAAAAGGGTTAGGGTTCCCCATTAACCGCGAAAAATAAGGGATACAGACAGCAGGTTTGAGTTTAAGAACATCAAAGTGCAATGCACCTTTTTTCTCCTCAAAAGAAGAAAGCAACTGTTCAGTAATGAGTATTTTCCAGAAATGTAAGTTAAGTCAGGTTTACGAACTGTTGATTATCAGCAAAATCTATCCATTTGAATTCACGAAGAGAAAAATGTTTCCTCTTTCGTCATTCATATAATCAAAGAAACTAAAATTCTGCCTTGCTCTTACCCTCTGTTTGAACCGTTCTGGCCCTGAGGTAGCCTTACATCAACCGCATCTTCAAACAGTTCTTTCAGGTCATCAACCGTTGCTGAGAAGGGAAGGTTTTTTACAAAGAGTGTCCGTGAGTCTCTTTCTGGAGGAGAAAAGATAATTAAATATTAATATTGGCCTCAGAAAAATGTTATTTCTTCAGAAAATCTTTAGTTCATGATGGTCCATTCCCCACAAAGTACCTTTCTTTCCCTCTTGTGCGTTCTCTTTGCTGCGGGCCTTGTCCAGCCTCATCTCCTGACCCATGAATTTCTTTCCATTAAGCTCCAGGGCTTTGTTCATGTCATCCTCAGATTCAAAGTCCACATAGCCAAATTTTCTGTTGGAACAATTCACAGAATAAATACATTTCAATGAAAAACACAAAAAAATAAATAAATAAAAAAAAAAAAAAAAAAGAAAGGCTTTAAATGAATTCTCAACACTTAAACACTTTACTCTTCAGTCCTTCAGTGTGTTGAGACTTCATTTAAAGCCTTTTTTTGTTAAACAACAAATAGTCACATTTTTAAATCCTACTTTCACACACACTTGAATATTACTCATATATAAATAAGATGAGCAGAATAGATAAATATCTGAACTTCATTCCCTGTGTAAGAACTTACTTTGATCCCCCTAACCGAACGTCAGCGATCTCAAGACTGTTTTTAGAGAAGAATTTTCTCAGGCCCGTCTTGATCTCGTCAAAGTCTTTGTTGGAGTTCAAGTTTCCGACAAAAAGACAGTAGCCTAGCAAATGAGGGAGGAAAAAAGTGCATACCTCAATCATTTGTGAAAACCACATTAATTATAATTAGAAAGCCAGACACATTCAGAATAAAAAAAAGGTGACATCACACATCAGTATTAAGTCCCTTGTTGATCATCATTACAAGTCAAATTCCAATTAACAAAGCAATCCATTATTTTTACCTTCTCCATCAGGCTTTGATTTTTTGGCAGGTGTTGGTTCCTTCTTACTCTCTGCCTTCCTCTTTGTAGCTTTAACTGGAGCTTCTGTTAAGAAAGGATATAAAGGTTCACAGTATAGTCATTCCAAAAGATTTGGAAGTGTCCAATCGTACACAAAAGAAAGATCGTGCAGAGAGGATGGAAAAAAAAAAATTAACCACTTCACCCTGGCTAAAATGTGGTCATTGCTTACATTTGTACATTTGAGTAAAAAAAAAAAAAAAAAAAAAGCACGACAAACGAAACTAAAACAAGTTAACCTAGCAGTGTTATAAAAGCAACTTAACTTCCATGCCTATAGGGGGACCCTCTGAGCAAAAGACTTCCTTAAAGCTTTTCAATATTAAAATCTTGTGATATCAAATTACAAAACACAATCCATCCCGCCGATTAGTGAAACTTACCCTCTTCTTCCTCCTCCTCTTCATCATCATCATCATCGTCATCATCATCCTCCTCTGATTCTTCTTTGGCTTTGACCATGCCTGCCTTCTTTGCCTTTGTGGCTGCTGGAGCAGGAGTGGTGTCCATCTCTTCTTCAGAGTCTGAAAGAAAGAAATATCAAAAGGTAAGTCTAACATTTGCTGTGACTGAATTTGGACCATGTGATATCTGCTGTTAACCTGGGTCAGATACATAAGAATGTGACATCACAGAGGATCTGTATTAAGTCCCTTGTTGATCATCATATAGTTCTGGAAACAATTTCAAAATAATCTGGCATCAAAGGCATTATCTTACCTTCTTCATCTTCATCATCATCAGATGATTCCTGAGCAGCCGGTGCTTTAGCAGCTACTTTGGCTGCTCCTTTAGCTGGAGTAGCCTTTTTGGGGGGTGGTGCTTCCTCTTCTGAATCGTCGTCGTCGTCATCATCATCATCATCAGACGACTGTTTAGCAGGCTGTGCTTTAGCTGCAGCTTTGGCGCCACCAGCCTTCTTAGGGGGTGGGGCCTCCTCTTCTGATTCATCGTCGTCATCCTCATCATCATCAGAAGACTCCTTTGCAGGCTGGGCCTTAGCAGCACCCTTAGCAGGAGCCTTGGCAGCTTGCTTAGCTGCTTTCTTGGGAGGTGGCGCCTCCTCTTCAGACTCATCTACAAACAAATAAAAGTCCTTTAGCTTAACTGTAACAAATCAACTTTACAGCTTTCAGAAGTTGCACCAAAACTAGATGGAAAAAAAGTGATAAATGTGACAGCGATTGAGGATAGAACCGGCAGACAATGAAAATACACACCGGCACCGAAGACATAGCGCTGCATTTGATTTCCCTCCGTACATAACACACATGAGTACTAAACAACCACATGTATGCCAAGAAATGGAGGATGCCTAGCAGGTTTTACACAAAACATTAAACTTGGACGTACATTTGAACTAGATCTAAGTAGTCACGACTAGTCAAATATATATATATATATATATATATATATATATATATATATATATATATATGCATTAATTACAACTTCCATAACACCTGCCAAACAGATGCGATCCAATCACCAATTGTGCAATACGACATACCATCATCATCATCTGATTCCTCTGCCTTTGCTGCGGCTTTAGCCTTAGGTTTTCCTTTTGCAGGAGTTGCTTTTGCAGCTTTCGCCTTCACAGGTTTCTTCTTTGGTGGTGGCGCCTCCTCTTCAGATGACTCCTCCTCTGTAGATGATTATGGATATTTTAAAATAAAATTTTAAAAATTTAGATCCTAACTAAGAACACTGAAAGTGAAAAGAATATTTTATTAATTAATTAAATAAATTGTTGCTTACCAGAATCATCATCGTCATCTTCACTTTCTGCTTTTTTAGCAGGAGTGCCATTTTTGACGGCTGGGGTGGCTTTAGCTGGAGTAGCTTTCTTTGCAGCTTTAGGTGGAGGACTCTGAAAATAAAATACAAGTTTATCAACTCTTGTAATACTGCAGATGACCAGAACTGAACATAAATGTTTAAAAATAACAGTTGATGCACTGTACCTCTTCTTCCTCCTCACTGCTTTCTTCTTCACTAGACTCCTCTTCTACCTCTTTCGGTGGTGGAGGGGCTTTTTTCTTCTGAATTTGCTGATTTGCGGACTGGCAGGAGAAAAGGACAATAAACAATTAAAAAAATATAAATGACCTCAAAGAATAAACATGGTCAGCTTTGTCCAATTGTAGATTTGGAATTGGGGGGGGGAGGATAACCCATTAGAGAAGCAGAAGCATGCCTGCTTAATCTTGGTTTTGGTTGCTCGCCTCGTGTGTCACTCAGAGCAGACACCCTACCCACGTGGAGCTCAAGAGGCCAGCCAGTTAGCATGTTGGCTAACATGTGTGCTGGTGGACAATTGCATTTTATGTGCAAAAGATTTAGGTAAAATAAATGTATTACGTTGTAATTAAATTGTTAATTCCAACTAAAGAAAAACGCTGTGACCACAATTAAAATGACAAATTGAGAAAAATTACCTAAACCTTAAACGATCACCGCGCCAACTGCAATAAGAACGTTTTACCAGCAGCGGTATAACCTTTCCAATAATGTCGAAACTTGCTAAAAATGTTGACATAAATGGATACACTGATATAAAGCAATTTCTTTTTTGCACTTTAAAAGCCTGTGTTTAAGTCGAGAACGCGCATGAATGCCATCTTGAATAGTCAGTTTGCGTTGATAGGCCACAACAGGCCTGAGAACCGCAGCAAGGAGCAAACATGGCTGAACACGAGCGAAGGAGGAAAAAAAAACGGTTTAGCTAGAAAAGAAACATTACATTTTTGAAAAAGCAAAATCAGAAACAACTTAAAAATAAATAAGTAAAAAGGTTAATTAACTGCAGTAGACTGTGGCAGAGTTATTTATGTGCTACTTTCTCCTATTTTCTAAAACGCAGCAACTTCTGCTTAGAGGCCTCGTGCGTAAACACGGCTTAATTTCTAACCCCAAAGCCGTGCGAGTAAAATTCGCGTCGTTTGGACTTACCTTTGCTAACTTCACCATGGTTGTTTTTGTTGTGTTTCGAAGAAACACAGAAGAGCCGAATTTCTGGACACAATTATCAAAATTGCCGATGTGTGCACGTGGTCCTGCCTGCTCAGAGGGACATTGGACAGGAAAGACAGAGGCTACGCAGATGCTGCTGCTCTCCAGCTCAGCGCGCTTACGACGACCCACCCACATGACTGTGCCGACCAATCACGGCTTCGCATATTTGCATCGTGCCCGCGCCTCGCTTACGACATTGGATTTATTACTGCACAAAGAAACAAACGATTAATTGTTTTATTCCATTTGAAATAAATTCTGGAAATGCCAAAGTTGCTGTTTACGTTTCTGTGCTGTACTTCAAGAAAAAAAACTATAATGTTATGACCAGCTAAGAAATTTTGCTTTATTTGCTAAGATAAATTATGTCAGTTTCACAAACAGCAGCATGTCATGGGTTGTAACTGTACAAAGTGCCATTATATCCAATGCAGCTGTTTATGTGAGCCACGTGGTTTGGGCCAGCTGCCACTACCCATCATTCAACTATGAACGTGGGCCTACTGTGAGCAACTCGCTGGTGCACGTGGTCTGTGTTTGGTTGCTTAGTTGTGCTGTATATTTTCTATTACTTTCTTTTTTATGAAAATGTGTGCTCTTGTGACGTGTTTGGATATTAAATTGCATAAAAATGAAAGAAGTATTGAATAACTGTTAAAATGAAATCTTGGGATGTCTTTGAAGATTTACTGCCTGGGAGTTTCTTCAACAGATAGTAGCCATCATTCAGATCACACAGTTGTTTTTACGAATGTCTGCTGCTTCTATGATGTATGCTTTCCAACACTACCACCACTACCATGTTTCTGAAACTCTGACAGCTGCCCTAAAGGTAGTAATCAAGTGGAGATAACAACATTTCTCAAAATATTTATTTGATCATTTTTTATTATTCATACAGCTTTATCATCTGAGTCAACCACTGAAAACAAAAAGAAAAGGTATGCTATATATAGACAAATATATATTCAGTTTTTTCTCTCAAGATCAAAATCATCCATCCATCCACTATATACGCTAAATTCAACTAATTCAAGGCCATGGAGCTGGAGCTCATCCCAGCTCATCCTGGGCAGGTTGTCAGTCCATCACAGGAACACATATGCATGGATGAGCAAGACCAAAATATTTTCTGTAACTGAAGTTAAAATAGGATCTTGGAGCTTCTAAATTTGTGCCATGGTGCTATCAGCAGAGGTGTAGTGGTGTAGCAGTAATGTGCAGAAAGGACATATAGTCCAACTGCTATGCAAGGTACTCAGCTCATGCTAACCTGCCAGCTAGTCTGAGAAGAATCGCTCCAACACCTCACTTGCTCCCTTAAAAGCTTTGCTTTCCTTTCTTCTTTGGCTGCCATTTAAACAGAAAGTAAGCTTGCTTCACTCTGTCTGGATGCATCCATACATTGCAAAGAATAAAGGACAAGAGACAGGTTGTCATATTTTGTGTCACCACATGCATTTTTATAGTTCCAAAAAAAGTGGGAATGGTGTGTAAAATGTCAATTACAAACATAATGAAATCATTTGCAAATTTCATAAACTCACATTTTATTCCCAGTAGAACATAAAGAAAATATCAGATTGAATTATATAATCAACATAAATAAGTATATAAATGGAAATGTGACTAAACTGAGAAAAAAATAGATGCATTTATTTTTACATGTCCTTTATCCTATTTTCTTTTTTATTATCATGGAGGGAGGGCTGGAGACCATCCCAGCTTGGCTTTCTCTGAGCGAAAATGAGTGCTACACCATGGAGAGACCCGTCTCATCCATCTCAGGGCCACACACAGACAATCAAGACAACATCCACACTGTTTTTCTCTTTTAAGTATACATTTACTGTTCATTGAGAATCCCGGTCAACATGTATACGTTGGACTGAGTGAGGAAGTCAGATTACCCATAGCAAACCCATGCAGGCACAAAAATAACATGTAAACTTCACAAGACAGGCACCAGACAAGGTTTGTAGTACCAGCTTGCTTGGCGTGAGAAGACAGGAGGCTAAACACATCACCACTGTGCTGCCTGGTATTTTACGCACACGCATACACACACGCACATATGTATATGTACACACACATTTTTTTCTTATGTCAACACAAATAAATGGACAAATAACACATGTTTATAAATGAAAATTGTTCATGACTTTTGTTTAAATGTGTATATAAGAGGGTCATTTATCCAAAGACCAGAGAGTTTAGTCCCAGAGGACATAAAGGACATAAAGTGCACGTCTGAGTCATTAACCCTCAACACCACACAGAGGCAGCATTGCATTTTATTTAACTCACGGTTCAGTCCCAGTGAATTGAGACCATTTGATTAGTGCACGGTGGTTTTCATTTTCTTTGATTTTTTTTCTTCTTCTTTTTCTTTTAAAGCAAAAAAGCAATGTCGACGCTGTTTTACTTCCTTTTAATTGAAATTGAATCTTTGTACATTTTAGTTAACAGTACAGATTGTTTTAAAGATGTTACTCAAAACTGTCATCAATAATCGGATTTCTCTGGAGCTCTGGTGTTTTTTCCATCTATAAAACCTTTCAGATTCTGACTAATTACAGGGTTAAAAATGTCCCATACTTTTCCTTTTGTGACTTTCGTGCTCATTTAGCACACATGTTTCTTTTGTAATCACCTTCTGCTGAGTTTCAAGCTATGTCACAATAACTGAGGATCTATTTCTAAATGGAAAGTTAAATGAAGTGCCACAGTAGATGGTCTAAGTGAAGAAAGGTCATTTCTACACAAATCTTACATCATCTTACATCCTCATGTAAGTGGATGTAAGAATATTTCCTCTCTTGCACCTGCTAACTACTGATGTGCTTCAGGGGTCAATTAAATCATCCAAATCTGACATTCAGAAGGCATTTTGGTGAAAAGGTGCATCCTGAGGGACTGGATTTTCTTCATCATAAGAAAACCTGTTATTCCTGGGCAGTCTACCAAAACTGCTCATAGCAAAATTTAAGTTTGTCAAACTGTGTTGATATTTCCCAGTATGTCCCAATATGTTTACCATGATAGCTAATGGAGCTAAATCCTAAATCATTTGACTGCTGTGTTGCTGGATTCTGGATATGTGTTGTCAATAGGGCCGCAACATCACATAATCAAACACTGTGCATCAGGCGTGGAAGCTCCAAATAAAAGAAACACGTTTCACAATCACAGTTACAAGTTCACCCTCGTCCCCTGATCTCATCCATTCTCTTTCAAAGAGTGGTTTGTGGAAATTGGGATATTCTTTTCAAAGAATATTTGTACCCCTTTATGTTACTAAAAACCTTAATTCACCCACTCCTGAAGAATAAAATAGAGACCAAATAAGTCACATGCAACCATTCAGTTTCCTAAAAAAAAACTCAGTCATTTAAAAACAGTCATTTATAAAGGGAATATTATTCTTTTTAAAGTCTATGATTTTATGCATCAGGACATAAATATATTCGCTGGTCTTTCACAGGTCTTAAAATTAGGTCAATGCAACTTCTGATGAACAGCAACTCATAACATGTTAGGATGTGTCAATATTTATGAAACAAACCTGAAACCAAAATTCAGGAGCAGTGCATGTAGAAGTGTATATTATGAAGCTGAGGTAACTGATCATTAGCAAGTGTGAAGTGTGTCATAAAGTCGTCAGGTCAATTAACAAGTCAAATATTAAACTACGTGACGGTTACTATTAGAAAAAGATTGCTCAAGTAATGTTGTCAGAAGAAAGCCACTTCTCTCTAAAAAAAGAACACAATTGTATTTATTGCTTAGGTTTGCAATGTTGTTTTTGCACAAATCACAAGACTTCTGGAAAATTTTCCTTCGAACAAAGGCAATGTTTGGCTTAAAACACAGAACTACCTCTGTCAAAAACCAAATACAGCATAAGAGCACTAACACGTCCTCTCCACGTCCAGAGGCACGTTGGAGTCATTGAGTCGAACTTTTCACCTTCATATATGAAATGATTCTAAAGTCAATATGAGGTCATCTGTCTGATGGGTATAGCTCAGCTGAAATTTGGTTCATGCAGGGGAAATATGATTCCACACACACCTCCAAATCTGCAACAGGAGAAATCGAAAGATGAAGGTGTTACAAGCACCAGGCCTCGATCAAACTGAAATAGCATGGTTGGACCTTGAGAGAGCTGTGCATATATGGGTGCCTTTGATAGATGTCATAAACAGTTACCCCATGTCATTGTTTCAAAAGGTGGTTCTACAAGCTATTACATCATGGAGTTCTCTTAGTATTTCATACACACTTTTTATGGTTTAGATTTTAATGAAAACATAGCAACAGTATAACAGTCATCAATGTTCATTTGGGGATGTATTTACTTCATTTTTATTCTTTATGTTCCCTTTTTTTTCAAATAAGTCTGTAAGATCTTAGAATTAAATGACAATGCCTTTTTCTAGATAGCTGTGCAGCACATTATTACAACAAGTGAGATAAAAGACCTAAAAATGCCTGTTTTAGAGCAACATTCGACAAGCTCATCCATCCCACCTCCCAGGGGGTCTCATTGATGAAATCCTCCAGTCAGTACAACAACATAGCCAGCATGAATAGGAAAAAAAAAACAATGTTTAAAATGTCATAGTTTAATGGAAAATGCAAAGAAAGACACAATTTGACAAAGCAAACTGCAACAGGCTGCCAGCTGAGTAGTGCCATCCTATATGGATTTACAGAAGGCAAATAGAAATGAGACATTCGACTGGAGATGTTCATCTTCTTTCCTGGTTGAGTGTTAAGCAGCCCGGATGAAAAGGGCAGCTGTGACAGAGTCCATTAGCCGCAAGAAAAGGATCTGACTTAATGTCGGCAACGGCAGCCGAGCTCTCACACAGGTTATACAGATCAGCTCAGGTTATTCACATCCCACACTCCCAAAATACTTTATTTAAAAGCGCAAATAGGCAACTTAAGTCTTTTTCATTTTGCTATTTTACATTTTTTGAAAATGTTAGTTCACATAACCCCAGTATTTTTCAATGAATACCATGTTTTGGAAAAGATCACATACACCCTACATGTTCACCAACATTAAATACCAACCAGAGTAAAAGTAAATTAGTTTATGAGTCTATTAAAGGTCTTTAAAGTCTGAGCAGATAATCCTCCCATCCTCATCCAAGTTGTGTTCATTTTATTTCATCCTTAAACAAGAGTGTTATTATAATTATGAATCTGTTATGTAATTTTTTTTTCTGTTTTTTTATTTATCTTGATATGTAATTGCAAACATGATTTTATATTTGCATATAATAAGATGTTGTTTTTTAGTTCCCACAGCTCTAAGGCTGTCTCTACTGTGACAATGTGCCTGCGGAGGCTTCTTATAATTGAGCGCAACACTTTAAATATCATGTCTGTAATAATAATATTAAGTCAGCCATGAGGCTGTTCAATAACACATCTGGCTCAGTGATGACCAGTGTCACCATGGCAACTCAGTGCTCTTCTTCATGTGCAGTAAGAACAAAATGTGCAATAATCAGTGTTTGCAATGGGGTTAAACTTCAATCCTTAGTGCAAGTCTGACTTGTACTGGGACTGTAAATGAATACATTTGTGTTTGTGTGTATATTGTGAGTGTGGATATTTTATGTCTACTTTTTATAAAAACATTAGTATATTTTTGACCTGCAATATTTTTTTCCTTGCTCTATTCTGATGCCGGTGCACTTCAATTTCTCCACTGTGGGATCAGTAACGTCCTATCTTGTCTTAAATTCGATATATTTACAACACCGTGCAACTCTGACTTGGAAATGTTTTATCATGAACGTTGGTCAATAGCAACTTTGAAAACACGCTCAGTAAGGAACATTTCAAACGTTCATACCCCTTAGACACCATTCTTGGCCAGAAAAAGAAAGTAGTCTTCTGCTACCGAAACCAATACTTTTCTGAGAAAATTATAGCGAATTCATTATCCCATTTTCCTCATAAAAGCATTTTCATATTCATGGCATTTTGTGTCCTATACTGCTTTCTCTCATGTCCACTGCTTTGGGAGGTCTGCCTGTACATAAGTGCCATAGTGATCAAGACATTTATGATTATTGCCATCATCATATGACTTGAAGTGATGGCATTAAAGCATTGGTCTGGATCCAAGTTCCCAATGTTACAGTAATAAAACCTCTAAACTTACTGCTTCATCTCTACCATCCTGTAAATTGACCGACACCATCTGCAATCCTTTAAATGTCACTGAAAGGTAACGCTCTGAAAACTGCAGATACAAAATAAAAAGGCAATGCGGCAGAGCCTGACAGAAAGAAGGTTTGGAGACCCATGTTATATGGAATATTCTCCCTGTACCTATGAGTGCCTGTGTGGGGGTGCGCTCTGAGTACATGTCGTGCTAATTGATGATTCTAAATTGGCCATGAGCATGAATGATTAACATGAATAGCGGGGCTGATGAAGGGTGACATCTGCCCACAACCTTCTACGTGCTGTGTGATTCAAGAAAACTGAATGCTTTCGATGCTTCATCCCACTCATGTCCTAAAAAAGTACTACAAACATGGTTGGTAATTTGGGAATCATAATGGGAGGTTGCAAGTCTAAATCACGATAGGTCACATGTGCGATGAATAATCTTGAAGTACTATGTTAAATTTCTTCAGATTTTTCTTCAGTTTTATGCTTTAATCTGTTGTGCTTTAATCTAAAGACTATGGTCTCTCCCCTTGTTGGTCCTTGGTGTGACAAATGACAATAAAAAATACCACTTCTCCACATGAAAGCTAGGACAAGAAACAAGCTCAGTGGCTCAGAATTGAACAATTTTGTTGAAACACAGGCAAGATGACATGGTGGTGCACATGGAATGTTCTTTTTATATCATTTTTGAAAACATTTACAACTATTTGCGACAAAAGGAAAAAAAAAATGTTGCAAACAGAATTGACCTGCAGTTTGCATTCATTTTCAAAATGTTACATAAATAAGACTCATTTATAAATACCTCTTTTTATAAACATATAAATATTTTTTTAAACATAAATACAATTATGCAGGAGAAGATGAAGTACTTGAATGTACAGCAGCAGCAGTAGCAGCAATAATGTACAGCTTTGCAGTTTTTTGTTTTTACACCATTGTCCACAATTTTGCAGTATGCATCTGTGTCATATATATATATATATATATATATATATATATATATATATATATATATATATATATATATATATATATATATATATATATATATATATATATATACATATATATATGTATATATATATATCTATATATCTATATATATATATATATATATATATATATATATATATATATATATATATATATATATATATATACTTAAAAGAGGATTTTGTAGCATTGTCTTCCCAGTCTTTGTTTATGCTGGTCATGGTCGTACCAAAAATCTTGTTTTTCTATATCTTTTTTTTTCTCAGGTGAGAACAATTTAAACTCTTGTTGTCCAAACCCATCGTCCAGGAATCTACAAAAAGAAAGGAAAACAGAAGAGAAAAGTTTAAAGTCATTGTCGTAGATATCTTAGTAATCACAAAGTAATGTCTTCTTGTCATTTCTATGGGAATTTCCAGTTTCAAAGACTGTTATCCTGACCCTTCATCTGACCGCTTAGACTATGAATCCATAACTCACAAGTTCTCGCTTTTATGAGTGTCAACCATTGACCAACACGCTCACTTAAATTCGTCACAGCGTCACACACCCCCATAAGCAATTCACATTTTTGCCGCAACCTCAAAAATGCCTCAACCCTCAGGACTAATTGTGTGTCACCTAGCCTCCGCATGACTTCATTCACCAACATGACCCCTTCCTTGTTTTTGGTCAAAACTCTTGGGTAAAGAAAATGGGTTTCCCAGAAAGCTCCTGACCACCGCAGGGTGCTCTGTTTTTAAGTGAGAATACAAATGTGTGTTTGCTTCCACACTCCCATCCTCCATCTGCCCTTGTCTTCCTTTCTCTCTAAACATGATGCATGCTGCTGGTTTCCTGATGAAGCAGATGGGATCGTTCATAATCATGTGGATAGACTGTACATGGGTGGACTTCCTTAACACCCACTGGACTGTTTCCCATACAACATTTACCAGCACTTTAAGTGCGGGCTTTCCTGAAGGGATTCCCACCCTTGTTAGTAACACAGCTTGACATGATGATATCAGTAGTTTGACACATGAGGTTTTCCTCTCCTGCAGTTTAACATAATTTCAAGTATCAGCTTGGCCAATACAAGAATTCATCTTTCACAGCAAAATGAAACTCTATGACTGCATACTCTCTGGCAATCATATTGCATAACTGACACCACTGATACTGATCCCACTAATTGTCTTTGTGTTCATTCATCCGTCACTTACCACTGAGAAAAGTTTCCTCATCCTCCCCTCTTTCTTTCCTTATCTGTTCACTCCTTTAATTCCCATGCACAATTCTTAGAAACAAGACTGCCCTTTTTTTGCCTCATTTCTCAACACCATTCATATTGCCATTCGTCCCCATATGAATCCCACGTATCTGTTTCATTTTCACTAACTCCATCAAGGTGAGAAGTAAGAAGGCTGTGATGTGACGAGGCCACTCACCATCGGAGCGCAGCGCTCTCCCTAGCAGCCCATGCCACTGATGGTTCCTATCCGGTCTATCTTGTGTCCGAAGCATCCACTCCGCGACGAGGATCCACCTTTCTTGCTTTCCGACTTGTGTTTGTCGTTAAGGAGACGAGCCCACATCCCTCTGGCGCGGGTGTCCATGCGTAAATCACGCAGTAACCGCATCCGCGAGCGCACAGCGTCTAGCCGCCTCTCCCTCTCACCCGACTCCAGAATCTCTGCCAGCTCCTCTCCCAGCAAACTTCTAAGAGACTGGAAGATTAAGAAAACAGATAAACAATGTGCCCCCTTAGGCAAACGCACACACACTCGTTTTGGTGCTTGTTCGAGCAGACTGCTGGTTTGCATAATACTTGCGGTAGATCCGCTCTGTTAAGCTCATTAACATGTGATTCATTGTGACGAGTAGTGCTCCCTTTTAAAGAAAAAAACTGATTGAAGAGAAGCAAAAAAAAAAAAAAAAAAGAAGAAGAAGGTAGATAGGTGATAGGTGACAACATAGTTTTGACTTTGCTCCCTCAGAGAATCACCAGAGGCTGTAAAGCAGGTGCCTGCTGCCCGCTCCTCTGCTCTGAGCTGTTGCACCAACCTCAGCCTTTCCTAAACCCAAGACACATATGCAAAAACCTGCATCACTTAGGCATATCTCAGATATTCGATGTCACTGAAGTCGATGCTTATGCTTATTCGATTTTAAGCGCAAATTCTGTAAGTCTGTTGCAGTTTCATGTCGTGAAATAAAGTGAAAATAGTCGGTCCAAGCCGGTGTTTGATGATCTTGCAAGGTCGCTTCTTAAAGATGTTTCATTATAAAGGATTGCATGATCTTTTCACTCACAGATGCTAAAAGTGACAACAAAAAAAAGAAAGAAACTGACCTGGTGGGGAGTAAAATGCTGTGAGACATCACTGAGAAATCATTGCAAATAAAGCATGATGTCCCCTTATTGGGGAAAAAGTAGGCTGAAAGGAGGGAGAGTAATTTGCAGGAAAGTTTTAGACTACAACTGTGGAAAAATGTCTTTGCTGAACGCAACTGAAATAACGAAATATGATGCGTAAAACAACAGTCTTGGGCGCCTGCACCACAGAACAGCTGTTCTCTCGGCGCTCAGCTTCCAACATCCAACTCTACACTATAAATACACTATTTTTGTTCTCAGTAATTGGAACACAATTGACTTACCTTCTGTTGCGCTTGGGTTAAAGGTTTTGCCCCCGTCCTTTCTGAAAGCAAGCTGACCAAAAGTCCACATGCAACCAAGTATGACAAGTTCATTTTGGCGGCTGTTGTAGTCGTTTGAGCGCTTCCTCTGCCCTGAAGTTCTGCAAGAAGGTTGGTGGCTTCAGTCAGTCAGCTGTTAAACATAAGATGGAGTGCGTCCTTTACTCCAAAGCTCCTCAAGTGCTCTTCTAACTCTGAGCATTAGTCCTCACCGCTTTATAGCCAGCCCATGGTGATGTCATGATAACCTGCGTAATGGTCCTCCCTCTGGCCAAATCCTTGTTTTCTCTACCTGCTTCCGAGCACGTCATGCCAGGGATTAATTAAAAGGTACAAGTCTGGTCATCGAGGCTTTAGAGGAAATTATATCGGCTATATTCAAAGGAAGCACAGACTTTTAACTTTTTAGACCTCTGGCTGAGATGCAGGAACTGAAACCTAAGGTGCTTTCAAAGGCTGTAGAGCAATTTTTGCATTTTTTTTTCCAGGAGACACCTGTCAAATACCCAGATATCTAAAGGGAGAAATGACACCACCAAAGGCTTTTCTTTGTGTGAGACTCTGCTCGGATTTGAAACTGACTCTAGATAATGATGTTAATTGAGATTTATTTTTTCTACCCAAACTGGTCAGAACAGAAGCACAAGTTACAGCAGCATAAACTACAGAGATGTCTATTACAGCATTACATTAGTCATTACAGCACTGAGCAACAGGAATCCTGTTATCATATGCAGTAGTTTTCATAAATCAATATGATAAATCTTATAATGATGCTTTAAAAAAATCTCTGAAACACAAAGAAGTTTCATTATAAATCTCAAAACATGGATAGTTTTATGACTATGGAAAGAAGAAAGTGCAGCATTCGAGAGCAACCTGCAGACACACTGTTACACTGGACACTAATGCTTATTACTACATGACATATGTTCTCTGGCATTAATATAATATTTGAAAACTTTAGATGGGATGCTTTTAAAAAAGCTGGTTAAAGCTGAAACCACCACATGACTTCACTGGTGTAGTTACAAGTTTCCGAGGAAACTTGAGGTGGAGCTATGTCACAACAGTAATTCAGTTAAGAAAAAAAAAAAAAAAAAGCTACGTGATGAATTAAAAAGCCAAGTCACTCTGGAATAGCCTGGCTGCCTGTAAAATAGTACAATCTCAGGCAACATCTTTTTTGGGACACAGAGTGGCAGTATTTGCTGTGCCAGAAAGCAGATACCATTTTAATCTATAGTTAAATCTTAAGAGGATCAATACAGTCCTGCATAATTCAGTTATTACACTGCAAACCATGTAATCCAAATAATACTGTTAAGAGCATATAAGAGAGACATGTGCAAAGCTGAAATTAGAGTCATATTTAACCTCTTAAGACCCAAGCTCTTGTTTGATATGCATTTTTTATTTCTCTTTGCTATTTGGGCTTATTGGACCCTGATAAGTATAAAAACTAAGCATCATCTTTTTACATGGTGTAGTTTTAGAGAAAAATGATGTCCACATATGTGGACACTCGGTCTGAATTTCCTTAAAACACAATAAGGTCACCTTTGTGTAATAGAGAGCAAAACTCTTTATTTTCACCCTGAACAGAGCAGTTTTTTTGTTCTGACTGCTTTTGGCATGTATTAATAACACATACAAACATATTTTTGAACATGTTTTGAAAATCATAGTGCAAAAAACAAAACAAAGTCACATTTTTGCCCCTTTTGGACAGTCACAGCTACAGTAAGACATCATATGCTTGTAACAAAATATAAAACATTCAAGGCATTTTGCATTGTCACTGTAGCATACTAATAACACATACAAACATGTGTTTAACATGTTCTGAACATCATTGTGCAAAAAAACTAAATAAAAACAATGCCCGTTTTGGACAGTCAGATTTGAAGATTTATCTTCAAATAAGAACAAATACCTTTATTGTTCTGTCCCTGAGGGCTTGGTCCTGGTGTTGGCTCTTCTGGGCCATCATTTGAGTCATCAGCTTCAATGTGTTGTCTTTGACGGCGACGTCTGGGAGTGTGGGATCTGGCGTCATAGTCTGAACCTGTACCTGTCCCTGAATCTGTCAACAAGTGTTGTAAATTAGCATTTTGCTACAAATATTGAATGGTGCTGTGTCTGTATGTTTTCCTCACAATCTTTCACCTAGCCTTGAAGCCCTAACTGCCTAAAATAAACTAGTATCCACTGGGTCTTGCTAACCATTATTTTCACGACGGAAACGTTTACGTCCCCTGCTGTGCTCAGTGGGAATGGGGTCTTCTTCACCACTGTCATCATCACTGCTGCTTTGTTCCTGTGGTGGGGGCTGATAATCAGCATCCAGGATGGCATCATCATTGTCAGACAAATTATCCAAATCTGACTCTCCATCAAGTAACTCGAGCAGCTCCAGTGCTCTTTCCACAGAAAAACGCTCTGAAAATAAAATCATGAAAAAATCAAATACAAATCCATGTAATTTATGTATTTATGTATTTATTTATGTATTTATTTATTTATTTCACTGAGACAATGTACAGGTTTTTAGCTGCATCAGAATTAGCTATAAGCCTGCTGTTCCTGGGCACATTTTTGCTAACATATTATCATTTTTAACAAAGCTAAGTCCCTGTGTACACATACGTGTACATCATGTTTAGCATCATACTAGATCATTATTTTTACAATTTTTTGTCAAATTTGCATGTCATGACAAACTTTCAATGCTTATATGCATATATAAACAACAATAAGCCAAGAAATATGATTGGATTTCTTACCTTGTCGACGTTTTCGTTTGGAGTGGCCGGGCGAACTTTGCCATGTGCTGGCGGCCATTTTGAATTTTTCCTGAAGTGTGTAGTACTCTTCTGACACTACTGGGTGGTAGTGTAAGGGTCCACATATGTGGCCATAAGGCCCCAGTTAAGCAAAATTAGCTACTATGGTAATATAACCCAAAATGTGATGTCCACACATGTGTACGCCAGGTCTTAAGAGGTTAAGGTATTAATTTTCAGTTATAAATGTTTTGGGCCCTGAATCATGAATCATCTGAATGAGTGTCTGACAACAGAAGTGCAATCATTTGCATAGCCATGTAACCTACTTACAACATATACTGTTCATTTGTTTTTTCACAAAACAAAAATATTCAGAGCATCAGCCATAAATTGTACTCTTTATTTTATTCAAAATTCCATTTTGTACAAGAGGGGTTTCTTTTTGCAGCTGATAAATGATGTGGGTGACAGGATAATGGCCAGGACTGAACTGAATACTTTTTGGATTAAACCAGTCATCAAATTGTTCTAAAGACAGAAGCATCGCAGAGAGAAAAGCTGGTTTAAATCTCAAGAGCTCTCCATGGCTTTTTCTGAAGTCACCCTCTACCAATGTATAACGCACCGCACCTCAGGGCTGTCCTATAGAGGGGGGCAATGAAGTGAGCAGAATCAGCATTTGGCCATCATTGGTGTGTTTTTCTTTTTTTTTTTTATTGGGGGGGGGGGCTGATTTTTGTGCCATTCCTGCAATGACCATTGCTTGTACACTACTTATCATGATGAATTGTGGGATACATTGAGTGGATAATACAGGGTGTATCAACTATTATAGAATATCACATGCAGTGTCACATGCAGTGTTGCCATATGTACGATAATTATTGTTTTGGATGATAATTTTGACTTCTATATGATGTGTGATCAATATTTGAAAAAATATCCCAAATGTACAATAGTTTCACACTGCCTCTCACAGAGCGACCGATAAAGGATTTCCTTGTGTCTGTGATTCACTATCAGTCTGATTTGAAATCAGATTCAGTCTAAATGCTCACTGAATATTTACCTTGTCATGCCAGTCTCAAAAACTGACTCTGGATCTGTAGTAAATGGTCAACAATATCTCTCGTATGTTCTCATGACAGAGAGCTTGTTATATATTTTTTCAATGGTAAAACTGCTTTATAGGCTGTACTATGTGTGGTCTATAATAATGTGTTATTGATGCAGATGGTCTTGAGCCTGTAGGAATGTAAATTCGATGCGTGTGATAATTTTCCTCAAAATACGATCATTTTAAGCTGCTAGCAGGATACTTCAACATTTCCCATCTAGCAACACTGATCATGTGTAAGGAGGCAGAACTCACACCCATCCAGGGCTTTGCAGACCCCTGTCTTTCTCTCTGATGGCATCTTCCATTTATTCAGTAGAAGTAGGCAGGACCACTTCTCGTCTCACTGTCAGTGATGATCTGTTCCTTGTCGAATTGATGGGAACGTAACCTGGAATTTCATGTGAAATCCAGCTTGTCGATATTCTTCCACCTTTTATCCTTACCCTTGTGATAAATCTGTGCCTTCTGAGTTCGCAAAGCCGCTTTAAAACCATAGGTTTACATGAAAAGCCCCAAATGGAGCCATAACGACCAATTTCGACTGGTGCTGCCACCCAGTGGATACCATTTTCTCGGTAGTCGGGTCTCCCCTGTTCTCGATATATGTTTGGATAGCACTGTAAAATGGCAAACACATAGTTGTTCACTCTGTAGAGAGTAGGGGGTAATTTTGAACATGAATGTACTGAGCTGTTGTGTTTGTAGCTTGACAACAACTGAGCTGATGATGTGACATGCAATGCCAGCTGTTAATACTGGAAAACTCAAACATAGATGGAAATGAATAGCCAACCGGTAAATATCTTGAAGCGTTTATAGTAAGCATAGTAAACAACCACTGCAATCGCTCTGACTTAACTTCTAACAGTCCGTGCTTGTCTTCAACAGTGGTCTAAGCTCTTCCAGTTTTTTTTTTTTTTTGTTGTTGTTGTTTTTTACCAGTGACCTCGCGTTTTCCAATAAAATTCAGACAAAAATGGTAGCGAGGTCACTGCAATGGGCTGCCACCAGTGTGGTGCCATTTTAGGATTCTAAGATCTGTCAGTCCATCACAGGACTGACACAGACAAACACACTTGGACTGATTTCGAGCGCCAATTTAGATGTTTTAATGTCTTTGGGATTGCTGGAGGAAAGTCATGCAGGCATGGGGAGAAACATATAAGATCCACACAGTCTTTCAAGACACCCAAGGTCACCCTACCAGTCAACAGAAAAAAATAAAATAAAATAGAATTTCCCCTAGACTTTGTCCTCTTCAACACAGCACAGTAGCTACTCAGTCAACAGCCCTGCATGTTACACCAGTCGCACTTCTCAAGGATTCATTCATTCCTTACCCAGATGTGCTACCCACAGATTTCTATTTCTTTAACACAAAAAAGTTAAAATAAAGCTGTTTTCTACTCCACCAGCATCGTGCAGGTTTCTAGCATGAGTCATAAATCCTTGTGGAGTGCCATTTACAGACATGACTATTACACTGTCACACAGACACATCGTTGTACTTTTTGACATTTTTCTTTTCTCAAAAATCAAGTGAACATGTTGGCGTTTAGGATATCACTCAAATGTAATATCCTCTGAATTTGGACAGCCTGAACTTGTGAAATTTTAATGTACTGGTATGTCTTTTCCATAAATGGAGCAAAAAGTATTTTTTTTCCTTCTTTTTTTTTTTTTTTTTTTTTAAGTGTGACATGCTTATAATAATCCTCAAATCGTATGCTTGTAGCAAGTTCAGTTACTTCATCCAAGTTGCTCTGCTGCATATTTCCAGTTCAATTAAATTTTTTAAATTTTAAAATAAGCCAGATTTCACTGGGACCGGCATTAAAAATATATATTCACGCCATAAGCTCTGTTGAGATCCTTATCTCAAGTAACGGAAGTTTTACTCTTAAGCATCCTTAAAGTAAAATAGCTGTAGTGAAGAAGTTCAGTCTCTTGGAGGAGCCACTTCATATCAAACTAATCTCACTAACTTCATTATACAACATGGACCTGCTGAACTCTTCTGACCTTTTGTACATGACGAATGCCATGGTTTTTACAAAACATTTTTCTGTGATGGCTAATTCCTTTTATTTTGAATTTTAACGAGTGAGTGACACATTCTTCCTTAACGCTGCAGCTGTTGTGACACAAGTTTGCCTTTTTTTTAAAAAATATAGTTTAACAATGTTACATGCTTTTCCCGATGACATCACGCTGCTGACTGAGAACTCCTACTTTGCCTATGTCCTTCTGTTATTCCCAGTTCTTAACAGTGCATTTGATGCAAAGTCTTATCCGCTTAATTTCAGATTTCTAGCTTTCATGTGGCTGAGTTTAAATGAGGCAGCTTATCTCACTTACATAAAGAAGCTATACAAACCTATGGCAAGAACATATGTAGCAGTAGACCTCGCAGTGAGTGTGTATGGGAGGATTGGGTGTCTTGATTCCTCCTCTGGGGTTTGTGTAGGACAAACTACAAGGCTGTTATAGTCCTATAAATAATGGTTTTATTGCATGAGGAATTTTAATGTTTTTTACACAAGTGCCCTGACAGCTTTTGCATCTGCCATCAACACGCTTGGCTTCACTGGCAGGGGATGGGCACTTATACTTGACGCTAATGTATACATACTATATATCAGGGATGGGATGGTTCAAGAGGTGGACTTCTCCCTCATTATTGGACTTTCAAAAGTATGATGTGCCAGATAGGTACAGTGAAGCCTGAAATCTCACGGTTGCTTCACTGTTGTGCAAAAATTACATTAGCTGTTCATATGTAAAGGTTTAGAAACACAAATGATTTTGTTAGGTGAAAAATATCTCAAGTACAAAAACTGGTGATTTAATTCAGAGACTTTGTGTGTACAGATAGATTCTAGTATGCACCTGACTGGCTGCAGTAATACGTGATGTGACGGAAATGCAACCACAGAATGGTAACATTTCACACAAACTGGTCGTCATGTCACTCGAACCATGTCATCAGTGGAGTTATTTTTGATGGCAGCTTAAAATTTGACAAGCAAATTGACAGCGTGGTCAGGGTCAGTTTTTATCAGTTACGGGTTTTGACAAAAGTAAAGCAATTTTTAAATCGTGTAGACTTGGAAAAAACCATTCATGCCTTTATTAGCTCTAGAATTGATTACTGTAATGCTTTGTATGTTGGTGTCTCCAAGTTCAGAACGCCGCTGCACGCTTTTTAACTAATACCCGACGTCAGGAACACATCACCCCAGTTTTATTTTCTCTTCACTGGCTTCCTGTTTCTTTTAGAATTGATTTTAAAATGTTAATCTTTGTTTTTAAAGCCCTCAATGGGCTTGCCCCTCTCTACTTATGTGAACAAGTGCGTGTTCAGAACTCCACTAGAGGCCTACGGTCCTCAAACCAGCTCTTTCTGGAAGTCCCCAGAACCAGGACTAAACTCTGGGGTGATCGGGCCTTCTCAGTTGCTGGACCCAGACTCTGGAATAAGCTGCCTCCTGAAATGCGCACCATCACTGACTTTGGGGTTTTTAAATCCAGACTTAAAACCTATTTATTTAGACTGGCTTTTAATACAGTATTGATGTGAGATATTTTTAATTTAATTTTAATTATATTGTTATGTCGATTTTAAAGTGTTTTGTTTTAATGTGGATTTTAATGGAAAGCACTTTGGTCACCTTGTGTGTTGTAAAGGGCTCTACAAATAAACATTGATTGATTGATTGATCAGTGCATTTTTCTAACACGTTTAGGCCATTAGGAACCTATTCTGCCGACCCAGCTGCTTTCACCCATGGGTTTTGACAAAGCAAACATCATTGCAGAGTGTTTACTTCAACAAACCACTAAATTCACATTAGTAAACAGTACACATGCTCTTTTCTAGGGGAATCATTATTTTTTTCTATTGTTTGTATTTGTATTGTTTGTACATTAAAACTACTAATTAGAATCAGGGAAATCTTTTTTGAGGCTTAACTACATTGTTTCATAATGCAATTAAATGATGCTACTTTGTTGGTTGCCTATTCGATACATCAACTTTACAAGACATAAATAAACCAGTAGGCACAGACGCTACCCCCTGGTCTGTATTTCTGGGTACACAATGCACTTGAATTATTTTCTAAATTTATGTAACATTTTTACATGACTTTTTCCTTTTTTTACATACAGTAATGATTAAAGCAAACCTATATTTTATTCAGCTTGGTTCCACCTGTATGATCAAAACTAAAGAGTAATGCAGCATTGCAATGCAGGGATGGAAAACAAACCTCACAATATGAGAATCTTTTTTTTTAAAGACGGTATATGTTTTATCTTCCAAAATCATGATCCTGCAGTTTTAGGTAAAAACCAAGAAAGGCTTGAATAAATAAAAACAATACTACTACTACAACCGCAAATTATTATTATTATTACAGTATATTTATTAGTATTATTATTATCATTATACAGTTCATTATACAGAAAACTGCAGTTTTCTTGAGTTTTCCTGAGAGTTGGGGAAACCCTCTATAATATTGTTCAGCACTGCAAATGCATAAAACCAAATATGAACAATGACAGTCTGTTGTTCATATTACTGTATTCCATTTGTTAACCGCAAGTACAACGCAGTCATAAGAACAATAGTATTTTATTGCTTTTTCCTAAGCATGTACTTGTGCTTTTGCTTTATTGTAATTCCATAACCTAAATTTGCCAATGAGCTCTAAGCAGACATTTAAATGACCAAAAAAAAAAAAAAAATGGAAAAAAGGTTCAATCACTTTCAGACATTTCAGATTAAGGTTCCATTTTTCTTCACAGAACCACAGTAATACATCTTAAACTCAATACCACAAATTTCAAAAGAAAAGACTGCACATTACAGTGCTTCATCATGGCATGATGCTATTGACTTTTTAGCCCACTGGCCTTATATTTTTAAACTGAGCACCAAAAATACTCCACAGACACTTGTGTAATTTTTGCCTCCAGATTGGAATGTTGTTCCAATCTGGAGGCAAGGGGAAAGAGAAGAGAAAACTCTTACATCAAAAACTATTCTTACGCAGATTTGTTTTCTGGACCACAAGAGATGCTGTCTGGCTCTTCTTTTACTGGGTTCGTGTTTTCCAGCTGAAATGACTGTAAATGCACATGCACAAATTTCTGACATCACTAAATAATGAGCAATGATTTTTGCCATGGAAGCGTGGCATTTCTTAAGGTAACGTTGAAAAAAACAATTGTGTAATATTGATTGCAAAGTCCCCATTATAATTAACCTACCATTACTGCCAAGTGAAGACTTAATACTTTGTAAATGCTTAATGCCTTGTAAAATTCAAAATGATCAAAGCAATCAAACTACTTGAAAATAACTTAAACCCAACATTCAACCAAAAGTAGCAAAAAGACAACGGATCAAATGCTGAAACTTAATTTGTTTTTAAAAATCGCCTTATCATTTTCAGTTGGATGCTACCAACACAGATTTCAAAAGAAGTCCAACGCTCATCCGTGTTGGATGATCAGACTTGTAGACGTGAAGCAGCAGAACAAATATCTTGGTATCTTGGAACGACATAAAGCAGTGTTTTTTCCAGGTGGATGCGGTGTACTAAAAAAGTACGCCAGCGTTTGCACTTTTATCGTAAATGTCGCTGTTTTAATGTTGATAGCACTTTAATGAGGATATTTTATCATTGTTTTATTGAATCTGTCCTGACTTTTTCCTTTATCTGTTGGCATGGTTCACCTATTATAAAAACGGAAAAGTTGCCTACTGGGAAGTGTTACGTTTTAGGGGTGGGGGGGTGGGGGGGTGTTGTTGTGAGAGGCCTGACCAGGCTGGAGGCCCCAGAAGTAGGGATTTTGAATAAAAGAAACAATGAGTAATTGCAAGTGGGATAAAGTGACGTAAGCTACTTCTCTGTAGGCAAATTAGTGAGGAAAGCATGTTTAAGCATGTTACTTATTTCATTGTGTGAACTAGCGTAAGACGTTGCTGAAATTTACATGAACCAAGGTGCCCTTGAACACTGTCCTTTGGTGTTATGGGTCAAAATAGGGGAGCTATGTCCCTCAGTCCTATGTGCACATCTAAAAGGCAGCATTAATGCCGAACTATTTAAAAAAGATATGCTATCATAACGATGATGTTTTATTCAGCGAGGCTTTGCCTTCTTTTCAGCAAGACATTACCAAAACCACAATCTGCACATATTACAGTGGTATGGGTTTTAATACATTTACAAAAATAGGATTATGATTTGAAAATATATATATAAAAAAAATAATTAAAACATTGCAGATTGTTTTTATTCACATTTTGTGACACACTGTTTTCAGCATCAGGGCTGCATTAAAACTCTTAAAGTGACGGATATTCTGGCTGTTTTAAGAGAATATTCCAGTGTTCACAGCATGATCACACATTTTTGGTGGCAGAAATGGTTTTTTTTTTTTGTTGTTTTTTTTTTTTTCAAAGCCACTCTATTGCTGGCATGCCGCTTTTTCAGGCTGTACGGAAAAGCACATGTTTGGGGTTTGGGTGGCACAAGCTGCGACAAAACCACATGGAAACACGACATTGCAGATGTATAATCATGCAATAAGGTTACAAGTAATTTGCTTGACGGTGAATGAAGAGTCCTATAGCTAATGTCACTACATATAAAAACAGTGTAACGCAATGTTTCCCTAATTAATTTTATTTGGGACCAGTATTTCCCAATATTGAATTCATGGGTAACTGCTTTTAAAACTTGCAGTGAGTCACAAATATTATTAGTCATTTTATATGAACTCAGTAGAACTTTATGCTTCTTTTCTGCTGTACTCAACTCCAGACCATTTCATACAAACACATTATTAAGATACTTAGAAACTTATTCTTACAACTGTGTCTTCCAAACCACACTGTTCAATTGAGCTGTTCATCTAGAGAGATTTGTGTAAATATTAACGGATTTCATTACCAACAGAGACAGAATACATTTTTGAAAAAGCATTTTTCAAGAGGACATAAAACTGTGGTTTTAAAGTTAGTTTATCTACTTCCCACCACTGAAATGTGCCTCCACTCAGTGCTGTACAAAAAAATACTTCACTAAAATCATTCACCCAGTAAAAGCTCAGTAGAACAAATAAGTAACAATAATGTGATGAATAATATAATCCATAAATAATATATTACATATATAGATAAATTAACTGTGTGTCTTTGTGATCAGGACAACTTTGAGTGATTTAAGCCATTTTTTTTGCTTCAGCAAAAAAACTTGTTTTTCATGTTTTAAGATATGTTTGCGTGAGAGTAAAGGTTCAAAAGACGAGAGTGCAGTATGTGGAGCGTCCTTATAGATCTTAAAGCTCTTGAGAGGAGTCTAGAGTTTGCAACTTCTTCGAAGGAGAAAGAGCACAGCCAATGATTTCTTGCACTGTGTTTATGTTCTTTGTGCAGCTTTTTATCTGCTGCACAGGCTCTGCAGTACATCACACTACATCAGGAAAGCAGTAACTTAGTACATCAGGATGGTCTCAGTGGTGGAGCGGTGAGAGAAAGACACAGTTTCTCATGGTATTGTCGAACCAGGTAGAGTCTATCAGAGAAAAGGGTTCCCAGAATTTTGAACGTTGAAATGACATTTGGAGGGGGGGTCAGCACTGCATTTCCTGTCGTTCGGGCCGTCTCATCTACCCTCGTCATAAAGTGTCGTCAGCGAACTTTATAACAGCTTTGGTGTGGTGGATGGTGGTGCAGTCGTGTGTATACAGTGAGTAAAACAGTGGGCTTCACACATGTTAGGAGCCATGTGAGGAACCGCTGCTCAATGTAAAAAGAGAGACCAAAATCAGACAGCTTTCTGATGAGGATGTCCTGGTGGCATTAAATGCTAAACTATAATCGAAAACATTCTCAAGATGTGATCCAGGTGGCTTCGGGCAACATGGAGAGCTATGGGGACAACATCAGCATCCTCTGTTTTCTCTATATGCAAATTGGTTTGGTTCCAGGGGCAATGGAACACTGGTTTTGATTTACTATAATAACAGCCTCGCAACACACTTCATAATTACGGGGCCTTTTACAACAGAATTTAGTCATTCAGACTGTCAGGGAAGCATTTTATTTATTTATTTTTTTAACTGGGGTGATGGTTAATGTCATAACTACCATAACTAGATAGTTCAAACAAATATTAATTAATGTATACAGGGAACAGTTATGAATTAACAACATAGCGTCACATTAAATTGTTAATTTGTTAATAGCAAAAATCAGGAAAGAAATCCTGAAATTATTTATTAAAACATTCATTAGTTAAACATTACTTAACTCTTTGTCTTATAGCCTCATCATGAATGCTTCCAAATTGTTCAGATGATACCGAACCCACAAAAGCCTTTTATTTTACATAAAACCCATATGTATGACTTGTCATGTGATTTAGGTTGTAAAGCAACTTTTGAAATTACAGGGCTAATTTCCGCAGCCATTGTGCCTTGAAATTATCTTTGTTTGAGACTACCCCCCTCCCACAAAACAAACCCATGTGCTGTTTGTTCATGCAGGGAATTACTGGTTAAATATATGCAAACTGCGGTGGTTGTGAGAGCAACTCACATTTGTAAAATGTCAAAACAGCATCCATTAACATGATGGCCTTCTTGTCAAAGGAATCTCTAATCGTGACTGTTTTAAGCATAAAAGTAATTCTGATATTCTTTTTTGAAGTGCAGTCATGTCACCCACCTCACACAAGCTTGAGAGAACTTGTTAAAGGAAACACTTGAGAATGTGGAAATGCTCACTGAGGGAGCAAAAAAAAAAAAAAAACTTGCTTCATCATGGAATCTTATAACTTTTTATTGCTCGAGGTGCTATGAAAGTCACTGGACACTAAAAGCATTTTGTAACTCTATAATTTCTGGAGATTATGCCCATTCACATTCTAGCTCAATAAAACAGATCAATATTTTCTTAAACAAAACCACTGAAAAATATTTCTTCATGTGTCATGTTAACCTCAGATGGCAGATTACCAGAGAGAGAAAGTTGTGACTTATTGGAGATGAGGATCCATTATGGCTTTGCTTTTTACTGTAGCTTATATTTAAAAGCCATAGATCCAGCCACATGCTCACGAGTGCAGATGAAACCCTTGACAAGTCATGTGGTGATGATGTGCGATCCAGTCCAAATACGACAAACAAAGGCAGCCTGGCAATGGTGTTCTCACAAAGGCCTTTTACTCTTAACTTCCATGTGCCTCCTATTTAGTGGGTGATCTCTGACGTCAAGTTAGGTAGACCTGCGCAAAGGCCACACAGGTCTACAATGAGCAATACACAGTAGAGCAAAATACAGACTCTTTATATTTACGAAACTTGTGTAATTTGCATATTCTGTAATTTTGTGTTCTTTTGTTGGAACGAGTGTTTGTGTTAGTGAACACAACACTTTCATAGTGTTTAGAAGTCTGGATTTTGCTCATAGACTCTTTTGCCTCACCCTTCATTTAATATGCATGGATTTAATCTTGTATGAACCTGCAGATGTAATATTGTTTGATCTTGTTTATTTGACTTTAATTGTGTGTGTTATATGAGAGAATGCTTCAGTTACCTCTAAATGACTGCTGTGTCATTTTGACATGGCAGAGGTCTGTGATCTTTGCATCAAGAGAACGGTACTGACCTGAGAAAAAAATTCCTAGCTTGATGATAATTAACTTTACAGTCAGGAGCTAACTCAATAAAGATCTTTTTTTCACTCAAGAGATTCTAGGCTCTGTAGCTGAACCAAAAATCAAAGAGAAAATAGAGACAGTAACTCAAGAGCTTGGAAAGGGTGTTTGATTTGCCACATAAAAGCGATACTCAGGCAGCTGTCATACAGTATGAGGCTCTGCTCTCATAAACTGGACTATCTGTGAATGAACTGTACCATAACCTTGCAGTAACCTCTTTGATGGCATTATAACTCAGATGTATATATTTTTTTTGCAGGCCTGAAGTCATTTTATGAGAGTGGCCCTCACTGACTAATTGATTCTTTACCCAAAAGTCAGGACAATTTTACTGACAAACATACCCTCAACCTTAAAGTGAGACACTCAAGGATCAGGAGGATGCAGGCCTGGATGATAAAAAAAAAAAAGGAAAAACAAAAAAGGGTGGGGTTTCCTCATTTGTAATGCAAGTAATGCATCTTTTGTTAGCTGGAGCTGACTGCCACTGCTGGTGGCACCAACTGCCCATATCTCAATAAAAGTGAATTGAAAATGAGTAGATGTTATGTTCATGTATAAAGCCCATCAGTCATGTAACATCTGAAAGTTAGCAGCTGATCATAAATAACTAGTAAGTCTTTCCAATATGACCTACCAAACATCTCAAAGCTGAAGACAAGGTTTTCGCTTGTGATTAATTTGTTGGTTACAAACTGATAATATTGTCAAGCCAAAGACTTATTTTATCATCAGTATTAAATTTCTAACACTTTTTAATTTTATAGATAGCAAATACTTTCATTAATCTGATGCTTTCACTTACATCAGAATAGATGGGCCAGACTAAGTGCAATTCAATTCACCCATATGTCTCTTGCCTGGACAAGGGTTACCGAGGTGCCACCCCTGGGAGAGGGGCTCTTCATCAAGTGCCTGGTGGGCGGGCCTTTACCCATGGGGTCCGGGCGTGTTCAGCCCGAACAAGCTACATGAGTTCGGCTCCCTGTGGGCTCACCACCTGCAGGAGAGTCTGTACGGGTTGGGTGCATTGTGTCTTGGGCAGCAGCCAAAAGCTTGGGCCTTGGCATGCTGACCCCCGGCTGACTAAACTAGCTGCTGGGACATGGAGCATTACCTTTCTGGTGGGAAAGGAGCTTGAGCTTGTGTGTGAAGTTGAGAGGTGCTGACTTGATATAGTCGGGCTCACCTCGACGCACAGTGTGGGCTCTGGACCCAAGTCTGGGGACTTCAATGCTCATGCAGGCAATGACAGTGGTGCCTTGAGGAGTGTAATTCAGAGGAAAGGCCTCTCTGATCTGAAACAGAGTGGTGTTTTGTTGTTGGACTTCTGTGCTAGTCATAGTTTGTCCATCATAAACATCATGTTCGAACACAAGAGAGTCCACAAATTCATGTGGCATCTGGACACTCTTGACCGTAGGTCGATGATCGACTTTATAGGTGTATCATCAGATCTGGGGTCATATGTTCTGGACACTCAGGTAAAGAGAAGAACTGTCAACAGATCACTACCTGGTGGTGAGTTGGATCAGATGAAGTGTAATGAGGGTTTGCTGTGAACATCTGGGAAAAAAAACCTGTCAGAAAGATCTTCAACTTGCACCTCTGACAGAGCTTCAACTGTATCCTGAGGGAGGTTGGGGATATTGAGCCCACACCTCCACTGCCGAGGCAGTTGACCAGAGCTGTGGACGTAAGGTTGTTTTTGTCTGCCATGGTGGCAGTCCTCGAACCCGGTGGTGGACACCTCGGGTAAGAGAGCCTGTCAGGCTAAAGAAGGGGTCCTATTAAATTAAGCTTGGTTAGCTTCTGGAACTCTGGAAGCAGAAAACAGTGATTGACAGGCGAAGTGTGCTGCAGCCTTGGCAGTCTCTGAGACAAAAACCCGGGTGTCAGAGGAGTTTGGTGAGACCATGGAAAGCAACTTTTGGTCAGCTCCAAGAAGATTCTGACAAACCATCTGACAGCTCAGGTGAGGAAAGCAGTATCTCACAAACACTGTATAGTTGGCTGGGGTGCTATTGACCTTGACTGGAGATGTCATCGGTTGGTGAAAGGAATACTTTGAGGATCTTCTCAATCCAACCAACCCATCTTCCATAGAGGAGACTGAGCCTCTGGATTTTGAGGTGGACACACCCGTGACTGGAGCTAAGGTCACCAAGGTGGTTAAGAAGCAGCACAGTGACAGGGCTCTGGAGGTGAATGAGATCCACCCTGAGTTCCTTAAGGCTCTGGATGTTGTAGGACTGTCTTGGTTGACACGTCTTTGCAACATTGCGTGGACATTGGGGGAAGTACCTCTGGATTGGCAGACTGAGATGGTGGTTCCCCTATTTAAGAAGGGGAGGTGGAGGGTGTGTTTCAATTACAGAAGAATCACACTCCTCAGTCTCCCTGATAAGGTCTATGGAGGGCTGTTGGAGAAGAGAGTCCAATCAATTCTCAAAACTCTGATCCAGGAAGAACAATGTAGATTCTGTCCTGGCCGTGGAACACTGGACCAGCTTTATACCCTTTCTAGGGTCCTGGCGGGAGCATGTGAATTTGCACAACCAGTCCACATGTGTTTTGTGGATTTCGAGAAGGCATTTGACCATGTTCCTTGGGGTGTCCTGTGGGGGCTACTCCAGGAGTACAGGGCTAATTGCCATGGGCTGTCCAGTCCCTGTACAAATGGAGTGAGAGTCTGAGCTGCATTGCAGGTTGTAAGTTGGATTAGTTTTCAGTAAGAGTTAGACTCCATCAGAGCTGCCCTTTGTCACCAATTCTGTTCATAACATTTATGGACAGAATTTATAGGTGCATCTCTGATTTTTGTGCATGATGTGCGCATGATGGTGACACCATCGGGAGGGGATCTTCAGCTCTTACTAGAGCGGTTTGCAGCCAGGTGTGAAGTGATGGGGATGAGAATCAGCACCTCCATATCGTAGAAAAGGGTAGAATGCTTTTTATACCATTCAATCATTTCAGGTGCTATTTTATCCCATTTTTCCCACAAACCCATCTTAAAGTGTGAAACAGTAGGGGGCTGTTTTACTTCTTCTTAAACAAAGGTTAGGGATGCAGATAGACACAATGCCCTTCAGTTGCAGTCATGTCTTTATAATGTGCTCAGAATGTGCTTTGGTATTGTCATGAAAAATGCATGGATGTCCTCACAAATGATGCTATCTTGAAGGCTTTGTGTATCACTCTATTGTTTCTCTTTCCTGCATTAATGATGCTGCCATCACAGAATTATAAATTACCTTTGCCAAGGGAACTGACACAACCTCATACATTCACAGACCCTGACTTTGAGACTTGTAACTTGTATCTAGGTGGTCTTTGTTGTGCCTGGTCCATAGCACTGGCTTCCATTTTTCCAAAAAAAGATCTGTAAGACTGATTCTTCTGAACACAACATGCACTCCACCATGATGGTCCATTTTGTGTGCCTCCAAACCCAAAGGACCTGTCATTACCCTCTGAACAGGGTTGACATAACCCTTCCTTTATAATCATTAAAGTTTCAGTTGTAAATGTAACTCTATATTTTGGTGCTCTATCAAGGTTCCTCAAAATAATTCCTTGCACCTGTGGCTTCATCAGTGATTCTTTAAAAAAAAATACGTGATTGTGCTATCTTAGGCTTAAGCCCCTCTTTAAATCAGCAAAAATGATTTTTTTTTTCATGTTAAAATATTAGTTTAATTTTTATTTGAATGAATATAAGATCGTTTTATGAAGTATTGTTTAGCAGGAAGGCAGGAATAAGAAAATCTCTTACATTTCTGAAGAAAAAAAATCATTGAAGTATTTCAACTATTTTTTTCACATATTCGTTGATAAGTGTGTATAGCACTTTTGGTGCAAATTAATATTTCAGTCACTTGTTGAGATTACCTGTTTGAAGTAACATTATTTTTTTATTCCTTCATTGGCTCTGAATTGCCCCAATCCCAACATTTTCTGTATTGTTTTTTGTGACACACAAACATTAATGTGAATTAAAAAAATGATCTGGAAATGGCAAAATATAATGTATAATATACTGTAATGAAATAAACATCCAAATAAATGTAGGGTTTTTTTCCTTTTCTTTTCTGTTCCTTTGTTTTCTTAATTCACTTTTTCTAAACATCTCAACTTTTATGGTTTGAGATTGTAAAAGTAATTGACTGGGTAGTAGAAGCTGTTGATGAATGTCTGAAATGCATTGTACTTGTTACTACTGATACAAGAAACTAAGAGACAAGGAGCTTCATATTTCCTTTCCTCTGTCACTAACTACAACCCCTATTCCAAAAAAGTTTATATGCTGAGAAAAAATAAATAAAAACAGAATTCAATGATTTGCAAATCTCACAAACCCATATTCCCCCAAGAGAATATAAAGAACATCTCAGATGTTGAAGGTGTGATATTTGACCATTTCATGGTCAAATGGCACAAATATTAACTCATTGTGACTTTGATGGCAGCAGCACATCTCAAGAAGTGTTGGAACAGGGAGATGTTGATTATTGTGTAGGATCCCCTCTTCTTTTAACAACTGTCTGTAAACACCTGGGAAGTAAGAAGACCAGTTGCTGCTTTTTTGCTTGGCTGTTATTGTTTTCTATTGGTGAAAGGTCTGGACTTCAGGCTGGTCAGTTCAGCACCCAGACTCCTCCGCGAAGCCATGCTGTTGTGATGGATGCAGCATGTGGTTGAGCACTGTCTTGCTGAAAGATGAAAACCTTTCCATGAAAGACATGTTTTCTGGGTGGGAGCATATGTTGCTCTATGCAATGTCCATGTACTCTTCAGCATTGATGGCGTCTTTCCAGATGTGTAAAATGTCCACGCCATAGGCACTAATATAACCCCATAGCATCAGTGATGCAGGCTTTTGAACTGTCCACTGATAACGAGCTGAATGGCCCCTCTCCTCTCCTCTTTAGCTCACAGGACATTCATGGTTTTCCATTAAGAATTTCAAATTTTGATTCATCTCACCACAGAACAGTTTTCCATTTTGTCTCAAACCATTTTAGATGAGTAATGGCTTAGAGAAGACGGCAGTGTCTCTGGTTCGTGTTCACATAGTGCTTCTTCTTTGAATGATGCAGCATTAACTTGCATTTGTGGATTGCAGAGGAACTGTGTCCACACAGTTATTTCTGGAAGTGTTCCTGAGCTAATGTCCAGTTCAGAATCAAACCTGCTTTTAATGTAGTGCCACCTGAGGACCCGGAGATCACAAGCAATCAGTTTTGACCTCTGGCTGTGCCTCCTGATTCTCTAAATCTTTTGATGGTATTATGGACTGTAGATGGCAGGATCCTCAAAATCTTTGCAATTTTACGTTGAGGAAAATTTTACCGATATTGTTCCACAACTTTTAGACAGTTTGTTGCAGGTTGGTTAAACTCTGCCCATCTTTACACCTGAGAGGCTCTGCCTCTGTGATGTAATAGTTTTATACCCAGTGATGTTACTGGTTACATGTTGCTGTAATAAAAAGGCTAACTAAGTTAAAAAAAAAACAAACAAACAAACAAACAAAACACACACACTTTCTGACTTTATTTTCAGTGTCATTACCTTTGCAGTCAGTAGGAGTAAACTATACAGCAGATGTACTGTAATGTTATTCAGCAAACCGACTAAATATTAAACTTTTACGCTTGCGATATTAGCCCCATCAAAAAAATATTACCAGATTTACAGTTTCAATATGCTAAAAGTTTTAGCATCAGGCCAGGGAAGGGAATGTCTGTGGCTGGCTGGACATTAACACTTTAACCAGACTTTTACAGTTGGAAGGAATGAAGCACAGTAAGGTTTACCTCCATTTTGGGATCACCAGTTTATTGAAGGCTCACCCCGGCTCAGATTTAAACCCTGCATCTCTTGGCTCCCTTCCAGCAACCGTCATATACAGGAGAACACTCTCATGGAAAAGCTGTTAAACTGTAATGAGAATGAGAAACAAGTTTCCATCATGTTCTGACTAGTAATAAAGAGTTATGCCTTGCGCTGCGATATGTACCCCTAAACTGTACAAGTTGTCAATATATTCTGGGGCTTTTTATGGGCAGTTGGACGTTTTGTCAGCATTTGTTTTTTTTTTTTTTTGCCTTTTCTGTTTTACTGGTAACAGGTATATACACTCTCACGTCCATTTCCTCTTGATGTTTAAGCTGACTTTCGAAGGGTCAGAGTGAGCTTGTATTTGCAGTACAGACTAACTTTTCCTTTGGCTGGGTTTTACCAGACAAACTTGGCTCTGATTGCTCACAGCAGAATCAAATAAGAGACTGGTAATGAACATGAAGTTGGTGTCTGCTGCATAATAGTCAAGGGTGTGGGCCTGCTTCAGATTTCCCATCCACATTTTCGTTAGTCTTTGTCTCAAAGTGGAGACTGTCAGCATTTTTTCATTACTAATTAATCTACAGGATTTGCTGTTAAAAGAACAAACCAAGAGGGTGATGTTCCACAAATCAACTGTATGCGTTCATTTGTCAACTCATACATCAGAAGCAGACATATACAGAACCAACTGTTGGTGGGTTAGTCTTATCCTCACATGCCCTCTCATGTGGGCATGCAAACAGTAAAGTCTTGTGAGCTTTAAATATGATTTATAAAAATGTGCCAACAACCAGTTTTGAAATGATTCCAGACTCCACTTTTGGTTTCATTGCTAAAAAAAAAAATAAAAAAATCAGTTGTTTCTTCTCTGTGGGACCCCCAGGCTTTGAAATTATATAAAATTATAATGTGGCATTTTGCTGGCACAGTGATAACAAGTAGATATCAATCTCTTCTAAAAATGTATCCCACACTTTGTCTCTTGGCTTTTGATGTATAAGATCAGCACGGTAATCATTACTTTGTTGCTCAACATCTGTCAGTCTTATTTAAACTCTCACATATTCTGACTTGCAAAAGTCTTTTGGAAATAAAAACAGAGATGATGTCTGTTTATTTGGTTCCAGCTAAGTCCATGTCTGTGCTCTTACACGTCTTTCTAAGAGCATTATAGCATCAGCAATATTCTTAAACTTCAATCAAACATTAATTTCTTTCAGTTTATGCTCATGCAAGTAATTAAGTTATTCTGGGCCTGTCTTCTTAACAAATGATAAAGAAAGGGTCTTTCAGGAGAAAGCAAAATCTAAAAGATGAAGTGCTACATTTTGATTTCCATCTTCCAATGCTGTTATGGACATACAGAAGTACAGATCGCTTAGTGCTTATGCTTATTGCTTAGTGATTGCTAACAATACCCTGGATTTATGCGTGGTGTATGATAATTTTCTTCATTTAGGTGCAGGTGTCATCCTATTGCACTGGGTTGTACGACAGTCTAAAAATATTTATTTAAATGCCAATGTAACCATCCTTTTGTATCTGAACAAATGCCTGTTTCACTTTACCAATGAGAACTCTCACTGAGTTTAAATAGACTTTTTATTTTAGATTTCTTCAGATATTACTCAACCAACCTCCAACTATTTTACTTTTTTTTTTTTTTTTTTTTGCACAATAGCTTTTATTTACAGTGAAGAGAGACAGGAAAGTGGGGCAGACATGGAGCAACGGGTTGCAGGCCAGCAGCTGAACCTGTGACGGCTGCAGGAGGACTGTAGCTTCTGTACATGGGTCACCTACCTAAACCACTGATGTACGCAGCGGCCCCACTATTTATGAGATTTTGTCTAATTTGAAGACCACCACTGTTGAATAAATACTCCCCCAGATGTTATCTTCTTTGTGAATCGGAACATTTCTGAAAAATTTTGCACTGCATATTCAATACAGAAAGTAAAAAAAAAAAAAAAAGTAAAAACAAATTGTTAAATCAATCAATAAATCTTCACAGAGTTCAGATATTCCGAATATCTTACCATTTGTGAAGCAGTAACATCCAGAGTAACTTTCAGTGGCTCACTGAATGTTTTCAGCATCTTCAAGAAGGGCTTTTGGCCAGGATGTAGGGCTGTTACTGCAATTGAACCCTTGTCCTTCACATAATATGGGGGACATTCTAACCGCTAGATTTCTCTGCTTCCCTGAATCATTATTAATAGGATCTCCAAATAAGCATTATACTTGTGGAACGGAAGGGAAACCTTTTACTTGACCGTGTGATTGTAAAAGCATGACTTCTTTACTATATATGACTTGAAGCTGGTCTCACATTTGTCTGGTGCTTTCTCTGAAATTATTGCCATCATTTGTTGCTGCACTGTTCCTGCAGCTGGCAAGGAGCTCTGGAAGTGAATTTTCTTAAAACAGCATACTGCTGGATGGTGGTGTCAGACACTGGAGTTGCTGCTTTCTTTGGCATGTATAAAGACATGAAGTAGTCTGATGACTCTGCCACCTTGCTACACTGCTACACTGTCACTTTGAGCTAGTATTAACTTACCTTACCTTATAAACAAGCAAAAATACATCACCCTTTATTGAGCTCAGTAAAGCAAGTCTGTTACCAAGAGTAGTGCGAGCTGTAAAGCTAACCTTGTAGAAAATTGACCTTTTTTTTAGCAGATTCATTCACTCGTTGCTTTGTATAGTGTCCATCAAAGAATTAAACAAAAGATAAATAAAAATGTTTCTTAGATATAGCAAGTTGTAAAACTGATCCCCTTTGAAGTTTTTTTTAGTTCATTTTACAGGCAAGATTGACAAGATCAGTGGAGTGATCAGACAGTTTGGCTAGAGAACAGTAGCTCAATCTTAAAACAACTCTATTGCCGAGAAGCCATAGCTTTTGCCCTGAAGCTATAAATGTTGCAATTGTGATGTGGAAAAAAAAAAAAAAGACTAATGAAAACATGAGTCTCCAGACTGCCAAGAGGAGCTTATTTGGAGACATCGGATGTATTTTTGACAGCTTATTAAAATTCTTGTCAGCATTGTCATATCAGTGATAAATTATGTTAAACTCTGATGCGTGCAGCAGAGTTTACATAAAACTGACTCTGTAAGTTGTGCGTAATGTGTGCACAGCTTGTTATTTAATTCACCTGGCTCATAGTGCTCTTCGTTGTTTTCTGATTCCAAGTTTTAAGGATCTAAGTGGCTTTATCAGGGCAACACACATGGAGGCTTGCTGCCTTTAGTTTCGAGGCTCAATTGGTTTGGCACTAGGCTTTTGGACAATGTTATCAAAATCAGGAATCCACTTTTTTTTTTCTTAACAATCCCACAATCTCAAATGCTGGAGTTGAATGATCTTTATCCATGACTTTGTAACATGTGCTGGATGCAGTTTTGCATTGTTTTAATGATACAGTCCATAAAATAGAATAGAAAAAGATGTTATCTTTAAGACAGAGAATGTTGCTCTCAAACTCAAGATCCATTGCCTATCTTTGCTCCTCAAAGATTCAATGTTACATGAATACTCCTCTTGTACTAATTCATCATTACAATCACCTCTTCATTTTTCCTCCTTCTTAATGGCACTAAACTGCCACAGTACCGACCTTTTTGGAATCTGCTGTAAGCCTTTCAACATTTCCTGATTTGGGCTTCTATATACTTTTTGAATAGCACAACCTGTGAACTTCACATCAAAATTTGTAATTTTCACTTTCACTTTTACTATTTCACTTTACCCCCCCCCCCCCCCCCCAAAAAAAAAACAAAAAAAAAACCAAAATAGTCTAAACTTTCATAACATTCAGAGAAACTAGTAGCTTTTGGAATGAATTTTGGTTTAAACATGCTTTCAATGCTGTATATTGTGAGTTTATGTGTTGCACTTGAACGCAACACCAAGATGTTAGCAAGTTAATGGGGTATTTTATATGTCAGGAATAATAAATATTGCCTGCAACCACAGTCTGTAAAAATGATCAACAAAGGCATCCTTTGTTGGATGTGCTGCTGATCTGGCAATGCCTTGTAGTGCAGTACCACTAATGACTTTGGGCACTGCCTCTGGGCACTGCCTGGCTTCACTTGATTCAGATTTTGGAAAAAGTCAACTTGATAACTAATGTTACCTAACATTCACTAGCTGCCACTGAGCACAAGGACCCTTAATGAGCTGACTCTTGGGGAATTGACTGTGGCTTTTGGTTCTTGGTAGAGCTGGGCGATACTGGGAATTTTGATATCGATCCGATTCCAAATAAACACAGGGCCAGTATTACCGATACTTTTTCATATTAAGCCTGATCGATCGTGAAACTGCTGACCTTTTGGTTTTTTTGTGATTTTTGTCTTTGGATTACTTTGTTAAAACCTAGAATACAATTTCGGCAAACTTTATAGGTGACAGCAAAATATGTTTTTCTGTAAATATTCTTTGGAGTTGAATTGTTCTGTTCATAATGTTTTTTCTAGTCCACCTCTTAATATGTCTTTCAATACTTGTGTAAATTTGTTTGCACCGTGTGAACTTTCCTGTTGCTTTAATGATACGTTTTCCCATTGTGGGATAAATAAAGGATTATCTAATATTATTTTATCTTAGATAACACCTTTAAATGGGATACATGACATGTACTGGGTTATTTCAAGGTCTTAATTATGTTTTTTTGAGTTGGCTCCAGGAACATATGACTTAAGTAACATGTACTTTGAAAGTTAATATGAATTGATGCTGAAATTGACCACTCTTATCTATCTGGATACCGTTGGACTGAAGGAGGACACAGCGATAGCGTGTCAGACACAGACTTCAATGAATTTGCACTTTGCAGCAGTCAGTGCTTGTGGGAGAGGAAAAAAGCTTGAGTATTGATCTTTTTACATGAGTATCATTCGATATCAATACCAGCGTTGGTATCAATATTATTGATATTTGGATTGATTTGCCCACCTCTAGTTCTTGGGGCTTTTTCGGGGCAGAGTCATAGCGGAGGTCCATGCAAAGATAGTTCAAAAGGATGCAAGCCAACCTGGACAGATGAACAGCTGGAGCAGTTGGCTGTTTTATCTTTTGCCAGGTCAAGCAGTCAATATGTTGGAGGCCATTTGTTGATTGGCCAAGGTAGCTGCTGCCTGCTCTTTTGTTTAAGCTTTGTGTGTAGACCCTTTCAGGCCAATCCAGGGCAAAACATATTACTTTAAAGGGAGAATGAGTATGCATTGCTTTATTCAAGACCTAGCTCAAAAGTCAAGACAGTGCTAACAGCCAAGTAGCTAAAGTGGTGACAGTTAACCATTAACCATAACCACCCATTAATCAAAAGACCATGACCCCCTATTATGCATATATTTGAAGCTTTTTACAATTCTACCTGATGTGGTGTATAAAAATGCACCTCTCCGCCTGATATCCGATGTGAAATCTAGCTGTGGAGACCAAATCTATTTTTTTTTTTTAAAAAACCATGTTGTAAATGTGTTTATTTCTGGTGCAAAGTTGAGCAAATGCACTTAACTGATTTAGTGACGTTCATTGAAAATATTTTACTTGATTGGACTGCTTGGACCATTTGTCTTTGTAAAGACTGCTATTGTTGAGATAATATTGATCAATGAAAGACTAGCATATAAGTACCATTAATAATGGGCTTGAATTTCTGAAATTGCTGTTTGATTTCTCTTTGCATTAATTCCATCCACTGTGGTTATTTAATGTTGGAATACGTAGCAACAACATAATTACTAGAGCCTGAGCCTTCCAACAGTGTGAATCACATGTAATAATATGCATATACATTGAATATGTGCAAATATTTTAATTCCCAAATTGAAATTTATTAACATCAGGGTTAAGATGAGCAATGCTGTTGGATATTTCAGAAATGACAAAAGGATATCAAAGTGAACACTATCATGACTGTTTGTTCTTTCTCTTTAAAACAGTCTATTCTTCATATTATTTCATATTTGTTTCACTTTGTAACTGTGTAAAATGTATTATACTTTGTGACTGCATAGCGTTTTGCAAACTTTATATAGACTGTTCAAGTGTGCAAATATTGGTTTTGTAAGAGTAATGTCAAGTCCTGCTTGGCAGTCTGGATACATGTGCACCATTTACATACATGAGGCTGTCGGAGCTCATTTCATTGCACAGCTGTCCAAGTCTTAACCAAAGAGAGCTTGTGTGGCCGCTGCGGTAAAGTGCTGTGTCAGCCAAGGTCCGCCAAACTACTTTTGGCAGCCCTCCATGCTCTTCAAGTGTTTCTGCTTCTTTTGCCATATTGTCTCCCGCTGTGCCGTATCCTCCCGGAGGGTCTTTTCCCTCCCTCCTCCCTATTCCTCCTTCATCTGACTGACAGCCCCTTAAGGCTACACATTTTTGCACAAACACTGTTGATCAGATGCAAGTCATAGTTATACAATAAAAGCATTTTGAAATATTCTTAGCTCTAAACAACGCAGGTAAGCCAGTAAACCTGACATTTTCTGGCTAATAAATGTAACACTAACATTAAGGATTATGGACTATATTTTCATTTTCTGTTCCACACCACAACACTGTTAAACCATACAGTATGACATTTTATTCCATTTTACTGCACAGGAAAGATTTATCAAAAAAGGGGGAAAAAAAGAAAGAAAACTTTTGTTTTACTTTTTATCTGCCAATAGACATGAAGAGAAGAGGCTCCTTGGAGGGCTATCAAAGATTTTACAAAACGTGGCTGGAAACCAGTGATCACTCTGTGAAATCTGTTTTGAAAGTCATCTGAGGTAGACCATTTGGTCTGGGTGGAGATGTTGATTTGAACTAAATAAAGGGATTGAAACCTAATAGTGGTGCTTTGAGGAAGAAACACCCAAAAGGCGCCTGACTAGTGCAGGTCAGGAAGGAATAAAAGACTTGTTCCCATCAAAAGCAATACTATCAGTTTGGATAAAGTATTTCTTGACTGCTCTGCATAAACATCAGCCTAAAAGGCATCGCTAGAGTACCAGTGATCTGTACTGGAAACTGGAATGATATCACCAAATGCAGGGTCAAGGAGCTAGAATTTTACTTCCTAAATCTGTATAAACATTCCTAATTAAACAGTATTGCTCAAGAAGGATGCATGAACAAACAGTTATTATAATAAGGCATGTAAGTAAGTTGAATAAGTAATTCAACAACTTTCTCCCACAGATCTCCTTGGATTAGTTTGTCTATCATTTTCTCAGGGTATAGATTCAGTCTCAGAAAAAACATTTGAGCTCAGACATTAGAAAAATATTTACTTTATCCAAACCTCTAAGTGAACAAAAGGCAGGAAATAGGAGTAAGTTTACACACTTGAAAGGTGGAAAAATTGAAGATTTGTTGTGAAATTTTGACACGTTTAATTGATTAACAAAGATAGCCTGTTATTAGATTTTCTCTTACCTGCATCAGATTGAAAGTGTGTTTAACTTGCCATCTCTTTACCTGGAATAGTGCTCTGCTCTGAACAGTGACTGATCGATGTCAATCACAGTAGTAATGACTGCAATATTTAGGGCCCTATGAAATCCATTTTATTTTTTCTCAAATTCCGTTTTAATTTTTTTCATTTTCAGTGTTTTTCGATTTTTAATTTTTGAGAATTCCGTTTTAAGCATTTTATGCAAATTTAACCCCAAGACAGTAAATAAAGTAATGAAATATAGACAATTTTTGCAATTATAACTGTAAACTTTAATGTATTTTTACTTTTAAACATATTGTGTCCAACAAAACATTGTTTTTTTTGACAAACAAACAAAAAGTTTTTTCTATGTAATAAATAACTAAGAAAAAAAAATTCAAATAGGTAAAATCCATTTAAAGTGCAAAATAGAAAAATTTCAACAGCAGTAAACTAATCGTTTTAGTTTGTTTAATTTCTCTATTATCAGACAGTTTGTCATAACGTAACTGATATTTTTCAGGTACGTCATGACAAACAGAAACAGAACAGAAAAAACTATATTTACTATAGCTGATGTAGATCCCTCCCCCCGGCCGCTTCCACCAGGCCGGAGGGAGGGAGGTCTGGGCCTCTCTGCTGAAGCTGCTGCCCCCGCGAGCCAATTCCAGACCAAGCGGGAGCTAATGGATGGATGGAAGTGATCCACGCACGTATATTTTCGTGTCCAATCAATCGTGTGCTGGCAAAACTTGCAGAATTTTGACTCGCCAGACACATAATAATCTCGGAGACGCTGCTCTGCCCTGTACCTGGGAGTAAGCCAGTAGTTCCTTTGCTTCTTCGCCGGTTTCTCAGGTGGCCACTTCGACGTGTTTTTTTTTTTAATGAGGAAAGCGGGGGCAGAGAAGATAGAGTGTCCCCACCTTTTAGTGACCCCTCTTGGAACGTTTTCTCGAAAGAAAAGTTCCTTTTAGTCTGGGAGAAGAAAAAAAAACTTTTACGCAAACTGTTGTTCAGTTCTGTTATATTGCGCATTTAAAGTGAATTCCGTTTCTAATCTCCAATTCCACGATTCTGTCCGCGATTCTGTGATCGCGGATTCCATAGGGCCCTAAATATCATAAATGAAAGACCAGCGACCTCCTTTCTCCTCTTCTTATTCAAACAACCGACTTGACTTTGTTCGCGTGGGTAGCCTATTGTGAGCAGTTGGTTAAGGGCCTGGCTACTGCTTGAGCTGGTGATGCGTACCTTTGCGTGTATAAATGTGCTGAAATTGTGAATAAAATGAGGCCCCAATCGCATCACAAGGTCTCACGCATAGTGCATGCTCTTAATTCAGATAGGGGTGGCCTAGTGTTTTCCAACTATTTGCTAAGAGATGGAGCCTCATATTCTCCAAACATAATCAGTAGCTAATGCTAATGCTATGCTAACAAGACACACAGAGACAAAAACAGCTTGAAGACTTACAGATAGCATCCTCATGACATCACATGGGCCTTCTGCCATTTTGTAGTGAGAATTTTCCCTACATTCTGCACAAAACTGAGCATTTTTAAGGCTCAAATCATTATTAAAGTCACTAAAATGCCATATATGTGCTGTGCTCATGGCTGCAAGAACAGCTTGGATACATCAGTGAAAAAAGCTTTCTACAGATGCCCTTAAATTGGAGTACACAAAGGATCAAAGACCAAAGAACTTAGCAGACGTCAGCAGGAATCAAGGATCGCGCAAGCAAACCACAAAGATTTAATTTACACAAATTATTCTAAAATTCTGACCATTTTGTTGAAGGTGGGACTGATAAATTTTGTGCCTATAATTCTGGTTTTGATTTAATGTTTTTCAAATCAAATAGGGAAAGATTACTATAGATTGACATCACTATCTAGCTTCACCGAGCCTACTTAACACAGTATTCATTTATTTAATTCAGTAAACATTCAGAACTGATCAGAGTTGTTTTCAAATTAAATAAGGTGACCAACATTTGGATGGTCACAGAGATTGGTAAGGTTGCCATGATTAGCATAGATAAACATCACTATTTTTGCCTGATGCTATGGATGATAGTGAGTCTAGATTCGATTGAATATTTAGGCCTTGGTCAAATGTATTGATGAAATATTTTGGAGGAAATTTAGAAACAATCAGCGTTCTCATATCAAGAAATAAACTTCAACAAACCTTTCCTGCAGCCACAACATATCCTGTTGATCTAATGTGGGCCACATCCTTCACTGAGCCACATATAAACTGATTGTAAGCCTCCAGAGACTTGTAGGTCTTCAGTTCCTCCAAAGTTGAGGCACTTTTGTCATGAAAATATAACTGTAGACCTCGGGGTACAACAAGTTATGTAAGTCTTTGGATGGTGTATCCAAACCTTTTTAGCCTGGTCTATTCCTCCAATTACCGCTATTTTCTCGGCTTAAGGAGATTTAGATTGAACATCAAGCATTTCCATGTGCTTTCACTTTTTTCTTTTGCCTTCTGATGCGGTTTGGGTGACGTTTTCAGATGGTTTTCATCCATTTCTGATGACTAATATTAGCAACTCATGAAAACACAACTGCAGTAAAATGAACGAATAACTGCTGCAAAACTGTAAAGCTCGGTGCATTGGGTTCAAGTATCCGGGTGTGAATTCAGTGAATACAGTCTATAAGCTATTCAAACAGCCTGTTTAACTGTTTTACATAAACCTGGATATGTAAATACATGCATATAAAATTAAGAGAGGAACTAAACTGTCCGAGAGACTAACAATAAAATGTTGTCTTGATTGAAAGTGAAGAAATTGTACATTTGGTGCTAAAATTAACACTGGATCTTTGAAAGCATGTCAAGTGATCTTTTAATTTTCACTTAAGCTTATAAAAAAAAGGAAGAAGTCTCATTTTGCAACAAATTTTCTCATTTGTTCTTTAAATGTGGGAGTGAAAGTGGACCACCATGACTTTCCACCAAAACTAAGATAAACAAATTGGTTGTAAGGGATGGAATTTAGCAACTGGCTGGCATTTTTTGCAGCTGAGGTGTTGGGAAATGAGTCAGAAAAGGAACAATTAAGATGGCATCAGAGCATCAAAACAAACTCCTAGTTACTGTAACTATTTGGAAGTTTGTAAGAGGCGGATCAGGATACATGCTATATTTCTGAGTAATAACCACGCAACTTTGCCTTTTATTGATTTGATTCGTTGTTAGTTAAGTTTAATTACACTTGATCCTTTCTCACTCTTTCCATTGATCTTATCTTTCTTTCTTTCTTTGGCTTACAAGTAAGACGTGTGGGATCTGTGTCGTGCTGAAAATAGCCTTACAAAGTTGCCAGGAGGTTCCTGCCTGTGCTGTTAGAGAGGCCTTTGTTGCATTTTGCATCTAATTTCCTGCTGCATCAGAAGAAAGAATAACCATAGTCTAAGAGTGACACATTTTCTTGATTGGAGGACTCTTTCATGTCCATATTCAAAATTAATTTGTCATTTAATGTACTTATATGCAACGATCTTTGAGTAAATAAAAACTTAAAAATAGGAAAAATAAGTAAGACATATGATATGTGCAAGGTTTGCAGGTTTGACTGACTGGTTTTGTGCAAAAAGAGTTATATATAAATGGTTTGGTCAACTAGATGTTTCCTTGTCTCATAAGTATATATCCTATGACTTTTTGGTCACATTTCCTCAATAATGGAGTCATTATACTGTTGAGTCCATAAAACTAATCTAAAAAATTTTAGATAAGAGACATCACTGTAGTAAGAGAATTAATGTCAATGTACTGTATCTCTGACAATCAGCACGTATTCTGCCACCGCACACTTGGATGAATGAGACAGTTTGCATCACTTCACTTGACTCAGTGTCTGTCGCAACGGCATCGAACTTCCAGGTCCCGCCCTCATTGGTGAACCACAGACTTTAGACAGGAATAAGGAAGGCAGGAAAAAGCTCATGAAATTGCTCTTAACATCTTTGGAAACTGTTACTCAGACAATGATATTAGAGCAGTCCGACATCAACATCGTCCAGCATATAACCGTAGAGCTCACCAGGCGCCTTCAGCGCTAGTTCTGCAAAGACACGGCTGCGCCCGGTTCAAATCATCTGCTGTGACACTAACCATACTTGGCACTATGACTTCAGTCAAACTGGTGTGACTACCACAAAGTCTAACCGCAAGAGGCTACCTCGGCTGGCATGGGCTTAAATGTTGCCATATGTTTGTAATCCTAAAATATTGAGCTGAAATCTGCTTTCATGAGCACATGCTATGCGGAGAAATAATGATATAACCTCCTGTGAGAAATGTACTGGTTTAAAGTTTAGACGATCCTCAAGATCTTTATTTTTGTCATTCTGGTGGCATCTTTGGTGTGCAGCATCCACTGCTGTGGTGAGCTGACCCTGTTTCAGTTTGTACATGCTGGGGTTGCGGTGTAATGTGGATGGACAAAACCAAAAGTCTTTAAAAATGATGACGTAGTCGCACAGCTTTGTGTTATGATTTGCTCCTCTGGGTCACTACGTGTCCTTCCGCGATTTGCTCAGCCTATATCAAGAAGATGGCACACAGAGGTGTGTTAACAACGGCGTAAACAACGTGGAGCTGGAACAGCAAGCACTGCTGACCTCAAAATTCTGGGTATCAGCTTTTAAATCTGCATTTGCCAAAATGATTTTAATTTAATTTAATTTTTTCTTTTCTGATTAGAAGGTTGTAATAAGCCCTCAGTAAAGCGATACATAGGAATCTTGTAGTATACTGGCTCCGGATCAATTTTTCTTCCTGGTGGATTTTTTGGGTTTGTATTGCATTTGTCCCTGCTCATGAATAAAGTCCCCCCCCCCCCCCCCCCCCCCCCCCCCCCCCCCCCCCCCCACCACCACCACCACCACCTCCACCCCTCCCTTTTCTAGCATCACCTCTCTTTGTTATTCTCTTAAGACCTTCTGTTTTGCATCAGCATGGCTTTCCAAGTAACAGTTTTTTTTGCGCAGCTGCGTTGCCCTCCGTGAGACCTGGAACAGTCTGGGCCTTGTAGCGATTTGCTTCAGAGAAATCTGCCGTGCTCCAATTATGCTTGTGTTCGACCCTCACACGTTTCCCATCACAAACACGATGCCGTGGTTGCGATGGTGGAGTGGGACCACCGGAGGGTGTCTGTGGGCGTGTGTGTGTGCAACTGAGAAAGTGTTGCCGGCACAGATTGTTCGTCGGTAGTTCGCTGATTCCTAGAATGAAATTACCTGGTATTTGCACTAGTAAAACGTATATGTAGATATTGTTGCATCATGTAGGATAGTTCTGACTCTAAATAGTCCTGCTTGAAAAATAAAAATTTAAATGTTAAAGTAAATAGATGTAAACTGGTCAGTAAAAAGCATAAATTATTTATTAATGAAGTTATTTATTATCAAAGTTATTTATTTCACATTCCAGAGTGTGCTGGCTGAAGTTGGTAGCTTGTCTCTACAGCTCGTCCATTTTTTTGCACAGTTTTTGGTATTTTTGTCAGTTTTTTATCAACTACTAATGAATATTCTGTGGATATTCCTGTGGAAAGAAGAGCTTAATCAAGAGAAGAGCTTCTTTCATTGAAACGGCTGAGATTCCAGCTGAGATTAAGTAGAGTTTTCGTGGTTACAGTGCTGGTGCAAAGGTGAAGGCCAGAAAATGGAGATACTAGCCCTTCCTGCCATCAGTCATGATGGGAAATGTCAACTCCCTGACCAACAAGAGTGATGAACTGGAGAAACTAGTGAAGAGTCAGAAAGTGTACCGTGAGTGCAGCCTCATGTGTTTTACTGAAACCTGGTTGAATGAAAACATCTCAGACTCCATCATGGATCTACCTGGATTCACCCTCATACGGTCAAAGATGCTAAAGCTAGTGGCAAGAAGAAAGGAGGGGGACTGGCTTTATTAGTGAACCAGAGATGGTGTAACCCTGCACATGTAACTGTCAAGGAGCAGATGTGTCATCCAGATATTGAATTAGTGGCAGTTGGATTGCGACTATACGATCTACCAAGAGTATTAATTCATTTAATTAATAACAATACTTGTTTACACTCCACCCAGTGACACGATGAAGTTCCATGTGAGATACTTCATTAATGTGTTGCTAGGATACAGACCCAACACCCTGATGCACTAATGATATCAGGTGACTTCAATCATGTCACTGTGTCTTCCCACCTGACTGGATATATTTGTGTTATTGATGAGCTGGTGAGATTTTTAAATTTACCCTTGGGGGATAAATAGAGTACATCTAATCTAATCTATTCTAATCTAATCTATTTATCAACATAATGTAACTGAAGGAGAATAACCAGAAGAAGAGTAACCAAGGCAGCCTATAAAATAACTTATACTAACATAGAGTATTAAATAAATGTGTTTAACTAATGATTTTTATCTCTGAATGAATCCTTGACGAATTAGTGCCTAAGTGCATGAAAATGAAAGCTATAGATGTGAGGCTGGTATCACCAGAGTGCTCAGGTTCATGGTCCTTCGGCTATCCTGGCTTGATCCTGGATTTGAGCTGCTTTAAAAAAAAAAAAGTTTTATTATTTTTATCTTTTTTTTTCTATAAATGAATGGCCATCTTTGTTGTTCTGCATAAGCTTATATGTGTCTGTTTCATGTTGTGGAAAAATTAACATTATTGTGTTTTAGATTGGAGGACAGATAACTTCTGTTTTCCAAAGACAATGATAACAAAATGATGACAATGATGAATACAGTTTAAAACTCATAATACATGAATTAACCCAGCCTGTGAGCCAGATAGAGCTGGGATAGGCATCAACAGACCCCTGTGACCCTGAATAAGAAGAAGTGGGTACAAATGATGGATGATGAATGATGAATTATTCCCTGTGACCATGATCAGGATGAAGTGGGTATGAAAAACGAATGGATGGATTATATCAAAGTTGAAGCATTAACAGAATAAATGAAAGTGTCTTGGATAAATTCTCAGGAAAAAGGCTCAAGTTATACATATGACACAAAGATAAGAGGAAGCTTTTACTTTGGGAGTGGTTAGAATTGGATTCCAGAAACAAAGGATATGAGCTATGTTTCCCTTAATTCCCACATGATGTATGAGTGAAGGAAAATGTCAGCATGAGCAGCTTCCGGGTGCTCTACACTCTGCCGTTTCACATTCAATGCTAATCATTCAGTTCAAGGATTTCATTGTTTTATTTCAGAAGACAGCTGTGCTAGAAAAAGAAAGCATTGATGGCTCTTATCTGTCAAGGTCAAATTAATCTTAAGTTAAAAGTGATACCCAGTTACATAGCTTCTGCATTTATAAATAACTATTCTATTTGCACAGGGTTGATTGTGGTTTCTTTCCTTAATTTAGAACTTATTGCCATGATATCAAGGTATTTTCATATTTTGGGACACTGATCTTTAGGGAAGTTTATGAGCTTCCCAGTTAAGAGGCCTTTTATCACAACCTGAGTAATGTATGAGTAAGAGCCAATCAGCATGTTTTAGGAGATACAAGACAGGAAAAACTCCACCAAGTCCATACAAATCAGAAAACCTAACAATGCTGAGGAGGTGGAGAACCCAGGGCCTCTCTGATAACCTCCACCCTAAACAACTACTCTTTTCCTCACTCTGTCCCACCTTGTTTTTCCTCTTTAGATTACTCTGTTATGAGCATAATGCTGATATGTGTCTGTCTGGTTTTATTTTTTCCCACAAAATAAAAAGTTCTGTGATTTATTGCATAAATATCTAAATCAAGAATTAAAGAATTACGAAATAAACTGCTGGTAACAGATGTTTCGCAGTTGTACCTATTGTACCGATTTCAAGTGTGTGTGTGTATGTATCTCTCCCTCTCTCTCTCTCTCTCTCTCTCTCTCTCTCTCTCTCTCTCTATATATATATATATATATATATATATATATACATATACACAAACTTCCCTGAGCTTGAGAACATGTACTTAAGGGAACATTCAAAGCACGCTTCAGAAGTTGAATAAAAAGGAAGTCATATTAACATAAGCATGTTAATCTAGGATCCCAGGATCTAGGCCCGCATAATGATGACACAATTCTGATCTGAAAATCAGAACTTAAGACTGAATTTATGTGTTCACACAAACCTGAAAAATCTGTTGAGTAACAGAAAAAATAAATAAATGAAAATAAAAACAGTCAGCCAGGTAGTGTGAGTGTAAGTATAATTTCTCCAGTCCTTCTTCTGTAGAGAGGAATCCTTCTCATGAAACATTTCCGACCATTCCCTGAAAAAGCATCTGGAACGCATCCTGACCAAATGTGCCAAAATCACTTCAACTGCTTCCTTTTGTGATTCGACTGTGAGACTCTCCCAGATGACTGAGCTCCTTAGTCTGTCCATAAATGTCAACCCAGCCACCCTTTGAAGAAAGCTTATCTTGGCTGCTTGTAATTGTTCTTACAGTCCTTCGGTCCTGAACCACAGCTGATGAGCATTGGTGAGTGTTTGCCTTTTGACTTAGCTTTCTCTTCGACCACAATACCTGCTAGAGGTCTCTGTTCAATTAAGTTAACAGGACCATATCATCAGCAAAAAGCAAAAATGTGATTCTCAGCAAACAAGACTGGAAATCATTGCGGCTGTGCCAGGAAATTCTGTCCATGCACATTGTGAACAGAATCAGAGATGAAGGGCAACCCTGGCAGTGTCCAACCCCCACCAGAAATGGTCCTGATTTATTACTAGCAATAAGAATCACACTGTCACTGCGGTTATACATGGCCTATAACAAGGTATCCAATATCCCATACTCCCAAACCACCTCCTACAGGACACCAAGAGGGATAGGACTGTGGACCTTATCCAAATCCATAAAACACATGAAGACATGGATGGGAAACCATTTTTAAAACATCTTTTACAAAACTGACCTCACTCTGTTTTCTTCTTATTATTAATGTTATTAGTATTGTGCAGTATTTCCATGTACATGTTCCAAGTGGGACAGGAAAACTGCTAAAGTTAGCTTTTCCTGTTTCTTCAGTGAGGCTTGCAACCATTTGAAAAGAGAAGCATTTCCCAACACTGAACAAAGGGGCCTTGGCAGGCCTTATGTCAAACAGAATTTTAGGCACAGAGCTATAATAGTGAGTTATTATTACACACTTAGGATTTACTCCACTGCATCAAATTGAAATCCCTTAATCATTTTATTGTGTTCTTAGGACTTTTAAAGATGTGTGTATATTATATGTAGCAGCAGAACAGACTGACACAGAGTTGTACAGAGTTAATGAATCTAAGGGTGCACTTTTAGAAGATATCATTATATCTCAACAATTCCCAAATCCAGTGCAACACAAAGCTGTACTAAAAATAACATGATTAGTTAATTAAACTGATTAGGCAAAAAGACTTAATTTGTTTTACCAACCATACCCCCTGCTGTTGTAAGATGCCCTATTTTTTTTAAAAAAACAGAATTGCATTTCCTGTAAGGAAATAAGGTGCATAGTTCACTTAAGAAAGAAACGACCAAACAGGCTAATAGTTGTACTTTATGTAACATTTTATCAACTAGGAAATATGATTTCCTGATGAAAATCTTTTATTTTTTTCTTACCTTGTTCGGAATTGGAAATTCCCATTTCCCAATTGTTGTTCAATGCAGCTTCAGTAGCAGCAGTAATATTGGGTATGGTTGGTTAATATTTGTATAAATTTATATTTGCATTGTTGTGCAAAAATCAGTCTCAAATAAGACATGCTCCACAGAATAAGTGGATTGAATAGAGTGAAGCTGATCAGTCCACCTTCTAAAACCAGCTGCTATGAACGGAGATGTAAAGACATAGCTGAGCGTAAAGCTTTGCTACTGTATTCCTGTTGACATATGTCACAAATATGTTGGGGACATTTCATCAAGACCACAGGCAATAGTTTCAGTTTGATATGTAAAAGCTAAATATGTCTTCTTTCATTTATTCAATCTGTCATTCCAGTAATTTATCTCAATTCACCCTACTGCGAAAAACATTGAGGTCATTCAGAAACCACAATCCATGATGAATCACAGCTACCAGTAACAAGGATTGTTTGAATTCATTACAATTAAGACTTCTGCGTCACATTTCTTCTGGTGGCTTTGTTGATCTTGAGTCTCCATCCAGAGCCAGTGTAATCCTATCAAAACAAATTTTGAAGCGTGCATTAAGTTACGCAGCACCTGCACCTCTGTAGGTCTAACTGATCTGCCATTCAAAATGAGAGATTTAATTATCTTAACCCAGCAACCACCCATGTTTAGTATACATATTTTAAACTTTTGTTTCACTTTTAGGGTTGCTCTGCATGTTTACAATGTAAACCATCAAAAAAGTCATACAAACTATGTCCACTTACCAAATTGAGAACAAGTAAATCCATGTAAATACTAACAGTCTGACAGAGTCTTGTACAGAGAAATGAAATTTAGTGCTGTTGAGTTGGCAAAAGCTCGGAGGGAAAACTACAATTCTGCAGTATAAAGCAATATCATGGAACATAAAAAAAGAAAAAAGAAATAAAAGATCTATTGGCTAGAAATGCAACCAAACCGTTAAAAGAACACTTGTCATTAAAAGCAATGACCTGCACAGACTTAGTCTGTAAAATCTGAATGGTAATTTTATTGGACACACTATTGGAATTTAACCTGTGGGTTTGCACTGTAAAAGGTGAATGCATTTGGAAATAGGTGCAGACACTAGAAAAAAAAATAACTAGGCAACTTAAAAAACAATCTGTAGATGAAACATAATATTTTATTGCTATCGGGGAGAAGGCTGTAGCTCCTATCTTAGTTTCTTGGTCTCGCTTCCCTGTCATCTCAGACTCCCAACTGGTTGAGGCAGATGGTCAACTTTTCCTTGAGTTCCTTTCCTTAAGATTTTCTTTTCTCTACTGTCACCTCATGCTTGCACCATTATTTGGACTAGATTGAAATGAACTGAATGAACAGAATTACAATGAAAAGGACAAAGCTGGAATTAGGGATGCAACGGTACTCTGTAAAATACGGTACGGTTCGGTACAACCTGCACGGGACACGGGACAACACGGGCTTTTATGTCTCGTAGTATTTATGTTCCAATAACTTTGCATTGGACTTGCACGTGAGCGTGCGTGCCTTTTAGGCAACAGGCCCACCACTGCATATCAATGTGCACTCGCCTCCGCTCACTCACAGTGACCAGCCTATCACACTTTGGCCGGTTGGCTGCAGGTCATAGACGCAGGAAAAGAAAAAAATGAAACAAGCAGGCATGGCCAGCGGTAGCGGAGAAATTGGGAAAATCTTTTTTTAATCACCGGTGTGGGAGCATTTTGGTTTTGCTCTTGAATACACTGGTTAGGGAGTGAAAAGTTAACAGTTAACAGAACGCAATCTTCCACCTCCCTAAACCCGCGATCTTACCTGCGTAAGATCCAGTTGTTACCAGTTGTGCGTCTTGGCGCAGCTGATGTGCTTTTTAAAATACTACAGAACGAATTGTTGGATGCGCATTTAAAGATCATGAACAATTAATGTTCCTGTCCCTCCTCGACCACCAACAGTTTCAGACATATTTGAAATAAATTCCCGCATCCAACCTTTTCCAGCTTGACACCAGAGACAAAGATCTCCTTGGTTTCCTCCACAGCAGACATCTGAATGAGATCATGCCACAGCTGTACAGACTGACGTGTCTGGCCGTGACTATTCCGACATCCACCACAATTGCTGACCAGACATCCTCTGACCTCAAGAGAATAAAAACGTAATACGGTGATGCGTAATCGAGAAGTAGAGCCGTTTGTGCACGTCCACATGTGACCCGGTGGATGCACATTTATTCCATCTGGACACGCTCTTTGACGCGCCGACATGCGAGTTGCGCTGTCTGCAAACTTGGTATCTTGCGATCAAGGGTTTAGGGTAGCAGGTGGTCTGAAACTGTACCGAATCCGTACCGAAACCGTGACACAAAAACGGCGGTACGGACCGTACCGTGAGCCACCTGTACCGTTGCACCCCTAGCTGGAATATAATTGAACTGTACCAGATGGTCCTTGATTGGACTGTACTGAACTTGTCTTCTGTGTAAAGTGCCTTGAGATGACTTTTGCTGCGAATTGGTGCTTTACAACTAAAAAAGAAGAAAACAAAGTGAAAAAAAATTAAGTGATTAAGAACCACCACATCAGTTGAGGAGCCAAGGCTTGGCATCTTGGAAACAAAGTAAGAGATGCTAGATTGAGATGATTTAGACACATGAAGAGGAAGGGTGGTGGATGCTTGGTAGAGGATAGTGGAGATCGAGCTGCCAGGGAGGAGAAAAAGGGAAGATTAAAGAAGAGATTTCCATATGCGGTGAAGGAGAATATGGAGTATGAAGTAGTTGGTTGATGTGACAGATTTAGAAGACAGGATAGGATAGAGGGCAGCACGGTGGCTTAGTGGTTAGCACTGATGCCCCACAGCAAGAAGGTTCCTGGTTTGAACCTCAGGGGTCTTTCTGTGTGGAGTTTGCATGTTCTCCCCGTGCTTGCGTGGGTTTCCTCCAGGTACTCCGGCTTCCTCCCACAGTTCAAAGACATGCATGTTCGGTTAAGTGGGGGTTCTAAATTGCCTGTAGGAGTGATTGTGAGTGTGCGTGGTTGTTTGTCTATATGTGGCCCTGTGATGGACTGGCGACCTGCCCAGGGTGTACCCCTGCCTTTCGCCCAAAGAGAGCTGGGATAGGCTCCAGCAGATCTCCATGACCCAGCAGAGGATTAAGAGGGCATAGATAATGGATTGATGGATAGGATAGAAACAGATGATCTGCTGTGGTTGCAACTAATCAGAAAAGCCAAAAGAAGAAGAGGGATTTAAAGGAAAGTTGCCTCTTCCAACTTTTTAGCTTTTGTTGATTGTATAAAATTCTGGATCTGTACAAACTGGCCAGTGAAGACTCTTTTTTAGAAAATTTCCTTTTTTGGAAATCATGTTTGAAATAAAAAAATTAAAAAAAAACTCGGGATACTACAAATAATTTAGTAATATGCATCAAAGGTTGAAACAGAATGTAATTTTCATTTGGATAAAGTATGCTTTGCATTCACTGGCGACCTGTCCAGGGTGGACGCCTGCTATTTGCCCGAAGAGAGCTGGGATAAGCTCCAGCAGATCACCCGTGACCCTGCATAAGACTAAACGGGTATAGATGATGGATGGATGGATGGATGGATGGATGGATTTTTTGCATGCAGTTTGCATGTGGCTGCATAAGAGCATGATATCATCAAAAGCCCCTGTAATATTAATATTTGAGGACAAAAATATGCCAATCTAACTATGGCCTTGTTTTGCACTGGGCTTACATTAGTAGCTTGTAAATGTGATATAACCATGTACAGTAAAAATATTCAAGAGCATTGAAGTCTTAAATTGGAAACATTAGAAACACTGTTTTCATTCTGAACAAAACAGAGGAATTAAAAGAGGGTCTAAGCAGGCTGGTGAATTAGCTGGAAATTTCTTTTGCTTTCTTTGGCGGAGAACCACTTCCTCGAGCAGTGTGTGCGCTGTGTCCCAGGTGTGTTGTTCTCGACCTCAGAGTTCTGTTTTAAAACACATGCGGCAAACCGCACCAAGCAACCATCACCAGCCACTTAAAACTTCATTCAGATTCAGTGCTTTTTGCTTCATGATTGTGTTCTGTCTCACATCATTCAGCAGGTGCTGCACTGACTTGTTTGCATGATTCACATCTTTGGCTTTCAATGATTTCTCATTTATTCAAGAATATGAAAATGAATTTGGGTGCTATGATGTTGCTTTCTCTTGTGTGGTGGCTTCCAATGAGATGCCGATGGTGAATCAGTGTCTCAGAGTTTGAATTTTCTACATGTACTTTTTCAAGGTGATAAAGATTAGAAGGCACATATTTAGGATATACAAAGGTACAGTCATGTACAAATATTTGTATCTCTTATTAGGCAAATATCACCTCAGACTAAAAAAGGACCAAAAAGGAACAAAGAGCCATGTAGGCAATACTAAGCACCCCCAATATTCAGGAGCATGTAGATCCACCTTTAGCAACAATAACTTGAAATAATAATTTCCTGCATTGCTTTTTTGGTCTCTTAAATTGTCATGAGGGACGTTAGGTACATTCTTCTTTACTACATTGCTTTAGTTCATTAAGTTTTTGGGCATTCACTCACAGACAGCTCTCTCAAGATCCTGCCATGGCATTTCAATTGGGCTGAGGTTTGGACTTTGTTCTTTTGCATGATCCAGTTCTGACCAATGCTATGCAGTCAGTTCCAGTGACGTTTTAGGGCTTGATGAGTGTCCTCACTTTGAAGGGTATGTGGGTTGGTGCCACAAATCTTTCCTAGTCTGTTTTACATCACATTTGTTAATCGGCTTTAACGCCAGTCACTCAGAATCAAATCTTGTTCCTGCCTATTGATGTCATACACTTCATTGTAAACGAGCTTAAGGTGGAGGTCTGTTGTAAGAAATGTCTTTCTGATATTGCAATATGGCTCATTTGCATTTCAAGTGTACATCTCAAGTGTGTAACATTCATCAAAATATTTTCCATTAATGTCATTATCATATTTCATGATGTGAAAGGATGTCAAAAATGTCTAATATGATAATTCAATAACAATTGGTCATAGTTATAGCCACATTAATGAATGAACCAAGCAAATCCAAACAAATCCAACTATGTTTATGAAAGCCATTCCTGTCATCTGAGGAGAAACTAATGACGTACATCTACAGTAAACAAAAACACACGATATAATCGAATCCCCAGCTCGCCGTAAAACAACTGGAGGCGTAGATTTGAGGGGAGCCACTTTATTTTGGAATACCACATTATTATTTGTCTCAGCTTCCCTTGACTGCTGTTGACTGCCAAAATACAGCAGACTTCCATTATAGAACAGACCAAGGCTCTTTCTTGAACTGCCCTTGAAACGTCAAGTCACTCATTGTTATAGTGATGAGTAGAGGAGTAGAGGAGAAATGGCCAGCTGCCTGCGTACCACAAGCAAACAAGTTCCAGTTTATGAAGAGTTTTGGTTTTTGCATTGGGCTTCAATAAATTGAGCTGAGGCTGCTTCTAGTTCTTATCTTGATATACGTTCTGCTGTTGGTCTGCCCAGGAGGAAGGGAATGGTGACACCAATTCCCTTTTCATATTCCCATGACGACAGTCTCTGTGCTTGCCATTGGGTGAACACTGCCCTGCTTCCTTCCCCACAGAACTGGAAGAAGGCTGAAGTGCTATTTTTAAGTCTGAGTGGTGCTTTGGCCCGAAAGGACTGCAACTTTCAGTAACCCAGAGTCACTTGAAAAGGAAGTGTGTTAGTGAGTTCATGGATGGAGAACACTTTATCACAGCTTATTCAGTGGTGTAAGTGATGACCAGTAAACCAGGCTTCAACTTTGAAGACTTTTATTACGTGATGAGTGACTTCAGAAGTCTCAAAACTGAGCTCTCATGGTTATCTTAGTCTGACACTGTAACCGTCCTTTTTGTTTGATCTACTGCAACTTAACAATATTAGTATAGCATTATTTTGTGAGCTTTGAAGTTAAAATGTAAGATGAGTTTTGTGTTAAGTATTTTTACTAATGAAAATAATTTTCATCAGTTTTCAATTTTCAATTTTAGCGGTGCCACAACCTTTTGAGAAGAACAGAGGCACTTTCACTCACTGCTCCTGCCCATGCTTACATTAATCTCAAATTAATGACCATTGTTCAACATGTAGACTGGCAATAGCAGAAATGGAACCAAAAACCTTGTGTATGCATATGTATATATATATATATATATATATATACATATATATATATATATATATATATATATATATATATATATATATATATATATATATATACATCCATATATACATCTTACACCCTGCTGTGATGTGCTACACTGTTTCATGGGTGTCTTTGCACAACCTGCATCTGCGGTCCTGTTAAGGTCTGGACTCTGTGGTGGTCAATCCATGTGTGAAAATGATGTCTCATGCTCCCTGAACCAGTCTTTCACAATTTGAGCCCGATGAATCCTGGCTTTGTCATTTTGGAATATGCCCGTGCCATCAGGGAAGAAAAAATCCATTGATGGAATAACCTGGTCATTCAGTATTTTCAGGTAGTCAGCTGACCTCATTCTTTGAGCTCATACTGTTGCTGAACCTGGACCTGACCAACTGCAGCAACCTAAGATCATAACACTGCCCCCACAGACTGGTACAGTAGGCATTAGGCATGATGGGTGCATCACTTCATCTGCTTCTCTTCTTACCCTGATGCTCCCATCACTCTGGAACAGGGTAAATCTGGACACATCAGACCACGTGACCTTCTTCCATTGATCCAGAGTCCAATCTTTATGTTCCCTAGGAAACTGAAGCCTTTTTTTCCAGTTAGCCCCACTGATTAGTGGTTTTCTTAAGGCTACATAGCTGTATAGTCCCAATCCCTTGATTTCCCTTCCCATTGTCCGTGTGGAAATGCTCTTACTTTCACTATTAAACATAGCCCTGAGATCTACTGTTGTTTTTCTTCAATTTGATCTTACCAAAACATTGAGAATTTTTTTCTGGCCACATTTCCTTCTCAAAGACGATGGGCCCCCATTATCCTTCCAGTTTTTAATAATGCGTTGTACAGTTCTTAACCCAATTTTGGTAGTTTCTGCAGTCTCCTTAGATGTTTTCTCTGCTTGATGCATGCCAATGATTTGACCCTTCTCAAACAGACTAATATCTTTTACATGACTATGGGATGTGTCTTTCGACATGGTTGTTTAGGAAATGAGAAGCAACTGATTGCACCAGTTGGGGTTGTTGTGCACATTAGGAGCTTGTTTCGTCAAAAGAGGGGGTTATTACCAACTGTCTTAAACGATAGCTGCTAATAACCAGAAAAGTATTAACAAGTTAATACATTGAAAAGGGGCATCAACTGATAAATCAGGAAACAAAGACTAAACGGCACAATCAGTCTCAAAATGGCTGTTGTTCTATGCGTACCAGCCTATGACCAGGTGTGGCGCTATAGAGCAACAGAGAAGGTGTGAGTCCGAGCACAGACCTCTTTAACCAGCAAATGTTACAGAATAGTGTAAAATAACCCCAGACAACTTCTCTCATTAAAATGTATCAGACTTTATTAACACAAGCATTAAATGAACAACACTTGAGTCAAGATACTGATATATATCACAAAAGAATAACTAAACTAGCGTAATCAAACATCAAAAGGAAAAGAGTGTCTACACACTAAAAAATACTGGGTTATTTTCTCAACCCAAACCACTGGGTTAAAGTGGTTGGGTACTTTCATTGGGTTAATTTAACCACTGTTGGGTTGTTTAATCTGACCCAGCTGTTGGGTTATTAGTTGGGTCAGTTTTTTTGATCATACCAGACTACAATAACCCAACCCCTGGGTCAATTTAACCCCATCTGCTGAGTTATTAAAGATTCAAAAAGCATCAACTTCCTTTAAGCAGCCATTTCACAACTGACAAAGGGGCTGGATCCAGATGACAACAAGCAAGGTTTGTTTCTCCTCATTTTTATCAACAAAAAAATGTTTTACTTATTAATTGTGGTAAAAACTCTATAGTAGTACTGAAGCTTACAGTAATTATTCACTGAAGACTGCTATAGCGCGACGGCTAGCGCACACATAATTGTGCATTTGAGCTTGAATTTGTGGCATTTTACTAACATGTAAAGCACGTGATGATTCTAGGTCCAGGTCCTTTTACGATCTCTGATCCAGGTCCATGAGCAGGCCAGTAAGCATTTCCATAACGTACTGTAACACACCACTTAACACGTATAACCAGACAGCTATAGCAAATGTAAAAAAGGAAACAGTTGAAAAACTAGAAAAGCACTCAGAGAGTGCAGACCTCCGCCAAACGCAACAATTATCAAAAATTTGAAAGTGATCCGGATCACACCCAAAATGAAATCAGTGCTTCCTTTTCACATTTCCGACAACTCCTAAAAATTTCATCAAATCCATCCATAACGTTTCAGTTATCTTGAACACAGACAAACAAACGCCGGCAAAAACATAACCTCCTTGGCGAAGGAAATAACGGTCAGCATTCAGTCCGAACTGTGTTATTATTGACCCAACTACTGGGTTATTAGCCACAAAGAAGCCGTTTCGTGGATTCAGACGGTCTTTTCTTGTTCTTCTGCAAAACACGGTCAGTTCCACTTGCCAAATGTTTAAATAAGGTCGCGTTAACTGTGCTATTACCAGGATGCGTTTCATCAGGTTAACTAACTCTGAATGTATGTTAGTGTTGTTCATTTAACGTTACAACAGTGGATGTAGTCGCTAATAATCTGAGAAATGTACGTCAGTGCTCACCATTGTTGATCATGCTGGGGGGGAGGGGGGGGTTGGATCTGTTTATAATCCATAAACGATTCGTAATCCATTGTATCGTAGTTATCCAGGCGTCATGGTGAACAGTCTGTATAGCTGGCTAAGCTAACGTTAGCCACGAAGCAGGTGTAGCCAAAGTTCACCAGGTAGCACGAGGGCTAAAGTAGATGGCCTGTAGCATTTAGAAACATCTTCATACACTCCACAGGTAGACTTCTCATGCTCAACAGCCAATTTAATGATGACATCCCACTGTGTTTTCAGAGTCATCCATTCCTCCTGATGATGCCAAAAATAGGACGGAGCGGTTAAAATACAATTCGCAGCCAGCCAGCCAGGTGGATGAATACATGAGAGTTACGGCCCAATACAGGAATGGATCTGGGAAAACATCACAGATGTTTAAAGGAGTTTCCACACCTGATCACACCAGGAATGTTCTGTTTTTGTCAGATTTTTCTGAATTTAGATAGACATGTTGTCAGCTATCTCAGGCAGGGGGCTTTGTGACTAACTGTGTGAAGATAAAACAAAGAACAAAACTGAGGTGACTATAACTAAAAGACTTGAGGAACCCTCTAGACCAAGATTGAATGCATATATATGCTACATTAGCCAGTAATGGGTGAGGGAAAACTGATACAATACTTTAATAATTTAACCCTTTTGTTCTAATTGTTGTTACTCAGCCAGTGTTTGTGGGTCTGGTGGACCCGTTGCATGTTGTGGTTTTTAATGCCTCACAATCAAACACTTTTATGTTAAAATACTCAACAGATGCTTACTTCATCCCAATTACAAGAAGTATATATGGTTAATATTTGTCCTTTACCTTTGTTAGATCATATTTACAACTTATATTAAAACGTGATAAATAAAATCAATTAAAATCAAGATATGAGTTGAAACAAATTTACAAGTGAAGCAAGGTTTTCAAAACTATTGAGTTTTATTTCTTTGAACTCAGAAATTTAAAGGAGCCGTTTGTAAGATTATGGCCAAAACTGGTACTGCAGTCACTTTCAAAATACTGTTGAGCGGCGTGTACCCTCCCCCTCCTCCCCGACCAGAGGTTGCCAGGTCGGCTGCAGAATGCAGCAGGAACGTAGGCTGCCATGGCAAGCGATGAGTCCTACACAGTAAGTTTATTTTCTGTTAATTATATTTATTGCTTTATGAAACATCTTTTGCGAAGTAATAATGTACTGCAAAATTTACTAATGGCGATTAGCCAAATAGAATCGTAAATGTTACCACATTTCAGTCGGAGCATAAGTTTTCAGTTAGTTACCCTGTTAAAAATGTCTTTATTAGGCTAGTGTTGCGATGTAAAGCTTTTTATGAACGCATTTGAGAAATCCATGCAAATTCTAATTTTGGGCTATGCAGTAATTTATTGTTTGGTTGGAAACACTATAGGCTCATATCGATGGTAACTTTTTGTAACGTCGACAATACCACATGTAAAGTCGAGGGTAATTTTCCTAAAATACATCAGGCTATATGAAAAATTACATGACGTGTAGAATTTAAATCAAAAACATGTCCAAAAGTTCTATGTATGTGGACCAAATTATGCGCTTTTGGTATTGAGGATGTTGCCGTGGAATTACGCCTGATACTTCCAAACTAACACTAAATTATTGCACAGGCTAAAAGATAGAATATGCTTAGAACACACGTTTATGTCAAGGTAGCCTAGCACTTGTACCAGATGATCTTTGCTTGTACTGCTCTCACTTGTTTCAGCCTGATTTAGACCTCACTTTTGAGGTACCCTCTCTTGAGGCTGATGAGAGCTGGGCAGTAAAATTATGACTTGTAATATCATCATCTGTATCTATGTCAGCATCTTACGTAGTTTTAATCAAATGTAAATGCCAAATGCTATTTTGTGGTTTGTTTACTTAGGAACTCATTCAAAACATGAGTGAAATGGGGCTACGAGCACTAGCAACCCGGATCTTCTCCCAGAACCCTGGATTGGTTTTTGATGCCCTGCCTCCATTGGATAGCACCACTCTCCCACCTGCAGCTGCTCTTCCATGGTGTACCTGTGGGAACTGCAGGGGGATGGCCACAGATGCAGAAAGGAAATGCTGTGGCCAGGGGCCTGAGCACTGCATAAACAAATTGCCTCATTTCGAGCTTTACTGCTTGGAAGATGGCTGTTTGCGTATACACAGAGACTACAGGAATGATGTGTTGGTGGTAGCAGAAGTTACAGAGCCAGGTGATGATAATAGGCAGTTTAGATATGCTGCTTATCGCCAGTACACCTTTTGGCAGCTTGGATCACTGGGCCAGGGTAACCGTCGTGTTATCCCCAGCTGCTGCATTTGGAGAATAAGGGACAAATACCCTGACCCTCAAGGCCAGTACACTGGCTTTCTACCCACAATTTGAACAAACTTTACCGACTCCAGTTTACTTGAAGTTACTTGTTGTATATACTTTGTTTTTACAAATTGTTTGTTTTGTTCCAAGTTTGTAAAGAGCCTTCTTCCTTGTTCAATAAAAAAAGTTTATTTATAATAACAATGCTTTCCTATTTACGATATAGAGGAACAGTAAAAAATAAATAAATAAATAAAACGAGGGATAAACAGTATAAATAGTATAAATAACTATTGAACAATTAACTGCTCTGTACTGTGGAAACTTTATGAAATGGTTTAAAAGCAGCTTGTGGCAGAAAATGGAAATGACAAGGGCTGAGAGGCTCTGGAAACGGGTTTCACTGGTCTTCACTCTGGAATGCTGACACTGAGGAGAGCAAAATAAAAACAGAAATTAGATTATTTTAAAATTAAATGTAATATGCATTACATCTAACTTGGTGTGTGGTATGTAGCCGCAGATGCAAAAGAAATAAACTGGTATTCTACCTACCAAGACCTCTCCTGACTTGGGTGCGCAGGAGTTCCTCCTTGGTTGGTGCCGGCACAGGGGGAAGAGGGCCGTACTTTCTGGGGTCATCGGGCCGAAGACTCCTCCGCCTGGGCGTTCCCTTACCAGCTAGCCTCTTTTTGCAGAATCTTTGTTTGCAGTTCTGGGATGTAGCCATAGGTCTTCGATGTCTTCTTAGTGTACAGCATATACCTTTGGGCATTTTTCTTGTACAGCCTCCTGTACCTAAAATAAAAGCAGAGAAAATAGATTGTTTTACAGTACAGTGTTTTTATATAGAGTTTCAATGGTGTAATCAGGTAAAATGGTTCCCAACATCCAACATGTAGAAATGAGCATGTCACTTACTGCTTGCTTCCATCAGACTTGCACAACTCTGGGCGGTCCTTGTGGTAGTTATAATCCATCGCTGCGAGGAGCATCCTGGCCTTAAAGACAGGAGGGCTAAATGCTGAGTGCTTGCTGGCATACATTAAAATATGGTTTTACGAAGGACTCCAGATCAGCAGTGGACCTGTGGGGGTGGGACATAGAGACATTTTTTGATTTTTTTGAAAATCACTTTCTAGGTACAGTATGTGTACACACTCATTAAATTACCTGAAGTTCAGGTATTTGTGAACTTTGTTGAGCCATCGCTTGTTTCACACAATACTCTTCAGGGCCTCGTGTGCCGTGGAGCCTCGCTCAAGCCACTCTTGAGTTCCCCCTGATTCCAAGTCTGCATGCTGGCAGCCTCCCTGTACCCACCTGTGTTCATTTGTGACATGGTGTAGGAGCCCAAGCCACAGCTCCTACAAAATAATACAGAAATATAATGGACAGACACAAAAAGCATGGCAATTGAACATTATTTACTGCTAATGATGATGATTGTTAGTAATGTAAGTGGGTCATCTGATTGACCACAATGACACCTCTGGATAGGTACTTATGGTAATCAATAAGCTAATATCCAACATCAAGGTAACATCTTGCATGTTAGTTTCATACATTATTGACAACTATTTTTCAAACTATAACAACTTACAAGAAACTCTTGGCAGGAATCAGCTGTTTTGCAGCACCACCAAAATTATTTCTTATATTTAGACAAATTCGAAAGCTTGAGAGTATTTATATACCTCTCCTCTAGAACTTCTGAGGCATCCACAGTGCACTCCTCATCTTCCAATGCTTCCTCTGTAGGTGGCAGGTCTTCTCTATATATAGTTTAGTTGTTTTAGACAAAAAATGCTTCCAAATATGAAATGAAAATGAAAACAACGTGGCACTGATCACTGACCGATTTGAAAGCGTTTCAGACGATGCATGTCCAATACTGGAGAGTGATGGTGCAGTCAGGTGGTGCTTCTTCCACTGTCTTTTACTTGGGGTTGAAGTGCTTGGGCCATAACAGCTGAAGACACAAGCGTTTTTGTCATAATTATGGAACACTCTACACATTTACCATAATATGCAACAACCAACACATTTACCACAGACTAGTGTCTAACCAAAGATAATGCGGGGAAAATTACGTCTGCATTCGTCATCAATGGCTAACGTTTTTTATCAGTTCCATCAGAAAAGACTGACACTAATAACTAACGTTAGCAATGGTCAGATGGGTCAATTTGCAGCACGTGTAATACACAATATATGCAAAGAATGAATAAGAAATCGTTTTACCGTGGTAACGTTAGGCTACTGTCTCAATTAGGTTTCACATTACCATGGCCATGCTAATGTTTTCCACGGCACGATGACTGACGGGCTCCGCTTATTAGCCTAACGTTACATTGCTATTGTTAGCAATATCAGTCACCGTTTTTATATTCTAAATAATCATTATTTACCTTTTCAATTCGATGACCCACCTGCTCCATAACGTTATGCGCTAGCGTTACTGTGCACGAACATGCATAACTTTGTTTAACTAGTGAATACTCCGACGTAGTGAATACTGAAATTTCTTTGTTACCTTGTTCTGTTACCTTGCCCAAGTAAATTAGCGTTAGCCAAACATTTAGCTATGAATCTTACCTGTCCAGGAGAAAATCAGCAACGTTGGCGTCTGTCTTCAAATTCTTCTCCGCTTTCAGCCGTCTCCATCTATCAAAAGCACCTCCTATACAAATCCTTGTTTTATTTCGGACCTTGTCACGACGTAACTCGGATTCATAACGAGGTCTTTTAGGTTTTGGAAAGCTAGACATTTTCACATCCAACACGTTCGTAGCGGCTGCTGCGATAATGAGAGCGGAGCTGGCAACCCGGATGCCGAAACACTACTGACTTCCTGATTGGGAGATAGGTGGAGGGTGGCGCTTCAGGCCAAAACACGAAATGACAACAAAAACAAGACTTGCAGCCCTCAAGTCCTCTTTTTAAAAGGGAATATCCTGGCTTGAGTGCTGTTGTCAGTGACATAAGTATTTGAAATGAACATGATTTTTAAATGTCTTTTGACATATCAGGGTCATTTTATGATTCGTTTTATTAATCTTCTTACATACAGCTCCTTTAAGCCATTCAGGTGCATAACACAAGCTGAACACATAGAGTAAACATAATAGTCAAGACAACACATCATCCCCATTGAACTCATGCCTATACACTCGCCTATACAACACATGAGGGTTTTACTGTGTGTTGCAGATATACCTTTTGCTCTTTATGCATGTATAATGTGTTTTTCTGTCCATCTTGGGTCCGCTCACTTCGCACTGCTTCTTCTTGTCACTGGTGTTCACAACCTAGAATAATGTAAAGATCAGGAATTTTACAAACACCTCTCTCTCTCACAAGACATGAGTGCCAGACATGTACTGCAGCAGCATCACACACTTCAGGCTCTGCAGATTGTGGTTCTTTAGGTTGGGTGGATAGGACACCAGCATTCTCCTCCTGAATCCACCTCATGATGGCTGCAGAGGCTGGGGTTCTGGGGACATGTTGTCTTTCCTCGATTTCTAGTCTTACCAATGCCTTTCTCAAATCCTCAAGAAAGAGGCTTCTCTTCTGGAGCTTCCCTCTGTTCCACTGTGGGTTCAGTGCCATCCAAATGACAAATGCATTGTATGCTGAGATGTCCAACATGTCAAAGAATATCACCAGTGGCCAGCGTAGAGTCCTCCGTTTTGCAGCTGTCGGCCGTCACCAGCTTGTCCATGTTGTCTACCCCCCCCTCCTTTTGTGGCATTGTAATCTGTGATGATCTCTGGGTTGTGATGTTCCTGGTCAGATTCTTCCATCCCTGTACAGTGTACTCATGAGTACCACATTCTTGCCTTTCTTTGGCACATAGCATACCAAGGATGTGTCAGCTGTGTACACAAACTTGGAAGACTTGATAGGCCTGTTCTTTGAAGTCAGCAGTTGAGGTTGGAGCTCTGACTTGTTTTTCCGTTAATGTTCCCACCATGGTCAGCTTTCTCTTTAGGCACTCCTGTCCCAGCTGGGGCGAGGTAAAAAAAAAATATCGTGTGATGTGTCCACTGAGTCCTTGAGACGTGTCCAGGACAACTGTCATTCCTTGGTTTTTCCCGGGGGCTCTTCCATCAGGTTTCCCTGTGTAGAGTTGTAAGTTCCAAGCATATGAGGAAGTGACATCACAGCCAGCCCAGATCTGTATACCATACTTTGCAGGTGTAGATGGTATATACTGCCGAAAGGGGCAGTGGCACCTAAATGGCATCAGCTGTTCATCAATGGTAACATTTTGCCCAGGGTTGTACAGCAGGGGCAGGCGGCGCACCTACTTGCAGAAACACAAAACTCACATTTACAGTCACTCTTTCTCTTTCTCTGCCACTCTCTCTCTCTCTCTCTCACACACACATACACACACACACTAACAGCAGGCCTAGACAGGAGGAGGACAGTGTAGATACACAAAACATCAATTTCCACACTTCTATTAGCCCCGGGTCCAGTGGACCCAGACATCTTATATGTAATAGAAATGTGTAGGGGGAGTGTACGGTGTGTAGTCATTAAAAATGTATTCTGACATATGTTCTTCACAGAAAATGAGCCAAAGCCAGTGAGTCTGACTTTGAAAAATTAATTTTTCTTTAAAAAAAAATGAAAACGGGTCCCACAGACCCGAACACCACATAAGGGTTAATAGAGGTTGCTTTTTTCACAGTTTTGCTTTCAAATGGAACCCATCTGACCAATCTGATCAAGGCAACCCTCCTATTCAATAAAACGAATAAACCAAAGACAGACTGTGGAGAGCTGTTTTCAAACAGATAGGACTTAAATAGAAATGACAAAAATAGGACTTTACCTCAGACATGACTAGATGCTGCTTTGAATCGGCTTTCTGAAATGACTTCTTCAAGTTTGAAATTAGCTGTCAGAGCAGTTCTTTAAACAGACATTCTGAAGTCATTCCAGGTGGAATTTTTTTTTCCTTTTTTTTTAGAAATGTTTTATCTTATTCACATCCTCCAGTCCAGGCCAGACTCTTCTCTGTTTCCAAGATCCGATGAGATCAGACGTGTTTAGGATGGTATTGCCGTAAGCCATGAACCATGTGCACAGGTATTTCTCATGTGAGAATATTGCACCACCAACAACTCTACATTTTTTCCGTGCCAAAAAATATTTGATTTATTTAGCTTCTTTCATGTTATTGCACATGTTTCATGTTTGATCTATGCAAATGAAGCATAGCCTATTTTTTTTTAAGCATTTTGAGGTTTTAGTTTTCCACTGGTAAACCTGTGAAGTGGGTCAAAATGTCCTCAGCTCACAGACACAACACACAAGAACTGTCTTTACATTTTAATAAAATGTTATAGTTATATAATTGACTTCTTTGTTTTGTATTTTTTCATTATGTTAACTAAGACATTATTACATTTATACTTTATACATATTTTTGCATCCATGATTTGAAAAGAATGAGGACCTGAAAGTCCACAGCTAGAGAAAGAAGCACGTATGCAACCCGGTTGTCTTAAACAGTCTAACCAGACCGGATCCTGCTTTGGTTCCAAAATAGGGCGTGCTCAGGGTGGTATCGCTGTAAGTGATGAACCGGCATGCACACAGGTATTTTATATGTGAGAATGCTGCACAACCCTCTTTACCATATTTAAACCTTTTTGAGTTGATGATGTGCCAAAACCTTTTCTTGGAGATTTATGTCTAGCATTATTTCACATTTTATATTTGATCTGAGAAAATTTTGCAGATGTGTTGAAAACCATTGTCCAATTTTGTTTTTACTGTTGTAATCCTGAGAAGTGGATTCATATGCTCTTACCTCACAGACACAAGAGACCACGAATGTCTTTGTTTTAATTTGACTTTAATTTTGTATGGTTTCTTCTTCGTTTGCTATCTATCTATCTATCTATCTATCTATAATATATATATATATATATATATATATATATATATATATATATATATATATATATATATATATATATATATATACACACACACACACATACACGTATACAACATATATGTTTGTTTACATATTATATATTTTCTGTTGTGTAATTTAGGATTCATTATGTTCTTACTTTATTCAAATCCAGCCTGGTTCCTGCAGATTTACCATTATGTATGTTCATTCTGTTTTTTATACCCACCTAAAACTGATTTCTTTATTTTATGCTTCTACATCAAACCTACAATGCATGTCTTGTGTAGCAGGGAAGCCAGTGTTGTAACTTCTACCGTAGCCTGACATTTACATCCTAACAATTGTAACTATGTACCTGGTTGACCTTGATTGCATCAAATGTGACTGTTCCCTTTAGCAACATTGTATTTACCACCACTGCTTCTTCTTTGTCCTTTTCAAGCTGAATAGAACAATGGATTTCTGCAATATCATTAAAAATTACTGTTGTAAACATTAATCAGCTCCAACTCAGATAATGTATTCTTGATTTGCTCCATTGCTATGTCTGAACTAGGATTAAAAAAAAAAAAAGAATTACAAAAGGAAACTCGGCACTGCAAGGGTGGTATTGCTGGAAGCGATGAACCAACGTGCTCACAGGTATTTCCCATGTGAGAATACTCCACCACCAACAATGGTACATTTTTCTTCAGGTACTGATGATGTTCCAAAGAAATTCCTGCACTAATTTAGTTCTTTCATGTTATTGCACATGATTCATGCTTGATCTATGCAAATGAAGCACAGCCTATTTCCTTAAACGTAATGGGAGCAGTCAGGTTTTAGGTAACAGGTAATCCTGAGAAGTGAGTAAAAATGTCTTCAAGTCACAGGCACAGCACACCAGAACTGTCTTTGTATTTTTTATAAAGTCTTATAGTTTTACAAATTACTTCTTTGTTTTATATTTTTGCATTATGTTAACTAAGATTTATTACATTTATACATTATATCCCATATGAATATATAACGGTTCATTAATTATTTTGTGCTACAGAAATTCTAACCATGAATGTGGTTAAAAAGAAGGTTTACATCCATAATTTAAATAGAATAAGTGCCTAAAAGTTCACAACTATAGAAAGAAACCCTAGCCCTACAGACAGTACGTGGAAGCTGGAAGCTAAAATGATTTGCCAATTGTGATTAAAAGAAATATATAAAATAATTAAAAAAAAAATATAAAATTAAAAAAAAAAAACTCAAACTACGCCACGACGCCTCTGCCTTGGTTTCCTCAGTTTGCTTCTCCTTCTAAAAGTTAAAACAGTGGGTGCTGCTTTCTCAGCTCCCTTAGTGCCAGCAGCTATTGCAGCCATCCTGCTCATTTAAGTTAAAACATGTATGAAATGTCATAAAAGAGCACTAATATACAGAAACACGTTCTTTTCAAAAATAAAAAAAAAGGACTGGAAGCGATCAAGGATTCAAAGCACTGGACTTGGTTTTCCCAAACGATCTCTATCCAAGTAAGTTTGGTTACGATAACTGGGCATGTTTAGGCATCCTCTCACGTCACTGACAGTCCCTTCTTGGGAATTGTGACGCTGTTCTCAGTTCATTAGGTTCACAAGTCTCTGACAGATTCTTTTTCATCACGCTGGGAAACTTTACATTCTTGGGTACTTGGATAAGATGTGGTGAATGCGAAGAATTAGTCACAGCCCTTAGGATAAGACGTTAAACACTTTATGTTTTTCTCTGAATTCTGATTCATGCAAATTTAGACAAACATATTGCCAGCCATCTAAGGCAGGGGGCTATGTGACTGACTGTGTGAAGATGAAACTGAGACCAAAACTAAGGAGGATTTTAACTAAAAGGCTTGAGGAGCCCTCTAGACACAGATGAATGCATATATATGCTGCTTTAGCTCTTAATGGGTTTGAGAAAACTGATATACAATACACAGAAAACAATGGATGTCAACATTTACACTCGTATTTGTCTCTTCTTGTCTTTGCATCGTCACGTGATTCATTTGTATGTCTTTTACAACCTATATCAAGACAATGCAGCCTTTCACATCAGTGACACAATGTCACTGAGCGATAATCTTGATCAGATGAGACCAGGCGTGTTTAAGGTGGTATTGCCGTAGGCCATGAACCAGCACGTTCACAGGTATTTCTCATGTGAGGATACTGCACCACCAACAACTCTACATTTTTTCAGGTATTGATGATGTGCCAAATAAATTCCTTGAGTGATTTAGCTTCTTTCATGTTATTGCACACGTTTCACGTTTGATCTATGCAAATGAAGCACAGCCTGTTTTTGGAACATATTGAGAACAATCGGGCTTGCTTTGACACTGGTGAACCTGAAAAGTGGGTCAGAATGTCCTCACCTCACAGGTACACAAGAACAGTGTGACATCCAGAGATGAAAATGTATATGGCGAACAACTATGATCATTGTCTTCTCACAAGTGTGAAGGAGAAACTATTGGGTTGTGAATAACAGAAATGACGCACTTCAGAGCTATTGTTTAGTTCGTCTACTAGGCTCCTGTAAATATATGTTGGTGGAATGCAAAGAGGCAGACCCACACCACCTATAAACTTATATAAAATACCAATATTGTCCATGGGAAGCCTCCTACACCTTAAAAATGAATTTTTCAGTCATTCTTCCTCAAAAGGAACCAGTAAATATCCCAAACAATTTTAAAAGCCGAAACAAAGTGCTTCATAGAGATTTTTTTTAAAGACAAAAATTTTACATCTGAAGAACTTTTCCATACATCATTCTGGAGTTTTATTCTACTTGCAATCTGAAGAACCCTTATTCCAGCTGTCTAGATTTCTCCTTCAATCTTTTAGAGTGCAGTGACCACTGCTTCTCAAGAGCCAAGAGTTCAGAGGAAATTACAGCCCTGATAAAACAGAGAGAAAGTCTGGCAGGGGTCTTTTCTCACTAGATTATGCTAACAAGACCTCCTGGTCTGTGCTTGAAACTCCCTTAAGATTGAAGGATGATTGCGGCCAAAACAGCGCGCTAATTATGATAAGTTTAAAGACCCGTCCTGAGTTGGCAGCCATCCCAGCACTGTTTTCACTTGTGCTGCACTTTGATGTCTTTGCAAGTGTGAGAGACTTCTTCAGGGCCGCTCAAAAGACGGACAAAATACTTTATTTTTGTTTTGCTACTGAGTCTGCACTTTTCAGGCAATTAGTGTTCAGTGAAGGAGAGGACTGTGGGGAGCTTTAACTTAACAACATATCGACTTTGCAGAGCTTCTCACTTGGGACCACCACGAGTGAAGTTGCTTTAAAAGTCTACTTTAGATGGCCCTGTCTCTTATCAACCTTTATCTATTTCCTGGAAATAATGTTCAGCATCAGGTATCAAGCTCTCATATATTTAATTTTGGGTCTTGAGTCCTGAGTACACAGTTTGACCTTGCAGCTGCTCTGTATGAGCCAGTTTACCCACTTACAGTAAAGCTTATGTTGTGATATATAACCAACAGTTTACTTTTGGCAGGAAATATATATAAAACAACTGACATATGACAAGCAATTTTCTTTGTCCAGTTGTACAAAAAAAGATAACGAAACATCATAACAAAAAAAAAAAAAAAAAAATCAAGCTGTCTGCAGAAAAACCTAACCAAGAACTGACTTAATGAAAGAGTTAAAGAACACACTATTAACTGTTTCTTACTGTGACAGAGACATGTATGAGGACATGTGCTGCTGGTCTGACTTCTTAACATTAGAAGCAAATACACACACTAAAAAACATTGGGTTAAAAATAACCCAACTTTAACCCAGCCCCTGGGTCTCTACTGGTTGCACCAAACCCTGGGTTGTTTTAACCCAGTGGACTGGGTTGAATTAATAACCCAACCTATAACCCATTGCTGGGTTATTTTAACCCAATCAATCCATGTGTTGTTTTATATATTATCTTTTCCACTATTAAATAATGATTATTATAATAAATGTTTGCAAATTATGAAGTGCATTTCAAAATCCATTTTACATCTATACATCTATTCTGGACAAAATATCCTAATCAATAAAGAAGTTAACAACTGCACAGATTTTAAGTCATTTAATAGTTCATCTAACAATATACTTTCTTCACATTATAAATAAAGAACAAATATAACAAAACTCAAAACATGAACATTCAACATTTGAATTGTCTTAAATGTATGACAAATCTTTTTTTTTTTTTTTTTTTTTGTAGATGTGCTTTATCTAGAGCAGCCATTCCCAAACTTCAGAATACCAAGGCCCAATTTGAAATGTGAAAAATCTCTGCGGCCCATGCAAACCTTTAAACCCCACTTTGATCAACATACAAGACTGAAAGCTACATTCCAGTATTCATGTAAGGGGTCAACAAATAAGGTGACACTTGTCACTTGTTGTGTTAAGTTAAGATGACAGAAGAATAACACTCAATTGGTTTGTTTTATTATTTATAAATATTGTCAAAATCAGGTAATAAATATTTTACAGTAATTTAAAAAAATATTTTTAAAAAATCGAGGATTTAAAACATCTGTTTTTTTTTTAATGACCTCTCATGGCGCCCACCTGCAGTACCTCAACAGCCCACTAGGGGGCTGCGGCCCACACCTAGGGAATCACTGATCTAGAGTGCATGGACACAAATATTTTTAGCATAAGTTGCACTTCTACCAGAGGCGTCACGAAGCCCCGATGTTTTTTCCTCTAGCCGCGAATGTTTCAATGTGACAGGCTGACAAAAATTATAGGCACGAAAAAAGTTTTTCCAATTTTCAGCGAATGCAACACAGGATGATGTCTTAACACGAGACCAATCAGAGAGGGGTTGCGTATGCTCGTCTTAAACCTCTGGCGCCAAGAGGTTTTCACTTCAAGAGAGACAACAAGAAACGAAAAACAAACAAACAAACAAACAAAAAAAACAATGAATATACGGCGTTTTTTTCTTTCCAAAAATGACATGGAGGCTGACTCGGCTGGTGCTCACGTCTCCGAGGAACCGCCGCCAGAAACAGGTAAATAAATAAATGCCCAATTCACATTCAGTTTGTGAAACATGTAGATACTAAAGGGGCTGTGGGACAGGCTAGCATCCCCGAGAGTAGGCTACAGCAACACAACACAGTGAGGGTGGAGGTGACAGAGTAAAATTAAAAAGGCTCAAAATTCGTCACTGAAGCATGTGCATTTTTTTGGGAGGAATATAGCTCCTGATAATCTGGAGGCATCACTTAACATTTTTCACTTGGTGTAGGCTTTAAAACAAACAAACAAACATGCAAACAAAAATAAGGAAAATCGTAACCTTTTATTAGAGGGAATTTAACTTGACTTCAGACAGAATACAAAATGTTTGGTTACTTATCGATTTTAATAATAATAATAATTATTATTATTATAATTATAATAATGGTAGAAGTAAATTTTATTTGTATAGCTCACTTTGAAGTCAGAGACCTCTCAAGGGGCTTGACAATCCTATAGTATAAAAACAGAATAAAAAGAAAATCTATATCAATATGCAAAAGCAACACCGAATAAATAAATCTTTAGGCTACTTTTAAAGGGGCAAGGGAGTCACATCCTAGTAAAGTCAGGTAATTTATTCCAAAGTCTTGGCCATAGGACAGAGAAGGCGCAGTGATTCCTTTTAATTCTTGATTATCTATAACGGCATCAGTATTCTCTTTCTATTGCTATTGCTTGCTATTTGTCATTTAATTTTGACACATTTTGAAGTACGCATTGGCATACTTGGGTCTAGTATATAACCTCCGCCAAGGAGGTTATGTTTTTGCCGGCGATTGTTTGTCTGTGTTCAAGATAACTCAAATATTATGGATGGATTTTGATGAAATTTTCAGGAATTGTCGGAAATGTGAAAAGGAAGAACTGACTTCATTTTGGGTGTGATCCGGATCACTTTCAAATTTTTGATAATTGTTGCGCTCGGCGGTGGTGTGCGCTCTCCAAGTGCTTTTCTAGTTTTTCCAACTGTTTTTTTTTTTTTTTCACATTTTCTATAGCTGTCTGGTTATACGTGTTAAGTGGTGTGGTATGGTACGTTGTGGAAATGCTTACTGGCCTGCTCATGGACCTGGATCAGAGATTGTATAAAGACCTGGACCTAGAATCATCACGTTTACAGGGATTCTGCTATCTGTCGTCACCACAACAGCTACTAAGATTATGTGAAGCTTGCTTTACATGTTAGTAAAATGCCACCAATGCAAGCTCAAATGCACAATTATGTGCGTGCTAGCGGTCGCGCTTTAGCAGTCTTCAGTGAATAATTACTGTAAGCTTCAGTACTACTATAGAGTTATTACCACAATTAAAACAATTAATAAGTAAAACATTTTTTTTGAAGATAAAAATGAGGAGAAACAAACCTTGCTTGTTGCCTTCTGGATCTAGTCCCTTTGTCAGTTGTGAAATGGCTGCTTAAAGGAGTTGGATGTTTTTTGAATCTTTAATAAATCAGCAGATGGGGTTAAATTGACCCAGGGGTTGGGTTACTTGTAGTCTGGTATGATCAAAAAAAAACTGACCCAACTAATAACCCAACAGCTGGGTCAGATTAAACAACCGAACAGTGGTTAAATTAACCCAATGAAATAACCCAGTGGTTGGGTTGAGAAAATAAAAGTGAAAAAAGAAAAGTGTTTTTTAGTGTGCAATGTCCATGTTCTGGTAAGATCATCATTCCAGCCAGTGTTGTACCTGAACGCGTTCACTGAACGAAAGCTCATGAACTAGTTTATATTTTGTGCGAACGTGAACTGAAAGCGCTCTCTTTCAATTGTAAACGACACTCTTTCAAAGTTCACGCATGGTCCAAACCGTGCCAGGTTTCTAGCGAACCCCATTTGAAATACACCACAAACGAGCCGAATATGTATCTTCGGAAAGCAATCAAGCAGGATAACAAGGGCTGTCTCTTCTGTCGCGCTAACAACTGTGTCATCAAAAAGTTTAAAACAAGCATGGAGGAAGAAGAAAGCTGCAGTCGCCCAGAGCCGGAGGAGCGCCCCGACTCCCACTGGGGATTGAAATATTGAAATGGGGGGAAAAAACATTTGCATCCTTTAAAAACCTGTTTTTGTCTTATAATAAGGACCATTTGAGAGCAGGTTTTTCCTCATATTTTTAATCTACTGTAGAGAGAAGCTGAAAGGGAAATTACAGTTTTACATGGGCTGTCCCTTCAATGCTAATGTGAACCCTGGTTGGATAAAGACCCCGAATTGGACACATAGTTTTTGACAGATAAAATGGATACAATAATTGCAGTTTGTGGTGTGTAGTATATGGGCAGTGGCAAACATTTTGACAAATAATTGCTCGCAGCAACATTAAAAATGAATAAGAAAAAAAAACTAAAAATGAACTATTTAGTTCATTTTTTGAAATGGTGAACTTAAATTTCTGTAAACTAAGAACTGAACTAGTTCGTGTAGAAAGTGAACTTGCCGAACACTGATTACAGCACTATATCTTTTAATGTAGGAGCAGTTAAAACAGGCCGGTCAAATTTGACCGGGAGCACTAAAGTAAGGGGGGAGAAACGAACATGACACAAAGGTTAAGAGCAAATAGGTATTTGCTACATTCATGTATAAGGAACTTCATATTGAAACTTAAAGTAAACCAGCAAGGGTCAAGTGCTGGTGGAGTCATTAAGGAAACTTAGAACACATAAGGAGCCAGGCAACAAGGTACGTAAAAAAACACACTGAAAAATGAGAACTTGAAATGACTAGCTTTAATGGAATTTTTAGTATTTCTGAACAAAATGTATTTGATTGAATTGTTACCTACACCAAAGTAACTGTTTCACCTCACAAGTTTTTTTTTTTTTTTTTTTCTAAATTAAATCTTGGTCTTATTTCATATTATATGCTGGCAAAATACAGAAATGATATTGGACTCCTTGCCGAAGCCAAGCCAACTTTATTGTACATGCTCATTTTCACTGGTTGGTTAAACGGGGTCTCCTGAGTGATGCTGCAGGGAGTTTTACGCCACGTTTTCAGTTTGTTGAAAGTTGACTACCTGTTGTTTAAAAATTGCATCAGGTCACTCTGACCTGTTTCTCAGTATCTAATGTAGAATATCTAATCCATGTAGGTTCAGGCGCCATAGCATGATTTTCTGAGGCTGGCTGAGAGGAATTTAGCTCAAGGTTCAGCGTACTGATAACAAAGTGGTTAAAATGACTGCATTTCCTTTGATTCATTGGCTGCGGTTACATGATGTTTTTTAATTCGGAATTAAAATTAGGAATTAAATAATTCCGAATTAAACTATTTTCCTTCGAGTTTACATGGAACTAGTAATTCCGAATTAAGGTTTACATGGAAAACACGTTAGTTCGGCTTTATCCAACTCCGCTTTAGGTCTGGGGGTTGGGAAGAGTTCTGATTGGATGCAGGGGCGGACGTCTTTACATCTACCGGAAGAAAACAAACTTAGCTAACTGGTTAGCAACAACATTCCACTTATTTTTGACCTGGGTGGCGTCTCTAATTGCGAAACCTCCTTCATTTAACCTGGCCGCTTTGAAAAGCTCACAATTTTTATGTTTCCTGCCATCTGTTCTTTTAATTATTTCCAGTTCCTCCAAGCTATTTATTAAATAAATCGTCTCTGCTCTTGAACACCGTTTACTGCGGCTGCCGGAATATAAGCGTCAGCGCGACAGACGGGCAAGAGAACGAGCATGCGCAGAAAGACGGGAATTAATTTAAAGAGGAATGAGTGTTTACATGACCGCGGAATTACTTAATGCGGAATTAAAATGGGAATAAACCAGCCACTTACTTCGGAATTAAGTTAATTCGGAATTGACATTTTCATATGGAATTAAGTGTTTACATGGTAACTTTTATTCGGCTTTAACTTTAATTCTGAATTAAAGAGGAATTAAACTTCCCATGTAAACGCACCCATTGTCTTGTGCTGACAACGGTTGTGCTGTACACTGCTGTGAGTTACAATGACCATCTCTGCTGTTTACAATGGAGATTAAATCCATTTGCACCCTCTGTCCGATTGTCCGGTCAAGTGCTTTGTTAAGTGTTGTACAATTGCCTCACTAGAACTAACTAATTATTGTTAAACTAATGTACCTTAATAGTAAAATTTAAACAACAGTTTGGCGTCCCTGGGTGGGCACTGGAGGGAAGATCAGTGTTACTGTACCAGCTGCGGCTGACAGTGGGCATAAGCAGCAGCCGGGGAGGCTGTGTATAGTTGTCTTTAGAGTTTTAATCAGAATGGAAAAAAAAAAAAAGAAATTAATCAAGAAGGGCAACTTGACTACCACAGAATATGACGCATAAAGGGGCAGAACCAGACCAGAACTCACTTTGCAGACACGCTCCCCTCTCCGCTCTGGCTTCCTCCAGTCATTCCAGTCAAAGTAGACAAGATCACCACTCGTCTTGCAGGTCAGTGCTGATCTGTTCCTTAGAACTTAGCCTGGAACTTCTTGTGAGGTTCAGCTTGTCAATATTCTTCCCCAATTTTGTCTTTACCGTCGCACTAAATCAGCGCCTTCCAAATCAGTGGAGTTCACATAGTCGGTTCAAAACTAAAGTTTACAAATTCCATTTTTGTGGTACTCTAACAGTATTAGTAGCCCACGGGCAGCACGGTGGCTTGGTGATTTGAACTGTTGTATCCTAGCGAGGAGGCTTCTGGTTTGACTTGTGGTTGGGTCTTTCTGTATAGAGTTTGCATGTTCTCCCTGTTCCTGTGTGGGATTTCTTCAGTTTCCTCCTACAGTTCTTCAGTATGTTTTGGCTGATTAGTGATTCTAAATTACCTATAGAAGTGATTTTGATCAGTGTGGTTGTTTGTCTGTATGTGGACCCTGTGATGGGCTGGTGATTGTCTTTCCCCTCACGCTTAATCAGTGCCTTTTGTCTTCTCTGCACTTCTCTGCATCATTTGGGCCACTTTACCCACATCACGTCAGCCATGAAGGGGAAAGAAATGCTTTGCTTTGGAGCTATGTGATGTACAGTCTGCAGTATTTGCAGTAGTATACACTTGTTTTTTGAAGAAGAAAATGACGTAAAAAGAATTATCTCTATTGCTTACTTTGGGTTGTTGCTTACTTTATCGGAACTGATCGTTTCTGCAAAAACCCTCAAATGTGACACATTACTGCCACCCAGCGTATCCTGTTTCGCAGTACTCTGGTAGGCTCTATTGCTTCATTGGCTGCGCCTGTGAAGGTGTGGATAGAGCTTCCCTGGTGTGGCTCACAGGAAGGCTCACCATTCCTGCTGCTGCTCGGTTGTTGGTGCTTGTGTTCTTGGACCCTTGATGTTAATTTTTAACAATAAAAACTTTACTTTCCTAATCCATGTGTTTAGTCTCCATTTTACCATTTCAGCCCCACGAGCCAGGTTGTAACAATAACAATTAACAGAAAAGGCAATAATGTGAACACAGGTTGTGCACAAAGAGTCACAAGAAACACAAATATTTTTTCTCACACTAATATGGGTATTTGTGGAGCCATGGTTTTTAGTGTTAACATCTTACACAATGTTTGCATTTTTTAGCACATCAGAAAAACATTAATTTGAACTTTGTATTTGAATTTAAACTCACAATAAAAAGTTGTGTGAATAAGTTTGTGAACTATTTTGGTTCAATCTGGAGATTAACTTTTGTTCCCAAGCCCGTTGCTGTCACATTTTTCATTCGCTTATGTCAACTTCCACAGTGTTTAAGGTTTAGTAGGGTTAAGGAGAGGTTCAGTGTGGCCCAGCATAGATTTTATAGTCTTAGTCAAGTGCTCCACAGTTGCATAACTGATAAATTAAGACTAACATTTTAACAGAGCAGAGTTCTGGCTCTGATGGAGTCTGAATCAAACCTTTTCCAAGCTTGAGCACTTGTTGCCACCAAAACTGATTTTTTTTTTTCTTTTTCTTTTTTTTTTTATGTCACCACCTTACATGTGTCTCCCACTTGTCCTCTGCATAATGCCTGATCTTAATGGCTGGTTAATAATCCCGAAGTCTTGGCTTGCCTTCTCAACTTGACAACACACACGGCTCTTGATACTGTAAGAAGTCAAAAAGTTTACACTGGTAAACTGTGACCGGCAAAGTCCGCTGAACAGCTGGCACACAATCTTTCGTTGGCCTTAACACTGAAGTTGGAGGCTCATTTAGAGGCTCAGTAAGTAGCTATATCTCCCAAAGGGTGTTTGTAAGTAATAATATTACTCTAAAAGACAGCAGGCAATTAGATACAATGTGGCTAATTGCTCTAAATACCTGATGAGAAAAACAATTGTCTCCAAGGGATATGCCAGTCTTGAGCTTTTGAACCAGACGCAGATGTTGGCAACTGTAGCTTTATAAGAGATAGACCTAATTACAGAGTAATTCACTGACATTACTGTCTGTCTAATAGACATGCAACCGTGAGAGGAGAGGAAATTTGGAAATTTAGGATTACGTAGCATCCAACCACAGTGATGCTCAAGAAAAATTGTTCAACAACATAAAAGGGAACATCAAAAGGTTTCTTCTATCCTTCGTTTACCCGGGGCAGCGCCATACATCACAACCACTTAGTGACAGAATGTTGTACGATCTTTACAGAGGTCATTCTGTCTGAGAGCAGTCCATGTTTTTAAGCTGTCAATGAGGGAGGCGAGAGTCTGATTTTTCATGTTTTTACTTCACGTCCAGAGTTTTAACCATATGATTTATTTGATTCACCTCCATTCCTGTCACTTCCACTTAGAATCACTTTTGAAATAAGAGTTAAATGAAAAATGAACACAGAATATAAAATGTAGTTTTAAGAAATTGCCTGTAGAACATTATGATACAGTAATAGTCATGCAAGAACCTCCACCAAGATGACTGATACATGACCAGAAGTGAGAGCTTTTCAAGTGTATTTTTAAAAACTTCAATACTGCGTGCTCTTTTCTGTCCCAACATGGTAGCTTCCCCTTTGGCAAAGTGAGCTCAATGCATTTAAATGTGGAGTTGGGGGTAAGGGCCTGCCTTTAATTCCTTTAAGGATATGACCTCAGACACCAAAACATTAGAAGCATGTTGAGCCACTTACAAGAAGGGAACTTCAGTGAAACCTGACTGTAACAGGGTGAACACATTATTAGTACTGATAGGACAATTAGTGCTGATTCACTGAGGTTTCCCGATGGTCTATAGCAATGATGCCTCATTTGAGGCTGACTGCCTTGTTTGATCTGTATGTACATATGTGTATGTTGGCATGATGGTGTGCACATTCCACTTTTGTGTTGAACTACCATAAGTGCACTGGAAGGGTGCAGACTGATCAGTCTGTCATACTTGTCTGTATTACGTGTGCGATCCAAGAACCTCATCTGGCCAATAAGTCATAGAATATTTGTGGGATCTGGCGGTATTACAGTAATTTGTTCCACACAACCTTTAGAAATAGGAAATTTGTTGTGAGGCTTCTGATCTGCCTTCACTTAATCATCAGGCAATTCTCCTTGTGGCGGATGCAAATATGCTGTAACAGATTTCCTTGCGTTTGTGTGTGTGTGTTTTTTGTATACAACTGTGATCATTTAACATGTTTTAATTATAATATATTGTTTAAGCATGCATAGATAAAGCAGTATATTTATAGACATCCATTCATTTATGCAGAAACCTCCTTAGACGTCATATTTTGTAAGTTATAATCGGATGTCCTTTTTTTCTTTTTTGCGATTAATCTCATGATGTTGTGCAGTTAATCCTAATTAATCACACTTTGATTGCAGTATTATTTAGCACTTCAATTTCTGCATGCAAATGTTCCCCATAAAAGTACACAGAACCAGCTGAGCATTTCCTTTTAAGAAGTTATTCGTAATCAGCTGTTAAAGTTCTAATTCTTATTATAATCTTTTGAAAGGGGATTGTGTAGTTAGTGTCCTACCTTCTGGAGACAGTGGTCTCTCAGTTTGGAGAAGAATTCTAATGAGGAGCCAGGCGAGCAGCTATTGAGAATGAAGCCCTTAGAGACATAAAAGAGGCAATATTGCAACACTGTGTTACAAAATGGACCCGGTTCGTTCAAGGTGACAAGAAAAAACAAATAAAATAGAATACTACATAGTCATCTAACACAATGACTAAGCTGTAAAAAAAAAAAAAGAAGAAAAGTCTTTCAAAGCTCACAAGCTGGAAACAATGACAAAGAAAACCAAACTATAATAGGGTAATATGTACCTAAGAAATAGATACATGTTTCAGTTGTTTTAAAATAATGACTTTTTGCTAAGACTATATGCAGAACACAAATCCAAACATTGTACTGCAGTAGGTTAGATTTGCTTTCTGTGGTCCTAAAACGTATACAAGGTGGTCTCTTACATATAAACAAATTCCAACTTTAGATTCTTCACCATGTTTTCAACAGCTATAGATTATTACATACAGGGGTTGGACAATGAAACTGAAACACCAGGTTTTAGAGCACAATCATTTATTAGTATGGTGTAGGGCCTCCTTTTGCAGCCAATACAGCGTCAATTTGTCTTGGGAATGACATATACAAGTCCTGCACAGTGGTCAGAGGGATTTGAAGCCATTCTTCCTGCAGGACAGTGGCCAGGTCTCTAGGTGATGCTGGTGGAGGAAAACGTTTCCTGACTCGCTCCTACAAAACACCCCAAAGTGGCTCAATAATATTCAGATCTGGTGACTGCAGGCCAAGGGGGATGTTCAACTTCACTTTCATGTTCATCAAACCAATCTTTCACCAGTCTTGCTGGGTGTATTGGTGCATTGTCATCCTGATACACGGCACCGCCTATACAGTGTTTGAACCACTGGATGCACATGGTCCTCCAGAATGGTTCGGTAATCTCTGGCAGTGACGGGCCCATCCAGCACAAGTATTGGGCCAAGGGAATGCCATGATATGGCAGCCCAAACCATCACTGATCCACCCCCATGCTGCACTCTGGGCATGCATCAGTCTTGGTGGTCCACTTCTTTGGGGCTTCTCCACACCGTAATTCTCCTGGATGTGGGGAAAACAGTAAAGCTGGACTCATCAGAGAACAATACATGTTTCACCTTGTCCACAGCCCAAGATTTTCGCTCCTTGCACCATTGAAACTGACGTTTGGCACTGGCATGAGGGACCAAAGGTTTGGCTATTGTAGCCCGGCCGTGTATACCTTAACCCTAACCCTAACACTGTGGAGCTCCTGATGAACAGTTCTGGTGGAAACAGGAGAGTTGAGGTGCACATTGATTCTGCCGTGATTTGGGCAGCTGTAGTTTTATGTTTTTTGGATACAATCCAGGTTAGCACCTGAACATCCCTTTCAGACAGCTTCCTCTTGGGTCCACAGTTAATCCTGTTGGATGTGGTTCATCCTTCTTGGTGGTATGCTGACATTACCCTGGATACCTTGGCTCTTGATACATCACAAAGACTTGCTGTCTTCATCACAGATGCGCCAGCAAGACGTGCACCAACAATTTGTCCTCTTTTGAACTCTGATATGTCACGATGTTGTGTGCATTGCAATATTTTAAGCAAAACTGTGCTCTTACCCTGATAACTGAACCTTCACACTCTGCTCTTACTGGTGCTGTGTGGAATTAATGAAGACTGGACACCAGGCTGGTCCAATTTAGCCATGAAACCTCCCACACTGAAATGACAGGTATTTCAGTTTCAACCCCTGTACATGTACGTATATAGTAATGTCATTCTTTCAAGTGATATTTTTCTATTATTCAAGCTATTTTCTGATAAGATGCCACCTTGTGATCACTGACGGCAGGATGGACATCTCTCTGTAGTTATGCCATTCATAGGTAAATGCGTACATTTTCTCGACCTGCTTTATCGTGTTAATGGTTATGAGGTGAGAGGTAGAGTTCAGGTCACAAAGTCTGATGCTTGGCTATCACAGAGTCAAGAGAGACAAACAACCCTGAGGTAGTTGGATCATTTCATAAACAGCATCTTGGGAAATTATTCTTGAAATTAAAAATACATATATATTTCTATCCAGTCATAAGTCCAATGGACATCCCATAATCTTGCTACATGTATCCATAGCAGCTGCTTTTGTCAACACATCCTCTTTCAAAAGTTCTGAGAATAGTTTAAGGGGATAACCTAATCTAGCATCAGATCTGGTGGTGTTTGTTTCCAAACAATGAAAAAATACATGTGGACACTACAGGTTTTAGATGTTAGTATCCTCTCAAAGCATCTTTGTGCAATGTTTGGCTCTTATCTGGCACTTATAGAGTGTGCAATTTACTTTATTTGACAGGGGTTATGTTTTCTCCCTCCGAATGGTTTCTGTTCAACTGTTTTTCATTTTGGACTGTAATTTGATCAAGCTGAAGCCCATGATTTGCATGCGAGAAATTGAAATTTACATGTGGGTGAAACTACTCAGAGACATGGCCACTGGATCTTTTCCTCTCATAGTTCATAGAATATGCCAAGTAAACTATGATTAACACTGAGTCACAGTTAATAGTTTTCTGTCATAAGCGTGTATAGAAACTGCTCGTCAAACGTGCTGGTGAGTAATGTGTAGCAACTGTATGCTGCCGTTCTCATTATCCCCAATACAGCATTGCAGCTTGAGTCTAAAGAGTTGAATTAGTATAGGATTTTCTTTATGTTGCTGTCAGAAATGAATAAAGTGAAACACACAATGCTATTAAACTTGACAAACTTTGATGTCTCAGGAGAGTTTGATTGGAGGTGCCATGTGACTGGCTTTAAGACACCAAGCTCTGGGTTGCCATGTTGGTTTTTATCAGTTTGCTGTTTGCCAGCTGTGGAGACCTCTTTGTCTCCATCCCCGTCTTTAATGGACCACAGTGGCACTGAGGAAATAATGAATCATGCTTTTAATTGATGTTTTTTATGGAAGACTTCAGAAATGCATTCGTCTTTATTAGCTGGCTGAAGCACACAAAAAGTATCCTGGTGCCTGCCTGTGCGGTGAAATATTTCACTGTGTGCTAGACATCCAGTTTCTAATACTATATGTTTTGCAAAAAATGCAAAGGATAAAGTCCCTTTCAGGCTTGGATAGCTCAATGTAAGCTTGATATTTTAACAACACAAAGACATGAGTATGAGTTGCAAATTCCCCATTAGTACTTAAGCTACATCAAAGCACATTCCACTTGGTGTGAAGTCTGTAGTGCTTCATAATTGATACCAGCACTTTCTTTTTTAATAACCCATCTGAGATTAGAAGGAACCTTAATGGAATCCCCCTTTGGCTTCCAAAGGAAAGAATTTCTTGAGTTGAAATCTGTTGATACGGGAAGACAAATAATCAGGTCATTAAGGGTAACCATAAAGTGTGTCGGAAATTTGAGCAAAACACATGGAAAAACCTGATTGTTGTGAGACTGGAGGTAGTGGCAAAGAAACTCTTAAAATAAATTAAGACTCTATAAATAGAAAAGGGCTGAAAAAAACAGTTGACAATATCAAAATTTATTATGCCATCATAATATCATGAAATGTCTCTCTGAATGTATATTTTTATTGTGAGTTGGCTCTTGTTCTGGGTTGGTGCCCAATTGCACCAACCAAACCAAACATTTCTGTAATGTCAACACTGCTAAATACATGTTTCCACCTCATCACTTGCTCTGCTTTTTTCTAGATGCTTACTTGATAATCAATGTTTGGTTTATTCATTATATGTATAGGTGTAGGTGAAAGGCTGCAGCATGACAAGTCCAGATAAAAGAAGTGAATCATTTGTCAAGCTCAGACATGTTATCTGGTCTTAAATTCAGTGGTCTTGGGTGTGAAAAGGTGGTGGGAGAGGACAAAGCTTTGGGTTGCTTTTGGGTCATTGGGTTGTTATCTGCCAATGCCACTTTGAGATGGAAGAGGCCTTTTGTTTTTTAGCTTTAAAGGTCCAATAAAAGGGTGTTTTGACTGGGAATTAACAGGTATCTTGTGATGACCATTCTTTTTTTTCCCTCAATTTTTCTCATAAATTGTTCAGCTCAGGGTTGGCTTTTCTTTATTCAAGAAGATAGACAGATAGATATTTTATCCATCCCAATGGCAAATTCACAAAAGAACGGCAACTTGTAAAAAGAATATTAGATTTTCCTTCACTGGTTCACTCTCTGGTGGAAAATAAGTAAATAAACCAATAAATAAAAAACATCTGTTATTATGAAGTTATGATCGCAACATGATGTGGATGTGGTGGCTTCCCTAATTTAAATTAGAAAAATCTCCTGAAGTCAAAATAAATAAATAAATATATCCATTAGGATTTGAAGAGTTCTAGAGTTCTAGTGCCCAAAAACAAAGAAAATAAATGGCAGCATCACACATCTGGTAACTGACTGGAATGTATTACAAAAAGTATATATGTTTGTGTGATTAACTATGGATTGTACAAGAGGCTGTTTCTGCTAAGTAATCTGATCTTTACATTTGGACTATTGACACAAATAGGAAACTGCAAGTGGAAAAACCTTGATGTTTCTGCTCAGCGATGCTTTAATAAAGCATTATGATTTAAAGACGAGACCACTTGTAACTATAAAGATCTTGTGCCAGATATATGGAGCTACTAGGAAAATTGAAATAGAGAGAAGGAACAGGGAAAGCTTTCCACTCCATCGGCACGGACTACTGACACACCCCTCAGTAGGACATTGTAAGCTGTTTTAATGAAGTCACTTGGAGGCTGAAGATACACCGTTCAGTTTTTTAATTGATTTTGTACAAGCATATCCTATTTCACAGGCCACTGGCACAAACTAGTCTTGGTAAATAAGATCATAAAACTTGTGCATTATCTTTCTTTTCTTTTTTTGTACAAAATGTATCACATGCTTCTTAAGGTAACTTTACATACATCCTCTGATCCCAGAAGGTACCACTAAATCTCTTGAATCATTTTGTTTAACATTATGCAAGCAATTTAATTCCCTATGGGGAGGATTTTAACAGACCACTGATAAAACTCAGACATCAGTTAATTATAGATATTATAAGCCTGCTTAATTTTTTTACAGTGAAGGAGGCAGGCACACATTAAGTTGTTAAAATCAATTTACCAAAACATTTGAATGTAATCAAGCTTAATTTCCTCTTAAGAGATGATTCTCCCTGCTGTGGCATTTGCCACTTTCCAAATTGAAACCACTGTACCTGTAAAAACCTGAAACCTTTCTGCTCATGCTTTTAACAGTGAGCTGCTTGGTGTGCTAATGCACATGAAAGAGGGGGTCCTGGGCAGGTTCTCAAGCAGTAACAGGGTACGTTTCCATTCAAATTCCATAAGCGCCTGTTTATGGTGGTGTTTCCCATTGAGTCTGTGGTGTTGCAGAAGCTCTGGTTTTGTTTTGTTTTTGCTCTGGATATTGGAAAGAATGTGTTTCCAACTTAGATGAACCATGCCAAAGACCAGTTGATGCTGCCTGGTCCTACAAAACCACTCCCAGATGCTCAGCAGGTTTTACGCATACACTTTCCTCATTATTTGGGGATTTACTTGGTTGGAATAACATTGGCCATGTTCGTCAAAAGTACAGGAATTAATAAGTTTTCATCATAGAATGTGGGAAAGTCTGAGCATAGCAATGTTATTGTAAATTGTTTAGGAAATTAGTGATGTTAATTAGGTAAAACCCTAACCCTAACCCAGGAGCACTTTTTTTCCAGGTTTTTAAATTTTTTAAAAAGGAATTAATTTAACCTCTTAAACAAAGAAAGCTAATTTTTGACATGCAAAATTAAATCGAATTGATTATTTTTTATATAAGCTTGAAATCTTGAGGTTTTGCTTTGACAAAAAGATTTTGATTGAAGTTAAGTAGGGAAGACTTGTTTCATGATGCATGTGGTGTATTGGCTTTCCCTCACTGTGCTCTTCATCACTTCTGTTTTCCCACACTGTCAATCTCATCTCATTTTAAATTCTCTGTATGGTACTCTGGTTCAATTATCTACTTGCCTTCTTATGCTTCAGCAATTGAGTCTCATTCAAAATCTTTGTCAGCTCTATACAGACTCTGGGGATCTTATTCCCTTAGTCTTCTCCCCTTCCTTTTTCCATGTCACCACTCAACCATAATAACAAAAGTTCTGAATCCATCTTTTTTAATATCACATTTTTTTTTCATTTTTCTCCAAACTATTCTTATTCTGTTACAATTTAACAACCTACAAGTCAATTTCAGATTAAACACTGAAAGGCAAATGAAGAGAAATGCTAATCCTATCAAAGCTTACCCCATCCTCCCCCTCTGTAAACAACAAAGCTTAAACCTTAAAACTTCACTTTTGTTGGTGCTAGTTTAATGATGTAACCCTTTTACAGCTTGGTTCTGCTGGTGCCTCTTCAGCCAAGTGGGATATCCAGCCCAAATACCTGTGGGTTAGGGGGTAAAAGGAGAAGTGTTTCTTTGCATGCACTATTAATTTGCACTGTATGAAACTGCTGTAATTTGACTTTCCTAAAATAGATCCTCAGTGTGGAATAACTGTGGGAAATGGAATTGTGTTTGGTTATAAATTATATTGCTTTGTATTTTTTTCCTTGTTTGCCTTCATGAGGTGAATACAAGTGGATTATTTTGGAAATAGGGAAGCAGTTTGATTTTGGAGCTAAAGATTTATACAGTATGTTCAGACTTTCTGAAAAATGATATCAGAATCCAACAAGCAGATAAGAGGAAAGTTGATGACTACCAACAAAAACTGGAAAAAGGAGAAATTAACTGGCCATGTATTTTATTTCCTACTTTATCGTAGGGAGGCCACACCATGAATATATGGACTTCCCAAGATACACAAGAAACGATTGTTACTCAGAAACATCATTAGCTGAAACCAATTTCACACAAAGATGATGGCATAAAGATATACTCGCAATACCTTCTTCATCCCGCCTCTCACGTTCTCTCCCCAGAGTGTACTTTCACAAAGCATTATGATGTTTGACAGTTTGAAGACGGTCCCTTTCAACTTTGTGGTAAACCAGTCCGTGATGTCTGGTTACTAGCTGGGAGGGAGACAATAGCTGGCTTCAGCTGGTGGAGGCTCCTCCATGTTGCTAAGCAGGATGGCACGATTCGCTGAGTAGCTTGTGTCTCAATTGACTGATAAAATTTGTAATAGGCAAGGCAAGGAAGGCAAGTTTACTTGTAGAGCACAATTCGTACACAAGGCAATTCAAAGTGCTTTACAGATCCATAAAATCACAAGGAGGCAAATAGAATCATTCCATACAAGCATAAAAATAATCATTAATAAATTAAATTAAAAATTAATTTAAAAGAAAAATAAATTGAATTAAAAATGAAGGGTGCAGATAAAATCCTTTCAGTTGTCATATGCACATCTAAACAGAAGTGTTTTCAGCCTGGATTTGAACATTGTCAGACTTGTGGCCTCTCTCACATCTTCTGGAAGACTGTTCCAGATTTTAGGAGCATAAAACTGAAATGCAGCTTCACCTTGCTTTGTCCGGACTCTGGCGACCAGCAGGAGACCACTCCTTGAGGTTTTCAGAGTCCGGGTTAATTCATATGGCTCTAACATGTCAGTGATGTACTTTGGGGCTAGACCACGAAGAGACTTGTACACAAGTAGACCTGTTTTGAAGTCTATTCTCTGAGTGACAGGAAGCCAGAGACCTCAGGACTGGACTAATATGGTCGTTTTAATTTCCTGGTTCTAGTCAGGACTTGTGCAGCAGGGTTCTGGATGTACTGCAGCTGTCTTACAGTTTGTGATGAGCCCAGTGAGCAGGCTGTTACAGTAGTCTAACCTGGTGGAGATGAACACATGGATTAGTCTTTCTAAATCTGAGTTTAGACACTATTCCTTTGATTCTGCCAGTGTTTTTTAGATGGTAAAAAGCTGCTGATGTTATTGCTTTAATGTAGCTGTTAAAGTTAAAGTCTGAATCCAATATTACCCGATTTTTAGGTTCTAGAGAGAGAGTCTCAAGGAGACTGATAACACTTTCTCTTTGTTTCTGTGGGCCAGAGGCAATGATTTCGGTTTTGTCTGAGTTTAACAGGAAAAAGTTGTTTTGCATCCATACACTGATCTGTTCGATGCAGTGACACAATTAAGCTACAGGCCCATGTTCTGCTGTCAGTGACACATAGATCTGAGTATCATCTGCATAGTTGTGGTAGGACACATTATAGCTGCGTATTAGCTGGCCTAATTGAAGCATGTACAGATTGAACAACAGGGGTCCCAGGACTGACCCCTGGGGAACCCCACAGGTCATGGCCATTTGGTCTGAGACACAGTTACCAATTTCAACAAAGTATCTCCTGTCCCTGAGATAGGACCTGAACCAGTTTAAAGCATTTTCAGATATTCCCACTTAGTCTTCTAATCTCTGTAATAAGATCACATGGTCAACTGTGTCAAAGGCAGCACTTAGGTCCAGCAAAACTAAGATTGAGACTTTGCCTGTGTCTGTGTTCAGCCGAATGTCGTTTGTCACCTTGATCAGGGCTGTCTCAGTGCTGTGATGGGGCCTGAAGCCTGATTGAAAACTATCAAAAACATTGTTAGACAGGAGAAAGTCAGTAAGCTGTTAATAAACCACTTTTTCTAGGACTTTGCCAAGGAATGGCAGGTTTGATATAGGCCGATAGTTCTATAGTACTGTGGCATCAAGACTGCTCTTCTTTAGACGAGGCTTAATGACAGCAATTGTTAAGGCCCCTGGCAATGTTCCAGTCTGAAGTGAGATGTTAGTTAATTCAGTGAGTTGTGGTAACAAATTGCTCAGCACAGACTTTAGAAATCGAGTAGGCAACTCATCAAGGCAGCATGTTGATGGACTCAGACTGCAGATGATCTCTTTGACTGTTTTTTCAGTTACAGGTAAGAAATGTGTCAGCTCTAAGTGTCTAGTTGGCAGAAGAGTAATTGTTTGTGTTGTGGAAATTATTGAATTTTTAATACCTAGAACTTTGTCATTAAAGAATATTGCAAACTCATTACACTTTGATGTAGAAATGAGTTCTAAGGGCAGTGAAACTGGAGGGTTTGTTAATCTGTTTACTGCAGCAAATAGGACACAGGAGTTGTTACTGTAGTTTTTGATGATTTCAGAAAAATAACTCTCCCTTGTTCTACGCAATGTTTGGTTGAACACGCACAACTTTCCTTTGTAAATCTCATAATGGATCTGGAGCTTTGACTTGCGCCATTTCCGTTCAGCTCTTCGGCACTCAATTTTCTGTGCCCTGACTAAATCTTGTCTTCCCCATGGAGCTTCTTGCCTACTTTTAACCATTCTAACCTTGACAGGAGCAATGTATCCAAACACTTGATGTGTAAGAATTCAACAGATCATCAACATTAGAACATGGGGTATTTTTAAACTGAATCATTTCCATAAACTGTGCCCCTGTACTGTCATTTATGAGTCTTCTCTGAACAACCGCAGACCCAACTGCTAGTTTGGGTGAGACTAACAGGTCAAAAAAAAAAAAAAGAAAAGTCCTTACTACAATGTTGAATTTCCCTTCTGGGATTAATAAAGTATTTTTCATTTCATTTCATTTCAAAGAAAACCCAAAAATGATCAGATAACAACATCGACAACATCCACGTTTGAAATAGCAACACCCTTTGAGATAAGCAGATCTAAAGTGTGCCCCCTTTTATGGGTGGGCTCGGTCACATGCTGAGTTAGACCAAACATTTCAATAACAGCAGTAAGTTCTTTTGCTTGTTTGTCATGGGTTACATCTACATGCACATTCAAGTCCCCTGTTATGACCAAATAGTCAAAGTCAGTGCACACAACTGAAAGTAGTTCACTAAAATCATCAATAAAACAATTCTGTGGTGGTTTGTAAATGGCGATATCAAGAATGGAAGATTGTTTCATCTCCATTTTGAATGATACATATTCAAATGATGAAAAAAACCAAAATGATAACTTGTGTGTAAGTATATTGTCCCTGAATATGGGACAGACACCACCACCCCTCTGGTTTTGTCGTGTTTCAGACACAAATGTGAAGTTAGATGGATTAGATTCAATCAGGACTGCATTGGCTGTGTTTTTGTCCAGCCATGTCTCAGTTAAAAACATAAAATCAAGATTGTGTAAGGAATTAAACTATTAATTAAAAAGGATTTGTTACTCAAAGATCTGACATTCAGTACTGCATGTTTGTGGTTAACTGGAGTTAAACTGGACGCTGTGTTCTTGCAAAGGGATAAGGATAAGATTTCTCTGATCAGACACTGACTGTTCCTCTCTTATCTAATCTTTGTGGTTTGACAATGGTCATTATTTTAGAAGAATACACTCCGTCCCTGAATGCAGAGGCCCATAGCGTCCTAGACAACAGCATTGACGCTGTTGTAACTAACAGCTCTGGGCACCAATGGTGGGGTCTGAGCAGGTGGGGCTTTGCTCGGTGGAGTAGGCTGGGGAGGGAGAGGGGCACGGCTCTTCTTTGAGGACAGAATCCTTGATCTTGTGATGTCTGGGGTGAGGGGAACCATTTTAATCCCTGATCGCATCAAGCTTTCAAGTCTCATGGGTGACGGTGGAGACGAGAATGATGGTAAAGCTTCTCTGGAGGGTATAGATGCAGCAGGTGGGTCCCAGGCCTGTGGTGATAGAGGCGCTGCTGCATCTGAATGCTATGTTTGGGATGCTGGAGGTGCTGTTGATGCTGCAGTGGTTATATCCTTTGCTATGTCTCTGGATGGTGAGGCAGGAGCTCTCCTCTCGCTCCTCTTCTCTCTTGGTGGCTGCACAGGACCTGGTCCTGGTCCATTCTGATGCCTCAGATCATGGAGGAGATTATCTGTCAGTTGTCTCACTCCACCTCTGTTCAGGTGTGGGCCTCTTCCTTTAATAAGGCATGTCCAGATGGTTTCTGCCTTACTGCTGTGGTTAAATATTAATCAGTTATTTTTTCCCCATTTTTTCTTTCTCATTTTTTTTTTTTTTTATCTTTAGTTTGCTTTAACCCTAAGCTTGTTTGTTACAGGCTTTCTGACAGTGGAGCTGAACAGCACTCATCGTCTGTGTGATGCACTGATTTATTACCTCCCAAGGCAGACCAGAGTTGTAACAGTAGTGGAACAAATGGGGGAAACCTGAGTACTGTGAAAATGACCAATCCAGTTACTGCTGAAATTTGTGTGATTTGAAAACTTCTGAAGCGACTATGAAAACTCCACTGACTCGGAAGGAGCTGATTTAGTAGGGGGTTAAGGACAAAATGGGGCAGAAGCTGAACCTCAGAAGAAGTTCCAGACTATGTTCACTTCAACAGATCAACACTGACTGCAAGACCGGTGGTTATCCTGTCTACTTAGTCTGCAAATAAATGGAGGAAGCCAATAGAGGAGGCCCCTTGCACATTATATTCTGTGGTAGTCGGGTGTTCCCCATTGTTAGAACCGTATGGAGCAAATAGCGAACTGTAGAACTCAAACCCTGACTGGACTGTTTATTGTTACCGGAGATTTCAACCATGGAAATCTCACGTCAGTGCTCCCTAAATTTCAAAATTTAATCAGCATGTGGATTTTACAAGAAGGACAAACGTGCTGGACCTTGTCCACACAAACATTCCTGGAGCTTACCGGGTGGAGCCCCGCCCACACCTTGGCTATTCAGACCATATCTCGATTATGCTAATCCCAGCATACAGACCGATAGTCAGATACTCCAGACCAGTTCTGAAGCAGGTGAAAAGCTGGCCTGCAAGACCCATCTCTGCTCTCCAGGACTGTTTTGAGCACGCTGACTGGCACATGTCCAGGGAAGCGGGAACTGACGGCGACCTTACAGACTTGCAGGAATATGCAACACCAATAACCAGCTATATCAGCAAGTGCATTGATGATGTCACCGTGTCCAAGACCATCACCTCATGCTCCAACCAGAAGTCGTGGACGACTTCAGAGGTGCGGGCTCTGCTGAGGACCTGAGACTCTGCTTTCAGAGCGGGTGAAAAGGCTGCCCTAAGAACAGCAAGGGCCAAACTGTCCTGGGCCATCAGAGACAAAGCGCACACATGCCCAGAGAATCCACACTCACTTCAAGACTAGCAGAGACACATGACGCATGTAGCAGGGCATCCAGACCATCACCAATCACAGGACATCCTCACCTGCCTGTGACAGTGTTCCCTCCCAGATGTGCTGAACGACTTCTCTACTCGGTTCGAGGTGCGGAATGGTCTGACAGTGAGGAAGATCACTCCTCCTCCCAATGACCAGGTCCTGTGTCTATGGCCATGGCCAACATGAGGAAGGCTCTACACAGAGTCAACCCATGGAAGACTGCAGGACCAGACAACATTCCTGGAAGGGTTCTCAGGGGATGTGCAGACCAGCTGGAAGATGTTTTCACAGACATCATCAACACCTCCCTGAGCAGCACCATTGGTCAAACGTGCTTTAAGACCACCACCATAATCCCTGTGCCAAAGAAGTCTCCAGTGTCCTGCCTCAATGACTACAGTCCTGTTGCACTCACAGCCATCATAATGACGTATTTTGAGAGGCTTGTTATGAGGCACATCAAGACCCTGCTGCCCCCGTAACTGGACCCTCTGCAATTCACTTGCTGCCCCAACTGCTCAACAGATGAAGGCATCTCCATCACCTTCCATCAGGCCCGCACCCATCTGGAGGAGCACCAAATTACTTGGTGTTTACCTGGCGGAGAACCTCACCAGTTCCATAGCAAAGAAAGCCCGTCAACATATTCACTTTCTTTGAAGACTGAGAAAAGTACATCCGCCACCCCCATCCTAACTATGTTCTACAGAGGGACTATCAAGAGCATCCTGTGCAGCTGCATCATTGCCTGGTTCGGGAATTGCACTATGTCAGATCGCAAGACTCTGCAGTGGAAAGTGAGGACAACTGAGAAGATCATCAGGGTCTCTCCTCCCTCCATCACAGATATTTACACCTCATGCTGGGTCCGCAAAGTCACCAGTATTATGAACGACCCCACAAACCCCTCTTACAAATTCTTTTCCCTCATGCCATCTGGTAAATAGCACAGAAGCATTCAGGCCCTCACAACCAGACTGTGCAACAGCTTCTTCCCTTGTCCCTGCAGGCTACTCAATACCAAGGAATTGGACTGGAGGTAAACATACTCACACATACTTATATAAACACATACAACTGAGCATCATCCATCCTCTCTGCAAGTTTTGCACATGTCTATGCTGCTACAACACTTATTACTGTACATAGGTTGCTACTAGTCTATATCTAGGGCCTACATTATTGCTGTTTATGTTGTCTGTGGTTGTTTTTGTCAGTCTATCATTACACCACTAAACACTAGGGGGTGCTGAAGATTATTGTTAGCTTTTGCTAACAATGCTGAACTTCCTTTTGTTTACTTCCTTCATGTAGCTCAGACATATCAACAAAGCAAATAAATAATGTTTGTGAGTTGGAGCTAATACATTTTGAGAAGCAGGCATCTTTACTGGCACTACAGCAATCTATCTTTCTACCCAGCTTGAATAGGATGAAGAGGTAGCAAGGGAAATAAAAAAAGAAGAAGAAAAATAAGTTGAATGACATAGCTTGAATGACAAGGCTGACATAGCTTACATAGTAAGCTTCTTCCTTACAGTGTGCATATGCTGTTGGTTCAACACTGAAGCAAAAACCAAGCTTTTGGCCCTCTGAATGGGAAAACTCCACATCACATACATAATTCTATGGATTTTGTCAACAAAGTTCAACATCTGAAACTGACTATGGGTGAAACACCTGTGTCATTTGATGTCAACTCAATTTTTACATATACCCACATTTGAAGCAGTAGAGATCATCAGGAAATGGCTACAGCAAGATGGATCCTTATATAACAAGCACCGTCTTCAGTCCTGATCAGATCTATGCTCTACTGGACCTCTGCCACTACACCACCTACTTCAAATACGATGGGTTTTACAGACAGAACTATGGATGCCCCATAGGTTCTCCAGCAGAGCACTCAAGATCAACAAAGGCCAACAGTAAGCCACTGGCTCACATATGCAGCTGACACTTAATTCAAAGTCCGAAACTGTAGAAGTGAAGGTGTTTACCAAACACATGAACTCAGTGGAGAACAGCATCATGTTCACTAGATAGAAGGCAAAAAAATAACAAGCTGGCTTTTTGTAGACTGGACAGTCACTGAAGTACACTGGAAATCTACCAAATACATTTAATTTGCTTTTAGATCCACATTGCCTACTGGAAAACAAACTGTGCATCATTAGATCTCTGCACCATAGAGCTGAGACTGTTCCCATAAAAGAAAAAACAAAATTTAACATCTCAAGAAAAATCTGTAAACCAGCAGATATACAAACAATGCCTTAGTATCAAAAAGAGAAACGAAAAAGAGGAGAAAAGAAAAACATGCACAAAACTGTTGTCATTCGGCATGAGGGTCTGAGAAGCATAGAATGATCTTCAAACACCAAACTTCAGTGGATTTTAAATCTACCAACACACAAACACAAAAACAAGACCACACTGAGAAGAAAACACCCGAATAGTAACTGAGCAGCAAGGCTGTGGAGTGAGGAATACACAGATTTTATTACAGGAGAAACTAAACATCAACACATTACACAACAGACAAGAGCCAGCTTCTCAGGTCAGGGCTCAGCAGTCAACCCTGCATCTTAAGGACAAGGGAAACTCTTTGAGGAGAGTGATGTCCAGATTTTTGACAGGGCAGAAAGTTGTTTTGAGAGAAAAGAAAATCATACCATTAATGTTAAACAGAGAAAAGCTTAGAATTTTCTTTCTGGGTGGTTTCACAACCACTCACACCTTGAACTGACTTGAATGTCCCAACAGCATTTTGGCCAAAACTCCCCACCAGTGTATTAGAACTAGAACAAAGACATTTGAAAATGAGGTGAAATGTCTTCAAGAACCAAGAAAAGAAGACGTGTTGCCTTCAATTCAACTTTTTTTTTTTTTTTTTTTTCATTTTTTAGGGCCACAGAAAAGAATAGAAATTTCCAGCTCCTTAAAGTGACTGAAAACTTATTATACTCCACCTTTCTGGCTCAAAAGTTAGACCAAATCTCCTAGCTAGTGACTATCTTATATTGTGATTGAAAAACACACAGAAAAGATTTGTAAAGCACGGTCATTTAGTTTTTTTTTTTTTTTTATCATTTACAGGCTATCTTTGTGATCAGTTGGTCAACTTAGAGTGAGTTCAGCGCAGTCAGGCCCAGATCATTAAGCTGTTTGATCTCACCCCCAAACACAGCGGCACAGTGTCTGCTGACATGTCCTGGGAACAGGGAATTTCACAACAAACTGTGATTAGCATCGGAGGGGAAACAAATGGTGGACCTGATTCAGACCCAGTGCTGCGACCTTATAGGGAAGATTACTGGCAGGTGGAGCCAATTGGCAAACAATGGTCCAGTCGCGAGCTTGAAGGGCAGATGATTGCTGACAGATGGAAGCCTCCAAGTCTAAGAAGAAAGCAATCAGGTGGGAGAGGAAGATGTGGGGGGTCAGTTGGAGGAGGGTAGTGCCACGGTTGCTACCAGGTGGATGAAAGGCCGGCATGATGTCAGCCTGACTCAGCGTACACAACCACACTTATTTTGCCCCCAAGCCAGGTTGATGTAATGGCTCCCTCCTGATGTTTTGTGCTGCCATGAGGGTTGGAAAGGTCACAAGAAGCACCTGATATACTGCTACTACTACCAGACAACTACAGTGAGTTTGTACCAGAAGCTACTTAATTCAAAGTCAACACATGTGCTCATATAAAGGTTTAAGCAGCTTTTTTCCAGGTGGTTCAACAACAAGAACTGCAACTCCACTGACCTTTAGAACAGTGGTTCTCAAACTTTTAATACTGCGTACCACCTGAGAAACTGTTCAGCTCCCCGCGTACCACCATGATACCCGATTTTAAAATATAGCCATATATGCCTTCTCAATTAGCTTCAAATTCACAGGAGAGATGTTTATTCCTTATTGTAGTTATTTATTCTTACCTGAATTCGTTTTGAACTTATTTATAATGCATTGTATGTTTCCGACTTAATTTTAAAAAAAAGGTGAAAATGTCGAAAGTCCTGACGTTCCCCTGCGTACCACCAGAGAGCGCACCACTGCTTTAGAATGTCCATGAACTTCTAATTAGTTGCAGAAACAAAAAGATTAGAGGACAAAAGTGTAATTAAATTGGAATGACAATTTATATATTTTCAGCTTTGTATGTACACTTTGCAGAACTAACAAATGGGAAAAAGCTCAGCTCGAAGCCTGTAAAGAACAATTTCACCTGCAACCCCAATTTTAAAAAAAGTTGGGAATGTTTTAAACATAAAGAAAAACAGAATACAGTTATTTGCAAATCTCATAAACCCATGTTTTATTTCCAACAAAACATTAAGAACGTATCAGATACTGAGTGGTTGTAGCTCATTTGGTGGAGCGGGTCGTCCAGTCACTGAAAGGCTGGCGGCTCGATCCCGGCTCCAACTGTCCACATGCCAAAGTGTCCTTGGGCAAGACACTGAACCCTAACATGCCCTCAGTGGGTATGGCACCAGCCACCCACCGGTGTATGAATGTGAGTGTGAATGAGTTAATGAAAGGCCATTTCAAACCGCTTTGAGGGCACCTTGATGGTGTGGAGAAAGCGTTATATAAGTGCAGTCCATTTAAAATTGAGACATCTTACAATTTAATGGAACATATTAGCTCATTATGACTTTGATGACAGCAGCATATCTCAAAACACTTAATCTCAAAAAAGACTTTTACCATTATGCAGCATCCCCTTCTTCTTACTTCTTACTGTCTGTAAACATATGAACTGAAGAAACCAGCTGCTGGAGTTTTAGGAGAAGAATATTGTCTCATTCTTGTCTCATGCAAGGATTCTTGCTGCTCAACAGTCCCAGGCCTGCATTGTCAGATTATTTGTTCATGGCACACCAAATGTTTTTTATTGGTAAAAGGTCTGGACTGCAGACAGTCCAGTTCACCACTCGGACTCTTCTCCTGTAAAGCCATGCTGTTGTGATGGATGCAGTTTGTGGTTTAGCATTGTATCTCTGAAATGTGCAAGGCCTTCACTGAAAGAGACATTGTCTGGATGGGAGTGTATGTTGTTCCAGTCCAGATAATGCACTCTTCTCTGTATTAGTCAGCATTGATGGTACCTTTCCAGATGTGTAAACTGCCCACGCCATAGGCATTGATGCAACCTCATACCACCAGAGATGCAGGCTTTTGAACTGATGTATCCCCACATCCAGCTTGATAACATGCTGGATGTTCTATTTCCTCTTTAGTCTGCAGGTTACAGCATCCATGGTTTGCAATAATAATTTCAAATTTTGATTCATCCGACCACAAAACAGTTTTCCATTTAGCCTCAGACCATTTTATATGAGTTTTGGTCCATAGAAGACGGCATCATTTCTGGATTATATTCACATATGGCTTCATCTTTGCATGATCCAGCTTTAACTTGCAGTTGTGGTTTGCCCGGTGAACTGTGTTCACAGACAGTGATTTCTGGAAGTGTTCCTGAGCTCATGCAGTGATCTCCAGTAGAAAATCATTCCTGCTTTTAATGCAGTGCTGCCTCAGGGCTCATGAGCATCCAGTTTTAACCTATGCCGTTCTCCCTCTCACACAGACACTCCTCCTGATTCTCTGAATCTTTTAAAGATGTTATGTAATGTAGACAGTGGGATCTTTAAAGTCTTTGTGATTTCATGTCGAGAATAATTTTCTGAAATTGGTTGCACTACCTTTAGACACAGTTTGTTGCAGATTGGTGAACTTCTGTCCATTCATGTTACTGACCTGCTGCCAATTAAACTAATTAGTTTACAAATGTACCTCCATTTCTTTTGGTTTGTGCCGATTACTTTTCCACCCTTTTTGTTGTCCTCTGGTCCAACTTTTTTGAGATGTGTTGCATCAAAGTCAAAATTAGCTAATATTTTCGATGAAATTATAAAATGTCTCATAGTCAACATCTGATGTGTTCTTTATGTTCTGTTAAGAATAAAATATGTGTTTATGAGATTTGTAAATCATTGCATTCTGTTTTTATTTACATTTTATACAGCATCCCAACTTTTTTGGAATTGGATGTAAACAAAATTAATTTCCAACACTATGAATATTGAATGAATATTGCAAAACGACAAGTATGTGGTGTGTTACAGAAAACCAGAACTAACAACTAGTTGGTATCGTCCACCAATAAAAGACTGCTATCGGCTAAAAGCTGAGCTCCGCAGATTCCAACAATATAAGGATCACCACTCTGTGACAAAATCTCACCGAGCCACAGCCAGCAGTTGAAGAACAAGGAAACAACTTAACTTTCTACAGCATAACTCTGAATTCAGTCTTACCTTAGGTTTATAACCATTATAAAGCAAATCCCATTATGTAATTCTATCCAGTCAATGTAAAACCAAGTCTTTGTGTCAAATCAACAGTATTTTTGCTCTGCTGGCTCCTACTGATAACAATATGAGTCTACAAAAACTACATCATTCTTATGTTTAACAGTGATTAATACAGTTAGTGACATATCTCTCCATCCGGGTATTACCTATACCCGTTTCTTTCTTTTTAGGATCATGGGACATTTAGTTATGTATATTAAATAAAACAAGTTCTAAGTTCCTTTTTTTCTTTTCTTCTTTTCATACCATTATATTACTCTAACAATGCTGACAATAATTAAAGGGTCCAGACGGTAGACTTTCTTACTGTGCATAGAAACAGCTTCCAGGCCGACACAATCTTGGACACCACATCTTTTTTTAAGATAAGTGGACACGTGCTATAGATAAGAAGGTTAATAAGATAAAATGCCCAGTGTTTAGCTCATTCAAATGTGCATGCTAGTAGCTAAGAGTGTATTATATATATCTTTTTCCACCGTTTGGTAGCAGTTGGTGTGGGGAAAGATCAAAGTTTGAGTGAAAATAGAGGGCGATTATGAAGGTGAGTAATACAAAAACACAACAGAAAACACACTTTTAAGTCTTCAACTATGATTGTGGTTTCAAGAAACATTTACTATTAGTTTGAAATGGGTGGAGAAAAGCCCTATTCTGTTAAACTCCTCTAGCCTTTCCTCCGCCCCATCGTTTACCCAAATGGCCTTCTTGACTTTTTTTTTTGTTTGTTTGTTTTGTTGTGTTTGTGACATTACACGAGTTGTCTTCATGCAGGGGTCACACTACATTAAATGGGTAAAAAAAAAAAACCAAAAAAAAAACAAATAAAATTAAAAGATGCCAGTTTACTTATTATGGATGAAGAAGTACTCTTTTTTTTCTCTGGGTTTGAAAATTGTTTGAGACTTTCTCCATGAAAACCTAGATCTGGAATCCATAATGCAAAGCTCATAAGATTTACAGCTTTTCCCTTTCTTTTTTTCCAGTGTTGTATTACCTCTCTGCTGCTTCCTTTTCTTGTCAGTATCATAAAATTCATCGCTTTCCCTGATGAGAAACCTCCCCGTGTCTCTGTAGTTTTACTGCACTGGAGATGTAAATTTTATAATTAGAACAACCAGAGGACTGGGAGGTTTTTTTTTTTTTTATTATTATTTTATTATTTTTATTATTATTATTATTAGATATTTTTTTATGTAAAGCATTTTGTGTTGCCTGAGGGCATGAAAAGCGCTATATAAATAAATTTTGATTTGATTTGATTTGATTTGATTTGATTTGATTTGATTTGAGGGTTCTTCACAGTATCTCAGTTTCTCCTTGGACTGTGCTCTTCTGGACAGAGGTCTCCAGCTTTTGGGATCTGTTGGAACCACTCCCATGCTCTCTGTCACAGCTGTAAAGTGCTCCAATTACCACTAGCACCACTGTTGTATGTCCAGTGATGCTTAATTAAAGCATAATGATTTTTTTAATCATTAATTATATATATATATATATATATATATATATATATATATATATATATATATATATATATATAACTGTTCTCTGTAGAACTGTTCAATTGCACTAGTTGTATATTAGTTGATTTTTTTATCATTAGTATATATTGTTCAATAATTCATCTGTAAATTGTACATACTGTCTATATTCATCTCTACACTTACCTGCTGTATATTATTATAGTCTATATCCTGCTTAATTTGTCCTATACTTATTCATCACCATGTATATATTGTTCAATAATTTGTCTTTAAATTGTACAGTCTATATTATCTATATTCATCCCTACACCTACCAGTTGTATATTATTATAGTCTATATCATGCTAAATTATCCAATAGCAATGGCTTACTACTGCCCTTAATGTTCATTCTGTATATCATAGTGTATATTCTGTATATACTGCACTTTCGGCTCTTGCACTTCCGATTAGATACAAAACTGCATTTCGTCACACTGTATTTATACATGTAATGACAATAAAGTTGAATCTAATCTAATCTAATATATATATATATATATATATATATATATATATATATATCTGCTTTCTAAAAATAACGGCCTGTGATTCAAGCCCATGGCTGTTTTTTATTCAAGAAAAACTGTGTTTTGTATATGCAAATTAGATTCCCTCTTGTTGACATACCCTCCAGTGGGAAAGTAAGCTATCTATTATTACAAAGTTATGGTTGCAATGTAAAGTATCTCTGGTGCGCCCCCCCTTCCCCGCCTTTTTAAAAATTCATTGTACTTTACAGAATTCGCTCATAAAAACATTACCATGGTTTACCATGATAACATCACGCATCTGTTATCCGAGTTATTGAGTGGAATGTATTACAGAAAGTACAAGAGTTTCAGTGATTAAATATGGATAATACAACAGACTGTTGCAGCTAAGCAATCTGATTTTTACATTTGGACTATCAACACACACGGGAAACCCCAAGCGGAAAAACCTTGATGTTTCTGCTCAGTAATGTTTTATTAAAGCATTATGATTTAAAGACGAGGCCACTTGTAACTGCAAAGGCCTGTTGCCAAATACATGGAGCTACTAGGAAAATCAGAGTTGACAGAAAGAACAGGGAAAGGTTTCCACTCCATCAGCACATACTGTTTAGATGCCCTTTAGCAAGGCATTGTAAACCGCCGTAATGAAGTTACTCAGAGGCTGACATATTATGCGACCTTTTACTTTATTTAGTATAAGAAAATCTATCCTTATCTTATTACCTTGCCACAGAAAGTAGGCTTTGGATGGCTCAGTGGGTAAAATTTCCTCCAGGCTTCTTTTTTTGCAGTGTACCTTCTCAATCAGGTAGCATGAACTGTAATGCTTTGTTTGGCTACCTCCAAAGCCTCAGGTACTAAATATTTGTTAAGGAATAACAGAAGCTCATGGATCCTCCATCTCTAGTCAGCTACCAGGGGTTGTTACTGAACCCTGAAACACATTCTCACATGGCGCTGATGATGGCAAATCCCCGCCAACCTGTTGTCTTGCCTCTCCCTCCATCGTTGTTGTACCTCTTCAAGCTGTACTCGTGATAGCAAATTCAGTTTGTGGACACTGGAACTCCTCTCCCCGAACAGTGAACTATTACTTTTGGAGAACCACCTTCCTGAAGTCTGACTATTCTTATTTAAGCCAAAGTCATTGTTTTTTTTTCTCTGTTCAACCAAATGAACCATATTCAAAATTCAACATCTCATTCCACATTAAGGACTCATGAGTCAGCCTCGTTAAGTTCATACATGTCCAAACACATTCTGACCTGTTAGAACAGCAACGCAGCATCACAAATACAGCATACACAGAGTCAACAATGACGAATCAAGTGAGGACATCTGGAAAATATGACATAGGAGCAAATGCAATTATACAGTGAGATGCAGCTGTAATGAAACATTTCCAGTGGAGTGGCAGTACACCTGGAATGCCTCCTGAGTGGAAGTGAGACTATCATCAGCATGGCGCCATAATGATTTTAACACTGGACTTTATTCCGGCTGTTACCATAGCAGAGTCTGGACCCATACATCTGGCAATTACTGTAGAGACAGAGGCAGAAGATAATACTTGAAGACAGACACACGAGGAGTGAAAAACAACAGTGCAGAAAGAGAAGGATAGAGATTGTAAAACAATGTAAAATGTTGTGGTACAGTTTAGGTCCAGACATAGAAAGAACAGTGGCTTTATATTCAAGAAAATGTTCTTTAAACTTTAAATTAAACATCTTAATGCGAAAGGTTAGTTATGTTATGCCAATGTCTTCTCAGTTAGAAGTAACTTGAGTGTGTACTGCTAAGGTTATAACATAACTAGAGAGATCATGTCCAAGTCTCTGTGACTACTTCTTTAACTGTCTGTGATGTAGCTGTGTTATGGTATAACACAGCTGTCACTACAGCTGTGGCTGTAATCATGCTTGGGCTTTGGTTAACATGACCAAGGCTTTGCCTCATTTGTTTATAATGTTTGTAATAATTCCTACATGCAGGGCTAAGCCATGATATTAATGCCCACCTGAGGTTTGTTAGTCACACATATGTAATCTGACAGAAATGCAGGGCTTCAAATAGCTAAAGGAGAGCTAAACATATCCTTAGCACTGTGGTTCGAACCGCAAATGCAGTCGAAGACTGAGCAGAAATCATATCCACAACCTCAGCTTCACCCAGCACAGACGGGCAAATCAGCTGCAGCTGTTCTCATATCCAGTAGCTTCGTACTGTTGCGGGCTGTCCTTTTGGAAGGAATAATGAGCAGTAAATACATCATGCATAGTGTCAGCTCTCCTTGCTCTTGTATCTGCAGACTGCTCTAGATGTTATGATAATGTGAAATTGTTCATATGGCTCAGGGGAATGCAAATGTTCTAGGGGAACGTAACTTAAGAATGTAAGAAAAAGTGTTGAAGAAAGACATAATCACAGCAGGTAAACATACAACAAACACAGACTCAGTATGTGACCCTCCCCTTTAACATAAGGAGAAAAAAAATGTCCAGCTCAATGCCCTCAGCAACAGAGCAAAACCGAGAAATGTATTTGTATCTGTTTTACAATGAGGTTGATACACAAAAATAGTGAAACATCACCCACTTCTCTTCACCGTTTCCTTCAGCCGCACAACTTCCATTTGTCAAAAAACCAAAAGAGGCCCAATAGTAATAATTCAAGAAATTCTCATATTTTTTGAAAACAGCAAAATACTGTTTTCAACTGCTGCCGTAGATTTTCTAATAAGCAAATAGGGTCAAAACAACAAAGAAGAGTTCTAGAGATCAGTAAGATCTTTCCTTTTCTAGGGTGAAACAGTCTTCATATCGGTCCTGTAGCTGAGCAACATGCAAACACACAAAGCTTCATTTACAAAGCAGATGGATCAGTTATATGATACCATTCCACTTAAGTAATGGTCTGGGTTGCTGGTTTTCTTATCCATCACAGCAGGACAAAAATGGAAAGTATGAATTAAGTACATTTTTATTTTGCAGCTTTTCTGAATCATAAAATAACTTGGCAATCATTTATGTTTTGCATATTAGGACTCTGAGTCCTGCTGCCTCACAGCAAAACAGTTCCCAGTTTAAATCTTAGCTGTGTGTGACAAGCAGGTGTCCACAATATAATTTTTCTTAATATTGGCTGAGGAACTTGTTAAAAATAATCAATAACTGATAAAACTGTAAGTTATTCTGAGAAACTGTTTTGTTGCTGTTTAACTGGTAGTATATCTTATCTTATCGGAATATTAATGCTTATGAAAAAGTTAAATGTGCGTGTCTCAACTTCCCAACATTCTTGTATTTCTCTTGGGAAGAGAATGAATTTGAATGCTGCTGCCTCTTGAAAAACACTTTCAGTAGTCTGAGTGGCTGAACGTCAACCCTGGTTTCATGCTCCTCCTTTTTCCTGTGATTATCATTTAAATGATAATCACAGGAAATCTCCTTTGAAAAGAGCATGGCACTGAACTGCGGCTTAAACAGTAGAAATGGCAAATTTTGATTAAGCTGTGGAAATAAGGCGGGTCCGCTTGTCTTTTTTTTTTTTTTTTTTTTTTGATGGAATACATTTGCTGCATCCTGGGATGAGGGACACTGAAAGTGTTTGAGCTGGATCATTCCCCACTGCTGCCACACGACTACATCTGATCTGGCTGTGCCAGACTTACCTATAGCCTTATCAACACTGAATAAAATACTAATGAGAAATTGGACAGCCGAAATTTGTAATTTGGTGAAAGGTCAAGTAAAACTGAGTATCTGATGCACACAGAAAATGTGCCATTGTGGTGTTGCAGGTTGGTCTGCAGCAGTGGAGGACCAAAACACAGAAACAAGCCTGGCGGGAATACAACAATACTTAACATGGATAAAATGACGACATGCAACAGCAAACAATGACGACGATCTGGCAAGGGACAAAAGGAAACTGGAAGTATAAATACTGAGAGAGGTGATAACTAACACAAACCAGGTGAGTGGCAATCTGTTTGAAACAAAGATGTGAAAGTGGACTTCAAGTGCACAAAGGAAAATCCATCCACCCATTTCCAGTATCTACTTCAACCTGGTCATGGCTATGGAGGAGCTAGAGCCTATCAGTGCACAATGGACCAGACCCCACAACAAAACAAACAAACAAAAAAAAAAAGAAAGTGAAGCAAACTGAAGTCCAGAAAAAGGATCTGCAGGATCTAGCCTAACCAAAACCCATAAACCACAACATTTACACACCGTCAGTCAGGCAATAGAAAAGATTGGTTGCTTTTTTCTCAGTTGAGCACCTTTGTAATATTTTCCCCCATGAGAAATCACTGCATGTACAGCAACATTACAAAACTAACCCATGACATTTTATTCTGAATATTCTGAACTCTCATAAAGTTAACCACAATGAAATCATTTATTGAAATCAGTGACAATGAAATTAAGTTGTAATGCATTCTGAGAATATTACAATATGCACACCTTAATAGGACTATTATATCTTACCAGAGCATCCACAGCATTTTAAAGCACGTGCAGAAGGTGCAAACTCTGTTATGATTAGGGCTGGGCAAGTTAACGCGTTGTTATCGCGTTAACGCATTGAATCTATTAGCGCTGACATTTATTTTATCGCACATTAACGCACGTTGCTCACATGCTTTTGTTTTGAAAAGTCTGTTACTGGCTGCTCCGGAACCGGAAAACAGTAAACATAAGGAAAAGCTAAAACAGACATGGAGAACGGTAAAAATCTGTGTACTTTACAGTTCGGGTAGCAACTCAGATAGCAATATTAACAATTCTATCTAAAAAAAAAAAAAAAAAAAAAAAAACGCACCATTCCTCCATGTTACATCAGATCTGCTCCATGTGTTCACTGTCCTGCTGTTCTCTAACTGGTTACTTGCGTTACAGTGCGGCTCCATCTAGTGGCACAGATGTGTAATGACAACGGAAAGTCCAGTCCTCGATTATAAAACAAATTCAGTTCTGTGGCCCGTTTTTTAATTTCGTATTTTTGATCCAAGTCTAAAATTGAAATATATATATGAAAAAAAAAAACAGGCATTTCTACATTTTTTTGTGTTAGATTAAAACAAGAGAAACGTGATAAAATGTCACTTTTTAATTTTATTTTTTATTTTTGATTGACAATTGAAAATGGAAAGAATGAATGATACACGGATTGGTAAAGTTACTGAACTTTAACATGGACATTTTTATTTTAAAGTTCTCCCAGATGGGGGATTTGACAGAAACAAGGTTATTTGTAACAACTGCCAAGTTGAACTCCCCGTTAAAAGTTTCTGCTGTTACCTCAGAAATTGCCTGTTTTAATGTTCTGATTGTGCTGAGCCACAATCATTTTGTTGGATTTTGTTTGTAGACTTTTAATTTTTTATAAAAACAGGATGACATTAATGCCCTGGCGGTGGCAATAAACTTAATTTTATTTTACATTTTTTAAGACGAGATTTACATTAAATATGTGTTACTGACAAGTGCTGATGTTAAACGTGTTTGAACAACAAATGTTATGGCACTTTAGTTCATATGGCAGCAGAACATTTAGATTAAAGTACATTTTACACTACTTTTGAATTCATTATTTGATTTTGCGTATACAATGCAATTAATCGTGATTAATCAGGGAAATAATGCGAATTAAATGCGATTAAAATTTTTATTCGTTGCCCAGCCCTAGTTATGAACATTATATAGCTTCATTGTGTTGAAAACAGAATACCTATGGTTAAAAGAAGAATACATGCTACTTGTTTCTTAAGAATATGCACATATGATACAGGGGGCATAAGGTAGGGATATATCAATCAGAATATACTCTGTAATATGTAAACAGCAATGTTATTGGAAAATCTTCTGCAACTCGGATCAATTTTTCAATTGAGATACATTTTTGGATTATTCTACTTTTTGTTTGTACACATTATACAACAGATCATGCTCTTAGAGCAGTGCTTGATCATTGGAAAAAAGGAAATGTTAGTCCAGTCATTCAGCAGAAAAAAAAAAAAGAAAATACAGCCTCTGGTCTTTTGTTTACATTTGATTTTAAAAGGTGAAGAAAAGAGAACGAGAGATTATGGTTAAAAAAATGTGGAAGGAGGCTCAAATGAGCTAATATTTCAGTAAATGTAAAATCAGCTGGGTTTATTTTAAAGCAGCCCTCTATTTTTATAGTAATTTGTGCTGCTCATTTCATAATGTTAGTCTTGGACCTGGCTTGGTGAGAGCGCAGAGCCGCGTTAGATTAGCCATCTGCACAGTGTAAACACAGACCTATTCAGTTAAGAAAGGAGTGCAGGGATGAGATAATGCTACTACTATCTTGTTGAAGTCATATGTAGGCCGCATTACTTGTTTATACCCCACACACCGGCCATGCAAATGAGAGAGACAGTTGTCAAAGGCAGCGTCAAATCCCCCGCACAACTGGGACTGAGCATAATTAAATCTTGTTCACGTTGTCTGGCCTCATCAAACCAGTGTGAGCCTTCCCTTCTCAGAGAGAAGCTGAGCCTGATGAGTACATGGCGAGGGCGTTGTCCATTAAAGAGAACTCCTGATTTTTCTCACAGATCTCTGGGTTTGTAAAGCTGCCTTTCAGGTGGTCCTGTGGAAAGTCAGGCACCAAAGGGCTCCAGGGGTCTGTACAGTGTTGAGCTGTTTTCCTCCCGGTCCTGGTGTAAAGACCAAATGTTATTTTTTTTCTCCTCTCTTTCACTCACTGTTCCACTTGTTTTCTCTCCCCTTAATGAGACATCAAAGACCGACGGGCCACGGCAGTGATTCTGTGTTGTGTGAAGTCTTTGGACTGGAGTTCCTCGTGTTTACCTCTGTTAGGTGAAACATGCACGCCATTGAGTTTGTATGAGGTTTCAGTTGAAGACATGTAATAAAACAACAATAATGAAGTTAAAAAAAAAAAAGATTGGGTTTGGCATCAGCCTCATACCTGGACCACTGACCTCATTAATCAAAATGTTAAATTTTACCACAAATTAGCAGAAAAGTGTTAAATGGCATTGGCAGCATGGCAACTGTTGCCTTAGGGTATGTTTAAACTTTAGAGGAAGCTGAAGAATACAAGATCAGACAGTCCTCAGATGTCTCCATGTCCACCTCCTCTCAGACTTGATAACTTTTTAAGTCTGACTTCATCTTCCTTATAACAACATAATTTCCAGACATGAAGGAAGGTTTCTATTGTTTCTCAGTTCATACTGTACTCTAAGATCAAAGTCTGTGACCAAATTTATTCTATTACATGCAAAATTTATACTGTTGCCGCAGCTGTACTCTGCTCTCATACATATCTTTTTTTTTTTTTTTTTTTTACAAAAGGTGTGACGTTTGCTTTCAGAATTTCATTGTTCTACTGTCCACACAACCAACCCAAATCATAATTAACTAACTAACTAACCTAACTATTGAAGAGGTATTCTTTTCATTATCTTCAGTTATTTATGTTTTTCCACACTTACCTCTGCCAAGTACAGACTAAAATACTTGTTATCTTCTTCAGTCAGGACCTGATTCTAAAAAGACATGGTTTTAAAATTCAGCAGGCTTCCTTAGATTTTTTTTTTTTTTTTAGTGAAGATTTTTTTTTAAAAACTCTTCCAGGCTGGTCATATTTGTGCAGATATGCTGTACGTGCAGAGCAGAACAGTATACAGCACCCTTCCAGTACCACACCAGACTGTCAAATCTTCCTGCAGGTGTTTTTGGAGTCAAACACAAGTTTGTCAGATTTACTTCCATGTTTCAGTTAACTTGGATATATTAATTACCTTAGAAATAGAAGTAATTATAGTGTTCTTCTATTTTCAAAGGCTGCTGATTCTGGGACAGATTGAGAAGTCAGACATAAAGCCTTAATCTTAAAATTCTGGACATTTGCATTACCTTGCTTTGCTTAACCTGATTGAGAACAATCTATAAACCTAAAACCTAAAAAAAATAAAAAAATATGAGATCTTAGTGAAAGTTATTTAAGAGCTTATATAATATCTTAAATGTGTCAGGCTGCCCAGACCTTTGCTTTGGGATCCTTTTAATCTTCACAATACTAAAACGTAACGCATAGTATATATCTTGATGCCATTTGGACAGAATAAAAATTTTGATCAAATTTCTTCACAATACCAATTAAGCTACAAACCTGGAAAGCCAGACCATTTTTCCTCTAACTAGTCCGCTGACAAGAATACAGACGAGTGCATCTTGAACTTTAAAATATTTGAGTTCACAAAAAAAAAACCTGCATGCACTGATGTTTTTCCTGCAGTCACAGGTGCTATCCGATAAATGATAGATAAACATTTCCCCGGGGCCCGGAAATAATGCTCTTTAGCAGATATCAAGCACAGCATGTGCCGTCATTAATTAAAGCTCATGTCAGTGGGACAAGGGCTTAATAAGAGCAAGGAGCACGGTGTGCTTTCTGTTATAAATCAAAACATTTTCCTTGGATGAGCACATAAGAGAGATAAACATAGATCTTTTCATTTGACATCTCAGTAAACACAGAAAAATATAGTAATTTCCAACGTGCAGATAAAAACCCGCCTGCTCATTCATCATTTGCCCACATATTAGAAAGTATGGAAATCTGATTTTATGTCATGTACATTTATCTCAATTCTTGTTTAAATAGATACGAATTAAACGTATGTGTTCTGACAATCAGATCTGTGTTCTGACAATCCTTTGGAATTCAACTTTCAAAGGATTTTATTTATGGATACACAGTTGAAATGAGTCTGCAGATGTTCTGTCTTATATGTTTTTGCTTTCACTGGCTGTTCAATGACCTAGCTCTGTGTTGACTGAATACAAGTGTTCTAAATTTTTCAAAAAATTTGCATATATCTTGTGTGGGATGTGCTGAAACAACCCTACCACTGATTGTGATCAGAAGTTGAGAAAAAAAAAAAACCTTTCAGACTTTCTGAGAGTTCAACACAAGAATCCGCCAGTCAAATTGCAACTGAACAGTCTTGGTGCTGGCCAGTGAAACAGCACATGGAGGTGGGCCAAAAGAATTATTTACTTTGTGCTCATATTGAGACATGAACCTCAGAAAGAAACCCTGGAGAGAAGCGACAGAGATAGTTGCTGAATCGTCTGTGCGGTGCATGTGTGTGGCTGTGCATCAGACAGGCCTACCATCAAGCGTTGCTGCAACGTTCACGTATGAGTCTGTGGTTAGAGATTTGTTCTGGTTTTTTGTTTTGTTTTAATTCATCTGATTATAGTGATGCTGGTGTAGATTATCAAATAATTTCTCCCTTTCCAAAGGAAGCCATCACACTCAACTGACTGACATCTGCCTACCTGTGTCTCATCTGATGTACTTTAACGATGTCAGATCATTGATCAAAGATTAGAAAAACACTGCAGTCAATGATAAGTGGCTCCATTGTTCTTTACTGTCTCACTCGGGGCCTGCAACAAACAACAGAGCAGCAGAAATGTCATCAATGGAAGTTAAAGAAAATCAAAATCCACGAACTGGAGCCGGAACGCCCCAAGCCTAAATAATGTGTTTAAAATATGTTTAAAAACCGCAAAAAAGTAGTGAGGCACTGCAGCGAAACAAGACAAAGGCTCAAATGTGGTCTTTCTGTTACCTTCACAGCCTCTGGTCTCTGAATTGTAGTAAAGAAACCGCTCTTCCGTCTAACCCCGTTTTCATTCTGCTGTCCCACGACACACACACTACAATTACCCATAAGGCCACCTTCTTAAAGGGGCCAGGCTGGCTCACAACATTTCTTCGCTGTGAGAGAACGCGTACAACATCCTGTGATGTTTCCGCAATTTTTTCTTGATTTTTTTTATATTATATAATCATTTATCATGTGGCACCAATTGCAAAATCTAAGAGTAATAGCTTTTGTATCTCATAGTTATATATTATAAAGAGCTGAAGTGAAGCATTTAAAAGTTTTTTTAAGAGCAACCTTTTAAATGTTCTTAAGATTTTTGTATGTAACTTTTATTTACAGTAGCATTTCATCACTTCAGTTTAGCTGTCCACATAAGTTCAGAAAAAAGACACTTTTCCACAAACATTAAAGTGCTTTGTCTGATCATTGTATGTGCAGGTCAAATGATCTGATGATGTGAGAGATGTCTCTGCCAACCCATGCAAAACCTTAGGTGTGTACACTCAGATCTGTTACGCACCACCCCAGAACCCCAGATGCACAAACACAGAAACAGTAATGTGATCCCCCATCTTTTCCCCTCTAGGCAGATTTATGCACATAAATCATTTCCTATGCTGTGTTTTGGGGGATTTATAGCAATAATAGGCCATTTCTGCCATTCCCATCCTGTTCCCCCAGTCCAGTCCCTGGGAAAAACCTTCCGCAGGTCTTAACTTTTGGTCACATCAGGTTTTCAGTTGCAACATTACCTTTTCCTAACCTCGAACCTAAACCTAATCATGTGTTTCCATGGAGTTACCTGCCCAATCTAATCTCTGAGAGCTTTGAAAGAGAGGCAGGCCAGAGTGTTACAATGTTTTGGAACATGTACACACAAACCCTCTCAGCTGTTTGATCATGTTGATTTTACAGGGAGGGTCCACTGGTTAAACACGGAGACTGCCTGTACAATAATATCGCCACTGTCACATCTAATAGATGTCTTGATTGTGTGTCATTTGCAGCTGTGAAGTTCATTATTGTTTTGTCTTGTGCAGAAGCTGTTGGATATGTGTGTATGCGCCAGTGTACATTTTTACACACATCACACATGAGACATTGTGATAAGTAGAATTATCAAGGAAAGTAGCGTTGTAAAGTATTACCGCATTAAAAGAAAGTGGCCTGCCAGAACAATGTACAGTAAACTATAAAATTAGATAAAATGCAAAAAATTTGCAACATGGATATTTTTTCGTCACTGAACCATGATGTTCTGCAGAGTGTGGTTTGACATTGTTTTGCTGAAATAAGCATGACATTCCCCGAAAAAGGCATTGATCAGCTATGGCTGCGCCTTAACAGTAATTCACGTTTCCCATTCCATGAGGACTAATGAACCCCTGTTCTACAAACTATATATTGACAAAACAGCCTGAAAGTGCAGCTCCTCTTGAGCCAGACAGAATTTTACATTTTCATTTGTGACAATATGGGACAACTTTCCACTTGTAAACATTATAAATAAACATTTGAAATAAACTCACACCCATGAAAGTGTCACAGTTGTTCCTTTGTATTTCAGTACTGTAATCTTGGATTTAAGGATTTTATATAACTACCTGTGTTCAGAGACTGTCAGAGAAATTCTTGACCTCATGAATCAGGTTTTAAAGCCGTCATTTTAAGCAGTCTCTGAAAATCACTGTTGTTCATTAATGATTTGCATCCATGTCACTTGTGCATTGAACTTTGTTTATTATGTTGTGTATGTTATGCACTGTATGAAATTCCCAAATTCTTCGAAATTTTAAATTGACACAACATGCACTTTTTTGATGACAAAAGTAACATTTGCATTTCTTGAATTTTGCTTAACCTTTTTTATGGAAATGGGACTGAATTAAATCGACATTGATGACATCCATCCCATTTTACCGTTTAGTTTAAAGGACCATGTCCTAATGTCCTCATTTCAAGTGTGGTGACGGGAGGGAAACAAGTGCTGCTGGGCCAAGGCTCGGCAAGACGCGAGGTCCCATGGCAGAGCTCCATGGCTGAGCTTGGCGCAACGAGAGCCAGGAGCAGAAGCCGAAGAGCCTGCCATGCAGCTTTACCACGGAGGGACTGGCAAGGATGATTGACTGCAGGTCCCAGCATAACTACACACACCACATCATCACTGTCTGTCTTGTGTCTTTTGTTTAGTTTCTTTATCTGTCCTGGTCTTTTGTGCTCCACTGTTGGTGATTTTAGTCGTCTCTGACAAAATAAAGCATATTCCATTAGGCTGTCAAGGAGGGCTGTCAGTTACACTTAGGCACAAGAACTCTGCAATAATAAATTGTCTATATGTCCATATTTTGGCACTAAACATTACAATATATGCAGACATTTGTACTAAGTTAAGTTAAGCATCATCCTCAGATATTTCCAGACCAACCACAGACAGTCACAGTAGTCTATTAGTACAATTAACACGTGAGCACTTGGAAACATTTTCTTTAAGATATAACCATGATCGAAGGTTTTTATTCACAGCTCAGATTTCAATATAATTGCGAAGTAGCTAAGTAGTCTAATGGCAGAATCTGTGGCTAGCTGTCAATTAATCATGTCAAATGACGTCTGGCCATCTGATTGGTCAGCTTTATCACTTAATATAAATGTATCTGATATGGATAAAAAAAAATAAAAATGAATAAATAAATAAATAAATACCCTGTATAGTTTTCATGGATGTCAAAATCTAACTATAGTGACCAAAACTGATTTTTGAATCAGGCTGTACATAAGTTTAATTCTGCTGCAAAGTTGGACATCTCTGTTTTAAAGGCAGCACCTAGTGGTCAGAACTGAAACTGATACTCATATATCTATGGCAAAATAGGCAAGTGTTAGAAGCACAGCCCTTGAAGTGTCCTCCTTTAGCGCCTATTGACAGTATTTTGTGTGACATTAGTTGAATTGACTTATAACACAGACAAGACGGGAACAACTGGACGGAGATACCTGTGCAAACAGTCCCTTTTATACACTTTTTGTACACATGGAGTTCTAAAATGACCTCAGTGTGTCTCTAGAGATCCTACCCACACTATCACTCAAATCGAATTACATTTTTGTGAGTTGACACAGACTTGAAAGACATTAAAAGACAGAGCTGACATGAAGTGCAGTTTTGCTGCAAATACATATTCTGTTCTAACTCAGTCACATTGTTATGGTCTCTAATAAAGGTTTACCGTACTTGCCGTCTAATAATAGACCTGTGGTTATTTTAAAGCTGGAATGTTCTTTTAACCTTCCTTAATTAAAATAACAGTGTGTCAATGTGCCTGGCAATCATCATGATCATCTGAAATGTAAACACGTTCTCTGTTGTCTCTGACACTCTTTTTCTGAGAAATGCATAGTGAGCTTCCATTTTTTTAATATAATGACCTAATAATTGCAATAAAATTACCTAATAATTACCCTAAGTACCTGAGAGTCAGAGCACATTGGCCACAAGTTTGAAGTTATAGTTAGTCAGCGTTTGATACACTAGAGACTTTTGAGGTAGTGTGAAGAGTGTAGTGCATGTAATATTAGAAGATATTTGAGTTAAGTGAATTTTTAGATATTTAAGTGGATATTGACATTAAGAAAGTGGAAAAGTTAGGCAGTGGAAATGTTGGGGTTTTCATCGAGCATTCTGGCTTCCTTCCTCAGTCCAAAAACATTCATGTTAGATCGATTGGTAATTCTGAATTGTCTGCAGGAGTGAGTGGGAGCGTGCTCGGTTGTCTTGGGTGAGTCAGAGTGACCTTGGGATGGACCAGAGACTTCTTCAGGATGTTTGCCACCTCTCACCCCGTTTGAGTTTGGATAGGTTATAACCCCATCCCAATACTCCACCTCAGTGAACCTAAACAGAATAAAACAGATTTAGAAAATGGATGGATGGGAAGGCATTGGACCACCCCGCTGCCTGACAGAGGAACGGCGGACCTGTCTGAGCGATAAATGTGGGAAGTAGTAATGAGAGATAACATCATCCTTAAGATGAAAGGTCCTTCAGGGTTCACTCTGCTTTATGACCACCATAAATGGCTACTGCATACTCATTTCCTAAAAAGGACCAGTGTAACAGGTCTTTTGGAGCTGCACAGGCTCAGTATCATAGACATTTTTTTCTAAATTCCTCTCAGGGAAGAAAAAGAAAAACATCTTTTTTTAGTTTCTGTGAGTCTGTGCGCGGGAGAGACTGTGTGTGACAGTGAGAGAAAGCTGCTTTGTGTTGTAAACGTGCCTTGCGTGGTTGTCGGACTGGAAAAGGTGCTCTACAAGTTGTTCTTGTTTATCCTCTGTCATTTTACACAGCTGGATTTCCCAAGCCAGTGATGGAAGTAAAACAGGTCAAAAGCCCAGTTCCCAAACCCCTCAATCTACACTTCCACCTTTGCCTGCCTCCAGTTTGATAACAACTGTTTTCATAATGACAAGGTTCTCACAAAGGATGTACCACTGACGCAGGGAGGCCGAAGGTGCAGCAGAACCTCTGAAAGAGTTTCCCAAGGGGCACACCTCTCCTTTATCTGCTTTCTGGGACTACCATGCTTTTTTTACTTACAGGACAGATAGTGGATATAGGCACAGTCACACTCGTGACTGTTGAATTGACTCACACTAGTGACTGTGTGGTGGTTTAGTCACGCTAAAACAATAGCCTACTCATTGTTACCTGTTTTAATATCATTACAGCAGTGACATATCAAAAAGAGAAGTTGAAGGTCTACTTGTTAGTCTTGTTATTCAAATATATTTTTTAAATAATAAAGACCTACTACATGTGTGAATGTGCTATACAATAAATTAAATAAAGTCCCCTTGCTCAGTTCACTGTTACTGCTACTGCCACACAGCTGTTGATAAAGATGAAAATACAAAATAGAAATGGTTACATGAAATAATCTCTCTGAAACAATGGATTTTCACACTTATTTCACACACATAAATAAATCATTTCCAGTGGTAAAATTAAACTTCTAGCTTTGAGATGTGAGCATTTCTGCTCACCTTCTTCCTCTTGCTTTCTTTTCCTGCTGACTCAATCCTTCTCTCTTTTTCCATCCTCGTCTCTCCCCATGTGTTCTGTCAACCAGAAGGCAAACATAAAAATTAGACGGAGAGTTTATAGTCTAATAAGAGGTGTGAATTGATCCATATAAATTTCTAACATTATTCTAACTGAAAATTAGCTAGCGGCAGGAAACGCGGTGATTAATGTAACACCGAGTTTACTCTTTCATCTGGACTTGGAGGTTTACTTAAAGAAAAGGAAAAAGAGCTTATATGTGTGTTGGTGTTGAGCAAGACAGTTCCAAAGAGTGACTGTTTAACGCAGTGATTCTATTTACTGTCTATTTTGAATCCTAAAACATACAGTAAAAAACAACTCCATCAGAGAAAAGTGAATGTTTCTTAAGTGTACTACAGTTCTGATTATACTTCTAGTGCTGCACACTGATAAATCAGACTGTGCCTTGTTGCAATTATGTGCACACTGTTCATAGGTGTGACATGAGACACAGCATAGGGTCACTATTTTAGGTGCTCACTCAGCTTGCTTTTTTAGTTTATTTGCAATGTTTGATATTATGCATTAGGCCAAAAAAACAAAAAATGTGAATGGTCCTAAATTGGCAGTTTGTTAAAACGGTTAAAAGCCATTTTACTTCAGAAACAGCTGATCAATAGTGGTGCACATGCTCCAGTAAAAGGGATCTGACAATAATCGATAAAGAACAAGCAGGGCCCCACTGGGGAGCTATTTATAAAGTCAAATACTGAAATTTGAAAGACACATAAAAATCCTTGTTTTTTTGAAGTCATGAAGTCATAAAAGCAAAACTGAAGAATAGCATCCTGAAGGACATACTCTGTATTACTGATTGTCTGACAAAAGTGCATCATTAACTGATGCAGCACTATTGTTTAGAAAAATGTATAGATTGTGTGTGATTTATGATACTTTAAAATGTGCTCAGTAGCTGTGTTTTTACTATTAGACCTACATGAGATCATACATTCAGGTTCTTTTTTTTTTCCTTGTCATTGTGAGTTCTGATGCTAGCAGTTTTAGACGTAATAAATACCTGTATAATTAAAGTTAGCCGGCAGACGAAAAATAGTTTTTGGCTTGTAGTGTCCTTGCTCGCTTTGCCAAAGTCTGCCTCTCCACAGCACAACAGACTAGACACTGCTCTGCCCTTCTCAAGTGAGGAGAAATCACCAAAGTAGTTGGAGAGATATTTTGGTTCAGCCAGTCGATGACATCATTGAAGAATGCACTGTCGTTAGCAAAAGGGAGGGAGAGCAATTAGCCGGTGTAATTAACCTTTAAAAGCCTGCCTATCTTGAATGACCGAGGATGAATAATAGTCAGGTTGCATGAATAAATCTAAGGGGCTGCCACCCTCAGAAACTCCCAAGAGGCTGCTGAGGCAAATGGCTGCAAGGGCACCATTCAGGAGTTGGGTTCTGACTCACACCGTGGCGTTTCTTGCAGAACTGCTAGACATAAGAAATATACTGAGATAAGTTTTGTTTTGAAAAGAAATAAAGTATCACCTTAAAGAAATCCTTTCTCCATTTTTTTTTTTTTTTTTGGTTTTTATTTGTTACAGAGCGGTTTTTTTCTCAGAGGACATCAGAATACACAGAGGTGGCAGCAGCTAATAAAATGAGCTTTCTGCCAATCAGTGCTGTTGAGAGCCATCATAACATATTTTTTTTACCTTTCGAGAATGGTTCAGTGGAAAAATAATCCCACTCCGCCAGTGCCCCTGAAACAAATAGAGTCTCTGCCTCAAAACGAAATGTATCAAAAAGTGCAAAAGTAGGACTCTTCAAGAAACAAGAGAGCATGCATCATTCCCACCACAGCCTGCGATGACAAAAACGACGGCGTGATGTCGTCAGTGTGACGTCTGAGTGGGCTTCTGTTGTGAAAGCAGGGGGTTGCATGTGTTTCGGAATGATAAGGGTCATTGTGCATTTGCAGTCATTGTTTCTTGGGAATAAGCTCCCGCCAACAACGCGGTCTCTCACCTGTCAAAGGATGGATGCATGTGAAAGATGTGATGCTTGACTTTCAGAGGGAAGGGACTTTTTTTTTCTTAGTTGTTTTTTTTTTTTACAAAAATGAGATAGTTACTAAAATATGTCAGCATCGTTGAAAGATCAGCATAAGATAGGCTGACCTAGTGTTTTTGAATAATTAGCAGCTTTATGCTCATTTTCTTTCCACCACCATTTTTATCTCAAAATAGGTACAACTAGAGGTATACTTCTACGTTGGGCCAACCTCAACTTATCCCTGCTGACATGTAAACCCATTCGGTGTTTTACTATGTTTTAGGGACATTTTCAAAAGTCTAATGACGATGACCTTTGGTGCAGTGGGTCTGTATGGAATAGAAAAAAATTAATGTGAAAAGCTATACCACAGTAACATTGTTGTATTTTCTGCCATTCCTCTCTGTGAGCAGAAATCAGTGATACAAACTGAAGCGTTTATGCATGTATCTTTGTATTTACAGTACCAGACTTCTGCTACATTTCTACATTAACCAAACTAGTGCAGGCCAATCACATCGCATGGAGGAAAGAACAATGATTCTAATTACCCTCACTGATTATTTCTGTATGCGTTGGCGTCCACTCTGTAAAACTATTGTTCCTACTTTGGCATAGGCTGGCAGTAGAAATGATCTATTTTTAACTATGATGAAATATAAATGTTAGATTCTGAGGAGCTTCCATTAACAAGTTAGTTTCCCTTGCTTGTTCAGAAAGTTTTACATGAACACTTGCTTAGTATGGTATTACAGTAAGTTTTACAGTGTGTTGACTGAAACCTGGAGCGCATCCTCAGATGTCAAGCTTGACTGTATTTTATTGTCCAAGGGCATTAACAGTTTACCTGAAGCAAGTGTAATGTTTGACAGTTGCAGCTAAAATGCCCAGTTCCCAGTTCATTAAATGACTTCTGAATGCTGTGACTCCATTTTTGGAAGGTGCAGATGTGTTAATTATTGACTGAAACATCTGTTTGCTCCCAGCAGATGATGGTGATGCTCGATGATAATAGAGGCAAGCATGCCTCAAACATTATGTGTGATGATTTATTTCTTTTAACTGAAGGCATTGGTAGTGCGAACAAGCGCCAATCGACGTGATCTAAAACAAATTAGTAAGATTTGTTTCCTCTGTTTCACAAGAGGACAAAGCTATAGGATTTAAACAATAGAACTGACTTGCTTCTGCCGTCATTTCACTGATGTGAAAATGCATTCATGGTCATGTGCTACGTGAGTATATGCATGGATGTTTTTAACATGGAGCTGTATGTGCGTTTTGGAGCATTTCTTTTCCTTAATCAATCTTAAGCACTCCTCATCAAACCTGTTTTCAGACTTGCCAGTGCAGCCAAAAGAGATGCAGGATAATGCACGTACTGTAATCTTATCAAAAACAACACTGAAATGCCCTAATCTTCTCAGCAGTGTTAAAGCAACAATTATAGACGGTATCGAAGTGGTTTGATTCCCTGCCAGTCTGTATGAAATCATGACTGAAACAAGTGTATCCCCACAGAAAGAAAATATAAGACGGAGATCATAGAAGAAAAAAAAAAACGCACACACAAGCAAACAGCTACTCCTTTGTTTAAAAAAGTATGCAATAATACCCTTTTAAATAATGTTATGTAATATTGATAAAATTGAAATGTTCAACTTTTAATCCTCTATGTTGGTTCAGGGGAAGCATATAAAAAAAAATCACTTAAACACCACAAACGCTGTGCCAAAAGTAAATGTACATAAAGCTGTAGTTACACACATTAGCAGATGAATTTAGGGGGAGAGAAGGGGGTTACATGTTTTGAAGTCTATTTCAAACAGATGCAAGTCATTATGGCACAACTGGTACACTGATTATCCTGTAACACACTCTCCCCCCACACAAACATCTTGATTCTCTAGGACAGCATTATGAAACCGTTTTGTCAGAGACAGTCCAGACATCCCCTGCAAATACATTGAACTTGTGGCTGTGAGACTGCTGCTCTGAAATCCTGAATGATGTGTCTGAAGAAGTCAACAGAACCCTTGAACATGTTACCTAAATGCTTCAATTCTTTTGTCATCAGTAGTGGGTTACAGTGATTTTTTTTTTTTTTTTTTTTTTGCACGTTTAGCCTGGAAACAGAAATTAATTAATATGAATTAGACACATATTATTTGAATAATAAAATGCTGTCACATTCTTATCAGAGCACACAGCTGTTCTCCCTATGTGTGTGCTCTTCTCTACCCTCGATCATTCAGTCCCTTAGCAGCTGGACCAACTCTTCATGCGTGTTAGCACATGTTAACTCCTGCCATGTAGACTTTGATAGATAAACTTCCTGATTCTCCTCCGCTAAATACACTAACAATTTTCAGCTAAAAAGGCTTCCAAGGCCAATTCTGGTCTTTTTTTTTTCTTTATTGAGACAAAGATGTCCAAATTTCTTAAAAGCCCCAAAGCGAGGTTTTATTTACAGTTTTTACTTCCGCCTGACACCCGAAGGCTTTGTGAGACCATATATTGCACCTTTAAGGACATAGTCTAGTTTTCTGAGAAGGGAGATGAGACGATCAGCATCACTTCTTGTGCAACACAGTCACATAAAGAGCTTGAGAAGAACAAAACAGGCAAACAGACAACATAAATAAATGAAAACACATGCCTATAGGTCATTTTATCTCACATATTTTGACATTGTTAGGATGACCAAAAAAATCAAAGATGTTTAGACAAAAAGACGGTCATGTCAGATTATGATTGATCTATTTTATGTATCTATTTTCACATCATCTGACAACTTTCAGAACTGACCAAAGTGCCAAACTGCTCTTTCAGACACCAGGATAGGTAAGAACAGGTAAAATGACATCAACAAGATGGGGAAAAAACAATCTCTTACAATTAGTTGTAAACTAGTGAGTGGCTGCAACAAGAATTTACAGTATGACTCTATAAACTTACAGTCCTTATTTTGTTGGGTGCAAATATTTTATACTTTGAATCTTTGCCTTAAGCAACATATTCAACTGTGCAAGGTGAGAGACAGAGGATAAGTTTGTCATGATTGCGATCTCAAAAGCAAAACCACATAACTTTCTAATCTTAAAATTATAGTTTCAAAATTCTTGTACTAGTTTCTACCGTTTGGTGGGATGCAGCGTGGCAGAGAAAGAGAAGGTAAATCTTGGAACTATGTAAAGAAACAGGTTGTAGTGTCCAGGCAAGGGACACAGGAAGGATAAAATCCACTCCATAATTTTGTCTTTGCCCGTACCGTTGATCCTCAGCTAATGCTTGACTCACACAAATGACAGAACTGATGCCTGAGCGTGATGTGTTCTACTAAAGCTGCTGCCTTTTCTTGTGTGGTGTTAGGATTTTCTGCACTCTCGGGGTGTTAAGGGGTCCTTTGGACCCCTTGGGGTTTCATACCATAACTCAGCTCCTGTGCAGGCTAGAGACAGTCTGTTTTCACCGGAGGAAACTTGAGGATGCCCTTTAGGTCACTGACCTACCACTAGGTTTCTCCAACCTGAAGGGGTGGAGCCTATTCGAAACGCTTTTTTCCACACCACCAGCCCCACTTCTCAGCCTCTGTGTGGGCTAGAGACATATTGTTTTCACTGGAGGGTTACTGGTGGGTAGCTGTGACATCACTGACCCTCCCTATGATGACCTCGACCTTTGGGGGGCGGAGTTTCGCCATCACGCACGCCAAAAATCCCACTTCTCAGCCTCTGTGTGGGCTAGAGACATGCTATTTTCACTAGTGGGTTACTGGTGGGTAGCCTTGACATCACTGACCCTCTCCTATGCTGACCTCGACCTTTGGGGGCAGAGTTTCGCCATCATGCACAACACAACTCCCACTTCTCAGCCTCTGTGTGGGCTAGAGACATGCTATTTTCACTAGTGGGTTACTGGTGGGTAGCCTTGACATCACTGACCCTCCCTGTATTGACTGTCACCTTGGAGGGTGGAGTTTTGCCATCATGCATGCGACGAATCCCACAACTTAGCCCTTGTGAGGGCCAAAGACACACTGTCTTCACCAGGGTGTTGCTTGTGGGTGGTTTCTGACCAGTCCCCAATCTACATTGGTCCAAGGGGGTGGAGTCTGACCTCTATAGATACTATTATTAGACCATATCAGGTACCATGTATCTTGACCTCTTCTATATTATCTATAAATATATCACATACAGTAAAACAGTTATGATCAATACTGCAGTCAACTTGCTTATAAAAAAAAGGAAAGCAGGCCTTCAATACTATTGATATTTATTGCATGGAATTGATTTCACACAGGGGCTTGATTGTGGGATTTGTGTTGCAGGTGGTGTGGTAGCGAAACCCCGCCCCCTTTGATCAAGGGTGGTTGTGGGACAGTAAGGTGCACTCAGGGCTGTCCCTGTTGACCCCCTGGTGCATGCATCATGTCTCTAGCACACACAGGGGCTGGGATGTAGGATTCCTGTTGCATAATGGCGGTGTAGCGAAGCCCCACCCCCTTGGGTCAAGTTTGATTGGGAAAAATATATCCCCCACTCCACCCCCTGTTCAGGTATTCTAGTCTCTGGTAGAAGGAAGGCAAGTAAAGGTATGCAACAATCTATATGGTCCTATTCCAATGTTCACACTAAAGCTGTAGAGTAGACTACTGCCCTATTGTTTTACATTGGGGTCCTTTGGACCCAAACACCCTCTGTGTGATGTAAATGTGAAGGGGGGGGAGTAGAGTGGGAGCTCCCCCCAAAAAAAGTTATCCTCCATGCCCCTCACATAAAATAAGCCAAGGACAATGAGTTTCAAGTTGAAAAAAGTATTACTTGTATGATTTTTATTTTAGTAAAGATTGAAAATGGTCCAAAAGACCCTAACATCACACAAGGATTAAAATTTTTGTTGAGTCGTTTGCAGTTTTGCAAAGTGAAATCAGTTGTAAAATTAGTTGTCCTTTGTCTGTTAGCAGCTGTAAAAATGTCCTTGTGCTCATATTTGTTAGTCATGTGCATGCTTATGTGCAGCGATGCACCTCGTAGGCAACATTACAGCTTCATCTATTGCATGGAAAGCTGGGATTTCACCACTCTTTGTTGGTAGTTTTTCTCAGTTTTTTAAGCTTTGCTTTCTTCCCCTTTTATACTGCACTTCATTAAGAAATTCACATGAATCCCTGTTTGGGGGTATGGCTCAGTTCTTTATTTGTTTATATCACAGTGCTGGACTACACCCGAACTGTAGGGGGCTCCCTAGAGTATAAAACACAACTCTTTTTATGTGCTGCTTTAACAACAAATCTTCATGGTGTACTGTACAGACTAGACTGAATGATTACTGTCACTGAATCAACAACGTAATACTGAGCTCATAGGAGTGTCTTTTTCCCTGTTCGAGTAGGTTTCGGCTGTATCCCACAGGTGTCTTTTGTACATTTACATGCTTTAAATGTTATTCCCCAAATACGCCTGAACAAATAGGTGCTGCAAGAAAAGCCCTGCAACTTTTTACTATATTGTAATGATAAATGACCCACTTTTGAAAGATTATAAATCAGGGGTTGTTATGAAAAACAAATTCATTCTTGGTCAGTCACATTACATCTCCATTGCTCTACACAGCTGTGTCATTTACAATGACGCATGATGGCAACAGCTCAACAAATTGAAAGAGGGCTTTCTGGGAAATTGTATTATTGTCTGAAAGATGCAGCGCAGCATGACCCGAACACACAATGAGAGGCAGATGGTGCAGGTTCTCATTTCACTTCTTCAAAGATGATAGAAATAAATGATAAAAATGTTAATGCAGGCATTTATGGCTACATCAAACATGTGATTTCACCTTTATTTCTGGATCTCATGACATTAATGGTAATACCATACACACCAGTATTTTCATCACAAGGCATTTCAAGAATAGAACATTAACTTTTTCTAAAAGCAAATTTAGAAAAGGAAGCACTTTCACACAGGGCTGATCTGCAACTGCAGCCCGACATCTACATCATAAACAACATAACAGGAAGTCATAAAGGACCCAACTGATGTGTTTAGTATTGAGTGGGTTATACTTGAGCAGCCTTGTGTCATTTCCACAAGATTTAATAAGCGTGAGGTCAGTGGACACTTGTGCATAGTTGCAGAGTAGTCTGGCTTGACAATTTTATTTATCATCATAAACTGCGTGCCTCATTGCTTTCAGGCAGCAGTGATAAAAGAACTGATGGAGATGCTTTGACACACAATATAAACCAGCTTTATAGGGAACAGGTGCTATAAAATTAATTTAAACAAATGTGTAAATCATTATAGGCAGGTTTTGTGATACGTATACTCAGAATACAGAAAAAGGAACATAAACCCTTAAATATCACGTTAAATAGCACTCTAGGCTGGCAGCTGATTGGGCTAAGCCAAACTGTAATCTGAAGTGACAGTAGACGCTCTCTGAGCACAGAGAAATGGTGCTATTATTAACCTCTAGGTGACAGTAATGTGTTGTGTTTGGGGCTTTTTGCAGACACTTTGACAAAGAAAGCAACAAACCAAAACACGCAAAAGTAATAATTAAGGTTCATAATTATTTTCTACCTTCTGCAAAGACATAAATCCAAAGCAGAGATGCCACACATCCATCCCTTCATGGCCGACGCAACATGGGTAAAGTGAAGAGATGGATGCCAATGATGCTAAACGTCAGAATAAATTCCAGGTGAGCTTCTCGTCAGTTTGACAAGGAATAGATCAGGAAAAGATATGTGAGTGGTGATCCTGTTTACTTTGCCTGGCATAACTGGAGGAAGCCGATAGGGACAAATCTGCAAAGCCCTGGATGAGTGTGAGTGCTGCCACCTTACAGGTCATGTTGCGTACTACGTGGGTAGCTTTATTTTGTTTTATTTTATTATGTTATATACTTCATTAACATTTCTCATGTGATTGAGGACTTTGTGACATTATAAAAAATTAGTGTTACACAAGTTTATGTAGGTACATAACAAAGTCTTTACAAAACAGACTTTTTCCAAGCTGGTAATTTTTCCTTCCAAATGTTCACATGTGGTTCAACAATTCAGTAAATAAATGTGATGTAGAAATAGAGATGCCTATCCCCTGAAATGATAAACAATAGTTAGAAAATTTTTAAACCCTTCCTCAGTGTTTCATAGTATATGTTTTTATTTTTCAGTGTGTCTCCTTATGTATGTTTGTGACAGAAATACTGAATAAATGACTGAAATTTAAAATGTCAACTACTAGGACTTCTCTGTTGAGGTGGCATGAGTGAGAAGTGTATGTATCTCCTTGCCCAACTGGTCATTTGTATTCTTGCATACGTTTATACGCCTTACCAGTAGAAGACCTGGAGCAGATGTTTATAGTTATTTCCATAAGTATCATGTGCATGTAGCAAAGGTAGAAAAAGAAACAGATTTTTCACACCTGAAATATACACTCACCAGCCACTTTATTAGGTCCACCTTGCTAGTACCAGGTTGGACCCCTTTTTGCCTTCGGAACTGCCTGAATCCTTCGTGGCACAGATTCAACAAGGTACTGGAAATATTCGTCAGAGAGTTTGGTCCATATTGACATGATGCATCATTCAGTTGCTGCAGATTTGTTGGCTGCACATCCATGATGAGAATCTCCTGTTCCACCACATCTGTGGAGGCCATTTGAGTACAGTGAACTCATTGTCACGTCATTTCAGGTCAGAGATGATTTGTGCATCCAGATGGTGCGTTATCCTGCTGGAAGTAGCCATCAGAAGATGGGTACACTGTGGTCATAAAGGGATGGACATAATCAGCAACAATACTCAGGTAGGCTGTGGCATTGACATGATGCTCAATTGGTACTAATAGGCCCAAAGTGTGCCAGGAAGATATCCCCCACACCATTACACGACCACCTGCCTGAACAGTTGATACAAGGCAGGATGGATCCATGCTTTCATGTTGTTGATGCCAAATTCTGACCATCTGAATGTTGCAGCAGAAATTGAGACTCATCAGACCAGACAACATTTGTCCAATCTTCTATTGTCCAATTCTGGTGAGCCTGTGCAAAGTGTAGCCTCAGTTTCCTGTTCTTAGTTGACAGGAGTGTGGTCTTCTGCTGCTGTATCCCATCCATCCAGGTTCAACGTGTTGTGTGTTCAGAGATGCTCTTCTGCATACCTCGGTTGTAACCAGTGGTTATTTGAGTTACAGTTACCTTTCTATCAACTCAAACCAGTCTGGCCATTCTCCTCTGACCTCTGGCGTCAACAAGGCATTTGCGCCCTCAGAACTGCCGCTCACTGGATATTTTCTCTTTTTCGGACCATTCTCTGTAAACCCCAGAGATGGTTGTCATGATACCTAGAGATGGTTGATAATCCCAAGAAATCAGCAGTTTCTGAAATATTCAGAAAAGCCCATCTGGCACCAACAACCATGCCACGTTCAAAGTCACTTCAATCACCTTACTTGATGCTTGTTGCTAGTTTTTTTGTTTGTTTGTTTGTTTGTTTTTAATTCATCCCAGCTTTCAATCTGTGCTTGGTTAAATGTAGGTCATATGTCATTTTTTTTGTCCCTGCAGGTGAACAAATAAGGGAGTCACCACACTGATTCAGGGTTGAAGATAGGCATGGAAATAAGGTTCGTACACATGCATGCAATTTTTCAAAGACTGAGTGCCTGCAAGAGACTTTAGTGGCTCACATCTACCAATATATATATATATACATATGCTTTTCAATCCTGGAAAAATGAACTGGAATGGACAGTTCTGCCTTTGTGCACACATGCGGCTTTAGACATTTGCTGAGTTTTAAAGATTTGGCCTTTTGTATCTCTAATGACGAATTTACACAAACATTCATGGGAGCAGTGATATTAAAGGCTTTCCCAAGGAAAAAAAAAATCCAACTTTAGTCTTTGAGTTCCATAACTATTACTTTACAAGTTTCTCACTTTAGATGTTTGATGTGGTTCCTCGTGAACACTTTATAAGGCTGCAAATAGGCAACATTCTATTCTAATTATGATCAGGAGTCACATGTATGCGTTGCAAAGTGTTGCACCAGCATTAGGACAGCATGTGTCCTTGCTCGCTTACTGTGGCTACTGGTGATTGAGGATGGAATCATTTAGATCTTTGAAGATCATTGCAGCAAAAGATGAAGAGAGTAGGAGAGGTGCATGGGGATAGAGGTAGCAAGAGTACACCAGTGACCCTTGGCTGAGCTCTCTCACAACTTCCACCAGCGGAAATGTGGGAGGGTGGGGGAGCACTCGCAAAGCGCGCAGTAGCACTGAAGAGGGAGAACGAGAGAGAGAGAAGAAGCCAGGGCGAAACAGCAACACAGGGGAAGGGTGGAAACAGAGGGAGGAAGGCAAAGTGAGTAAGACCGATTAGGGGTTCACGTTTACCAAAACATGACTTAAGCAATTTACTGTGAACAGCCCAAGCAAGGTCATCAGTGACAAGCTGAGGAGGAGTTCCTGAGGGAAAAGCCACCAAAAACTAACTTAAGCCATATACATCCGTATGGCTTATTGGAAATTTCAGTGCCTCTTTCGCCTTTCTAAAAGTGGTCATATCTTTGGTGGCAGCCTTGTGAGAGCACTGTTGAAAGGTTAGCATGGAAAGTATTAGATCATGCCTTAACATCACGTTCTTTCCTCTTATTGGCAAAATCAACAATTTTTTCTTTAATTCACAAGATGTGACAATCTTCACCTCTTTCGCTTTTAAATTTCCTTAAAAGATTTCACATCACCTGATACACCACATTGCAGCACAAGGTGGGTTTTGAGTTTTAAATATCTATTAAGATGATAAACGCCTCTCTCTCTCTCTCTCTCTCTCTCTCTCTCTCTCTCTCTGTAGATATATACATATTCATTTTCAGTGTAACCATTGCAAATGATGCATTATCTGCCTTTTTATGGAATATTCCAACCAAAACCTCAACTTTGTTAAAATGCCAGCATCTATGTCACCGCATTACCATCTAGCCTACAAATATTGACTTTTTTTTCTCTTTTTTTTTTTCTTTTTTCTTCTCTGATATTTGGATCATTGCAATACTTTGGCCTTCACAGGATTTCAAAGGATGCGTTGTCCATATTGATGTGTGAGGGTGCTTTTGGCCTGTTCCCGTCGTCGGGCCACATGTGATTTAGTGCTTGAAGTTCAGCAGATATAAACTAAAAGATAACTCCAAAGAGGAATGATCTGTAAAACCATTCTGACAAATACTTGTGTTTGTTTGCTCCTGTCTATACATGCTTTCAAACAATAACTTACTATTAAGAAGAAGGTAAGGTAGCATGAGGATGCAAAACTGGGTGATGATAATTCAGATTTGCCCATTATCAAGTTTTATATAATGAGGTTTACAAACTTCCACCGAGTCAGGTAATTCATATTAGGGATTGTATAACTTGTTGACATATCGTACTATCCCACCAAAGTGCTACATTTACGTAACCCAGTATATCAGTGGATTTCTGTCCTTGACTTTTTGAAGGGAAGTGAAGTAGCCCTCTACAAAGTTTCATTTGTAAAAGAAGCGAAAAAAGGCTCTCAAAGAGTGAAAGAAAATGGAGAATGGAATAATAAAGGGAAAAAGGGTCTTTTGAACAAGTGATCGATGAGGTTGCATTATTTGACTTCAAAGTATTTTAGAGTCACCCAGTCTCAGCTTTGGCCGCCTCTTTGCTCTTTCAGTGGTTGAAGGAAAGCATGTGATATGACCTAGCTCTCTCTGGAAGCCCACCCCTGCTGTTGCAAACAAAAAGGTAAAAACAATGCTACTTTCTCTCAGTCTGGCGCAACACGTCAGGGGCTATTTTTCCCCATTCCCCATATTTTCCGCCCTTTTCTGTCCTTTTTGGCATCGATTTTTATTGGTTGCCTTGTTTTGTACCCAGTGCCCAGTGGCCCTCAAGTAAAAGAACCAAGAATTCTTTTCCTCTCTTTCTTTTGTGAAGAGGTGCGTGCTGGGAATTTCTATGGCTTCTCATATCAGAGGTCATGCTAACTCTGCCTATCAACCATGTGGTTTTGGCATTTTTCTTTGTGCTGTTTCTGAATAATGTGCAACATTCTGACTTAATCATTGCCGCCGCTAATTTGATCAAGGAGGCTAATCTCGTTTTCACTTCTGTGGGTATGCGAGAAAGGACCAAGACTTGTTCCTCCTCCAATTATGGCAGACCTTTTACTTTCTAAGCATTAATTTGTTTGACACTCAATTTAGTGTGCAACAATGTGTTCTCATTAGATGAACATAGAAATTGTTCATTATTATTACTATTATGTTGATTGTCTTTACAGATATTTCATAATCTCGCCGACAGAAATGTTCAGCAGTGTGCAACAAATAACGAAAGACACATGAATGCAAGAAGACACTTGTGAAATTATGGTTTTTCAGGGGACTAATATTCTTTTATTCTTAAACATTATCATACTCTATCTTTCTGTAAAGCGACTAGAACAAAATTGCCATTGTAACAGACGCTGTACAAATAAAACCGAATTGAACTGAAAACTTTATGTTCAAATATGCAAATTGGGTGTTTTCTCTTCTTTTTTCGTGTTCAACCTATGGAATAGCAACTTATATTTCAAATGATTTTTTTTTTTTTACTTTTTACACTTGTCATGTGGAAATGTGTCGGATGGAGCAGAGCCTTGAAGAGCTCATGTGCATATCTGTCACTCACAGATAAAGTTACATGACTGCAGCATTTCAAAGCAGCCTCTCTAAATTCTTAATCTTGCTTAAATATTTACTCTATCATTATAATATTTGAAATGTCTGTATCACACAAATCCTTTCATGAACGAAAGAATAAAGAGCTCAAAACTGAAGTGGGAACTCTGTTTACATGGACTGACCCTATAGTCTTCTGCATTTAAATTATTTCCTGTAATACTGGTACGCACATACTACAAGGACCACGGAAGCCCAGGGTAAAGTTTTTACAACTCACAGAGTCCAGTAAAAACTTCCAAAAGTGTTTTGATTTAATCAGAGAGTGTATGTTACCCCTTTTCATGTGGGGTGATTCAGCCACTTTAACAGCTACCAGTCAGGATCCTGAGGATTACATTAGTCCAGACGAGGTTCCTTCCAACGCACAAACTTCAGGTAAATCAGGCTGAGTCATCGGCTACACTATTCTGAAGTGTAAACAATGTGGTCAGTCCCTTTCCTGTGTTATCAAAGGAACATGAGGAACTTTTAGCCTTGCAGCAGAAGGCAGTGAATAATTCTGAAGAGCCTGAAGGGTCGTCCACTCCAAGAACAACAACTGTAACGAGAAGTACAAAAGTTGTAAATATTGTTCCAGTTCAAACAGATGACCAGGTTCACACCACAACTAAAACAACGATATTGGCCCACTATATAATTGGTGTCACTTTCAGGGCGGTTTGATGAACTATTGAAAACTGACAGCCAATCAAAATAGAGCAGGGGCCATGCTCTCCTTGGGTGTTGCTGTGATTCACGCTGTTTTACAATTTTCTTTCATAGCTGTTCATGTAAATAAATACTTAAAAAAAGAGAGAATTTGATGAAAATATATACAGTATGTATATGCACAATAACTACTGCAACCAACACACAGGTCCAGTGCAAAATAAATGCTTTGGAGAAAGCAACTTTGGCATGTAAAGATTTGTTCTGCAGTTGAGCTACAATCCTTTCCGTTCCAAAGGCTCAGCCATATACAGTTTATACAGATGGAGCATATGATTGAAAGAAGCACCGATTTTATAAGGCAATCACCATGGCATGAGGAATTTTTGAAAAAGTCAATATTGGATATGCTTTTTCTTTTTTATTTAAGGTTATTAACCCCCCCGACAAGCTGCAGCAGAGTCGAGAAATTGTGGGCAACCGTCACAACCCATTTGGTGCATGCAAACTTGCTCACAATGAAGAACTCTGAAAAGCATCACAGGGAACACCAGTAAGTAATAAGAATAGGTAATATTGCCAAGGAAAAGTTTAGAAATTAAAAACAATAATTAAAAAAATAAAATAAAATCGCAAAAAAATGCTCTGTCAAAGTATCCTCTGATGCTCTGCTCCACTGATGCACAATTGCTTGTGGTTTGAAAAGGTTGAAGTTTGTGGAGCTGTTTTACAAATCAAAGTTCTGGCAAAGTTTGCTTCACAAATGGAAAAGGAGCCTTTAAAAAAAATAGAATGCTGCTTGTACTTTTTATTTCACTTTTTTGAGAGCAATCAAAACAAATCCATATTGATGGGTGGAATATATGAGTTGCACGTCTGCTTTACGGCAAAAACACAATCAGGTGTCACCACATGGGTCACAGAGGTGAAAAATATAACCAATAGTAATAGCACATTCATATATCTGAAATCAAACTCGAAAGTTTGCTCTTCGTCATCGTGAAATTTTGGAGCACAAGGGCTTCTGGTTTTGAAGTTACCGCAATTGTAAATTGGGAGGTCATTTTTCGTCAGAGGGGGTACGGACACTACAACAGTTCTTCAAATGCATTTGATGTGTCCTTTTTTTCATGGAAAATTCACATTTATGTCTGAAAATAACACGTAATTTTATCTCAAAACCTTTTATTTCCAACTTCAATGCATATTTTCTGTCACTTTGAGCTCATAAACTGTCAAAACACCAAGCAAATCCAGTGAGACAACATTTTCCACCATAAAAATTTGCCCCAAAGTACTTTTCGGTTGATCAATTTAACATTTATCATATATTTCGTGGCTCCAACAACTTCTTAAACACAATATATGATCCATAAACACAATTTACGTGTATGAACAACATTTTTTGGTACTGTACAGTCCTCGTAACACCGGGGGGTACGGACACTACATAACATCTATGCCGACCCAACTTGCTCTCCAAACATACTTAAATACACTTAAATGTTTCTGCTTTACATTGATTCTGTGGTACAGTTTGACAGTATAACATTTCAAGAACCAGAACAAATTGTAATGTCCACTGTCATCAAATTGCAGTATTTCCATTTCATGAATCCTGACTGGTTCACCAGCCATGGCTGGGTTGGCTGGTTCACCATGTTCATTAGATTGAATTAAATGCTAAAATCACCTTAAATACAAATATTCCTCAAAGCTGAATCCAACAATATACATGACAATTATCCATTTAGGTTCACTTACTTTAAGAGGAGTCAAGAGAGAATGGGAGCGACACAGTTATCCAGAGATCTGAGCGTGGATAAGATCGGGTCAGTCATTTATAGGCTGTCACGGGATATTCTATTACTACCCAAATCCAGACGTCTGGATTTCATGTCAGACGCACACCGGACACTTCCAGTAGACATGGATGCATAACGGAGTCTAAATTTACAATGTTGCCATGGTTTAACCGCCCCTCAAAACCCTTCATATAATGGGGGTACGGACACTACATTGGGGGTACGGACACTACACTGATGATCTTGACTCCCCTCATCACCAGTACTATCAGTGATAAAAAAAATTTTGTATGCATATTTTCATTTCACATAGAAGCAACTTTAAAACCCATACTCAGTTATTGATGTGGAGCAGTTCATTAGCTGTACAGGCAGGGGGTACGGACACTACAGCTTTTGGTGGAAAATTAGCAAGATGACGTGATGGCTATATTTGCAGAACAAGGACATGTACCAGGTGTCTTTATCATGACCTAAGTCAAACAGCTGGATAATATTATTGATATAAACACAGTTTTTATGCAGTATTTTATGCAAATGCCACTGTGGGACACACATTTCGACGTGCAACCTCCGAAGACAAGATTTTCGTAACAAACACATAAAAATCTGAATGACACGTTATCAAAACTTGTTCTGCTCCCATGACGCATCACCTGAAAAGATAAGTAAAATAACATGTTATTTCAATATTTTAGGTGCATTTTATTGACATTTAACACTTGTATTCATATTTTTGATACCTTATGGGGTATATAGAGATCAAGATGACCATCTGTAACGCGCCAAATAGCGCCGAAATACACCATGTTCCGACTGATATCTCAAAAACTACTTGGCCGATTTGCATGAAATTTGGAACGAAAGTAGCTTGCAGTGAGATATAAAATAAGAACTGACAGCCAATGAATTATTACAAGAAGGCTGGTCAAGGGGGACATGTAACATCTGAAACTCTAGTGGTGACACCTGATTGTGTTTTTGCCGTTTAGTATTTGACTACTTTGCTTTGCCTCAGATATTTCCTGCTATGGGTAGAGTGTGGGATAACTGAGCTCATACAGCATTGTATTCTTATTAGTTTAGTTTACATTAGAAGAGAATGTTTTCAATATAACTTAGACCCAAAGGGAAATTTGTATTTTTTTTTTTTTTTTTTTTTTTTTTTTGTGAGTGAAAAATGACGCATTTTGTGCCTATTGTGACAGTCATCATATCAGGGGATTAAACTATTATCACATGCATGTTATGGAAACAACTCAGGTATTTTGTGCAGATATAATGAGATTTGACAACTTATTTTCTTCGGTGTCCTGATAGTATTACCACTTATGTTTTGGGCTCTGTGTGCTACCAAAGTGTGGGTCAGCCGCATGTCACATCTGCATTTGAGTGCCTCCTGTGTAGACACTGAAGCTGCTGCTGCTAACGTGACGGGTCTCACAAATTGTTCCATGGGTCATTGGGGCAAGCAGGTTATTATGAGCTATAGTTGCATTTCATTTTGACAGTTAATTGTTCCTTGGATTTATCCTTACACTCATGTCGAAGAAATTAAAAATGTGTATCCTGGCCACTGGTTGAGATACATGATCCCTTTGCACCATCATGCAGGATGTTACGTGCGTGGCCACTGAAAGTCCTTGAACGGCTGATCACATTGAACAGCAGAGATTTCTGTAATTCACGTCAGAGCTGCATTCAGAAGCGTCTGTTATGTAGACAAGGCACGCTTAAGTTTACACTACTTAGTTTTGTCCTGCCCCACCCTGTACACACAAGTTTGTGTCATAACAATTTGTGAAGTGAATACGTAATATGAAGATAACATTTATATGTAATCTCTAAAATATGATAAGTAATATGTCAATAGTATTTGTGTTGATAAAAACTAAGCTAAAATGTCATGGTTTTGGTTACAGCATTTCCTGTTTTATTTTGAAATAATTTGATTTAATCTCCTCCCTCTGGTAATTTTCCTTCAGTTTTTGTGTCGCGACTTGTATTGAGTTTGTTAATCAGTCTTGAATGTATATATGGTACTTTATACTCCCCTGCTTCCCCTGTTTTTTGACAGATTGCCTTTATATTCCTATTCTGTTCTTCATACTTACCTGCTGTCCTTCTCTGTTTTTTGTACTTAGTGCATTTATTTTGAACATTCAATTACCTCCTTGCCTGCTTTGTCTGCAATGTTGACCGTCTGTGTATGACCTTTGCTCGTAGATGGTAACTGTGGACTTTTCTGTCCTGCTGTGTCTTCGGTTCTCAGCTTTTGAGTCCTGCCTTCTCCGAAAAACAAAGAGCCATTTGCAACAAATCAAAGTTTAAATCTTTACATAACTGAGCAGAAATTTACCAGTTTACCTCCTCAAATAAAAGCAGCTCTGGTTGGAACTGCTCTAGGAGTATTTAAGTGTTTCAAGAATTATTGTGTAAGAGAGGGCGCATTTATGATGAAAAAGAAAAAAGATCACATTTCACAGTTATTGCCTTTGTCATAAACATGACATCTTATCAGAGAAATGTCTGTGAAAATCACAGAAGAGAGCATTTGGCTAAAAAGCCCTACACGAGTGCCCCTTCAGTGCTCCAAGAAAAATAGTTAGGCGTGCTATGGTTTTAAATCTTTGCCTGTGAGATGATACAAAGATGCTTTTCGAACAGCTTTTATAAGTCTGAAGAAGGCATCGTTCAGAGATCAGATTCTAGACCTGTTTCGATCTGGCCACCAAAAGCAGAAGTGCCTAACTTCTCTATGTCACAAGAACGTAACACGGAGTTAATGTGTGAAGCTCATTTAATTGTCATGATGCCAGATGCCATAAACACAAAGTTAAAACCATTTCAGCATCATCTTATCTAAATGTTTATGTGCACATAAAAGTTAACTTACTGTCATGTCCCTCATGTCCTGGCTAGAACTCAAGAAATAAGAATTAACATGCCAGCAGCACACTGCAGTTCCCATTTATTTTGTGATGGCTAAACTCGCTGCAATATAATTATGCTCTTAGAAAAAAAATAGAAAGTATGTCTCTGATGTAGGTGGCGTCAATATGTGATTGATGATAAGTGGTCTGTTTATCTGATGGTAGGGGACCTCAGCTACATTTTTTTAACCTCTTCCTCTCATTTACTGTTGTACCAAGCAGGTAAGAACACATCGGACACATTTCATGGATAAATGTTCAAGTTAAAATTGCCGCAAGACCTTTTCTGTGCATTTTGGTTGCATCTTTCATCAGTTTCTATCAGTGTAATCAATATAAGAGTGATCCCATAATACATTGTGAATTAAAAGCCCTCTCCTTATGGTATATTTACAGTTTTGCCTTTCTTCTTCCCCTTTTTTCACTTGCTTAGAGATGTTGACGGGAACTGCTTATTTATTTATCGTCATCAAAATTCAGCAGGCTACTTGTTTTTGCCTAAAATTATTAGTTTGCAGAATTTCAAACTGCTCTTTACAAAAATGAACACCTGATACAGTTTTCATTTTTTTATGTAAGGTAACATTTACCTTTTTCACATAAAATATAGATTTTAATGCAACACTGCAGAAAAATTGACTTTTTTGTTCTTGTGGGTGACCTTCAAATTCAGTGTGGCCCAGCACTGTTGTAAAAACAGAATAAATAAAGAGACCAGGGGAAGAGCAACAGCAACAGGTGGTGAAATAATTCCAGTTTTCAACACAGCAGTATACAGTAGATTACTGTAATGTAGCCTAAATGCTGTGTCTCTACACATAACATTTTTTTTTGTCATTCTGTGGTCAACGCAGGCAGAACCAGTGCACATAAGTCAACAGCATCCTAAAACAATGGAAACTGAATGTAAAACAAGCAAACTCCTAGCTGGCAAGTGGAAATAACAGATATCTCAATACTGATGAACGAGGAACAGCTCGTCAAATTAATTTACCTTTACAAACTTAAGAACCACCTGACAGCAGAAAACCCCAGATTCAGTAGAACACATCACACTTGGACATCAGTCCAGATATGTGTCCAGAAATGCAATGTAGCATCTTTGTAAGGTGTCTAATGATCAATGAAATGGGCAAAGTTGTACAAAAAAGTACAACTTTATTGGCACATCAGAACAAAAATTAAAAAAAAAAAAAAACCCCACAGCATTACTCTTTAGACCATTAAGATTGAGAGTTCAGTGTTAGTACCTGCACCCCGTTTTATTCTTGTAACTCTTACCAGCGCGTGAAAAACAAAGATTTATCCCTGCCAGGCCCCTTGCTCGTTCTCCCTTTTTCTCTTCCTCATTTCCTAGTCCTCTTTGGTTTCTAGATCGTTATAGCCAGCCAGAGCTATTGATGTTGGTAAGACGTTTTCTCAGGTTAGCGATCTGGACCACAAGTTACGTCCTGTAATTCCAGGCCCACTAGGTGAGTTGTTAGTGGGGGAGGTCCCATTCACTCTAAGTTAATGAAATGTCTGAAGAACTTTGAAACTGCAATTTTCAGGTGAAAAAGTGACTTAGTGTTGTTTTACCACGACTTGATTTGTCACAATACAGCTTTAAGGCCTTGGGAAAGAGAGGTAGACCTTTCCTTCAGTTATTCAGAGAACCTACCAACAGAAAATTTGTCCAGCAGGAGCGGACTCTCATCACAAGCTTGGCTCTGTGCCGTAGCATCAAGTAACTCCACTGAAGTTACTGTAATGTATGAGTTTCCAGAGCTTGAGTGGAAAATGAGGCCTTTATCCTGAAAGAGAGACCACACAAGAGCCGCATAGGTATTAAACTTTCCCACTAAAAGTTTATTGAGTTATTTTTGTTGCAACATAGTAATATTGAGCCCTCTCTGAAAAAAAAAAAGAGAAAAGAATAAATAAGTAAAAAAAGTTACATAGAAACTTCTCACAGTAAAACCAGGGCCCTGAAGCTGCAGCGTGCTGGGTTGGTAAATGCTAGCAGGGAATCCTCAGGATGTTTCACAGTGTGAAGGGCTTTTCCTTGGTTCAGGAAGCACAGGAGCAGATGTAACAGTCTGTTCATTTGTATTCTTACTACTGTATTATTTCTGTTGCTCCCCCTGAGGTTTAATGGCTCTAGATTTTTCCCAGACACCAACTTTCAGTCTATTTCAGTTGACATAATTCCTTCTTTTCATAACATATTGAATCAGTGGGTGTTTGGTCATACTGACAGCTGCCGATATACATCTGGAGAGGTTGAAAAAAGTGAATGGGACCTGCTGTAAATCTGCAGGTGCAGACACTGGGGTGCAGTTTGGACATATTGAGGTATGATTTTCCTGCACATTCTCAACTCGGGGCTTTTTTCTTTTTTTGTTTCTTTTTTTTTATTTGGAGCAAGCAAGCTAATGTGGGTTAGCATGTGTGAATTACCCATCATTTCCAGGTGACAGTCATGGTAATACTTGACTATAATTAAAAAAGAACCCTTAAAGATTCTATATAGCTACATTCGTCAGGCTGAGCTGTAATCATGATGTAACAAGTGCTGTCAACATTCAAGGGGATGTTACTGTGGCATTCATGCCATCTCTTTCACAAAACAGAAATCCACTGTCTGTCATCTCCTGGTTTTTGGTTTCTAATTTTGCCTGAAACAGGATAAGAAAAGGCCATAATGCAAAGGATAAAAGGCTAGGATGCAGATGAGATAAAAAAGGAAAATAGAGCAAATGTCCAAAAACTGCATTGTGATTTATTTATCCAAATATCTAACAGTGTGAAATCTTGCATTTTTACGCAGGTTTAAAAAAAATGAAACTGCATATACTGAACAGAAAGATATGTTCTCACAACTATTTGTGCTGCTGATGCCTATAATTGTTCACTTTCCCAGGGCAGAATTGGAAAAAGCCTTTGTTCCTTTGGCAATGAAGGTGGAAAGCTGGACAGATGCTGACTTCATGAACATGGAGGCCCCAGGTTAATGAGCAGAGGGTTGGGAGTTATATGCTGTGGCAACATACTCGCTGTATGGAAAGGTGGGTGGAAATGATGTGATACAAACTTTTCATAGTATCTTAGCTTATCTTAAAAATACACTATCGAGCATTATTGCATTATCTTGAAATAATGGGATAAATTTTGGTTTAGCAATCCACTTGAAGATCTACAGTATGATTTTATGAGCTCTAGAGAGAAAGAAGCTAGTGAAATTAATTAATCTTGAGTATACTGATACCCTTTTTATGAACATGCATCCATCAAGGAAAATATAATAGCATAACCTGTTTTGTTTTTAACTATCAGAGTTTTGTTAAGAACTAATAAAAACAGCCATTATGATGGAGAAAGAGGGGCCCCGTGTCTTTGGATTCCAGCCTAGAAGCTTGTGAAAAGACTTCAATCTAACTATATTAGCTGCTATTAGGGCTAGATTTATTTTTTAGCTTCTTTTTTTACAGGCAGAACAACTATTTGATACCTTTCTGACACATTGCTTGTTGCATTTCTGAGACTCATATGCCGATATGAAATTCCTGAAGACATGACAGCCTCTAGCAAACTCTCTGATCATTCATTATTCTGAATATTAATTTTAAGTAATTTATCTAGTGTCCTTTTTTTTTTTTTAGATCCGAGTCAGAGATTGAACAGACCGACTAGCTGAGCCCAGTGTGTCATGTTTGAGGCTAGTGGCCAGTGTGGAGCTGTTCTTCAGCACCAGTGCTACATGCAAAGAAATGCTTCCTGTGTTTTTCTTTTGAAGTTGTCTTAAGGAAAGGTAGATGCAGATGTTGACGGAAGGTTATGAGGCGCCGTGAGGGACATTATTCTGAATTAGCATTCACGCACGCACGCACACACACACACACATATGAAACCGAACTCTCTCACATACTATACTGAAAACCTTACACACATACAGGTGAAATTCTCTTATATATACAACTGGAAATTTATTCACTCACATACACTTGTGAAATCCTCTCACACATACAGTCATGGAAAAAATTATTAGACCACCCTTGTTTTCTTTAGTTTCTTGTTCATTTTAATGCCTGGTACAACTAAAGGTACATTTATTTGGACAAACATAACGATAACCACAAAGATTGCTCATAAGAGTTTTATTTAAGAGCTGATATCTTACCATTTTCCATGGTTTTCTTGATTATAACCTAAATCACTTAAGTTTTTACATCAATAGCTATGGCGTTGTACTGCCAAAAACACTGCTTTTATGCATTCAGTGTTTTCTTTTCTGTCTGTTTTAGTCACATGATGACGTTTAGTGGTACCAGGTATTAAAATGAACAAGAAAGTGAAGAAAAAATGGTGGTCTAATAATTTTTTCCATGATTGTACATGTGAAATCCTCTCGCACATATACGTGAAATCCTCTCATACATACACGTGAAATCCTCTCATACATACATCCTCTCATACATACAACTGGAAATTTCAGTTGTATCTGTGAGAGGAAGTTTCAGTTGAAACGGAAGCTGGTTGGTTAGCTAAGTAGCGCGACTTCAGAATACTAGTAAGGGCGAGGAATTTGCGATGTCATGTCAGTGGCCAAGAACCAGTCTGACTGAAGCGACAGACTTAATTAATAGTATACTGGCTCCAGCAGAGACCACCCGCACACTCGGAAAAGTTACAACTGGGCTCCTAATGACCTCCGTGGCTCCAGATACGTTGATGACAGTCACCTCTTGTCTCTTTTCCCATCAGCGTGACAGCGTCCCATTATCACCGACAGCAATTAGATACGATCAGATCTTCTAGAAAAAAATGCATATTCGTTTGATCCTCCTTGTTTTTCTAGTTGAAACATTTCTGAGTGTGCGGATGGTCTCTGCTGAAGCCAATATACTATTAATTAGGTCTGTCGCTTCAGTCGGACTTGTTCTTGGCCACTGACATGACATTGCAAATTCCCCGCTGTTATCTGTATTCTGAAGTCGCACTACTTAGCTAACCAACCAACTTCTGTTTCAGCTGAAATCATTAATATTTCATCTGAAATTTCCAGTTGTACGTTTGGGAGGATGTTACATGTGTGTGTGTAAGGTTTTCAGTGTAGTATGTAAGAGAGTTCAGTTTCATATATATGTGTGAATGCTAATTCAGAATAATGTCCCTCACGGCACCTCATAGAAGGCTGACAAAATGTGTCATTAATAGTTTTGAGGTTGTTAGATTTTTCCCAGCAGCTCTGCAGTTGGTACATGTGGCACTATTAGTTTCATTTTTTTTCTTTAATGAATTAAGTGCAATGATGTATAATAAAATCAAGCTTTTTTTGTTTGTTTGGTTAAAAACTCCCCAGTGAATTTCACCCTGACACTCGTTTAATGTCGCAGATCAGCAATTCACCATCTTTGATGAAGTCATGGTTTGGTGTTGCAGTCAGTGTCTGACTTTAACGTCCACCTTTCTCCTTCCAGATTTCTATAAATCACAACTTCCTCAAATATGACTCATGACTCAGCCGTCATTGGAAAGGGCAGAACAAAACTCTGCTGTCACCTTGACTTCGGCCTTGATCTCTCCACACCCTGCAGCGCCATTAGAGGCGACAGTCATGGAGATGAACTTCTAGCCTTTATTGGGAATTGTTGATTTAAACTAGAGTGACATAGAAGTTTACAACTCTAAACAAAAGGTCCTTTTTTTTTTAAAGATTTTAAAGACGTGGAGCTTGAGTTTCAGTTAAAACAAATAGAAAGAGTCATCTAAGATTAGGTAAACTTTGATAGTTAGGGTGGTATTTGGATTGCAAAGTTTTGAAAACATGGCTCAGAAATTACATTTTCAGGTCTGTGTGAAAAAAGTTAATGTCTGAGGTAAGAAGATTTGTGTGTGTGTGTGTGTGTGTGTGTGTGTATCTCTTACTGGGGAGCGTCATTCTGAAATTACATCTAGGTTCTTGATACACTCTGTTTGAATTAGATTTTTTCCAGGTAACTTGATACAAGCATTATTGGCCACCACTTGAACTGAGATTAGAGAGATGTCAAATAACGCAGTGCAGGTTTCTTCTCCAGTCAGGCCAAAGGGAAATGATTCTTTAGCCAGCTGCTTTGAAATCTACTTCAATCTATCAATCAAGAGGTGCAAATGCAAAGGGTTTCTCACTGAAGTGCCTCACAGAGAGTACAAAATTCCTTTTAAGTATGAGCTGGCAGTCTGACCTCTGAAGATCAAACTGCTACATTTGTCAAAATAGTGACATCATCAATTTAAAATTGCTTAAACTGATTTTGGGAGGGCCGTAATATAGAGTAAAAACCTAAGGCTGACTTGATTTGGTTTTCTGTGACCTCTCCCAAACTTTGACTTTGTGGAAAAAAAAAAAAAAAATCATCAATATATCCTGTCCTCGGATCAACTGCCACTCAAAACATAATGTCCTTACTGCGCTGTTGTTTTGTCTCTTTTGTTGGCATGCAGTGTGATATAAAGGACAAACATTAAGCTGAGATGGAGTGGGATATGTGGGAGTGTGTGAGGCAACAGATTCAAGTGGAAGATCATGGAAAAATTCATATACAAACTGTGTGTTTTGTTTTGCTTTTTTAAATTGATATTTTAACTTGGTTAATTTTCCAGCTCAGTTTCATCCTGTTCAGCGTTTCAGGGTGGTTGTAGTAGACTGAAGGTGTCACTGAGTGGAAGCAAGGTACACCTTTGACAGGTCACCATTAAGTAAGTAAATATAGCAAAATAAATTAATTAATTAGAAAGAGATTTAAATCATTAGAAAATTTAAAATTGCAAATTCTGAGTCAGAGATCATCCAACTCCACCTGCTTTGGAATGTGGTTGGCTGATTAAATGGATGTTATCAGTTGTTATTACCACTACCTTATGGCCAGAAGGAACCCTTCATGATCTCCTAGGCTTTTGTTGGCCGTGGTGCAGGAGCCACATTTCCATTACTGTTTTGACACTTTAATACGTAACTTAACTGGGACATGACTCTGTTTCTGTAAAGTCATGATAGACAACAAAGCTGTGTTTTCTCCTCTCATAGTAAGTCACTCCAAAAATAATGGCAACGGGTTTTGGCTGGTTAATTTTTATTTTCACAACCAATCCAGCTGTTATTTTTCTCAAAGCATGCTTGCGACAGCGTGGAGCCAGCCACATCTGAGGGATGTCCTTGAAGTCATTGTCCACAATTTGATGAAGAAGCAGCGGATTCAAAACTTTAGGATGACGTGTGCAACTTTCAGTGAGTCATGCCAGACAATGACTTAGCCGTTTATGCTGTTGCCAGTGATGTGATAGTGGCCTTGGCAAGTTCAGAACAGTTACGCAAATAGAGAAAATAATTACGAAGAAAACATCATCACTAATTTGATAACATGGGAGCAGTACGGTGACCCTGTGATGGACCGGTGACCTGTCCAGGGTGAATCCCTGTCTTTTCCCCAGAAAGAGCTGCAATAGACTCCAGCAGACCCCCATCAGCCTGAAGAAGAAGAAGAAGAAGAAGCAGGTATAGTTGATGGATGGATGGAAGGAGAAATGGCATTGAATTACATCCTGGAACATATTAGAAATATAGAAAATACATTTTAGCAAGACCAATTTAACTTTCTACAGCAGCATGTAACAAAGGTTCTGTATAGGCAGATAACCTTTAATTAAGTGACATGTTATTTCGAATCAGAAGTGGCATCTCTTTTTGTTTAATTTCCTGCTTCATTTTGACATAATTTTTTTGTTCATCTTTGCTTGCTTTACTTGTCTTACACACACTGCTCTTTTAGTTGATTGCCATTATGAGTGCTTCATTTGTAATGAAATTCTCTGTAACTTTAGCACATTTGTTTTGGATCTGGTTAAATATACAGTAGGTCTTTTTGTTCACTGTCCACTGTTGTCTGTCTTGTGAGCTTCCTCTGCTCCACAGAGGCCTTGATGGTAACTATTAAAATAACTAATTCATCAAAACAAATAGCAAACAATTATGCCAAGCAGAGAAAAAAAGGTCACAGGCAAAATGATATGCATATATCTGCAAATCCATCCATTATCTGTACCTGTATAGTCCTACGTCGGGTCACGGCGTACAGCGGGAACTCTCAGGCCTCAGGTACACAAAAAATACAAAAAAGGGAAATAACCCAGTCCTGTAAAGTCACAACACACAGTTTTAGCTCTGCTAACAGCACATGGATGACTGTTTGAAACTTTAAATAAGTGTTTATGGTTTCCAGAGAACTAAGCCTACTTTTTTTTTTAACCAAACCTCATGTGCAGCTTTACATGTACTTTGTAATGGGTGCATCATAAGATCGAAAACTATTATTAATGCATAGTAGAAAATAGGACATTACAGGCTACTAATAATACATCTATGCAAACAATAATTAGATATAACAAGTGATGTTTAAAAAGAATATGTAAAGATATGATCATACAAGGATGATTTGTCAGACTTGTTTCAAGTAACATAGTGTTAAAAAAATGAATAAATGGAATCTGATATTGATTGTTGCTGCAAAGATTAAGTTAAAAGGTGTGGCACACTTCAATATATAGGCTAAATAAATTTAATTTAAATTAAATGAATCATAGCAATTAAAGAATGTTTCACATGCATCTTCATCAGTTTTTGGAACCAGATCCTGCAGTGGCCCACCTTCATCTTCCTGCCTGGTGAGGTTTTCTTCTTATCATTTTGTCTAGACAGTCAGATAAGCTGTGTAAGACATGAATGAAATTTACAAACTCTATGCGCACTCCTTAAATTCAGAGAAAAATAATTTAGAACACAAAGCGGCAAATGCTTAATGGCCCTTTTTATTTTATTTTTTAAATCCCATAGAAAAGTTTTAAGTGACATTTTGACCACATTATAGCCACTGTAGCCATAAACAGAGCATTTGAAACCTGCCATGTTTGCAAACAGAACAAAACACATGAGATAGCTTCTCCTGCCATGTTCTTCTACTTACTGGTGTTAACTTTACCTCATAGATTGCTAGCTTTTTATTTCATTGTTTCCTCACAACACATGCAGTTAAGTTGTAAAACACTATACAGCAAGTAGTCAGGATTAATTCCTGTAATATGAAGACAGAAAGTCACAGTTTGTAATATGTGCATCACTTTCACGTTGTCAAGAAGAAAGATGGCTGGAATGTTGTTGTCCGATGTAAATTGAGTGTAGGTACCAAGACTATGTCTCTATAACAGCCTGGGCTGCTAAGCAGGGATGACGATTCATTCGATGAATGGGTCAAATATGAGCTGAGAGAAAGCTGCAGTGGAGTTAAACTGCATCAGAGGGAAACACATTTATGATATTGTTCATTTTATGGACTTTCAAACCAAATTATGGCATCTGTTACTAATAGCGAATCAAATTTTGTAAAGGTGTTTAAAATGCCCAAGCCTGATTTTATGAGATGCAACAAGAAGTAATTATACTAATTACTTTTGGCATGGAGCAAAGAAGTACAGAAATACTACAACTTTGAAAAGATGGTAAATGAACTGCACTTGTAAAGCGCTTTCTAGACACCATCAAGGTGCCCCCAAAACGCTTTACATTGGCCTCTCATTGGCCACTCACCCACTGCCATGCAAGGTGCTGCCAGGCCCACTGGGGGCAAGTTAGGGTTCAGTGTCTTGCCCAAGGACAGTTTGACATGCTGACAGTTGGAGCCAGGATCGAACTGACAACCTTATAGAGACTGGATGACCCGCTCCACCAACTGAGCCACAGCCAAAGAGTAAAGAGGAATGAGGAATATGTTAAAGTCCTTTGAGTAATGAGCACAACAATGATCTTGGAACACACACACACAGACAAAAACTTTTTACTAACATGTTAATGCTTTATATACATACATATATATATATATATATATATATATATATATATATATATATATGCTTTATATATATAAGGAGGATTAAACTATCTTCATCTCGTTTGCTCATATTAAGCATAATTTCAACTGTCACTACCTCATATTCTATGCACCTCCAGCTTTTCAAGATGTCTTTTTCCCACTCTTTGTGTCACTTCTACTTTTTCTTTCCCTTTTTCATTGTTGCTGTGAAGTGCTGTTCCAAATTCACTGCAGGAGTGGTTATACCCAAGTCCAAGAGGGAATTACTGAGAAAACATCTCTGGTTACCACCGTCACTGTGGCTATGCTCCTTACCAATTTTTTACAAATGGTTTGTTTGAAGTCGTGAATGAAAAACGACAATATCTCTCTAGTGGGTGAGAGTGGCAATTAGAAACCTTACACAAGTAATGCGAGTGCTGTGCCACTTCACAGTCTTCCTGCTTCTTATTTCTGTCATCAAAAGCCTCAATCAAGGTTGTGCAAAAACCAGTCAAAAGGGAATAAGCAAAGTCTTTCCCAAGAAATGCCTTGGCACAAAGTGCTAAAATTGCTATTTCTTATCTAAATAAATTTGGTACAATCACTGTTAGTTTTTATCAAAATTTAGAATGGTGGTTTAGTAGAGAGCATTTTATGGTTATATGGATCACTCTTCAGCAGGAAATGTCTATATGTCAATAATGTTTCAGGCTTTAGCTTTCAACAAAATCTATTTTAATTGTGTAATGGAAAGATTTACACCTAAAGACTACAATTAAATACAGTTTATACCAGTTTGTTTGCACACACTGTGATGCACAAATATTTAAAGGCAATTAATACAAACACAACTCATAAACTATTATTTTTTTTAATAATATAATGGAGCAGCTGCAGGAATTACATTTATTAAAGGGAGCAGTGGATTAGTGGGACAATATCATTGTAGAGGTACCAAGTCCATTGAAAGGACGTACTAGACTGAAAATGTAATATCAACGTGTCCTCATAAATGTTGAATACTCATCCCTATGTGTAGAACTGTTTAAGATCATCGGATCTTAAGCACAACTGATCCTGAGCATCCATGTGAACATCCAATCCTCCCTTTGTGTCCTAACTGTCAGCAAAAGCAATTAGAAATACCATCAATCCAACTGAATCTTTCTCAGAAGTTTCAGAATGGCTTTAGATGTACGCAAATACTCAATAGTCTACTGTCTTATCTGCAGTTTAACTTGATTAACACCATGTACTTACCAGTCCAGGCCATCATCCTGTTCTCTGAAAACACATTAAAGATTCCCTTTTCATCAGAATGATATATCCTCCACCTTTAGTTAGATATGATATTTCAAGAGAACAAATCTATTTCATGAATACATTTGCAATATGACTTATTACTTGGACAGAACGCAAACCCATCACCCAGCAGCTCCTTTCAGACTTCGATATTGGCCAGCTTACCCCCGAGTTAGGCCACATAGCAGAAAAGCCACGTTTTTTTTTTTTTTTTACTTCATTTCATAAATGGGCTACTCTACAACACAAATCATGTTCATGCTGTTATGCCCTATTTTTTCTGTTGTCTTGTTTTGTTTCACGTTACATTAAAAGCAAAAAGTAACCTTTTTTTTTCTTTTTTCTCTTGTTATATCTTCTTTTTGTGATCTCTTTCTACCAACACAAGTCACATTTGATTCCAAAAGTCCTCTTCCTGACGTAGAGCCCAAAGTTGTTGGCATCTTCTTTTCAAATTCATGACTATGAATAGGCTCTCATGCCTATCATGCACATCTCAGACCGATCTCTAAACTACCCCTAGATTCAAAAGTTGGCAGAATCCTTCTCTTTTGGAATAAGCTTCCACGCTTAAGATTCAAGCACTGTAGAGATTTTATAATCCTTGCTTCAAATGCATCTTTTTTTCTGTGCTTCAGTTACTCATAAATGCACTAGTTCAGTTGGTTCTTATAGCACCTGTAGACTGTATGTGTGGAACAATCTGTGTTAGTTTTTTGACTGAACACTGTAGTTCAGCTATTTTCACCGTAGTTTTTTTTTTTTTCCTCCAAGACAATTAATGTATATAAAAATTTTAAGTTTCAAGCTAACATGAACATAGATCACTTAAAGGAAATTTCTACATCTATGGTGAGGATGAATGAGAAGAATCTTCTCATCTGCTAATAAAGGTTGTTTACATGACATAAGTATAAAACATCTTTACATTAGTATATGAATCGTGCCTCTCTCAGATTTTTTTCTTTCTTTTCCTGTCACATTACAGAAAAGATGAAATGAACACAAACGCAGCGCTCTGTCTCACAGGTATCCTTTATAGGCATTTTCCAACAAAGCTGTCTGCTGGGATATTTGAAAGAAGAAAAAAGGCTATTAGCCCAGAATTTGCCAATTAATTTCCAGAATATTAAGCTCTATTGAAGTTTAAAATTGAAAGCTGAGCTAATCAAAAGCCCATGGAATAAATGATCCTTTGAATCGGACATCAACAAACAACCCCATGCTAAAAGACACCCACGCAGAATTTACTTCTCTCCAACTGCTTAATTAGCCTCCTTCCTATACACACCCGACCACTTAGACAATTACAGAGTCTGCTCATTTTGCCTTGGGAACTTGGGCGGTTTATGAGCCAGATACTGCACTTAAGAAGAAAGAATTTAGTACAGTCATGAAAAAGCAGAAAAAAAAATTACCATCAAGTGCTCCGCCACGTGGTGTGTCAAAAATCCCTCTACCTTGAGGTAAATGGTTGTCCTTATATCTTTTTCCATTTTAGAATTTTGTTGCAGTGGAACGGTCATAGTAAAAAGACAGAACCAAATGTCTATTTTGTTTTTTACCCTCATAATGACCCAAATGTTCTTCTTCAGAAACACCCCTCTTTACCATATATTTCACTGACATTAAAAAACACCATCCGGGCTGAAAGACAGGTGTTGCTCATATACTGATGGTGACACAGAGGTTTAATGTGCTTGTCACACTATCAAATGAGCACTTTTCTGGGACTAGGAAATTAAGGATATAAAGTTATAAAGGTTTTTATAAGATACGTATCGTTAAGACACTACATAAAGTCACTCGACTTTTATTACCAATCATGCTGCCAAAATGACTCTGACACATCGAGACACTGACTACACAAGACCTCCAAGTGACTTTGGTGGTTTCAGCAACCAAGACACCAACTGTGGAGCTTTCAAATCTGCGGATGTTCATCGGTGAACCCTTTTTTTTTTCTTTTGTTGTATATTTCAATTAAGTCTGAGGATTACAGTGGCCAGTCAATGCTGTGTACTAATCTGTCATGTTCCTGAAACAGATTGGGGGTGAATGACGAGCTAAGATGGTTCAGAACTCGGACTCTAAACCCAGCCTAAGTACCTTCAGCCTCGGATGAAGTAAGCAGTGAAAAGAGAACTGATGCACCAAATGCAGTTGCCAGGATGTGCAAAAAAAATCCCCGTTATGACATCTGTACCAGAGTTCTTTTTTGTATGTCTTATGAAGAACATGACAACATAGCAGTAGAAAAAAAATAACCATCTCAATCATGTTCAAGCCATCATGCGCCCATCAAGCCTGTCTGATGTCTTTGTCCGACAATGGGACAGAAACCCCCCACAGAACAAAGATCCAAAGCATTTTCCATATAAATGTGCAGTGGAAAGAACACTAAAACCAGAGTAAGAGTGAGCAGATGTGCCCGACACGGAGATGACACCATGTCATTGCTCTTTGAAAAAGCCACATGTGTCTGATGTTTGGGACATGTAAAACGACTATCGTCATTTGAGGAGAAGCTGAGGAAAGAATTTGTGCTGCTGAAGCTGTTGGGTCTGTTGTAATTTTCTTTTCTGGTGGTGACTTGTCAGCAGCGCCAGTCCTGCCACCTTCTGGACCTTTTCTGGGGACAGATGAAATGTGTCTGAAGTGGAGGACGGCATACAGATCAGATGTCAATTTAATTTCAACAGCTTGCACAAAAGGATAAACGAGGTTGTAAAAGTCTCACAATAAATAAATAAAGAGAAAGCGCCAAAGTGCAAAAGGAATTTTACAAAAAAAAAAAAAAAACCTGGACAAACCCTCACTGACGTTGTCCATAGGTTTCCAAAAACTCAGCTTGAAGCCCAATTTTCAGGGCTCTTTACAAGAACATATAGACAGGAGCTGACTCTGCCAACCCTGCTTAATCCAAAAATGGGCAGAGTTAGCAATCCTGGCAGCTGGTTTGGTTGCCCACTTTACATCACTTATGACAAGCTAGCTATTTTAGTTTCAATTATCCTTTCTGTTGTGTTCGGGTCAAATCTGACCGATTTCCTACTTTCATCAATCATAAATATTGTGTTTTACATTTGATTGTCTCAGGGCCTTATGATATCCTCCACACTAGGCATTTGAACATATATAATTGCTGATCACCACTTTTATTGAATTTTGAGTAGTTTATTCAACTTTGTAACACCTGTGGTGTTCCCGGTCAAAAATGACCATCCATAGGAAATTAATGGGTGACCCTAGATTGTGTTCATCCATCAGATAGAACACAACCACAAATACACCACACACACACACCACCCCACATGAACCCTTTCAGACTGAAGAAATGGGTGTCACCTCATTCCCGTGCTTATGTGCCCATCCCCCTACATGAACTACACCTTCCAAACTAAATGTATAACACTTATTCCACATTTCAAAGTAAACAATTAGATGTTTGTTATGGGGGCATTGTTTTTCAAGAGGAGACTCTTTCTGGCAGAGCTTGGGAAAGCTTTAGTGACTCCTCTGATTCAACGGCACCAGCACCTTCCTCGTGCACCAGCCTCTGCCAGTCTGGTAAGGATTCTGCAAGCCCCAGCCTCTGCCCTTGCTGCTCTCCCCCCAAAACAGGGGCAGAAACAGAAGAGATGCAACCTCTGTGCCCCTAGAGACAATAAAACAAGTCTTATATGTTTCAAATGTGCAAGTTCAAATTAGCAAAGCAGAACTTCTTGGTCAACACAGGCAGTTTCAGCAGTCTGTCGTCGCAGCACAGCAAGCCATGTTATATTTAAAATAAGAATGATTATGCTCTGTTAGATTTAATTCACAGCTCAAAAGTCAATTTTTAAGCAAAGTGGCTCAAATGTGCTAAAAAAAAAACGTCAGCTGGTCCAAAGTAGTTGAAGTGACAGCTAGCTGTTTGACACCACAGACTGCAGTGCAGCTGTCACTCAAAAAACGTGCCCCCAATTATTATTTATTGATGCATTTTTTTTTTTTTTTTTTGCTAGGTTGTAAATGTGTTTATTTCTGCTGTAAAGCTGGATATTGAAACATGGTGGTCAATGCAGATCAACTCGTTTTTGGAGGCAGACTTTAGCGGTCAGTCAAGGAAATGCAAGTTTTGTGACCTCCGTATTGATGACAGATCAACAAGCACGTGTAGCCCCGTGAGGTAAGCCACTAAAAGTCAGAAAACTTTATGTGGGCATCTATACTGATTTGATACACATCATATTAACACATACATCATTTCCAATCAAACACCAGAGTCTCTTCAAGACTCTCAAGACTGATTTGCAAAAGTAACTCACAGAACATTACCTGTGATTAAACTCATAAGCAACTTCTCGACTTAAAGTGTTTTATTTTTACTTAAAATTCTACTTCATTTTCAGGATCTGCAGAGGAGTTGAAGGCAAGGAAACCATCAGGCCTCTGACTGGAGAGTTTGATTTCTGATTGAGGTGTCACTGTCCAGTCAGTTTGTAGTATAAATGTAGGTCAGTGGTGATACTTCTAAATTAAAAAGATCATAGCCATAAGTTTTATAGCAGTTTCTAGCTTTGAACAGTTCTTTTTAGAACAAATCTCTTTTACTTGCACAAATTCATTTTTACACATGCACGAAACCCACTGAAGAGAAACTGTAAAAAATTCAGACTTTGCATAGGATTCATAACCTAGTTTTAAATGTTTCTCAATCCAATCAAGTAGATTTTTAAACAATGATTACGATCATCTTGTTTTTGTGCTAAAATGATTCCATAGCACTCACAATTAATACAATTTGTCTGGTTTTTTAAGTCTTCCTGTCTTCACTGTTTTAATATTTCAACTATCATCATACAGTGTCCTGTAGCTGTGTTTGTTCCAGTTATATACTTACAGTCAAAGAGACTCACAATCTCATCAAAGTTCATCTGGAAAAAGGAGAGCACCAGAAATCTTCAGAATTTACACGATCGGTGTTTCACATCCCGGGTTCTGACTGACCCACATCCCAGAGCCAGGAAACTTGTCCTCACCGCTACCACCTCCACAAGCATCCCGATCCAACGCAGGTTAGCAGCCGCAGAGGGCCTATTGATCGTGATCCAATGTGACCCAGTGTTAATTCCCTGGTGAAAACCACCCAGACAGTCCAGAGATGCCTCAAAACCTCAAGGTTTGTATGAACAAGCCCTACTCTGAATGGGAACCCAGGAACTAGGCCGGTAATAACAGACCTCAGTGAAAAAAAAAAAAAAAAAAGGGGGAGAGGGTTGACCAAAGAGAAAGTGGTGAAGAGAAACTCACCCCATTCACCCCAACGTTTTCTTTCCCTGCAGGTTCTGGGAGAATCTTGAACACTCTTCCTGTAAAGCGATGTAGTATTTATTACAACCTCCGTTTTTGATGGCTGGGGTCGCGTAGCCTGCTGTCTATTTATCCTACAGGTCATTTAGTACTTAGGCCTGGTTTCAGGGCCAAGAGAGGAAGAGAGGAGCGAAATCTAAGATGCAGGAACTAAATTGGTAGCAAATGTATAGCCTCCAACCTGCCCCTTGGCTCAGATGCGTTCTTCAAGGGCTCTGCTCGCTGTGCTCCAAGATGCGGGGACGGCTTGCCTCTGAAATAATATTTCAACAGTGGTTACAGACGCAAAACTGGCGCCATCTCTCAGCTTGGGCTGTTCCCAACAAAGTGCTGCATAAGGGGTTTTAATTTTTATTTCTGGGAACGTATTATGTTTTGGTCTGTCGTCGTGGTGATCCCAAGGTGAAGAGAGACTCACGACTGAAAGTGTTGCCGGTTAGAATTTGCACGATGCCAAGATAGAAATAGTCGAGCTGTCCTATTTCAACATCTCTCCCCCTGAGATGCTTCTGAGTTTAACATCTAAAGTTGTCACCAGTGGATCTCTGCACTGGCTTTGGTAGGATGTTGTCTCAACACAAGGCCGCTGCCTGGGTGGATGAATGCATTGATGTGATACGGGGAGCGAGAAAGAGATTAGTATTTGTTCAAATGACCAAAAACATTAAAAACACCAGGAGGTATAAAGAAGCCCTGAAACTGAGATGTCTGAAACCAAAGTTATATAAAATAAATTGGAAAAACACCCTTTATGCTGATGAGAGATCATTTACTGCCATTACAGCATCTCAGGTCAGCCACTTTGCAAATGAGAATTGCTTCAAGTTTGAGATCAATGCCTCAAAAATGTTTGTGTGGGGGCTGAATCACCATTCTGCTGCAGTTAAACTCTAAAAAATGACTTTGACCATCTCATTTCCATTTAAATGGCTCTGTGGAGTCCCACTCTTCTCTCCTGCAGCCCAACATGCTCAATAAAAGCCAATGAGCTGATACAAACAGGAAAACCTAGTTGTTGTCTTATACAAACAGCATATGGCACGCTCGGTGCCGCTGCACACGGCAGCACTCCTTCAACTTCCATTTGCTCCTCTTTATCAAGTTGTCCTGCCATCTGTGTAATTATGAAGTTTCTGCTTTCAACACTTTATAAAACTTATTCAAATGTCAAGTAAATATCATGAACATCCATAAAGAGATTTTATTTTACCTTCATTTGGAGTGGCAATGTAAATACTTGAATCTTGATGAAAATGTATTATTTTTATTTCAGTTTTAAAATTTTGATGCACATCGTTCATGAAACTCAGCTTTTGATCAGACGTGTTGATGACGCTTCAGGTCCTGTTCTTTCTTCCCTTTAATGGAAACATACAATCTTTTATAACTCTTTGCAAAAAAAAAAAAAAAAAAAAAAACATTTAGGCCTACCTGACTGTGAAATCACTCCTTTACAGTGGTTTGAGACTGGTAAATTGTTCAGCTTTTGTTATTGTTGCAAGATCTTCTGTTTTTTCCTGTGAAGATTTCCTCAGAGAATAGAGAGTAAAGACATGTTTTAAATTGCCAATCCATCATCTTAGCTGCTGCCTCTGGAATAAAGCATCACAAATTCTGGACTCCGAGGAACTTAATTGACCGCTTGTCTGTCTTCACCCAGTTTTCAGCGATGTCTGAACAGTGCTCTCTATACCTCTAAAAAGATAAAGGAGGGTGATATGACTCACCGTAATATTTGGCTCTTATTAGCAGCCATGCATGTAGCCTTTCAGAATGTTGCAGATGTTTAAGAAAATATTGCCTTCCCAAAGGCAATGTGAAATTAATGGCCCATTTATAAACACCTGTCACCCAGCCAAGATTGGAAAACAAAAAAAAAAAAAACACAAGGTCTTTGAAAAATTCACATTCTCTATGTGGGTTTGACGGATCTTCATCTGTCTCATGGCTTTTTGACACCGTAAAGGTAGAGTGATGATTACTGTGATTAAACTCAGTAGTTGTTTCTGACTAAGATTAACAGTGACTGGCTGCTGAGATGAAGTCAAGCAAAGAAAAAATGAGCATCAGTTTAAACTGGAAACAATTTAAACCCAGTCTGATTGGAAAAGAAGCATCCATCCCGCAATAGATGGTGCTGCCCTCATGTTTATCTGAGTTTTCAGTCATATGTTTTTCATCTTCACAAAAGAACTAAAACCCCAAAGAGACCAAATAAAGATTTGTACGAGGAGAGATATAAAAGAAAGTCTGAACAGATATATTTCTCTGATGGTGATATCTGACTTCTGTTGGTGATTGACATGCAAACAGATCATCAAAATGATTTGTGCTACAGACCTTTTTGTGCAACAGGAAAAAAAATCAATTTTGGATAACTGGTAATATCTGGTAATAATAACCAGTAATATCTGGTAATCAGAAGGGGTTAGCTCCTCTTTAAAAGTATAAACTCAAAAAGCTGAAAGCAGGTGATACTCCATCGGTTTAAAAGAATCACTTAATCTGGACAGGTGGTTTAAAAATTCTACAGTATGTAATAAATCAAGAAGAAGATGAATAGAAGAGAGGAAAAAAATAATATAAAATAGATTTCCTCCCTCTCAGTTCTGACAGTATGACAGGAAGGACTGCTGGGGTGTCTCTGAACCATCCTCCAGACTGCTGAAGGTCCTCTCATGAAGCACTGAGCACCTCGAATCTCATTTACTTTCCCTGCATTTATGCTGTTTGGCAAGATTTTAACAATGCGTCCTCCTAATTTGTGCTTTTTGTATTCGTTCTCTCTGTGTTTTTCTAAAAGCGTCTCCAGCTCTGGAGTTGCATGTTTCCACTTTCTGACTGCTGGCCCCAAACTAGCTCAGTGTTAAGAGATTCTCATCTCTTATCTTTCTCTCGTTCCAGCCCAGTAGGTCGAAGCACACAGCTGGTAACCCCGAGTCTGGCTCTGTCACAGCTTTCTACCTGCTAAGTTCTCCTTCCACTACTACTGTCTGCAATATCTTGCTGTTAGTCGCTGTAACATATTCTGACCCTGAAACTTTAACAGTTTCACTGAATTTCTTTATACCGTATTTTAGTTCTGAACAAATAAAACTGACCTTAGGTTTGTTGCTGTTTTGGCACCTGACTGTGACCAATGAGCCTAAACACTTTGCTCTGTGAGAAGCTGTGATGACTGTGAGTTTTCAGCTTCTCGGGTTCATCCGTGGCTAAGTCTTTGAGAAAAGCAGTCCTTCTGCCGTTTCTTTTAAGACTGCACATTTCACAGCTGAAAGTTTAGTCCTTTTTTGTTTTTTAATTGGACATTTTTGTAATTAAATCTGCTTTGTAAAATAAGCTGCACATTTTCTAATATGTACATTTCATAATCTGTACATCCACAACCACTTCATGTTGTACCAGTTACACTGACATTTTAGTCTATTACGTTATATAACCTGTAGTTGTTTCTCTTATATCTTTCTCAATTTTTTGTAAGTTGTGCCTTAGCTTTGCTGCCGTAACACTTAAATTTCCCAGTTAGGAATTACTGAAGTACATTTATCACAAGAAATAACCCTCACAGGAAAGACGGTATCAGTAATTCGAGGTGATTAAGTATAATGCTTAAATGTTCACACTATGACCACTAGGTGGATGACGAATACATAAAAGTTTGAACTTTTTTTTTTGCTATTATGCTTAACTTTAGCCATATTTTGCTCAAACTTTTTTTAAATCCATTTCTAAAGATGTGGATGTTTATAAGAAAGAAAAAAAAAACATTTTCAAAATTCAGTTCCATTTAGAAAACATGAAACAAAGCATGTTTTACACACAGATTACATTTGAGCCACTGAGCTGGAAACACTACACTGACTTTGAGAATACACATCTACCACACCAGCTCCTACTGCATTTTAGGTGTGTTGCTGCCCTCTACCTGAGACAACGCTGTACTGCATCTGCTCCAAAGTCTCATACTGCCAGTAAGCCTCTCTGCAGTGATATCCAAAGTAACTTTGTTAGCCTGCACCCATTATGGATAGGGGTTATGACAAAAAGTAGGAATATGAAAAAATTTTTTAAATGGTTCCATTTTATTAAAAATGTAAGAAGCATGTAAGTAGAGGAAGACAAAAGAACATTTAGAAACTCATAAAGGAATGTTGTCCCTCCAAAAGCGTCCAGGATTTTTCAACACATGAACTTGCTTTATAAATCCAGCCTTCTACTCTGTTACATCTACTCATTTAGCTGCAATATAAAGTAACATAATGCAATCTGTTTAACTAAATGTGTTACTTATGAGACCTCTGAATAATTACCAGTGTCCAATGCAAAGCAATAATGGTATAAATAAAGGCGATGCAAAATGATAATACAGGATGTTCCTTGGTTTTGTACGCAATTTCTCAAATACAGTTAAGCAATAAGACTCATTTGTACACTATTGCCAACTGCCTTCTATTACAAAAGCCATCAGCATCCAGTTTTATCCACTGTTTTCCTAAAAAGAATCATTTTCAACATCGTGGTCTCTTGGATGGAAAAAAGATGAGGTACTGTACTTACACAAAGTCTCCAAATCACACTTTTCATGAACTGCATTTGAAGGAGCATTTAGAAACTGAACAGTTTTCTTGGTTTAGTCAGATTCTGAAGATTCGCTGGAACTAGAGGAGGAGGATGACGATTCATGCTTTCTCTTTTTCTGTCCCTTTCTGTGACGTTTCCCATGCTCCTTTTTGTTCTTTTTGCTCTTCTTTTTGTGGCTTTGTTTCTTTTTCTTCCGCCTCTCCTCTTCATCTGATGATGAGTTGGATCTGCTGTGCTTCTTTTTTCTTTTCGAAGTCTCCTCCTCACTTGATGCTGAATAAGATCTAGGCAAAGAGGGAAAAGTGGCTGTTATTTAGAGGTGGATACAATTACCAATCAATGCAAACCTACCTTAGAAAACAATGTATTTATCAATAAGTCATCTACGAATGTATTCATAGTCTGATCTTAAGTATGAATTGAACTGAAGAGAAAAATAATATATTAATCTGAAGAGAAATTTATCTGTTCTGGCCAACATAGAAATGTTAAAGGTTGCCATACTAAGAAACTCATGCCTATTTAGAAATGTGCTTCCACTTAAAATAAAATTTGAATGCATGAAGGAATTGTCATATACAGTCTAAGACATGTGGCAAACACAAGGGCCCGCGGGCCAAATGAGATTCACCACGTAATTTTATGTGGCCTTTGAGAGCTTGTGCAGTATGGTCTTAAATTTTAAACCAATATTTTAAGACTTAAAATAAGCTTATACTGCGTCAAAGCACATATTGACCATAAAGTACATCTCCCATAATTTCGGCATTTTGTCATTAGCCACAATGATAACTGTATCTCAGCATGAGCAAGACATCAAGACAATTTTCAGAAGTGATGGACTTAAGAAAAACTTGTACAAACTGACCCCAACATGTCCAAGAAAAGAAAAATTGATGCACAAGGAGCGCAGTTTCATGAATGATGGGAAAACGAATATATGTTTGTACCTCAAGGTGAAAAAACTTTGTATTTTGTGTTATGAGGCAGTGTCAGCTTGTGAAAGAGGATAATCTACGTAGGCATTTTGACAGCAAACACAGAGCGAAGTATGCTAAATTTAGCCTACAAGAAAAACATAGAATAATTAGAATTAAAAGGCAGACTGTAGTTGCAGCAGAATGTGTTCACAAAAGTTACCGCCAAAAAAGATACAGCAGTGAAAGCTAACTTTATTGTGGCTGTATGTGCTTTCAGCTGTGATGCTTCCTTTGCAAATGTGCCAGGTGTTTCATAGAAACTGAGTTTTCCATTTCAGAAAGTGAGGTATCTTAACTCTGAGCAAGAGGGTTCAAGTAAGGCCTGTTTCTGAAACTCTGATAACGGACTCTGTAAATTTAACATTTGCAAGAGCAGGTTTATAACCACAAATCTTGAGTTTTATATAATGAGTTAAATATTTGAAACTTGAATACATAATAAATACAGAAACAGTTATTTAACAACATGATAAGGTAAAGTTTAATTTATTTTGAATTACATTGCATTTTATTACATTCATGCTGTCAGTCTGGCCCTTCAAGGGCAACCATGATGCTAATGTGGCCCTCAGTGACAATGAGTCTGACACCCGTGGTATAAGATAAGAAGATTACCTTTTTGACTTTCTGTCTTTGCTCTTCTTCCGTTTATGTCTTTTTTTCCTGTCATCGTCTTCATGAGAACCTAGAACATATAAAATTGTAGAGTTGGAAAAAGAATGACAAAGACAATTAAGCATCACCACTTCTTACAACTTAGAAAAATAATGTATTTATTGAAAGTTTGTATTATTAATTCAAGCAGTGTTTATATGCTCTTTTCTCATATAAGTTATTTAAACATAATATTTGTACTTGAAGAAATGCTGAGGAGATGGAATTTCACCTTTATGTTGTTGGCTACTTCGCCCAAGCTTCTCACTGTGCTGAGGAGCAGGTACGTCGTCTTCACTCTCCTCAGAGCTGGTGCTGCTCACATCCAGAACAATATCTTTCTGGGGGTCAACTCTGACAAAATTTCGGCACTCGAATGTCAAATGCCCCGCTGGGAAAAGATGCAGAGATTAATAATTAGTACTAGGGACAGCAAACAAGGTGGATTTTTATCATTTTGATTTTGAAACTAATCTGTAATCCTAAAAATGTAACCAACATGTGAAATCAGTTGCCAGGAAATTAAACATAAAAAAAGGGAAAATAAAAATGATTTGATTATTCAGTTTGACTTGTCATGTGCCAGTATCATGTGATCATGTTACCAAATCATAACAATAGTTACTATTGGCCTGTTTTAAAACAAAGTTTCCTCATTAGAAATGTTTTCCATCATTATTGTTTGCCAACTCTTCTGCTGGGATCTGATGGCACAAACGGCTTTCCTAGTGAAACTTGATGTCTAACATTTGACTGGCTGCATCTGAATGAGCATAAGTTGGCATTAATGTTAAAGTAAACTGTGACAAAGAAAATAGACACAAAATCACAAGTAATTAATTGCTATCACTTGCACGACACTCGTTGTTTCAAACTGCTGACTACTTGCTTATATTTAACACAATTATTAAAGGGAAAAAAAGGACTGGCAAAAAAGTATGCACATATCTTTTTATGGATCAAGTTTACTTACGATATCCACATTTCTTACAACCAGCTCTGATGTTGTCTTTATTGGGACCTGTAAGACAAAAAAAGAAAAAAAAAGCTTAGATTAATGCCCAATAACATAACTAATAGTTTATTCTAGGACTATATACTTACAGGCCACTTTATAAGGTACATCTGTTCAATTGCTTGTTAACACAAACAGCTAATCAGCCAATCACATGGCAGCAACTCAATCCATTTAGGGATCAAAATAACTTGCTCAAGTTCAAACTGACCATCAGAACGGGAACAAAAGGGGATTTAAGTGACTTTGAGTGTGGCATGGTTGTTGGTGCCAGATGGGCAGGTTTAAGTTTTTTTTGTGTTTTCTTCCAGAAACTACTGATCTACTGGGATTTTCTCACATAACCATCTCTAAGGTTTACAGAGAATAGTCCGGAAAAGAGAAAATATCCAGAGAGAAGCAGTTGTATGGGAAAAAAAAAATGCCTTGTTGATGTTAGAGACCAGACTGCTTGGAGATGACGGACAACCGTAACTCAAATATCCACTTGTTACAACCAAGGTATACAGAATTCCTTCTACGAACGCACATCATCAAGAACCTTGAAGCAGAAGCACTACAGTAGCAGAAGAAGACTCTGGATACCATTTCTGTCAAATAAGAACAGAAAAACTGATCTTATCTGACAGGCTCACCAAAACTGGAAAACAGAAGATCGGAGAAACGTTGCCTGGTCTGATGAGTCTGGATTTCAGCTGCCACATTCAGATGGTTGGGCCAGACTTAGTCGTAAACTACATCAAAAAGCATGGATCCATCCTACTTTCTATCAATGGTTCAGTCCGGTGGTGGTGTAATAGTCTGGGAGATATTTTCTTAGCTCACTTTAGGCCCCTTTGTACCAACTGAACATAGTTTAAAGGCTGCCTGGCTATTGATTCTGACAATGTCCATCTCTCTATGACCATCTTCTGATGGGTCCACTGCAGTCACTTTTTAAGCAGGATAATGTGCCAAGTGGCAAAGCTCTAATTATCTTGAACTGGTTTCTTGTACATGACAATGAGTTCACTGTAACCCTAACCCTAACCCTAACCCAGTTGCCTCTACAATCACCAGATCTCAGTCCAATAGAGCACCTTTGGGATGTAGTGAAACGGGAGATTCTCATCATGGATGTGCAGCAACTGCCTGCTACTATCATGTCAATATGGACCAAAATCTCTCAGGAAAGTTTTCAACATCTTGTTGTTTCTATGTCACCCAGAATTAAGGTAGTTCTGAAGGAAAAAGAGGGGGTCCAACCCAGTACTAGCAGGATGTACCCAATAAAGTCGCCACTGACTGTGAGAGGTTATTATGTAGGTAACAACGTACTAAAACTGGTGGTTTTAAATGTTTTTTTTTTTGTACACAGAAACAATTTACAGGAAATTCACACAGTCTCGTCACTAAACCACAGCGACGCGTGACTTTGTGAAGGACATGTGTGCTGTGTAGTTAGCTTTTAAGGCAAGCTGGTGAAAGGTTTCTCGTTTGGGATAAAAGATGCAGCTTAACAACCGCAAGAGCACTTCAGTCTGTAACGTGAATATTGAGTTGTATTAAGTCCCACTTTCACTTTACTGGAATGTTTCTGTGCTAGCATTTATATATGTGTGTGTATGTATATATTCTTTTTTAAAACTAATTTTCACTATCGATAAAACATGAATAATCGAAATGAAACGCATACCCGGTACAGCCATTGCAGTTCCTGCAATAAAGTCGAAACCCACAGAAGCAGAAAACGAATATGTTTCAGCGCGAATCGATGTCCTTACACAAAATAGTGTCGACCTGAAACATTTGTTCTTGTAAAAACGGTTCCCCCTTCTCTTTTTCTTATATCCCTCACTCGCTCCCGGTTGGTAAACTACAGGTATGGCGCTTTATCGCCCCCAACTGGACGGGTGTTTAAAGCAATACTCTACACTAAACCTGTTTCTCTCAATGAAATAAGCCATACCTGTCAAGTATCCCGTTTGGCCGGGAATGTCTCGTATTTTACTCTTCTCTCCCGCCATCCTCCCGTATTAGTATTTTTTTTCCGAAAATCTCCCGTATTTTGACCTGCGTTATTAAATAAATAATAATACCGCATCGCGCGGAGTAAAATAAACAAAAAACAAAAAAACATTCCCAACCTGAGATCTGTCACTTGCCTCGTGATAACTGCCACAGCAGTAGCCCACTACAGGTTCTGTAGTGGTAGATGTCGCGAGGTCAGTGTGTGACATCCGATGAGTGACAGCGCGCGAAGGAAAAAAAAAAAAAATGATTGTTACAGAGAATAGGATGTCGTTAGACAACAGAACTGTTTGCGCTCTTCTCTCATGTAATATAAACTACTCTGGACCAGTCCACAAATACACTCCTTCCAAAAGAGTCAATAAAGAATGCAAAGTCTGCAACAAATGCAACACGTCATTAAAAGAGTAAAGAAAAGTCACGTGGAATGAGATTAAAAACTGTATGGAATGTGTGAAATGAAAATCAAATGTAAATTAAATACAAGCAATGTTAAATGAACAAAAATATACAAATCCTTTCAAATAAATACCTATTCATATATACCCCTTTTGTGTTTTCATTTAGGCTATAATGAATGTTCACATTATGTCAATGTGGCTTTATGCACCTCACAGCAATGGTCAGACACACCTGGGTTGATCAGTTTGTCCAATAATGGCACACAGAAAACAAACTGGCTGAAGTTAAGGAAGTTAAGGAAAGTTAAGGAAATTGTGTAGCTGTGATTTCAGCTTTTTTGTACACCAAAAATGTAAGAGGATACTGGAGCTTGGTTGAGATGGTGAGACTGCTCGTGGCAGGCGCCAGAAAATTTCCCTTATTTTCAAATCCAAAACTTCACAGGTATGGAAATAAGATAATAATAGCAGCTTCAAATAACTTTGATATTTTGCAGACAGTCAAACTGGACTACCTGTTTTATATGACTTATGAGGGTTTCAAGGTTTTTGGACAAGGGTTTACATGTGAAATGTTGGTTGAAGATTTAAACCATCAAGCAGAAAATATGTATTTTGCTCGAATAAAAAAAAAAAAAGAAGAAGACTTTTTTAGTTTTATACATTTGCTGATTAATTTTATTGCTTTTTCAGTAAACCCAGTCAGACTGGTAAATGGAAAATACAGGCAGATGTGAGGACCCCCCCACCCCCGACATGCTGTCATCATATCTGTAGATTTGACAAACTGATACACACACACACACTCCCGTGCACACAGTCTATCTATATCTTGGGCTTCTGATTATGCCACATGCCTGAGCAGTTGCCTAGTATAATACTATGGTTTTCTATTATCTGTGATATGATCAGATTTAATTTGTTTTTCAATCATATGATTTGACACAGTACAGTGCAGCTCTGAATATCAAACCAGCCACAGAACTTGGACCCATCTCAGCTCACTTTACCTTATAATAAATGCTGCTGTTCTTATGACGCTAAACTGTTTCTCCTCCAAACACTGGATATCTTTGTGGATTATTGTATTAAAACATTCAAGATATGTTTCTTTTCTTTTATCTAAAGATTGTTTGTTTCCAGATTTGGTATAAGTCTGGCATTAAAGCCTTTTCCATCATTATTACTATTATACTTACTTTGAAATAAATAGCTTTGCTGTAATAGTGCATTCATTTTCATAGCTGTTTTTGGCTAAATTACTTATAACAGGAAAATGTCTTATCTGAGAGTCCAGATTTTAAAATATCCAGTTTCAGTAAAACCTTTCTCAGAAAAGTAAAAATGTGCCGCTCACAGTTGTTAAACAAAGCTATGACACGGTTCAAAGGCACATCCTTTATCTTTGTTAGGTTTACTGCCAAAGGTAAGAGATAAAAACAATGAATATTAGTGAGAATAATGCCGCTGTACCTCCTGATAGGGATAAAGGTTACAGTAAATTCAAGTTCCAGTAAGAAGGGAGTGAGAAAAGATTCCTGTTGTCTGTCCTGAAATTGAGGGGTGATAAAGCTGCCATGGCATTGAGATCAGAGACAGAAACGATACTAAATCAATGTATCTAGAAAAGCCATACCAGCAGAAGGTACAGGGGGTAAAAGTGCAGCAACTTTGATCAGCTATTGTGATCAAAGTGCCTTTCAGTTGGAAACTGTAATTATGCGATGAATCATTGCCCTTAGTCATCCCGTCATCAACTCATTACAAAATGGCTTTGATAAAGTTTAGTGTTTTTGAACACAGTTGGAAATAAAACATTGAAGCAATCGGCACCCTACTGAAACACTTCGCAGGGAATTCAGTTTACAGTATGTTCCTGGTTTGCCAGCAAGCATTTAGATTCATTATTTACATCTTTGTGGAACAAACACAAATCACAGATGCGGCTTCAAACTGTGGCTATACATAAAACAGTCTGGTGGTTCCCTGAAAGCATTTTCTCAGCCAGAATGTTGTTCTCACCAAGTTTATACTACCTCAACAACAGTCTGGAGAATTTAGCCGAGGTTAGCGATATGATTAAGCACGAGGGCCTCACTTGCACTAAGAGAGTACAAAACCAATCCTGTCACCTTGTATGGTCAGTCTTTATGCACGTGTAATAATGTTTTATCATCCTCTGGGGATTATGACAGTTTTTAAAAAACACGTTTCTCTAGTAGATTTTGAAATGTTTTGTTTGGATATTTGACCTGCTCTGGTACTAGATCACCCTAACCAAAGTGGTTGACTTTGGCCAGGGTGATCCCATCATCAAAATCTTCAAAACTACGTTTTGATATTGATAAAACAACTGGTAACTGAGGAGAAGAAAAACACAAGGTTAGTGTTGCAGTTTTTAAATATTACTGATGGGTGCCTTCAAATCTTGTTGAATTACAACTTTATCAGCAGTTCTTGCTATTCCCTGGGTGGTCCACTGTGGCTCATCTGAAATACCAGCCACATACCTTACTGGTAATCCATGTCGGGGTGTGTAACTTAAATGGTAATTTAGTAAATGGAAATTAATGTCTCAGTGCTTGTTGAACGAAACAAGGTGTCCATCTCAGAGCAGCTCTCTCTGTGCTGTTGACATGCTCTATCTGGTCAGCACCTGGAGGACACTGAGGACATTGGGCAGGATTTTTATGGACAGAGGCTTTGCTAGGAAAATAAACCTATGTCTGACCTCAAGCGCCAGTCGCTGAGTCTCCTGACTTCACCACCTGACACAATGTTCCTCCCACAAGCACAGGCACCATGCCTGGGTGGCCATGGAGGAAACGGGATGTCTTCTTGGCTTCCTCTCAAAAGGACAAACAAAAAGTATGGCAAAGGAGAGCAAGACTCTGAGTTTGTGGTATTTTACCACACTGAAAGAACTCCTTATTTTAACACTCATCTTCTTGGTGTTCATTTACTTGGCTTCAGTCTAAAGAACTGATTTGTGAATCTCGTTGCACATTGTTCTCTGATAACTGTTCCTTTCTACCTTGTCCATGATCTCTCCATGACAGGCAAGCAGGCAGCAAAATCGATTTGTTTTGACTGATGCGGTAAGAATGCTGCTGCTCTCCCTCCTACCCCTCTGTTCTCCCCCTCCTTTCCTCCCTGACAGCTCTCCCTCTTGTTCTCCCATCCTAAATCTGCCTGTGCATGTGTGATGGGATCTGTAACAAGGGCTCTTTGATGTGAAGGACATCTAGGTAAGCAGAGCTCCTAATTGAGAGGGAGCAGGAACACCACAGTTGTGTGCGTACTCCTCTCCGATCAGACCGTCCCTGACAAGCCCAGATATAAATGCACCTATCTGAAGTCTTACAGTTTCCGTACGTAGTCCTGCATCTTCACTCTTGTTTATTTCCCTGCCTTCTGTAGACCCTTTCCCCCCACTTTAACACCTCTGAAACAATTCAGATGTTTCTTGCAGCCAACTACAAAGTGAACCTCTGTGAGATGCTGGCAGACATGATCCCTCAAAGGACAGAGGGAGGAAAACACATTCATCCGATGCTATGTGAAGGACGAAGATGGGCAGTGTGGAAAGGGAAACAGGCTCGCTTTCTGATTTGATGGATATTTCTGACGCAAACTGGTTAAAAAGGTGAAAGCATGTTTCCACATTTTCCCCTGCCTCTCTTCCAAACAAAAGATTCAAACCAAGACTACAACATAATAATCGTGGGGCTGAGGAAGTTTGCTAACCGCTGGTGCAGAAGGCTTTATAAGAGACAGATTGTAATCAATGTGTATTTATAGTCCTAAGAAATTGTGAGAAGCTGAAATAGAAGTGGAGGAACAAGTTTTTCATTTCCCTCACAGGTAGTCTTAACCGTGGTGAAAAAAAAGAAAGAGAGAGAGAGAGAAATATCTGACATCTGAAGAGGGTTTTAGGGCTTGGAAGGAAGATGAAACTGTGTAAGATCGTGCTTCTTCTCATTGGATGTGGCTGTGCAGGTGAGTCAGAATTTTGTATTTGTAGCTTTGCTAAGGAAGCAAAAGAAAAAAAAAGTTAGAAAGCCAACAAGCATGAGCAAACATTTGATGTGGTCACTATAAGCCCATGAAAGCATTTTTTTATATGATATGATGTCAAATGCAATATATTCTTCAGTGCACGCTGTAAAAGTGGAGTTACAGTCAATGTCTAAAAATGGGTTTACAGTAATTTATGTTATTTTTTGTGTGTGTGTGTGTTATGACTTGTTGGTTCAAGATCAGACATAACACAATTGTAATACACTACATAGTGAGAGACATGTTTGTAAGCAAACACACACACATAGACACACAGATATACGTCTGAGACTTGAGAGAACAATACACTGGCCTACATTCTTCTACTCTAACCATGTTTTGCCAAACCAAAACCTTAAAATGTTTCATGATTTAAGGATTTCTATTACCTGGACCTGCTGTTTTCCCCAGAATGAAGACAGCTCCCCATCATGTGCATTACCAAATGGGTTTATATCCTCAGCTGCAACATTCAAAAGTTCCCATTTTACTCATTTTTTTAACTACATATATATATATTTGCAACATTTATCAGTGGTATCTGTATGTGCAAGAGGCTAGAAGAATAAAACTGTGTAGATTTGTGAATAAAATTGTGTTCACAGACTAAGTGAGAAATGTGCTTATGAGTTCTTTTCTGCCCAGTTTTTAAGTGGCGCCCATATGGTTCTAATAAGTATCAGAGATCGTGGGAGTGTATGCACAGGCCTGTGACTGATTTACAATCCCATCTTTAGCCATTAACTGACTCCCTTGAATAATTCACATGAACAAAATCTTTTAACTTATACCTATTAATCTTTACAAAGAAAATAGCTTCACAGATCATAATTATTTTATTATCCGCCATCACCAGGTCACCCTAGCAGGCATGACTTTCACTGACATTTTGTTTGAATGCATATTCTCAAGTGTTCCTGATTAAGAATAATCTCTGGTAAGAGTAATGTCTCCATGCTTTCCCACTTCATAAAGACCAGTCCAGCACAGAAAAATAAGTGTACCTGTGTGTGTGCATCATTTATTGGTCTAAGGTGTTAAGGATGTAGTGTACCATCTCTCTGCTGACATGTAGGGCTGTGTGTCTTATCAACCTGGAGCCAAAGCTCCACGAGAAGCCTGACATGCTGGCAGTGAAATAAGTTCCATTAACCTTTGTTCTGGCTATGTGGGATAGACTCCCCTCTAGACAATTGTTTTTTTTACTTGCTTAGCCCTTCACACATCACTTTGAGTGTCAGGTGAGTCCCATGACACCATGTGAGACTATAAAGTTTTTTTTTTAAAACATTGCACTTTGATTAGGTCAAACTTTGACCTTAAATGGGTTTGAAGTGATAGTAGGGTCTTCTGGTTCAGAAACTATCAAACAGAACTATTGGTGTTTTGCAAAAGCATAGAAAGCCACCGTCACATTCTGAAGACTGCAGTGCTGCAGAAGCTTTTCTTTCAGTCTCTCTGATGATGACATGTTCACTCCCTCTAGTTAAGTCACTCTATAATTTATTCTGTCAACACACACATGCATACATACTATCCACACTATAGCTTAATTAGGAAAGGCTCTATATTTTGTTTTACGAGCCAAATTAAAAACTAAGAGGACTCAAGGACTCAAACTCAAAGCTGTCAGACTGTTTGATGTTGAGGCTGACATAGCTGCTGTGAGTAGCTGTCTTGAGCACGGATGTGGGTCTCTTAGTTCTCCACCTCTAATTGTTCCCCTGTTGAGTTGCATGTCAGTTGTAAAGATTTTATGACTGGCCGTCCACGTATTCTTAGGTCTCAGTCACCAGTGGTCCTTATAAATATGTGTTACATCATTTATGGTACCTCCTTAAATTGATCTAGATACATTATTCGTCAGTTGTATGCATATCACTCTGTTTTTGTGACAAAGCCAAAATAGATCACAAGCATGATTGCAGATATAGTTTAATTGTTTCACCAGCGATGATTTTGTTTTCCATTTTCTTTAAAAGATGTCAACCTTTCTGTCTTTCACCAGTCATAATTATCCTTGATTTCCTCTTAAAGATATCCCTCTTCAGCAATTTACAGATTTCACCACCGGCATTTGGTGTATTTTTACTTTATGTATGCCATTTGAAAATATTTCTTTTGAAAAAGCATGATTTAAAAGTCAGGGGAAAGGATCTGGATCTTTCTTTGAAAGTGCAGCTGTGTGGTCTGGTTCCACCCATACATATATCCTCACTTTGACAACCTGAACGTAAACATTTCCCAACAGTTAACCACTGTAATTTACACAATCTATAGGTTAAAGGAGCCCTCCATGTTATGAGGAGGGAGGAGGAATGAGGGAAGGAGAGTAAAGCATTTGTGTCTTATAGGGGACTCAGATGCTAAAATGAAGGTATCCTTGTGCGTGAAAAGGACATCATGAATTTAACTAACTAAATTAAATGCTATATCCTGAAGAAAAAGGCAGAATAATTATGAAAGATACATGAGACTAGTACAAAGAAATGGGATTTATATTGCTCAAATGCATATGAAGGCACATGAAGTGCATCTGCACCATGTGTTTTGCTACATCCATCTACATTCTTCCATCCTCAGAAGTAGCATGAAGACACATTTGCAAATTCTCCCAGTGATGACAATAAGCGCGCTTATGCTGTGTTCAATTGTACTTGCAACTGGGGAGAAAAAAAAACTCCTTGGAAAAATGCAATAGAATGGCTGCTGAACTTGAAATATAGTCTATATATGCAGAAGATCTATATACATCCTTTGAATCCAGGTTGTGTCAAGAAGGGCATCAGATGTAAAAGTTGTGCCAAACTATTCATGTGGATCATTCTGCAGTGGCGACTCTGATCAGGGAGCAGCTGAAATGGAAGTTGAATAGAAGATCCATAGAGACCAAGTCAGGTGAACTGATGTCACAGTACACTATTGGACTGAAGTTTGCTGTGTCAGAAAATGGCATAAACATTTCAGCACTAACAACTTCCAATTTGCACTTGAATGCAATAAACATAGAAAATTATCAAGACCATCCCATTTCCACATTTTGCTGATTTGTGACCTCACTTGTGAACACAAGCCGCCATCTGCTACACTATAAATACCACAAATGCACACAGTCTCCACTGGAAGCCTGGCCAGAAGTCATGACTGCCTTACAAACCTTCTATTCATCAAAGGCGGTGTACAGTTTGACTTTATTTACATAGTACAGTGATTTGTAAAACATACCAAATACTAAGGCTGATGCTTTTTTGTTCTTTGGAAAAAAGGCTCAAAAGTTTTTCAATTTGATGCCACTTTGCCCCACATTCCAGATTTTCAGAAATAAGTTTGTACAAGATCCGAATTAGACTGCATCGGTGATGTGGCTTTAATTGAAAGTCAGTTTTGGAAATAAGTAGAGCTGTTAGGGTTGTTGATGAGGTGTTTGGTTCCCCCAGGAGTTTACTCATGATTCCATCATGAGCATAGGTTTGCCATATAATCAGCTGACAAAGATGCCGAAACGTCATCTCTTGGATGGGTGATTCATGCTGGGAACTGAAACAGCTACCAGGTGTTTACGCTTGTCATGCAGGAAACTCATTTGACTTTCCCAGTATAAGCTAGACTTTCTCTCAGGGGCCAACCCATAACAAATCAACAGACAGACATACCTCCTCAAGTTTCCCCACTTTAGCACACTGCTGCTGGTATTTCTAGTTCATGTGGTGTAGGCCACATCATGTGAGGCCTTCTTCTCCACATTACCTCTATGGCTTTATTGCAGCCTTGATTAGGCACATGTGACTGACTGCAAACACCTGTTGGCAGTGGTTGAGTGGTTGGAGAAGGAAAAACCTTCCACGTATCTGACTTGTAACATAAATTGCCCTCGTGGTTAAACAGAGCAAAAAACTCTTCTCCAGGAATTTGATTCTTCTGGCCTCGTGGAACAAGGTTGGCCCAACTCAGCTCATTTCCCACATAAAATGTTTTGTTTGACTAGATGAGAAGATATTTTCAATCTGCAGGCTGGCTCCACTACATCAGAGAAGAAAAATGCTAACCCTGCTTCACTTCCCACAGAAAAACCAGCCAAGATAACTTGGTGAGGGAAAATATTGGGGTCTTGAACATACAAGCATTCAAAGAGGGGGGAAATGGAAATATGACCATTTTCCTGACATAAAAAGCAAAGCATATCCAGACTCACACATGGTCTCCTCAAGAATAGTTCGGGCTTTATTCATTTTCTTCCCTTGGATTGTTTTTCCATGGGATGGGGGTGAGAAATGGAAAGAATAATTTGTGTGAAGCCGGATGCCAGCATAAATTTAGTAGTTTTTTTTTTCTTCTTCTTTTTTTGTTTTTTATCCTGTTCTATGGGTTGCTGCATAAAAAGACCTTTAGGCAGAGCTTCAGATCTCTATTATACACATATCATAATGGGGGGGGGGGCATCAGGGAGGCCAATTTTAATGCACCCTCTCAAAACAATAAATGGAACTAGTGCGTCTTTGGAAATCAAAGTGGGTAGAGGGGCTAAGATACTCCATGCCTGTGTGGTCCCGGCTTCACCCTCTCTTTTTCTGACTCTTCCTCCTTCTAACATTCCCTCTCCCCTCCTCTATGGCAATAAGCCTATGAGCTGGCGTGAGCTCTTCCTTCTTACACACCCCAGTGGGGCTTTATAAAGGCAGGGCCGGAGGTCTCAGCAGCCACACACACTCTGCCTTTTGGTCTGGTTGCTTTTCTGAAAGCTCATTGTGTCATCCTTTCCAGCTTCCAGGTTGTGTGGATTAGAGATGCTGACGGCACACTTCTGGGCTCCCAGTCATCAGGTTTTCCTTCTGAGTTCCATCCTGATGGCCGTAGGCCTGGCCGCTATGGACAGCCAAGGTGAGAATTATTATGTCTTGCCTAAGTTTGGGATATTTGTAATACTTTGTGGGCAAACAAATGAAGCCTGGCAGGTAACCTCAAACTGGAAAGTCTGCGAGAGCAGACTGTCCAAGAGAACCTCAAATGCATTTAAGCATGATCACAATCCAGGTGTGTGGGTGTAATGTGGAGCCAGTGCAGATAAATAAAACTTTCTGTCTAGATATTTTTGCATGTGTCAACCTGTTTGTGTAAACTGTGGGATGGACAGTTTGTCTTTCCGTTGTTCTGTGTTTCTGGAGGAATGTTCCTTTTTGAAACTCCAGTATGACTAGACAGAAGTCAGGGTACAATAACATTTTATGATTTGACTTTTTTTTTTTTTTTGCAACCTTTTCTCTTACTTATGCAGTGGCAAAATATGTGCCAGAGCCAGGAAATGGCAAAGAGATCAATGTGTTCATCCATGACAGATTTTAATTCAAGTTTTTCATTTTCCAGGAAAAATCTGATATCTGTGTTTTGTTAAAGTAGTGCTGCATGAACTTGAGAAGGAGCCTGCCTACTGGGATGCCCAAGCAAGGGATACGCTGGATGCTGCACTGAAACTCAGTCCTCGAGAGCACCGGGCTAAGAACATCATCCTGTTTCTCGGTGATGGTGGGTACATGCATTTTAAAATCCTTTTAATAAACCTCCAATTGGAGTACTAACTTTCCTTTTTACTCATCAAAATGGGTTGATATGTAAAGTAGGAGAGCTTAATTCAGTTTTCTGACTGAGTTCCTTGGTTTGAAATGTAGATTATGGTAGGATAGATGATGATTAGTAACATGTAATTCTGTTCATTTGCTCAGTCTCAAAAAATCCTTTTCTATATCTCTACATACTCGTGAAGATGAGACTTCCGGAGTGACTGGAGTAGAAATCCAGAAGAAGAGTGACATTAGTTTGAGACAGAGGGTGGACATTCAGGATATTACTTACATTATCTTGGGTCATTAAGAGTTTAGACCCAACAACAGCTGCAGTGACTATCACTGAGATTAATGTGGTGGGAAGACACATGTCTGGACTACAATAATAATGTTCAATAGCAGTTTTTTTTCTTGATCTTGATCCACATTGTTATTTAAGTAGGACAGTCAAGAGCTTTATAATGCATTTAGAGTGTGAAAATGAGACATGTAAAATGTAGTAACATTAATTTTTAATTATCCTTGAAATTAGTTCACATTATTCAACAAAATACTGTGCAGATGGCAATAATCCAGGGATGTCCCTGGTTCAAATCTTTGCTGTCTCTTTGTGGAATTTCCAGTTTCTCCCTCAGCTTGCATGAGTTCTCTGCAAAAGTATTTTGGATTTACACAACCCAAAACCATTCATGCTCGGTTGATTTGTGATTTTTAAATTGACCATAAGAGTGGGTGGTTGTCTTGTCTTATTTGTGACTGTGCTGCCGTGTCATGGACTAGAAACCCGCCTCTCATCTGATGAAGGCTGGAATAGACAGATGGGTGCCCTGAATTTTTATTCCAATGCTATCATCAACAACAATACAGCATTGTGTAACGTAGGTTTTAGTGTTGTAATTTTGCAGCAATGCAATCAAGTAGAAAGAAAGATTTACTATATTTCAAGATTAATTTGGAGGCAGTGACTTAAATCTTTTTTTTTTCATTTCAGGGTTGTGCAGACAGAAAACCAATCATTAATTCTGATTTTCAGGTCAGAATTGTATCATAAAGGTGACAGATTAACCTTGAAAGAGTAGCACTTTTATGAGTGAGGAAAACCTTTGTGTGTTGTTTTATTTTTGTAATGTGCTCTGGAAAGCTCACAACCAAAATGATTTTTGCCAGAAGTTTTATCTGCTTTAAAGAACTAGCTAGTGACTGGCAACATGAGGTATGAAGTAGTGTTCAAAATGCAGCCCGTAAAGTTAAAGATGTAAGTTATCTTGTGACCAAATTCATCCTCAACGTAGTGTGCTTTCCAAGTACTAGTAAATATGCTGAGTTCATATTTTTTCTCACAAAGATTTGCAAGGCAGTTTTATTAGATGTTAATGAAGTGGATCTTTTGTGTGTGTGGGTGGGTGTGTCACATGACAATAAGATGATGTAGTCTCAGCAATAACTAAATAAAATAAGAAATCGCTTGTGCATGCATAAATTGTCCCATGAAGTTCATTATATTCAGCCTTTTGACAGACATTTTTCTGGTGGCGTCACCTAGTTATCCCCTTCAGAGTCCTGGTGTTAAATATTGTCATGTGACACAGCAATGACTGTAGCCAGAGGGAGATGGTTTTACATCTGGGTTAGATCAAAATTCTGTTTGTGTGGTTTATTTATAGCAAGCTAAGCATAAAATTAATCTTTGAAAGAGAAACTGTTTAAAAGAACAAAGATTAAAGAAGTTAGCTAACTACTACAGTATCTGTTTTATATCAGGCCTACTTAGCCACATTTCTGGGTGGTCAGACTGAGTTTTCTTTGTGCGTCTCCCCTGTCCGCCCAGCCCAGAGCCTGTTCAGTTTTATGACTGATTTTTGAGTTTAATCCACTACAGCTGCTTTCCCCAGCAACATTTTTGATGTTGGGGGGGGAAACTTCCAGATGAAACACCCTTAATTGTTTTAACAAATTCTTATAACTAGTTACAACGATGTTTGTTTCAGCATTACTGTAACTGGTTATATTTTTGACCATTTGTATCTTAATAGCTGTCCCGTAGAGTCACTTTAAGTTTTTATAGTGTTTTTTTACTTTCTTTTTTTATGAGCTTGGTGTAGAAAACTACTGCTGCTCCAAGAACCCTGTACATTTGAGGGTTCGGTTATTAAATATTGAATCCAAATCATGTATGTAAAGATTATCTGGGCATAAAGAATGTGTAGGCTCTATGGTGTAATTTTAATATATTGAGGATGGAGATTTCCAAACCATTTTGTGCCAAAAAGGCCATTTATTATGGCTACGTACACACTACCAACTACAGTGTCCAATTGTGAATTGATAAAGATCTGATTTGACTGTTCATATTCAAAACTACAAGTCTAGCGGTACGCACCATGTCATCATGTGCCTTTTGTATCAACAGCAGTGAAAATATATAGTATTTGTGAGACTGCATAGAAGTAGGTGATTTCACTGAGGCAGGACAAACATTTCAGAATAAATAGGGATTGTGGGCATTGTTATGGGGACATGTAGCTTCAAAAGATGAAAAAGACTTGTCCAACTATACAGGAAAAGATCAAGGCCTACACTCACTTCCCTGTTGTTAGTTTTTGCTGCCCTGCCAATGCAGGTCAGTGATGACGGTGCTCAGTGCATGCGTATAGGAAAAAGCTGCATGAATGGAGGCTACTTGACTGCCATGAATGACGTGTAAGAGGGCAGAACTTGCATTTATCTGGGGCTTTGCAGACATGTGCCTCTCTCTGTTGTGGTTTCCTCCAGTTATTCCAGGCAAAGTGGAGAGAATCACCACTGGTCCCATAGTCAGTGCTGATCTGTTCCTTGCCAAATTAATGATACCATGGCCTGGAATTTCTTTAGAGGTTCAGCATGTCGATATTCTTCCCCATTTTGTTCTTACCCTTGTGCTAAATCAGCGCCTTCCGTATCAGTGGGAGTTCATAGTTGGTTTCAAAACTGGAAGTTTGCGTATCTTGCAGAAGCCCCAAACACAGCAGGTTGGACAGGTGCTGTGACCCAGCAGATACCATTTTCATGGTACTCAGAATTCCCAATTCTGATATGTTCATACCCCCACATCCCGCTGCATGACCACATATTCACTTTAAGACCACATACTGAAGTGACAAAATTCTGTTCTTACAGCTCATATTAACCCATTCATTTTCTGTCTGTTTTTCTGGGGGAAGAAAAAAACAGAAATAAATCATGCAAGCAGGTCGTGTGAATGTATTCTGTCAGTTCCTGTAGATGGAGATAGCAATGCTAAAACAAAAGTAGATTAACCATGTTATTGAACTTCACTTTTCTATTGTTCTCTGGCAGGAATGGGCATATCCACAGTGTCAGCAGCTCGAATTCTGCGAGGTCAGATGGAGGGCGGGTCTGGGGAAGAAACTATGCTGGCCATGGACACCTTCCCTTATGTTGCCCTGTCTAAGGTGAAAACATATCACATCTGACATGCGGGTTATGGGTCAAAAAATAGGCATAGAAAAGAATGCAAGTTTTACATCTTATTCTGTCAGCTACACACCAGTGTACGTATATATTAGAGACACCAGGCTTCTGTGTCTTGCCCAAGGACACTTGGAGCTCTGCATGGCATTTTCAAGGTTGTACCCCACCTCTCACTCCATGATGGCTCTTTGTGACCCTAAACATATTGAAGTGGGTATGTTTTCATACCCACTTCAATCGGGTGGATGGTTGGATTATGTGCCTGCTGAATTAATGGTGCCCCGTATCCTAAAATGTTATTGCTCCAACCTGCACACAGGAGAGTGTACTAATTTTACAGTAAGATTTTGGATGTTGCAGGGCGGTCTTGGTTGACACACTGATGCAGTATCACATGGACATCAGATGATGTGTATTTGGATTGGCAGATGAGGTTGTGGTTCAGTTTTTTTTCAGCTTCTCAACCTTCCAATGGAACAATGGACCAGCTCTACACCTTTGGAAGGGGCATGGGAGTATACTGAACCGATCAATGTGTGCCTTGTGGACATGGAGGGGGCGTTCGACCGTGTCCCTAAAGGCATTACATGGGGGGTACTTTAGGACACTGGGTCTGTTGCTATGGGCCATTCGGTCCCTATATGTCCCTATACAAACAGAACAGGAGTCTGGTTCACATTTTTGGTGATAAGTCAAATTTGTCTCAGGGTGAAAAGCCCTGAATGGAGCGGGAGATCAACAGGCAGATCAGTAGTGAAGAGAGAGCTGAGCCACAAGGCATGACACTTTTTTACCACCTGATCTATGTTAGCACCCTCATCTGTGGTCATGAACTGTGAGCAGTAATCGAAAGAACATAATTCTGGGCTGAAATGTCCTTTTGCTGCAAAGTGGCTGGACTCTCCCATAAAAAGAGGTTGAGAAGTTCTGTCATTCAGAAAAACTTGGGAGTAGAGTCACTGCTCCTCCACACTGAGAGGAGCCAATTGATGCAGTTCAGGCATCTGGTTAGGATGCTTCCTGGTTGTTTACCTTGGGACGCATTTTAGCAGAAATTTTATCTCTTGTTTGGCTTGAATGCCTCAATATTCGCCCAGATGCCTATCTTTAGGTGGCTGATTGCCCTCCGACCAGAACTCAGATAAGTGATAAAGTATGGAATTTAGGGTGAAATGATTTGCAGTCATGTTCTAAATTAAAAAGTAATTTACATGCTACTTCATAACCTTTTGTTTTTGGAAATGGATCCCTTTTATTTAGAAAAAAAAAGTGCCCACAAATGTACTGTTTTTTTTAACATTCTGTTTTCTCCTGATAACAGCAAGATGATTCAGTAGTAACTATTTTAAATTATATGATGGTAATTAAAACTGCTGTGGATAAACTGACAACAACCCAGTCTTAGGTAGACTGTGAAGATGAGCAGAACTTTATATCCCCCCCCAAAAAAAAAAATTTTACTTTAAATTAATACAATCAAAGGCAGCATGGTAGCTTGGTGGTTAGCACAGTTGCTTCACCAGGAAGGTTCCTGTTTCAAACCTCAACAGGGTCTTTCTGTGTGGAGTTTGCATGTTCTTCCCATGCTTGCGTTGGTTTCCTCCGGATACTCCGGCTTCCTCCCACAGTCAAAAGATATGCACATTCGGTTAATTGGTGGTTCTCAATGTGTGCACTGGCGACCTGTCCAGGGTGTACCCCTGCCTTTCACACGAAGTAAGCTGGGATAGGCTCCAGCAGATCCCTGTGACTCTACATAGGACTAAACGGGTATAGATAATGGATAGATGGATATAAAAAAAAAAAAAAAAAAAAAAAATCATTATACTTGTTTGAAGCAACGAGTAAAATAACAGCTTGCTTTAATGACTTATTTATCTTGTATGCTCTATCCCATTGATGGTGAGATGGGATAGAGTGTACCCCCCCTTGTAGATGACGCATTCAGACACCATCCAAATCACCTACTGAAAAGACTGACACTTCCCAGTGCAGAGTGGGCTTTTTTGTGTTTCTGAAATGTATGTAAAGTCCGACACCAACAAAAGGAAAGGAGGCGATTATAGATGAATGCTGATCTAAAGTCCTCTGGAGGAACCACATGATGAAAACAATACACTGTTAAAATCTTTTTTGTTTGTGAAGATGTCAAAACCACATATTTAAAGTTAAGTTCAGTGTTGACAAGTGAATGGAAACTAACAGAGTATCACAAGAGCATGAAGCAGCTTCTCTTGCTGAACATGAACTAACTCACTCGCTACAATTTTTCAAAACATTGACTGCACATTGTCTGGAACATCTTTAGAAACTTTCTTGACTGCAGTGCATGTGTGAAAATGGCTCAAGGAATCTGTAAACATGGAGGGGGGGGGGGGGGGGTGCAGATGGATTTTCCATCATAAAGGAGGGTGGTTCAGGGGTTTGTGTATGTTTTTCATTTTACTTGTGCTGTCCTTCAACATGCCACATCTTGTCTTGTATACCCCCCTGCAGTCTCACACCATTGTGTGAAAAGTCTCATGCAGCATTCTGAGCAATCATAATCCTTAAATTATCGTAGCTTTAGTGTGATTCAGATGTTTAGAACATACTTGCTGTTTATGTCTCCATCTCAGCCTACAATCAGGTCAGAGTTTACACTTTAAGAACAATGTACATAACATTTTCTAGTTGACTATACCTTGTCTTGATCTTTCCCAGGGAGATGAAAAACTTTCAAGATCTGCTGTCTGAGTAAAACAACTCTTTGCACAATGCAAAACAGTGTTTATGTTTGTTTGGTTTTTTTTTCCTTTTAGGACAAAGAGGGAGACTGCTGCTTAAAGTATATATTGGATGAAGAAAATATCAAGTCTTCTTTACTTTTTGCACATTTTTTTGTGTGCAAAAGTTGCTTCTATGAATGAATAGTTTAGTCATTTGGAATTTTGCGATTAGTCTGTCTGTAAAAACATTGAAAATCATTTTAGAAGAATAAAAAGTAAAAAGTGAAGAGATCTTACACAGAATTCACCACCATTTTATTTGCCGTTCCTTATTTAATTATGTTTGTGCTCTCTCCTCACAGACCTACAGTGTGGATAAGCAGGTTTCAGACAGTGCTAGCACGGCAACAGCCTACCACTGTGGAGTGAAAGCCAACGCCAAGACAATAGGACTTAGTGCCAAAGCTGTGGCCTACGAGTGTAACACCACCTTTGGCAATGAGGTTTTCTCAGTGCTACGACGTGCTAAAGCACAAGGTAAAGACAGTAGATGTTTGATATTACAGGGTGTGCAGTGTAGTGGAAAGGTCAACCTGCTGAATTAACTTTCTTATCTCATATGTTCAATTATAATGCATGGAGTAAAATGATTATCTGATAAGCATGCTACAAGAGTGGCACTACAGTTCAAGGTCCATATTATATGTATATATATATATATATATATATATATATATATATATATATATATATATATATATATATATATATATATATATATTGCTCACATGCTTCTGTTTTGAAAAGTCTGTTACTGGCTGCACATACGGGAAAGCTTAAACAGACATGGAGAGCGGTTACAGAACTTTCGCATGGACATTTTCATTATTAAAGTTCTCCCAGACGGAGGATTCGCCTGAAACAAGGTTATTTGTAACAACTGCCAAGTTGAACTCCCCATTAAATGTTTCTGCTGTTACCTCAGAAATTGTCTGTTTTTAATGTTATGATTGTAGCTCAGGATTTTGTTGGTAGACTTTTTTTATTTTCATAAAAAACAGGATGACATTAATGCCCTGGCTGTGGCAATAAGCTTTATTCTGTTTTACATTTTTTTTAGGATGAGATTTACACTTAATATGTGTACTTTACACTACTTTTGAATTCATTATTTGATTGTGCGTACACAATGTGATTAATTATCATTAATCAGAGAAAGCATGCGATTAATCACAATTAAAAATTGTAATCATTGCCCATCCCTAAGATGTATATATATATGTGTGTGTGTGTGTGTGTGTGTGTGTGTATAGTGTGTGTGTGTGTTCTTCAAGCCACAAAGGTTTCTCTGCAATTTAAAACAAAATGATGAACTTGTACTAAGTACAATGAAAAGGATGCTTGAAAGGATATAAAATGAAATAATTTTGGAAAAGTTCAAACCAATGACAAAAAAGAAAGAACTCCTAAATATTGATTTCCATTCATGGCTACAAACTGTTCATGGCTACAAACTGTCTCTGTTCTGTCTAGGTAAATCAGTCGGCATAGTAACCACCACCCGTGTCCAGCATGCCTCCCCAGCTGCTGCTTATGCTCACTCTGTCAGCCGCAGCTGGTACAGTGACGCTGATCTTCCCTCCAGTGCCCGCCACCATGGTTGTGTTGACATTGCCACCCAACTGGTCACCAATTTTGACATTGATGTATGAAAGAACAATTCTGTTTGACACTTGTTTTTCCCTCATGACAAATGCTGATCTTGGAGATTTGATTACCATAACATGTCTATATAACAAACTGTCTGATTGCACTTGTGAAGCAAAGCTTATCTTCAGTAGTACTGTGTTCTGATAAAATTTAACCTTACAGTAGGCTTGCCAGTTGTAAATCTTTATCAGAATATGACTCATTTAATTTCAAAAGTCCAATAAACGGCAAGGACAGTGATATAAAATGAGATTGAACTATATGCACCCTTAATACACATTTAGTTCTGCCTCTGTTTTAAGACATTACTTAATAATTTATCTTTTGAGATGCATGCTGCATTAAAGGAACGTATCAAATGGAATAATTTCAAGTAGGCAGTACTCTTCTACATAATGATTGTTGTCTCTGTTGTTTTACTAAGGTGATTCTGGGAGGGGGCAGAATGTACATGACACCAAAAGGCACTCCAGATCCTGAATACCCTACCTCCAACTCTCGCAAGGGAGACCGCAAAGACAAGAAAAACCTCATTGATGTGTGGTTGAAGGCAAAACCAGTAGGCTTGTTGAACATTATTTCAAAAGTTCTCTGAGTTTTAATTGCTTTCACAAATAGATTCATGTGATCTGTGATTTTTGTGTTTCAGAATAAGAACTCACACTATGTTTGGCACAGGAAACAGTTTGATGAAATAAATGTTAAAACTACTGACCGTCTTATGGGTGAGTACATATAAATGGCGGCATTTTATTTGGAACTACTGATAACCAGACTTGTACTCATGCAGACTCTCACTTTAACATTTATTTTTGTTAATACACATACATGCACACATAGACTCCTGATCAATTGTTTATTGCATCTGACAGCACACCAGCATTGCTTGCTAATCATCAAACTAAGAGTAAGAAATCAGACCACACAATTAGAATGAGTGACACTGGAAAACAAGGGCTTGACAACATCACAAGTTTGTCTAAACACACACCAAATATCAAGTCCTGTAAAAATGTGAATAAGCTTGCCACTGTGCATTTAAAAAAAAATGTAAAACTCCAACAATTTCAGATACCAGAAGGAGTGAAGTGCTGGAATCTTACCAGAAACATTGACTCATAGTAATAATATGGTTTCTTCACCAAGGTCTGATGCTCAGGTGTTTAATCTCCTTTTACTGTGTTAATTAAATTCAAGTGAGGAAGATGGATGCTGTTAACTTTACCATCCTGGTCTTTATTTCTACTTGCAAGAACTGTCGACACTCACTGTGGAACCTGGCCACACCTAGGAAATAAATCGCTGGTTATGAGAAATCTGTCTTTTGTGCCTTTTACAGATGAAAATTCCGCTCTTCTGTGTCCCTCCGTCAATTACTCACTCACTTGCTAAAACAGCTGTTACAGCAGGGTTACCCACAAGGCCACCTTCTTATGGGGGTCTTCCTCAGCCTGTGATAATGTTCATATTGAACTGTCTGCGTGTGAATTTTGTGGTTTGATCTCAACTAACTAGTCATTTGATCAATTGCAATGAAAAGTAAGGGCTTCGAAGCCCTAACATAAACACATACACAAAACTATAATCAAGTAGATTTGATAAGCAGCACCTGGCTGCGGTTTACCCTCTTTATTCGCATGGAAGCAGTGAGGGTGTAATTAGGTTTTCATGCAATGCTTTTTTTTTTCCATTATTGCTTGCTCCTTTTGTTCATTCTACAGCAGCATGCTATAACATCTCTTGTACTATTCAAAAAGTTTTGTATTTAAGTTATTTTATGACCTGATAAGGACCACAAGATATATTTTTTAATCGGGTGATATGGAAAACTTAAAGGTGTGCTTTATTTTCTCACGACTGTAGATTAGATATAGGTAGCTTACAAAACCTACTTGTAGCGCAAGAGCTTAAATAACAGTCCAGTAAGAGTATCTTTACAACTCTTTGAAATGGTCTTTCTGGTGCCGTGTCATTTCACTGCTCACTATCGCAAACTACAGCATTAGAGATAACGTCTTGGGGTTGCTGCTAAATGATGTAAGTCCGCTGACTTTAAAGACTTTAAGTACAGGTGAAACATCTTCAAGAACCATTAGAAAGAAGTCCACTTGCCTTAATTCCAAGCGTTTGAGAAATACAGTGACCTGGATGGCTGAGAATCTGCATCAGCTTATATTACTCAGAGATGTATTGTTGCTGTACATACGACAGTGACGTAGATACAGTTGTTGTCACTCTGCTGTCCACTGATAAAAGCAGTGCTCATGTTTTTTTTTTTTGTTTTCTTTTATTTCTCCATCTTAATGTTTCATGTTAAACTCAGCATCGCCATCTGCAGCAGCATTTTTTTTTTAATGTCACCATCTGACAATTTATTACTTTTTATCTGTGGTTCCAGGTCTTTTTGAGCCAAAGGACATGAAATTTGAGGTTTTCCGGAATGAGACTCGTGATCCATCCATTGTGGAGATGACGGAAAAGGCCATTCAAATCCTCAGAAAGAATCCAAAAGGCTTCTTCCTGTTTGTTGAAGATAAGTTTCATACAAGAATTATCTAATGTTAATTTCACAAAAAGCCATGCAGGAAAACCTGTTGCACATTTGAATGAATGCTGGCTTCACATGAGTGAAATTGGTGCCTATTATCTAGAGAAATTGAATAGATAATAATTTCAGTCTTGTCTGAATGTCTTCTTTCAATGTGTTACGAGGGAGAATTGATCACGGCCACCATGATGGCATTGCCAAACTGGCATTGACGGAAACTGTGATGCTTGATGATGCCATTCAGCGCGCTGCACAACTCACCAGAGAATCTGACACGCTGACTGTTGTAACGGCAGACCACTCTCACGTCTTCACCTTTGGTGGTAGCACACCACGTGGAAATCCCATCTTTGGTATGTCTGAAAGTATAAGCATTAATGAAAAAAATGATTGGAATACAAGAGGAAGATCAAATAAAAAACAGTAGATAACAATGTGGATTTGGTAGCAGATTTTTCAAATCTGAAAAATTGTAGGACGAGCCTTGAAAGTTTAATTTTTAGATGGCCAGTATGGAAGTGACTGCCCGATTTAAAGGAACTGAGTTTGTCATTTTCACTTAGAACTGCATTTGATTTTTCATTATTTTAGTCCCTTATTAAAGTTCTTTTAAGGTTGTTGCTCTCAAACTCAAAGTCTAACTCTTGCGAACCTCCTTATTTTACTCTAAGTCAGAATATTGCACATAAGCAGTATTACTCACATTTCCCACCCTCATTTAGGTCTGGCACCAAAGAAAGCTGATGACAAAATGCCTTTCACCAGTATCCTTTATGCCAACGGCCCTGGGTACGTTCATGTAAATGGAACCAGAGCAAACATCACAGCAGTGGATTATTGTGAGTACAAACCAATGTTTTTTCAGATGCTAATGTTAATGTAATGTAAATGGCACAAGCTCCTGTGGGACTTTTTTTTTCCATATTCATTTTTGCAAGTAATATTGGGATTATTGTGATCTAGTGTCCCCCTTTTTGTTCTGTACTTCTCACACATGACCACGTATATCTCTACCCTTGAACTATCCTATGAATAACCCTTTTAAAACTGCATGTGAATAGTTTCTTTTTTAATAGACATTATTTCTTAAATTAGTAGTTGCATTTTATAAGTGCACACTCAGCCACTCTGGCACCTTGAGGAAACTGTTTTCCTCAAGGTGCCAATTGTATCCATCTGGAGACCTATGGAGCCCTGCAGAAGTTGGCATCTGCACTTCAAAGAAGGATATGAGAACCAAGAGCACAACTGCAACATTAGTGCAGTACATGTGAAGGAGAGTAAATATTTCCAACAGGTCTTTACAATAATCTACACACATTATGGAAAAATTGCTTTGACTAAAGTGTGAAAAAGATAGTAATCTTTTTTTAACCATAATTTCAAAATTCAAAGTACCAGTTCCTGTAATATTCATCAAAGGGAATTTATTTCTTTCTGGGTTTTGAAAAGACTGTAATTACAGCATAATTAGGTAAATTACAGAAGACTTGCACAGCACTATCTTATGGGCCAAACAGCCACAAAAACATCTGAGGTGAGAGCGACCAAGTTCTTAGTGCAAACGCTCATAATGACATCACGCACCCAAAAAAAGAAAAACTAAAAGCCAGGATGGCAAATTTAAAATACTTCATCCTATTTTAGTAATGTAATTTTTATTTTTATGGTCAGGTGTTTAAGGTATAGGGCAGTCTCTTTTTTTTTTTTTTTTGCAGATGTTGACCCTTGACTCATCTTGTCTCTCTATAGATGACGAGGAGTACATGCAGCAGGCTGCTGTTCCCCTGGATGCTGAGACACATGGTGGAGAGGATGTAGCCATCTATGCCAAAGGCCCAATGGCTCACCTGTTTCATGGAGTTAAAGAGCAAAACTACGTGGCGCATGTCATGGCCTATGCTGCCTGTTTGGAGCCGTACAGGAACTGCCCTCCTCACCCTCACAGCCATTCATCAACTGCTCGTCTGAGCGCACATTTGGGCCTCCTGTCTGGCATGCTCGTCCACCTCTGGTGCTTCAGATGACCCCTCCTTCCCAAACATGCATTTCAACACATTTACACATTTGCTTTGTACGCATGCAGGAATACAGACGATGCACTAAATACTTAGAGTACATGAGCACACAGGGACTGTACAGTCATGGCCAAAAGTTTTGAGAATGACACAAATATTACATTTTCACAAAGTCTGCTGCTTAAGAGTTTCTATATGTTTTTGTCAGGTGTTTCTATGTTATAATGAAATACAATTAGAAGCATTTCATCTGTTTCAAAAGCTTTTATTGAGAATTACGCATAATTCATGCAATAAGTCAATATTTGCAGTGCTGACCCTTCTTTTTCAAGACAATGAATGCCTTTTTCCAGCATGATGGAGCACCTTTCCATAGAGCAAAAGTCATAACGAAATGGCTCGGGGAACAAAACATTAAGATTTTGAGCCCTTGGCCAGGAAACTCCCCGGATCTTAATCCCATTGAGAACTTGTGGTCAATCCTCAAGATGCAGGTGGACAATCAAAAAAAATTCTGACAAACTCCAAGCATTGATTATGCAAGAATGGACTGCCATCAGTCAGGATTTGGTCCAGAAGTTGATTAACAGCATGCCAGGGAGAATTTTTATTGACTTGAAAAAGAAGGGTCAGCACTGTAAATATTGACTTATTGCATGAATTATGTGTAATTCTCGATAAAAGCTTTTGAAACAGATGAAATGCTTCTAATTGTATTTCATTATAACATTGAAACACCTGACAAAAACATATAGAAACTCTTAAGCAGCAGACTTTGTGAAAATGTAATATTTGTGTCATTCTCATAACTTTTGGCCATGACCGTACGTGCACACGCTGGCGATTCAGAGTGCAGGGATAAATAAAGACAGCACTGTATTTTTAACCAAAAAATTACTCTTGCCACATATTTTTTATCCACACTCAATGGCATCCTATTATGTGTATAAAATGCAAGCCTAAGCACGCATGTCCTCAGGTGCATTGTAACAAAAAGGCAAGTTAGTCCAATGCAAGTACTGTATATGAAGATTAACAGTAGTTCACGTGCAAACAGTCCTCAAAGAGAAACCTTCGGTTTGCTTCCACTGCAGAGCCAGCAGCACTTACAGTATTTTATTTAAATAATGTATAATTTCAACAATACTACCAACTTGCACTAACTTGTTAATTCATCAATTAGGGAGTGATTCCCCCTCCACCTTTTTTTTTCTTTTTTCCTTCAAGGTAAATGCAGTCACAGCTTGAATTTCTCTCATATGGTAGATGTCAAACATTTGCATGTAGCTGTAATTTACTATGTACACATTAATGCTGTTACCTAAAATAACTTGAAGCTAACAAGCAGCCTGAGGGCTCACTGGCATCACACACAACTGTACATGATGCCCCTCGGCAACATTAAAATGTTCTTTCATGAGCTCTGTCTGTCAGACTTTCAGGAGTGTTTTTTGGGAGGGTTTTGGACTTAAAAGTCAGTTGGTGCTTAATCATACATGTTTTCTATTTAAATGTTAAACATTATAGAGTATGTAATCTGTTTTGATTGTAAATGAATGTATTTTGTAAGCAAAATGTAAATGTATTTTTATACTGAGTTTTCTGCAAACGTGGAAGTATAGGAATAGAAAAAAAATAAATCTCTTTGCCTTTGTGAGTTCATTGTACATGCCATTTAATAGAAATTGCAATGGTCTGTTTCACAAAGATTACCTCATTAGATGAAAATCAAATAGTCTCATAAACACATCTATAGCCTGCAATTCAAGTGTTAAAGGGTAAATATTTAGTCCCCATGTCTTGATACAAGGTCTAAAGGTAAAAGGCTTTTATTCCCTGGTGACCTGGGTGACATATTAACAAACTGATATGTGGAAATGCATCAATACAGAAAACAATTATCAAAGGAAACATGACAAGTCACAATAGCAAAATACACTTCCTCAGCTGTTATGGATTTCCATTTTATAGATTCTTAGATTCCACATGTTTGATAGTGACCAAGAAAAAAAGTTGCATTGTTTGAATTGCACATTAAATCAGTCTAATGTCTGATAGTGAAAGTCTTGCAAGCACACACAAAAAAAAACATCACACACACTCAGTTAATTCTGCCATAAATTTAGAACAGAAAATTAATTTAGGAGTCTTTCTGTAGTGTTAATGAAGGACCACTTAATTCTGCTATGTGACGTTGAAGTTGATACTGCAACACAGTCCAGGAAACCATACTGTGGTCATGATATAGCATGCTATTATGATTTCCAGTGACTATAAAATAAGGATAACATTGACAAATATTTACCATAAATGTGCCAGAGCGTGTGCTTTATTACACAATGCACTGTATGTAGGCTACTTAGGCTGACCAGAAACTAATACACACATTGATTACATAACAACATGTTCTACAAAACAAAAAGACAACCTCAACAGACAGCAGTGACAAGAACTAAAATGTAGATAAGATTTAGAAAGGAAAGAGACTGATATATAGTTAAAGTAAAGGCTGTTTGCAGTCAGCTGATACTTTAATGTCAGCATGAGACATGAGCTCAGAATTAATTAAGGTCAAATGTTATTGCAAAAGCCCCTTTTGCAACAACTTTGCCATCTACACTAAAATGCAAATGATTTAAACTCCTATCACTCACTACTTCTGATTATATGTAATTTAATTGATTACTTAACCCTCCTGTTATGTTTGTTTCTCAGGAACAGCAATAATGTTCTTGGGTCAATTTGACCCGGGGCATGTTTAATAATCCAAAAGTGTCTAAAAACTAAACACTCCCAATAAATACTGTTTATATCTCATTAACTCCATCACTAACTATTTTAATCAATATTTAGTGCAATTTTTAGTGCATATTTAGTGCAATTTTATTCTTTACCTGACAGATCATGGTTCAAAGAGAAGAATATATGCCCTTTTTTTTTTTTGTAATGCTTTAAAACATTTTTAAAGCATGACCCAAGGGAGAGGGTGTGTGTGGGTGTGTGAAACTGGGGAGAAATGGGAGTCTATGTTGCAAAAAACTCATAGACACTGATAACTAGGCATGCTGCGATTTTTGAAAAAATAGATTTAAATCGATTATTTAATACGATTCGAATCAATGTAATTAAGCCATGAATCGCGACGTGGCCTTCACGTCACTGCACCGGTCCAGCTAATACAGGAAGGCAAGTGCGCAGCGTGGCTTTGCAGATTGCATAGAAACTAGAGAATGTTGCACCACGCTATTTTATACTGTGACACACAGGCAAACGGGAAGTGAATGACATGTTGAAGTTATACAGCATTTAGTGACAAGTTAACAACGTGTTTGGTTATTGTCATTTCGCTGCTGTTATTCATTAAAGCAACGTGAACAAATGGAAAGTTGTTCCTATTTAGAAACAAGGCAGCAGCCAGCGAGCAGAGAGCCAGCAAGCAAAAAGAGAGAGCGTGAGTCATGGCGGGGTCGAACTCGAAAGGGAGGTACCGTATTGGCCCGAATATAGGACGACTCTAATTTTAAGACAACCCCCTATTTATCAAATATCATTTTTGGGAAAATAAAGATATGATGAAGACAACAAGGTTATTCAAAATTACTACAGAAAAAAAAAAAAGAATAACATTTTGCTGTATTGTTAAACATTTTAATGAGCTCACCATTTTTTTTAGGAAGTATGGTACCGTACCATACTTAAGGTAAGGTATGTGTCAAGTTTCAATGTTATTTAAGATCAAGGTATAGTACTATTTAACTTTATTCTCTTAAAATCTGAGACTATGATTCAGTGAATAAGCAACAGCCATGTAATTCAATAAAATTCATTAATGCATTCATTAAAATGAACGTATTAATGATGTCAATTACTGCATAACCATCAAAGTAGAGTTATATTCGGTTTCAAGAACAATATAAATAATTAAGTCTGTAAAAAACAAAACTTTCTAACCGTTTGGCTCAGTCGTAGCGTGATCCTCCATTTTAAATCAGATCCTGCGCATGCGTTCACTGTGATTCGCTCGATTCGCTTACTGTTTACTTAGTTGCGGGCTCCATCTAGTGGCGCAGATGTGTAATGACAACAAAAAAAGTCTAGTCCAAGATTATAAAACTAGATAATATGATTTCTAGAATAAAATATTGTCCTATATTCGGGCCAATACAGTAAATTGGTATTTCATTTTTGTTCAGACAAAAATAAATATGCCTTAGTTTGCGCCTGGCGTAGCTACCTTAGGAATGAAAAAAAGCATTCTCAGATGCAGTATTGATTTGGAAAGAGTGTAAGAACAGACCAGTTTTCTTATGTTTGTATAATGCCTTAGTTTAGGCTTATAGTAGAGTTGACTTATGTACTAAAGGTAAAAAAAAAAACTGATTTATTGAAAAGAGGGCAGTAGGTCTTTAAAAAAAAAAAAAAAAAAACAGGATTTTACAGATTTGAGAGTTGATAAAACAGTTTCCACTTTCCAGTCATTTGCTATGCAGGTATAAAGAGCATAAGAAAAAAAACAGTATTGTAAAAAAAAAAAAAAAAGAAGAAGAAGAAGAAGAGAACTGATACCATTTTTTTTTTTTTTTTTTGTCATTTGCTGCTAGTTCTAATCTACTGTATTGAAAAGAGCCTAAGAGAAAACACTAAAGTATTGTTAAAAAGGAAAAGCTTGAATTTGTGTAATGGAAATGATAATAAAATTAAAATATCAGTAATTTGCCTGTAAATTAATTTTGTGTTGTACATGATTCGAATCTGTGGATATTCTCATTTATCCAGGTAAATTCCTTTCTCGCAACAATTGAATCATAGGCAACTGGACTTAGATTTATCTAGAAGACGTTAAGAACATCAAGTTCACTAGATAAGATGTTAATGACAACCACCTTCCTTTCTTAGACTGTGATCTACACTTGGATGAGAAAAGGAGCCTCCACATTGGGGTGTACGGAAAACCCATACACACAGACCAACATCTTCTGTTCGACTCACATCACCCTCTGGAGCACAAATTGGGAGTTATCAGAACCCTACAGCACAGGGCTGATAAGGCTCCTACCACTACGCAGGCAAAGGAACAGGAGCACAAACATGTGAGGAGGGCGTTAGAAACTTGTGGCTATCCTAGCTGGACGTTCAACAGAACAAAACGATCCAGCAAGAACAATATCTCAGAGAGGGCTGAGGAAGATAAGAAGCACAGGAACATCATCATACCCTACGTGTCCGGGGTGTCTGAAAAACTCAGGAGAATTTTCAATCAACACCAAATTCCTGTGTGTTTCAAACAGGAAAAGGAGTAAAAAATTTTGACACATTTTAAAGTGTTAGACTCTGGAAAAGCAGAGTGTACACTTTGTAAAATACAAATTCCATATCGAGCAGGCTCCACAAACAACCTGCACAGGCATATTCGAACTAATTATCCAACAGTGCAATTAACAGTTGGAGAAAAGACCAGCAAGGGACTCTGCTAATGAAGGTTTTTCACTGTAAATAGATTGCACACAGGGGCGATCCTAGGGTCAGAGCTTTAGGGGTGCTGAGCACCCAATGAGCCCCACCACAACCCACAAGCAACGTTAGTGAGAAGACGACGATACCATTAGGCGGGGTCGTTTTCATTTTCATTCTTAAAATATAAACTTAAACCACAAACTATGGATTAAGTTTTGGACATTATCTAAGCCTGTCAAATACGAACTAAAATTTTAGAATAACAACATTTCTTACTCCAGGTTTTTGGGGTGCTGAATTTCAATCCCCTAAAAAAGGGCTAGCCTCGCCCATGGTTGCACATTTTAATTTATATTTTGTTGAGTGATGTTTAGTTTATTTTGTTTTTTCACAAATTAAAATGGGTCTTTTTTTATTTAGAATTTATTTATGTATATGTTAAGTTTATTAATAAAGCCATATAAATACTATACATATTTTATATTTTATGTTTTTTTTTAACATTAGTTATTCGTTTTACACATCATTTGGTAATAAATTAATTTAAGTAACAAAAAATCTGAGGAGCCACTTGGGAGCCGAAAGAGCCGGTGTAACAGGGTGAACAGAGTGTTGTGCCGAGCCAGAAGAGGCGGAATTCCCATCACTACTGAATAACAAGGACTGCCCGAAACTAAACCCAAGTTGCGCAAAGAAACATAACGACAGTCGTTCACTGGTAACCACACCTCATGCCTAATGACTGTTGTCCACCAGTGGCCCCACTCACTCCTAACCACTGTCCTTTCACTGGTGTGGCTTTCCTGACCCAAACAACAGGTCCAGCGAAACTCCACCAACGAAGTATTGTCTTTGGAAAGTGGTGGGTGTACACCTCCACAGAGGTTAAAAAGCTCTGTGGAGGTCATCTCACAAAATACTTTTAACTATGATTTTTTTTTTTTTTTTTTTTTTTTTTTAGATTTTTAATTTTCAAAATAGGTCAGTTTGACCCATGACATAATAGGAGGGTTAAATGATTAGGAATTTTAGAATCTATACATTTGTGTATCTTGTAAGAGTTAAAATTGGATTTTACTGCCTCTCCTTGAATGTGCGTGTGTACTTATGTCATAAGGCTCCTCTTTGTGCCCTTTGCTCCTTGGTTGTAGCTATAAAGCAACCCCAGTGAGAAGAGGAGAAGAGTTTAGGAAACTCACGTGTAGTTAACAATGGCCAAGATACATAACCTTGTTTTTGCTGGATTATTGATTGCTATCTCAGCACAATGGATTTTCTGCATTTCAGGTAAGGCTTTGCTATACTTTACTGCTGTTAAGTTTCTGCAGAAACTAAAACTACTGCTTTTAGTCAACAATCTCCTGTAAGGACAATGCAAAGACAGTAACAGATGCTTAATGCACATATGAGTTCCAACTTGTAAATCTACCAAGAGCTGTGAAATAAAAGTACTTTTAAAAAAAAAGGACTAAAAGTAAAGTTAATGAAAGTAAAAGTACTTGAAAGTGACTTTTTAGTTTTTGCTAATCTTTTATTTTTTAAAGTAACATTTAACAAAACAAAATGTTATAATCATGTTATGTGATGTCGATGGATTATGTTCACTGCATGCACCAACTCTGTTGGAATGGCACCATCACATTGTGTTTGTCTCTTCTAGAGGACGAGCTTGATCCAAGCTACTGGAACAGCAAAGCGAAACAGGCTCTTCACAGTGCCCTGGTTATTCAGCGTAGTCAGCAACAAGCCAAGAATCTCATCCTCTTCCTGGGAGATGGTGAGCCTTTTTCCCAGTGAACGAATATCTTTCAACTATCAGGCATTTATTTTATATATTAAAGTGTGAGTAACATTAAAGAGCAATTCTACACTTCGAACTAAGACCCTGAGAGACCTTAAATCCTTAGTTGATGGAGCCACCAAGAAACAGGAAGAGAAATGAAGCTTCCCAACCGTAATTATAAAAGCCATCTATGGGTGATTTGACATCCTATTTTGTATATTTTCCACTGAGTGGCCTCTTTACACCAGACAGTAGTGGAGATTCCAGTTAAAGAAGCCTCACATTGTCCTTAATCCTGGCTCTGAAATGATACAGTGACCATTGATTATCACTGCAGCATCCACTCCCTTCTGAAAACATGCTGATAACATCACCTTGAAGGCTTTATCAATGTCTGAGATGATCATTAACATTTCATTGTCTCATAAGTGATATCTTTATGACAAGAAAACACAAAGTTCTTTAGTACATGACTAGCTGGAAAGATAGCATAAGGGATTATTTTACCATAAACATAAGCAGTTACCAGAAATGTACAGATTTTATTCAATATAAGTTCTTTACACATATTAAGGTGCAGTGAGAAAATGAACAAGCATAAATCAGTTTAGTAATGACTTGGATGTCTTCCACTGTCGTGTATAACCTCACATCAGCTGAGTCTTATGAAGCGCATGGGACATTATGGCAGCACTTTTTGCTGATGTTATTCACTCAGGTGTGCTTCTACCTGTTTTCAGGTATGGGTATACCAACAGTGACTGCGGCCCGAATCCTCAAAGGCCAGTTATCTGGAGAGTCTGGAGAAGAGAGCAGTTTGGTTATGGATACCTTCCCTCACGTGGCGCTGTCTAAGGTCAGCTCACTCTGACCGCACTTTCACACTGCTCAGTAGAAATGTGTCTTTGGCAATGAAATGATTTTATGTTGAAACATTTATAAAACAATAACTTCACATTAATTGTTACAATCTAAGGCCACACCAAGTGATAAACATTAAACTTAATACTAAGGTGACGACATCACTTCATATCTGTTAAACTATACTTTTTTTTCCCTTTTTGTAACAAAAAGTAATATTTTCAAATTTCACAAAATGCCCCTGAATCTAAATTGCACCTAGTGTTAACATTGATTATTATTATTAATTATTATTTATTTACAATAAGCTGAATATCTGATAACAGCCCCCTTAAGACGGACAGTTTCAGCTCCTCGTCAGGTTTGGTAAAGGATGCATAACTTTATCTTAACTTAGAGATTGTTGGAATCAAGAAACCAGTTTTTCCAAATGCTTTCCTGCCCACTTCAAAGGAGTCTTGCAAATATGTGTTGTAACTTAATGTGGTGAAAAGTCTTTATAGAAAGTTTCTGTTAGAAGCAATCTTAAAAAAAAAAAAAAAAAAAAAAAAACAAGCAAAAAACACAAAAAAATCTATCACAAAGCACCTGTGATGCTACAATCCCAAATTATTCACAGGGATTTTAAAGAGACTTAAGAGACTGAGGTTTGTTAGAATTGTTTGATATAAGAATTGATTTAAAAAATGGTGTTTTTACAGATTTTTGCCAGATCTTTGGTACTCTTGTAAACAGTTTCTAAGAATCTCTAAAGAGATTCTAAATCTAAAGAGGTCTTTTTATATTTTCTAGAAGTCCTAGTAGTCCTTTACATGGAGTACTGAGCAGCCAAAAGCTGCAGAGAAGTGAAATGCAGCTGAAGGGTTTATAATGCATTCACGGTGCTCTGGAACGCACGGCTTGACTTCAAAACATTTAAGCCTAACAGAAAATAAAATCAGCAAGATGGTCAGAAGTCTGCTCCACAGATCAAAGAGCTCACTGACACATTAAACCAAAGGGAAACACAGGGTCCAAAGAGTGTCCCTTCTGGTCTGTTGCACCAGTCATGGACAGAGTGAGATTAAGAGTTTGTTGTGAGTTTGGACTCACAACAAAAAATGGATATTAAAATCACCAAACAATTGAAAGGTGATTCAAGTCCACAGTCATGCTGACCACCAGGTCTGCAAATTCCTGGATAAAACCCTTAACAAACTTTGGCGGACGATAAATCTTTGCACACAGGATGGGAGGGTTAAGGTTTGTAACAAAAGTGATGTGACTGTATTTGGACCCTGCAGACATACAATGTGGACCAGCAGATGCCAGACAGCGCTGGGACAGCAACAGCTTACTTATGTGGTGTCAAAGCCAACTATGGCACCGTTGGTGTATCAGCTGCCACCCCACGGAGCGCATGTAGCGCTTCCCATGGGAATGAAGTCACATCTATTCTGCACCGTGCCAAGAAAGCAGGTAGGACCCCCATCCTCAAAGCTCTGGTGACATTCCTCAACCTCGACCCCCATATGACATGAAATACAGACCAGAATCATTTCAAAGAGACTTTTTTTGTACCATAAATGTAAGGACATCTGAATATAATGCCAAGATTGACTGAAATATCATCAAAAGCCATGAAAAAAAAAGGGTAAATAAATAAAACAGCAGAATTGTCTGTGATTTTTTTGAACCTCTGGACCATAATTGGGCACTATATAGTGTAAAATGCTAAAAGTATGAAAACATTATTTCTATTTTTATGTTCTGTATTATGTCTTTTAGGAAAATCAGTTGGAATAGTAACAACGACCAGAGTGCAGCACGCCTCCCCGGCTGCGAGCTATGCTCACTCTGCTGACAGAGGCTGGTACGCTGACTCCGATCTCACAGAAGAGGCTGTCCAAAATGGTTGCCGTGACATCGCTTATCAACTGGTTCACAACACAGAAATTGATGTAAGCCGTGGGATAGTTACTCAAGTCAATAAACACTTTGAATCTCCTTGGAGACGTAGTGAAATTGGGTCAAGACCAAATGGCACGTCCAGTTTTCTGTGACACATACCCAGTATGCATATGTAAAATAGACTTTGCTTAAAGTCCCTTGCTATTTAAACATTCTTTAGAATGTGTCTTTTACACTCATCCGGTGTAAATCCAAGCGACAGTATAAGATCATGGTGAGGACATTACACTAGACTGGAAAAACTGTTCCAATACATGAAACATATTAATTCTGATCATCTCTTTCAATGAAGGTTATTCTTGGTGGAGGTCGTCGGTATATGTTTCCCAGAACCACGCGAGACCCAGAGTATCCAACTGAAAACGGAACTCGGGATGATGGACAAAACCTTGTTGATGAGTGGATGAAGAACAAAACAGTGAGTGTTATCTTGCCAATATGTACTCTTTCGTTTTAGTGTGATGTTTTTATTGTCCCTCCTGTGTCCTGTTTTGGAGGCAGAATGCATTTATTCTACTGTAACTTTTCTTTATAATTGTTTTTGCCCTACAGAACGCTAAATATGTGTGGAACAAAACTGATTTTGATGCCGTCAATCCACGAAACACAAACTTTCTGATGGGTAAGAAGATTTATTTTCCTAAAATAATATACATTTGCAAACAACGTCAATGAATATGATGAAGAGCTTCATTCTTTGATACGGTATACAGCAGTCATAGAATCAACCACTTTCTAAGCTACATGAAAAAGGTATTTCTAAAATTTCATGTTAGAGTAACAAGTTTGATAATAACAGTGAGTTTTAAGCAAGCAGAACCTTTTATCCTCTGCATAAATCACCGCCTGAGCTCTTGAAAGTTTCTTAAATGAAGGTTTAGGGGTGCTGCTGTTGTTGCTCTGAAAAAAATGCAAGAGGAATTTGACATGAACCTTTTTTCTCTCACAAGCTTACACATTTAAAACATCAGTTGGATGTGAAAACTTATGTCTGCATATTTTCCACGCATTTAGGTCTGTTTGAGCCCAAAGATCTCCGCTACGAGGTGGAGCGAGATCCGACCACGGACCCTTCACTTACAGAGATGACAGCAAAGGCAATTAAGATTCTTAGCAAAAACCCCAAGGGATTTTTCCTGTTTGTGGAAGATAAGTGTATTTAGTTGGCCTCTTATCAGCTATATGCAGATCTTAATAGCAAATTTTATGGACATGAAACTATCTAATGCAGAAAAGACATAAAACATATGTAAAAGAACCTTTAAAAAATTTGTAATGCAACCTCAATAATTTTTACATCCTCCTTAGTCTTTTGTACAGATGCAGCATTTCATCGCAAAAATGACCTTCATGGTTTTCTTTCTTTCTTTCTTTCTTTCTTTCTTTCTTTCTTTCTTTCTTTCCCAACTGGGTTTTGATACAGTTTAACTAACTGTTATTACCTAGGGATGTAATAAGGTTTTTTTTACACCATATATGAATTGTTATTGGCAAAAGTGAAGTAACTGTAATGCTTATTTGTAAATGTATTTATTTATTTTTTTTTGGGACTTTAAGGGGGAGAATTGACCATGGTCACCATGCCGGGGAAGCCAGTAAGGCTCTTCATGATGCTGTGGAGTTCGACCGGGCAATTGGGCGAGCAGCTGAACTCACCAGTGAACTGGACACTCTGTCTGTAGTCACAGCCGACCACTCCCATGTTTTCACCTTCGGAGGATATTCTCAAAGGGGAAATCCCGTTCTAGGTAAGATGCTCCTTGGGAAAAATGATAAAAGCTAATTACAGAGTGTAATTTAATACAAAATCATCTCATGCAATCTGATTTTAATTGCTTTAACAAGACGGCAATTTGCCCTGTGATTCACAGGTGTGTCTCGCTCCCTTGCTGATGACGGCAAGCACTTCACCACCATTGTGTATGGGAATGGACCAGGATATCAGATTGTCAATGGAACTCGGCCAGATGTAAATGAGTCAGTTTCAAGTAAGTCCACACTGACAGTCTTTGTAAGGGAGATATAAAAAATATATAATGGCTCCATCTAATGGTATAAGAGGATAGTGACTGCTCAGACAGAAAAAAAAAGAAGTAAATTAGCCTTTTTTTGGACTAATATCACTGACTTTGTTTTGTCATTTTGTGGTTACGATGGGTATGGAACGTTTTGCTCCAAAAAACCTTACAGTGGTTGGCAATTTGACACGATTACAAAGAATCCAGACTTCTTTTTCTTCTTTTCTTTTCTTTTTTTTTTTTTAACTGATAACAGATAAAACAATCTGAAGCCTGTATGTCCAAAAACATACTCTTGAGCTTTAACACTGCTAAAAATAATAAAATTCAAGATGTTTAACTATTTCTGATAGAGTTCATACTGTCAATGACTGTGCCTGTGAGGGAAAAATAAAAAGGACGGATAAACTCTTTTATACCCGCAGATAACAAAGGAAAACATAAGCCCTTGTATTTTTGTATATTTGTTTACTTCAAGTCACCTCTGTCTGACAACTTTGAAACAGCAGATCCAAAAGGAGCTGAATTCCTTCTCACCTTCAATGTGTTACATGTAATGTTGCAGTGTTTTTGTGCCAGAAAACTCTGATATAGTAAATACATAACCCTTCTGTCACTTTTTCCATCAGCGAGCCATGAATACCGTCAGCAGGCTGCTGTCCCTCTTGACTCAGAAACCCACAGTATGGAGGATGTGGCCATCTTTGCCAAAGGTCCGATGTCCCACCTTTTTCATGGGGTCCAGGAGCAGAGCTACATTCCACATGTCATGGCTTATGCAGCCTGCGTGGAGCCCTATGAAGGCTGCAGCCTAAGCCACGCGACATTGTTTCACCCCAGCCTGCTGCTCCTTGTGATGACAGTCCTACTGACTTTCTGCTCCGTCTGAGGCCACAGTCCAAGGAGAGTTTTTCTTGATTTTGAAATAACTGTATCATCTCATGTTTTTGGTTGATATATAAATTAATATAACAACTCTGGTGTATAGAATTTACCTGTTGTATATTTGCGCAACATTGACATTTGTGTCATTATCACAAATTACTAGTTGTTTAAGTAACATTGTGAAGAAATGCACATTACTGCACAGAAGTATGACTTTTAAGACTGTATTAAGCTTGTGTACCTATGTATATGTAACCATTTTTGAAATATGTATAAAAGAATACAAATCATCCACAAGTTGATTTTTTTTCTTTTAGCAACATAAATATTTGTATTTTTGTTCTTGTAGCTCTTTTGAAGTTACTCAGATTTCTGCTTTAGCTTCATTATTTTTTGCAAAAACTGCTGCCACTTGAACCATATTTCAGTATTTTCACATCTAACTTGAAATAAGTGCTACATTACTGTTATTGTAAATGCTTCTCTTTGCACATAAACAAAATGTATTGTATAGCCTCCCTTAACACTGAAAAATACACATACGAACGTTAAACAAATACGAACGGTAATGAGAGAATTTCCACTAAGTAGCGAAATGAATATTTAAACATATGAACAGTATTGTATTATTTATTACTTTTTCTAAAAACTGCAGTTGTCTAGAGAAGCACATGTCATATTGTCCCACACAATTTTACTCAAGTTGTAAAAAACTTTCCTGGAGTGATAAATAATTCATATTAATATAATATAATTAAAGGCATTGCTTAAAATAAAATACAGCGTCTCAATAAAAGTCTCCCCTGATTGGTAAAAATCTGTCCAATCAGAAGTGTCTCTGGGCGGGACTTCCGGCTGCTGCTTTGGAGGGAACTTTAACCAAAACAGACATGCAACTTCATCGGACCTATATCTAAATTTTCTGTTCGTTTTTGCTGATAGACTTTGGTCTTTTCTAACTGCTTGAAGTTTAGAACAAATGATTACCTGTATTTATTATCAGATCAGTTCACAGAAAAACGTTTTTAAATGTGTGTACGCAATGAATTGTCGACGTTGCAGCAGCAGCGCCATAAGCTAACCTCACTTGAAGTTATCATCGTTGTGAGATTCGCAGCTGAGTTGGAAGATTCCGACGATCACTTAGGATAGCTTATAAACCCACATGGATCGCAACAAGACGAGGCTGGCAAGTCAGTTGTGTGCAGCTGTGAACGATGGAGATCCCAGGTTGTGATCCCACTTCTTTCTCTTTGTTTTGTCCAGACGTGTCCTGTGTTGAAAACAATGCGACCGCCGATAACACCGATAAACACCGATAATTTTGTCGCCTCTGGCCATTTGCTTGCGCAACCACCCCATCTGGACTCTTTTTGACTTTGATAATCTATCTACTGTAATGTATAAAATGATCATTTAGATATATTGTTATTCAAGTTGTAAACAGAGGGAGTTTGGGAGACCATTAGAAGCATTGCTTAAAAGAAAATGCAGTGCTCAGTTAAAGTCTCACCTGATTGGTAAAAATCAGAGGTGCCTGATATTGCAGTTTATAAAAAAGCTTATGATTGAAAGTAACACATCTTAATTTCTTCACAGATCTGTGCAGCTGCTTCTTTCAAAAGGTGCGAGCCCTGACCTGGTGGGCAGTAAAGGGGTCGCTGCAATGCACTTAGCTGTTGGTAAAGAGACCGAGAAGAACATACGCTGCTTGAAAATGTTGCTGCAACATGGAGCTGACCCCAATATCAGGTATTGTAATATTAAACAGTGAAATTTAATTAAAGAATAACAACATTTGATCAGTTTACTTACAGTGTTACATTGGTAGCTGTGACATTAAAGGTGTCTAATTTAGGTTCTGGTATTTTGGGTCATATAAATTCTGCCAAACTGATACTTTAATGTTGTATTTCTCTTAGGTCATCTGAGGGTCTGACTCCTCTTCATGTTGCTGCATTGTGGGGATGCTATCAAAATCTCAAACTGCTCCTGATTAATGGAGGAAACCCCAGTATCAAAGACAATGTAAGATTTCATTTTAATTTTCTGTAAGGATTATGCAGGGATCAAGTTTTAGGCAAAGGAGCAGGACATCCTACTGAGTTTAAGTTTAAGATTGCAGTTGGTGTGAATACTTGTCAGGGTCTTCCATAGCTGACTTAATATAGGAACATGAATCCTGTTTACACCTTGCATTAACAAGAGTCTTGGGCGATCCAATCACAGATGGACAAATCACTAAATGCTATAGACTATCGGTGTCAATTTGCTTAATATCAATATCAAAAAAATAAAAAGCAATACATGATTTTTCAGGTGCAATGAATTTACACTTTAAATGTAAAACAATATATTTGGCCAATCAGATGGAAACCTACTGTCTGAGTTCCCAATTTTTGGTGCTAATTTACATGAAGAGGGGGACACTCTCAAAGAGACATTAACACTATACACTAAAGTATTGAATTTTACAGTGTATCGCTAGTCATACCATCATCACAGCTTTCAAGTATGATATTGGATTGCATGTTTTCCTAATTTTGTGATTTCCCACTTTGTACATCAGTTCACATGCCACATCACACGCAGGCAGCTGTTAAGACCAATAAACAGAACATCAGTGTTTCAGTAAAACGCTCAGTTACATTCATGTAACTGGTATCATTTAAGAGAAATATTAACATGTTGCAAACCTGATTCAGTAAAATGGTATCTTAGCCAACATTTAAATAACCTTTTATATACGGTGATGTAATAGCAATATACGATTAATAAGAGGAGCTTGTGATGGACTGCTGACATTTCCAGGGTGTACTCCTTCTCTTGCCCAGTGACAGCTGCGATAGGCAACAGCAGACCCCCCGTGAGCTTGAATAGGATTGAAATGGGTACGGAAAATGAAAGAATTAAATAAAAGAAGCTGAAAGCGTGGCATGAAAGTATTGTTGGGAAGATTTGAAGGAATTTGTGAGGGTACTTCTTCTGACTAAAAGTAAATCCGTAACTTCACTGCTTGTGATGCAACAATGGGATATGCATGTTTTCTCATACAACAACATGTTCTTCCTCTCTCTGACAGTCCATGATAAATTCCATTCAATTACCTTAAATTACCAGTTTGTACCGACCAGAAATATACATGGCTCAGCTTTAAACATTTAAGACAAAAGCTGCATTACAACCGCAGGAGCCCTGTCCAGGAACCAGGGTCTACTAGGTGGTTCTTTTTTCTCAGCGTACTCAGTTTGAACCACAGGCTAAACAAGAGTTCTGGGGGAGTCCAGAGGTTTATATACATACAGTTGATACCTGCAATAGCTCATATATTTTATTTATGTTAAATCATGCCACAACAATAGACATTCATGAGGCTTCAGTCGATTGAGAGGACACAGTTCACACTACAAACTGTAATGGTAAGGCGAGGACCATCGTGAATGAGAAAAGAGAACTTCAGTCGTGACAACAAAACTATAAAATTAAAAAAAAGAAAACATTAATCTCCTGATTATTTCACAGTTTTTATGTTCCAAGTCACAGATTAACAATCACGTGGACACGTTTAACATTAACACATTTAATTAAATCTATAGAGCTGAAGGACATGTGTCTTCATCATGGAGGAGAGAGTACTCAGACTGGGACAAGAAAGAGTTGAACGTTCACATGGAATGTTCTAAGGCACAAGTAGAAACCTAAAAAACCTTATAAAAGTGTATAACTTCAACCGATGTTAAGCTCATACAGCCAAGGCTGTATAGGCTACTCTGACCCAATGGCAGGGCTGATACATCATAGACACTGTTGGGGAGGAGTATCACATTTCAGCAGACTTATTTTGCCTAATCCTGTTATTACCTTAGACCAGTGGTTCTTAACCTGGGTTTGATCGAACCCTAGGGGTTTGGTGAGTCAGTCTCAGGGGTTTGGAGGAGGTCAAGACACGCACCTGACTCGTATGATTCATGATAACACGCCCTGCTTGGCCATTATAGGCCACACAGTGATGTTAATGCACGGTTCATTTTGTGCACTAGTAAAACATATACCTATGTCTTGAATTTGAAAAAAAAAAAAAAATCATATTTTATTTTTTGTGACCCAAGTATAGATAAAGAGGGTTCAGAAAATGAATTATAAATAGAATAAATAACAAGTAAGGTCTGTAATTCATGCAGTTCATGCATTGTACTAGTTTTGTTCTTTGAACACAGTGATGTTAATGCACGGTTCATTTTGTGCACCAGTAAAACATATACTTGAATTTGAAAAAAGAAAATCATATTTTATTTTTCAATAAAGAAGGGTTCGGTGAATGTATATATGAAGGTGGTGGGGTTCAGTACCTCAAACAAAGGTTAAGAACCACTGCCTTAGACCTAACTGAAAACATAAAAAGTTCAGGTATGAATTAATCTTTTGGCTTCTTAGAAAATGTCTTGAGTGTTGAAGTTTTGGGTGATTTTGGTTGAGATGCAGCTCAGGGGTGAAGGGCACTTCTCCAGGACTGACAGGACAAACCCAAGGTCCTGATACTTATTACAGCTGTTATAGGAAAGATATTTAGAATCCAAACATTTACACAGATTTTTCTTTTTTTTTCTCTACCTGAATAAAAATGTCCTCATACTAAACCAAACATTTACATAAAGGCATGTCAGGGGAGTAGTTGGTGCTTGGAGTCGGCCCACTAGATTTTCACATTTGCACTGCTGAAAAAATGTAGCCTTATTCGTGTCAGACCAACTCATAATGTGGTCTGAGTGATCAGTTCTGGGTCTGTTGATACCTGCACCTAGAGCTCTGCTCTTATTATCGGATCTTCAGTGTTTGTCAGGTTCACACAGGGCCTTAGAGAATAGCTGAGGGGTTACAAGGTCCACTTATGTTTAACTTTAATGATTTGCTTAGTTGCTTTTCTGTTGTTATCTGTTTGTTCATGCAGGAAGGGAACACGCCAGAGCAGCTTGCAGAGCAACAGGAAAATCGAAAATGTGCTCATCTCCTTCAGGAATACCTGACCAGCCCAGCTGATACTGAAGAGGATGACTTTCCACAGTTCCAATACAGTAAATACTTTAAATGAAAGATTTATTTTGTAACAGATTGCTAAAAATAATTAAATCTATAGCATTTCCTTTACTATTATAGCTAGTGGTTTTATATTTGTATTATTTTTTTTATATTTGTAGGTCGTATGAGCTTCAGCTTCATTATTTCCAAGTTTTGGCTTGCTAATGTAAGTTTATCTCCATAAATTGAACTGCATTAATTAATGAGCCTATTTTTTTTTTTCTTTTTAACAATCCCACAGCTGTGTACTCCAACCAGACTGACACGTCCAGCTATCCTGAATCTGACTACAGCTTCAGTTCCCAGTCTTCTATGATAAGTGACTTTGGTGAAGCACCACTGAGCAGCACAAGGCGCTCCTCATTTTTCAACCTGTCTAATATTAATGGAAGACCCAGTTTCAGAGGAATATCACTGTCTGGCCCTTCAATACTTTCAAGCACTCGCATGTCTGCAGTGGGACATCCAGCAACGATGCCGGCTCTTAAAGATGTTTTATGTACCGATGAAGTCCTCGTGACAATCAAAACCAGCAAAGATGATGCTGCGACTAATGGCACGAGCTCACATCCCGGTCAAGGTACTGATCCAGCCTTCTTCTCCAGGCAAGATGGTCGGAAGAGCGTGAGCTTCAAAGATGCAGATGAATATTTCCCTGTTTTCAGTCCTGAATCACCCAAACAACATCCTGCTTGCGAGGGCAGGCAGTGCGCCAGCAGCTTACCTTTCGACATGTCCGAATACTACAGTTTCCTAGATTCAGAACGAATGGCCACTGTTTTGCCCCAACAAGGCATCGATGTCACATCGCCAGACCATGTTTATGTTTTCTCCAGGGAAAGCAGCGAGAGCATGGAAGAGGACTTGGAGAAAACTGTCATCAGCCACTTTGCTTCAGAAGTGAGTGATGATGAACAGGAGTTGCAGAATGTAGTAGAACCTCAGGGGAATGCACCTGAACAACAAGCACAGTCCCAAGTGTGCAGTAGTAGCAGTGGGAGCCGGGAGTCATTATAGCAGCTGTGAGAGTGACCATTACACCAGTGCTCCGGAACCTTCCATACACACTGGACGTCTTTTAATGCCTGCCTTAGATGAGGTTTCTACTGGAGCTATATCTGACAAAAACTCTCAGGTTTCTAAAGACTCGGACAATGAATTTACGAGGCAAGAAAGGAGTCTTCCGTCTTTTCAAGCTGAATCCGAAGAGTGGTTCAAGACCCGAAGGCATAGAGCCTTTACCAAGTATGCTTGATAAACTGACACTGTCTGAAGAAAAAAAACAAAACAATATTGCGATGGAGGCTTGTAGTAGTCCTGACGAAGACTCCTCTCTTGAAGATGTTGCCAAGCCAGTACCACACAGCAGATCTGAAGCATTAGTTGAAAATGATAACTTTCCTTTCACACCAAGTCCTTTTGTGACGGGCAGGACAAGGTCAAGACTTGAGTCGTTGCTCACTGAGGATGAGCAAAACCCCAGAGAGCCTCCTCAACACGTCTTCTCTGTTTGACAATACTCTGCCTACACCAGTTCGAACACTCCGCCAGACTCCCAAGTCTCAGAGCAGCGGACTTTGTTACAACTCACCACACTTGCCTTGCTACACACCACTCTACTCAGGGAGAAGTGAAGATGGACAGACTTTGCCCATGGATAGCCAGGACACACAGACCAGCACTCTTCAAATTGCTTCATCTGTCAGTAATAGCCAAGCTGATACACTAATTCTTTCAAAAACTGTAAACGAGCCTGCTGACGAATTAGACTCTTTGTACGACACAGTTATGCTCGACAAGAGCCAAAATAATTCAGTTGATGCATATGAAAGAAATTTTGCTGAGATCGTTCTTGCTGTGCGAGGGCAGAATAGGGATCCGTCTGAAGGTGGGGAATTTTTAACTGATGATCAGAGTGGTGCAGATGAGGCAATTAGAAAGAGAGATGCAAACGATGCCACTGTTGAGCATCGGGTCAACAACTTAAAAAATGAAGAAGCCTGGATTACCGAGGACTCCGGCTCTCAGTCCAGCTCTGTGTCATCTTCATCCACTTCCAGCTGCTTTTCCCCAAGGAGGTCCAGGGAGGATTCTGACCTTGGTTGTACTCGAGGCACAGGATGCACCCCGAGGTACAGCATGAGCAGACTTTCAGGCCGCTGCAGACCACAGTGCCTGGCTGAGTCGTCGTACACCCCCGGTGGGCGTCCTCTCATTCAGGACCTGGATGAACCAGTGGAGTACCTCTACACTGATACTGAACAGGGCCACAAACTCATCGAGACTCACGTCCCACCCACATCAGACACATCCTTCAGCTCAGGCTTGAGCACCACCAGCAGTGAAGAGACCATTCTTTATGACTGGCGCTCCTTGCGGGCTGAAATGAAAGGCGGCAAAGAAAAGGGGAGCCAGCAACTTCAGGCTGTGGTACAGGAAAAGGAAAATTGTGACTCCGAGGACAGTTTGCTGCCAGAAACCAGAGGGATGACTGACAAGGAACTGAGATTGAGGCTAGTGGAGCTGGGGGAGAGTCCAGGTCCCATCAGCAGCCGCACCAGACCCACCTACATGCGAAGGTTGTGCCGCCTATTACAAGAATCCAACTTCCTCTCACAACATCCCCAGAAACAGTTGGACCAGTCCAAAACAGGTAATGCAGATTACCAACATAACTAGAGTGATGAACAGTAAATTATAGAATTCACAAAAGATTTTTTTTTCACAGTTGGGTTGTGGGATGTTTTTGTGTGGGATGTGATGTATGTGTGATAAGGTAAGTAGTTTCCCTAATAAATTTCAAATGGATATCTGTGACTTTAATGGACTACTGCTGACTGTAAAATCACTGTCATTATGGAACATTATTTGGTGTTGGAAGAGAATGAGTGAGTGGATTAGATTAACACCATTGAGCAGTTGAGGCATATTGATACACTACATTGCTTCTCATCATTGTCAGTGACAGTATTCACAGCTGTATCTGTTCTCTCTCTTTTTTCAGTACATTTAGGCTATAGTCCAGAACTATGTTTGGTCCTGCAGAGCTTCAAGTTGCCTGATTGCCATCCAGATGAGCAGGCTTTGTGCCAGCAGTTCGATCAGCCAGATCAAAACAGGAAGTGGAGAGAGGGCATAATCAAGTCCAGTTTCAACTACCTGCTGCTTGACCCAAGGTCCTCTGCTTTCAGTTTGATTTCTTTTTTTTTTTCCTTTTGCAAACTCTCTAACTCTTAAGGAAACATTGTTACAGTTTCAGAGTTTGTCAAATGTGAAGATGGTGATGTTTTTTTTTTTTTAATTTTGCTTAAAAAACTGTTCATGTAATCCAATGCTTGTAGTCAGTTAGGATACTGCAAACATGACACTTTAAAAAGATGTGAAAAGCAGTAGTTATGAGATCTGCTTAATCAGTAAAAGCTCCCTGTTGACTTGTCACTGAAGGCTTCTGGAGCTGATTGATATTGCTTAAATAACGTTTTATTAGTTTTTATCACAAATTAAGTCAGAAAGCTGAAAAACTTAAAGTATGACATTTATTGAAAGCAGTTATGTGTTCATACTTCAGCACTATAAACCACCACCATCTTTTGACTTAAAGTCAAGCAAATTAAACTAAAACTGAGCTCCAAAAACAGCCAAATGTCAGTCTGTCAGTCCATCCATCTGTCCATCCACCCATCAACGTTCTGCATGATGGTAGCTTGTTAGCTACCTTGCCAACCTCAGGCCCAGTAACAGCCAAGTCCACAGGTTGATTGTGGACCAGCAACCAGGGTGTCCTGGTGCCACGTCCACTTATGGACTCTCTTCTTTAGGAACATGGTGTTCATTATGGACAAACTGTGGCTATAAAAGAAGTGCAGTACGGCTGACTCGTACGGCTCCTTCCTGCAGGTGGTTTCAGTCTTAACAAAACAGCTTTTTGACTTCTAATCATTTAGTAAAATTGATTTTTTTTTTCTCTCTCCTCTGTTAGGGTGACAAAAAACCTCCCGTTCCGCAGTCACAGCATGACTCCTCATGAGTGTTTCCAGACTTTTATCCATGCCATATTTTATGTGGGCAAAGGAAAACGCTCCCGCCCCTACAGTCATCTCTATGAGGCTTTAGAGTACTATAAGGGAGACAAGACCTCCAAGGTAAGGCTGTATACACTGATGAGTCTTACTGTATTACAATTAACTAACTGTAAAATGCAATATCTGCATAAAACATAGATCCTTTGTTCCCCATGACAGAAGCTGTGCCCCAAAGTGCAGCACATCCTGCAGGTGTGGAACTCGGAGCAGGGTGTCATCTCCCTGCATTGTTTCCAGAATGTCATTCCGGTGGAGGCGTACACAAGAGAAGCCTGCATGGTGGAAGCTATTGGTGAGTGCAAGCTCAGCACGGACTGAAGTGATTAAAAAGGGATATAATACACAGAAAGTTTCCTAGCTATAGACTTAGTCTTATGACGCTTTTAACTACTCTCACCAATTTAAAATAAATACATTTGTAACATGATAGAGTCAGATAGAGTGGTTGTGAAGAGCAATGTAAAGTAGGGTCTGATCCATTGCATAAATCTTTTTTGGGTGAACCTTTGTGAATATTGGTGCTTAGCTTTTCACCCAAATTTCCTGAATACAATTTAATTCCATATTACCTCACCCAGAATCCAGATTTTCTTTTTTTTTTTGGGTTTGCATACCAGATTTCATATTCATCATGCTTCTGGACAAAATACTTTAATTCTTTAGCTCCGCACATGCATGATTTCACAGTTTCAAACCTTTTTAACTACTTGCCAACATTATGAGCTCATAGCATTGTAAAACAAAAATATAGTCTCAAGCAGCAGTCATCAGGGTCCATGCATATTCACAGCTGTCACAGCCTAATGGCTTCACCCAGATGGTATTTTAGGTCTAGAAAACAACTGACGCCTTGTAAAAGTATATAAAATCTAGGATGTTTATCTCAGTCCATTGATCACATGTTGACATGTGGGAGTTGCAACGCCCCCAAACATGGAAATTCACAAACTTTGCGGTATTGCCAAAGAATCCTACAGATTATAAGTACCAAGTTTTATTCATTTAGAATCTGTAAAAGACAAGATAAAGGCCAACGAGTATCATTAGTGTGTAACTTTGACAAGAATAAAGGAGAAATAGTTCTTAAAAGCAGAAAGAGTTTAAATGAGTGGGAGGGATTTGTGATCAGAAAGAATCAGAAAAAAGGGAATTTTTTTTTACACAGTTCAGGGGATATGAAGTAAAATGTGAGTCTTCTTGTTATAGCACACCCCTATTGGTCAGATTTGGTATATACTCTCTAAATGCCAATAAGAACTAACTTAGGCAAACATCCATCCATCCATTTTCTATACCCGTTTTATCCTTGAAGGGTCACGGGGATCTGCTGGAGCCTATCCCAGCCGTCTACGGGCGAAAGGCAGGGGTACACCCTGGACAGGTCGCCAGTCCATCGCAGGGCCTTAGGCAGACATTTTTTTTGTAATTTTAATAATATGTTACTAGACTCAGGATCTACCAAGGAACCAGAGAGTGGAAAAAAATGTTCTAGCCCATATGGCTCTCAGAATACAAGATAAACGTTAATAGAACTTGTTGTCCTCCAGGTCTACAGAGGTCACAGCATTTGTCAGAGATAGGAGGGTGGTTTTGAATCTATGTTTGATAGGGTTAGGGTTTGGTATTTACATAATTTATTGTTTTTGCTGCACAACCACTTTATGGCAGAAACTGGATTATTATTAATAATAATAATGATAATAATAATACCACTCATTGGACAAAACCGTTTTTATCGCTTTCAGTTACCAGTTTACCTAATTTCCCTTCATTCTAGGGTTAAAGATGCTCACCAATCAAAAACGTGGGGATTTCTATGGCATAGTGTCCAACTGGCAGTTGAAGAGGAAGCGGGAGCTCGGCATCCACCTGCTGTACCGAGCGATGCAGATCTTCCTGGCTGAGGGCGAGAGACAGCTCAGACCAGCAGACATCAGACAGTAGAGCGGACCGCAGGAGGAGCATGCAAGCCGCTGCAAAATGCACACGCACAGAGGGGGAAATACCACTACATGAGATACAAGCAACCCCGTCATTGCTCCAAAGTTGGAGTTTTTTTCTTCTTTTTTTTTTAATAACATCAAGAATTCATGAACTTTTATCCACAGCAGAATTATCTCTCTCTTGTAAATGAACCTTCATCTCTTAGTCCCCGGCAGTATGCAGTATATAAAATGTGGCATCAGGGTTGATGAACATCACCAAAAACTATCATTCAATTGTGATTGGAATGATCAGTTGTTGTTTGTTTTTTTTCTTTTATACATGCACATTATCAATCTTTACAAACAGAACATCATGCATCTGAAATACAGTTAGAATATTTTTCACATTCCATCAAAAAATTTCATTTCATCTCCCCAGATGTACTGGATTCTCAAAAATGAAAGAATATATTTTATGTATACATTTTTTGGAAGTAGTCCATGATATTTAAGATTTGATCCCTGATGAAGTTCAAGAGCATTTCAAGTTATCTGGTGTTACATGTCATGTCACTCTAGAACTTTATTAAAAAGCATTATGTCTCAAAAAACAAACAAACAAAAAAAAAATGAAGGAAGATAGTTTGTAAAAAAGTAAAGGGCCTCTGGCAGTTGTCGTGTCTGAAAGAACTCAAAAAGGCTTTGAAAACAGGATGGAGTCCAGTTTATTGAAGTCACACCATTATAACCCATAACCTGCGTCATATCTCCCTATCGGGCTGACTTCAGAACTTTCTGTCTTGGACTTTCCGGTGCCACGAAGTTACCCCTATCTGGTTCAATTAGGTTGAGATGTCCTAGAGCATTCTGAGTCTCAAACACAAAAGCACAAATTATCATGCACCACACAATTAGCAGGTTACATTTCTGTTGTAGCTGTAAAAAAATAGCATATATACAGGGATAAGCTTAGTTGTTTTCTAAGAAAATTTGTGTTAGCGAAAATGTGAACTTTTTTGCATGATTTATGTACATTTCATTATTATTATTATTTTTTAAGCTGATGTTATTTCGAGCAACAGTGTTTGTGGTTTGTATGTATATAATTCTTTACAGCTGTTGGTGTAAGCATACAGAATCGTGATATTTTATTTCTATTCAGCTTACATCAGCAGACTGCAACTTAGTAGCCAAAACTGTTTCTGTCATTTACACAATTTTGTGCTCTAGATTGCAGCATATTCAGTCTGCACGCTGTGGTGCAGCTGTTATTTGGTGTCATAATCTCCATAATTTTGTCATCTCATTTACCACGTATCACTAACCCAAGCACTGAGCATACAAAGCGCTCATTATCACCTCAGGATATTATAGTTGATGAGTTGTCTGGAAGTTGCACAGATTTCTACATTAAAAAAAGGGGTTAGGGTTAGATTTTGTGTTTTAGAAAAGCGTGCAATTTCTTTTCTTCCCATTTCTCAATTTTAGAGCCAAGGCATTCAAATAACAGAAATAAAACATCTGATGCCAAGCATTAACTTTCAATGTTGATTTGAGTTGCATTAAAGTATTTCCTGTGCTGTCAAATTTAAGCATTTAATAATATGCAAAAAGGGTGTGTTGTCACTGATTCCTCAGGTTTGATACAGAAATGTGAGGTTTCATATTTGATTTTTTTTCTTTACATGCACCAAATCATTTATGAATTAAGCACTATTTTCTCTTTTGTTGTCATTGTATGTATTGCAACTACTACTGTACTCCTTTGCCCTGTTTTTCATTTTCTTTGGCTTTTCAGTTGTTGTAGTAGTTCTTGTAAATTCAGGGAGAACAAATATAGACCTTGTATAACTCAGAATCTGCAGAAGTGTTATTCCTTTTTCAAGTCATGTCATTTGGTGTCCCTCTAGTGGACAAAGGAAGTAATTAATTTTCAAATTTTCAGCACAGTTATTTAACAGTAAGTGGTCGTAACCTGTTTGGCTCATTGAAACTGAAATGAGTGATTCTGTTAATATTAGAAGCCATTATTCACTAATAGATTCTCTCTTCACATTCATTTGGACAACTTGTGTTTTTCAGTATTACTAAAAAAAAAATCAGCTTTTACCAATGAAAACATGGACCTCATTTGCTTCTTTCCTTTCGAGAAAAAAAATGCTGTTTTAAAATGAATAATGTGCATGCATGCAATGTCTTTGCAAGAATGAGCTTTTCTTGTTAAAGGGTGTGCATCTAATTTTGGAAGAATGGTCCTCAGTTACTGTTAGCATGACTCATTCAGTTTCAGTAGCAGCTTCTTGTTAGTGGTTAGTAGTTTCTCACTGGTTGTTTCTCACTGGCCCTCATCAAAGCCTCAAACATATCCTCTTTTGAAATCTGCTGACAGCCATACAGCCCTTTAACTGAACTGAAATCTTCAAACAATTATAGAGGATGGATAAAAGATTCTCTCTGAATTGCTGCTTTTCCACTTATACATTGCAAACTTTGAACTTCTTAGAGAACTTAAAATGTACAATACTGTATGAATTGTAGTGTGTAGGTAGTCTCATATTAGAAGTGGAACTAAAACAGTATTGGACTGCAAAAGTACTTTTGAAAACCTGAAATTACAGTCATCTCCCATGTAGTGCATTAATGAACTTAATAAAACCATGAAGAGGTTTTTGAAGTTGCATCATCATCTTTGGTGAGGATGCAGCATCCTTTCAGTGCACCTTCAGTTTTATAGAACACATTTCAAATGTAAGTTAAAAAGGTCTACAATTTTCTTTTATTGAAATATTAATCATGCTTTTTTGGCAGTGTTGTATAGAGGCCTACAGGAAATTAAAAAAAAAAAAACTGCATTGCTCATCTAGAAGACTGTCTTGTGTGAAGGTTGACAAACATCTGCATACACAGAACAGTAGAGACATGGTTCAACATTTATTCTTACTTAAATGCATGTAAAATGTCATGTAGTGTATACAATAGAGAACAGTACATATAAATAGGCCTAGTATCCATCCATCCATTATCTATACCCGTTACATCCTCTGCAGGGTCACGAGAAGGCCTAGTATTTCATTCCTATTAATCGATTTCAAGAAAGATTGAGAGTAAGGATTTATGGCAATCTTTCTAGAAGAAATCATTTAACTTTTAACTGTCCTGTCTGCTCCATTTCTTTAATTTAAAAGTCTTTGTGAACATCTCGTAACTAAATGAAGATGTACTAAAAGATAAACAAATACACAAATTAGTAACAGCCTTCTCTATAATATACACTGTGATAACTTATATTTATAAGACCACAAACAATTCCATTTACTTATATATTTAATGTTTAGATTCAGAATAAAAACCTGAAATCTAGTGGAAGCTGTTGAGCAAAAAAAAAAAACAAAAAAAAATTTGTCAGCAGTGAGACAAAATGTAAGACTAAATTGATATGTGCCTCTCATCAGCAGTGCAGTGTTTTCCAGTTATTTAAATATCAACTTCATCCATATTAAAGCTCATTGATATCAAAAGTCCCACAGCATCACAGCGGCCTAAGAGGATGATAACTTATTTGATTCAAGTGCAGCTGATATCAATCAGGAACACACACTGAAGTTATAGCTCTTTAATGATTTGCCAGAAAATCACAAAACAAAGGCAAGTAACACAATTTACACCGTGTACATTACAAATAACATTCATAAATGGCATCTCTATGATTTCCAAGAATTTTGTAAAGAAAGATCACGATTTTTATTTTCATTCACAATAGGTCCCTTATCATTTCATATTCATCACATGTATTCATATTCATCAGATTTTTTTATGTTGAAGATGGCAAAATGTCAGATCACACCACTCGTAGACGTAGTTGAAGGCAGGTGAGGGGGAGAGACAGGCAGGCTTAAATTATGCCATCATCAGCATATTGTGACTCGATTCCTTGTGACGGTCGGATGAAATCTGGGACACAGTTGCATTCATCGTTCAGTGAGCTCTACCACACAGTTAAACCCACCGACAGCAATGAATGTTGATTGTGACCTTTGCTGTGATTTGCAAACTGGAAGTACTTAGCATGTTTGTGGAGAGAAGGGAACCAAGTCCCCTTTGTGGGGTTTTTCAAGGCGATCGTCAGCCATGACCGTGTGCAGATTTCTGCATGTGTCGGGACTTGTTTTTCTTGTCTTTGAGACGCTGTGCGAGAAAGGCTGGCCACAGGGTACAGTCAACGGTCGATGGTTTTTTCAATTTAGCTCAAACTCACCGACAGCGTTGAATGTTCACTGGGGCAAGAACAGACCTGATGGTGACCAGGAATGACAGTCTGCTTAAAGATGAAGAGGGCACAGAAGCTTCTAGCTCTCACACTACATCTCATTTCCATTTTTATCAAGGACACTAAGCTATTATAATACCATATTTTCCAGTCAGAGCTTTTATATGATTTTTTTCAGTTAAAAAATATTTAACCCATTTTTTTTAAGCTGGTATAGAGCAAGAAGGAATTGTTTCTGAAGACTGAACTACATTCTGTATCTTAGAAGACACAAAAAAAATGGGATGCATTTAAAGGATCAAACACTCTAACATCAAACTGAATTCTAAAAAATACAAAAAAAAAAACCCTTAATGATCTCACATTAAAATCAGAAAGAAAAAAAAGATTATTTTGTCACAGAGATTCCTTCTTCCAGCAGCTTCTTCCACTGCAGCTCTTGTAAAAAAAAAAAGGAACCGACTTTGACTCACCTCTGCCTTATTCTTAGCAATGCTGTGCACTGTTGCGAGGATAATTTACTTCAATGACACATGGTCATTATTACACCAAGTCTGGGTGTATGGGAACACATTTTATTTCACTGCAAGTAGCAGTTAGACGCAGGAAGTCATCTTGAAACTCCTGACTCATAGTAGGTTTTGGTACTCACAGCACCTGGGTGGAGGCCACAGCCAGTAGTTGTGCGCTGCACCAAAGCACAGCTGCTCGGCCTCCTGAGAGAAACCGGCATGCCTCGATGGCTTCAGAAACCGGGTACGAAACTGTCGACTCACTCAATCAATAGCATCTGCTGTTCCATTATGACGTGACACTGTGGCTAAAGACTGACGTGTTTCTGTGTTTTCTTTGATTCTTTTCTGATTGTACAAATACCAGGAAAGAAACTGTCCACTATCATACACAGTGATAAATCATTGCTCATCTTGAGAAAAAGAAAGAAAAAAAAAAAGGAATAGCAGAGTTAGTGAGAAGCACAACAATCAAATGCCACAGAGCTACTGTAGTAATTAGATGCGATGTGACGACAACTGTAGGCAGTGAGTCAAGATGTGGTCAGATGATAAATCCTTGCATTGCTTTTCCAGAGCAGGATAAGGAGTGACTTAGACGATGTGGTGGATACGTCACCTCTTGCCAAAGATTCCTTCACATAGAAAAGTTTGATTTAAAAATGACATGACTTGTCTTTTACCACAGAGCAGCAACACGATGCATGTTGAGATCTTTGTGAGGCCTACTCTTCTCCATGACACTACGGCTGCGTCATGTTATTTGTATCGCGTCCTCAGTTCAAAGCAAAATTACTACATATACATGCTGTAAATTACAATACTTTGGTCCAAAAGCTAGTTTGTTAGCCGATGACACATCGTCGAGGCTCGATCTGAAAAGCACAGTCCTTGCTGCGAGGAACACAACTAACTTAGTCTCTCTTCACTCTCGCAAACAGTTATTTGATTGACAGTGTTGGAATTGACAGAAGTGGATGAGAAGGAGTGTGGCTTTATAAGGTCTTCTCTGGCCGCAGGATGAGGATGACAGTGGGGAAGAAAGATCCGGGACACGCAACTAAAGAGAGAAGAGCCCTGAGCTGACAGTGTGGCCTTAATCTGAATGACAAGGTCTGCACATCAGCCCTCAAACCAGCCCGGGTTGAGCGAGTGGTCGGGGGAGGAGGGGGTGGATGATGTGGAAGCCAAGGGGAGAGCGAGAGAAATCAGAAGAGACAGAGGAAAGAGGAGGGGAGGGTGTCCTTCCTTCAAACATGCTGGCCTTAATGGCACGGACAGCTCTGACATTTAACCACCGAATCATTTTTAGATAAGTGGATGTGGTGGGGAGGGTTGAGACGCAGGCTAAATATAAGGAGCTTTGAAAAAAAGACAATAAAAACCCCAACTTGAGAATAACTGTGATCTTGGGTGATCTTCCAAACGAGTGAAACCACATAATTTCAAGACTGAAGGGGGACCGGTGAACTGGGAAAAACCTGTGCGGCACATTTGGTTCAGTGAAGCTGGAGACCACAACTGGAGAAGATCTCGCTCAGTGTGGAATTACTATGCAAGTGATACAGAACGCCACAGTTAAAGGCCACATATGCTGAGCAGACTGCGAAGAAGGGACGGCGACAGAGATTGTGAGAGGAATGCCGGCGATGCAGCAGGAAAAAAAAGTTTCTGTAATGAATACTGTCGGTGTTTAAAAATTAGTATGGTTGACTCTGTCTGGAATTACGAGACTTGACAGACAACTCATACAGGAGGTGATCAAATGACTCCTAAACTTTACTCTATTTAACCGTACTGCAACAATGCACTGTTTTTTTTTAGTTTTTTTTTTTTTATTAAAGTTCTTTCATCAGCTGATGTTATGGGACAGTGTTGGAATAAAAATGTGGCAAAAAGAGCATTTTGAAATATTTTTGAGTAACTTCTTAATTCAATTCGCACCTTCCCTCCCGCCACTGTCAATGTCAATGATTCATCTCAACATCACTTTTTAGGAAAGAATTATTAAAAATAAACTTATCTGAATGTTAAACACTATATGGGCCTAGTCATTCTGAGTAGTAGTGATTAAACCTGATACTGCAGCTGTTTCAGAAAAAAAAAAAAAAAAAAAAAAAAAAAAAAAAAAAAAAATATATATATATATATATATATATATATATATATATATAATATATATATATATATATATATATATATATATATATATATATATACATACACACACATAAAATTAAATTAAGTAAAAAAAAAAAAAAAAAAAAAAAAGTTTAAGGTGGGGGAAATTTTTCTTGTGAGCTGTTGCTCCGTTGCCTGCAGGTAAAGGCTGGCCTCCTCTGCCTGCCTGTCTACAGATATCATACCACCTAGTGATCTGTTTAGCTCGCTGACTTAATGCTCACCTGCTCACTCGCCCCCGGCTCTGCATGTGTTTCAGTGCATCTGTGTGTGTGTGTGTGTGTGACCGTGACTATGTTGACTCCTTCCTTCTCCTCACAGCTGGAATGGCGTCTCTTTCTTTATCTGCAGCCCTGCAATTACAGACACCAAACACACATGCACTTTCACACGCGCGCGCAAAATCAGAATGATAGATGTATTTTTACTACAAGGACGAGATATTTTGGAAATAATTTGAATGTTCTAGCTGACAATATGCTGTCGAAAACAAAGAGAGATAAACAATATAGAAGGGTTAAAAAGCTCAGATGGAAAAAAAAAGAAGAGTGGGTTGGTTAAAAATGATGTACGTAGCAATGGAAATACTGATGCATGAACTTAGAGCCTCCAGAGCCTCTTATGCTTGTAAGAGTTATTATTAAGAAAAATTGCTTCTAAACATGTATTTAAATCAAATTTTTACATATTTCAGTCTGTGCAGAACATAATTCTTCCTTATCTTTAAACTTTGAAGATTTTCTCTGTGATTTGGATATCTGAGGTATCAGGTGGTAATTTATGATTTTTTTTTTCTCCTTTTTGTTACTTCCTCCTGAAGCTGACCTGGTGGATGCAAACTGACTTGTAAAACCATGCTCACAAAACAACAGACACACCTGAATGGGGGTCTGAGCCCAGCTGGAGGAGGTCTCCTGCCAAACTGCAGGCATGCTGACTGTATTCATATTCATCACACACACACTGATTGGAACTGACAGGATAAACTCACACACACACACGGACACGCAGCCCGGGTAAAAATATCTACTGGCGAGTAAATCAATATTTCATTGCAACTTGCTTTCCTCAAGATTTCAAAACAAGAAACAGTTTTGCGGCTTCTGCCGCATCATTATATTTGAATTTTCTTACCATTTTACCCACTGTTACAAAGCATACTTCCACCGTTCATTTAAAAAGAAAAAGCAATAAAGGGGGAGACGGGCAGGAGCGGCCGTGATTGGATGAAGACCAGCAGCGGTAAGCAATGTCATGAGAGGAGTGAAGAGAGGGTGAAAAAGAAAGAAGTGAATAATAGACAATAGGCTGGGACGGTAACAGGACTGAGAAACATGGGGGAAGAGTGCCACTCTTCCTCATCTCACACGCCGCACACTCACACAAAGAGTGGAGAGAGACTCCACAGGGCGCCAAATAATAACCTTCCTTGTCATTATCATCGCCCAGCCAAAGCGCACTCCTCACCACTCCTCCACCGCCTTCCATCTTCAGCACAATCATTGGCCTATCGTTTACAGTGCTGCTAAATGGGAACATCAATAGACACATCCATTAGCAGTGCGAGTTCTTTCCTCTCTGATTCTCAAGTGCTTTAATAGTCCACACACACATACATATACACACACACACACACATACACACACTCCCACCCTCAGCCGACAGTTAACCAAGCTGGCCCTGTGTAGACGGAGCTGAACCGTTGGAGTGTATCATTAAAGCTGGTTAGTGACACAGTTGCTGTGAGGGTGGTGGCGTCAGTTAACTGGAAGCTGGAAGTGAGCGGTGCCGCCGTCTTACTCAAACAGCTTTAAAACACGCAGCATTGTTTTGTGTCATCAAACACTCCTAAGATTGAAAGCTAGTAATGCTTTGCTTCCACGACAGCCACCTTTCATTCTCACGGCGATAGTTCATGTCTTCACTGGACCTTATTTACACCAGTGGATCCAACATTCAAGCATATCCTAATTATTTCTTATTGGAAATGTTAGTACGAAAACAAAACCTGACAAAAAAAAAAACCAAAACAGTTCTAACCTCTGAACAGTGGTGTGATTTGTGAGACTCATTGTGAGCATTTAGACACTGTACAGAGAATATCAAGGCAGCTTAATTTATCTTTGTATATTAATTAGTCTACTTCATTGAAAGTAATAAAACATTTTTCCCCTTATAGATATTAAAGGGAGACGTAATTATTGAATACATAAAAAAAAGAAGAATCTAAACAAAAGAAAAAGGCTGATCTCTTTTAGGACTACATTCATATCATGTTAACCTCATTCTAACTTAAATCACTGTAATTATAGATGCAAATTAGTATGGGCAGCTGTATGGAAGTTTAATGAACATATGAATGAAGCTCGCCTGAACTCATCAAAAACAGACTGATAACCAGATAAGGAGAGCGAATGCAGAGAGAGAGGGAGGGGCTTTCCTCCATGCAGCACTATAATTTCAGCTAGCAGGATTCTTTTTTTCCTTTCTTTTTTTTGTGGAGGGTGTGCTGGGCAGGATGCTGGGAATGCTGGGAGGGGCACTGGGTGGGTTTTATGGGTTAGTTATGGAGGGGTTGTGGGACATGTGGTAGGGCTGTTAAGACTATGTGGATTGGTTTTGACAGATGGAAATAGAAAAAAAAAAAGAAGAGGCTTCACTCGCTCATGCGCGCAGACACATTAGAGATGACATTTATAACGGAAGACACGTACAGATACTTGTAAATCAATACAGACAAATCCAAATTTGGTCTAAAATGAGAAATAAAAATTTTAATATAAAAAAAAAAAAATCAGACAATTTTTTTTTAAGTATATTGTGTTAATGTTCAAGTAAGAGTTTTTTTTGTTGTTTTTTTAACATGTTAAAAAGTTTTGCATTTGAAATTATAAAAGTTTCAAATTTGTCTATAAATTTGAAATCATAGACGAAAACAGCAGCGGATAATGAGTTTGTTTTCTCGCATTCCCACCGTTGTTAAATGTGTGTGTGTGTGAGTGTGTGTGTGTGAGGATGATGGTAGACCGCAGACAGCCTCTAGGTGCCATTGCACTGAACGTGTGTGCATGCTTGCGTGCCTCTTTCATGTCTGGACCTGGGCAGAAAACAAACAGAGGAGAAGAAAGCACAGGATGAATTCAGGTGTCGTTTGGTAAAGCATGTTATTAAAATGATACACATTTGCTTAAGCACACAGACGGTGGAAGGAAGCACATGCACGAGCACTCAGAAAGACAGGCACATACACAAAAGTAATTCTGCTAACCAACACAGTGTCTAATACTCAATGCACCATTTTAACACAAAGTGGGTCACATGTGGCTCCATTTCCAAATATATGTTTGTAGTGGTGAGATGCATCTTAAATAATTCAAACAGCACTAACTGATGTGTGAACAGTATTTGCTTTATAAGTCAGCACTTCAGCCCCTTCAAAGAGCTCACATGCTTTTATATGTACAACAAGCAAACTCTCAAGCCAATTCCTGTCTGGGTGGTCCTGAGAAACACTGACAAGAAGCCCGCGTGCATGTGCAATAATGACTTATCCACAAAAATAAAAATAAAAAATAAAAAATGCCACAAGTACAAGAGCCTTTACTCTTACGGAACACGTGAAAACAGCATCTAAAGTCACTTTGGAGTCTGTAAAACTCAGACTGGATGGACATGGTTACGCATAGCGATGGTTGTTATGTCTTCTTTAATAAAGCTGCTGTGTGAATGATGTGTTTTTACATGGTGCTCTAAACATAAAGAATTTCAGGATGATCCTGCAGAGCTGAGTCTGACATGCTGACAGAAAGATGAGGCCGAGAGTGGATGAGCACCGAGACAGAATGAATTATCAAAAAGAATATCTGAGTATAAAATCTTTAGCTGACCGGACGGAGAAAAAGAAAGATCAGTGCAATACTGGTGACTGATGTTGCCCTCTGAATATTCAACTAAAAACTACACATATGGAGCATATTCATTTATTTTTCTAAAACTGGATTTGCAATTTCTTGCTTTACTGTATCAATAATTTAGCTGAAGGGGTTCTGTGATCTAACCTTTCCAGGGTTTCTTTGATTGAAGTGTTGTTTGGTCTCCCATTGTGTAGGGAGATAATGAGTCACACTATTATCTGAAAGCTCGCTGGTCCATTTGTGGTCAATAAGCACATCAAAGTTTCCATGGAAGTCATATTCATTAACATTTTTTTAAGCCACTTTAGCCACATTAATGATTTCTTTAAGCACCCTGCTGCTCATGCTTTTAAGTCATCCCTCAGAGTCCTTTTTTTACTTCTATGTTCTTTGGTTTAAGATCGTCATGCCCCTTGGCTAAAACCAAAGCAAGTGGTCATAAACAGACGTGGCAAATCCGAGCGCTTGTTAGTAAAGATATCTAGAAGTCTCAATGTGCTGCATTTAATCATTCTTTGTTTATCTTAAACCACGCCAAGGAACACCAACAAAGATGGAATAAAGTCGTTACATCTACAGTACTAAACTCTTAATAATGTCCAAAGGATTTTTAAACAGTTGCTTTTTTAAATAGACATGTCAGTTAAACACGGTTCCTCTGAACTCTCATCTGAATCTACATTCACAGAGAAAGAACAATGGCTGACCTTGGCCGTATGAAAAATTGCTTCAATTGTTCATATTTCACTTTGATGTTAAATACAGTGAACCAGGGCAGCACAGGAAAGCTGCTCGCTGCAGAAGCAGAAATTAAGCCTTTTATGCTTTCTAAGAGCACCCTCCCTCATTCTTCTCTCAAAGTTCAGCGCTGTTCTATTACTGATATCTGCCACGACCAGAATATATGTGCAATTTACCATTTTTGTTTGGATAAGCTTCTGCTCTTTTCTACGCTATGTTTTTCTTTTCTCTCCCACCTCTCTGTCCCCCCCCCCCCCCACCACCACCACCTCTCCCACTGCCCCATCCCTTATTCTGTCCCTCAGTAAGCAGAGTTACTGAGACAAGAGAAGGTGCCTCCATCACCAAAGCATTTGAGTACATTTACCAATTTATTTTCTTAACAGATTTGAAAAACAAAAAAGACAAGAAAAAAAGTAAAAAGAAAAGAAATAAAGGAGCTCTCATGTACTTTCAAAACAACATGCAGCAGTAAAGATCAGTGTCCTCCCATCTGGTTAAACGAGCCAGTTGGCAGGAGTTGAGAAGAAGCTGCAAATTAACAGATTTTTGAGGGTTTCGATGGAACACAGGGTGTGTTTGTGTGTTAACGAGAAGAGACTATTAATCAGGACTACTCAAAAAGCCCTTGTTGTGGGTTTGACTGGTATTGCAGTTGTTCTTTTCGCATAAAGTTCAGGAAGCCTTAAATTAATCCCAACTTGTTTCCAAATGTGTCAAAAGGGATGAATAGTTTTTTTCTTTTTTTGTTTTGTTTTCAATGACAGACAAACTGCACCATTAGAGAGACTGAATCCTGTATCTGCTGCTTTCTCAGGAAAGTTAGTTGGTACTTGAGTGCTGAACAAGCATGCACTCTTTTTAAACTGCATAGCTATGACCACGAGGGATGACAAAGCAGTGTGCTTTACGTCACACAACACAGTCACCGGATACTAAAACCTTCCATTGACTCAGGAGACATGTTTTTCCCTTCCAGTTTAAGGTAAGTTCTGCGTTTGTGGTCTTATATGGCTCAGTGAGCAGAGAAAAAACACACAACGCTTTAGAGCTCTACCTCTACTGGGCCACCCACAGATGACATGAACAATACATGAGAATGAGAGACTCTTAACTGAAAAATCTAACTATTTTCTCTTGGGTTCTTTGGGCTAAATACGTGCTTGAAGAAAATAATTACATAACACTGACTAGAAAGGCATCCACGGTTTTTATGGCATCATTACATACATACATACATATAAACCCATATATTTAGGATCATCTGTCTTCCATTCAATGGCTAAATACAGGTTTGGATGCATGTTGGCAGCGTGATGAAATGCAGGAGGCACAAATTTGCAGTTGATCTTAGTAAACCAAAGGAGTCGTGTTGAGGTGTACACCTATGAACGTCAGGTACGTCTGACAGCAGCTTTGATCACGCTGGCCGTGCCACGTCCAAACAACCAACAGAGGTCTGGGAGCAGGAAATAAGTGGCACGCTGCTTTCATGTTTACGTGTATGCTTTACTATACATGCTAAACTTTTTGTTGTGTCTCTCTGCTCGCGTGTATCCCTAACATATCGTGCCTGTTTGTAATAAAACTAGCACAGACATGCAGAGCGAGACCACCCAGAGAAGCGACCCAAACACCATCCGCAGAAAAAAAAAAAAGCAAAAAAAAAAAAGTCTTAATTATATCCATCCTCTGGGCGTGTCTTTCTGCTTAAAACAGACATCTGAGCCACCCCCCAACCAATACGCCACAAAGCTCGTGGTGAGGCCTTATGGAAAGAACATTTTGGTGAACATACTGACCCTAGATGGAAATAAACATATTCAGTACGGGATGGAGCTATTTTCTTTGACTACGGTTTCAAAGGAAATCTGATATACCGTTGATGTTATCTCATCTTGAATCAAAAGACTTAAAAAAGGAAAAAAAAAAAAAAAAAAAAAAAGGGCCTAGACGTCAGGAGGTCCTTTTGATAACAAATCTTTTAAAATCAAGAATGCAATTTCCAAAATGGAAAGATATGAGAGGGGACGTAATGTTCAAATAAACGCTTGCCCAGTGCGAAGCACTTCATAAACGCGGGAGACATGACAGCATGTGGAGCCGCATGGCAGCAACTGTTCCACGGGGGAGGTTGTTGTGACTGCACCGTTCTCTTTCATGATGTCTAATTTTCAAGTTGGGTATGTGAGGGGTGATAGTGTGGAGTGCGCGCAGAGATATAATGGCACATGAAGACAGAGAGTGAGAGAGTCTGCGCAGGCAGGACCCCAGCGACTATCTCCCAGACAAATCCTCCATGCGCTTTGATCTGCTGCCCACTTCTCCCTCTGCGGTTTTTGTTTTCAAGCAAACAGCTGTGATGTTTAGCCGAAGAGCAACGAAATTCCAGGACTTGGAAAAAAAAAAAATGACCGTCATGGAAAAAAATAAATATTAAAATAAAGAAAGAGGCTAATTTAACACATAGAAAGACTCAAAATAAAAATCTCCTGCTTCCTTCCTGGCATTTTCAATATGCTATCCTTCAAAGATCAAGGAGTTAATCTGCCCCTGTTGTAGTTCAGCAGAGACGCTATCGAATGCCATTTGTTCCAAGTAGCGAGGCTAATGACCCTGATCTGATGCTTGGTGTTCGGCAGAGAGCGAGGGAAGGTAAGTAACCTCATATATTCTCATGGGGCCAAGCTAATGAGAGAGAATGGGAATACGAGCTACGGTCCATCATCTACTTAGAACCCAGACAGCAGCGCATCTTCCTCCATCCCCCCCGACTCGACAGATGCACAAACACTGGCATAAAAGAGAACGCCAAAAGAAAACCAACTCCTCCTCTGCACCTCATCTTACTCCCGCCTTGTTGAGTAAATCTCATATGTGTTGCATTTTACCATCAATAAGTCAATAGCCAATTAATTCTGGAACATTGGAATTATTACTGTAAACAAGGACTTTCATCAACAAGATGGCTGGCTATTTCCATTTGCCACCTTAACTGTTTTTAAATCACCTTGTTGGAATTTGTCAGAGTGCTTTGGGACGCTTTGATGTGCAACGTTACTTTACGGCACGAAACATGACGTATGTGCTGCTGATCTTATACAAAACTGAAGTAAGCTTTGCTTCTGTGCACAAAAAGGCATCTAAGGAATCCAGATAAACACAGGGTAGTTTTGATAATAGTTAAATGGCTACCACTTATTGGCTTATTGTTAAGATTTTTTTTTATTGTTCAGTTTTTTCTGCTTTTTTTTTTTTTTTTTAAATCTGTAGTTCATCTCATATAAGACACTTTACACGAGTTAAACAACAGCCTTTACAAAGTATTTGGAAATTATTTACAATGAATCAAACACATGGGACCTGCAAAAAGAGCGAAACAAGGGCTCTTACATCTGGTAGTAGCAGTATAGTTTCTTTACATGAAACCTCATAAATAAACATGAGGCCCTCTTTATATATTAACACGCACATTACTTTCAGAGTGCTCTGCATTTTTTATTTATAGCTGCTGAAAAGCTTTTCAAAGTTGCTGCCATACATGAAGGAGCACAAATGCACGCACAGACAATGTATAGCCGGGCATGGATGCCCCTGCTATGAGAAGATGAGTGAATTCTGCTGTGATGGGAAAACAGCAGGGGTCCACTCCTCTGGTTTTATTCGATTCGCGTCGAGCCTGGCTGCCTCTTTCACTTCTGGCACGCACGGGAATATTTATGCGTATGTGGGGGAAAAAAAAAAAAAAAAGAATGGGTACGAGAATAAGTACCCCACTGCATTCTGTGCATGTGTGTGTAAGTGTGTTTTTGTGTGTCAGTAATACCTCCAATGGCAGACTAATGATAGGTCTTATCGACACACAGCAGTGAATGCAGGCCTTTGTCTCCTCTCGGGACGCATTATGAAAAGCTTAGGGGGCTGCCTTTGACTCCTCTTTCATTCGTTCACCCACTGATAAAACCCAGTACAAAAAAGGCAACTGTTATACAGCTCCTGCAGTGTGGCAAGTTTAGTCACAATACAACCCCAGCCCTCCACACTCATCAGCAAAATAAGCAAAAGTTAGACACACAACTCAAAAACTCATAAGTCACTAACAAAAGGAGGAGATTAAGACAGGAATTCTGCTTTAAAAACAAACAAACAAACAAACAAAGTCGCTCTGACCGAAATTACTTTTCATTTTTATTTCAGTTTTAAATTTGACTTCTGATAGGCAGATTTATGAACATTAATCAGTAACTATGTGCCATTTTGTTTTGACTTTAGTCCATTCGAGCAATATTTTCTGTTGGTCTGTGAAACTTCGAAATCCTGCTTTCCTGCCAATCAATCACTGCATCCATCACTTCTCTGGTATCTGCTTGAACAAGGTGAAACATTTCTTCATGTAGTGATTTTTTTTTTTTTAATACATCTTCCTTGGTGATTCATGCTCCACCAGCGGTGTCAAATTAATACTGACTTCAAAACAAATACTGAAAGAACTGGTTATCTGATTACGTCTGCACTTTCTTTGAGTTAATACCTTTTGGCAGACTTTTTTTTTTCCTTGTTAAAAGACTCTATTCATCATTATTCTTACTTGTGGTTGCAAGGTTGGGGCCTCGTCTTTAGACCAGCAGTATATGAAATGAAAATGTTTCCCTTCCTAACTAAGTCAAACATTATCCTTCATTTTCTTTTTTTTTTTTTTTTTTCTTTTTTTTTTTTTACAATTTATGAATTCAGCATACAGCACCTCGGGGAAACAAAGCCATTTTCTGTGGTGTTTTCCTGTCAAGTCAATTAAGACTTCTGTGCAGTCTATCATAACCATATTCTGAATTTGCTTCAGATTTTGCAGAGCACAAATGTGCATTTTATTCCTTCTGCGCATGTTTGGATTCTTCCTCTAACACCCTCTCTCCATGCCCCATTTATCTTTATTTCCTGGCAAGACTACTCTAAGGTGATCATTAATAGTAATTTAGCCTCTTTCTTAGTTTCTTCAGTTCTACATTTCCCTCTCCATTATGATGTTATGAGGGCATTAGAGTCGCCCCACCTGTGCTCACCCCTTCTCACTTAACCAGTTCTTGGAGTATGCCTCGTATTTTTGCTTCTCGCTCATAGTTAATTCTTTAACGCCCATTTTTGAAATTTTCCTTTGTTGCCAATTCCCACTCTGAATTCTTGTCTGCCCACCACCTTCGCCCTGCTTCATATTTTCCCATCCCCATCAATCTTTTATTCATACCTCCATTTTTAAAACGCGGTAGCTTCAAACTCAATATAATCTCATTCTAAGCTTCAACCATGGGCTTGGGTGTGTGTGTGTGTGTGTGTGTGTGTCCGTGTCTTTGGTGGAAAAGCGCTCTGTTGTTTCATGCAGTTCTTTGTTTAGACAAAAATGTTACCATTCTTGCCACTTGTCTTTTAGGTTTTCATGGTCGTTCCCCAGCTAAGTAGGTCTTCACTCTCTCCCTTCTACACCATTGTGCATCATTTGCTGCTTATTTTACGTGAGCATGAAACTGACAATTACTCGCCCTGTCCCGCAGAGCTGCAGTAAATCAATATGACATGACGGAGTGACTCATCTGCCTGTCATTTTCCCGTATGCGTACATTTGAAAAATGAAACCTTGCGACACAACCCCACCTCCATCTACGCAAACTGACACCAAAAGAGAAGCAGGCTGCTTCCCCAGTCCTGCAGCTTTAAAAACCAGCTTAGACACTCTCGGCTGCTCCTGAAAGGCCTCCTTCCATTGGATGACACACTTGAGAGGAAAAAAAAAAAAGAGGGGGAGAGGAAAGAGCAGTGGCACGTATGGATATTTTCTTACATCCTTCACCTTTTTCCTTTCTTTCTTTCCCGAGACCAGTCTTGCACCACTTTACAACTAAAACAATAGGGTTGTGTGCAGGAGTGCAATGTATGCCTCTACTAATCCCAGATGGTTGACACATTGCACATCTATCAAAAGAAAGATGAAAGAAAACCTTTCTTCCTCACTAAGTTCAAAGCCTCAGCTATTAAAAAGATTCTTTTTTTCCCGTTTCCCTGTTTGGGTTATTTTAACAGACAGCCTATTAATTAAAACTTACAATGTATATGAACCACCACTCTCCACTCATAACCCCGATAAACCCATTTGTCATCACCATTTCCTGTCAGTTAAAATGTCGAAATCCCCGCTACATTGCTGACTTTAGACAAGAGAAAGAAAGGATCACTCAGCAGTACTACTTCTGAAAGCCATGGAAGGTTGTTGCATGTGTGTAACGCAGAAAAGCGGAGAACACTGCGAAATTGTGCTACACTGAAAAATGGTGGGTGCAAGACATGAAGAGAAGACAGAGCGGAATTCAAATGGATCGCACTGATATGAAACGAATTAGCTTGAAACGAAATGAAGTGAAATACACTGAACTGCATTTGTTGAACTGTCTTGTGAAGCACATTAGTGTGAGCTGCAGCTCGTATTGGAGGCTCTGGAAGGAAAAGTTGACATTATCACTGGAAGAGCATGCCACAGAGAAAGCACATATCATGTCTGAAACAGCTTAAAAAGAGGAAATAGAGAACGTGCATATTGTATTTATTGATAATTAAGTGAATTGATATCATTATTGATAAAAAAAAATAGCAATAAAAATGCAGTATAACCCTCTGACACATAGAGGAGAGTAAAAATAAATGAAATGATTAATTAATTAAAAATATAAAAAAATGCTAATGCTTCTGTATCTAAACGTAAGCAAGCTGGACTGGAAAAAAAAATGTCCTCAGTGCTCCTGTAACCTCTGGGTAGAAGTGGACGGGGGGTTCATCAGAAAGGAGGAAGATGAGAACTGATAAAACAAAAAAAAAAAAAAAAAACTCTTCCTGTCTATGCATCTCCTCTTTGTGTGTATAGTGCCGACCATTCAGTCCATGCCTGCATGGCAGAAAATGATTTACTGCTTCTTTCAGTCTCACGCAGAGTGTGAGGAGATTTCTTCCTGTGAGACTGCTCACTTTGGAAACCGCTGAAACACAGTTGAAACAATAAGGTGGCTCCTCTCCCAGTTTCACCCCTGTGTTTTGCCTTGCGGGTTTGCCGGCAATGATGCATTTTTCTTTACTGCATCCAAGATGTGTTGGGACTCTTTTTAAGGAAGGACATTTTGCAACATTGTGAGAATTTCAAAGGGTTTTCTGTCATAACTCAAATGAAGTTTGATACAGTAAGAAAAGGTAATGTAGTGATTTCCATAAAACTGACACTAAATAGTAATATTTCTCATATGCAAAGCTTCCCCACTTACTTCCTTGACCATAGATTTCATGAAAAGGAAGGAGGTTGTAATTCCTTTCCTTTTTTTTTTTTTTAACCCCCACTGCAGATTTAAAGTTTCCCTACTGGCATTTAATAAGCCACCAAAAACTCATTTTAGTTTCTCAAAATTCCTTATCTATATTTTTCTCCGGTAAAATAATCCCCATCGTGACTTAAAACAGCTTAGATGTACTTCAACACCTTTATGTCATTTAGAATGCATGGATTTATGAATGTGCAAAATAGTCTCCGCCTCCACCTCCACCGCTGCCCTGCAGCAGCTTGTGTTTACCCGCTCAACTTCAGCTCTGCCCAAAAGCTGTCAAAGACGTCACAAAACAGCTAATAATATGTTGCTCATGTTGTATAAATGCTGCTGTGTATGTATGACGTATGTGATGCAAATGACTTTTTTTTTATATCAAAAGAACCTTTCAAAAATGTGTAACAATGAACTGGATCCACTGTTGAGGGGACTAGAACAAATGCGAATATTTTTGGGACAAACTGATCTTTTCTTCCAAGCCAACGAGTGACCAGAAGAGGATGCAGAAGAAGAAGAAGAAGACCACGACAGCCGGCAACATTAAAATCATTCAGTGATGTCTATTTGTCACAATGGAGGATGGCACTAATTCTTTATCTCATGAGACGGGGCCCCTCTCCCCGAGAAAGACAAAATGGGAATTAAGAAAAACAGTGTGACCGCCAACGGAAGATAATGAGGGTAAAAATCCTCATCAGCTGCTTAGCTGATAAGGGCTGATAAGAATTTTAAAATAGACCCTGAAGTTTTCCTACTCGAAAGGTAGTCCAAGAGAACGCTCAATATGTTTTGGGTCGCTTAACAACTTTACTTTTCTACGTGTCAGCGTTGGAAAAATTTATGGATATCTCTACTGTGTGTGTAAAGTGGAAGCAATGTGTGAAGACTGAGATTATTTTATTCCCTTTTTTTGGTGGGTCAATTTTAATAAAGCAAAAAAAAAAAATGCAGATCAGCTGTAGGACTGAGTGAGTACTTTCTTTGTCCATACTGCACATTTCAGTCAAATCATAAAAATCCAGCCTTCGTACAATTTTGCTGACAAATAGACATACAGAAAAACAGCACTGAAAAACATCAGTCTGAGGATTGCTGGCAGGTCCCTCATCAGCGCAGAGAAAGAAAAACAAGATAAAGATGGTAGTGAAGTGGGGTGGCGGTTGGTGACTCAGACAGGATGATATGCTCTTCACCTGCCGGCTGTGGCGCGACACAAGGGACAGACACACAAAACAAACATGCTCAGTCAAACACTTAACGAAAACATGCATGTGTGCAGACATCAAACCCTTCCCACGTGCAGAGCTAACTCAGGCAACCAGATGGAAACGCAAGAGAGAGGGGCATAATGTAAGACGAGAAGCAAACAGACCTCTCTTACCTCTTTTTTTAAAATATTTCTTGTCTTCTTTGGGTTTCTGCTCTCCTTCCTTGCCTCCGTGGTGAAGACCAACACAACTCTCTTGAGCTTCTTCTTGTGTCAGCTACCTTTCATGACCTGACACACACACAAAAAAAAGGCCAGACAGGGAGGAAACGAGAAAGAAACTCTTTAAGTGGGATGGAGATATCTCTGTAAGCACATCACATCAAGGAAAATAAATACGTCTAACCCTCGCTGGAAACCTGTTGTTGCCTGCAATGTGTTTGTTTTTCCACAAAGTTTCTTCATCGTGGCATAGAAAGAATGTGACTAACAGATAGCCATGACAATTACAAATCAGCGCAGTTCATGGCCTAAAGCAGCATGAGTTTAAACATCTGACATGTTCATGTCCTTCCCGCTGCTAAAGGAATGCAGAGGTATTCTTAGCAAAAAAGTGCACATTTTCCCTTCGCTGTAGAGAACAAGATGGCTCGTCGTAAAAAGGAAAGGGGTTAAAGTCAGAGTCGTAAAACACTGACTGGCAGCCAGTGGTTTAAAAAAAAAAAAAACCAGCAATTATGATCATGCTCCCAGCGTCCATACCTGAGCTGCCTTTTAGTTCATTTTGTCTCCCCTTTGTTTGAATAAAATGAGTTGACATGCGCCGTTTAAATAATTTAATCATGGCTGTGCTACCTCAAAACAATTGACACGGTTTGTTTTGTGAGTGTACGTGCGGAGGGGGTGGGGGGGGGGGGGGGTGGGGGGGTGTCATACAGTGCACTGATGAAATTGCTAACAGCTGTGACAGCCGCCACTGTGCACACAAACGCACTTTTTCGCCATCTCATTTGTAGCATACAGCTGCACAGATAAAGCATGAGGGTTAAGCAAATATTGCACAATGGCCAGAAAACAATGCCCTAACCCCAGCCCTCCCCTATCACTCACACACACACACACACACACACACACACACACACACACACACACACTCACTCCAACGGCAACATTTCTAAGAGTGCGCCAGCTGTGTGCGTGAAAAAATGACTGGCACTGCTTGCACTCTTTATTACTGTGAACAGAGCAGACACCCGTGCTACCCTCCCATTCATTCTAATCTTTTTTTTTTTTTTTTTTTTAAATGATAAGCCTCCTCAGTCATACTCTCTCTTCGTCTGCACCCCTCCAACCGCGCCCCTCCAGCCTGGTGTCGACCCTCGAACAAGGCAGCAACAGTGCTCCTTTGTCTGTCCTCCTCCCCTCCTCTCCTCTTACCCCCTCACCCTGCACTGAGTGATGCTGGTTGGTGGGGATGGAGGCATGCCTCGACAGGAACACCGGAGGAGAGGAAGGGAGGGAATGAATGAGTAAAAATGTAGGTGGAGGGGTCTCGCAGTCAATTTCTGTCATTCTTTCCCCCCCCCACTCTTTCATTTGCACACTTTTCTGTCTATTCAGCCGTGCATGAGAGCGAGTTCTCAGAAAGCGTTTGTGGGGGAGAGATGAAGGTGGGATTCAAGTGACCACACCCTCGGTGAACCCACCGACTCCGCCAGAGTCAGCACTGCAGAAAGTCGTTTGCGGAGGACCACTGCTGGTTTAGACAAGGAAGCTAATTTTAAACTCCAAAGCAAGGATGGAAAAGACAGAAATAAACATTTAGATTTTTATTTCTGCCCTTTGAAAAAATAGCTTAGTTCACTGGCTTTTATGGCTCAAATATAATGTGTGTGATATTTCACCAGGGAATTTATAAAAATAACCCTTAAATACACAGCGTATAACTTCTCATTTATGCAAAGAAAATACTGGGACTGGCCACTGAGGTTAGTCAAGACATAATTTTAGCCGTTTCATTCTGGTACCGTTGCAATGCAAACCCAGTCCCCCTAATAGCATAAATACTGTTCTTGTAATAGCGCCTGGGGAATGTCTCATTTGGAAAAGAGGGAGACAGCACAGTAGAGCAGAACCTTTTAGTCCAAAACCCACATGCACACACACGCGAACGCTGTGGCAGCTCTGAGGCAGTCGCATCATTAACCCCAACTAATCTACAAACATTATATTTATTGAAGATGCCTCTCCAGATTAAGTGTGCATACAACCAAGGCATGTTAATTCATTCTGAGGTTGAGAAAATGGGATATTTGTGAGGTACGATCGGATGCGAGGCACGTCTCTCAGTGTTCGTATGCACTTGTGTGTCTGCATTCTACAGTGTCAGCTGTGAAAAGAAAGAGGGAATGTGACAGACAGTGAAAGAGCACATGAGAATTCAAAATACTGTGTGTGTGTTTGCATGGCATGACTCTGCCAGTGATGCAACTCACAGCCTTGATCTAGACTTCTCCCTCTATGTGACACCCGCTGCGCCTTCTTCATTAATCAATAGGACAGATGAAGACAGACTCCTGCTGCTCTGTGAGGAAAAACAGTAGCTTGCATTCCTAACTGTGTGTATGTGTTTCTGCTTGTACAAGAGACGAGAATGCCCTTGGGTGAAACGTGGCAGACATGATGCTAACCTTCAAGGCTTCCTGCCCACGCAGATCATCTGCACTTGATTTGGCTCCTTTTACCTCGAGAAAACAAGTCAGACTGCGTTTGACGATTTAAGAATAGTGATATTTGCCAGTGTATTAAAACCAAACCTCCTAAAAACATGCCAATGTCTTTGGAAAATTGGAGCTTTTATATTTGTGTTTGTAAAAGTTTCATTCTCGTAACCTGCACAACTTTTAGGAGCTTGGAAGGGTATTTTAGGGTTGTATATTGAACTGCACACCGAGAATTCAAACTTGACACAAGGTTTCTTTGAGGTCACAGCTACTCTCCCTATTTCGTAATGTGATACAAGAGTTTTAAGGAGCAATGGAAGTCTTTATATTGGTCAGTTTTACCTTTAATTCCAAAAGCAATTGCACACAAAACTGTAATTACTTGCCTCCAAACAGGAGAACAGCAACTGACCCATTTATTTACACGACTTTAAAACCTGAGCTATTAAAAAAAAGAGTATGCCTGAGGGGTTTACTGGGAGTCTTTTGAAAATAGGTTTAATATACTTCAAGATGCGAGCTGGAAATACAACAGAGCTTGAAATAAACATCTACTTTTAGATTACCAAAGAAGTACACTTCTGAAATGTGCCTATTTATTCATTTATGCAAAAGAAACATGCATTCTACTTTTCCTATAGACAGCGCGTGCACATCTCAAATTTCTCAGGCCATGTGTGCACAGGGAAACAAAGACACCAGTATTTAACACTGATCAAAAAAAGAAAATCACAAGAATAGCATGAGAGTGATTTTTCTTTTTTGTTTTGCTTCCTTTATTTATTCATTTTATCATACATTTTGGACAAATAATTGCGCCCATATGTAGCAGTCAAGTTCGTGCACTGCTTTAGTGTTCGCATTTATCCGCTGTAGTTAAATGAGAGATTGCCAGTCCTCCTCCCTCTGTGGCCCTAAAGCTCATAGTATTTGAGCTGACGCCTTTCTTGGCTCCTTGTTTGTATTACAAATATTCATTCATTCACCTCTGCTGTGCACTTTAGACTATGGTCATAATCTATTTTTCTTCTTTTTATGCAGAGGCTTATATTGATTTTGTGAATCCAGAACCACATGATACCACATAAGAGATTTTTGTTTTTTGTTGTTTTTTTTGGTACTGCATATTCTCAATGCAGCTGCATGAAGAGAATGTGTCTGTATTGTGATGGTTCTTGGCTAATTCATCTTCTCTTGCATCCCTAATACTGGGTTTTGACTTGGGAAGAGGTGGCACAGAAAATACGTTCCCTGGTCAGAGCTAACGCTTTCCATCATTATCAAAATGAAAGGATGCTGTTAAGGTGTTAGCCAGATTGGTCAGAGACTGGGATCAAATAGGAGTGTATACTGTAAATAATGTAATGGATGAGCCTTCTATGACATCACCTAGAGATTTATTAACTCTTATTCCCATGGCTGTGCAGGTCTTTTTGAAGCCAGAAGTGAATGTATTAGGATGAGTGGTTTCACCTGAAAAGTGATCCTTGAAAGCTGATTGAAAAAAAAAAAAATGCATTTTTTTTTTTAATTTGTTTGTGTCATATTAACACATTCAAATCAGAGAGGTGGTACAGCTTGAAATACATAACCATTTTTTTTAGAAAAATGTATTGTCTTAGTATTTCAGGAGAACTTTTTACATATTTTAATGGAGTTCTGTTGCAGCCTAAGATCTTCTTGAGCCAGCACCTAGTGGTCCTTACTGGTATTGCATTTTAAGACACTTTCATATTGCCTTTGAATCCAAAACCTGATTTATGCTTCTATGTAGCAGTTGCATCTGTAACCTACCTTTGTTGTAGCCTGTGGTGTTGAGCTTCCTTTCGTTTACATGCCAGTGGAGCAAATGAAGCATATCTTTTGTGAACCTGAGCTGATAAGTGTTATGCAACGGCAAGTTTGACTAGCAATTCAGCAATCAATCTTCCTACCTGGCTGGAAAATGATGAAGTAGCAGGAGTAGTGGAAAATACGTAGAAGAAAATACAATGGTACCAAGAGGACCAACCTTATGTTGCGGTCTGCATCAACCTGATGAATAGTTACATTTCTGTGGCGGTGAACATCAGGCTCTGGCAGAGGCGCGGGGTCCACAGCTATGGCGGACATAAATTTTGGTTCGATGTTGAAGCATAAATCACCCAGAACGGCAGAAGGCCTCATCCACCAGCTATGCAGTCTATGAGTGGGAGGAACTCTGCCTTGTGCAGCAAGAGTAGGTTTTATCTGTCAACAGCTGATACAATCTAGCAAACTTTGTTGCGCATATTATTCTTCATTATTTTTCAGTGATGATTGGTTATCTGTCAGGATGATTTATGCAAAAATGTCCGGGCCAAATTTAATGAAACTATGTAAAGAAGGCGGGAAAAAGAAAAACTGATTGAAATGTAGGTGTGCATGGAGATCAGTTTTCCTAAAAGTGGCCTTGGATTTGTGTGTCTAGTTGTGTGTTTTTAAGGATCAATTGTCATCTGCTTATCTACGGCAAAAGGGTGCCCATCTCTGTTTACATTTTCATTAAGTATTTGTAAAATTAAACAAATCTCCATATCTCACAGTGCATGTCAGTGTGGAGGAATGCTAGAAAGCTTTTGTATACTGATGTTTTTCATCACATACTTTAATACATATAACCTGCAATTTTGAATAAATAAATCCAGCACAATCACGTAAATGATTCAATTTCAGAATTTCTAGTTGTCATTAACACCGATGCCTTAGGCATAATTGGGTAGAAAGAGGTAAACGCTTTGGGTTTGTTTTCTAAATGGGAATGAGGAATGTGTGTCATTTCCTGGTGTTCCAAATGGCTAAATAGCTTGAATGGAAAGCCTCAGAGGCCATTTCTCCCACAGAACTTAAATCCTACAGAAATGTTATCGGTCACTAGGAGGCTTTGCCTCCTCAGTGTACTGCAAGACCGTTTTGTGTGTTTTCAATGTAACTTGTGATATTTGGCTGGGGCTCAGTGCCTTCTTTGTTAGCCATTGTGCTGAGATGAATGAATCTTTCTTCCAAATTTTATACAGAGATGCACTGTGTGAAACCATAGAGACACCTTTGAGACCACTAAACTGATGCACAGACTACGTGTAGCCATCAAGAACAGGACTGTACATGAACCGCTATAAACCAAGTATTAATCCCATTTTTAAAGTGAAAAGAAGGAATATTACACAGAGGCAAGAAATGTGGCACAGTAGTGGTTCCTAAATTTTTACGTCAGTCTTTACATGTGATTTTTTTTTTTTAATCAAATGAGTTTTAGTATTGCAACAAAAATATAACTATTTTGAAAGCAGAGACAGAGTTCAACATCTGTTTTAATTCTTGCCCTACATTTAGATAAAAGCAAAATCCAGACATGAAATCCTGTATTGCTTCTTAACCCGGGATGCCCTGATTGGATTGGTACATTGTGATTTGACATTGTTTGCCCGACAATCAGACAAAGGGGCCTCGAGTGGACAGATGACGAACACTCCACCACCACCCCCTCCCCCCACATCAAAACTCCCGCCAAAACCCATAACAAACGCAGGGTGGAGGCAGACTTATTCAGAGCATATTAGGGAGGTGAAGGGGGCGAGGCACAGAGGGACCCTCTTCACTGGGCTGTCCTAATCGTCTGAGACAACCCCTCCAGAGGCAGACCTTCTTGTCTACAGACCCCACCCCACCCCCTAAAGCATGTCCCAGACACATCCACGAGTGTTTACAAGGGCAGGCAGCCATGAAGTGGGGAAGCTGACCAAAATGAACAGCCCCCTTGGGGGCTTTACTTTAATTGTCCATCTTCTTGGTCCAAATTAAACAAGCTGGAGCATGTTGGAGTATCCATAAACATACGCACCCCGCCCACCATCTCTACCCCGCTTTTGACAGATTGGCACGTTCCACAGAGAATGCCACCGATGCAGAATGATGAGCGAGACCCCATTGTCTCGTTATATTGTCTTCAATTAGGGAGGAGATGAGGGGGGACAATGAGAGGAGCATTTGTAATCATGAGCCTCCCCAACTCATGCTGGGAAGCAGAACTTCATTATGCCCAATGGTCCCGCATTGACGATAAAACTCAGAAAATATGCGGTCCGTTCTAAGGAAGTTTTCAAGCATAAATGCTCAGAAAGAAGTGAGTCACCGGGAAAAACTGTAGGGGGTTCTGAAACAGAAGATAAGAGATACAGATGGAGGCAAAGCTTCATCTTTTATCTGCAGCACAAGCGAACAACAGATTCCAACCTATGGAATCACACTTTTCTCCTAATTACATCTCCTGCTCACTTACCTGTCTTGTGTAAATTTATGAATCCTCTATTCAGACTTTTAAAAGAGAGACGCTGAAGGGCTTTAGAAAAAGAGTGAGTGGATTAAATTTAGAAGAAAAAAAAATCACAGATAATACTTCAAAAGGAACAGGAAACTCAGTGTTTCTCTGAACTGCTTTTTTTTTTCACAGATAAATTTACAGTCATAAAGTGTAGCCATGATGTCTTTTCATCTTCACCCAGCGAGTGTTGTACAAGCTAAGCACTGAGAACAGAAGCTCCAGCAGCTATGGTGACAGAGCCATCTGTAAAAATGAGACTTCTTGAAGAAAGAGAAACTCGAGAGCGTTTACCTGGAGAGCGTTCGGCTGAGAAATGACTCCAGCCCGACATCTCATCGGCTTTGTAGCTCACCGCGTCATTTAAATCACGTACCGCTGTGGCTGTTGGGTTTTGATAGAACCATCCAACCAGACAAATACATCTTTCAGAAAATTGCGCAAATAATTTCTTTCAGCTGTATTGTTCGCCCATCCCCGATGCCCCCCATTCCCCCACTCCTCCCAGCACAAAGAGCTAATCTCAGAAAAGCACTCGCGCCAGCTCTGACACACTGTTAATACAAAACTGGGGTAATTTTGTTTTACTCAAAACATGTAAATGAAGCATGAGGCTACAGTCATCATTCTTGTTGGACAGCAGAGGGGTTAGAAAGATAACTGTGCATTTTCTCTTCATGCACACTGCTGAGATTATATCCTGTGCTGTATTTTATTCAGCGACACTATCAGTTGCTCTTTCACCAGATAGATCAGTTGCACCAGACAGATCCCAAAATGTTTTGATTCTGCCCATTTGCAGATGAAATCAGCCTGCAATGGCTGCCAGACATAGGGATATCCGTCAAGTCAAGCTGCCCCGGGGCCGAACATCCTTTACTGCAAGGCCCCATTCCCTTATCTGATTCCAGCAGACGGAGAGAGATGATGGCCATGCCAGCCGGAGCCTTTGATTTTTCTTTAAGTATGTCCCTCTGCTTTCACACTAGTTTATTGATCGCCGACAGACCTAATTTTGTTCCTCTGCTTCCAGAACACTCCATTTGTAATGTGATCTCCCAGATGAGGACGGCAGAGAGGTGGACACATACTAATCCCCCCTCATTGTATTCTGCAATTTTTCTTTGTCGATCACCCCTGTCAAGATTGTCATTACTAAAGGCTCCCTGGGTCAGGGTATAATCTGCACTTAAGAGTTATTTTTCGATGTAAAGCAGGTGGTTTTCCATTCATCCATTTGCCAAAGGGTTAAATTCAGCTCATATATAAAAGCACTCTGGTCATGTCTTCTCTTTTCAGGAACATTGATTTTCAGTTGATTCTTGAATGTTTTTGACCAGAGGCTTAACATTAAATGTGCTCATCGACCTTTGAGGACTTTACACATTCCTCCATGTTGAGCAGCGCAACGCAACAGTGCAGAATAGGGAAGCACCAGCCTCGTCACTCTACCCAGATGGCAGCAGAGAGTATGTAAATTGGTTCATTAACCTTACAGTGCTTTAACCAGTGGGCCATGCAAAGGGCTCATTCAATCTGGGACTTTCGGTTTTCTTGAATTTTATTAACGCCCATTAATAACATCAGGAAACTGTCGGTAATGGCATGAGGTGGTTTGCAGTGATGATATCAGACATTTAAGTAATTATACATGATGTCCCAATGATAACACTTCTGAGATCATTACACCATGCACAAAAAAAAAAAAAAAATCTAATTTACTAAATCTAAAGATGGTTATCCATTTTCTTTTCTTGGTGGGAAAACATTTTGAAAAAACATTATCACAGCACTCACCCCATCTGACAAGCATGTTTGGATCTTTAAACCCAAACAATGGCCGGGCGAAAAGAAAAAGGAGCGGGGTGGGGGGCGTGAAAGGAGCTGCATTTTCATGTGGCGTTTCCCTCAGTGCATGCAGAGTGTGTGAAAAATTGGCTTGTAGTGAGTGTCTGCGTGTGAGCTGCCAGCAGTGAGGGTTTGCACCTGGAGCAGGGAGGAGCAAGTGAGGGGCCAAGGGTCACATTGTGGGCCAAACAGGATTGGAGTTCTCCGTCTTCCCAAGGAGGCCAGACGACCCCCGCGGCTGAATCACACAACAGTGGCCTTTCACGCCCCTTCCTTCCTTTTCCTTTTCTCCTTCCTCCTCGGGTCCGCTCCTTCTTTTTTTTCTAGTTCAGAGAAGCACAGTAATCCATAACCCACTCAGCTATCAGTGGCTCAATTATCCGTCTCGCTCCGCTATTTTTCTCCCCGTTTTCTAAAATGGAGATTGGAAAAACAATTAACCTCTTCAGGCTGCGGATGTTTTCCCAGAAAAGGGCAGAGCGGTAATTGAATGGCTCCAGCATTTACATTCCTGACCATGATTTCACTCCGCCGTGCATAAATCTGGTAACCGAGATCCTAATCTGTGGCTCTGCCACTGTCCTATTCCATTATCAAAGTTGTGCGCAAGTGATGCTTCAGAAATTGATGCCTTTATATGAGCAGAACACATGCCAATTAAATTCGGCAGACAGCACTTTTACAAAAAAAAAAAAATAATACAACTAGACTGTTTCAGACAAAGTGTCTATAAGCTATAGTGCATCCCCCAACATTCTCAGCCTTCAATAAAATCTTCTCTCCCCCTCTACGTTATGGAGGGGCCTCCTATTCATCTCCAGGTAGCGAGACTCACAGTGTAGGAGGGAGGAACAACTTGTTGCACCCATTGAGCTTTTTATTACTTCCCCCTTCAAAGGATGGTGGCACAAGAAGAGACAACCTCAAAACTTATATATGCCACGATGCACAGACAAAAAAACCCAGACAAACATGGGTGGGGGGAGTGGGGGGTGTTTAGGAGAAGCTCTGGGCAGATTTTTTACCAACCCTCCGTTTTCAAAACATCCTATTTGAGAAGATTAGATTGTTGTGGATGCAGTGGGAGAGCCCTTCCAGCTGTTGGGGGATTATCCCCAAACAAACAAGTTTATCAAAAATGGACACAGTTGAAAAAAACAACTGGGTACGCAGTGAAAATATAGCCTCGTTCTGTTACAAATAGCAAAAGATGCCTAACAAACCGGCTCCAACCAGCCATTTTCTCTCAGGCGAGCTAGAATATCATCTAGATAAGCAAAGCAGAAGCAAAATGATGCAATCCCTCTTCAACAGACATCCAGAAAATGAAAAGATGAATAAATCGAAAACACTGTCGAAGGTTTATTAATTTGGTGCAAGACAAACACATATTGACCTACTTACACCTCTACTGTTTTGTATTTCCTTTTGCTCATTCCAGACGTCACAATGCCACTAAGCATCAGCTGTAATAAAAACCACCGTAAAAAAACGAAGTACATAAGAAACCGGGACTCGTTTAAAAAACAGACTTTTGGAGCACGATTTGATTTTGAGATTCCTGCTCATTAAAAATGTGATTTTAGCATTTTATGAACCACAGTCCTTTTACACAAGATCAAGACGAAGAGCTTAACAATAGGAAAGACAGAGAAAAAAAAAAAAAGAAATCGAAAGGATTAAAATCTGCTGTACGTGATACGAAAAAAAAAATGTTATAACAGCAATACAGTGCGGACAATGAAGAGGGGCACAGATAACAGCAGAAAAAAACTATGTTCTTGTTGATGCTCGTCTGAACAACATAGTTTAAAATCTCACTTGCACACACACTCAGGCGCGCAGGCACAAAAGAAGACTGAAGAAGTCTTTGATGTTTCCTCATGGGTGTGTGCAATGCAGCTTTGTGAGTCACTCACACACTCCATCCTTAGAGGCTTCACAGCGACAGCAACACAGTACCAATGAAAGTACAACCCCCCCACCCCAGGTCCACACACATACAATCACAAAATTACAAACATGATAGTGGATCTTGACTGGGGATGAGGACCAAGTGAAAGAAACAGAGGCGCAGGCAGGGCAAGCTGGGCCAGCAGGAGAATGAAAAAAAAAAAAAAAAAAAAGTAAGAGAAGAAGAAAGCATAAAACAACTGGCAGCACTCCAAACAGACTGGAACTTCTCTTGATCATTACGTCTAGCCCTCAGGTGTCTGGGGGTCGGGGCGAGTATGGCAATGGTTGGATTGAGGGTGGTGGGAGGATGGGGTAGAGGTGCAGCGGGTGACTGTAGATAACACATCAGCTAGACAAAGAGGGAATAGGAGCACTGCCTACATACCACCAGCATCAAGGGAGGGTGGGAGTCAAGGGAGAGAGCGATGAGAAGAAAAGAGGAGGGTTATAAAAATTTGATTAGACAATCCTTCGCTGAAGTGACTTTCTGTGTCGGTTTGCTTTTCTTTCTTTTCTCTCTCTCTCTCTCTCTCTCTCTCTTTTTTCTTTTTCACCCCCCTCGCCAGTTCCTTCCCCTCCTTTCTCGCTCCTCCAGACCGCTGCCTCAGAGAGCAGGGCAGACAGATTTTATAGGTCCTAATTAAAGCCATCTGAAGCCTTTCAAAACATCAAATGGCCCCGGTCCCCCACTCTTTCCCTCTGATTGTGCAGAAGGCACGGAAAATCAGAGAGCACCTATTTTTGCCTCGACTCAAAAATGTACATAAATTTTGCACCCTTTAACCTCCACCCACCCCTCCCACCCCCTCTCTCCTCCCTTCCCTGACCCCATCCCTCCCTAATTTCCAATCAATAAAAGGGTTCAGTGAGAGACATGACCTCATAAGGTGGAATTTAATTCTCTGGAATCTGACATGAATGTATGTATGACTTAACAAATGGGTAGAAAACCATTTTCTTTTTTTTTCTATGTTTGTTTTGTTTTGTTTTACTTATTGTCATTTGAAGTGGGAAAAAAAATAAAATAACTGAAGATCCACCCTTATCCTGCCTGGCGGGTTGAAGTGAAGAGCAGCCTTGTTTTAGTGCGCTTCAAGTGCTCCATTTATTTCTCCTCCTGACGCCCCCCGCCTCCCCCCTCTAATTGTCCTCATTGAGCCGTGTGGACCGGTTGCACAGCCTGCATGCCTGACTGCCTGACTGGGGTCAGCGGGTTTACCGTGTGCTTTTTATCTATATTTCATGCTATGGCGCTGCGCGGAGACAGCCGCGCGCTCACAATGGGAAAATTCACAGAGACGCACAAAGAATCTCAACTGCACGGGGGGAGAAAAATGAACTGGGATCATTCTAGGAGCAACTGATGACAAAAAGGTGTTAACTGTATTAGATTATAAAACAGTTTTGCATCTTTAAATCTCTTTTTAATGGGAACAAAAAAAAAAAAAAGAACAGTACATCGCGTGAAAAGTATCACATGCAGTCATATCTTCAAAAATATAAGCGACAACAAACGGACGATCCATTTAACTGTTACTTTCAAGACTGGAAGCAATAAAAAAAAGTGATTAAAATGAGAAAAAATATGATGTCTACACTTACGATTGATTTCAATAACTTCTGGGCGTTACTGTCGCGCCCCTGCGTCCTCGCTCGGATACGGAAAAAGTGTCTTCCTCCGGCGAGGATCATCCTCCTCGTCAGGGCGCTCAGCTTCATCAGAAGGAGATCAAGTCTGCGTCAACATAACACCTGGTCGGTCGCGGAGAGGACAGCGGACGTCCGATTCCGCCGATGTCAGGTCTTCAGTGATGCCTGTACTCGCCGGGATTGAGCGCTGAGAGGACAGGGAGCGCACAGAAAGGCGTCATGTGAGCCGGGGAGCGGTGCGCCATTGGCCAGCCGGGTGTGAGCATGATAAGGCTACTCTGTGCGCCATTGGCCCAGCACGGACGTCGAGGCGCCTCCTCACTTGGCTGTGTGCAAGAATGTGAGTGCACGACTCAGTGTTCATAATTTTCAACGAGGAGGGTGTGTGCGTGTGTGTGTGTGTGGTGTGTGTGTGTGTTTGTGGGGGGCTTATAACTAACAAATTGTTACAAATTGTTCCAAAGATATGTATGCAGTTTTTTTTTTTCCTCCCTTCATCTTGTTATGGACAAGATGGGATGTGCAATATTTATGCTCTACAGATAAAAAGAGGAAGGGGTGAGTCCACATGTCAGCTTTTGAGGATGTGAGCTTTGAGGCAAAATGTAAGTTTCCATCATTAAATCTGGCAACACTTGTGTTTACCTCAAGATATTGTCCTGTGAATGCCGCACACATTTGCACTTGTGCCTGATGTGCCATGAAAAGCCCAAACAGCAAAACGCAAACATGGTTGATGAGAAGAAGACTAACGCAGGGTGAAATTTGTAGCTCAGCTAGCTTGATCTGTTGAACAGTTTTGCTGGATAATTGCTGGGTAATGAACTAACGCAGGCTGATCAGGATTTGTGTTAATAAGATACTTAACACAATCATCTCGGGTTGAGCTCACGTGCAACTCATTTTAATGCATCATTAAAAGGATGATAATGATCAAATGATTAAAACATAAGACAAAAATACACCATAAATATGTTTAACAAAAGAAAAAAAAACAATCAAAAAATGAGTAGCACATTTTCCTTTCATGCTCCAAGTCAAACAATTTCTTGCTCCTTTACCACTATAGTCCTCACAATGAAATTTTTCATCCTCTCCAGTTTCCAAACTAATGAATTATTTAGAAGACATGGAGATAATTGAAAGGGAGGCATACAACATATAGATGCGAAGGTAGCAACCAGAAGAGTGGTCAAACTTGAAACTGCTTTTAAATACACCGAATAAAAGTTTGCATATTTCCTTCTTCGTTGACCCTTCCTAATACGTTCTTCACTTCCGCATTAATTCTCGGCACAGTTGGACTTCAGAGAGGGCAACGACACATAAAAGAGCATCCTCCCTCTGTTTCTCTGTGGTTCTCCGGAGTGTGGGGACAGAGGAACTCAAGGATCTGTATGGGTGGGAAATAGAGCGCATGTAATTTGGAGCACGCATGTTCCCCTGCTCAGGCTGCAGCATTAAATCGATATTCTGCAAAGCTTTCCCTTGTTTTCACATTCACTTGACTGCTGCCGTAATGCGCCGCGAGGGTCGAGCAACCGCTCCCTGATTTTTGTGGCACTTGCCCCCCCCCACTCCGCCCCCACCTCTTCCTTCACTTCACTTCATCTCACTCCACGGCAGACACCCTCACTTGGATGGCTCCAAGGCGATGCGCCCATTCCATTTGTCTCCCGCGTTAACGGGAGGCAGCAGGAATAAGGCAAGGCGTTATCTCGACACAAAACATTATCTCCGCTTAGCTCCTCCAGCACCGTGAAACAGTGATTATTAGCTGCTTGAGGAGCATGTTCAGGGGTTTCGAGGCTTGTTGCCACACTTAAGGAATACAAACTATATTACACAACATGCACAAGAATTTAGCTTTTTTTTCTTTTTTTTTTCCCAGTGTAGATAATGCCTCTGCTCTTCTCACCCCTTTGTTAGAACTTTCAGTTCTGGTATGTATGTTGTCTCAAGGGGCGATGGCTGACGGCGTTATGACTGGACGTGTGACTGTAGCTTTTTTATAACATTTTTTTTTTGCTGTTGTTAACCAGAAACCCACCCAGCACATCCTTTTTCAAGATTTTAAAAGCCTGTCATGCAGCATCACCCCGGTGTAAGAAGGTACGCATTCATACACAACGCATTCACTCTCGCTCCATCGTTACGAAAGCAAAACCCTGCCTCTGCAAAATGGGTCATACACTGCAGTGACTTTATCTCAGCAAATGTATTATGCTTGGGAGTGTGTGCGCGTTAGACTTGTGCTTGCGTAATTACACATGAAAGGCAAAACTCCGGCGTTGGAGCACGGGTGTTTGCTGAAAAAAGGGCTTGAGAAAGTCAAGCCACTGAATGTTTTTACTGTTTGCAAGCTTGTGTGATATAGTTAGCCCAGAGAGCCAAAATGTCACTCTCTCTTTAATACCTTTAAACAGCCAGGAGGAGGGTGCTCTCAGTCTAAAATAAACTCCGGTGGCGTCATTTTTATTCTACTGCAGTCCCCTGTATGCCTGATATGACAGCAGGTTCGGCAAAACACTCAAACACATAGGATTTTCTCCGAAGATAGGAAAAAAAAAAATAAAATAACATCACCCTTGGTTCCTGTAGGAAGATACACTGTCAGGCTAATATAGGTACACTCTTACAGATATAAACCTACTGTGGAATGATTTTTGAGCAGTGGGGTTCAAAGCGGTGCCAGTCAAAGAGGGAAGACAGCGCCGTCTTACAGACCCATCACTGCGCAAGCTAATCTGCAGCGTGCTCCAGCCCTATATTTAGACCAATGTTTTGTGAACACTTAGCATAATTCTCTGAGACGAAAGAAGCTCTTCAAAGCTGTTAACCTCGCATCTGTAAAACTCATTGGCAGTTTTTCAGCTATGCACATTCCAAAACACCTGTTCTCGTCTTTGTTGTCCTGCGACGCTCGCCAGTTCTGTGAGGAAACTGCTTATTACGAACAGCGATGATGGCGGTGAGGTCCCGGGCATGAAAGATGACTGTTTTTTTTTTAGAGTTGATTTCACGTGAACCTGATTCGCTAATGAGTTCGTTTTTTTTTTTCACCGTCCCATTTTCCTTGTCACATAACCTAACATCGCACCTCGGTGAGGGTGTCCATATAAATGTAGAAGAAGAAAATAATCCGGGGACAACGCCACACCTGGTTTGTATTCACACACATTTATAACAATCCAAGGACTACAGCTGATTTCGGTTTATGCGCATGAACTTGTGCTTGATTGGGTACAGGTGGGCCAGTGGGAGTTGGTCACACAAAAACCTCCATCTGCCGTGTGGTCTGCACGAGCACACGCATTTACCCACAGACACATCGATGAGATGGACTATCTGGTTCAAAACAACATCCCTGAAGCATTAAACGTTATACGCTCTGGCCACAGAAACGCGCCACACTTGGAGCCTGTATGGCATCTGCTTCCCAGCACCCGGAGCCAAGGCATGGAGCTGAGGGAGGGGCCTGGGGCTGAGATAAGCTCTTCCTCCACTGGTCACCACTATAAGCTGTGGGGGCCGGACAGGCCTGGAGCCTCAGCTGAGCACCACTGATAATATCCACACGAGTGTATGTGCATGTGGGTTCGGATGAATGGGTGTGTATATACCAGAGGGTTTTGTTTTTTTTGGACGTGAGTGTTTGTGTGTGTCTATGGTGTGGGAGTACACACACACACACACTTTTGCACATTTGTACACGTGGTGAAATATTGCATCTAAGACAAAAAATGCCTACCCACTAAAGAATTAAAAGTCATGCAGCTTGGTGCCAAATGATCACAGAAGTATGTACAGATTACTTTCCTCTTGAGGAATCCTTTTTGCTCGAAGTAATCTGCACAAAATGAAACTGACAAAGGCACAAATAAATTGCTACTTTGCAAAAATGTCTTTGTAAGTGCAGATATCTTGATTATGCGTGCAAGTGCTTTCCAGAGCAGGTGACACAGTTTTAGAAACTGCAGTACATTATGTTAAAGGACCGTATGCACGTAGACTTAACCGTTTTAGTTTACTTTTGATATTCTCACAAAAAAATCCTTAGAAGAAAAAAATGAAATTATTCAATCTCCCAGATTGCTGTGCTTCTTCTAAGGAAGCGAAATTTATAGACATCTAAGTGTAAAACCTCCGTGAGGCACAGAAAAAGAAAGCTTATAATAAGTTCAGCACAGTTCATTACACTAAATGCATCAGACAAGGACATGAAGCAATGCAGCTCTCACAATGGCGCCCGCTGTATTTTGTCATTCTGTGACTTTATTCCTGTAACCTCATTTACAATGTTAGATTAATTGCCGCGCTGCTAACAGCAAATCAATCTGTTCTTGCTCGCTCGCTCTGATTCATTGTTTATTTAACATGAGTGTAATCCAGTCCTTTTGTTCAATGGCAGAAAATGGTCCCTCTTTGTTCGGCAGCACTGACCTTATCGTTTTAACTTGTCATAGTGGAACATTCATTTACTCATCACATTAAGGGTTGACTCTTATAACGAGGTACGGAGGCAAATTGAATTATTTTCGGATACTTTTAATCGTGTTGATGTTTGAACTAAGGGTGCATGACAAAAAGGTCTAGGTAATATTTATTGATATATAAAAAGTGAATTAAAATATAATAATATTCGAGCATTGCACAGAATGGAAACGACGGATGCGCTTGTGCAAATTATAACAGCGCTTAACAGCAGACTTTATGACCGTAAACTTTCCCCTAAATGTATTTCTGGTATCATTCTAACCCCAGTTAATCACTCCCACAATGAATTTGAGGAAGAATAAAATAACTGTGTAGCTAGAGCTGAAACCATTTATGTGGAGATCAGCAGTAAATGCTCTGGATTTTACATTCTGTTTCATCAGTTTGATGAAGCGAGAAATCTTCTGATTCTTTTTCCTCACAATTAAGAAAGAGGTCAATTTCATCCTTTAACAAACAGTCCTGTAACCTAGAATTGAAGTGAGTGAAAAAAAAAAAATCACTTTCAGCAGGTTTATCTTCTTTGCGAAGCCAATGAGAAAAACTTTGAGAAAAGCTCTTCTCTCTTCATGGTTGGAGGCAGCAAGATTTAAATGGACAGTGGTTTTAAAATTCATAAACACTTGAAGTATCAGTGATATGAAATGTACAAAGATTTATAGTAAGCTGTGCTGTGCTCCCATTTCCATCCTTGCACCATTAGTGTATGATTCTCTATATGGTTTATGTCTCTACGGCAATTGGATTAATTAAAATTTCAGCACACTCATTATTTTTACTTATTCTGTGGTGTCCAGTGGGCCTGGAGGTGCAATTATAACATCCTCGTTGTGAATCCAGTCAAAGACATTTAATATTTTTCCATATTTGTATTGCTTCAACCAGATCGGATAGCTTCTCTGAGAAATGCACAAAAGGATTAATACACAAACGATGTCTAGACACAAAAACAATGAATATACCTTTTATAATACACAGACTGGTATTTATGAAGGAAAGATGTGGTGCATGTATAGGTATGTTGTTAGAGTACTTCTAAGCATCATAAGTTAAAACGAACATGATAAAACAGTGTCCAAGTCCTTGATTTGTGAGCTAATGTCCTTTTTGGTTCCATGTTTGTAATACTTTTTTCACTTCTCTAGGGTTTTTACTATGATTGTAAAGAGTTGATTGCTTCTATTTTGTTCCAGTTTTGTTCTACTTGAGGTACCAGAACTGAGATCACTAAAAACAGATGTCCATTTGTATCTTCTTCACAGGTGTCTCAGTTAAATATTCTGTAAAACTGCACTTCTCGCGAGTACCTTCTTCAGTTTTTCTATGTTTCTGCTCGTTTGGAAAAGATCAACCCATATACTTGTCTGTGTGCATTTATTTTTGATCTTCGTTAGCTGGTTCTTCTGCCACTCATGATAAACAACAACCAAATATATTGTCCAGAATGATCAGTGATGCCATCACCTTCCAGTTCAGGTGGGGCAGAGGAGGTAAACTGTTCAGGGTTTTGTGGCGTCATCTCAAACTTTCTTAGTGCCGCCACCTCAGATGCTGCACGGTACCAAACTTTGAAAGATCTGGTTGAGGCTAAATTGAAATGTTCTCGTGGACTGGTTGGTGTACTAGCAATTAAAAATTTTGAAAGCGTCCCCACAGGCCAACAAGTTGCCGTCATCTTTCCATACATGAGCAAAAGTTTTCATTTCAGTTTGGTTAAGTTTCCACACAAACGGCAGTTAGTTAGATTGAGGTAGCAGAACTATTTAGTTGGGGTAAAGATTAGGGATTGTACCAAATATTCAGACTGAAAGAGTGCTAGTTTGGTTTCCTGACTGGTGATCTGCGGTTTCACCGCATGACTGCTGAGACAGAGCCCACCCCACCCCTGCAACCTTAAACAGGACGGAGTAGTTAAAGAAAGTGGATGGATGGATGGAGTTTGGTCTCGGTTTAGGAAGCATGCCATATTAAATGAAAACTAGCAGACATGGTGTAACATACCTTACCTTGTCGTGTTTATAACCCTCTGAGTTCTATCATGGATATGTTTTGACATGGGCTTGGGGGGAGCACACAGAAAGAAATATCCAGAGATCCAGGTCAGCTGTGTGGCCTCAGCTGGAGTGGAAGGCTACACCTGTCAGCGCTCGGGGGCCTCTCCCTCTCTCTCTCTGTCCAGCTGGACGTGCAGATCCTCTCAACCCCCCACCCAGCCTCCACCTCACAGATCCAGGCCAGTTCAGCCCAGCCATGCGTGGCCATCTTTGGGAATTTATTCCGGATGCTTCCTGTTCATTGCATCCGCTCCACTCTCGTGCTGTTCATTCTCAATCTGTGACTCCTCTTCATGTCTTTCTTTTTATCTATCCCATGACCCAACTCTTCTTTGTCACGCACATGTGAAAACCTGTCAGTATTGGTTTTATACTTACTAATATATAAATTTATAGAACCCAGATGACTAAACTGAAACCAGATAGGACATAGTGTCTACATTTACCGCTCTCATGTGGTATCACTCAAATAAAACTAATCTATGTGAATTTTACTTTAATCGTACAAGAGGTTAAATTCCAATAACATCCCAACTGGATCCCACAAGCACAGGAAAAGTTACACTTTTTTGAGCTTTATATGTTCGAGGATGTGATGCCACAGATATCCAAAGTTTCCTTTTCATTGTTAAGTTTCAGCAGGAATCACTGAGGAACACAACACATTCCACCCACTCTCAACTCCTGCTGTGTATCCAAAACTTCCTCTCAGCATAGTCAGCAGAGACAGCAGCTGGAAACACTAAAATCTTACTACAAGCATTCTTTTTATTCTCACATTGTGTCTGTAGCCTATTTTTTTCTCCCTAAAGTATGCTAATACTGTAAAATTACTGACTTAATAATAGCCATGCAGAATTGTCATCTGTTGACTGTGTCGGTTGAACAGTAGTGGAAAAAGAAATGTTATTCTATTTTTTTTTTTTTTTTTTGTAGATGATTGCATTTATCTTTTATGAGTTATATGTGAATTAAATCACTGAGCACAGAAGTCTATCACGCTTAAGGCCAGTCTTCCAAGACAAGATACTGAAGCGCCAACAATATGGAGCTGGAGATGAATGTGCATGACAGAAAATAAAGGGGTAAGTTTGATTTATTAAAGCTTTCACATTTTATTTTAAAGTACAAGAGTCACAAGTGTAATTTGAAGCACAATGTCATGCGGATAATGAGAGCTATAATCAACAATTGAAGTCTCTACAGCTGATTCTCACCATTCTTATTCCAAGTAAGTCAGCATTGTCCATGCAAATAAAAGAAGCAGCTTTCGTTCCACCCCAACCTTTGCCCGCTGAACTGACACCACAGTTATGGATTATATTATTGATGGTGTAGTTCTTCGCTCAAAAGGGGGCACCATAAAATGCCATTTGACTTTTTCTTCCTTCACAGTTACCCTTTAAAATGATCTGCATTTTAGCAGTCCTTGGTCACCCTTTCAGACGCTAACCTACCGCTGCCCCTGGAGAGCAAATCCCGGCAGTTACTCTTTAACACCAAAACAGAGGCAGGAGCAAAGCGATAGTAAATCTGGGACCAACCTCACTGAATCTCCATTTTGTCCCACAGGAAGACGAAGTGGAAAGTTAAATAACAGCAAAGTCATTCTCCTTCTGTTCTCACACCACATCCTATCCTACCGGCCGACAGCTGAATTATTCAACTGTTTTTACCTGCGAGGCATGCAGACCCTGTTAAGGGCTGCCCCAGTATGATCTATAATTAAATATAATGCAACATGAAAGTGCATAAGACATGAGATGAGGGTTTGCACAAGTCACTCAAACTTCCTCCTGGTTATCCATTTTGTGTAGGTTTATGTGTTGACTGCAGCAGTTTTTATTTCTGAGTATTTATTTTACGAGACGTTTTAAGCCTTGTGCAAAGTAAACTCATTTGCTGTCCTCTCCACTTGGCTGCTCACTAACACTGATTTTTTTTTTTTTTTTTTTTTTGCCATAAGCAATTGACATCAGAAGGGCAATAAGATCACGTCATGTTTGATCATACCATTACTGTCACATGGACAGTACACGGTATCACACCCGATAGGGCTCCTGTCTTTTACAGTGTTTGTTTTCGCTCTCCCAAGCAGCTCAATCACACAGCCTTTCAGAGCTTGCCCACAGAAATAGTCCTGCTGTGAATTTAGAAATTTTGCCATAGCAAAACCATTTACAGGCTATCAAAATTGACCATTTGGGACACATAAACCTCAGCAATCGTCCATAGCTTCCAGCAAGTGTCCAAATGTTTGTGTCCAAGCGATAAACAGTCACTTTAGCCACAGCAGTAGAAACACCGAAATTTCTCATGAGGTTTGGAACAAAACACACATTTGGAAAATTGTGTTAAAACATCAATAAAAATTATCTTAGCTTTAGGCAACATGTCTTAAACTGCCCGTCTAGAATGCGTGTTAGGAAAAAAAAATCAAACAGTAATCAACATTTTGAAATCTCAGTGACAGCTGAAGGCCTTAACTTTGCCGGGCTACACACACACACACACACACACACACACACACACACACACAATGCAGAGAGATCCTCACATCTGTCCAAATGCGAACTGCAATATCTTCACCTTGCAGGCGGTTGCAGGGAGGAAAGGCTTAGCGGCTTGATCACTTTCTTCCTTCACTGGCTGTGAAGTGGAGTCTGAGGTGTCAGATTTTTTTTTTTCTATCCCCTTCTCTCTCTGTCTCCCACTTTCTCTTCTCTTTCTCTCTCTCTCTCTCTCTCTCTCTCTAGCTTGTTTTTTTTTTCACAGTGAGTACGTCTCTATAGTGGCTGAGTTTGTGCTTTACTGCGAGTGTGTGATAAGAGGCTGAAAGTAAATATATACATCCTTGAATGAGCTGCAGAAACAGTTAGGGAAATAGATCACATACATTATGTTTGCTGGATTTACGCGTGGCATATGATACAGAGGTGCTCGTGTGCGGATGAACGTAAAAGGCTGGTAAAGTTCCCAGCATAGTGTTTGGGATATTAAGGTTTGCAAGGAAGGATACTTAGAAAGAAAAAAAATGAATATATTACCATGTCTTATTTTGCTCCCAGACAAATTGAATTGACCCTACCATCGGAGTTATCCTAAAAAAAAAAAAAAAAAAAAGAAAATCTCCATCAAAAGGCAATACAATATAAACAGTGTGAGTATTAGAGTGTTTATTGCATCTCGGCATGTGCTGGGAGTATTTAGAGGGATGCACACTCTATACAAGCTTTACCTCATCCACTTTATAAAAACCCAGCAATTACTCTGGATTGCTGACACCCTGAATACCAAAACAACAATGGCTCTTCTTTCTCCACAAGACACCCCCTCTACACCATCACTTTCACTCCCATCTCTCTCTCTCTCTCTCTCTCACTCACACACACACACACACACTCTGTGATCTCACTGCCGCTCTCCCAACGCAAAAAACTCCTTTCACCTCACCCTGTTCCCCTCCTGAAATACAAGTTGCCTGTGGTTGCCATGGCTACGATAGGAATTCATAAATCCAAGTGCAGAATGATTCTTCTTTCCTTTAAAATTATAAGTTGTTGTTTTTTTGTTTTTTTGTATTGGTACCGTATGGGGGTATGCTGCACTACACAGGGTGAAGGATTTGGATAAAGAAGGTTGAGGGGATAGAGAGCACAGAGGAAGCCCATCCTTCCCCTCCACCATGTGTCCCGCTGAAGCAGATGGTGGCGAGTGGCTCCATCATGCCACTGCGGTTGCTGTGTGAGTGCCGCTGCCATAAGGAGGCAGGTTAGTAGGGGATTTGGGGTGACAGCATTTGGCAGGGGCTACAAAGTGAAGATGTAGGGAGGGAAAAAGTGCTTTGTGCCTTGGGCTGACACCGAGGTAAGCTGCCGTTATGTTTCTGTCTCTGTGATTTAGTGCCCAAGTGGTACAAGGAGTGGAAAACCAAGGTAGCTTTCAGGTTTAGAGTTTAAAAATGTCAGGTGCATTTTAGTTTTGCGTTTAATCTTGTACAAAGGTTGGACCGTGCACTGATCAAAGACGTGTGCTGCAGTTCTGATCAATGTTGCCATAATAAAAAGGAATGTTAAACTACAGCGTAAATGGTGAAACCCGGGTTACACTTTCAGAATCAGGTTCATTTCTCAAAGAGAAATTGATTTGAAGAATGAAAAACATAAAAACACAACGTTAGATTAACTATTTTAATTAGTTTGGGTTGTGTTTTAAGTTATGTCATTTTTTTTGTTAGACTTTATTGCATTTGTATTAAAGGCATGCTATGTAGAACATCCGCAGTTTGTAAATGCAGCGTTTCAAACTTGGCCTTCTCTCCCCTTTTGCTGTTTGATTAAATAGAGTGACACTGCCTTCAGTGTATCTCAGAAAGGGAATGCCAGAACCTGAAATAATACCACTTTTGACCTTGATACCGTGGTGCATTCCTTTTGGGTTTTTTTTTCTGGTCAGAAGGAAACCTTAGAAATACCTCTTGCTACTAAATGGAGCATAATAACAGTGGAGATTTCAAAAAGTCAGATGGATTGCTATCTATCACAGAGCAGAATCGTAAATCAGAAAAATAAGACATAATAAAGACATACTGTAACATTCACACTCCCACGCAAACCCATGGGAAGTTTCATTCTCCGTCTTCTGAACATAACACTTTCAGAAGCTATGGAGCAAATGGCAAATACCTTAAAGTTCTTACGACAAGACTTGTTGTTTTTATAAAATTATCAATCTGCTACCAGGATTTAGTGTCAAAAAGAAAGTCAAATGAAATAATTCTCTGAATGCTTGTGTGTGTGAAAAGAAAAAGAAAACATTAGAGAAAGCACGGAAAGAACTTCAGAATTATATGAAGTAATATGACGTGGCGTCAGCCTGCACCATGCTTTTCACTGAACAAGGGGCACCTCCATGGATAAAACACAAAGTGAATGAAGAGTATAAAAAAGACAATTCCAGTGTTGCAACCGAATATATGGACAGAGAAACTGAAAGGGTAATGCAATACACCGGTTATATTTTACATGAAAAGAAAAAAAAAAGGGTTTAATTTTCAACCTAACTCACAGTAAAGCATGGTTTAGCTGTCATCATCCTGAGGGGCTGTCTTTGAAACTTACTATGTATAATATATATAATATGTATAATAAATAAATCAATAAATAAGGTGAGAGAGATGGATAGGGCTTGGGGGTTACACAGTATCAGAGGACAAGGTTTTCACTAAAGGTCTTTTATTTTTCAGCAGTGTGTCCCAAAGCACACAGCCAATGACACATAGGGTGAAAAGGAAAAAGATGACCTGTCTTAAACTGTGTTCAAAAAGCGCTAATAATTCTGACAGTCATTGTATATCCACTCTGGCATGTTATGTCAGGATGTGACAGGCCAGGCTTGGTTGGAACATTGTGTACTGGTCTGACCGTGGTGAGATGGGGTGGAAGAGTTGAGAAGGAGCACTTTGTGCTGGGACAAGAGCTGGACACGGGAAAGAGGAGGTTATCAAAGGTCAGCTGCCTGAATGATTCTGCACACATCTAGACATGTCGTTTCTGCGTCTGCTGCAAGCAAACATCCGTATACACATTAGCTTCAGCTTGTATTGAAACCCATCTGCAGTGTGTGCTTTGTCCACAAATGTGAACAGTGTAATCACTTCAGAAACATGAAACACATAGCTACAGCCTTTAATCCACAGTGTTTACAAATGCACACATACACACTGGCTTCCAAGCATACTTGATGCACTGCATGCACCGATGCACTCTAACACACACGCACACACACACATGCTCACACAGACACACCACCCTTCTCATTCCATGGCATGGAAGAATGGATCCAGTGTGTGAGGCAGCTATAGCAGACAAGGGCAGGGCCCGGCGTTTTTCAGAGGCATGTGTGTGTGTGTGTACGTAAGATCGTGTGTTGAGGGGGGGGCGCGCAGCAGGCTTGGAAATGCGGGTAGGTTTTGGGAGGGGCCCTGGCCAATATTTTGAAATGCATTTAAGTAAATAGACAGAGACACGGATAGATTCTGAGACATTCTGGGAGTCACATTATGACAAACGGGGATATTTGTGGTCGCATAGTGAGAACAAAGCCCTTGAAGGATGTAAAAGTTGATCTTTACAGGCTAGTTTGGGAATAAATTATTAAAATCATGGATGCTTCCATGCTAAATATAGAAGCTTGTCTAAAAGCAGTACTCAAAGGATTTGAGAAGAAAAAAAAATCTCTTTAAAGAAATGCTGTACGCATATCAAAAGTCTGTCATTGCCTGCTCATCCTCCTGTCAGCTGAAACTGAACTGAACTTCACAAAATCAGCAAATGTAGGAGATTAATACCCATAGGTCTATCTTAGCCGATGGAAAAACATAGGAAGCTGACAATTATGTGATTTCCAGGCTCACGTTTGTTTGTAGAATTAAACCGTGGAATATTAGAAAACATGATGAAATCTGTATTTAAATTTGTCAGCTGCAAAAAAGCTTATTTGATAGAGCTTGAAAACACAGGGAGACTCTATAATCTGTGATCTGTGAGTGTTTAATGAATTGTACTCTGGCCCTTTCAGTGTGCTTTAGAGGCAGCCACTTAATCTGTCACTGATATCCCACAACACTTTTAATTGGCTTAATGTGTGGTAGGATGTTAATGTTGCTGAAGGACACTTGAGCAGAACACACTGCTCTGCCTCTCACAGAAGTGAGACGTGCTTTTTCAGTTCGGTTTGACATTTTTACAGCTGTGCTGTTTTATATTGTTTCCTTAAAATACAGGTAATGTGGTTTCAAATTATATCATATGATATTGAGTAGAAGTATTTTTTTATTATTATTATTTGCATTATTTTTATTGATATTTATTCATGTTTTTTTTTTGTGTGTGTGTGTACGTGTGTGTGTGTGTGTAAAACTTGTCTCTCTTGAAAATAAGACCCTGTCTCAATGAGACTAACCTGTATCAGATGGGTTTCATACTTTCATACTAAATGAGAAATCCAGCCAATTTTTAAAACCTCCACCCCCATAGACTTACAAACAGTCTTCCAGCGTTGGTGCTAGATTAGTGAAAAATGCACAGGAGGCCGATATTTTTGGTGCCGGTTCAAGAAATATAACCAGCTGAACTGCAGGTGTTCTCTGTTCAGCATCTGCAGTCATGTGAAAAAGAAGGTACGCCATCTTTCAACAGATAGATAGATCGATGCAGTTACTTCATTTAATGGTGTTCTGAATGATGTTATCAGTCTTTCACTGTGGAGGTATTTACTTCTTTATAAAATATTTTAGTTCATTGAAATTTATGGGTGTTCATTTATGCACAATGCGATCATTGACCGAGCGCTGCAATACTTCTATTCTTTCATAGTCTTTCCACAACGATTGCCTTCTTTAATATTTTTGCTGCTGTCTTTCCTCTTTGGTGTTGTGTTAACGTGCATCTGCAGGTTCCAGACTGGCAAACTTCCAAAACATCTACTTTTAAAGTTTCTCACACTTGATGATGATCAGTTAATGAAGTGTATTTAATTAGCAGCACTTAGTTGCTACTACGGTGTTAATTCCTGTGGGAGAAATAAGGGAGAACTTGACATTTTATATATTTCTTCTGCACTTTGGCTCAGATAAACAGTGTTGTACTTTGACTTGGAAAGAACTGGATTACTACTTATTATTATTATCATTACTATTATGTCATGATATTTAAGCGGCTAGAGTCTAAGGTGTTTTTTTCTTTTGTTTTTATCATGGCCATAAGTTCTGTTTATACATTTATACAATGTTACTTAATATTTACCTCATTCACACTGAACTTAATAAATCATCATTACATTTCTATTTTAAGAGGTGGAATGCAGTTAGTTACCTCAAAGGGAAAGGGCGGGACTGCAGGGAAAGTTCTGAATGAATTAATGAAACCCAGACTTGCCAACAGCTTTGAAATACACAGAGAGCCCCCAAACGTTTTTTTTTTTTAAAGAAAGAATTATTCAAGCACATAAATGATTGCCTCTTTTACTTAAAATTGAAAGATAAACAAATAAAAGCCATTCCATTAGCCCTTCCTATTCATGCTTCAAGTGATTGAATGTACACGTTGGTAAGAAGCCTGATGTCAGATGAATCCACACGGCAGCTTCCAGTCACCCGTTTTTCTGCCATTAAGTCACATTGTTTCACTCACTGCTCTTTTCTTTCATTTATTTTCACTCATCATTTTCTTTTCAGAAATGCAGATGTGTATGCGTGTGCATTTTTTTGTGGTTGAAAGTGTGCATGTGTGTGTGTGTGTTTGAGAGAAAGAGTGAGAGGGAAGTTAGCCAACTAGTCTTCTCATTTGAAACCCAGAGGGCCTGGCTGACTCCAGTCCCCAACATGGTCGCCGTAAATCAGAAGGAGAAAGAGCTAAGTTAATTGCTCGGGCGTTTATGAAGGAGAAAGCCTTGATTTACTCCAAAAGCTTTACATCTTCCCTGCGGATGTGGAGTGATGAAAGGAGTGAGGCGAGAGCAAAAAGGGGGGGAGAGGGGGTGAGGGTGGGGACAAGGATAGAACTTGTGGGGTGTGAACAAAGTTCACTCGCAGCACATTAGATTAGCTGATTGGTAAACTAGATTGGGGACAGATATGCATCTCTTGCTTTAGGAAAAATTATAACTCGGGAAAAGTCTGGGTGAAGGACTTTTACATACGAGTCAAACAAGATAAACAACAAGAAACTTAAAATACAAATTAACATACATTTGCATAATGGAAAAAAACTGTGAAACAAGTTGATGCAACATTATGTAGGAAACGTACTGTAACTACAGCAGCTCATGGTCCCAGAAAAGCATGCAATTTAAATTTTTGGAGGGTGGATGTGCTTTTACATATCACAGTTTAACTGTAATGTACAGTTTTAACGTGTATTCTTGAGGTACTGTTGTTTTTTTTTTGCAATTCACATTTTTATATGTTATGTCTTTGTAATTATGTTTTGTTGTGCAAGTCATAGACAAATGTGTCCTTCACATAAGAGTGGAGTTAACCTGACAGTCATTTATCAAGTAGCAAATATGTAAATTTATATGGAATTGTCATTAAAGTAATCCACTGCTTTTTCTTTATGCTCTTTATTCAAAACTTGACATGACTTCCTGAGGACTTAATTAAATATCTTTCACATGCTTTGGTTGAAATACCACAGGATTACAGTGCCACTGCATTTTTCTCTACCCTGTCTTTATGCCCACAGACTGTTTGCAAATGAATGGACTAAACCTCTGTGACATCACCCACTGGTTTGCGAGCTGCCCTGTTTTCAGCCTCGACCCGTGCATTTTGTTAAAGCCGTGTTGCTGTTTCTGGAGCCAGAACTGATCATATTTGGGTTAGAGGGCGGAGCCAAGGAGTGATCCTTAAAAGTTGAGTATTTTCTCAAGGTTTGCAAGTCGTTTGCAATTATGAAATTGCTTTTTGAAGCACACTTATTGTGGATGAATTGAGTTTATGGGATACACAGACTGACTTGTGAAAAAGATTTGTAGAATCAGCCTTTTATAGTAGGAATTCTGTTTTTTGAATGGGAGTCTATTGAAGCCAGAGATGTTTTATAGCCAGTACCTCATAGACATCTGTGGTATTTCACAGCATGAGCATTGTCTCAAAATAAAATAACAAATGAGTATTTAATAAGTACCTTTTCATGAAAAGTGTGGAAATAATTTCAGACCTAACCATCTGTTGTATTAAGTTTTATACTTCCAGTGTTACATAATATAATCTGGTTTTGAAGCATTCCAGTAAAGAGATAAGTGTATTAATAAGAAAGCTGAGAAGTGTGTGAAAGTGGAGTTTCTTCATGAACACACACGTCGTTCAGCTCTACAGGTGTGTTTCCTTTGTGGTCTATATGTTTTCTCAATGCAGTTGAAAAATGTTACTTGTTTTTTAAAGTTCTTGTTTTAAATATATGTATACGGTAACAAAATAAAGCCATTCTTCTTGCACTTATGTTTTGAAATATCAGATATCACTGCATCAAACTGTGACATGAAACAGTTTAAATGATTAGCCAGGGATAAGCCCTATGAAAATGCCTCCAAAAGGAGGAAGCTACACCACCAGAAGTGTGACAAGGCTCAGGGTGGCTGTTAGCCCTTGTCTTCAACCTCCCTGAAGCCTTTGTGTGAACATGTAGTTAAACATACTGTGCAGCCATCTTAACTAATTAGAAGTGATAACAAACTCTGGATAAGGACATGCTGCTAGCCTGCTTTCCACAAAGAAGCCACAGTGAAGAAAGAGTGAAGAGTTCCCATGCCTGCTGAACATCTGCTTTATCCACAAAGAGACTGATTACATGTAGCACTCAACCCCTCTTCTCCCCTTTCCTCCAAATTTAGCAGCACAAGCTAGTGTCTGTAGCTTTTTTGTGTGATGATGCTATCAGGGTTTCAGATGCTTTTTTGGCAGCTGTGCGCTGCATACAGCTTTGACATGCACACACACACACACACACACACACACACTCACAAACAATAAAGAGGGCGATGGAAGCGGTAAGAAACCGTTGAGGCCGTGGTTTTGAAGGTAGGCCTATGTGGTTAGTGATGGGAAACAGTCGTTACAGTGGCTTTGAGGAGCTCTTGCCACGACATAGGAAGCATATATAATGGAGAGACAAAATGTATTCGACATAGAGTAAAAAACAAAGGAAGACAAATATAAATGTGAAATGGAAAGCTGTATGTTAACCACATGTTACACCTTGTGGGTTTTGGATCAGTAATACAGGACAAGACTTTTTTTCTCTTCTTTTCTTTTCATCAAGTTTTATCACCTTAGGTGTATAAAAAAAATGGAAAAAAATGCAGTTAACTCTTCAAAAGATCAAATGTAATTCAGTTACGAGTACAATGTTGTACATAAGCAATTAAATGCAATGCAGTTCATGCTTCCGCTTGTTTATCAGTTCTTAAATTACTCTTCCGCGCTTGCAGTTTCTCATCATTTACTAACTATCATATCATTTCAGTTCCAGCTACTCTACCCTTGTGTCTCGTACATGTTCGAGACAGAGCTGGACTGGGAGTCTGGCATACCAGATATTTCACTGGTGGGCACCTTGGTACCAGTGGGATTTAGTTATCCTAAAACCCACCACACAATATTACTGGGGCAGCAGCCCATTGGTTCATATTTCCCTCATGATACGAGGTTGACCTATACTCATCTACTTTTGAGTTAAGCCCGCCCACAGCCCTCCCTGACTGTCATCTCTGTGCCCAGTGAAAAACAGCTCAGAGCAAGTTGATGAGAGTTTGGAAATAGACAGACATAGCAAAAGGAAGAAACCAAGAGAAGAGGAGTAATGCGCGCACACTAGAAAATATAACATCTCCATGCTGAGGGCACCAAGTCTCCAAAAATCAAACAGTGTTTTGCACAGTATTTTCCCAATCTCAACATCTATTGGCACTAGCATGCAGCAGCCCACGAAGGGAGGAGAGCAGGCAGAGGAGGAGGGAAAGATGCAGCGATGTTGGGTTGAGGTATTTTGATCAAAGTATGTCACAGACATTTCATTAAGACCCCTGGAAATACTGTCAATGTGGAAAAAAGGGCTTTTGTTACATTTGGTGGCTCTAAAACCAGACACATTTCTGCAGTGTCTGTCATTAAGTCTGGAAATACTGCTGCTGTCTGTCTTTGAGCTCGTTTGAGATGGACTTAGGTGAGGGGAGGTTTACCTATGGTCTGGTGAATCAAAATGTTTAATTAATTTTGGAAAATCATGGAGTAATTTATCCAGGCTAAAAATATAAATAAATAGAAACAAAAAAAAAAAAAAAATAGAACACATTTAAATGAGAGAATCCATGATGCTACTGTGGAGATATTTTTGTCCACATCCTTTAATTAACTCCCTCATCTCTGAAGGCAACCCTAATGCTTAACACTATAGGTAGTTTTTGGAGCAACGTATGATTGTATCCAATCTTTCTTTCAGGAAAGACCTTTCTCATGTCTGCAATACAATTAGACCACGTTCTACATGTATTACAGGTTTATAGCTTAGTTGTAAAAGAGCTCAGGTGCAAACCGACTTTCTGTCCAGAAGGTTAACTAAAAATGTAAATAAGATGTATATACATAGTTTTTAATAAATGGGGCTAAATAAAAAGTATAAATCATTTTCTATGTTTTACCAGGTGTAATTTTACAAGGTTTACATGGCTAAGGGAAATTATTTGCATATTTTTATACTGTGTTTTCATTTTCAGGCAGTTCATAACCAGCAGACCTTACCAGAAAACGTCTGTGGTTTACGCCTGAAAACAATATATTATTATTTCAATATTTTGTTACATTATTGTCATTTTGCCTAGGTTTTAAATAACTTTTGACACTTTAATCTTGCTTTATATTTTTTCTCACCATGTACAGTCATTTGCCATATCAAAAAAGTTGTCACTTTATTACTGTGGTGAATATTTCTTTAAGGAACAAAAGTCTCATCTGGAGCTCTGACCTGAATAGTAAAATCTGCGATCTTTCCTCCTCTACTTAGCACTCAGTATTCTCAGGTGCTCGAATCCCTTTAGCTTTACTCCAGAGGGGATTTAGGGAACATGAATATGGATATGATAATGATAAACTAGATGACAAAGGTAGTTTGGTCTTTCTTCAGATAAGCACTAATCGCATTTAGAGACCGTAGAGGTAAAGCTAGGTGTAAATTTGGCCAGCAGCATTATTTGGATGGGGGGTGCGGGGTGTAAGTGAAGGTGGTATTGTGTACATGTGTGAGAGTTTGTAGGCTAATGTGATAGGAAATCATTCTGTGCAGTCGTGAAACATGTACCATAAAAGAGAGCAGATCTTCATGGGGGTGGGATAGAGGATGTTATCTGAGCATACATAATCCCAAACTAGGGATTGATCTTTTGACTCCTCCCTCATTGCTCCTTTCTTCCATTTTCCTCTTCCCTCTTTTCATCCTCCTTCTTGGCCTTCTCCTCCCATCATCCCAGATTTTTTTTTCCTTTTTTTTAATTCAACTGCATATAGCTCAGTACAAGTGAGGTAGCTGGATGAGGGGTTATAATTAGCCCAGATATCCTTAATTCATATTCAAATTTCACATCTAATCTCACCAAGGATTTCTTACAGGGAACAAAGATTGGCTTGCCCATTTCCATCAGAAGATTTGATAAGTCACATTCCCAAGGAACTGAGTCAACCAAATCTTCTTCAGTATGTTTAATTCATGACTGTCCAATGAAAAATAACCTAGGTCATTTGTGCATGCGGTTTATATGGCAACTTATTACATTTCATTGTTAAAGTGCTCAGTGGTGGTCATTGTAATTATGACAGGAGGTAAGGAGGAAGTGGGTTTACACAGATCAACAATTTTCTGTTCAGGATAAATAAATGAGTTGGGAAAATATTTGTCAAACAAGGCTCCCCAGCAATGTATTTACCTTGAATAACTATTTTTTTCATCATCATGGCCCAAAAAAAGTCCCAATATAAAGGTTATACTGATATTGAGACATGACCTAGGCCTGACTGCATTCATAATTATTATTATTATTATTTATATCATTTCGGGCAGCAGGTGGCTTGGTGGTAGCACTGTTGCCTCACAGCATGGAGGTTCCTGGTTTGAACCTCAGCAGGGGCCTTTCTGTGTGGAGTTTCCATGTTCTCCCTGTGCTTGCATGGGTTTCCTCCGGGTACTCCAGCTTCCTCCCACAGTCCAAAGACATGCATGTCAGGTTAACTGGTGGTTCTAAATTTCCCATAGGAGTGATTGTGAGTGTGCATGATTGTTTGTCTACATGTGGCCCTGCGATGGACTGGTGACCCCTCCAGGGTGGACCCCTGCCTTTCACCCGAGGTGAGCTGGGATAAGCTCCAGCAGATCTCCGTGACCCTGCAGAGGATTAAACGGGCATAGATAATGGATGGATGGATTTATATAATTTGTTATTGAATTTTTAATGCTATGTTTTTATATGGCCATATGAAAGTGAACCACTGGCTGATGCTCCTTATCAAACAAATATTCTTCTTGCATCCTCTTCATTGTGGTCCCAGCCATCATAGCCTTCATAGCTTTCCTAACCCTGGACATTTGCTGTTAAGTTATTTGGCTAATAACATGTATTTCTGCTTACATGCTTTCATTGCTTATATTGCAAGGATACTGCAATCAGAACACCAGACCATGCCATAGCACGACCAAGTCAACAACAATCCATCTTCTTGTCAACAGAGCACAGCTGGTGAACATTTTGTTTATTTGTTGTTGCAGATGTGCACCCTTTTCAAAAAGGCCATGAATGTCTAATTTTTCCATTTGCCTGTCATTCTGTTTGGGCATGAAGATGTGTTACATGTTTACCCCACTCCTAAATTTTTGCTGTGAAATTAGTTCTAAATTATTATTAAAATATTATTGTCTGTGTTCCTCAGATGTCAGTTTTGAAGTGACATTATTGAGACTAACACTGATTAGGCCTTCGTTCCAGTTCTCACAAATCTGTTTCTCAACTCATGAACAAGTCCACAAAAAAAAAAAAGAGAAAAAAGGGAAGAGCCACACAGGCACAGGAAAAACGAGTTACAAGACTCATACCCTGAGTTTACCCTAATAAACTCAGAAAAAAATCCTTGAATAATATCATACATATGTATCAGCAATAAAAGTCAAATAATATGTCATATTATAACTATTCTGAGTAAATGTTACATCAGAAAACATCTCTATGTTTAAACTTATCCACAGAGGCATTTTTTTTCCACATATGTGCACACAGACACACACACATATATGTTGTATTCTATTCACCTCAGGGTGTGTGGTGCATCCATGGTGTATGGCCTACATGCTCATTGAAGCATTAGTTGATGTGGCTTCTGCATCCCTGGCATGGCATCTCAGAATTTTTTATTTAGCTCAGATGGGTTTTATAATTTACTGGGAGAAAATGTTATGTTTTTTGACTGAGGGTGACACTGACATCTCAGTTTATTATTAACCAGTGTATTATGCATTTAATTCAGATTTTTTTTTGGTTTGCTTTTGTTTTAACATGAGCCACAGCAGCAAACAGCAAGACAAAGGATGGGTATAACTAGAAAGAGAAAGTCTGTGCTTTAAGAAGGATATATATATATGTATATATATATATATATATATATCTATATATATATATATATATATATATATATATATATATATATTAATACACATGATCAAACCAAAAATGTTAATAAAATTGGAATGCAATGATCTGCAAATGCTATGAACCCATATTTTATTTTTTATGAGACATATGAGACCTTTTACCATTTCATGGAAAATATTAGCTCATTTTGACTAAGATGGCAGAAACACATCTCAAAAAAGTTGGAACTGAGGCAACAAAAGGCTGGAAAAGTAATCAGTGCAATTTAAAAACAAATAGTGGAGCGTTTGACAACTAATTAGATGAACTGGCAGCAGGTCAGTACCAGACTGGGTATAAAAGGAACATTTCAGAGAGGCAGAGCCTCTAGGATGTAAAGATGGGCAGAGGTTCAGATTTGTCCCAAACTGTCTAAAGATTGTGGAACAATTTTAGAAAAACGTTTCTCAGTGTAAAACTGCAAAGACTCTGAAGATCCCACCATCTAGAGTACATAATATCACCAAAAGAGTCATGCGCACGGGGCAAGGCCGAAGGTCTTAACTGGACGTGTGTGATCCTCGGGGCCTTAGGCAGGACTACATTAAAAACAGGTGTGATTCTCTTACTGAACATCACTGCATGAACTCAGGAACACTTCTTGGAGCCACTGTCTGTGAACACAGTTCGCTGTGAACTTAGGTTGAACTTTAAATTTTTGCAAAGAAGAAGCCATATGTGAACATGATCCAGAAACAGTGCCATCTTCTCTGGACCAAAGCTCATCTAAAATGGTCTGAGGCAAAATGGAAAACTGTCATGTAATCAGATGAACAATAATTATAAATTTTTCGAGGAAACCATGGACACTGTATCCTGCAGATGAAAAAAAGAGGGGCCATCCAGCTTTCCATCAGCAGGCAGTTCAAAAGCCTGCACCTCTGATGATATGGGGTTGCATTAGTGCCTACGGCGTGGGCAGCTCACACATCTGGAAAGGTACCATCAATGCTAATGAGTACAGAGAGGTTTTAGAGCAACGTATGTTCCCATCCTGATAACATCTCACTGAGGGAAGGCCTTGCATATTTAAAAAAGACAACGCTAAACCACATACTGCATCTATCACAACAGCATGGCTTTGCAGGAGAAGAGTCCAGGTGCTGAATCGACCTGTCTGCAGTCTAGATCTTTCAGCAATAGAAAATAAATAATATAAGGCCCAGGACTGTGAAGCAGTAAGAACCCTGCATCAGACAGGAACAGGACAACATTCCTCTTCTAAAACTCCAGCAAATGGTCTCCTCACTTCCTAGACTGTTCCCAGACATGAGGTTGATAAAAGAAGAAGGGATGCTACACAATGATAAACTGTTAAACCGCCACTTACTTGTAATGATGACTGTTTTGTGTTACGTGACAAACAAGTTAACATAAATAAATATCCACACAGCTGTGGTTACTATGAAGAAGCTGTGCATATTTCTGAATAGCACACAAGTTCAAAACACACTCAAGAAAGTGTATGGTGTAAGGTGTGGAACTTTCATATTGGATGGGAAAGAGAGAAATATTTTTTAGAGCTTCAACAACAATGAGCATTTTTATAAAAAAAAATTGCAGTAAAAACAAAATTACATGTATTTTATACAACTTGTAAAAAATACACTGCCTATACTTCAGCAGTAGGGATGACAACCATACATGTAGTTACAGAGCCTTCATTCAGAATTAGAGGCTAAATCTCATGGCATGTCATTGTTCCAACATATTTCAATTAAAATGTAACAGGTCTTCATTATTATTTTGTACAAATAACAAGAATTTGCATTAATACCTACTAACAATTCAGCTTCACTAAGGTCACAGAAATCTGCACACACATCGACTGATAATCAAGCATCATGTTTGTACCGTACATGAACACTGTTATTAAAAGGAATACATTGCTGTGAATTTCCACTGTGCTGGGTGTGTTATCTTTTTTCTCTCTTTTTTTTTGTCATATATCTGAATAGTGTCTGGGTCCTGCAGGAGACCTAATGGAGTGTGTCTATTCCAGGCTTTGGGAGGCGACTCCCTGCTGTTAATGCAGTAAGAGAAGAGCAGAGGAGCAGTCGGAGAAGCAAAGACGGCCGCCACCTCACACCGGGTGACTAACTGAACTTTCTCCATCCTGCACACTAATAACATTGGCTTTTGCTGCTGAGCTTGCAGACCAGTGGCACTGCTCATGCTATTTTTTGTTCAGAATCGTATAATACTTATCTAAAGTGCTAGAGTGTCATATTTCTTTGCTCCAAGCTGAAATCTGTTCAGTAAGTACCTCACTCCTTTTTTTTTTTTTTAATCAAAATTTATTAAAACTGGTCTGGCTGATATGTAGCTGAGACAGCTGACATTACATGTTTTTTTATAAATCTACGTTGATTGTATAACTTTCTATTTATTTTTATTGGCAATGGTGAGCTATACCTTTAAAAAAATTATTTAGTGATTTTTTTTATTTCGTGATATATCTATGGACGTGCAAGTACACATAAAAAAAATCGGTATTGATTAGAACTGCTGCACATATCATTTTTATGGGCTCTGAAGCATCAGTAGGTGATGCAGTGTTTACTGGGTGTTTCTTGTGACCATTTACATGGTAACTGCAGGGACATGAGCGAAGGGTGTTTAGTAGCAAGCTGCTTGTTTATACCCCCCTAACACTCTAAGTAGTTGATTGTATTGAACTGATGATGCTGTAAGTTGTAGCGTCCATGCAATGTTTCATGACTGTTGTGGCACTGTTGTAGGCCTGATCTGGCAGACGTCTTCTGTCTGGCCATTGCTCTGTTTAAAGCGCTGCCACAGAGCTGGGCTCTTCAGCTTGTTGTAATCTTTCCAAAAACCAAAGTGAACTGAAGCATTACTGCACATGGCATTCAGGGCTGCCAGTGAACGTTGCTGTCTGCTGGCTAGGCAGAGATTGGATTATATTATTATTTATTTTCCATTTTAGCAGTGTAATAATATTATAATAAGCATGCGAAGGTATTTTGCAATTCAACTCCATGTGAAAACAATCAATTAATTTGTTAAGTTGGTCAGAAATTGTTTTTATATCTCCAGGATAAGGAAAAATGCTATCAGTTGCTGATCCTGAATTGATTCCTTATACTTTTATGTCCTCCCGGCCTGATCATTGTAATTCTGTTTTTACTAGTTTTAACAAAAAAATTGTAAACCAGTTTATCCAAAAGGCTGCAGCAAGGCTTTTAATGTGAACCTCTAGATCCACCCACATCACTCCATTTTCATTTTCACCTCACTGGTTACCTGTTAATAAGTTTAGAACTGATTTTAAGATTTTAGTGCCAACATTTAGAGCATGGTCAGACCCCTCAGTACATCACAAACTTCTTGACCCTGCTCTCCTCTGACCGCTCTCTCCCTTATGTCAAGACCTCCTCATGGTCCCTGAATCATGTTTTAAGACTCAATGGAACCTGTCCTTTCCACCTGTAGCCCCTAGACTGTGGAACGCCCTGCCCCTGCCCCTGTTGCTTTATCTGTCACTTTTATTTAGACAGGCTTTTACTTGGCCAGCCTGACTGACTGACTTACTGTATCTTGACCATGTTATTATTTTATCTATATTGCTGCAATTTGCAGAGCACTTTGTGATTTTATCTTTGAAAAGTGCTAACGTTTACTTACTTATTTACTTATAATGCAAACTAACGTTACCCTACAATAATTCTGATCGAATCTGTCAACCAGTCCTCACTTCTGATGTCCCCGCTGAAATGACATTTGAAATGAGAAATGTTGGAGGAAAAACTCGGTTTGGCAGATCTCCGATCGAGTGGGACGCTCCTTGCAGTCTACCAGGGATTCGTCAGCTCGCTCCTCTTCAGCTGAGACATGGTGGAGAAACTGTGGTGCTCCTGGTTGTGGTTTGCAGCAGGACCTCCAGATACATATGCAGTTACGGCTGCGACATCAGAAAGATCAATTACAATCAAAGGCCAGTGGTTGACTACTTCCCACTTACAGATTTTTCCACCAAGTCAAAAAAAAAAAAAAGAAAATTAAAAAAAAGAAAAACTCTTTGAGCACAGGAAGGGGGGGGGGGGGGGGGGGGGTGGTTGTGACCCATGGACTGGTGTCCGCCATAACTACACTGGAGATGATCCCCTGTGTCATATAAGTTTCAGCATCTGGCTTCTGTAGATTAAGCTTCTTGCTTTACATCTCACAGATCACAGATGCTGGATGATGATTGTATTTGCAGAGAAAAGTGGCCAAGTTAACAGCGTAGGCTGTTTTTCTTTTGTTTGTTTGTTTTTGTTTTTTGGGTTTTTAGTTTTTTTTGGTGTCTTTTTGTATTTATGCTAAGTGTTTTCAAATGTTGGCCTTGATGGGTTCCTGCTCTTTTTTTTTTTTTTTACAAAGTTCTGTTGCCAGCAGTGGTGTGATTGATTTTTATTTATTTATTTTAATTATTATTGTTTAGGTGGGTACAAGCAACATATTCATGAATGCTGTGGTCAATAGTTTCCCAGCAACATGGTCTAATTTGGTATAAATGTATGAATGCCAGGTATTAAAACATTATTTTTGAGGACAGTCAATAGTGAGAAACAAAGATATCTTGGCTGCAGGCCAAGACATGTGATAGCTTTTCACAGAGAGATCAAATGAAATTCTTAGCATTGTGTGGTTGGCTTAGACCACAGAAAATGTATGGAATTCATTTATAGCCTTAACCTGCGTACCATCCATGCTATGCTCAATGTTTTCGAATGTTTAACTGAATGTGCAACAGTTCTCATTTATTTATTTATCTTTTCATTTGGGTTGACCATTTCAAACACTGAGAGTGGGTTAAGAAAAAAAGTTGCCTCCATGTGTTATTCAGGCTTGATACAGTACAACCCCTCAGGGGCAATCACTGGAATTCTGTGAAAACGTTATGGACTCGGTCACGAACCAGTCTGCTTAACTACCATCTCAAAGCACAGAGATCATATGATAGGGCAGATTTTAACAGGCTAGAAAGAGACAGAGAAAAAGCAGGCTTACCAGAGTCAAGGTAAACACTGGATTTAAATCATCCAAAATGCAGCCCCTGCACAGCAATTGGAAGTCAACTAGGCCCAGGGGAAAGGGGTCTAGGGACCTATTTGGATGTCGGCCCATGGTACCTTTGTATCATTCTGGCAAGAAAAAGTTGCCCTCCGGCTGTGAGGCGAAACCACTCTTGCCTTTTCTAGGAGATGATGCCTGTTGTTTTCTTTTTGTATGAGCAGGGAAGCGTGGTGGTGACTCAGAGAGGCAGTGTTAAGTTAGAAATACTATGAACAGGAAGACATAATATGGATGAGTACAAACTCCGACCACCCCCTCAGTTGCTTTTTTCCTTTCTCACGCACACACACCATGGACATCTGTGACAAGCACGATTCAGAGTCTTACACAGATGCATGTGCTCAAGATAAAAGCCACAGAACATCTCTGTAATGAATTGAACGACTAGGACACTGCTCATTAGAGATGCATTTGTGTACATGAGGAAGAGGCAATTCATTATTTTCAGCCTTACAAATTCTCATCTAAGTCGGTGGAATCAGAGATATTTTAATGCCTTCGGTCATTTCTTCAGTCATTTGAATTTGTGTATGCCCAAACAGATAATAAATATTTGCTGTAAATGGTCTTTCCTGTCTTCATCTTTTTGTTGATGTGACATGCAAGCATTAACTACATTTGAAATACGTTAATTTGAAGGTAGAGACAGAGAAAATGCCTTAGTGAGTTTAAAGTCATGATAAATACTAACAGATCAGCACAAGTACAGAAGAGAAGAAGGCAAAAACCCCCCCAAAAAAAGGATCAAATTTAAACATGTAGTTTAAATTTTTGTTTCCATTTCAGTTCAGCCGTTCTCAAATATTTGTGATCATGTGTTAGCTGCTTTCCAGATATGTGTTATATAACTAAATTCAAACTTTCAATAGTCGATATTTGATACCATTATTAGATATTACCACCTTCCAGCTGCTAAACCTCGGTTCAAATCACTGCCAAGTTTGCCTGTAGCTTGAATGCAGTGAATCAATGAATCGACACTTCTTTTAGTTTAGGGCCATGGTCAACCAGTGCCTTTGTGTTTGCAAGCACCCGTCGCTTTTGTCATCAGTACGCCTCACTTCCCCTTAAATGGGAGAACACCAGCAAAGACAACAGAGCGCTCCCACGCCTGGTCAAACACCCAGTCACAATCATCTCCTCTACTGGGGTTCTTGAAGAGTAGTGAACTAAGGACCTCTTTGCAATAAACCTCTCAACATGTTTAGAGTCTGTTGCCCTTTTTGATATGGAGCATTGCCTCTAACTACAGTGCTCTTAATATCCCTCTTCTGTAATTACTCACTGGGCCTCCTCCACATGGTCCTGAAACGCAGCCTTCTATTTTGCATGTAAATTAAGTAATCATTTCACAGATGTGTATTGAAGCAAATCAATTACACCACCTCAAAATACTAGAAAGATTCAAAATATACTGCTTTTATTTGCATGAGGGTACCTGTTCTATATATTGAGCTGAGGGAAATAAAGAGTGCAGAGACGAGAGAAATTTTAAATGGTGCTTTCAGTTGCCTATTAAATGTCACAGACTACAGGTCTCTACAGGTTGTTAATTTTATGTTTTTGTATATAAACTGTCGCCCATAAAGGTGATATAAAATATTTTTTTTTACCTCCTTTTTAACATGAATTGATTGTGGCAATGTGATTTATTCTTGAATAGACAGCTTGTCTAAAAACACAATTATTTCAACTTTATGTACAACAGCGTATGTGCAAACCCCCCCCCCCCCAAAAAAAAAAAAAAAAAAAAAACAATCTAACAAATGTAACCTACAATATCCCTTTAATCCATTACAAATATCTTTATTGTGATGTCTAAGTTTGCAGGTGTAGATGAATCTCTTACATTCCAGGAATGAGAGATCTAAAATATTTAAAGAGGAGGCAACCTGATGTTTTTTTCTTTGCTCCTGAAGGTGTTTCATCTTTAATTTGAAGCTTCTTCAGTTCTACTAAGTGGTGGAGAGTTTCAGGATTCATCCTTTTGGGTCAGTCAAGTTACATGTAAATCACTGACCCATGCGTGACCCCTGCGTGACCCCTTTGGGTCACTATGGTCTATTATTCATTGTACATTGTTTATCTGATCTGAATAATCTGTCTACGCAATTTACGAGACCGCCTCCTTTGTTTAATGTTGTTCTTAACATAGATGGCTTCTTTTACTTCTGTCTCATATCATCTGTTTTCTCTGTCCAAAAATGCGTCTTTTCTGTCCTTAAAAGAGTTTCACTTTTCCTTGGGATGCAGATGGGCTGCTGAGTCTGGACCCGACACGCTCCTGGCTCTCCTGTGCTCTGTGGAGTTGTTTACTTTCCTCCATACTGCATATACAACACTAGTCAGTTTCTGTTTCAGTCATTTGTCCATAGAGTGAATCCGTTTTTGAGAAAGAAGCTAAGAAATCTGAAAAAAAAAGCATCAAACAGAGAGGGAAAAAAAAAACAGGCTTAAAAATAATGTTTCTCCA